>JALPQD010000042.1:3516567-4938503 GCA_023101885.1 Typhlomys cinereus | reverse complement strand
TGTACATGTTACATTAAAAATTTTGAAAGGCTAATGAAAAAAGACACATGCATGCACCAACACATACCACATCACAAGTACACATATGCATCACTACATACCAACATACCATGACTTTAAAGAACATTGCTCTTACTGAAGGCTTGCTAAGTGTCATAAAAATGTCTTAAAACCCAGCTCTGGACGCCCTTGTGCCCCCGTGCTGACTTGGCCTTTCTCATAATCTTATTTTAAATCATACCAAGTTTGGAATTTGGTATTTCAGCACACTTCTGTTTTTCCAGTGCACGAATAAAAGGAAATGTCACATGAAGACTTTCGTACCTGAAGTACAACTCTACAAGTGGTATATCAGTCACTTTTATCTCTTGAGTCATACCCAGAGAACCTTTTTTCTAGAAGACTAGTTATGTGATAGATTAGAAGCCAACCAGTTTACCTACCTTCTCTTCCTCCTTTCTTTGCCAGATCCTGATTTGTTGGGAATGTACATTGTCAACTATCCTCCAGGATTGTGATGAGGTTAGAAATGAGTGTGATGCTTGCAATGAAAGACCTAAAAAAAATCAAAGTAAAGACTACCTAATTCAAAATCTAATTCAAAGCCAACACTGCAAGAATAAGGAATGAGATGTGAAATTCTTGCTTTCAAGTCACTGGACCCAATTACAATTCTAAACCAAAAGAAATGTTAGCCCCTGATTTAAATATCTGAGCTTTAAAAATCTGTTTCAAAAAGTGTCCATCACACACAGGATTGTAAACCAGTGGTTGTCTCCTCATAGCTCCTTCAAACTATTAGTCTCTGCTGCGCTGGGGACTCGTAAGAAAAGAGAGATCCTCGAAACCTGCCGTGTAGGGAGCTCTGAGCATGGGATTCCAGAGATCTGTTGTAACAAGCCTTTGAGATGAACAATCTGCATGATTCTGAGAAGCACTGCCATGCATAAATGTTCTTCCATGAGCTGTAACACAAGCAGTGCGTCACTCTACGAAACATGTTTTACACACAAGTGAATGAGGATGACAGAAAATTCACAAGTATTCTTTTCTTGTAATCTCCTGATAGACCAGAAATAGGAAAGGAATGCTGGTAACAAAAATGACCTTTGTGCACAGATACACAGATGTGAGTGTGTGTGTTTGCATGTGTGAGTGTGGTTTGTATGTGATTGTATAGATGTATGAATTTGTATATGTATGAGTTTATGTGCATGTATCACTGTGTGTATGTGCCAATATTTGTGCATACATGAATGTGAGTGTGTATGCTTGGGTATATGCATGATTGTTTGAATGCATGTGTGAATATGTGAGTATGGGAGTTCCCAACTTTGAATGAAAGTGTGCATATGGGTGTGTGCTGAGTCCATGTATGTGAATATGAGTGTGTCTGCATGAGTGTGTTGTGTGTGGATATATGTGTGAGTGTGTATGCATCTGTGTGTGTGTATGACCTGTATCAGATTGCTGACTATAACAGCCTGTCTCTCCCCTCTCCACACACACACTGTGTGTATACATGTGCACTTGGCACACAATACACTGGATGGCCATAGTGGCCTGTTTCTCCATATCCTCTGTGTGTGTGTGTGTGTGTGTGTGTGTGTGTGTGTGAGCAAATGAGCATGTATGTGTGAATGACTATATGTCAGAGTATGTATGCATGGATGAGTGTTAGTGTGCATGTGTGGGTATGTACATGAGTGTATGAATGCTGTGTCTGAATGTATGTAAGTGTGTGAGTGTATATAGGTGAGAATGTGAGTGTGCAGGTGAGTGCATGTGTGTAACATGTGAATATGTGTGCATGAGTGTGTTGTTTGTGTGAATTTATGTGAGTATGTGCATGCAAAAAAGTGTGTGTGTGTGTGAGAAAGAGAGAGTATGCATGCATCTGATTTATATTAGACTGGCTAACCATAGCAGCCCGCTTCCCTAAGCGCTACATGTTTGTGTGTATGCACACACACATATGTGTGTATATACATATGTACATGTGTGCATTTGGACTGCAATAAACCAATACAATGCCTCAATAGACTGTTTCTCCATATGCTGCATGTGTATATGAGTGTGTGTGAGAGAGTGTGTGAGCATGTGTGCGAGCATGTTTGAGCATATGTGTGTATGCATGGTTCACACATGTGGGTTTATGCATGAGTATATGAGCCCATGTATGTGAATTTGTGGTGAGTGAGCACATGTGTGTGAATGTATGCGCATAGGCATGAATGTGTTGTGTGTAAGTGTGTGCATGTGCATTCATGAATGTACATGTGCACCACATGCCTTTGTTCATTTGACCTGCAGCAGACCAGCTGGGCACAAAAGCTTCTTCCACACACACTGCTGCTCACAGTAACCTGCAATTATTTCATTTGTGTGGTTTGAAAACTTCCTTCATTCTCAAAACTCTGCCCATCATTTAGCAGCTTGTGGGAATACTCAAAAATAGATCTGCAAGTCCATAAATAGAGTCCAGATAAATTTAAGCCAGCAGGTAAAGATGTAGTTATTACTCACCTCCAGGGGGAATTACAAGTGCTGGAAAAAATCTCCCAGATAAGGTCTTGGAAGCGACTCAGCAGAATGCCATTCAAAGAACCAACTTGAATTGAAGGGAGAGGACTTTGGAATTCAGTGCCCCAAGGAAAGCCCTGAATCCCTTCAGCCTGAATTTAGCGCTCATCAAGCAACCGTGGTGCCTGTGGATTCACTGTGTTCCATGCCACATGGAGTTTACAGTCCTCTGTCAGGATCTCAGGTCCTCGTTTCTGCAATGCAAGCCCCTTGCAAGGGGCGGGGGTTGGGGGAAGGAGGAGGGATTAGGGTAAGTGACAAAAGGTAACATTCGTTTGTTTAAGGAAAGAAAAAGAGAGAAAGAAAAGAAGGCTAGAAACTAAGACGCTAGGATTTTATTTGTTCATCAAGTCAAATTTTGCTAAAATCAAGATGTGGAATTTTCCTAACAAACATTTGCATATCTCTCTCTCTCACACACACATATACACACACACACAGATTCAAATTCCTCTCTATATTTCTCTCTTCCTCCTCCTGCTCTTTTTCTTCTTCTTCTTCTCTCTTCTACTGAAGTAAAATTGCACTGATACACTTAGAATGTGTGATTCAATTGTTTCATAAATTCATGGAGTTATGCATCCATCATAATCAGGCTTAGTATGTGTTCACTATTCCAATAAGAAAAATTTCAGTTCTTCATCTAATAATATCTATAACACTGTGTTATCTATAACACTATGTTAACCTTTCCATTACCTCCAATACTAAGAAATTCTGAATCTCAGTAGATATGCATTTTGAATGTTTATAGTTATTAGGATCTCATACCATGTGATTCTTCATTATTGGCTTCATTCACATAACATTGTAGTGGTTACTCTTAATTATTTCTGTAAGAGAGCACTCAAAGTCAATTAATTTAAGGGAGAAAGGAAGATTTATTCAGCTTACGGTTCCAGAAGGGAGAAACAGTCTTTCATAGTGGAGGGGCATGGCTGGTGGCTGAAGCTGGAGTCAGACTACATCATACCCATTTGAGAACCTGAGAGCTACCAGACTACTGAAAAGAGCTACCATGAAAACCATGTTTTAAAGAATCATCTATGCTGTAATATGCATCAGCAGTTAGTCCATTTTTAATGCCCAAATAATTTTTCACTGCATAAATATACAACATTTGAGTTTTCCATCATCAGTGTGCAACAATTTTGGGTTGTTTATACTTCGAGGCTATTATGAAAACAGATAACAGCATTTCTTCACTAGCTGTTTGTTTCTTATGCTAGGGATTGTACACAGTGCATTATGCATGCTAGTTCTAGTGAGCTACAGTTCCAACCCCACAGCAGCATGTCTGGAACCACCATGTCCAGCACATGGAAATGGAGGCATTGCCATCTCCAAGTTCACTGCAAGTGACTAATAATTTCACAAGCACAGAAGCGCTAAAGCCAGAGGTTTGGGGTTAAAAGGAGAGAAGAAGATCCTCTGGCTTGAATCCGTGTCTCTTCTGTGCCCTGGCATTGAGAATTCAGTCTTCAGAGTATCTGTATTGGATGGTGTGGAACTTCTCAGAGGTGGGCCTAGCCAGAGGCCCAAGCTCCCTGGGGACATGCCCTCAAGGGTATGACAGGATTTCAACTTTGTTTCTCTCCTATTCTTTCCTGGCAACCAAGAAGTGGACATCTCTTTCCAGCCCGCCCCTCTGTTATCCTGTTCTGTCTCACAATGAAGCCAAATCATCATGGACTGAAATCTCCAAAACTGAGAGCCAAAGTTAACTTTTCCTCTATTTAAGTTGATTTTTTTTCCTTTTTCTCTCTTTTTTCTGTCTGTGTGTATGTGTATGCACACATATGTCAGAGGACTCTATGACATTGTGTGTGCTTGTGGAGGCCCAAAGGTGACTTCAGGAATCATCATAGATTATTGAAGGTGATTTTATCAGGCATTTTGTTATAGTCCCGGAAAGCTGACTGATACAGAGGGTTATAACCAGTGATCCTCAGCCACTATTCAGCCAATCTACAGAACAGGAAAGATACACAAGACGGTCCTATTCAGACCGTTGATCTAAATGGTCCAGATAACATCAGGATAGAACAGACATGGATAATACAGCCATCACTGCTCTTTTTGACCACTTTAAGTCTTTCAGAATCTCCCCTAAACCTCAGGCATATTAAGTCAAGAGACATGACACTTTTAAATAGGAAACCATGAAGTATCCCCTCGGTAATCCTTTGAAAAGATCCTGAAATCCTCCACAACAATGTAAAGTGAGGCAGGTCCTGATTTCAAGGCAGGTAACTATGCAAGACTTTCTCTAGGTCGTTAATCATCACCTATTTTTACGCATCTGCCACAGGTTGGCATTGTACTGGGGAGCAGTACACTATCAGGACTAATCATGACCCACAGAATGGCTCGGGGTGCAGAGTGCTGTGGACCCGTTCTCTGTCTCCTTGCCTTTCTTCTGCTTTACCTCCTGATGACCTATGCACAGACAGATTGATATGTTGTGCCCAGGGTTACAAACCTGTGGACTTGCTCCACTTCCATGACATCAAACTGTAGCCAGCTCATCAAGCCTCGGCTTTAGACCAAGGACAGAGAACAAAGAACTCTCAAATCTGGACCCAATCCATTCTGGAAAACCATGCAGAGGTTACCAGGCACTGGGACTTTTGTTTTGCTTTGTTTTGCTCTCTGCAAAGGTAAAGACAACCTAGAAAGATATCCAGGGAGGACAAGTTGCTGCTCCCCGGCCCTTGCTCCATTCTGCTGCCAGTATCTTAACCATTCTTTGGGGCTCTGTCATCACCCCCACTATCATTGTGCTGCGAAATTACCCTCTTTAAAACTCTGGCCAATTTTTAAAAAATCCTTAACAAGACTGAGGCAGACAGAAGTTGGCAAGCATTATTGGAGAGCCACATGAAAATTAATGTACTAGAACAGCATCCACTGTAAAGTTCATCAAAAATCTTCTAGTGCTTTCTGTCTAGGAGACTCTGGGAAAGCCATTTATGTCCTTGCGAGACAGTATTCAGACACAAACTACTTAGGACAGAAAAGGAGATCCCTTCTGTATATGGTTCCAGATGGATGTAGCTTATGTATGTTGGGAACTGCATAGCAAACCCATGGCTATAGGCAGAAGCAAGAGGCCAGTTCAGTGCATCACAGCTATAAAGAGGCAAGAACAAACTAAAAGGAAGCAGGACTGGGCCACCAAACTCAAGGCCTGCCTCCCACACAATGGGTTCTCCTCTAGCAAGGTACCACTTCTTAATAGTGTCACAATCTTCCAAAACATCAACACCTAAATATTCAAACACATGAGCCTGTGAAGAGCAACGCACATTCAATCCATGGCATCTTTCTAGAAAACAAAGTAAATAATACTTCGAGAATTATACTGAGAATTAAATAAGATCTGTCCACTTGGCAAATACAGAGACAACCTATTAGTTTATCTACTAGATGTCATATATTGTTTAAAATACAAACAAAGACTATCAACTAGGTATTGTACATTGTTTAAGATGCAGCAGTGACCTGTATTTATACATTGGAGAGGAGTTACATTCAAGAACAGAAAGATAGACAATAAGAAATTCACAGTTATTATTCAACTGGAAAGAATATAAGGAAAATATGGTATGTAATGCAATATGAGTCTCAGTCCACACAGACTAAAATGCTTGAATTTTGGTGGCAATTAGAGAGTAGAAACTTATTTTTTCCAGTTATGATAGCTGTGCAATCCATAATCCAGGCTCCAGCATCTGTTAAGGACCTGCTTTCGACATCCTCATTTGACAGAAGGTGGAACATTGAGAAGACCATGAATGGTGTGACACCATATGCAAAAGATCAAGGGTCTCAGGAGCCCTATTGACAGCAGTGCAAATCCACTATTCAGGGTGGACTCCTCGTGACATGAGCTCCACCTTTCAGGTTTCACCTTCCCACCTGCTGCCCTGGAATTCACTCCCAGACATGAGGTTTGAAGGACATTCAGAACATAGCCACATGTGTGCTCCTGTCAATGGCAACAACAAAGCAACATCTTCTTACTATCTGGAAGCCAATTATAGTTTGTACCTCTTGTTCAAGAACATGCTTTTAGACCTATTAATATGTGTGAAATAATTATACTAATAAAAACAATGTACTTTGAGAGAAATCATCTCTTTTGTCTAAACAAAAAAGTACATTTCAAAGTGGAATTTAGCTATGCAAAGGAAAGGCCTGCTGTGGTTTAAATGTGAAATGTGTTTGAACACTTGGTCCGCAGCTATCCATACTGCTTGGGAAGGGTTCCATACCTGTAGAAGGTGGAGCCTTGCTGGAGGATGTGCATCATTTGGGGTGGGCCTCGAGGTTTTATAACCCAGTCTTGCTCTCTTCACTTCCTGATATCCATGCAATGTGACAAGCCCACTTCATGATCCTCCTTCCCCATGATGGAGTCTGTCTTTCTGGAGCTGTAGACTAAAGTAAACTTCATTAAACTTTATTTAAAGTAAATTCTTTAAATTGCTGTGGCCAGAGTATTTTATCCCACCCACAGAACAGACACTAAGACAAGGCAAAGTCCACTGTACAGCAAGAACATTCGGAGGAATAAGGAAGTAGGCTTCAGGATACTAAAGCAAATGGCTAGTTTTGGAACATTGAAGGACACATGGCCAAAGCCAGTGTGCACAGAGCTCAGAGGCAGGAGCTCGTGCCATACAGAACTGCAAGTGGAAGTCGCCAGCCAGCAGCTGTTCTTCTGTGAAGGGCTGTGGATCATGGCTTCAGGAATGGAAATGCCTGATATGGTCTGCATTTTCCATCTGAGCGTTATAACTGTCTGTGTCATTCTCAATCCATTTGCCAAGCTTTGCCAGACTGGAAACAGATGGAAGCTATCCCATCTACACTCTGGAGAAGGGAGAAAGGCCTTAGTTCACACTCAGAGTTCATCAAGGTGGGGAGCGGTCAGTTAGGGTACAAAGAAGGCAAGAAGTGTGGAGAGAAGTGGAAAAATCCAGGGTGCCAAGGGATAAAAGTCAGGTAAGAAGGCTGTGAGCACGTCTGTCAATCTCAAAATCACTAAGATGGGAACAGTGTCCAAATACCAGATCCTGAAAGATAAAGCTGTCGGTTGTGTTTGTTGTGCATTTTTGCAAAGCTTCAAAGACAGGAAACTGTAGGAAGTTCAGATCCCATGCACATGGAGTAAACACTTAGTAAATGCCTCTTCTCTTCTTCCCTCTCCTTCACTGCCAAATAAAATGACAAAAAGATCAAATATGTAGGAAACTGCTGACATAACACAGTAACCAGGGTGACCCGTGGCTTTGCTGGCGGGGCTCCCTGCTGTCTAATTTCTGGCCTGCTACCACTTGCAATCCCATCTTCCTTCTTGCTGCAAAAGAGCTGATGTCCAAATGGCCCCTGTCTTTAACCCCGATAGGCTTAAAGGAACTCTCAGTGAGCAATCGTGTCACCCACGCAGCTCAGTCTCGGCTCCTGGTTATAAATGGTCCCCATCATACATACATAACTGGAAGAAACAACATCTTTGATGGCACGCGTGGACCCCTTGCTAAGCCTGGTCACGCTAATGTAGCTCAATCATAAGACCTCTGTCCAAGGAACACCTTTTTCAGGATGGTTTCCCTGCATGGCGATGAGTATTTCCCTCCCTTCCTGCTTCCTATTCAGCGGGCAGTCTCTGGTTTTTCCCTCCCTCTCTAGAAGTTCTTTCACCCAGCGTCTTTGGTGATTGAGAGTAACTGTTTACTGGTAAAATTGGAGATGAAGTTTGGCTCAAGCTACGCAGTTTCATCTGCTTATCAACCTCTTTGGACATGCCAGAAAGTTCTAAAAACTGGTACTGATTCTGTAGGCTAGAAACTATGTCATGGGCACTTGAATTTACTCTAATGCTTTTGCACGAGGTTGGTGCGTATGAGCAATGGAAGATTCAGAGCCTCCCCTAAGTGACCGGAAGGAAGCCCTCCTCCAGCAGAAGGAATGCGTACTTGAATTTACGAGTGCTGGACTTGGCTGCAGCAGCCACATTCTTGTTCTACTTTGAGCATGAGCTTGGCAGGCCACGCTGATCCTTGTGCTGGGTCTGCTGCTGAGAGAACTCCTCTATTTTTCTTTGCTGAGATCTTCTAAAGCTCACGAACACATTTTTCATTTGAGACTTTGATAAACTCTGCAAGATTATGTGAACAGACCAGACTTGCCCGACCTGAGAGACCAGCCAAGGGAAGACATTTACAGAATGTTTATGTGTTCTTGCCAAGTACCACCATGTCTGGCTGACCACTTTGTTCATACTGAGATAAATTTGCAGTCAATCCCTGACAGCAAGTTATTTTATTCTAAGCTACCTGTTAAATCACCTCAGCATAGGCAACTGGTTTTAACAGAAATACCATTTTTAAAAAACATATAGTTTTCAGAACTGGGGAGGTGGCTTGAGGATTAAACTCTTTGCCTTGCAAGCAAAAGGACTTTAGTTCAGATACCCAAATATCACTGAAAAATGCCAGGCACATATAGCAGTGGCCTACAGTTCCATCCTGGAAAGCAATAGGAAATAGAACAATTCAGGATGATTCCTGATATCATCCTTGGGCCTCCAAAGCCACACACTCCTCCAAAGCCACACACTCTCAAATGCTCTTTGGTACACACACACATACACACACACACACACACACGTGCGCGTGCACATGCACGCACACATGTTCATGCATGCAAAAAGAAAAACCCATATAAACTCCTAATATAAATATATGAAACCATAGATGTTGTTTTTATGCTGCTGGTGGTATCCTGAGTCCTGGGTAGTGAGGCGGAGGCTGACGCTTACACACAGAATCCCAAGTACATTGTCACGATACAGAAATGTCCAAGTCATCCGTACTTACCATCATCTCAAGACACCACTGTTTTTTCCAATTTATCTCATTGAAGAAATAATCCTTCAACACCTGGTATATGCCAGACCCCAGGGATATCTGTGGCAATAAAGACAAAGTTCCGGTGGCCATGAGTATTGCATCAGAGTCGGAAGGAGTGAATGTGAAGGAGAGTGATAGAGGTAATTTGCTGGATGTCTAGATAACATAAAGTTACTTAGCAATAATGGATAAAAGAAGAGTTAGTGTCTGTGGGAAACTAAAGGCAGAGTCATAGGTCCACACCTGCTGACCTAGAACATTCTCTGTGAAGCCTGCCACCATAGCCAAGAGTGAGTCTCCAATGCCCCATTCAGGCTATGGGACAAACCTAATACATGAGGAGGTCAAGCTCTCTCCATAGAGCCAGGCCGATGCCTGGCAGATGTGCTACCAGACCAGCTTCCTGCAGTGCCAGCTGGCTCAGCAAAGGTCTCTAATACTGACCATGTGCCGAATCATCTCATGAGGCTGAGCAAGGCAGAGATCACTTGAAAGAAAACACTTGAGAGAAGCACTGAGTACTGAGGAAAGGCAGGGGACCAACTAGAATATATTCCTAACAACATATGAGCCAGATGGTCTAGACTGCAGGCCTTTCCCACTAAAATGACAGGGCTTCATTCCAACAGGCAGACCCTGGTCCATTCCATTGTGGTGGGTTCAAATGTGAGGAAAAGTGTGGTAACTGTGTAAAAAAGACAGAGGGGACAACTGGGTTCCTCAGTTTATCAGAAATACTACTGGATTCAGAAAGAGGGTTTGCTAATAGTTATGAAGGCTTTTACCATTTACACTTGAAGAAATATCAATGGTAACTCACACCATCGATAATTTAGTCCTGGAAGAAATTTTAACTGACATTCATCCAGTTTACTAGGAAAGAAAGCAAGGACTGTAGAGGTGAATGATGTGCCCGAGATCTCATGGCAGATTAGAGAAAATGCCAGCTTAGCATGTGGCCTGCTGGTACAAGTCCACATCGCATGCTGACCCGCATCGACGTTCTGGGTTGCCCTCTATACGCCCATCATTTGTTGAGAAAGACTTGTGAGGAAACAGGAGTGAAGCACTGACTGTAAAGTGTCTGCACTGGGTCAGTACAATTCAGCCAAGTATGGGGAAGCTGAGAGACCCTTTCTCTCAATCCAGCTCAGAGGAAGGAGGTGACACACTACGCTGAGGACCATGACTAGCTTGCTCCAAGGCTCTGGATCAGACACAACTGTCCAGAAATACACTGACTCCTCCGCGTGCCCCATTGAGAGGCAGGGAGCATATGTGCACCGACTCTAACAGGGAAGAAACCTTGTAGAAAAAATGATTTTCAGACCCTGTCTCAAAAAAAAAAAAAAAAAAAACTTAAAAAAATATATAAAGATTCTCAGCTGATGAAGTAGATAAAAATCTCCAACAAGGACAGTCCCACTCCCCCTCATAAATGTGGAGCCACACTGTGACAATTTAATGAGCCAGCTGAGATGTGACTAACAAATGTCCTGGCAAGAAAGTCAGTACTAGCGCCTGTTTCCAGTATCAATAAATAATACATGCATCCTGAGTCATAAGGCATCTGATTAGGAAATTCCTTAGATATCTAATTTAAAACTCTGACATTCATTCTGGCATGGAAACACACCCGTTCGTTGTATACTGTTTGTACACAAGTTGAAGGGTCCATGGAAGGACTGATTCAACTCAGACTGTCCCTGGAGAGTTGGTACATCAGTCAACAACTTGATGCGATTGTCTAGGGCCGGAACCCTGTCCTCAGTGTCCCTGCCTCCTGAAGCCCCCAGAGCACTGCCTTGCCCAAGAAAAACTCAGGGTCAAAATCTGAAGATTTGTTGATGCCCAATTTTATTTCTACATCCAATGCTGGAGTTTAAGCTCTTGAAATTTGGAGCAAATGCTCTTTATTAGTGAGAGGGAAAAAAATGCATTTTGCTTTCATACTCTTCAGAAGACTTGGTGTTAGGACTGCTTTTTTGCCCAGAACTGAGTTATCAACTCCAAATGGGACTTTCAGTTTCCAAAGTTCCAAAGAGAGGACATGCAGGCCCCTAAGCCAAGTCAGACTAGCTTGGAAGAGAGTTTGTTCTCAGCCAGTGTCTGGACCCAAAGTTCTTCACGTCCCTTATGACAACAGATGTCACTGTGGCCTCTAGCAATTGATCACATTAGGTCAACTTACAGCATGTAGATTTATGCCAAGGCAACCTTTTGATAAATAGGCAAAACCCTGGTCCAAAACTTCAGTAAGAACTCTTATAACAATTAACTCATCACTGGAGGACTTTGTTAATGTACAAGTATGGTAAATAGACATTGCTTTATCCAAAAGAATTGATAAAAAGTGTGACTATGCTCATGTAACATCCCCTAAGCGCTGTCTCTGCTTCTCTCCTACCTTCCCTTTGCCTTGCCTTCTGCTTATTTCCTATTTATAGTTTTAACATATTTGAGGGGAAACAGATGACTAGAATTAACATAGCTCTTTTGTTCTGTTAGTAAAATTAGCTTCTACCTTTCTCAAAGTCATTTATTAGTCTGCCTCCAATGTGAGTTGAAAATGCAATAATAGCTAAAGAAAAGCAAAATTAAAGTCTCTTTTTATAGAGGCTATCAGCACGAACACTCAACTTGGATATTTTTGTTCACTTTTCTTTTTCCCTGACGCATGCATAACAAATTCTAAACAGGGTCTTTTATCCTGAGCCTTTGGATTCTTCGAACTAAATCACACTGGTACCCTGAGCCCAGGAATGCTGGGTGACTAGTAAGCAAGTGTTGACTTGTGTAAAGCGGTGCTTAGAGCATTAGGAGAGGGGATGCCAGGAACTGGGAACACTCTGTGGCGAGTCCAGCCTTCTGTTCTGCACTGCCTTCTAGTTGTGGGAGGGAAAAACTGCACAGTTATGTTTGTGGGCCTCAATTGCAAAGAGGAAAATAATGAGCTAATAGATTCCTATAACAGAATTCCAACAAGCAGGAATCCCAACAATCATCAATGAGGAATAAAAATCTGAAATCCTCACAGGAATTGCTGTGCTGTGCATGTGAACACAAATACATGCATACACACACACACACACACACACACACACACACACACACACACACACACCACCCCTGAGAATAGAACTTCTGTACATGTAATGTATATGAACAAATATCTGCAAAGCCTTTACAACCCAGGACATGGTCCTTCTTCCCCTGAACCCTAGCTTATTCACCCTGACCATGGTGAATGTAACTCAGAAGCCCCCAGGATATAATGTCCAATGTTATGGAAATCAATGTGGCATCACAAGTGATTCAGCACAGGGAGGCTGCCTTGGTGTTCTTTGCCAAGTCCCTCTGCATGCCTCTTCCACAAATGCCAGCAAGATGTTCGGTGCTTCCTTCACGTTGCCTCTGTCTTCCTGACTTCCTGACTCTGAGTAATCCCTGAGATCTGTTCTGGTCACTGTTGAGTTAGACATTCTGTCTTGATAAAACACCACCCCTTAATAATCTTGCTAATATACAACTTCTTCTTGAGGCAGAGATAAGACAGCCCAATCAGCAGCATATATAGCAAAGCTCGGGCTTAAAAACTAGAGCCGGGAGCAAGTTAGATGAAAGAAGGATCTGGGGTGAGGCCAAAGCCTGGAGCTGCTATTGAGCAAAGGGGCCGAGTTGTGTGGTGGGTTCACAGCATGAGAGTGGAGACTGTCTGGTCTCCCGACTGCTGCTCAGAGCATAAGATGACCCACTTTGCATTCCCTGCACAGCTCTACCAGCAGCCTGGAGCCTGGCCGGGAGCCAACCAGACTGGGAACGCTGGGAATCAAGATACCTTTTTTTTTTCTTGGTTCACAGGATCACCATGTTTCTAAATATGAACTTCCTTCTTCTAAACCAAGAGAATTTAATTTTATAATCAGCAAAGCTTTTACAGAGCTCACGGTGGGAAAGCCTGGTTCTATCCAACCAAGTTCAGGGCTCCTGTCCTCTTACACTGTCTACACCAAAAGCACAATGACACAGTGTTGGGACACCTAAAAAGCCCAGGCTCCCTGGAGGGAGGCCCTGAGGTCTGTGTTGTCATCCAGGGGAGCAAATGACCCAGGCACAGCCAGAAGTCGCTCTCCTTCCTGCTTGAGGTTTCCAGAAATCACAAGGAGCTAGATTCATATAAGGAAGTTCTTTTTATTTTGGAAAACAGAAGTTTTACTTTTGCCATTTTTTAACACAGAAAAAGTTTCTTATAAAGAAAAAAATGCAAAGTGAATGAAATTGAAGAGGTTCAGTTGCTAGATTTCATGTCCCCCAAAGACTGTTTGTCCCCTTTTGACATAGTCTTTTCAACTAGTCAGATGATCAAATCTCTAAAGGACCTTGACAGCTTTTTTGGTGTTTGTTTGTTTGTTTGCTTGTTTGTTTGTCTGTTAGCCAGAGATAGAGAGAAGGTATGCGTATGCATGTCAGGACACACAGGTAGCGGCTAGAGGACAGCTTTTGGAAGTCACTTCTCTCCTTCTACCATGTGGACTTCTGGGGATCAAAGTCAAGTTCCCAGGTTTGCACACAGGTACCTAACCCTGCTGCACTATATCTCACTTTCTCTCAGCATTGCTTTTCAATGTCCCCCATGGTGGTGCCTCCTTATCTTCTGAAGGGAGTCTTGGTTTTTGATGGACAAAAGTTATTATCAAGTTAGTAATTTCTTAGATGTTCCCTGTAATCTGTGTCTCCTCAAACCCTTATACTTAAGTAATCTTTTACCATTCAATATAGATTAAATATTTTCTTTTTCTTTCTTTCTTTCTTTTTCTTTCTTTTTTCTTTCTTTCTTTTCTTTCCTTCTTTCTTTCTTCCTGCCTTTTTCTTTCTTCCTTCCTTTTTCTTTCTTCCTTCCTTTCTTTCCCTTCCTTCCTTCCTTTCTCCCTTCCTTCCTCTCTCTCCCTTCCTTCCTTCCTTCCTTTCTCCCTTCCTTCCTCTCTCTCCCTTCCTTCCTTCCTTCCTTCCTTCCTTCCTTCCTTCCTTCCTTCCTTCCTTCCTTCCTTCCTTCCTCCCTCCCTCCCTCCCTCTCTCTCTCTCTCTCTCATAGTGAGACCTGAACACAAAAGTCTTATGCATATTAAGCAAGCACCCTCAGTCCCAGGATTCACTTTTGAAGAGTACAATAAGCTAAAAGTAATGTTTTTTTTTTTCTCAAAATTGAATAATAAATGCCCGTGGCTTCCAGTTTTCTAGTACTTCGCTTTTTCTGTCAACCGCCTCCTTTGGGGGTCTCAAGGAAGCTTCTGGAAAGTCGTGAGCTTCCCCATGCAAGAAAAGAGCTGGAGTTTCCAATCAGAAGCCGGGCGGGGCAAAGGGGCAGATCTTCTCCATTGTTGTCTTGAGAAGCCTGCAGCCCAGCTGGCACTATACTGGGACAGCCTGAACCCAACTGCGGGACTCACAAAAGCTACTCCCAGGTTCCAACTCATGGGAATCATGCCAGAAGATTCCAGGAGCAAACTGTCAAACGGCAATTGGTAACTAATACCGACTATCACGGGATCAAAGGAGGATGCAAGTTGAGCAAGGAGAATGGTTTTCTTCCGTACTTCCTAGAGATAACTCCAGATCAGCCCATCCCGTCTTAACAAATACTTCCCCATCTCTGCTTGACTCAGTGTGCCTCCCGAGTCCATACACACCTCCTCTCAGAGAATGGACCAAAGCTGGTGGGCACAGACATTACCTAGAAAAGGACTCAAAGAGTACCTCTTGGGTCTTTTATTCTCTTCTTATTTATCATTTTTCTCTTCCTATTTTCCTCCTGCTATGGCTAAGGAAGAGAAACAGGGTTTAAATGTAAGTTGAGATAAAATGGAGGTAGTTCTGCCAAGTAACAAGCAGACCAATTGTGAATAACATCACAGAGTTGTGCTGATGGTGAGGCTGTGCAACGATAGTCCTCTCTCCCACACACCCCAATACTTACATGAATGCCACACCCCACACATGTTGTAGCCAACCCATTACTAACTGCACTCCTTACAATCAAGATTTTCTTTCTGCCCTACTCCCCACACCCACCCCAGCAGCACTAGGGTTTGAACTAATGACCCCTCGAGTGCTCGTTAAGTGCCCTACCACTGAGCTGCTGCCAGAAGCCACAACCAAACTATACCATGGTCAGCCTTCCATAGAACAAAACAAATGAACACAGGTTATTCCGCATCTTCCCCTGTCTCCAAGAAAACACCAGGAGGTACACAGCACTGCATAATGGCCTGAAGGAAAGGAAATATTTAAAAGGGATAGAGAATAAAATTGAACATTAAGGAAGGGAAGAGACCCATCAAGTGCAGACCGTGGCTGCAAAGGAGAGTCATTTCCTAACAACAGAATAACTCAAGTGCACCTGGCCTGCTTGGCCCTTTGCTTGATATCACACCTTACACCATTCCATATAGTAAAACTGCTCAGAATTGCGGGCTCCAAATTTGTGAATTCAGCCAACTATAGATGAAAACATTCAAGGAGAAAAAATCACGTTCATATTAAACAGGTGCACTTTTTCCTTGTTTTCCCCCTCCCCCCAAAAAAATAAGTATTACAACTATTTGTAGGGTATTTCCACTGGTTTTGGCATGGTACATGTCACAGTTTCCGGGCTGATAAATTCACAACCAAATGGCTTACGGGGAAACAAAGAGGTTTTCCCTAGTTTTTAATGATAGTCTAGTTACAGTTCCTTGTCCAGTTTGGCAGGAGAGCCCACATCAACACCAAGGGCTGAGGGAACTGGCCATGCCTTTTCACAAGATTGTTAAGAGAGGGATAAACATGTCTGGTCAAGTATACAGAAGGTTGCCAATTTCCTTACCCAGTGCCCTCCATCTTATCTACAAGTCCAGGGACTAGCCACACCCACTATGGGCTGGGCCTCTCCTATCAACTAGACAATCTCCTGCTGGCTCTCTTAGTACTAAACTACTAATTGTCTGCAAATGTGTCCAGCGCTCAGTCCCTCAACCATCAAGTTGACACCTGTATCTAACTATGATACTACATAATCAAGAGATTATGATTTTTTGAAGTTTATGGGACGATGTACACAAGTTATGTCAACAGCTGCTTAGTTTTCTACATGGGCTTTGAGCACCCAATGATGGACTCCTGGAGCCAGTCTCCCATGGATACCGAGGGGTGACCACCTCTTCTGCTTTTGTCAGCAAACTTCTCTGCTAAAGAGTGGTCTACTTTCGAGATCTGCTTTTCTCCTAGTAAGAAAAAGAAAGACGTCAAAAAAATCGAAATTCATTGACTTATCGATTTAAAAAGTGCCTAAAAAGCACAGACTATGGATATAATTTCCATAGCAACCCTCCAATTTATGGACCATTTCTGACTCATCTTAGGTACCAAGTTTATACTACTTATCTTTTAATGATCCTACAGATGGCTTCTGGACACAAAGGTTTATGGGAATAAGTTGCATTTTTATATCCTTTTTATGGTAGTTGAGAAAGCTACAGCAGAAAGGCATAAAAATTTCAATGTTAATTTATATTTGCTTAATTTTTTGGTGAATCACTGAGTTTATTGGGGTTACTTACAGGAGCATGCACAGGGGCTATTTACAGGAGCAGTGATAAATTCATTCTAAATGCATCCAGCCTGGATGACATCCCACCTCTTCCTGCTTTCAGTGTTTCCTTCCTTTTGATACTACAGCAGACCCCTTACCCAGAACACTCATTATGCAAACTGACATCTAGAAACTGACAGGCCTCTTATGCAGTCATGATAGCTGGGAGACACAACACATTGTCTTCCCCAGACCTGGATCTTTAGAACCTGAGAGCTCTAAATGCCATTCCTGAAGCAGAGGGATTTCCTTTACCTGACCCCAGGGGCCAAGAGCTATATACTTCTTTCCCATAGGAACCAGTAAGGTGATATGTACCCTTTATTTTCACCTGATGAAATCTCTAGATTCTAGAAAGAGAAGATTGTCTGACTTCATCCTGCTTTTCTCCATATTCTTCTGAATTTCCAGTCCTATGTCAAGAACAGAAAGTCATGCAATTAGGGTTTGTAGGTTGATAGTATGTGAAGAGGAGGTAGATTTGGATGCACAGTTATATACTGGATTTGTCATCCGATGTTTGCTGAAGGGCTTCCTGAAAGGGGTAGCCACAGCTTTTTAGATGTCAGCAACAGATGTACAGTAGCATGCCCCAGTCACTCCCCGCTGGCAGCGTGGGCTGATGTCCACTGTATAACCCCCTGACACGGGTACCCAGAGGGCACCTGCAAATGAAGATTCCATGTCATAGGGCCCCCGGATCAATGAAACCAATGTTCTAAGCACCGTGGCACCCACTCCTGGCACTTGGGAGGCTAAGGCAGGAGGACTGAGAGCCTCTGGCAAGCCTTAGCTACATCATGAGACTCTACCTCAAAAAAAAGAGACGTGTTTGAAAGAGAGGACAATAATACAATGAAGCTCACGTCAAACTTGTTGCCTCTCATTTTTAAACAAAATAAAGCCACTCCTGATCACATGCCACATTCCCAGCCTAAAGTTCTGCATAGTACCACGGTGAGCATAGGAACAGTGGTCTCTACCGCATAATTTGATAAGATTGCTTGATCTCTGAATTCTTGGCTTCTTTGGAAATTTCCAGTTTGAACATAACCCATACAATTCATGAAGCTAATAGATTATAAAATTCACCAATCTACATAAACCTTTACTATAACGACTAGGAAAATGCTTGTCACTTATTATTTATTAATATGTACTAATAGTTTGGCTATGGTGAAAAACTATGAATGAATCCCATGCATACTAAGATTGACAGAATTCTGTTCACCATCCATTTATGCCTTGGACCATCATCTTGGTAAACTAAGAACCAGGATATTTATCTAGACCAAGGTTCAATACCCTACTGTCCATAGTACAAAATTAGCCTCCTGGTTTCTGGGGGTGGGGAGAATTTACAAAACTCACTAGCATGTGTGTCGAAAGCTTCTTTTGTGTGTATGTGAAGTGCTGGGAATGGAACCCCAGACCCCACACTGGCCTGGACAGTGCTCCACCTTTAAGCTTTATCCCCAGCCCTCAGAGCTGTTACTAAGCACTAGCAACAACATATAGACGGCTAACCAACTGTAGCTCACGAATGTAAGTTGCTGATTCTCTAGTCACCTGTAGAGAATGAATTTGCTAACTACTAACCCCCTCCGAGACAGTAATCACATCCAGGAGAGCTGGCACGGATACAGTCTTTATGCAGGACCAACTGTATGAGTGGAGACATCCCCTGCAGAGTGAAAACCTGACACCCCTGGTTCCTCCCATGCTAGGTATTTCAAGACAGCAGCCAGAGATCATTGCATTGAGCAATGGGCTTTTCTAAGCTGGAGCTTTGTGTGAATGACAGCAGATATGACACCCACGATGCCATCCTTGTGCTTATGTTCTCTAGAGTTTCCCCTGACTATAAACTCGTTCATTTTCATCCCCAAGTATTTTTGAGATAAAATTGAGAAATAAAAAGGGAAGTGTCACCAAAGTTAAATTATGAAACAATTTCAGGTAAATAACGCTGGGAGTTCCATAATAAAGAACTGCTCATAGGAAACACCCTCCCTCCTCCACATGGCTCCACGCTCTTCTATCATCTCTACATTGAATGAACACACTGTGTTTGCTCAAGTTCCCTTTTTTCCCCTTCCTTTCCACCTTTCTTTCTTTCTTTCTTTCTTTCTTTCTTTCTTTTTTTTCTTTCTTTCTTTCTTGCTTGCTTTCTTGCTTGCTTTCTTGCTTTCTTTCCATCTTTCTTTCTTTCAGACAGGGTCTAGCTAAGACAGGGTCTGACAATGTAGCTCAGAATAGCTTTGAACTCACGGCAATCCTCCTGCCTCAACCTGTCACTATTACAAGTGTGCTGCACCATGTCTGGCAGCTCTAGCTTCTTAAAGTTGTTTAATAAGCATAATACCCACTCTATCCATATTCATTAGTTGACCCGAAGAGAATTTTCTTTTTTTTTTTTTTTTTTTTTTTTGAGTGAATCTGGACCCGTTTACTGAAACTTTTGTGACAGCTTTTATACAGAAAATTTTGGGGTAAAGACACGTATTCTCCAACAGAAATCATCTTCAGGAAGGACATTTTTTCAAGAACCCAACCCATTGTTTGAGGGTAGAGGCACTTAACAAAATCATTCTCCCAGTATTTCCAAGAGAATTTTCATCGAATGTGGTATTTAGGGTTTATCATCTATCAATGCAATTTTTCTTGAACAATAAAGGAGGTACTTGCCAACAAAATGGGGGGTAAAAAGTTCCTAAAAGACCAGAATAGCAAGTAAAATGATCCTTATCTCATTTTTCTGAAAGACACCACCTCCCAGCTGCTTTTCTAGCATGTCTTTTTATTTTCTTTTGGTACTAGAGATTAAACTCAAAGCTTCGTACACGCTAAGTAATGCCCTCCTGGGAACTGAACCAGTGCCTTATGCATGCTGAGCAAACACCCTGTAGCTGAGCTACATCCAGAGCCCTGGGCTTCCATGAGATAGGATCTCACTGCGCATGTAATCTGGCCTGGAACTTGTTGGGTTGCTCAGGAAAGCGATGCCCTTACCTCAGCACCCATCTCTATCCAGTGCTAGTATTATAGGTGTGTACTAGTGAGACTGCCACTCATGTTCTGAAACAATAAAAGTAACAGAAACATAGGTTCAGTACAAAACCATTTTATTCAAATGCTTCTAATGCATTTGAATATCTCTGCCCTATTACGGTCAGGACTTAAGAAAGCACAATAATCCAAAATCAACTAGGAAATAATTGAACATACTTTCTTGGTTGCTTATACAAACAAGTCGCCTCCTCTTTGTGTCATTCATCGTGTATTAGCAATAAGATAAGGCAAAAGAGAATTAAGAATAAGGCTGAGCAAACCCAGATCAGTGACTTTCCTGCTTTGCCCTTGGCATGAGCATGATGGCAAAACCACTGAGATAATGGGTTTCTTCTCCCAGCAACCTAACCCTGAAGTTTGGATCTTAAATGTCCACTCTTAGTTGGAACGGCATTTGCCCACCACGTGTAAGTGAGAGTAGGCTCACTGGCCTACTCTCTACCTTCTGAAAAACAGTGACTCGGGATATAGACCAATAAGAGAGCCACACATTCGAGAGTCTACCATGTTTCCCTGAACATGGCCTTGGCTCAGGGAGGGCTTCTAGCCCTCTAGTCCTGTGGAATCCAGCCCCAATTCTTCTCTTTCTCCCTCTTTACCTCTACCTGCTCCTCCCTTTGCTTTTCCCCTTCCCATCTCCTTTCCCCTCTCAGCTGTCTTTTTTTTTCTTACATACCCTCCTGGCCAGGAAGTGTTCTGCTTTATCTACTGTACGTGTGTGCATGCTCATGTGTGTAATGCAGACATGCACATACGCACATGCCATATGAAAGCATGTGAAAGGCAGGGGGCAAGCTAAGGTGTCACTTCTCACTTCCACCTTGTTTGCTTTTCCTTTGCAAAACCCAGGCTAACTATGCTCCTGTCTCTCCCTCCATTTCCCTTTGGGAACACTGGAATTACAGACACTCGTGCCGCGTATCCAGCTTACATTGAAAGATTTGAACTCAGGTCCATTTAAAGATTTGAACTCAGGTCCTTATACTTGCTTGCAAGGACTTTTATCCGTTGAGACATTGCCTCAGTGCTTGTTCTGCTTTAGTTCCCTACACTTGTGTTTTCTAAAACTGACAGATGTCAGGATCAGTAATCTACTTTTCTGCTGAGTAATCATGTGACTTCTGGCTGGGAAACTTTTGACCACTGTGAGAAGTGATGTAGGAATCCAGTTTTACTCTCGAGAGCCACAGTACCACCTGATTCCATCTCATCATGTGAACCATCTTCTGTCTCACGATGAGTCCACCCCTCTGGAGCAAGTCTGTCCTGTCTATGGATTATGGAGTTGCATCAAAGTCCCTCTGTGGTCAAAGAAACCCTTGCCCTTTGTATGCACAAAAAATCTACACAGGCTCCCTGACAGATTTCCCCTGTGAACAAAAGCAGAAATCCACTGAGAGGACAGGGAAGTTAGATTCATGACCCACAGAGGGGAAGACTCAGCCAAGATGTGCCTATGAACAGAGTGACATTATACAAGTGGAAAGAAGGGTCAAAGGTCAGGAGGTCAGAGAGATGGGGAGAGGGTGGAGTCTGACGGTCAGATCTCAGATCCCAGCTGCAATGCTGTCTGTGCGAGGTGTGTGATTTTTTTAAGCACGTTCCTTGAATTAGTTGTGCCTCATGCTCCTTGCCTGTGAAAAGCATGTGGAGAATGTATCTACCTCACTAGACTACTGGGTGGGTTAAATTATAATACATGTAAAGTATTGAAACCATCGCTAGCACATCGTCTCACTCTTTTCCTAGGTGTGTGCTGTCACTCATGTGCTGACACTCTGCAATGTGGAGAGCAGGCATAAGATGCGGTATTGGATTGATCACTGCAGCTGCTCGCCAAAACACCATAACAAAGTAGCCCAGGCTGGACGGCTCGAGCAATTTAATTTTTCACAATTCCAGAGACCAGAAGTCACAGATGGAGATGTTGGCAAGGCTGATTTCTGCTGAAGTCTCTCTCCTGGGCTTGCAGCTGGCTCTTCTGTTTGTTTCAGCATATTCTTCTTGTGCCTGTCTGCGTCTATCCACTCTTCAGATAAGGACACCAGTCATAATGGGTTAGAGCCCACCTTAATGCCCTTACCTAAGCTTCTGACCTCTTTGCAGATTGTGTCTCTAAAAGCAGTCATGTTCTGAGGTAGTGGAGGTTCTGACTTGTATGCATGAACGTGAGGAGGGGGTACCATTCTAACTGTAACAACCAGTTATGACTCTGGTTGAGTCAAAACTGTGTGCCATTTGTCTAAACGGTTCTGACAGAAATTAAGCAAAAGAGGTACTGGTTTCAAACTGGGAGACAGAAGAGCAGGGGGCAACGCTCTCTGGAGGTCATGACAGGCAATGGAAGTGACAGACTCCAAGACGCCAGGGCAACTCCGTTCTCTCTGAGTCTCCTCAGCCGCCCAACCCTTCTTCCAGACCATTGACCCCACCAACCAGCAGCTGCCCCACAGCCATCAGTGGATATGAGGTTGAGGTCCAGATGGCCCCTCATCTCCTCACTCATGTGACTGGATATGCCTGTTTTCTTGGGTTGATTAGCTGGTGAGCCCTCTGGCTCTCCCCTCTAACCCCAGCCAACTTCCCCTCATTTCCCACAAGTGTAAAGCCTAGTTGGGAAGCAGATCTGTGGTCCTGTAACTCTCAGCGTCATGTCTCATATGACTGACCCTTGACTAACACAGAAAGAAGAAGGAGAGGGATCTAATCATCTTGTTGCTGTGCTGTAGGCATACATTGAAGTTCTGCTAATTATCAGAAGTCTGAGCTCAGTGTAAAGCCCACAGAATTATTCTTCCTGTTTCCATTTCTTTTGGTCCCAGTGTGAGTCACCAAGGGCTGCCAGGTTTCCTGAATGACATTTCTGTCTTCAAGAGATGCCTGCAGAAGAGAAAACTGAGAGTGATAAGGTTAGATGAGGAAAGTCTCCAGAACAAGGCAAAACCAGTGTACTCCAAGGGTGGGTAATACTTCATAGGGGTCATCGCATCATACTTAAACTTAAAAAACATTGAGTTATGGGGGAAAGTAGTCATGGGGAAAAAACAAACAGATTTTTTTCCATTCATGCATATGTACCTCTGGAATATGTATGCATGTGTGTTTGCATGTGAGTGAATTTACATGTGTTCATCAACGGGTACATGTGTGTGTGTGTGTGTATATATATATATATATATATATATATATATATATATATATATATATGTGCCTGCACATAGAGGCCTGAAGATGATATTGGGAAGAATCATCCTTGATTTCTCTTCCACCTTACTCTTTTGAGTCTGGGTCTCTAGCTAAACCCAAAGTGTGCTATTAGGAATAGCCTGGATATCCAACGTGCTCTGAGGATTCTTAGATTCTGCCTTCCAGGTCTGGAATTAAAAGCAGGCATTTTTGCACAGGATCTGGAGATCAGAACTCAGATCTTTTTCCTTATATAGCAAGCACCTTAACCACGAAGGCATCTTCCAAATTAAGTAATTTTTTAAAAGGTAATATTTAATTCTAGTTCATAAAAATTCATACAAAAGATAGGATCTACCTAATGTATTATACTCAAAAGCAAAGGATTTTTATAAGTGCTCAGGGAACCTTGCAGAAGAGGAGATAACTGGAGTGTAAGAGCCTAAAGATGGAAAGGTCCACTGATGGACAAGACACTCCTCTCAAGACTGGCTTCTTCAGCCAGGATCTCACTGCATCGTGATTGGATCTTACCCAAACTGCACAATGGCTAACATATCAACAAGCTCCCATAGACTCACAGGGATCTCAAGGGAGATGGCTTCAGGCAGTAGGATCCTTAGAGGCAAGGGGTTAGACATATTAAAAGAGTTACCATATTAGTGGGCAGTCCAAGAAAGGGCCCCAAGGTATGCCACAGAGTCTGGAACCTTCACTAGCATAGATAACTTGGAGGAAACTTCAGGGCCCATATAAGCTGAAGTTCTGGAGGGTAAAAGGGAGAAAGGGGGAAACACCAAGAGAGGGGAGGGAAGGAGGAAAAGGGGGAGAGAGAGAGGGAGGTGTGGGACAGAGAGCATGATGGGGGGACAGAAAGGGGCAGGGGAGGAAGGAGAGAAAAGGAGAATACCCACCCATTGAGCTTGTATAACTAGGTAAAAAACTAAAATAGAAAAAAATGAGTGACGTGACTACATATCCCACTGTGACTGCCCACATGTCATGAAGCTGTGGAGGAAGCACGTGAAAAGAAGGTAAAGCAGGAGATATTGTGGTAGGGCAGAGAATGTTGAAGCGTGTTGGAGAATCTCCAAAGACAGCGCGTGTGGACAGCTTGAAGAGCTGTGAAATGGGTAGGCCCTAGCAGGGAATGTGGGGCAAGAGAAAATGTTGCAGCAATCTAAGAAGACAGGCCTGGGATGAGGCTCTGGGAACAGTTCCGGGAAACCTGGCGGCAAAAGAGGAGAAAAGAGAGGGTCATGTGAGAAGGGCGGGTGTTGATGCAGAACCCAGGGGGAGGGTCCGGGCTCTGAGCGAGCGGGGGCATCTTTTTCATCATGCCAGGTTGGAGGAGGAAGAAAGACCTCAAGATATCTTCTTCCTTTCCTCTTATCTCTGCTTCCTTCAAGCATAGAGTCTCAAAGCCCCTTCCTAGAGCTGTCTCCCCCCATTTCCAGTTGGGAAGGTCAGAAGCTAGTAGAGAAGGCAAAAATCAGAGAGGAGGAGATTACAAACCAAGGGGGAGATGAACCATCCTGTTGGAGTCACACAGTTAATTAGGGACTCAAATCAAACTGGCTCCCAGCCTAGTACTCTTTCACTACCAAATTACCATGTAATATTGAGCAGATGGGAGTGATTACGACTTAGAGCCATTATAAAGGCTCGCATAACCCGAGTTCTATGCACTAAGGAACCAAGCAGAGAGATGTGAGCTTTGCTTCCCAGGAAGGGGTCATTTTCCCCACAGTGAGCCATGATTAGGTTAGGGTGGATTGAAGCAAATTGTAAACTTTTTAAAGGCACTGCTTGACTGTGATCCAGCCCAGCTGGGGTAGAGAGCCCTGGCTGCCTTGGGAAGCACTCAAGGGAGAGGATGAGACAAAGCCAGCCAGTGATAATCAGATCCTGAACATAAATTCACTCTTTAGATCTCACAGATCCTCCACAAATCTATGCTTTTCTCCATTCAGAAATGCATATTAAATATGCTGAACATTTTAAAAAGTGCTTAAAAATAAAATGAATCATGTCACCACCATGCATATGTAGGCCCTGACATTTGTAACTTCAATTGAAAGATGTTCTTCCCCAAAATAATCTCCCCTTAGACTTCTCCTTCACAGCATTCACGTGGTTCTTGTTCCATTTGTAGGGGAAAATTTTTTTCTTGTTCTACATTTTAATTAACTTCCATTATATCTTGGATCCAGGCGTTTATTTTGATTGACATTTTGTTATCTGCCATATATGCACTCTTTTTCCCTCACTTAAAGGAAGGATGTAGAATCATGAATGTAGACCTTATTCAATGAGACTGGTTTTGTTCTTACATAAATTTGGGGTGGGGAACATTTAGTAATTTGTTAATACCCACATTAATGAGTCATCAGATTATGCTAACTCATGTTTTCCTTTGTAATTAAAATCCTTCTGAACAGACCCCTCAATGTTTCTAATCAAACTTACTTCATTTTCAAAACCATGTTTCATTTTCCTTTAAGACTGAGCCCTAATGAGCAGTGGTTTGACTCTTATGTTGTGGGGATTTTGTTGTTTTAATTCCTTGTGTTGGGACAGAGTTTCTGACCCAACAGGCCACTAGAAACATTCCCTAGGTGATTAGAGTAGACCGGGAATTAGAAGGAAAACACCTCAGCCGCTAATCGTTACTTCTATTTATTTGATTGCCATTCTTGTTAAATTCTTATAATTGCACCTTGCACTTGATAAATACAAGTGAATGTGCAGATTTCAGGTTTATAGAAAAGCCAGGAGCATATAAGAGTAAATAATACAATAGATACAAAACACAAGCCCATTCCCCTCCCACTCAGGCCACAAATGTAACCTCTAATTGAGGAATGAGTCAATTGCCAGGGAAGACCCTTTCCCTGACCACCTTCCTTCTCTTTCCCTGTTTTTTGTTTTTATTATATTTTTCATTGTACACATCATACTGATTCAAATTTCTGTTTTCTTCTATATCAAATCTGTCTCAATGTAAGTTCCCTAAGGACAGAAGCCATTTCAGTCTTGTTTTTGAAGTGCTGGGAATAAGTCCTGGTATGGACTATCTATGAGATAAAATGCTCATTTGTGTGAATGGGCAGACAGATGGGTGGGTAGATGATGGCTAGATGGATGAGGACAGTCAATATGCTCTCTTTTAGGGCTTAGTGAGCTACAGCTCCAGATAACTAGATGGGTCTTACATGAGTGTAACAGATGATAATGTTCTGTTTGTGCTCATGTCATCTAAATAAGAACAAAAATCCCTAGGGCTGGATGTGAAGTGGGGTAACCCTGGCATAAAGAGAACATATTAACTGCAAAGAACTTGGAATCCTGTGTCTTGGAGACCTAAACATAACACAAAGTGAACTGGATTTGAGGGGAAATGAGGGGATTCTAAGATATTTAACTAATGTGTATTGGTTGGCTGGCTAATACATAAAAGCTAGAAATACAAATTAGACATAAGACTTACTAGAGAAGGATTTCTATTCTCTTGGAAAAGGCCTAATAATGATGTGAATCAGGGAAGTGCTGGTTGTAGGGCCATTTCCTACCACTTCCCCAACTCTCTTGTTTGTTTCGAGTAGACTCGTGTTGATATCCTGTCTTTCCCATCACAATTGTGCTTTTAGTATAACCCAAGAAACTGGCTCTTCTTCCTGCCATCAAAGATATTCATCCTAAGAAACCATTCAAGATCCTAATAATAAGCAATTAACTAAAAATTCTTCCTTTGCATCATTTCCATGTGGTAAAAATACTCAACTTAAAAATAATGATTTATTAAACTTACTCCTTCCTCTAGCTATAATTCCATGTGTTCCTCATTTCTATGTTCCTCTTTCCAAAAGAAATCCTTGAGAAGACACAACACATATAGATCACAGGATATGGGCAAAATACATCAACTGGAACTGGTCTAAGAGCTTCCTCCTCGCTAGAAAGCTTACACAGTTCCAAGGAATACTGCAGAAGCTACTGGGGGAGAAAAATGTTAATGCCCTCATCATCCTGTAAAATTTGCAAGCTAGAATAAAAATCACCATGGCAACAGGTAATCACCAGTGTAATAGTGCCATGAATGTCAAGGAGACAACCAACAGTTTTCTGATTATACTCATGACTCATGTACTCATGTCAGAATGGAACACATTCCTATTACTATTAACAAGAGCAAGAACTTATAAAAGGGAAGGATATAGATCACTAGGGAAGAACAGATTATAAACCTATAGGCTAGAAGACAGCACACCAAACTGCTCTGTAAATACCTATTATTATATTCATAGATTGAAAGAGCACTTAACCTAGAAGCCAGCCAGAATGCAGAGTACCAGCAACCCTGAAATACTTACCTGGAATCAGGTGAACCTAATCTCTCCCCATCTTAAAACTCAGGGAACCTTGCAGAAAGGGGGCTGTAAGATTGTAAAAGCCTACAGACAGGAAGGTCCAACAGGACAATCCACTCAAGGCAGGGCTGCTGCAACCAGGAACTCACTGCAATGAGACTTGTCCTTACCAGACTTGAATGAAGAATGGCATATCAACATGCCCCATAGACTAGTGAGAATCTCAGGAGAGATTATTACTTATAGTGGAAACTTTGGGAACTAGGGCTAGATGGGTGAAGGGGAGTGTCCCTGTAAGTGGAGCGGCCCAAGGAGGACCTACTTGGTATGCCACAGAGATCTGAACCCCCACAAGAGTAGACAATCCAGGGGGAGTCCTGGGATACATAGAAGTGGACAGGCAGGAAGGTGAGAGAGAATGGGATGGAAGAAGGGAAGGAGTCCACACGATCTGGTCCCATCTTCTCTCTCTGTTTCTATTATCATCATCACAAGTATTAGTTATTATTATTGTTACTCTGTATATGTTTGTGTGTGAGGATATATGTATATACATATTCTTGCAAATAGGGTCCAGAGGTTAACCTTAGATGTCATTCCTCAGGTCCCGTCCATAATATTTTTTTAAAAAATAGAATCTCTTTTTTGGCCTGGAACACATAGATCTAAGCTAGACTGACTATGCCACTCTAACACTGGGCTTACTTCACAGGAGCTCTAGGGGCCAAACTCAGGTCCTTGTGCTTTTATTCAAGCAGCTTACTAACTGAGCCATTTTCTCCAACCCTCTTTATATTTTCCTGCTCCTTCACTGATCTCACCTTCTGCATTTGCTCATCCTCAGTGATGTCGGGTCTTCTGCTCTAGTCTTAGCACCTCCTATTCTGCAGCCTGGGCTCTTTCAGGACTCTACTTAATATTTAGCTTCTATATTCCAAGTGAGACACTCCTCAGCCAGTCTATATCAAGCCACAGCCATATTTTCTATCACTTCCTACTTTTCACCTCTGTTCTAGTTTTTATCTACAGTATTTATTCCCATCTCTTTTTTTATTGCTCTTTATGTATAGTCTTTCTTCCACATCATAATCCAGGTTTTGTTAGGAAAGGAAGTTCATTTCTTTTTTTGCACTGTCTCATCCCCACCTAGCACAAGGCAAACAACTGAGAGAAGTTTGTAGGATTACAGAAAAAAATATTATACACCAACATGGTACATATCGGTTTCTGGCATTTCGGTAGAAGCAACCTAATTTCCACGCAGGCCATCAATGTCAAACTCCAATGGAGCCATACCAGACTGCATAGAACACGATGGCATTCTAGTGGGGACAGTCTAGTTGGAAGATACATTGGAGGTATTTGGGTAATGACATTTTTATGAAAAGAACTTAAGTCACATATTTACCATAGATCATGACATCAGAATGATGGCAAGAAATTAATACCATTATTATCTGTGTTAAGATAATTCTTAATGTATATCACATTCCCACTGGTCTCTAGTCTGCTCAGATTACATTGGAGATATTGTATTCACCTCTGAGAGTTACTTTTCAAGAGGTGTTTTTCAGAGAATATCTGGATAGTGAACCAGGAGAGTGAAGAAGTTAACCATGTTATATGCAGCACACCTAAAGAGATCAAAGATACCAAGTGACAGAGCCTAAAAATGTGTGCCTCTCTTTTCCGCCTTCTGCTAAAGGCAGACATAATTAATTGATCCTGATTCTTTTTTCTAAAATATTTGCATGTACTTGTCATGTAGAGTCACAGCTGGATAATCTCTAACTGTCATCAATCCCAGAGTTCTTGCTTTTACTTCCATTTGACCATATAGGCTAGGAGAATGATCTGTTGAAGAAATTCTACAAAGCAAAACCACTCATCTTCAAATTGCAACATCTCACCACAAAGACAACAAAAAAATCCGAATAAAAGAGACATAGTGTTGAAAGCATAGAAAGATAAGATGATTCTTTCCAAACTGTTGTAACAATAGCAAGAAAATTCCTTAAAACTTTTGGGTACTCTCTTCTTTATTCTTTTCTGCCTTCATGTACTTTAACCTTTTTTGGTTCTGAGCCAATTAACTGTTAAAAAAAAAAAAAAACTCAGAAGACCCAGCTGATGCCAAAACCTTGGCTCACTGTGTCCTAAGACGTGGTAATTCTTTCCCTAATGACATAGTAGAGACTCTGTCGCCACAGTTAAGAGAAGGCTGAGACAATTACTGTATTTAAGCCCTGCGCTGCAGGTTATCATATCCACATCTGCAAGCTATTCTCTTTGTAAAGCATTTAGAGTTATTTGCTACAGAAAAAAGCCAGTGGAAAAGGCCAGCAACTGCTTAAAGAGGAATAACTGCAAATTCCGCAAGGCCAGCTCTACACAGAGATGTAACTTGCTTTTCTGCCAGTTCACTCCTAACCCTACTCCTTGAAGCCAGCTTCCTCTTACTGAAACAGGAAATCTAAACTTGGGGTTGAGTGAAGGGGTGATAAAGGACAAATCCTCTGCAGTCACCCACCCACTGGCCCAAGCAAAACAATCCAGAACTCAGACCAGCTGCTCAGAAACCCTCGGAGAACACCACCCTGACATTTATGAAAAGGAAGAAACTGAAAGGCTGTTTTCTAAAAGAAATCAGAACATAGCTTGGGTCCCTCTGAACACCGTGTGGCTGGTCCTCACGGCCACGGTCTGTTCTCAATCCTCAAAGTCACAAAATGGGGACAGTTGATGCTTAATTTTTCAGCTCTTGGAAGAACTAGAAAGAGTAAAAAAGAATGAATATGAAATCAGTGTGGGATGAGATTTAAGCATTGCCCAAATGTCCAGCTTGTCATGATGAGTATATTACTATCATCGTCATTATTATGTGCGCATGGCAATCACTACCTATAAGGTTTGATTATCTGAAAGCCAAGGTGAAATCTGGGCATCTGACTCTCTAGATGGACCCTTCCGCCTCATTTCTGCTTTCATGCCTTTCTGAAATCATCTGGAATTCATAACCTTTGAGCTGGTTGACTCTTCTAATTGTCATCTAAAATGTGAGGCTTACTCTTTGGGTTGTAGCCATAAGTAGATTACCCATATTCCAGTGGTTGGCCCCTTATCCATGCACATGCAGGAAGCACTGATGAGACTCAACTGAGTTCATAAAATATAACAAACAAAAAATAGGACATGAAGGTTGGAGGTGGGAGGATGAGTTGTAGGGACTCAGGGAAAGTAGGAAGAAGAGGAGAAGTTGATATTATCAAGATACATTTGTATAGGTATGTGAAGCTGTCAAAGAACAAATAAAAAAATGCTAATGTCAGTCACACACAATGTGTTTTTATGCATAGACCTCTTAAAAGCAACTTACAGAGCAGTAGGACACCTCTTGTGAGTTCTACCACGCTGTCTGCCTCCCCATCTCACCCCACCTTTTACCATCCCTGGATTCACCCCCAATGAATGAGTTTGCAAGATTCAAAGGGTGGTTATATTTGCTACACACTAGCTATTCTGATTGACTTTTCTCCCTTTTTCTTTCTTTAATCCAAGTTCTTTATATCTTCATTTGCTTTCATGGACAAAACTTTTCATTTTACCCCAGAGACAGATTAAACAAATAAAGAGAGGAAATTAGATTTAAAAAAAAAAAACTATCTAACAGGTTCTTTAAAAATAAAACAAGGGCCCTGAACATAGAAAGGAAAGGAGTAAGAATTAGAGTGGAACTCTGGTTACAATGAGGTTTGCAGAATGTGGTGTGGTGTTAATTAACTACATGCTTTTCCTAAATGCGTGGCAAGTCAACTGTCCTCAGGCTTTCCAAGACTTCCTAGTAAGACAAGTGAACTTGTGCAGAACGTGGTGGTTGATGTCCCTGAAAGAATTCTGAAATATTAGATAACTCTTCTGCTCTTTAAATTCTTTATTCATGGTAGTCACAGAAATATCAAGAAATCCCAAATAAAACTGAAAGCCAACACATCTCAATTGAATAACAAAATACAGCATTTCAATAGGTACTAACTGTATTTTCACCACCTCAAAATAAGTAGAATAAATTATTCTGATCTTTTACATTGAAACCATCACACAAATACATATTAAAAATGTTGGGGTATTTTATTGCAGTAAATTAGAAAAGAAAATTTTGAATCAGATCCATCCAGTAGACAAATAAATTTACTACATCTCATGTTAGTAGCAACCTAAATCTATTTCTTTTACTTCTTTCTATGAATACTGATGATATATAATTTGATATGACAAAGCAAGCTTGTGACAAATGTAATTTTTGCTCTCAAGCTGATTGATTGACATAGCAGAGAAATCATAGCATTAAGAGAAGACCTTACAAACTTCAAGAGACATACATACATATGAAAACACTCTGACCCACAAGTCACTCACAAAATGGTCCAATGTCTTTGTCATGTTGTTGCTTGTCCCTTCCAATGCCCCATTCAGCTCTGATCAGGATCATATAAACAGCTAGTTCTCAAGTCTGCAAAAACTCATACAGGCAATGGCAGAAATATTTCAAAAACCCTAACAGATGCCTTGCATTTGGTGTGATTATCTTTCTTTTGATTAGGATTAGTTAATGAGATCTGAATGCAATTGTACATATCTTTTTGTGAACAGTAAACAGTATACAAAGACTTCTAAGTAAATGCAATTAGATCAATATGAAAAATATAGGGGTTCACATACATGATGAAACTCAGGGGAGCACACATGAGAGAAACTGGTGGGGGAGAAGGTTTTCAATGGGAGAAAGAAGGAAGATGGGATTGGGTAATATAGGCTAAAAATGACTTAAATTCATTCTAGTCACATATGAAACTGTCAAAGAATAAAAATCAAAAATAGAGTCTCTTTTTAAAGTTATGCGGCTGTTCACATATTTGAAGAAACCAGAGTTTTCATTGCAAAAGAAAAAGTGGGCAGTTCAAGAGAGCTGAGAGAAAAGTAAGTCAGCCCCTCAATGCAAACCAAAGATACTCAGTACAGACATCTAACTGAGCCCAAGCAAGATGACTTCACGAACAATAACAGCCATGTTTGATGCTAGTTTAGCCTATCCTTATTTTCTTCACAAATGACTTATTCTTTTTATAGTGAATTTCTATTTTCATACCTTAATTCCCAATCCCATTCCCCCTCCTCTTGCCATTACGACTCTTCTCCTATGAGTTTCCTCCTATTTTCAAGTCTTTTCACACTTGTGGCCTATTGAGTTTTGTTTGGTTTGCCTTTGATGTCACGTGCCTGAGTATTGGTGGAACATGCCATTGAGGAAAACACTCTGCATTCCTTTCCATCAGTATTAACCTTCACCAGTCTCTCAGAGAGGTATGGTGTCTCGAGTTCTTTCCCCTTTCATGATGAAAGGTTGCTAGGGCCAATTCCTATGTAGGTCTTTTGAGGATACACATAGCTGCACTAAAATCACAAATACACCAGCCCTATCATGTCCGGAAGATAGTATCTGGTCACATTCCTGCTCCACTTCGGGCTCTTAAAATCTCACCACTCTCTCTTCTGCAATGTTCCCTGAGTCTTGGGGTGGGATTTAGATATCCTATTCAGAGCTGAGAAGTTCACAGACAACTGACTTATCTTTACATATGCACATTTTAAAAATATAACATTCAGCAAATATTATTAAGCACCAGTCTTGTCCTAGCTGTGGAATGATACAGATTACCATAGTGTGTCCACACAGACAAGGAGCTTACAATATACCCGAGGATGCAGTGAAGGATCTTTGAACAAGACTCCTGCACCTTGACAATGCACCAGGCATTTATGGATGCTGGGACATAGCAGATCAAAGCAGAAAGAAACCCCCGTTCTCGTGGAACATATTTCACAGCATGAAGATCTTCGTGATAAAGATATACCCAGGGCACTGTGGGAAAAAGAAATGGTACAAACCAATGCAGATGTGTAGTCAGGACAAGCCTGTTGAGATTTATAATTTCCTTTGCTCACAAAGCCCAAAGCCACCTACCAGCACCCCAGCACAAAGCCTCAACCTCTTGAGAAAGTTTAAGGAAAGTAATTTAGTGCGTTTAGAAATTGTTATAAATTTTACAACATGCTTTGAAGTCATCGTCTATGATTGTTATCTCAACTTATACTTTTAAATCTATACAAACAATTGTGACCTCATGATACATGAATCTTTTTGAAATTGGAATATGAAGACATTAATTTTCAGCAAGAATTTCTAAATCTCGGTATCTCGTGAAGAAAGGGTCATTGAGAAGATGATGGGTGTGACTCTCCAAGCTGTGATGCATTCCGAACTCTGTGAAGCTTGTGCAAAACCTGACACAATTCTGTTCATGTGTCCATAAAATTCATGTGTACATTTTTAGGCATCTGCATATGTATTAATTAAACATGACTGAGCACTACACATACCATATCATTAAGACCAGTTGGCTCCAGAGAATGGAAAATAAGATTGGAAGATGGAGTGCACAGAAATTCTATAATGTAAGAATTTTTAAACGATTGCATAGCTCTGTGATGCGTGTAATGATACGGTGTCTGTATAATTCTGAAACCACAGCACTGAGGTATGATGGGACTTGGGTAATTCCCTTCTCCCACATAGAACGCTGGATCTGGCTGGAGTTGGATATGCAACTTCCCCTGACTCAGAGACCTCTGACAAACTCACCAGGGAAGACCGCAGAAAGAGTTTCTCCTGAGGGCAAAACTGGTAAACAACAGATTGTTGTTGCATATTTTTAAAAACGGTTTCTTTCCCACTCTGCCTTGTAGAAGTATGAGGAGACTTTACTCTGATAGTTACTATGAGAACCAGGTCAGGTTCCTGCTCACTCTCATCCCATTGAGAACCCTGAAGTTTTTAACATTCATCCTTGTGCACACCAGCCTCCAGCAATTAATTGGTCTGTTGCAATTGTTTTCTCTTACCTGGGCACTGGCTTCTGTGGAGGTTCCTGTTCTGGTATATTAGTGATGTTACTTGTCTATCTATTTATCTGTCTATCTATCTATCTATCTATCTATCTATCTATCTATCTATCTATCTATCTATCATCTACCCATCATCTATCCACTGATTTGAAGACTGCAGTTGTCCTCAGGCCTCCTTCTATATATCTAAGAGCTGCTGATTTTTTAAATTCACATATTCTTTATTGTTATTCACGTGAGAGTATGAATTCTAAACCCTTTGCAAGTGCAACTAGAAACAAATTGAACCCTCTTATTTGTGTGTATGTGTATTACATGGTCATGTGTATATGAGAGCATGTGTGGAGGTCAGAGGTCAATGTTGGATTATCTTCTTCAATCATTTTCCACTTATTTCATCTCTCATGAACCTGGAACTCACTGATGTGGCTAGACTGGCTAGTCAACAAGTCCCAAGGGTTCACCTGTCTCTTTCTCCCCATATTGCAGGCTGTGATTACAGGTACACACACTGCACAGAGTTTTTAATGCAGGTGCCTGGAATCAAATTCAGGTCCTTGTATTGTACTGCAAGTACTTTAGCAACTGAGCCATCTCTCAGCTCCATTTTTTATATATATACATGAAAGGCTACATGGACTAATGAAGAAACTACACAATGATCTCTGAACAAATATTTTGCTGGTCCCTCATATATATAATTTTTAGACAATATTATTTGTAGTTTTTTAAGGTTTTTATTCTATTAGAATTTCATACATGAATACAGTGACTTTATATTTCACACCTTAATCCCTAATCACATCCCTTCTCCATTTCCCATTACAACCCTGGCAGCCATTTTGGAAAGCCAATTCTGGCATCTCCACCTCATCTCCAGGTCCACCTGGCCATACCCAATCTGCCCTTCTATGCTTTCATCTTGGGATAAATGAGGGAGAGAGTTCCATCTTCCTTCTCTCTTATCTCCAAAACACAGGTGTATAAATACAAAACTTTCATCCATAATTTTAACAGTCGTCTTAGATGATTTACAACCCCCTAACTCCTGAGTTCAATTTTGAAATTGTGCTCCAAAGGAGATCTAAGAGGCAAAAATCCATAGCAACTTAAAATCAGAAATGACAGCAGAAAGCAAAGCAAATATTTTTACAGAAAGTGTCTGTCAGAGTGGGAAGTGGTTGAAAGAAAACAGGATTTCTCATGATTCTTTCAACAGGCCCAGTGTGAGACACAGAACTTTAATAATGCATTGGGAGCTACAGGGGACAGTAATAATGCTACATGGTGTTTCAGCCAGGTGCCTTGTTACAGCATGGGATGGATTTTCTAATGACTTTTATCAAAGCCCTGAATGCCAGTGCTGTGAGCAGCAACAGAGTGAGTCACCGGTCCAAACCTGAAGCAGAATGCTATATACAAGGCTACATGGACCTAATTGGGCTGAAATGAAGAAACTACACATTGATCTCTGAGCAAATATTTTGCTGGTCCTTCTAAAGCCAACCTTCAATTAACAAAGATACACATTTGGACCAACTTGCATGCCTTCGTTTCTTTGAGTTCACTCAAGCGATACTATTTTTAGAGATGGCTGGGAACAATGCCCATTGAGTCGCATCCTGAGACCAGCTGCATGACCCAAGGACAAGTTTCCAAAGCTGTCTTCCGTGTCACCCATTCTTTCTCTCCAGTCAAGCAAACAGCCCTTGCCTGGCCCCCATAGAGCTCTCTGGGCCAAGCCGCTACTTCTGTGCTCTCACAGTGCAGGTGGATGCAAGATGGAAAACAGGAATATGTTGTTCCTAAAATGCCACTGCTTTCAAAACTAGGTGAAAATATTTGAAAACTGAAGGTGTCTGTGAAAAAAACACAAAAATGAATGTTTCAAAGCAGATTTTTTGTACTTTGAGTTTCTAAGTTCCTGCAATAAGAGTGCTATTCTCAGAGAAAAGGCTAAACCTTGTCCCTGTCCTAAGAATTAACTTTTAAAAAGACGATTTAACAGATAAGAAATTCACTTGTTTATAGTCATCAAAATTGTGTGTCTATAGTCCCTTTTTTTCTTTATAACAAATTGCATAAATCAACAAACAGCAGAATATTCAAATTTCCAGTCAAGATATATTTATGTGTAAAATACTCTTTTTTTGAAAAGTGTTATGTTCACATAATGCTAAGGCACCTAAGTGTTCAAAACAAAGAAACTTAAAATAGACTTGAATCAGGACTTCCTACTTTTATTGAACTATGACTTTAGAAGACTGATTCAGTAACTTTTTAACCAAGAAATGTTTAGTCCACATGATCAGTGTACCTACATCTTAATTTTTTTATGTTGGAAGTTGGAAACATGCTGTATGCCTATTCTCGAACTCAGAAATACACAATGAATTATGAAAATCTCAATGTGTTGCCATATGCAGTCATATGCAGAGACAGAAATTTCTGCCAATAGGATTTCATTTGGCTTCTAATATTTTCCTCACTATGATGTTGAAGTGCAGTAAATAGTGAGTGCTCAAAAGGACCGTGTTTGTTACCTCCAGTGGTCCCAAGGTTCTGTGGGTATTTATTCCACAATATAGTTTCCCACCCAATTTGCTTTCCAACTCTGTGTAAGTATAATTTTTTTCAATTCATGGTCACCCACTAAGCTGAGAGCCAAGTTCTGTTTCTTTTTTCCTTCTTAAACATGTGTAAGACACTAGTCACTCCAGCACTCAGGAAACTAAGACAGGAGGTGCTGGAGTTTGGGTCAACCTGGGCTACGTAATGAGAACCTCATCCCCAACAAAACCAAGTCAGAGAGGAAGGCTGGAGAAATGACTCATCTGGTAAACTGCTTGCCGAGGAAGCCTGAGGACCTGACTTCAGATTCCCAGAATTCGTGTAAATGTCAAGCCTGGTGGTCTGTGCCCGTGATCCCACTGCTGGGGAGATAGAAACAGTAGAATCCTTGGGGCTTGTGGCCAGCCAACCCAGACTGGCAAACTCCTGACTCAGTGAGAAACCCCACTCAAAAAATAGGATAGATTTGGATGTATTGATGAACGAAATGGAGAAGGATGGGAGGGATGGGGAATGGAGGGAAACAGGGATGAGTATTCAATATGCTCATAAAACTAGAAAAATAAAATAATAAAAAATTAGGATACAGATGATTGAGAAAGATATCTCATGACAATCCTAATTCCACATATCCACCACATATATGTACTTGCACCATTCCCCACACATGTCAATATGTGTGTATGCATGTACACACAAGTACTAAATTGTAAATGTTTGAAGTCCTAGAATTCTGGTTTTGACTTGAGCATCTTTGTGCAATGACACATGACTTTGAAAATTAAACATGGCACTGACAAACTCCTCCAGAGTCTTTCTGAGTTATTTATCCCTCAGTTTAGCTTTGGTGAGTCAGATTCCTGGTTTTCTCAGTTTCATATGCTACTTTACCTACATAACAGCAAAGGAAGGGACAGGCTGAGAGGGTAGCCTAGTGTCTGAACACTTGCCAAGCATGCTCAAGATCCTGTGCTTCATCCTCAGCACCACCCCCCCCACACACACAGAATGAGCTTGCAGACTAACAGATACTTATCCACAGACATTTCCTCTCCAGAGAGTGTCCTTCAAAAGCCACTTTAACTAAGAAATTTGTAAATGGAGATCATCCTTCAAAAGACAAGTTGGACCATGAAGTTTCCAAATATGATTTAACAGCACCAAATATTTCAATTTTAAGAAAATGAATACAATTCTAACCTAACATGTTCCACAGGCCAGGATGACAGAAGGTAAAGACTATAAATCAGGATTAACCCACCATGGCCACAGGTGTAATAGTGGCATGAGTAGCAAGGAAACAACCAACAGCTTTCTGATTGGACTCAAGACCTGCTTGCCAGAATGGTATCCATCTTTGTTACTGTAAACTAGAACAAGAACCTAAAAAATGGGAAGGAAATAGATCAACAGGAAAGACAATCAATAAACCTATAGGTAGGAAGATAGTACATCAAACTGCTCTGTAGGGAGCTGTTATATACCCACAGAATGGGAAGTCATAGTGGAAACCTTTGGGTCTAAAGCTGGATGAGTGGGTAAAGAGAGGTAACTTGCTATATTATAGAGGCCTGAAACCTCCACAGGAGTAGACAAGCCAGAGTGAACCCTGAGGTCCATAGAAGACACAGGTGGAAGGGTAGGAGGGAATGGGAGGGAATGGAGAAAGAATGAGAGAGGGGAGGGAGGGGGAAGAGAGTGAAACTTGGATGAATACTCAGTAAGTTTGTAAAAGTAGAAAAAATTAATTAAAAAAAATCAGGATTAACCAAGAAGTAAAAGAAATTTCTGTTCAAGAAATGCTGTTTAAAATGTGGCTTCCCTGGACTTTAAGAAAGTGCTTCACTATCTGAAAGTGAAACTATACCTTTTAATACAGTCAACTATACCTTTCCATACAGCCATTCAGTCACCAAAACTCTCAGTTAACTACCTGATGGTTGGTGTTGATGTTTAATAGTATAGTTTAAGACAGAACTAATGACTCAACCAATAGATTAACCAACCTTTTCCCTACTGTATATTAAAATCAGCCTTACTCATGTAATTACAGCATTAGAAGAGCTTTTCCTAACATACAGTAAATAAAAACATACCAAAAGAAAGCTGATGAAAAACGGATGCAAAACCAAATTCAAGCTTATTGACTTCAAGTATAACTTTGTGTCTTTCAAATAGGGAAAGTATAGTAAAATGAGAAAAAAATGCCAGGAGCCCAAGGTGTATTCTAACTGCACATTATTTGACTAAATCACCTCCAGCAACTGTGGTTCATATTTTTTTGGTTGTTTGGTTTGTTTCTAAGGCTTAAATATTTTAACAAAGCTTCACTTACGCTTCTTAAGCACTAGAAAAAAATTAAAGAATAAACACCAGTAGTACTCTCCCAAATCTAGGGTATTTGTAACAAATATTATCAATTGGTCTTCACTTCAAATGTTATATTGAGCTCAAATAGTACATTTTCACAAGGGAGTTCCTCTTATGACTTGCCTTCAGGACTTGCAGGAAATAAGCGAGGGTCAGAGAGAAACCAGTCTCTCAACAGATCTATTAGCAAACATCTTGAATCTTCATTCTTTCCCATCCCCCAATCAATGCCCATGGGTCTTAACCAAGCCAAGTCATGACAGACAGCATGTCCCTTGCTTTGTCTCAGTGTCCATAGAGCAGTCCATCCACACCACCCCTCGCCACCAATACTGAGACCCTGGCTAGGATAGACAGATAGAGCTATGGTCAGTCAGAACTGTAACTACTCCAGCTCCCGCCAGCCTGTCTCCACTCTAAGCATCCACTGAGCCAGGAAGCACAGCAAATTTATAGCCCGGATGGATGTTTATTGTGTGGATTGTTGGCACCACAAGGAACCCTATACTCGTGCCTAACACCCTTAAAGAAGGGCAGGTCCTTAGTTTGTCTTGACCAATAGGTGAGAATGGCGGTGAGGCTGCAATACACATGAAATTAATCACGCGGACACTCTCAGTCTCTTGAACTGTCAAGTCACATTTGTTTTCTGTAGATATTCCAGGATTGACAAAAATGATTGTAGCAACAATTTGGATTCTTGTTCATATCATTTTTGTACAATATGTTACTGAAAATTATAGATGATGAGAAAACTCATTTTAAAAATAAATATTATGATATGTACCTAAAGTTTATAATTTGATTACATGGTATATAGACAGAGTAAAACGACTACAAAAGTGAGATATATTAATGTATCTATCGTTCCATAGTGGTTTCTGAGAAAAGCAGTTAATATCTACTAATTTCACAAAAAATCCTTAAATGAAACTATTTTACTGACTGTAGTCTTCAATGTATATGTCCTGCATTGGATATCTCCTACATATCTGAAGTTTTGTGTTATTTCTGAAATATTTATTTACTTACTCATTTGAGAGAGAGAGGAAGGATAGAAGTAGGGAAAGAGTAGGTATGTACAATTCACAGTGCACACATAGAAGTTAGAAGACAACTTTGTAGAAATCATTTCTCTCCTCCCATCATGTGGTCCCTGGGGATTGATTCAAGCCACTGGGTTTTCAGCAGGTGCTTTAACCACTAAGCCATCTTTTGACTTCCATTTTCTATTACCTCACCACACTTTTGGTAACTATTTCCATTCTCTCTGTATATCTGAGCTCCTTTTTGTTCCATACTATATGTACTTGAAATCATGCACTTTTCTTTTTTCCGCATGTGGTTCATTTCATTTGGCACAGCATCTTCTGAGACTACCCATATTGTAGAAAGTAGCAGAGTCTCTTGTGAAAACTGAATAGTACTCCATTATACACAAGCACTTATATGTACCACATCCTCCCTTATTCATTTGTCCATCAGTAGACATTTCAGGTTCTTTCCACATCTTGAAAATGATGCATAGTGCTGTGAACCTATGGATACAAGAGTATAGGTGTCTTTATGAGACAGTTATTTCATCTCCATCAGAGTAATACACAGAATAAAGACTCAATAGCCACATGGTAGTTCTACTTGAATTTTTTTGAGTCTCCATGTTGGTTCTGAATAGCTATACCACTCTCCATTCCTAATGGATTTCTTTCCTCAACACCTATGCAACACTATTTCTTTTCTTTTCAGAAATTGCCATCTTTATGGGGATGAAATGCAGCACTTTTAATTTTCAGCTCCTTAATGATGAAAGGTATTGAGCACCTATGTTGATTAATATTAAATATCAGCCTGACACCTAAAAGACAGGACTCTGAGTCCACCCAAGAGGGATGCTATAGATTAAGAGTAACCTTTTCCCCTGCTTGTAGGAGATTGGCTTGAGTGCATAAGTAATGTGGGAAGACCCAGCAAAACACATAGTAAGTGGGATTACTCTGGGTAGGTGGTCTAGTACTGTATAAAAACAGAAAAGACAAGCAGGCATGCACTATTTCTTGGGCAAGTGATCAGCTCTGTTGGTCCAAACCTCTGCTACTCTAGCATAGCACCATTACAGATAGACTAGAATCTGGAATGGTGAGCCAATGAAACCCTAGGATGCTTGAATCAGGTATTTTGGTCTTGCACCACGTAATGAAGCTAAAGCAGCACCTTTTTACAAATTGTTGGTCATTTTTATGACCTCTTTGGAAAAAATTTTCAAGTCCTTTGTCTATTCTATTAGAATGTCCCTCTGCTATTAAATCTTGTGACTTCTTTATAAACCTTGGACATTTAATCTTTATTAGCTATGAAGTGTGAAATCATTATTGGAAAAAATTTTAGAATGTTGTTTAATATATCCCCAAAGATGACAGATAGATAGGTAGATAGATAGGGTAGATTTATATCATTTATGTTTGGTTGATTAAGCTAAAGAGACAAAAAAAATTAAAACACACTTCATTCCAATTTCTCAGTTCTGGTGTGCAATATACAATGCCAAATCTTCCTCCAATCCAAAATATATGTTTATGTCAATTCCAGCTTCCCAGCTTCATTTTCCCTTCTTGGCAGTCACCATTCTCCAGTACACTATTTATACACAATGCATACATTTGCTCGTGGCTTATCTTACTGAAACTCAAGCCCTAAGATGGATTGTCTGCAGCATGGCCTCTATTGCCTATGTCCACAAATGATGATGTTGCAGTATATTCATTCATGAAGTACTATGTTCTAGAACCTGCGCTAGCATTTAACTAAATAGACAAAAATCTCTTCTTCTGGACTTGTCTCTCAACATCCATGGATCAATCACAAGAAACCTGGAAGCAATAAAAGGTTGCAGAACATGCAACAATGAAAACTTAATTAAAAATAAAGCATCCAATGGATTTGGCATGTTTCTGGCACCAACAACCCATTTTATATCATACCAGCTCACTACAGCCTTGACTGTGAACCCACAACACATGTACTTGGCATCAAGCAGGCCTCCATACCATGCAACAACAAAGAATACTATCCAAAACACTTCGGTTCAGATTCGAGACCCATGTATGTTATGAATTACAGCATTTTTTGACTCCACATACAAAGTTTCCCATTCTTATAGGCACATATGCTCTAATTAAATACAATAAAAACCTTTAATATAATTACCATTGTTCCACAGCATAGATTTATCGAATTAGTTAGATTTTTTAAATTACCACTTTAATTGCTGACTTGAGTTTCATGAAAACTCACTGAATAAATTTTGAGCTGGGATTAGGAAAGAATTTCCAACAATTTCTGAGTTGGCTCCAAACATACATCTCTCTTTTTGTGTCATACATTTACATGAAACTACATTCTGAGCATTTACAATTATAGGAGAGAGTTATCAATCAAGTGTAAAAATTCTGAAGAATCAACTTTTCAACCAAGCTTTAATTCTTAATGTTAAAAAGAAACACAACTCTCTTATTGGTGTGTAAATTTCCTTTCACTGTACCATCAGTAAATTACAAAAATATATACTATGTGCATATATACATATATATGTTAGACTTGTTTTAAAATAAATTTCTTTCTTACTTATCTTTCAGTAACTGTTAAATTTGCATTTTCTTACACCTTTATACCCAGGAATGTATAAAAGTCACCTGGTTAAAAAGGGGTATACATGTAAAAATTTCTTAAACTTTTTTTTAAAAAGTTTCTCAAACTATGGAATAAACCACCACCCATGTTCACTGTGGTCTAAAAACTATAGTGTCAAGCATGACTATAATGTCAAGTCTTTCCATATCCCTACCCTTATCCGTGTCCCCAACCCACCAAGAAGGCAGTATGGGTTATCATTCAGGCCAGAGAGTTTTTTAGAACCTTCTGATTATTCTATGCATATACTCAGAAAAATCACACATGGAATCATGGTAAGGCAGGAATTACAGTGAATGATTTCTAAGATGAGCCAGGATAAAAGTCTTCTGGGCCTTTCTGCATGTTCTATTCTCCCTTTGTAGAAGCTGTTCTTAGTTTCCAGTAGCTATCTACAAAACAGTCTGGGGCCAGATTTTGTTCTTGGGTGATAGTGTGCTGATTCTTGCTCTTGACCCAAGGATATATAAAATTATCTCTTACCCCTCTATCCAGGCCCTTACAATCAAATGTGGATCTGTTGTCTTTTTTTCAATGCCCACTTACCTGCCTATGCATTTTTTGAAAAAGAAAAAAATAGCAGCTGAGTGTGCACATCAGCAGCTGGATGTGTAGATCCACCCCAGTAGCCCCAATACTTGACAGTCTAAAGTAGGAAGATCTTGAGTACAAGGCCAGACTGGGCTACTTAGCAAGACTTTGCCTCTAAGAGGAAAAAACAGTGGTTATATTATCTACTCACGTCCATGTGAGTTCAGGTTGGTCTAGGGCCACTCCTTTGAACACAGGGTGCATCCAAGGAATGCCTAGATATCAGCCAGAGAGCCTGAGTCTCAGTACTGACAACTCCATGGACCGCTAAGACCTCCTGAGCGAGTAAACACATAGGGAGTTAGTCTTTTCGCACAGGAGCCACCAAGTATACAAATAATCTGCTGTTGCCGTATCCCCTGCCGGGCCGGGGGGGGGGGGAACAGTGGGGCTTTGGGGCTCCAGGCGAATGGGCATTCCTCCCAAAGGGTGGCAGGAAAGCTAATAGTATCCGCGGTGACATGAAAACAGTCTCATGAGACAGGTTTTAACTTTCCTGTCATTATGATTTACAAACTTATGTCTTGCAGAGTAGACGACAAAAGGAAAACAGGGAACCCAAGACTAAGGAAAAGAAGAAGAAAACATGTAAGATACAAAACCACTTGGAAGGTGAGAACATGTTTTAAAACACCTGTAATTAATTATTGAAGTTCATTATTAACTTTTGTCTGCACTTTCTGTCTGAAGCTTTGAAGAAAGCCAATGATTCTTCTGACGAGGCAAACTCTCTATGAGCCCAGATCCCTGGGAATCCATTCATAAGAAGTATAGCGAACTCATTCAATCTCCCTGAGCCTCGTTCATAAAAAAGCAGTGCTTGTAGGAGAAGAAGAAAAAAAAAAAAAAAAAAAAAAAAAAAAACACTGTGGTGCCTGTCACAGCCACTGTTCTGTGATGAAGTTGGGCTCAGAAAAGCAAGGGAGTCCTGGTATTTGTCAATTCACTCTACCTCCCCCATTCCTCTAAACCTATGGGAGGCATTTCCTCCCACCTGCTCTGTTGGCCAGAATTCAGAACTCTTCCCCTGGCTGCATGTGCTGGGACAAAGCTCAGTGTGGGCTGGGAGCCGCAGTTGTTGAACACCCAGGAGGCTCTGCGACTCTTGGTTGCAGATTCTGCTTCCAAGTCAACCAGAGGGAACTCACTCCACACCTCCCAGATCCACTCTTCGTAAAGTGACATCTGTGGAGTGAGATTCCACGGAGTTGTCTGCTTAGCTCCTTGTAGCGACATTAAAAAACCCTGGAGAGAAAGTATATGGTATTTATCTCTAAGTTCCCAGAGGATAGTGCAGATCTGAAATGATATAATTATTCAGCATAAGAAGGAAAGGAAGGAAGGGAGGGAGGGAGACAGGGAGGGAGGCAAGGAGGGAGGGAGAGAAGGAGGGAAGGAGGGATTTTTTTCAAAGTTTACCTCATTTTGCACTGTTAGAGATTAAACCTAGGCAAGTACTCCACCACTAAGCTTCCTCCTCAGTACACAGGTTTATCTTTTTATTCAAAAACTTTCAATAGCTTCTATTACTGAAAGAATTACATTGATTAAGTGCAAATTCTTCATTGTGTCACTCAGGACAATCTTTCTTTCACACCCAGACTTCACTTTCATTCCTCCATTTCACTGAACTCCTGAACCATCCTTATTTTCTCTTTTCTTGCTTTCGCCCTTTTTATTTTCCTCCTGTCTCTCCTCTCCTCTCTTTCCTCTTTTCCCCTCTTTTTCTTCCTCTGAAGACTTGTCGACCTAAACTCTCAAGAACCTGAGTGTGTTAGAGACTGTGGGGTCTCAGAGTTAATGTCAATGACAGACTGGTAAGTAGGCAGGTGCAGTGTGCCCTCAAAGTCAAGGTGCTAAAGGAAGCCACATCAATCCATAGGCTTTGAGAAGGAACGAATCAGAAAATGAACAATCAAGACACAGGAGATGAGATGATAAACTGAATGTAGCGAGAGTAGGATTATAGAAGAAGGGAAGAAGTGTGTGTGAGAGAAAGAAAGAGAACTAGCTCTCGAGGCTTTGTTCTTATATATCAGAACAATGGTTCCCTTTACTGTGATATAGGATTCATGCAGGAGAGTAGCTATAGAGACAACGTGATGATGTCAATCCTGAATCTGACAAAATGAACTGCACGGAGAACACATAGGCAGAGATGTCAGACACATTTTTAGAGATGATGTTTTCCCAAATGGGGAAAACCTGGGCCCAAGGAGGCTACATGAACCAACTATAGCCAAACAGTATGTGGGAAGAGAAGTAGAGTCAAGGACCAAGACCCCTGTGCTTTGCCAGGACACCCTCTGCCTTTTAGTACTTTGCAGCAATGACACAAGATAGAATCTCTGCCAGCCAACTGCTAATAAATCACTCATTGGCTTCTGTTATGTAGTCATTTTCTCCAAATTGAAATAGTCTCTCCTCTAGGGAGCAGGGAGGCCTGTAAGTCTCAGGAAGCTAAGGAAACTGACAATGCTCAGGAAGTTCAGAAAGCTATGAAGCTATGGCTGGCAGGCCTCTCCCCCAAGAATATATAGACAGTAAACAGATGCAGGGGAGGAGAGACTTTCAATTTGGCCAAGGAACCCCAAGGAATCACCATCCTTACAGGTGGAGTTTAGGGTGATAGCGCTGCCTTTGAGTGACCCCAGTGACCCCATTGTTTTACCAAGCTAGACCAGAGTGGAATGATTTCCATGTTCTATCCTCAATGCTGCATTGAACTAAATCACACGTAGTTTCTATCAAAATGTTTGGGAAGGATAAGCCTCCAGAAACTTCCTCAAAAAGTCAAACTCCATGTTAGACTGTGGGAATGTAAGCCAAATTTTAATTGATTTAGGTTAACATTCGATAATTTGTTAAGAGTCATTCTATGTTCAAACTCAAAGGCTAAGACCTGACTTACTCAAAAATTCTACTTTCTCAAAGCCTAAAGTATCTTCCCCCACGATGCTGAACAACAGTTGTGAGGAGACACGCTGTGATACAAAAAGCCGAAGCTTGCCTAAGTGCATCACTCCTTTGTTCAAGTCAAGTATAACCCACTTATGCATAGAAATCGCCTCCCGCAGAGGCGCCCACAAACCCCAACCTCGGGCAGGGTGGTGATCTCTGGGAGAGGTGGTAGCCTTCCAAAGAGAGAATCCTAGGAACTCCAACCTGCCAGGAGGGGGAAGATTCTGGGGAAGATGCCCAGTTGGGGATCATCGGTCCTCAGATGTCCCTCAAAGGAAAGTCAGAAAGCCAATGTCGTAAAGGAAGGCGCATCGTCCCTTGCGTCCCCAGTCCTCTAACCTGGTAACCAGACCCATCAGAAGGACTTCCGTCTGGCGTCCTTGGAGAGTTGGGCCTGGTGTGTGAACTCTCGGAGAAGTGTCGCAAGGCCGGAAAGCATGACCAGCTGTGGTTTTCGTTCCCCGTCTAACCCTCTCCCTCTCCGGGTCTGGTTGTGACATCATCACCCATGAAAAGGTTACATAACAGTCAAAACTGTAACTTTGCGTATGTGAGAACGTCTTTGGCTGCCTGGCGAAAATTTGAACTTTCAGTACATTTGCGCTGCCAGCCCAGTTCGTAAATGTTCTTTTCCACACCGGTTCCAGAGTAGCATTTTGACCTTCAACAAGGATTATCAATTTAGGGGGGAGGAAAGCAAAACCCCAATGCTTTGCAGAGACGAGCCTGATGTAGCTGCAGGAGTTTACACTAGGAGCAAAAAGCATTGGCAAATACTGAAAATAATTCGGTGTATGTGAACCTTAATAATAATAAAAAAAAAGACAACCTAATATTTACACAGCTTCTTCCACTCGGAGACTGCAAACATGCCCTCGCTTCCAGAAGCAACCTTGGCTCCATGACTCATCCCTTCCCTGCTAGGGGGAGGGGATTGATTCTCCCAAGTCACCACAGCGATCTCCTCAGCTGTATCTCCAAAGGAGGCCTACCCATTTCCACCAGACACCTCGGGTAGGAACCAGTCATGTTTCAACTCCCGACTCCTCCTTCCTCTTCTCAGTGGTCCACAGAAAATGGCAAACTCTTGAGATTTCATTCTGGACCTCGAGAAACTGACTTGCCAGCTCTCTGGGATAATCTCAAACCCTGTTGAATCCTACAAGTTCTCCACAGATTGCTTTTCAGACCCTTCGTTTTAAATGGCCACAAGTGAAGACTCTGTAACCCCAACTGTGTCCTATGGTCTCTCTAACTACATGAGATATAAAGCTATTCCCTTTGCAACATGCCTTATTCTTTCACTTTACCTCTGCAAACTAATACTTTTAGTTTCTGTATTACTTACATCTTCCCATTGCTGAATGCATACAGAGTCCAAACAACTTAGCTCAATAAGGGACTTATTCCAAACTTAGGATTCTCAGTCACATTTATCTGCATAGTAAAGTTCACACCAACATCTGGAGTCTAGGGAGCTAGTTACAACATATCTTCAGGAGTTACTGAAAGCGGAGCATACTTTCTTTCTATTCTCCCATCTTATCTGCCTGCTTGGGGATGGTGCCACCCACCATGGACTGTGTCCTCCCACATCAATTAGATAACCAATGGCCACAGTTACTTCCTTTTTCTTCGTGTGACTGGGTGGCACATTCCCCACCATCTTCCCGCTCCTCCACACTTGAAATCAGTTCTCTCCCAAGGGTCTGATTGAACAGCATGTGTCCTCATGGTTACTTAGTTGGTAATGTCCCTGCTTTGAATTCATCTTTTAAAAACTACCTTTGGTTTTCTGACTGATGTTAGCTTTTATTGTCTGACTTCTTGAACCTAAATCTCCTCTTTATCTCCCCCGCGAAAAGTAAGTAGTAAGATCGCAGGTGGATGCCACATGGTACCAGCCGCATCTAGCTTCCTGTGTGTTATGCAGGGAGACTCTTTCACATCAGTGATCTTCTGCTTTGGGATCATTATCAAGTGAAATAACAGTTGAACCGAAGCATTGTGATGCCACTAAAACAGTCCCTCTCGAACCAAGAGGACCAAGTGACTAACTGGTAGGCAGATTTCACAGTGGGCAAATGCCAGACAAAGGGATGGCCTCCCTTTCTAGGGATGGAGACATACAACACAAGGTTTTCATCACAGTATACAGAAGGACACACTGTCTAAAACTTATGAAATATTTGTAGATTCTGCACTAATATTTTCATGTTGCACGTAATGATTAATGAACAGTGAAATCAAGGATGAGGGAGATTCCTACCCTCCAAATATGTCCACGTAAGTGCCTTTGTTCCTTGTGTTACTGTCAACCTCGCTGTTCTCTTGCTTTCTTCAAATGGACAAAATGATTTGGGGTTCCCATGATACCTTTGCATGTTCCTCATTTAGCGATTTGACTCCAGTCAGGAGATGCTACATCCATGAAGTCCCATTGATGTCAAGCTTCTCTGTGTGTCCCCAGCATCACTTAGCAACTGGTTCATTCATGTTCTCAGAGCAATTTCAGAAAATATGTATAGCCGTGTAGTCAGTAGCAGGTTCTCACATTTTAGATATGGGCATCTTTTTAAAAAGATTTTCATTTATTTGAGAGACACAGATAGACACGTATGCTATGGTGCATGGATGGAGGTCAGGGAAAGACCTTCAGAAGTCAGTTTTCTCCTTCTACCATGTAGGCATCCAAGGATCAAACACAGGTCTCCAGGTTTGTGAACAGGGCCTGGCTTGCTAAGCTCTCTCACTAGCCCCTAGTATAGGAATCTTTTTAAAAAAAAAAGAAAAAGAAGATAACAAACTAAATTATTCTCCAATCTAAAGAGATAAATAACCTGAATGAATTCATTGGAATGTATTTTAAATATTCAAAGTCTGGATGATCAGACATAAACTCCTTATGCCTGTCGGTGTTCTTCTAGAACTATCAAATAAAAAAATCAAAGTATAAATAAGTGGAAATAGCAAGCCAAAAAGTTCAAATAGATTCATTATGCACATCCAGGCTGCTTCTTTGAACTGCAGTCCCCTTGCCTGTTGTGGAAGGCTGCTGGCTGCAACTGGTGAAGGTTCTTTCATGTTCTATGTACCCCCTCTCCCCATCCCCCAGTGTTGTCTGTGATGCAATGATGTCATTTTCCCACCAGATTTCCACAGTCCTTTGTTTCTTCAGAACACAGAGCTGGGTTTTGCCCTCCCCTGGTCTACTTGTGTCAGGAGGGCAACACTGCTCTTTTCTGACATTCTGGTAAAATAACATAAATCTGGTAACAAGACATGAGCTATCAATTTGAAAAGGGAATGAGCTATCACAGCTAGCTAGTAAAGCTTTTAGTGTGTCAAAAAAGAAAACCCTGGATGCATGTGTAAACTCAGGATAAATGCAGGTGCTAAATTCTGCAGGCACGGGTTTGCCACCCAAATCCCTAAGGTACCTCTTCTGTGTTATTAAAAAGGAAATATAAAATTTAAATTTTTCACTGGAGACACAAAAACCTGGAGGAACATGTTTCTCTCCACCTTAGAATGAGAAAAATATGGCTTGAAAGCCCCAAGATTACTGCAACTAAAAGGAGCCCTAGAAAATATGGGGTGAGGACAAAGTCACTTTGGTCTGCTCCCTCAACTTGAAATGAAGACACAAAGACCTGAGGAGGTGAACAGACTAACGACAAGTCTCGTGTTTCCAGATTTTAATATCCTGCTTTTTTCTATTATATCAATATTACCATGTTCTTTAACACTTTAAGATGCCATGTCATATCAATCCTTCTGACTCCTGGCAAATGTTCTATATTCATATTCATCAACAATAAATCCTAGAACATGCTTACACCTTGATTCTTTTAGGTAATCCTTTCATGAATATCCTTTAGGAATACTGTATTTGCAGATCATCTCTGTTAAAATTAGCATATCATTCTATTCATTGAAGGGTTTTCATTTGTTTACGCCTGTGGTAAAATGGTTGTATAGCTAGGCTTCTGTTCTTGTGTGAAAAAGCCTCTTGTTTGGAGCTGGAGAGATGCTCAGGGTTTAAGACTCTGTCTAACAAGCAGAAGGTCCTGAGTTCAGGTCCCAGATCCCACGTAAAAATGCCAGGTGGAAACAGGGATGGCCTGTACTTCTAGCCCTGGTGGGTAGAGCCTGGGAAATCCCAGAGTGAAGCAAGGAGGTAGAAGCAATTCAGGATGATCCCTGAAGTTACTCTTGGTCGTCCTCAGGGGCCTTCTCTCTCTCTCTCTCTCTCTCTCTCTCTCTCTCTCTCTCTCTCTCTCTCTGTCACACGCACACGCACACACACACATAAATAAATAAATAAATAAATAAATAAATAAATAAATAAATAAATAAATAAATAAATAATTTTTTTTAAAAGCCTCCTGTTTGTCACATTTGGGAGACTTGCCATCCTGGGCCCTGCTATCAGAAGGAAATGACCTCTGTACCTCTTCCCTTCCTTTTCCTAAACTTCTCTGCCCTTCCTTCCTTTGCTTCCTTATTAGTCTTGTTTTCCTTTCCAACTTCCCAAGCATTGATATTCCTTGGGATTCTATCTTTGTTGTCCTTCATCAAACTGATGGTTTTAGGCTGATTTTTGTGCTAGTGATACCCAAATATATTCCTGAAATCCCTTTATTGCTAGAAGTCCAGGTAAGCACTTATGGAAAACCTACAACACTTGAGGAACAAGTATAAGATTCTCAGCCTATGGTAAGTCAGAAAAGTAATAATTTCTGTAAAGGAGAAAGAAAAAGGAAATGAAAGGAGAGAAATGCAGGGCTGGGGAAATAGCTCATTCCTCAAAGTGCTTAGTTTACAGTCCCTGAACCCCATTGGGGTGGGAGGTCTACAGTTGTAATCTCAGTGCTGTGGGGAAAGGAATAGGAGGATAAAAGCATCCCTGGGGCTCAATGCCCAGTCTCTGTCTCAAAAAATCAGTCAAAGATGTATTGTACCTGAGGAATGATACCCAAGGTTGTTCTAATCTGTCATACATCATGCATATCCCACACACACACAAATGTACATCATGTGCACACACACACACATATTCACACAGAGGAGAGTTGCAAAAGGGGAGTAAATTACTCTATAAAAGACCAATGAGATGAACGGAAGCATTCTTCATGCTTAGCTACTTGGAGGTAAGTGGAATCCTTACAAAAACAATTTGGGGTCAAATCTAGATTGAAGTTGGTCGAGAAGTGACTTAGAAGAGAGGACAGTAGTTGTTTAAAAAACAAACAAACTCCAGCAACATGACAGAAAGGAAAGATAATGGGTCCAGGGCATCTAAGGTCCAAGGAAAGGTATGCTCTGTTCATTCCAGAAGGATCCAAGGGGGAAATGACAGGATCAGAGGACATCACATGTCTGTTTAAGCATTAGGGTTGAATGTGCCTTGGGCAGAAGAGTTAACTCTCTCACTAAGTAGGAAAAGAAGAGGCAGACAAGGTTGTGGTACATTCCTTGATAGAAAGAGTGAGCAGGCATTCAACAGAGTTCCCAAGTGGCCACCTTCCCACTTGGACATAGAACCACGGCTATTGAAGCGGCTTTGTGAAGCCGCTGTTGAAGCAGCTTTGTGAAAAACTGGGGGAGTGTAAGGAAGGGTAAGGAAGGAGCTTGCTCCATGGTGTGTTGGGGGTAAGGAAGGAGCTTGCTCCATGGTGTGTTGAGGGTAAGGAAGGAGCTTACAATGTGGTGTATTCTAATCTGTCCTGCATCTTGCAGCTGGCTGATGCGTCTGAAATACAGACCAATTGTGACCTTTGGCTTCCAACTTTCCACTGAGATAAAATCCCTCCACCGTGCAACACCTGACTACTCTCCAACCTCATCAACAAGCCTCAGGTTCCCCCCACCAGGCGCTAGCATTGTCATTATCCCAGCATGCCATGGTCCAGAATCCTGTCAGGCTTCATTTTGTTATTTTTTATTTGGGGTTTTGCAAGGTTTGGATTTGAACATCAGAACATGCACATTCTCAACAACTGTTCAGCCACTAAGGAATACCTCCCCATCCCAGGAATTCTTTTAATCCCACTTCTCTGCCTGGAAAACTCATTCACCCCTCAAAACCCAGCTTAAGAACTCTTTACTCCAGGATAGAGCTTATTTTATCTAATCAGCTCTCTCTTTGCTCCTTGAAGCTAATGCAGTTAAGCCTCAAAGGCAATGTATTCTGCAGAACACACTCTAACTCAAGAGATCTACTGGGAGACAAGCACCAATGACTCACGGGGAAAAACTGAATGAACTGCAGAAGGAGAGAAGCAGAAAGAGAAGAACGATCATGGCGAGGACTGCTAAAGACTTTCTGTACATATGTCCATGTGTCTTCCACTCCCACACATTCTTTCCTGGGAAGGCTGAAGCTCACCCTTGCCTAGCAAAGTGTCCTCAGGCTATAGAGCACATCTTTACATTGCTCTTGCCTTACAAAGTGAAAATGACCATGTGTTGAAGTTGTCATTGTACTGTTCTTACTTTCTAGAGTGTATGATCTTCTCCAGCAATCTTCCTCAACTAGAGAGATTACATTTTGTAATGCTTAGTCCCTTCATAGAAAAATCTGTTCATGATCCGAGAAAGAGAGAGAGGGAGAGAGAGCATCACTTCTGATGGCTACTGAGGATGAAGACCTTACAACTGTCAGTGTAGCCATCTGCTCTTGCTCTGGTCTCCTGTTTCCCTGAATCCCTGATTTAGCTTCTTCTTTATTCCTAGAGCTCTTCAGAGGGCAAATCGCCTTCTGCACTTGTCACCATCCATTTGGATTTGGCTTCATCAATCCTTCAGTTCTTTTGTCTATTCGAATAATGTGTTGGTCAGTTTGCCTAAAAAGAAATGCAGGGCTTGGTTTTCAAAGGCTACAAAGAAAAAAAAATTAAGTCCTGCCTTCTCCTTTCAGAGCAATCTGGTCCTTACACATCACTGTTTGAGACATGGGCCTACGTGACTCCTGCTCTGTATATTTGGGTTGCTACACAGGAGAATCGCTGTTATCTGTTTAATTCAATATATGATTTCCTGTGAACTGTTCTAATCTGGGTTTCACCAGCAGATGGGCTGACACCTAAAATAAGACTAGCTTCACGCCTACTCGTTGTCTGCTTAAATTCTTTTTTTATAGGCAAATGAAAGGGTAGAGGTTGAAACTTTCACATTTGATGTGATTATTTAGTGCAGAAATCCCCAGGCTTCAAATACACAAATACACAACTGAAAGACTACACCATTTGCAGCTGGCCTCCATCTATATGGTGCCTACCAGCCCTTGGCAATACTTGCAGGAGGGCTGGTTGGTCACGGGAGCCCTGTTCCAGTTGGCCTCAGGATAGCTCTAGATGCTGGATTTTGCCATGTTTTCTTCAGAAGGGTATCATACTTTCTTTTATGATGAATCCTTTTCTCTTTGATCAGCTACAACTTTCAGCTTGCTTACGTAATCTCTTTTCTTCCCAAGACTGTTTATTTAAAACAGTGAGTAACTATTCTCCTATATGTTAAAACCTTCTCCTTCTCATTTGGAAAACTAATATTTCTTAGGATGAGATAAGAACCCAAAACTTACCATAGAGTTTCCACAGCCAATCACTGGGGAACAAGGATGCACTGACTGCCGAGCTATTGCTTTCTTTCCCTGATTCTGATATGGGGCTTTGGGGTTGCTTCACTTCATCTCCCAGGTGGCCTCTGGCCTTTCTTTGGAATGTTTATCAAATGTTTTAACAACATTGAAGACGAGAGCCGAGTCTCGGTTCCCTTGCTCCGTGGTAACGGACACCTCAGCACTCGTCACCTCCTAAAGCAAGCTTGTGCTCATTTTCCTCTCATATTCTTCCTGCCACCGCCAGCGCTGGGCTCATCAGTCACTGCTCTGATGACATGTATCCTCCCAAAGATGTCTCAAGCCTGTCTCAAGTTCCCTCTTTCGGCTTGGCATTCTACTTCTAAGGAAGATTGCATTGTATGCACTCGCTTTCGCTCTTTCAAAATGGATGAAAAAAATGAGTTGTACATTATTTTGGGGTCCCCCCTATATGACCTTTCCATTCAGAGAGGAGCCCTGCTTTCTTTGGGCGGAAAGTTGTGAACATATGGAATGCGTTACAAGAAGGGTTGGTTTGGGCTGTTTCCGATCCCCAAGCCAGTTCCCTCACCATGACAAAACGTTCCCCACAATCTCATCCTGACTCATTTTTATTTTTAAATAAGCTCTGGTGTGGAAGCTTGTCAAGACTTTTTGAAAGGTTAAAGAAATTATGTCCACATGCTTAGTGACCTCCTTGGAGAATTCTGGCAGATTATGCACATGGGCACATCGTCTTCCAATGAAAATCACTTGCCATCTTTACTGACTCTCCCACAACCACACTGGAACTTGTGAATGAGGGTCTAGTTAGAACTGATGTGTGTTCATCTCCGTGCTCAGGCTCTGTGAGGGTGTATGAAAAGTCACAATGGCATCATAGGCTTTGAGAGTAAAGTGTTTAAAAAAATCAAGTCAAAGAAGGTTTAAAAAAAATTCGGAAACCATCAGGGAAATGCAAAACTTCCCTGAGATATCATCTCACCCGGGTCAGGATGGCAAAAATCCACAATACAAACAACAACAAATGCTGGAGAGGATGTGGAGAGAGGGGAACTTTCTACATTGCTGGTGGGAAATGCATGCTCATACAGCCACTCTGGCGAGCCGTCTAAAGATTCTTAAAGAAATTAAAGATTGAAATGCCATATGACCCTGCGATTGAAATGCCATATGACCCTGCGATTCCACCTTTGGATCACTGCTTTGGGAGACCATTGGATGGAAGATCCCCACTTGTGGATAAGAGGAATTCTTTGTCAGTGGGACCTCAGAGAAGAAGCTCATCTCTCTTCACTCACTATCGAGGTGAATTTTTGCTATAACCCCCCATACAGCAAAAATTCACCTCGATAGCACAAGCACGACCATGTTCATAGCAACACTGTTTATAATAGCAAAGTCATGGAATCAGCCCAAATGTCCAACAGTTGACGAATGGATAAGGAAACTGTGGTACATCTATAGAATGGAGTACTACTCAGCCATCAAAAATGATGAATTAATGCAATTTGCCGGGAAATGGATGGAATTAGAAACAATTATATGGATTGAAGACCCAGAAAATTAAGTGCCGTATGTACTCCTTAATAGGTGGCTCCTAGTACCAAACCCACTTAGAGACACTCAAGAATAAATCTCTGTAATACCTACAGTAATTGCAAAGATTATGAACAGGAGTGATGGGGAAGGAGGGCCACACCAGAAACAAGGAGATAGGGGACCATGTTACAGCAGAGAAAATAGGCCACCATCAAGGACTGCAAGTAAGTAATGAGACATCTAGTTAAGTTCACAGACTTTCGTTCCTGATCATTTACAACTGAGGGGGTATGATCTTACCAGAAGGGGAGGGCATATAGTCTGGCAGATAGAAAGTAACCATTTTGCAAATGGTGATTGACCCCTCCCTCACTGCGGTTTCCTACTTTTATTACATCTACCTTTAAATATACTCTTATAACAAGACTCTAGTTTAACAGGTTTTTATCTCTGGCTAAGGGATGACATCCAATACCCATCAGGATAGAGCCAAGGGCATTGCAGGAGCAGCAAAACTGAAAAAAAAAATCAACAAACCATAATCCAGAACATCAGAGACTCTATATCAACCACTTGGAACTAAGCCAGCCTAATCTCTCCCCATTCTGAAGCTCAGGGATATTTGCGGAAGAGGGGTGGTGGTAAGATTGTAAGAGCACGAGGATGAGAGGAGTCATGATATGCAAGATACTCCACATAAGTTAGGGCCGAAGCAATCATAATTGGACTTTGCATGCCCTACACAATGTCCAACACACTATTGACCCCACAAAGTCTAGCATGGGCTAAAGGCACTAGGAGCCTTGGAGGAAAGGGATTGACAGCCACAGTAGTGTTCCTATGCTTAAGGGGAACACAAGAAAGGGTTCTGGGAAATGCCACTGGGTCCTTGCACCTCATCAGAGAGGAGGACCCAAAGGAGAGTTTGGCATGCACATTAAAGGATGCTCCGGGGATGGGAGGGGGAGGCACTGGGGGACGGGGGGAGGGGAAGGGGGAGCACAAAGGGGTGGGGGTATGAAGAGAGGGAGGGAGGGGACCGGTGTACCTGTTAAGTTTGTATGAGTGGAAATAAAAAAACAAATAAATAAAATAAAATAAAAACTAAAAACAGTAAAAAAAATTCGGAATCATTAACAACAAAAAAGACTATGAATGTGTTGATGATTAAAACTGATTAGAGGAGTTCAGAAAATAAAGATATAAATGTGTTTGGAAAAAAATGGAAAAATACTCCCAGAATGAAAAATACAAGTTTGGGTCTTAAAGACTCAGTAGGCTTCATAAGAGCAAAGAGAAGGGGTATCTGAGAGGGAAACAGTAGTAGCAAGGGCTTGCAGGGAGGGTTGCCTGGATAGAAGAAATGCAAGAAGGAGTCAGACCAGTTGTGGGATGCTGAACTAAGAAAACCTAGAGCAACCAGCTGAAGACCTGGACCTACTAGCGTAAATGTGGGATAGTGAATGAAAGTTGAGGGCATGTGTGAGAATCGAATATGACAGAACAGGAATGCAGCCTGCAGCTCAGTGGTCCTGAGTACCTGGCATGGGTGAGGCCCTCCATCCAAATCCAATCATAGGAGAAAGGGGCAAAGAGGAAGTGAGAGAGAAAAAGGTCTAAATACCCCCTACTCCAAAGTTCAGAAAATATCACAGAAGAAGGGGTGATAAGAATACAAAACACTGAAGGGGAAGAAGTATCTAGACTATCTTGTGGATATAACAGGGCTGCTGCATCCATAAATTCACTACAGGCATGTTTACTTCCATTATTAGACCTGCGCAAGATTTAGCATAACATTTCACCATGAAAGGAGAAAGGTCTCCAGAGACAACACACCTCTCTGAGAGAATATCAAAGGCTAATGCTGGCTGAAGGTGGGGAGGGGGACTACTTTGCTCAGGGCTATATCCACTGACTTATGATCCATGCTCCAACTACTGCTCAGGCTCATACCATCGAAGGCCACCTGGATGAAACTCAGTGGGTCACACTAGCAAAAGCATATGGAAGGAAGAAGAAGACTAATAGGAAAGAACAAGGTTTGTGGTGAAAAGGAGGGGTAGAATTGGATAACAAGACTTGAAAATGATATTATATTCATGTAAGAAATATTAAGAGTTGATTTTCTTTTGTGGTTTTGTTGCTCTTGCAATGCCCTTCACTCCATCCTGATGGTATTTGGATGTCACCCCCTGACCAGAGATAAAAAACTGTTAAACTAGAGTCTTGTTATAAGAGTATATTCAAAGGTAGATGCAATAAAAGTAGGAAACTACAGTGAGGGAGAGGTCAATCACCCATTTGCAAAATGGTTACTTATTATCTGCCAGACTATATGCCCTCCCCTTCTGGTGAGATCACACCCCCTCAGCTGTAGATGATCAGGAACGAAAAGTCCATGAACTTAACCAAATGTCTCATTGCTTACTTGCAGTCCTTGATGGAGGCCTATTTTCTCTGCTGTAACATGGTCCCCTCTCTCCTTGTTTCTGGTGTGGCCCTCCTACCCCATCCTGTCTGTTTATACTCCTTGCAATTACTGTATTACAGAGATTTATCATCGAGTGGCTCTAGGTGAGCTGGGTGGGTTTGGTACTAGGAGCCACCTATTAGGGAGTACCTACGGCGCTTAATTTTCTGGGTCTGGGATACTTCTCTATATCAACCACCTAGAACTAGGCCAGCCTAATCTCTCCCCATCCTGAAGCTCAGGGAAATTTGCCGAAGAGGGGGTGGTAAGAGTTTAAGAGCACAAGGATGGGAGGAGCAATGATATGCAAGATACTCCACACAAGTTAGTGCCGAAGCAATCATAATTGGACTTTACATGCCCTGCGCATTGTCCAACACACTATTGTCCCCACAAAGTCTAGCATTTGCTAAAAGCACCAAGATCCTTGGAGGCAAGGGATTGACGGTCACAGTAGTGTTCCTATGCTTAAGGGGAACACAGGAAAGGGTTCAGGGAAATGCCGCTGGGTCCTTGTATGTCATCGGAGAGGAGGACCCAGAGGACAGTCAGGCATGCACATTAAAGGATTCTCCGGGGATTGGGGGAGGGGAGGCACTGGGGGATGGGGAGGAAGGGGTGAGGGGAGGGCGAGCAGAGGGGTGGGGAGAGCAGGAGGGAGGGAGGGAATCGGTGTACCTATTAAGTTTGTATGAGCGGAGATAATAAAAAAATGTTAAAAAAAGAAAAACATATGAATTGAAAATATAAAATGACATTCTTGCTATTAAAAAAAAAAGAAATACTAAGAGAATAAAATTAAATCAGTTGGGTTGGAGAGATAGCTCAGGAGTTAAGACACTGCCTCACAAGCAGAAGCGCCTGAGTTTTGATCCCAGGTCCCATGTAAAAATGAGAAGTGGAAATGGCATGGGCCTGTACTTCTAGCCCTGGTGCGCAGAATCTGGGAAATCTCAGAGTGAAGTAAGAAGGAAGTAAAAGCAATCCATGATGATTCCTAAAGTCACCCTTAGTCTTCCACAGGGAAGACTCTCTCTCTCTCTCTCTCTCTCTCTCTCTCTCTCTCTCACACACACACACACACACACACACACACACACACACACACACGTGTGCATGCATGCATGTGCAAAATAAATAAAGTTTTAAAAAACTAAATCAATTGCTTTGGAAGGTTAATCTTTCAAGGTGAATCCTTGGTACTAAAGTCTGTATTAGGCTCGCAAGGTCTTAAGAATTTATTCTCTACAGCTCTGGATGCTACAAATTCTACTACAGCACCATTCAGGTGTTGGCTAAGCTATTAACCTTACCTATTCCTGACAGTACTATTTTGAGAAGGGTTGGGGGTACTTTAAAAAAAAATTGGAACCTTAACATCTGATTCTAGACTCTGAGTTCCACTCACCTAGACCATTGATTTATAGGAAATTCTATTGCAGTAAGCCTGCATTGTTGCTAATAAATTCATGACCAAATGGCTTAAGAGAACAAGGGTTTTTATTCTGGTTTATGACTGTCCAGTTATAATTCCTTGTCTAGTTTGGCAGGAGAGCCCATACCAACACCAACTAAGGGAACCAGCCACACCATATTCACAAGACTGCTAAGAGAAACAATTCTTACTTGACAAACCAGCATGTCTGGCTAAGTATACCAAAGGATGCCAACTTCCTCAGTCAGTTGGTTCTTTCATCTTCTTCACCTGCCCAGGGTCTAGTTATGCCCACCATGGGCTGGGTCTCTCCATCTATTAGACAATCTTCTGCAAGCTTGCTCAGAGTTTAGCTCAGCTATCTATTTGTCACAACTATGCTCAGAGCTCGAGTCTTCGGTTGCCCAATTGACGCCAGTATCTAACTATGACAAGAACCATAAAGACCAAGTATGACTTCACATTGGAACTGTATAGCAGAAATTGCCCTCTAGCATTGCCCCCATGGAAATGACATGACCTTGGAGCGAGGAATTTGAGTTTGAATCTAGATTCTGATCTTACTCCACAGTTGAGACAAAAGACAAGCTCTCTAAGCTTCAATTTCTGCATTTTTAAAATAAAATGGATAATTTCTACTTGATAGGCTGTCATAGCCATTTCAATATATTACACATTTATTATGCTTCAATAAAGTACAGCAAAAATTATTGACTATAACTACTGCCATTTCTTAATATTTAGTCATGGCTGCTTTTTGGTGTTTTTATAAGGCAGTTATTTCACTCAGTTGGTGACAAAGGTTGTCTGCTTCTCAGTCAAGAAGAGTTATAGCCATCTGGGACACACATGTGTGCAAAGCAAACCATGCCTAAACATCATCAATTATTACTGCCAACTCCTTGAAACTTTGCACTTATGACATTAGGCAGCATTGACATTTAATCTACATGTCGATTCCAAGTTGTTACTTAAAGCATCTTCACAAAATTAAAACCTTAAGCTGGGTGAGGTTGTGCACATCTGTAATCCCAATACTACGGATACTGAGGCAGGAGGATGAAGAATTCAATACAACTGAGTTTTTAAAAAAAGAAAAATTAGACTCTTTCTACATTATTGAATGTTTCTTATGATATGTAAAGCTCTTTGTTTTGAAGATAGATGTTATTCTTCAACAACACTGAACTTATGCCACCCTGGGAGTGAGCCACCTCATAAACCTAGCACCCCGTTAGCCTCAGCCGACTTCTGATCCTCAATGGAGAAAGAGGCAAAAGCAGGAGCAAAAGGAAGAGTGGATTTGCCATCTGGATCTCTGTGACACCATCGACCATTCCACCAGGAGGCCTGGAGCTAGAAATTGCTTTTCAGTAGAGTCCCTTGCTGCCCAGGAAAGTCAAACCAGCAGTTGATTCACCTACGTGTGCACGGGGCAAGGCAGCCCCCACAGCTGACTCACTCTTGAAAGGATTATGGTCCTCTGCTATCCCTACAGATAATTAGCCAGGAACTTCTCCAGGGAAGGAGATCTGAGCAGGACATCCCGGCTTCTTCCTGGCTCAATAACGCATTACTTAATTTACTTTATGCATGTCTCACCCAGAGGGCCAGCTGTGTGGGAGAAAGTGCTTTGGTTTCTTTTGATCAGTACCGTATTCCCAGACCTGCCTGTTCCTGGGTGCCTATGAATGGAAGACGGATGTTGAAGTTTTGCCTAAATTCTTGTTTGCACTGAATCAACAAAGAATAGATACTTATTTCCTCCAGCTGTGGGCCAATGTCTTAACCAGAAACTAGAAGGAATTCCAGTGGGCCAATGTCGGACCTTTGTAAATTCATATTTCCTGTTGATAAATATAAACATTTTGTCTTTAAACTTTTTGGATATCTTTTGAACTTTGAATTTATAAAGCACACAATCCTTTTTTCAATGTAAAATATTACCTAACAAATTTCTATGGTTTTTTAACCAATCTCTCTCTCTCTCTCTCTCTCTCTCTCTCTCTCTCTCTCTCTCTCTCTCTCTCTCTCTCTCTCTCTCTCTCTCTCTCTCTCTCTCTCTCTCTCTCTCTCTCTCTCTCTCTCATCTTCCAGAAAGTTCTGGTAATTTGGGGGCATGAAGGAATCCTCCTTCTCTCCAAGTCTTCACTTCATTGCTCCTGTCCTGATCTTTCATTTTGGGTATGAGGAGATGGGGCAGGCAAGGGAGGAACTCGCCTAGAGCACAATTTGCTAAGCAAAGAGGGTGGGAATAAAACCTAAGGTACTTTGCCTTACTTCAGCCTGATTGCATAGCCAGGCTTGCAGTAGCATTCCCAGTTAGCCCAGTAAATCATTGCCATTTTCCACAGATATTTTCACAATGTTCTGGAACATTCAGACAGCTGTCGCTGTCAAAATAGCCTCCCAAAACAGTGGGAACATCAGGTCTCCGATGGTGCTGCATCACTTCAGCAGACCCGCCGCTCACCCGCTTCGCCCCATGATACTTTTGAATGTGAACTAGCCAGCACACCATGTCCTTGCTGCTGGTTCGTGTTACCAGAACACAAATGTAAAAGCACACCAGACAGCTGCGTCATCATAGCACCCCTCTGCTGTCTGTCAATCACCCATCCCAGGCCCCAAAGGCAAGTCTACCTGAAAATTGTCATAATGTCAAAGCCCATAGGTTGTGTACTTTATCCCATGCATTTTGTATATGTATTTTTAATCTATGGATTAACTGCCTCTGTCGTATTTCAACATCAAAAACAAAGGGAAATTCACACATTGTTGAAGCGGCAAACCTAGATTTCTTGCACCAAAATGATAGTAGCAGTCATCTACTTCAGCTTAAAAGAAAAAGTCCTCTTCTATTGACTGATTCCAAGGCTTCACATCCGACTTTTCTGATGTCTTTAGGGATTTATCTGTGCAACTGAATCTGATCCTGAGGCCTTGGTAAAAAGATTTCTTTTCTGTGAATTCAGCTGATCCTCAGCTCAAAGAAACATGGTCAAAACAGAAATGCATAGTTACTTGAAGGTCATCCAGAAATTTGTATGTGTGTATTTGGATAAGAGGTTTCTGTGCTTCTTAAGAGGTTGCTTTGTTATTTAATTCTTAAAATTCTAACTATTCTAACATTTTTTCCCATTTTACTGGGAACAAACCTTGTTTTGAGTAGCAAGAACACAGATTTTTATCAGCCTATCAGGGTTTGAAATTCTGCTGTGCTGTTTACTAACACTGACTATGGCAAATTAATTAGTCTTTTAGTATCTCAGTTTTCTCATCTACAAATAGGATGATAATATCTAAATCATAGAATATTAGTAAGGATTAGATTAAATGAGACAACATAAACTGTTTAGCACAGCTGTGCCTGGTAGGTCATAGTCAATCAAATATTGTCTTTAACGTTATCATCAGTATTTTTAAATTATTTCCTGAACTTTCTCACCGCCTTCAATTTCACTGGAAAACGTAGTTGCCCAAAAAGTAATTGTTACATTATTTCCAGCGTTTCACTCATACATGTTAGTTTTTAATAAAGATACGAGAGAGAGAGAGAGAGAGAGAGAGAGAGAGAGAGAGCTTCATTTTTATATATAGAGGCTTCTGTGTCATTTCATTGTTGTTGGCTAAATTTTTGTAATCTCTAAGGGTATGTGAGTACGAGTGTGTGTGTTTTTTCCTTTACCTTCAGCTCACTTTTTTAGGATCTTGTGGGTTTAAGCAATCAAAGGAACAGCATTGTCCTAGTTAATGTATCATTGTCACACCTATGTGGTTCACGTCATACAGCAGACAGAGCAAACAGACTACTTTCGTGATTCCAGCCAAACCATTTTACCCCTATAATCATCTATTTCCTGGGTTCTGAAAAGATGATCTTGGAACTAGCTTTTAATCATTTTGGTGAACTGGACCCACGAGTGGCCCTTGGGAAGAATAGAGAAGAACGCTCACACAGACATCATTAACTTATCATTAGCATTCAGTTTCAAAAAGTTCCTGACCCTGTTTAAAGCCCATCTGTGAATCTTGATCATCCAAACTGCAAACAAAGACAATAAAGTTCTCCATTTTGTCCTTCTGAAATTCTAAACCATACTACTCACACTCTACTAAAGAAATGATAGGATTTAAGTCACTTCCTAGATAACATCCAATTCCACACCTCCAAGAACATGACTCATCACTCAACACTCTCTCTAATGGCAGTTACCACCCCCAAAGTGTTTGTGGATATAATATCTCAGGAGAAACCTTTGCAATCCAAGTCCTAGAACAGATCTTGAGTAAACACTTGTCTTTAATTCCATGAAAAACTAATGAAAAAGCTTCTAGGCGCCAGGACTCAAATGTGGTTACCATGAGCACACGTTGTACTCAAATTCTCAAATGCTGAATTTTCAGACACACATTTCCACCAGAAAAAGAATGAGACACTCTGCACTTACATGAAGCAGTAGCCCCCCCCAAAAGTAAGAGGCTTAATGACCATAAAATATTTTAGACTGTAAGAAGAACGGTGAGTGAAACAAGGAAAGCATCCAAGAGATTACATGGCACAAATGTTTTCATATTTTGAGTGATGTCACTGCAGAAAATCCTTACTTACTTCTCTGGCCAACCACAGTGACCTCAGAGTCTGGAGCTGCCCCACCTCCCACGTGTCACCCATACTATCTGTCAGATATGCACACCCACACAAACATACATACACACATGACTGACATTACTAAGCCCAGACTGAAGTGCTGGTGTAATTCAATATCGTAGGCAGATATCTAAGATGATGCTCACGGTTCTTGTGTAATATCCTTTCCTCAGGCTTAGGCAGAACTTATGAATATAAGCGTTATGTAACAGATGTGGTGAAAACCCTTTGCAGATGTGATTAAGTTCCCAGATCAATTGACCTTAAGCCAGGGAGATTGTCTAAGTGGGTCTGATCTTGCCATGTGAGCCCCGTAAATCTAGGTCTGGAGATCAGAAAGAAGCTACAGATTTGAAGCACAGGGGTACATGTGCTGTGCCACGTCTGGATAGAAGTGAAAAAGGCCAAGGGGCAAGAATTGTGTCTCCAGGACTTTTCTCAATCTCTTTTCAATGGCCAGGAAAGAAACCGGGACTTCATCTCGGTAACAGGTTCTGCCAAGACCAGAGTGAACGTGGAAGTAGATTTCTCCCTAGAGTGTCCAGATAGAACTTGGTCAGAACAGGGTCTTGACTGAGTCTTGTGATAGCCTGAACAGAGAACCCAGTCATGTCTAGAAGTACTCCTGATCTGCGGAACTGTGCACTCGCAAATGGAAATTGTCTGAAGCTGTCAAATTTATTACATGCCTCCCAGCAACAGAAAATTAATACATGGAAAGAAGACCTTTGTCTTCATCTCTCTACACATCTCATTCACATATACCCAGGCTGCGTCTAATTTGCTTAAGCAGGAAAAGCAAGCTATTTTATACTTTAAACAAACATTCATTGAGCTTCAGTTTCCTTTTGAAGTGTGTATATAGGAATGAGTAAAATTGCTGGAATTTCATGTTTTGTAGCATTTTGAATCGGCTTAGACTATTGAAGAAATGCAAGTAAAGAATTTCAAAGGGTTTGGTTTAATACTGGCCACATACTATACAGTATAGAATACAGAACATCTGCCTTCATTTTAATATACATACATCATTTGTGGTATAATAATTTACAACATTTAGTAAGTAGATATTCAAAAGCTTTTCTCTGACAACATGCAGAAATCAAATTAAATTGCTTATCTTTGATGTAGTTCCATCCTACATCAATTGAACAATAAACTGAATTTTATATTGAATATCAAGGTTCTTTGAGGTAAACATCAATTGCCAAATATCCTTTGAGGCTCTGCTTTGTGTCAAGCACACTGTTAGACCTTTGGTAAATAAAAAGGGTTTTAAAGAAAAATAGATGGGACTTAAGAAGACTAAAAGTCTAATGGAGAAAACAATATACAACTATATATTTATCATTATACACATATACATATATAATTATATAAGCATGCATGTATACTCATATAAAATTAGAATTCAAGCTTCACATTTATGAATCTCTTTCCTCTTTTAGGACAAAGTGTACTATACTTTCTATAATGTGACAGTCTATTGCATTGCAAATGATATCTGATGTCAATTACCAGTGCTAAGCAACTAGGGGCTCTACTGTCTAATTTCAATCTGTTACTGGCTCATCAAAGCAGCAGCGTCAATAGCCATTCCAGGCCAGTCTGCTGCCTGTGCTCTAGCCAAGAGTCCACTTCCCCACCAGCCAGCTCTGCTTGGCTGCTTGCTGGAAGAATATTCGTATGAAATGCTTGGAAACCCTTAATAAAGTTATTTGCCCAAGAAACTTGCAGTAAGCCTTCAAAATGTCTTCCAAGTTTAGGAATTTGTTCTCATTGCAACTAAAGTTATTGAGAATTACTGTGTTTGTCCCTAGTGGCATCATATCAAGGAAAGTGCATACTCTTACATGGTATAGGAAAACCCCTTATGGCCAAGTAGGGCTGGAGAAGCAGATGACCTGTCCATATAAGACCTGTGTAAGAGACCAGAGGAGGGGTCATGAACCATAAGCAAAGGGGGAGAAAGCAGCTTGTGGGATGTGCCAAAACTCACTCCCCAACATGGCCAATTTGCGAAGCAATTAATATGCCAATTTTTCACTCAATTAAAAACTTATTTTAATTAACTGTCTCTGGATAATTCAGCAAAAACAAATGACTCCAACAGCCTTTGAGACTATGTTTTCATCATTTACTTTAAGTAGCTGCGATAGTTAATTTTAGTTATTGGCTTCACCAGTTCAAGGACTATCCAGAGACCTGGCGAGCCATTGTTCTGGGGTATTCATCTGTGAAGGAGTTTCCAGAGGAGAGTGGCTGCTAACACCAGTGGACTAAGAGGGAAGCTCACAATGTGGGGAGCGCCAACCTATTGCCTTGATCCTTCCCCGCAAAACAAAAAGTGAAATTGGTCTCACTCTATTCCATCCTTCTCCTTCTGATGAACTCTGGATCCCCGGCCTTTGGTTGCAGGATTTGCACCAAGGTCCCAAGGTTCCCAAGTCTTCACTTGTCATGAACCATGTCAGCATGCAGAGTCTCCAGCTTGCCTGTCACAGAAATTCTCAGCCTCCAGGATCGCAAGAGCCAAATCCCCTGGTAAATACTGTCCATGGCCTGGTAGCTCTTTCTGGAGACTTGTCTATTAGACCTCTCTGGAGACATGAAACCCACCTCCCCTGACTATTGATAATTGAACTAAATAACTTTAATGAGATTAAAATGAGATTAAATGGGAACTAAAGGGCAACTTTGTTTATAATGCCATTTTACCTTTGTTTCCCATAATTCTCCTAGCTGCTACCATGTTGATGACATTTATCATTGTTTTTAGCAATCCACACCTGAGCTGAATGACTCATTATCGACAAGGCCCCTGAAGGAATCACAACTGCTTCCCATGAGGAGAGCCAAATAGACCAATCCTGTAGCTCCCTAGCTTTGGCAGCTATGCGGGGCAGCATGAATTGCTATAAAAATTATAAACTGCCATAAACATTACTTTTACAACTCTCTAAGTTTGTGTCAAAGGGTTTGGAGTGTCTCCCCCTAGTCCTTTTGATCCTGGAAAGTGTCCCAGCCCTCATCAAAAAAAGGGCCCCTTTCCTTTCCCTGCGCCATATTGGTGATGAATGAAATAGACTAATTGTTAAGTTTCAGATTGACTTTCAATTCCTTAACTATCACTATAAATACAACAAAGTATAAACCAGTCAACTAATACATAGTAGAAGCTACTTAGAAATTCCATCCAATATAAATTGTCATATACTTTATAGTGTCCTCTAACAAAAGATACACAAAAATTATTATTTTAGGTAGTTTTGCAAAAAATCTGTTCTATGACTGAATTTATTTCAATAAATTGATTTTTGGTGACTCTGAGGAGAGCCAAATAGACCAATCCTGTAGCTCCCTAGCTTTGGCAGCTATGCGGGGCAGCATGAATTGAGAACTAAATGAGGGCAAGATCAAGTGGTGGTCTCTTCCTCAGCCACACTCGGGAGTTTTGGCCTAACAGCAGTTTGGAGTCTCTGGAGCAAACTGACACAGTCCAATTGTGTTTTAGAAAGATCTGGGTGTAGTCAGATAAACTTAACGGTAGTTATCTGTGCTTAACAGGGGCAGTTTTAGAGGAAATTCTAAAACCTTTTATCTGTTTATTACACTCTAATCTTCCAACAGCAATCCTATAGTAGAGAAGAGAAGGCGGGAGAAAAAACAAAGAGTTTCACTTTTTCCTCAAGGTTTGTATAGAAAAAAGTGGCATGTGTTTGCTGGCAATAGGTACCTTTTAATACATATTTTACATACTCTTCCTCTATCTTCTGATATAAGAGTAAAAAAAATAAAGTTCTGCTGTCAGAGTACCTTCTGCATGGTTCTTCTAGTACAAGTTCTCCGTTCAACTATGTAAATATTTCACTCTGATAAATAACCAGTGTTCATCAGATAGCCACTCAACAACTTGCTCTTTGCTAAGTTCTGGTTAACACCCATCTCACTGTTTCTCACGTATATTCCTTCAGCCTTCCAGGAACAGTTTTATCTGGGATAGTCCTTAAAGTGGCAAATTCCTGGGCTCCAAACCAGTCCTGCTTGAATGGGCATCTCTATGATTGGGGCCTATGGGACTGGGTTTTCGTGAGCTCTCACTGTGATTCTCAAGTACATCACTGTTGGGAAACTTCTACCCTGCAGGAGGCAGCACTAGTAATAGTAAGTTATCATCACTTGTGTTGAAAGCACACCTGGGTAACTTCTGAAGGCTGTATCCTGTGCATATGGCCTGGGACTTAGGTTGAGTGTGATAAGTACCCAGAGGGAATGTAGGGCTTGAACAGTCACTGTCTTGCATGCAGGTGGTCCAAAATCAAAGATACACTAGCCCCTTATTTTTGGACATGCTGATCATAGAACTCAAACGCATCACCCTAGGAGGGTTCTACTTGAGTCTACAAAATATTGACCTGAATTTCAATACAATATTTCAGTCTGTGAGAGAAGTATTGAAGGGGTAATGGAGACACAATGAACTCTACTTACTAGAACTCACCAAGATTCTAGCAGGGTTACTTCTTGTGCTGGTCTCTCTCTTCTCTGTTGCTCAAGCACAACTTAAAGGAGAAAGAGAGATTTATTTGGTGTATGGTTCCAAAGGGGATATAGTCCTTTATGGCAGAAAAGGCATGGATGGCTGGCAGAAGCTGAGATAGTCTTAGGTCACATCATGGAGCCTGTGAGTTGCAAAATTACAAGAGCAGACTAACTAGCTGAAGCTGGGCGGGGCTAATCAACCTCAAGACCCAAGCCCTCTGACTGCCGTGCTTCACCAACGCTCCACTTCTAAAGATGCCATGACTTCCCAAACAACTAAAGATTTGAACATATGAGCCTGTGGGAGACTACTCACATTTCAAGCCATGACACTCCTTTTACAAATAGTTTGAAATACATCTCATATTTTCTCTCTTTTAATGGGGGGGGAAGGACAGAGTCTCACCAGCTAATAAAAAAAAAAGTGAAATGTTACTATTCCCCAAGCAGGCTTTGAATTCATCAACCTCATACTCCTCCTCCCAAGTACTAGAATTAAAAGTGTACCACCATTAAATCTACTTTAAAAAATGTAAAGCTTCAATCTTAACGTAGCCTTCACTTAGTTAAGAAAAAGAAATCTTCCTCCCCACAAAGGATAGCCAGAGTCATTTGTGCAGCAAAGATGGAACCAATACAGCGTTTCCAATGTGCCAAAGTCCGAGGTGCCCAGTAACACGGCAGAAGTCTTCAAAGCACTGGAATGAACTTTCATATAAGTTATCATCGTTTGGCATGACAAGTTCAGGTGAGACCCGAAGTTTGAGACTATGGAGACTGGCCCTGGTGAAAGATGATTAGTTCTAGTTCAGCTAATAAATAAAGATAACAATATGGCGTATTACACTTAGCACACCTGGTATCTCAAAACCCATAATCAAGGTACAAACTGAAATTGGAGTCAGCCCTCATCACTGAACACAGAGCCTCAGAGGTGACTCTAAACTGCTTTTACGTGAGTGCTGCAAAGACGTAATCAGCAGCCTTCAGACTGAGACAATGTGCTCATGGCAGGTGGTAAAAGGAGGATTATCAGCTTTCGGGCAGCTAAACAGTCAGGTGGCTCAAACTTTGTAAAGTGGGTCAATATTTGGACAATCGATTTTCTCTCTCTCCCCTTAGTCTTCAAATGTTAAAGAGTCAGAGGAAAGGCCAGAACCAGCACTGGAAGTGAAGAACAAAATGAACAAGTCCGTGAACGTCAGTGACTTTTCCTTGATTTCATTATGTAGAAACCAAAATGTAGTTATGAAAATTAAAATTTTAGAATCAAGTGGACAAACTAGAATCCATATGTTTTAACTACTTTCTTTTTAGGCAGAGAAACTAATGATCAAATGAGGTGAAAACTTCATGTTAATTAGTTTAGTGTTTATTAAATAATGGGTTCTACTAACACTATCCTATTGACTATTTTCAGGGTTTCATTGAAATTCATTTCAAAATAAAACTCAACCAAGAAATTTTCCTTCAAATATACTTTATATTTTTGGTTTTTGATGAAAATGATTCAAATTAAAATTAAGCTTCCTAAGCCACGTAAAATTCCCATGACATATTAATCTAACAATTATTTTAACATCAGTCTTCTGTCTTAAAAAAAGTGACATCCCATGAAAGAAAATAAACACTTAACAAATATTTAATTTGATTTCATAAAATGTAGCATTGTGATACAGGTGCATAAGTACTAGTTAGAGAATTAGAAATAAAACATTTAAACACCTTAACAAATATTTAATTTGATTTCATAAAATGTAGCATTGTGATACAGGTGCATAAATACTGGTTAGAGAATTAGAAATAAAACATTTTTGAAGAATAGAAATCATTATAATCTAGACTAGTCTGTGGCCCCATTTTTTAAATGATATTAATAGATCATTTTCATTTCCTTTTACAAACCACAGTGAAAAAAATAATAGGCACTTTATATGAGAAGGTAAAGAACAAGAAAAATCAAATTTAGAGGAAATTTTTCATTTCACAGACTGTAGTTTCTAGATTGGATTCCTAAAAAGAAAACAACTTCTGGTAAAAATGACATCTGAACAGCATTTTACTTAATCGTCGTGAGGAGGAAGGATGCTGACAGGGGAGCCACAGAGCTAAACTCTGGCATCAAGGACTGAGTCTTGAGGGCAACAATAAGCAAACAGCTACAGTGTAAGTGCTTGGTGTAACTAAAGAATGGAGGAGTGTTTCGTGCACCTACAGCAGCTAGACCTTGGACAATACAAACGAAGATCACAATAATAATCGGAAGCACAGCCCCAGCCCCTGAAATCAGAAGCAGCCTAAAGCCTGCATCCTATGGCCTTGTTGGTGCACATCGGGCAGGTGTGGATTTGCATGAGTGGCTAAACCAGGGCAGCACCTGCAGCCACAAACACAGGTGCCTCATTTTGAAAATGTAGTCACTAAATTACAGTCTCCAGCTCCCACTTTTCAAATATCTTCCAAATGTTAATCTGGCCTTATATTCTCTCCTCCTTCAACAGCGCTGGGAACTTGAAACCGGCAAGAGGCTATGCATGAAATAAAGTTAACTCACTGCCCCGATGGCTCTCGGCTCTGCTAATGGACCATCCCAGGTCTATGAATTAATTCCTCTAGGAGAAGGGCCTGAGAGACTTTCAAGCAACTCAAGCAAATTGGATAGTAGTTTTAGAGCCTGGCTTTGAAAAACTCTGCTTCCGAGTGGGTTGTACAAGCATTCACATGCAAGTCAGATAAAATCAGGTATTTTCATCTAAAGGTAAGATGATAAAAATGTCTCAGCCGTGGTTTTTTTTTTTAATTAAAAATTGCTCTAGTTTTAAAATGTATGGCTAACATGGTCATTCACCCTTGGTATAGAGATTCACAAATGGGGAATTACACAGAATAAAGAGGACCATTTTTACTTCCACGGCCCTCCCACGAGCCACTCCAAAGCTGGAGGTAAGCCCACCACCCTGCAGATCTCTCCACACCAGCTTCTACACAGTAAAGCTCTCAGTCCAACTGCACCTTACTGTGCTTCATTTTCACAGAAATAGCAAGTAGGTTTTTCAGTGAATTTTCTCATTGCATGCTTTCATTGAGCATCTATGTTTTTCTGTTACTTAACAATCAATGGAGGGTTTCCAAGGTCAGATCTAGGAATGCAGTTCATCTTTTCCAGCTCTGCAACATTCTCTTGCAGAACTGTTGTTAGCCCATCGCTCTCGGCAGATGCATTCTCAAGCACTCCCCGTCTTCTGTGGTCACAGAAAGTGTTGCAGTGAAACATCTTCACATTTGCTTTCCTTAGGTATGCCTGCTCAAGTGTAGACTTTGTCTCAAAAGTAATCATTAAGAATGCATTTTAATTATTACCTCCAGGAGTTGCCCTTTCACACCACACTTAATCTGAGCTATCTTTTTTTGATTAATTTAACAAGGCAGAAACTAAATTTCACAATTGTAGCCTGCATCTCCTTAACCACTGCTGTACTGAGTTTTGTTATTGTTGTTTTATTCATTTATTTTTTTGAGACAGCTTTTCATCATGTAGCCCAGACTGGTCTCAAACGCTCAGTCCTCCTGACCTACTCCAGCCTACTGAGTGCCAAGGACTGTAAGCATGCATCATCAAGTGTAATCAGAGGGGTTTTTATTTTTGAAAGAATGGCTGTGTTGGGGCTGGAGAGATGGGTCAGGGGTTAAGCCTCTGCCTTGCAGGCGGAAGGTCCTGAGTTCGGATCCTAGACCCCACGTATAGACGCCAGGAAGAAGTGGGATGGCCTGCGTTTCTGGTCCTGGTAGGACGGAGCCTGTGAATCCCAGGGCAGAGTAAACAAGGAGGAGGTGGAAGCAGTCCATGGTGGTTCCCAAATTTGCCCGTGGTTCTACACACACACACACACACACACACACACACACACACATACACGCATGCGCATACATGCACAATTGAATAAATAATAATAAAAAACTATAAAAAAAGAATGGCTGTGTTATTTCTAACTATTACCTATTCACATCCTCTGCCTACTTTTCCATTTATCTGTTTTTTTATTGTTAACTTATAGGCATTTTAAATATTTTAGATAGTAATGCTACCTATGAAATAATGATGACCAGGTAGAAAGAAAGCCAATAAATTATAGGATAGTGACTACAAATCAGAGATCAGTCTTACAAAGAACATTTTCCTTGACCCATGGCTTTCGTTTGTACTACTTATGAAGCAGCTGTGCCGTCTGGGTTAGACGTAACCACTTCCAGCTGTGAGCACCTTCACCAGACCTTCACAAATTCAGGCCCAGCTGGGGGAAGGGAGGCGCAAGGTCAGCGGCAACATGCACGCCTCTTGGTTCCCGCGGGCGCCTAGGGTTTTCTTCAGGGGTGCAGCCGACCTCCTGCAGCTGACTTTGAGTCACCCATGCGCCTGTAAGTGACCACAATGAGCTCATTGATTCGGTAAGCTGGACGTGGACAGAATCCTTTCAGGGTCTTTATCTAAGGTTAATGCACATTGTTTTAGGTCATCTCAGGAAAAGTCACATGACAGTGGCATTGGAGTTTGGCCACCAACTTGAAAGCACCTGATGTTAATGTCCTAGAGTCAGGCCAGGAAGCTCTCAGTCTGCTGCAACCTTGCATATAATTTAATTAACCCTTGCATGCATTAGTCCCTAACACTTTGTATGGATTATTATCTTTCACAACTGTACTACTTTCAAATAGCTAAATGCATAGGATACCTTGGTGTTGCAGCAGTTAACAAGCTCCCATTTCAAGACAGTTTATTTTATGAATGTGAGCAGTTTATAACTATTTATAGAAGACACCTACCAACATCTATTATTAACTCACCAGGTAAGTGCTCACATAAAGTTTCCTTGTACCCCTTAGATTTGTCTGAATCATGATACTGAAGCTCAGTGAAACTGACTAGTTTATCCAAAAGTCATATATAGGAAGGAAAAGCTCCAAGCTTTAAACTAAGTCTGTTGTAAGCAGTGGGACTGATGCTCATGCAGGATCATGACTAGTGTTTATGCCCTGAGCTCAAGAGGAGGCATGGGCTAGAAGAATGTGGACTTGGAAGAGTCTCTCTTGGAAAATCTGGAGTTGAATACCAGGCTGGCTTCAAGGATATGTAACTTGAGAGGTTCTGAGAGGGACCAGGTTGGGTTCAAGGCGCTACCATCATGCATTTGCACCCAGACCCTGAAAACTACACATTAAGGTCTATGGCATGGCCCAAGGGATGTGAATAAGTGAGAATAACAAGACAAGGGATGGGAGCTGGTGAACCCAATGGGGAAGTACTGGCAGAGCAGAAGTGCCTGTGAAGAAGACTGAAAAACACTGATGGGAAAAGAAGGCAGAAATCGAGTGAAGAAGAGCGGGCAGAGGGTGAAGGAAGAGTTTGTGAGAACAGATCGAGCTACAGAGGAGCCTACGCCACACTAAAAACCAGAAGTCCCTCATCTTCTGAGAGGCTGGAAAGTGAGAAAAGCCACAGTTCAGACGAAGGTGACAAAGAAGGAACTGGGGTGCAGAAGAATTTTGTCATGATGGAGAAGGAGGCACTGGAAGGTATTAAGGAACAGGGAACAGCAATTTTAGGGGTCAGAATTGTCTATACCTGGGGAATAGACAAAAGGACTTGGGATTGAGGAAATCTTGGTCTTGTCCTGAGGTCTCAAGTTGCCTATGAAAATGGTGACAAATGGTCACCATGCAACTGGAGAGAAGAGGGGAGAGGGAAGAGGAGCAGAAGAACAGAGGGGAGGTGGAGAGAAAAGGCGCTGAAGGTGTTGCTGCTGGGTAGTCTGGTTTCCTTCACTGACTTAGGAGGAAGGCTCCACGTGTGAGACAGGAGAACAGCTCAACCAATTCTACCAAAAAGATAGTTGATTGGACAGGAGTAATGGAAAAGTCAGGCTAGAGCCAATGACCGACCCCCTGAGATGCATGTCTAACCACATCCAGCATTTTCTTCCACAATTACCATGAATCTAAGAAGACTTAAAAATTGACTTTCAGAAGCCAGGCTGAAAAGTGCTCACCTGTGATTCCAGCATGTGGAAGATCAAGACAGGAAGATCATGAATTCAAGGCCAGCCTGGGCTACATGCTGAGTCCACCATGCATTAAAAGGATATAGGCACAGTAATCTTCAAAAAGGGTCCCATCTAATCTTCATAAGCCACGCTAAGGAGTGGTTATTTTTACTCTCATTGTATAGAGAATGAAACCAAGGTTCACTGTGACTTCCCCAAAGTCACCTAGTAAGTAGATAAAATTTGATTTAACTGAGACGCCCATGCTCTCTTCAGAAATAAGTTTAAAGTCACACTTCTCCAGTGGACTATACCATGAGTGCATGCATCATCGCAATGTTGCTGACTGAGGAGACACAGCCGGGGCTCCTGAAAGAACAGAGGGTTTGGGTTAATGGAATTGGGAGTTTCTCCCCAATATGGTAACATGTAGATGCTTAAAAAAAAAAACAGGGGATTTGAATATATACAAGAATTGTTCTATATGAAGGCGGCCAAGATTGGAGACTGACTATAGGATGGGATTGCCAAAGTGACAACTGCATGCCCAGAATAGAGGAAGGAGAAAAGCAAGACTGGGTTCATCCTCTCTCTCTCTCTCTCTCTCTCTCTCTCTCTCTCTCTTGGTTTTTGAAAGAAGATGTGGAAGTCAATACAAGGACCAGCTTCTTACCCTGAAATCGCAAGGATCCCAGGAAGCCAAAGGTAAAAGACCCATGAAAACAGAACAAGCTTTGGAAATCAGTGCTAAAGGAAGAACCAGGCTCTAAGGTAGTGAAACAGGGAACAACACCTGGTCAAAAAGAAAACTTGTATTTACAAGTCTATGTGAAACTAGCTCTTGCAGACAGTTTCCTCAAATCTCCATGGAGCTTGGATACCCAGGCATGCTCTGCACCGTGGTTTGTAGCAGGGTGGTCTATTCCATCATACATCATGGAGGGTCGGTGATACAGCAGCATCACATGGCACAAGGCAGGGCCTCCTCAAGGGCCACCTTTCAAGGAGTTTGGGTCTAGGCTTGAAGAGTCACAACAGCGACAGCTCATTCCCAGAACAATCAGCAACTGGACCCCAAAGGTCACTTTCTGCAGAGCTGTCCCCCCCCATACAGGGCCCTGCCCCCACTTCCAGAGACTGACCCCTGAATCTCTTTAGTTATAGGCCTTCTCTTCCCACCAACCTCTTTTTCCTGAAAGCTTCCTGCGTCCAGACCAAAGACTTCTCACCAGGATTAGTAACTCACAAGCAAAAGTAGAGCTTTGATGATCAGTCTGTACAGTAGCAATGACCTGCATGCTTCTTGGAACAAGAGAAGAAGTCCCAGTTTGTATATGTAACTCTGTATTGTATGTATGTGTGGATGAGTATACACACATACATTTTACACACACACAATCACACACACACAATATGCCATCGGCAGCTTATCTGATATCAATTTCCCAAAGGGATAATAGAAATTTAGAAGATTCATGCTTATCTCAGATGACATGCAGAGCGCATGCTGCCAGAAGCATTAAAATGAATGCTTCTGGCACAGGGCCACCCTGCTTAGACTGCAGCGCTATCACAGGCCTGCTGGCTCATCAGCAGTCCTCCAAGGACAGCTGCTATTTGGTGGGTGCATGCGTCGTTGTTTGGCATGTGTCCTCACGTTGTTGAATAGCTGAAGTCTGTCATAGAGCAAAGCAGACACAGAAGGTTCCTCCTCCCATTGAAGGCACGGCTGACTAGACAGAATTCTTCCCTTGCAACTTTAGCTTTCAGTATTCACTGTATTTTAACTGGCATATTTTCCATTCATGCAACTCACCTTCCCTGAGTGGGGGCTTAAAGTATCATAAATGTTTGGAATGGAGTACTGCTTTAGAAAATAGTGTCAGTTCTTAAAAAGTCAAATATAAACCCGCCACAATCACTTTCCCCTATGTTTATGCAAGAAAAAATAAAGCATATGTCCATACAAAGACTTAAACCAGAATGCTCATAGCAGCTTTGTTCATGAAAGAAAACATCTAGAAGCAACCCAAATGTCCATCAACACAGGAATGGATAGACAAATCATGGTACATGCATACAAAGAAATATTACTTGGCAGTAAAAAGGGATGAACTATTGATAGAGTAAGTATGCTCCGTGAAAGACACCAAACCAAAAACAAATGCATATTTCATGGTTCCACTTACACAAAATCATAGAAAATGTGAATGGATCTATTGTGATGAAAAAAAAGTATGCGTGACTGGGGAGGACACAGGAATGTGTTCATTAACTTGACTGTGGGCCTAGTTCACAAATGAATGCACCTGTTAAAACTTAAGCCATGCAATGCTAAATACATATTGCTTATTCCATAAGCAAGAATGGCAAGAACACCTTCAATTTACAGAAACTGCTTAATTGAAATACTACATAAGGGCTGGGGAAACTTCAGTGAGGGAAGGGCTTGCCATACAAGCATGAGGTCCTGTGTTTGTATCCCAGGCATTTGTAAGAAAGCAAGCTGGGCACAGTAACACATGTCTGTAATCCTAGTACGGGGGAGGCAGACCTAGGAAAACACCTGGGGCTTCCTGGTCAGCTAGTCTAGCTGAATAAGTAAATTTCAGGTTCAAAGAATATGGCCAACAGCTTATGCTACTAATATTGCTAGCGCTATGACATAACTGTATGAGTTACATGTTTCACAAAGGGAAAATGAAAACGAGATTTAGGCACCTCCAAAAGGTCAAACCTCAGATTCCCAAGTCCAGTTCCAGAACGTAGTCCATAGCCTGTGCAAACTAATGCTTTTCATAGGATACATACATCAAGTATCATGGTGGGATGTTTTCTTACAGTTGCACCAGAAAAGCAAAACTCCTGAGACCTCATCAGCTCTTTCCACTCTTGTTATCTTTTATATTTATTCAGCAGATCTAGCTCTTCTCTGACCCTGAAAGAAATGAGTTATTCTCATGATTTCAATAGTCACATTTAATAATATGAAATCCTACTGCCAGAAACATACCTATCTAATCTACGGCTGGAACTCAGACTTAAGCTTCCTGATTCTCATGTCCCATGGAGACCAAATGCAATGAAAAGTTGTCAGCGAAAAAAGAATTTGACTTTTTCCATCTTTTTCCAAGCTTGCACTATTACCCTTCCTGCTCTGCTCTGTTAGCAGTGGTTTCCGACTTCTGGCTATAGGGCAGATGTGGGAAGATCAGAATTATTAAGAAGCACATTATGTCACCAACAACACTGTGGTCATCTCCTGGAGACACCACAGCAGGTTTCTGCAACCTTCCTGCTACTCTTAGGGAGTACTCACAGTTCCCTGGACTAAGTCAAGCTGATACCTAAATTCCCGTGGAGATATTTGCCCATTTAGAATGTTCTTTTCAAGCAGACTTGGGATGACTGGTGCCCTCTCCCACTGATCCTATCTGATCCATGAGATACACTCAAGAATCATTTGTTCTGACCAACTCTGACGGCACAGGGCACTAACAACAGCCACATCTCCTTAGCCACTTCCTGGGTGCTTTTCACAAGGGATGTGGGGACACAGTCATCTTAGGCTATAAACTACAGAGGACACACTCTAAGCTGTTCTGACCCTTATTTCTTACTCAAGATCAAGGGGAAAGTTTCTCCCACTCACAGTCCTACATGTGGTAAAAATAACTCAAAGCAACCCTCAGTTGCCCTAAAAGAAGTCCTCCTATGATCTTTAATCCATCTCTTTTATTATGTCCTTGGCTTGTACTCTAGTGAGAGTTAGCAACATCTGAATATCTGATGAGAAAATCCAGCCAAGTTACTAGACATAAGACTGTAATATGAAGTCAGTTGTGTTCCGTAAAGTATTAGCACGGAAACATAAAATTTAATTTTAAAACCTCACTCACCAAAGCAACAAAAATAAGGTATTAATAATAAATCTAACTTAATTTTTTTATTTCATTCTTCTAGCTTTACAAGCATGTTGAATACTTATCCCTGCTTCCCACTACCCCTTCCCATCTCCATCTCTTCCCTTCATCAATCCATCCCACTCCCTTCTATCCTACTGCCTGTCTGTTTCTATGGATCCCTCTGGCTTGTCTACTCTTGTGGGGATTCAGGCCTCTATGGCATACCAAGTTGCCTCTCTCCTGGCCACCCCACTGATATAAGCATTTCCCTTTACTCATCCAGCTTTAATCCCCAAGGTTTCCACTGTGTGTTCTTAACTTTCTGTGGTGCTTAACTTTCTGTGTCTGAGATACCATGCTCAATATTAAATTTTTCAGTTTCATGCATTCACCAGAAAATTCCATAATCTCATCATTTCTGATAGCTGAGTAATATTCCATTGTGTATGCATATATACCACATTTTCATTATCCATTCCTCTGTTGATGGGCATTTTGGCAGATTCCATTTTCTTGCTATTGTGAATAGCACTACAATGAACATAGATGAACAAGTGTCTTTGTAATAAAATGTAGAGACTTTTGGGAATATTCCTAGGAGTGTTATAGCTGGGTCATATGGCAGTTCCATTTTTAACTTTCTGAGGAACCTCCACACTGATCTCCAAAGAGACTGTATCAGTTTACACTCCCACCAGCAGTGAATAAGTGTTTCTTTTTCTCCACATCCTTGCCAGCAATCTCTGTTGTTTGTGTTCATGATCTTAGCCACCTGACTGGGATGAGTTGGTATCTCAGGGTAGTTTTAATTTGCATTTCTCTTATGATCAGGGTAGTTGCACATATTTTAAGATATTTGACATTTAGATTTCTTTCTGAGTGAAGTCCCTGTTTAGTTCCATGGCCTTTTTTTAAATCTTTTTTTAATTTATTATTATTATTTTATTCAATTGTGCGTGTGTGTGTGTGTGTGTGTGTGTGTGCATGTATGTGTGTGTGTGTGTGTGTAGAACCACGGGCAAGTTCGGGAACCACCATGGGCCACCTCCACCTCCTCCTTGTTTATTCTGCCCCAGATTCACAGGCTCCACCCTACCAGGACCAGAAACGCAGGCCGCCCCCGCTTCTGCCTGGCATCTATACATGGGGTCTAGGATCCGAACTCAGGACCTTCTGCCTGCAAGGCAGAGTCTTAACCCCTGAGCCACCTCTCCAGCCCCCTATGGTCTATTTTTTAACTGGAATGTTTGTTGTCTTAGTGTTTAGTTTTTTTTGAGTATTTTGTATAATCTGAAGATTAATCCTTTGTCAGATTTATGGCTAGCAAAGATTTTATCCCATTCTATGGGTTGTTAACTTAATTTCTATAAGATAGGTATGACAACAGTTCAAATACTATTATTATAGGGCCACCCCATGAATGGAGAAATAAGTCATTTTTATAGTGGGAGGGCAATACCATACAGTAAGTTTCTCTGAAATTAATTATAATTGCAATATTCTAATTTTTACAAAAGAAATTACAGTTTAATGTTTAATGTTATTTCATACCAATACAAAATACTTTCAGAATACTAAAAGTGTTTTCAGTATATAAAATGGTTGGGACTTTCTACACAGTTATAGAAGAAGGAAAGGAAAACAGGAAGCAAACTTTGACTTCCTATTGCAAGACTTGCTTATGCTATAGAAAAGTTAAAGTAAAGCATTTGTGCAGGAATGAATAGACAAACTAATGAGGAAAATAAAAAAATACATCAAAGAACTAATGACAATTTAAACGTTTGGCATTAAAAATATGTTGAAAAAGGAAAAGCCATTAATAAGCTGGATTAATATAAAAATATGCTCCCAGTCTCAAAACAGACATAAAGATTAAAATTTCAGTGGTAAAAGTAAAAATTTTGAAGAAATTATTGTTTCTTGTTAAAAATGTAAAAAGCATGAAACAAAAATATGGAAACTAAGACTATGTTAAAATGCAAACTACCAATGTATTAAAGACATTATACCAAATTAAAGCATGCTACAAAGTAAAAGAAAGATATCTGCATGCATAAGTGAATAAAGGTTACACACCTGGATAAGAGAAAAATCTTCTCCCAGGGCTGGGGAAATGGCTCAGAGGTTAAAACACTGACCACAAGCAAATAACAGGAGTTCAGATTCCCAGATCCTATATAAAATGCTGGCTAGGTATGGCGGCCTGCCTGCAATCAGCCTTGGAAGGCAGAGATAAGGACTCCCCAGAGCAAACAGACCAAACAGACTAGAAGTATTTGTAATTAACAATCCAACCTCAAAAGAATAAGGTGGAAGAATAATTTCTAATATCACCTTGGGCCTCCATATGCACACAGACTCACACACACACACACACACACACACTCATATGCAAAGACATTTGAACAAAAATGGGAAAAAAATCAAAAAGAAAATATTTCTTTTTCCTGAAGATACTCAGCGTAGCTGAAAGCCAAGATAATTGATAAAAAGTTCCAAGGAAAATGTTTACCCTTCAGACTTTCATACTTACAAATGCACCAAGTAGGAAAATTTTGTCTGTCATTTTTGGATAACACTTTGTGCATTGTTATCATAGACAGTTTAGAATGTACGAAAAGATGATTCATTTTCTCTTAGAATAATAATGGGACTTTAAACCTTAAGACAAATCTGCGTACTTCATTCCTTTTGAGAAAAAGCCTATGCACGCAGTAAGTTCCATAAAATAGCTGTGTCCTTTATTCATTCTTTTGTGCGATCCCTCCTTCCCTCTCAATCTTGTAAAGTTTTTAGAGCTGATATAGAATTATCAAGGTGTCTGATTAACAGACCAAATGGAATTTGAATCATTATTTCTTAGTATTAAAAATATTTTTTTTTTTGGTCTTTAGTGGTTTAAGCTTCTAAAAACTAGCTTGGGGCTCAAGGAGTCTTTTCAAGACTCCTTCATTAATTTGACTTTAGTCAGAGCTGTGGCTGAACCTCGGGAAAACCAAGGCAGGAGGAAGCATGAACATACAGTCCGGAGAGCACACGTGGAGGGAGGTCAGGCTGAGCTGCGGCCCGCCGAGCACCCAGTGCTCACGTGAACCTGCGAGCAGTACCTGATGCCTTTTGAGCTGTTCTTGAGGCTTATTGCAACCTTTTTATTCTCTCTCTCTCTCTCTCTTTCTCTCTCATCTTTTTCTTTCCTCTCCTCTTCACCCCTCTCCCCCACTTTCCCACCCTCACACTACCTCACCAGAAAGAAGAGGTCATGGGAACACCCAGAAATAGTCGGCTAAAACAAGGTTTCTTAAATTTTCTAGACCCTAAGAATCATCCAATGTGTGTACAATTATCTGACCTCCAATGCCCCTTCGGACTGGGCCATCAGAATCTCCAGAACAGAGATCTCAGAGTCTGTGTGGTTAATAAATGATTCCGTTGAATTTAAAAATCAGGCAAGCTTGAGAAGTAGGAATGGAAGCCATACTGGAACAGGCCTGCCGTCTTCGGTAGATGAGGCTCAAGGGGAGTCCCGGTGTTTAGTGCGGGTGGACTCCTGCACACAGATCACAGTAAGAGGTTCGCCCGTGTCCTGTGAGGAGAGCCCAAGGAAAGCAGTGTTACCTTTGCAAGGCACTAACCTGTGGAATGGGAGGCCCCCGAAAGCCACAAATCCCCACCGGGCTCCTCCAGGTGATCTATCCAGTTCTAGTTCATTGCTTCTAAATTCCTTAGCAGGCCTCAAACTGCTCATTTGACCAAAATCCTGGGAGAGGAGGAAGGAAGAAAGAAAATGAGAGAGGTCTCCTGTCATTGAAGAACATGATGTTAAAGGATTCCTCATGTAACAACTGAGGCCAGTTACTAGCCTCCAGGGACAAGGATTTGTGCTGGAAAAAAGCCGTAAGTTTGGAAAATTGCTCACATCATAAGCCTTCAAATCTCAGGCAGAGTGGGGGGCTAACATAACAAAGATTTGGGGGGGCGGGTGGAAACACAGAAGGGCTGAGAGGCTGTTAATTTATCAATCTGCAAATCTGGGACCGGGCCAAACCCAGTAGCTGTCAAATCAAGTATGCACTCCAATTAAAATGCTTTATCTCCTCATGATTCATAAGAAGACCATGCTCAGAGTTCGACTTATCAAAATTCATGGAGACAAGAAGCAGAAAGGGGTCCAAGCAGGCATTTTATGCTACAGTTGGGAAAAGTGAACATCTGACTCTACTTCACATGGCATTTATTTACAATACGTACTGGAAATTATTTTAGAAATTGGGGACATTTTGGAAGTGTTGCCAAAACTGGAGAAAATATAATTAGAAATATAATAACTGCCAGCATGGCATGCAGATTATTAGGCTAATCATGATTTTTGCTGTCTCCTTCGGTCCTGAGAACAGTCGCCCCATGAGATAGCAACTGTTGCTATGCCTGTTTCATTTAGAATGAAACAGGTGCTTAGAGATGCCAAAATACTTCCTCAGGCAGACAGGTTTCTAGTGTCCAGTTAGCTACTGTCTTGTCAATTCTCCCTGTGTTATTACTAAATGTCTTTGTCTTGCGTCCCTTTCATTGCAACGCTTCCCCTGTATACCCACAGCCTATCCTGACAGGTGCCCTGACAGTCTTTCTACTGCTATGTCCATCATTGCTACTTAAACCTTTCTTTGGTGGTACATTCCTACCTCCTTCACGATTCCCCCCAAGTTACCTGGATGCTGAAATAACAGCATGTCATCAATTGTCCTCGCTGCCTTGACCTGTCTTGATGTAGCAGTTACCCATTAGACAACTGTTAAGATTCGTAGTATGCCAGGGAGATCGTGGCTCTTATTTGTAGCTTAAAGAATGAAAAGCAGACTAATGAAGCGCGGGGGATGGAACTTTTTCGTAGCGCACTAGCCTAGGCATGATCTCCAGCACCACATAAGCTGGGTCAGGCAGGACATGCGTGTGTGATGCTAGCATTCTGTAGGGGGAGGTAGAACGATCAGCAGTTCAAAGTCAACCTGGATGCACAATGAGTTTGACTTCATTCTCGGCTACACAAGATCCTATTTAAAAAATGATGGACTTTTATATAGCAATTAACTTATTTTGACCTCAAAAGATGGTATTCACAGAGAGAAAATCTTCAAACCCAGGAGTTTACAGCTGTAGCTTTTTGGTTTGTTTGTTTCAGTACCAAAGATTGAATCTAGATCCTCCTACATGCTAGACAAGTATTCTATTGCTGAGCTACATCCCTAACCTATGTTATTTAAGAGAAATGGAGAATTACCCACTGACTTTTTGGCTTATGTGTAATTGAATACATATTTCGTAAATCATTTATTTACCAATCTCTGCTTAGACAACCATACTTTACCATTAGTTAATAGCCAAGTCTGTTTTCTCTAAGAAGCAGTGATTTGAAAAAATGAAGATTGATTGACCTACACTGTCTCCAGATATTCCTATTTATCATCATTAATTACACCATGACCATAACAGAGTCAGAGTAATTTATAGGAATGAAATTCATTATTCACAACACCAGCCACACATGTGGAGGAAGGGCGGGCTTTGATCAGCATTTCCTTTCTCCTGCCTGCCTGTGGCTGGGTCTGTTCTCAGCTCCAGGATCTTGGGTAAGCATCTCTTGCAGCACAATGAACAAAGGAAACTTGAGGCTGTCAATCCTCAACCAGTGAGCGCATTCAGATTCTAAAGAGAAGATCTGGAGTAAGCTTATTTCTCTTATCTCGCTTTAAACAAATTTCTTCAGAGGTTTAATCAGGAAAATGAGTGAAAGCTGCTCCTTATGGGCAGCTGCAGGGCGACAAGATGCCTTCAAGAATGCTGTCCAGTCAAGCAAATGCTTTGACATCTCGTGTGCGTTAAACACACTGGCATACTAGAGCAGGTGGGAGTTCAATGACTTGTGAGCAGACTGTTAGCAGTCACACCCCTTCTTCTCTGAGGTCTACCATGGCTGAGTTTGAAAAAGCGTTAACTTACATGTACTTCAACTGTGACTATATTGTGATGTGCATTGACTATCCACTACATCTCTTCATTTCCATTGTTTCTGCTAATTTGGATGAGGTTTGTTATCCAAAGAGTTAGGGAGACGGCTTAGTAGGTAATGTGTTTGCTGGGCAAGTAGAGGATCTGAGCTTAGATCCCTAACGCCTCCATGAAAGCTGTGTGTGGTGGTGCATGTCTGTAACCCCAGTGCTAGGGGTGGCATCAGCCAATCTAGCTAAATTGGTGAGCTGTGTTATCACTTGTCTCAAAAACTAATGTGCAAAGCAATTGAGAAAGGCACATGATATAGACCTCTAGCTCTACATGCAACAGCCCTCCCTCCCACCACCACCACCAAACCATCACCATCATACCACACAAATAAATTAATGAATAAATTTGGTAGTTCAAAGATACTACAGGTTTGGCTCATTAAAGAACATGTTACATTGTTATCTACAGAAACATAAAATATATGGAGAAAATCTGATCTCGTTCATCATGAAGAGTCTAGATGAAATCATATCTCGCTAAGGCATACAGAAACCATGGCCTTTTCAAAGTGGAGATGGCATGGGAAAGACTGTGTGAGAATAGTGGCTCTGTGGGAACCCTGCTAGCTCAATGTGTCCTTGATTACTCACCACCAACTGTCAGTGTAATTGCAGATAATGGAGTAGTCGTGTATGTTGAAGGTCCTACGTGTCTCTATAGTTCAAGGCTGTTCTCAACCTGCGTGACCTGAACTTGAAGTGCAAAAGTCAAAGCGTCAGATGTCTGTCAGAGGCATTTTCACTGAGAAGACCCCCCCCCCCGAGAGAGGTGTGGGTGATACAACACGAGGCGATTCAGCTCCATGAAGCTCTGTGAGTGTAAGTGCAACAAAAGAATTCTACCAGGACAGGAAGGAATCCACCATGTTATGTAAGTGGCATTATAAAACAGATAGGACACATAGTCCAAAAAGCAATAACCAAGTTCTGGAGAAAAGTTGATTCTGCAAAACTCAAGATTATAAATTGTGTTTACACAAGACGGGGCCCAAAAGAAGTTAAAGCGAGGAAACATTAAATCGTGAGTTCTGTCTCATGGTAATGGGACTGTAGGTCTTCGGATTACGGGCCTTGCCTATCCTTGAACACATCAAGTGACTCTAAAATGGCTCCTTAGCCTTGTCTGTGCAGACACTTCCGTAAACAACATCCGGGGCTTAGCCACTCGGCTCCTATGAGTCATAGTCACTGCTTGAGTTTCTGTTGCTGTGGTCCACGGCCCTTCGTACTGTGCCCTGGGCAGGAGCTGCCCACTCAAAGCCTCCAGGGACCAAGCAATGAATGCAATGGAACCAGCACACACAGCAGGCAGTTGTGGGGACCATCACCATGCAGAGATCAGACCGTAGTCTAAGGAGTGCTTTCCAGCTTTGCTATTAAGAGGGACCAGTAAGTAATCATTTTGCAAATGGGTGATTGACCCCTCCCTCACTGAGGTTTCCTACTTTTATTACATCTACCCTTGAATGTGCTATTATAACAAGACTCCAGTTTAACAGCTTTTTGTCTCTGACCAGGGGGTGACATACAGTGCCCATCAGGATGGAGTGAAGGCATTGCAGGAGCAGCAAAACTGCAAAAGAAAATCAACAAATCACAATCCAGAACTTCAGAGACTCTATATCAACCACATAGAACTAGGCCAGCCTAATCTCCCCCCATCCTGAAGCTCAGGGACATTTGCGGAAGAGGGGGCGGTAAGATTGTAAGAACAAAAGGATGGGAGGAGCAATGATTTGCAAGATTCTCCACATTAGTTAGGGCCGAAGCAATCATAATTGGACTTTGCATGTCCTGCACAATGTCCAACACACTGTTGACCTCACAAAGTCTAGCATCAGCTAAAGGCACCAAGATCCTTGGAGGCAAGGGATTGACAGCCACAGTAGTGTTCCTATGCTTAAGGGGAACACGAGAAAGGGTTCAGGGAAATGCCACTGGGTCCTTGTACGTCATTGAAGAGGAGGACCCAGAGGAGAGTTAGGCATACACAATAAAGGACTCTCTGGGAATTGGGGGGGAGGCACTGGGGGATGGGGAAGAAGGGAGGGGGGAGCAGGGGGTTTGGGGGTAAGAGGAGGGAGGGAGGGAACTGGTCTACCTATTAAGTTTGTATGAGCGGAAATAATAAAAAATGTATTAAAAAAAAAAGAGGGACCAGTATTATTAGATCTAAATTTATAAGAAAAACCAGACATTTTGGACTTTCATATGAAACTAATACAACTGTTAGCATATTGAACTAATTCAAACATAGTAAAGCCCCATGGAAAGTAATTGAAGCACAGCTCTTAGGAAGAACTGGATTTTAATCCACCGATACGTAATCCCTTTTCTGACCAATAAAGGATGATTATGGCTCTCTTCTGTTTTCTAAGCATCCCAGTCTCTCTGCCTGCCCGCCCTTCTCTTCCTTCTCCCCTCTTCCTTCTCCCGTTGAGCTGTCATGGTAGCTCTCTCTCTCTCTCTCTGTCCTCTCTGACCTTAAGTCATCTCTTCTGTTCTAAAGCTGTCCTACCTTAAGGATAAACTATGACTCCCCTGACCACCACGCCCTATTTCTTAGTTTTCAATAATAAATAAATAGATAATCATCATGAAAATGATTAACTTTCCATCAGGGTGGAAGGAAACAAGGCCAGAAACTCATCACTTCTCCTAAAGAAGCAGCTCTGATATCTTCAGTCATCCTAATCATGGGTCATGCAGTAGGAGGTATGATGATCTCCAGTAGGTATGTCTACATTCTGTTTCCTGGAACCTAGAGAAGTGACATCTTGACACTTTTCAGATGGAATTAATTCGAGGACCTTGGGAATTACCCAAGTAGGCCAGACATCTAACAGCAAACGGCAGTCAGAGGACAGACTGAAGAAGATGACGATATGTAAAGACAACACTGTGCTCTGGGACACAAGCCGTAAGACATCCAATCCCGCCAGAAGCTAGGAAAGTTAAGTGACAGAAGCAGTGTGGCCCTGAGGATGCTGTGACTTCATTCTTTTGGTCCTCAGAACTGTGAAAATAAATTTCTGTTGCTATAAGCTACCAAGTTTTAGGTCACTGCTTATAGCTGGCCATAGGAAATTAACACAGGTCAATGACATCATCATCTCTCTCAGAGTGTCTTATAAGCATCCTCCAACCAACTGATATACAAATATGCCTCTGAGAATGACTACTTTATCAGAAAATCATGTCCACATTAAGCTCAGGGCCATTATGAAACAACTTTTCCACCCAAATCCAAGTCTTCATGACATCAATGCAAAATGAAATGTTCATAAAATCCTTGAGGAAATTAAGACTGCAGAGAACAATATAATTCAGGAGAGTGTTACATTGACACCCCCGGCATAACTCAGCTGTTCAGTCTGCATAAAGAAGGCAGGGTTATCACATCCAAATACTGGCCAATGGTAGTTGCCCTTCTTTCCTTTTTTCTAAGCCAAGTGTCAGGATGAACATCAAGACATTATGATGGACTTGAGAGTTACTGGAACAATAACCATTTTTTTAAAATTTGAGATCCTTAACTAAATATGAATTTTAAAACCAAAGTTGACACAGGAGGAAAAGTGAGATCCATTAGTAGCCATTGTACATTAGGATTCGTCTCCCCATTTATCAGTCTTTCTTAAACCCTTATGTTGAATACCCTCTTCTGTTTCCAGTGTGATGTTCCCGAAAGACTGCTAGAGAAATGAATCCAGTATATTTCCTATTTTCCCTAAGTGTCTCTTTAGGAGAGAGAAGAGCTCAGCAACAAGGCAGAAAATGCATCTGTGACATCTTGCATCTTTTGTTTTTAAAACATTATTTATTGAGAGAGAGAAAAGAGAGAGCACATATGCATCCTATGGCACATGGGTCGAAGGACAATTTTTAATTATCTATTTTTAATTTATACTAACAATAGATTTGTATGTTTTTATCACCCACTACCTACTTCCACCTCATTTCCAATCCCATACCACCAATTCTCCCCTCCAGCCCATTTCCCTCCCCCATGTCTCCCAACATGTGCCAGTCCACTAGGTCCCATCTAGAATGCCTGCATTAGTTAGTGCCCAGATGCCCACCAGGACACCAATGCCCACCAGTGGGTAAACTATAGAATATAGAGGCTTTCCCTAATCTCCCCCCATCCTGAAGCTCAGGGCCATTTGCGGAAGAGGGGGCGGTAAGATTGTAAGAGCAAAAGGATGGGAGGAGCAATGATCTGAAGATTCTCCACACTAGTTAGGGCCGAAGCAATCATAATAGGACTTTGCATGCCCTGCACAATGTCCAACACACTGTTGACCTCACAAAGTCTAGCATCAGCTAAAGGCACCAAGATCCTTGGAGGCAAGGGATTGACAGCCACAGTAGTGTTCCTATGCTTAAGGGGAACACGGGAAAGAGTTCAGGGAAATGCCACTGGGTCCTTGTACCTCATTGGAGAGGAGGACCCAGAGGAGAGTTAGGCATACACAATAAAGGACTCTCTGGGAATTGGGGGTGTCATAGGTAAGCACAGGTGTCAACTTGACTGTTGAGGGTTTGAGCTCTGGGCACAGTTGTAGAAAGTTGATGGTTGAGTTAAGCCCAGAGCAAACCTGAAGGAGATTGTCTGGCTGCTGGGGAAGACCCAGCCCATGGTGGGTGGGATTAGGCCCTGGATAAATCACAGAGAGCTGGTTGAGAGAGTTGGCATTCTTCTGTTCACTTGGCTAGACATGCTGGTCTGGCAAGTAAGGCTTGTCCATCTCTCAGCCGTTATGGTGGCCAATTCCCTCGGCCCTGGTGTTGGTGCGTGCTCTCCCGTCAAGCTGGACTATGAACTGTAACCAGACTATCGTAAGAAAGTAAACACCTTGTTCCCTTAAGCTGTGTGATGGTCATTTATCAGCAAACATGCAGGCGGACTGCTACAGAATTTGGTACCCAGGAAGTGGGGTGTTGCTGATAAATCTGACTATGTGGATTTTGTGTCTTTTGAACGGTTTCGCTGGACAAAGTTGAAAATGCTTGAGAATTTTCACTTTGTGGATTTACAAATACCATTCTTCAGCGTTTAGTGGGCCAGTTGCTGAGAGACATTGTTTGGGCCCAATTTGTGATGAGGGAAACAAGGACTTTGGTAAAACTGAATATAAGGACGATGGACTGGTTTGCTTGACAGAGGAAAGCTGTGTTGGCAACCTTGGAGGTTTGGATGTGCAAAGGGCAGGCAGCAGAATATCTGCTGCTGTTGGACAAATGAGTATCAGTGAAGGAAAACCTAATGACTTGCATTGAGACGGTGGAGGACGTGGAAACCACCGTATGGCAAGTTCATGGTTTGGAAGCTCAGATTCCTTCAGGGGGCGAAAGCCCAAGTTCAAGCTGTTTCTTGCCCTTTGCAAGTTTGGTTGCCTAGAAGAGAGGCTTTTCCAGCGTCAGCACGTTGAAGTTGGTGCAGCGGTGGCTCCAGTGGACTAAGCTGTGTTTCAACCTCGCTTCAGAATCTGGCAGCGTCCCTCAGGTGATACTGGTTTTCGTATACTACTGAAGGGTTCATGGAGAGCAGCAGAAGCTTGGCACCAAGAGGCAGGAGTAGAGTTCTGCAAGAGATGGTGAAGCTTAAAGCTGCAGAGGAGAACCCAGAGTTGTATTTGAGATGCCAGAACTGTGGGACTGCTGCTGAGGACAACTGCGAGTGGAGATTCAGCCTGGTTCAGAGGAACTCCGCTTTTACAACATTAAGCTGCAAACGGGGACTGGGAATGCCTAGAATCTCTGCATCGCCTTGACTACGTTGATGAGCAGTAGAAGATGGACACTGAAGTACAGGATGCGGTGATTTGCTGGACTTTGATCTTTTTAATGTTTTCTTATTGTTTAAAATCTTTCTGTTTTAATGTTTTATCTGTTTTAAAGTATTTAACTTATTCTAATTTAAGAAGGTTAAGAACTTTTAACTTTTAAAATGTTGGAACTAAGTTTTAATGAGAAAACATTTTAAATTTGTCCATGGAATGTATTTATATTTTAACATCTGTGGGAACAAGGAAAGGTTACAGTTTAAAAGTGCTATTGTTTTTGTGTCAAGTTGACAAGGGGTGGAATGTCATAGGTAAGCACAGGTGTCAACTTGACTGTTGAGGGTTTGAGCTCTGGGCACAGTTATAGAAAGTTGATGGTTGAGTTAAGCCCAGAGCAAACCTGAAGGAGATTGTCTTGCTGATGGGGAAGACCCAGCCCATGGTGGGTGGGATTAGGCCCTGGATAAATCACAGAGAGCTGGTTGAGAGAGTTGGCATCCTTCTGTTCACTTGGCTAGACATGCTGGTCTGGCAAGTAAGGCTTGTCCATCTCTCAGCCGTTATGGTGGCCAGTTCCCTCGGCCCTGGTGTTGGTGCGTGCTCTCCCGTCAAGCTGGACTATGAACTGTAACCAGACTATCGTAAGAAAGTAAACACCTTGTTCCCTTAAGCTGTGTGATGATCATTTATCAGCAAACATGCAGGCGGACTGCTACAGGGGGGGAGGCGCTAGGGGATGGGGAGGGAGGGAGGAGGGGCAGCAGGGGGTTCGGGGGGGAGGAGGAGGGAGGGAGGGAACTGGTCTACCTATTAAGTTTGTATGAGCAGAAATAATAAAAAATGTATTAAAAAAAAAAGAATATAGAGGCTTTCCCTTCACACTTTTGTCTGGCACCAGTCCTTCAGGTAGATTTACATCTCATGGCATCGTCTCTATCCCATGGTGAACTGGTGCTTGGCTGGCTGTTGTAGAGGCTACTGAAAGTAGACAGTGTTGCAGTGAGTTCTGGGTTATGAGAGTTGGACAGTAGCCACTGTCTGGCATTTCCTCTCCCTATCCTCTGGCTCTTACATTCTTATGGCCCCCTCTTCCATGAGCTCCCTGAGCCTTGATATGGGAGGTGGTTTAGATGTGTAGGATAATTTTTTGTAAATCAGTTTTCTCCTTCCATTATGCGGCCTCCGGGGATGAAGCTCAGGTTGCCCAGTTTTATGATCAAGTACCCAGTGATCTATCTCACTGCCCCAGCTCTCGTAGCTTCTAAACAGTTGATTATGACATGCCTGCTTGTAAGTCTTAGGGAAGCACAATTTACCCCTCCCACAAGTTCTTATGGTCCTTTGGAACTTCTTTTAAGTCTGTGCTTTGTTCATTTACTCAACGTGTGTGCCACTTCTGTTTTTTAGTCAGTGAACTAGACTTCAGGATTTAAAAAAAAAACAAAGTTGCTTGCCACGTTTCAAGAGCTTGCCATCAAGTAGGAGAAATAGGATGGAGCAAGAGTCACCAAGTGACGATGTGAGCGTTAGAGACATGTACACAGTGTTGTTATCGCTTTGCCATTTGTAGTGTTACACATCACACAGGACCTTGTACATGGCAGGCAAGTGCTGTGTCACCGAGCTGTAGCCTAGACTCACAATGCTGCAGGTGCAAAGAGGGTTTGGCGTCCACTAAGTGTGTTCAAGCACTGTCCATTCTAATTCTACTCCCATAGAGAACTCCTGTTCATTGCAGAAGAACTGGTTACGCATCCAAGAAGTCTTTTCTGACCTTACATCCTGTTTCATGCTTACACTGGGCCACTGTTCTAATGACTATGTGTGAGTTAATATTTCACGACCTCCCCCACAGCCTTGACTCATTGATACCACAGAGCTCTCAGAAGCGAAAATGTTCCAGCTCTGAGCCAGTCTGGGTCTACGCATTAGCACCAAGTATTCACTCTGTGTCTTTCAGTAATTTTTTTAAATTTTTTTATTATTATTATTATTATTTATTCAACTGTGCGCATGTGCGTGTGTATGTGCGCGTGCGCGTGCGCGTGCGTGTGTGTGTGTCTGTGTCTGTGTATGTGTAGAACCACGGACGAATTCGCGAACCACCATGGACGCCTCCACCTCCTTCTGCCCCGGGATTCACAGGCTCCGCCCTACCAGGACCAGAAGCGCAGGCCGCCCCCGCCTCTGCCCGGCATCTATACGTGGGATCTGGGATCCGAACTCAGGACCTTCCACCTGCAAGGCGGAGGCTTAACCCCTGAGCCACCTCTCCAGCCCTCTTTCAGTAATTTTATTTCTCTAATCTTTCTTCTATAAATTGAACATAATTGTAACATCTCGTTGAGACATTATCAAGAATAAATAATATTACACATGTAAAGAACACATTTGTTTCATTGTAAAGAACAGTGATTAGTAGTTATTTTCTATATAAAACCTTTGTGTTTGAAGACTTAAACATTCCTCTGAGCACTTAATAGGTGTGCAATAATGTTTAACTGGAGTGAATTAAAAAGACTCAAATCGATTCAAAACAGATTGCTTTTCCATTGATTGACAGGCTACCACAGGGCCCATGTGAGGTCATCCCACAGGCTGATGTCGGACAGCTTGAATGACACAAAAATGGAACCCAAGCCAGGCACAGGCACTGGATGTAGGTCCACTAGAGACCCAAGATGGCAGTGAGCATATATACTAGATATCGCTCAGCAGTGATAACCTAAATCAAAGTGACATGCTACGTCCTGCGATTTGACCTGACAAAGCTGCTGCACTCAAGGGCACTTATGGTCAGCTTATGGGCCTGTTGTTCCTGCTCCACTGCCTTGAAGAAAGGCAAATTCAAGCTCAGCTAGAGCATGAATTTCAGAATACTATTAGCGGGTTTCATGCAGATAGGCGTTGACAACATAATTCCCATGAATTAGCTAGTAAAAAGATATTTCTGGACAATTTTAAATTTGTTCAGGGTACAAGGAGCTTTTGGATGCAAGCCATGGTGATAAAGACTGTGGGACCCTAGTAACTTCCAGTCATGTTGCTCTGGCTCTGAATAAGTGGAAGAAACCTCTCAGCTCTAGCAGCACACCCCCAGAAACACATTCCCCCACAGAGAACTGCTCATAAGGTCCCGGGGGTCCTGGAGAGTGGGAAAGAACTCTGATGTGGTCAAGAATAGCCAAACCGCTGAATGGATGCAGCAAATCAAAGCATTCAAAATGATGGTCAATGCCTTGGAGGAAAACATTCTTTTCCTTCAGATAGCTAAGTAATATTGAATTGATTTTCAAGAGAATGAGCAAGACAAGGACACTGTATTATAGTAGACCGTAGATATTCCCCGGGCTACAGATGGAAGCTTCGGGGTGAAAAGGGCCCGCTAGAGGAATGAGAGGGTCTGAACAGCCTAGGCCAACAGAGCGACATGGGAATTCTTCACTCTAATTCGTGTGCTCAACTCTGAAAATCTCCCCTTTGTGATTCTTAGAGGATTTGCTAATCTCTTTTCATTGACAAAAAAAAAAAAAATACCGTGTGTGCGTGCACGGGTGTGTGCTTGTGTGTGTGTGTGTGTGTGTGTGTGTTACATTTGTGCATGTGTTTACATGCATTGCGTGCATGTCGAAGCCAGAGACTGACATCAGGTTTTTTCATCTTTTAAGTCACCTAAATTTTTCACATGAGTGCTGGGACTCTGAACTCAGGGTCTCAGGCTTGTATGGCAGGTATTCTATCAACTTAGTCATTCCCACACACCCCAAAAAGTAACCTCCTTGAAAGCATGGTTGCAGAAGCTCCCCTCCTTCCCACTATGTTTGAGTTAAGAACTTCTGCATTGTAGTAGAGCAATGGACACTGGTCACACTAACAACAGAAGGTGTTTTTCAGTAATACACAGAGGTGACAACAACCTCAGGAGACAATGGGAAAGACTAAGTTAACTTTTAAGCAAATGTGAATTCTTGGCAGAGATTGATTTTATAAGTAAATGCCTTGAGTATTGAAAATATGATAACATATGTCAGGATGGAAAATGTGATGTGATAGGATATTTTAATGTCTGACATTGTATCTGGGAAGGAAAGGAAACGACCTTAGAACCTAGGGGAGCTGTTGTCACAGACAGAATAGCCTGAATCTTCCAAGACCTAATCTTCGGGCCAGGAGGAAAGCTTCAAACATTGTGCTATGAAGTCATCTGGCTTCAGTCATTGGCCAGTTCCATCCCTTCTAAAAGCAACATTATGATCATCCAGGTAAGCAGAGGGTGTCTGTCAGCTCTGGGATACCTACCGTGGAAAACGCAGTTTTCATTGAGTGTTTCACTCAATGATTTTTTTTCTAATTAACCTCAAAATTTCTATGTACTATATTTTTGGAAGGAATGAAAAGTGTCAGTTTTTTAATCTAACAGCTTTGGTGGACTTACCCACATCAGCTGGGACCTAAGTGGCCATTGTGTCCCAGGTCTGCCTTGTGAGTTTCTATTTAGCGTGCTTCTGTTCCCTGGGGACCCCTCTCTGATTCCTTCAGCTTGCTGCTGAGTGCCACAAAGGCAGCAGGTAGGGGTTCACGCTGTGACTGACCTCCAGGGAATGATCATCCAAAACCATCCTTATCTTGGGACTTGTGAGGAGGGGGTCTTTAGCTCTCCATTGTTATCCAAATGCTTTGCCACTGCACAATCCCTCTGAAGAGAAATCTCTCTGTTTTACATTTTTTTTGTTTGTTTGTTCTTGCAGGAAATACAGTGTCGTGTCTGAGTTACTTATTAATATTCAAAATATGTCCTCCTTCACCTCATCCTCATTTGCTTTGCCCACAGCCTCTTCCGTTCCATCGCTTGGCAGAATTCCGTGAAATACATGTTCTCCACTGCTGAGATTGTGCGGCTCCTGATGGGCTTATATTGATCTGTTTCTGTTGGTAATTTGTCCTGAAATGTGTGTAGACAACAAGCTTTTTATGGCAGAATTGTTGTAAAGCTCATGTTGTGTGTGGGATTCAGAGGAAAACACAGATTCAGTGGATAACAATGAAAAAAAAAAGCAAAACAGCAACTAGCCATTCTCAGATGATTGTGGCAATTTCTCCTTTATGGCATTTTAAACTTTTGTTGGCTTCAAATTTCACTTTATTAGGAACCCATTTTCCACCTGGTCTTTCTTGGCAATGTTTGTTTGCTTCATTTAGACAAAAGTTCTACATAAAATTGCATATTTCAAGAGGGAAAATAAAGAAGAATTAACACAGACTGAAGCCAGGTTGGTAAGGACTTGGAGTGATTCAAGAAAGAACAAGGACCCAAAGCAAGGCAGTGGGAGAGGGTAAGGAAAGACTGAGGAAAAGGCATGAACGAAAGAAAGAAAAGGTCAGACACGACTTCAGGATTCCTGACATGAGTGTTAGTTTCATCTGTCAACTTGACACTTGAGATGTGAGCCTCTAGGCACACCTATGGGGAATTATTTAGTTAAGACAGACCTCTGGTAAGCCTAGAGAACATCGTCTCGATTGCACAGGTGATATAGGAAGAGCCAGACTGTGGTGGGTGAGCCCCAGTTCAGAGTGGGTGAGCCCATAATGGGTAAGACTCTGAATGGGTAAATAAAGTAGAGAGAGCTAGTGAGCAGCTTTGGCAGTCTGACAGTTCATCAGACAACATTAGTCTTCGCCCCTCCACTGTTGCTGTGGATAAGGAACGGCCAGTCCCCTCAGCACCTACTGTTAATTCTCCTGTTTTCCCAGAGATCTGTCTTAACTAAATAATTCCTGATAGGTATGCCTGGAGGCCTATATTCCAAGAGTGGAATTGACAGCTGAGACTAACCAGTACATAGATGTAAGCAGAGACATAGCTACATTTATAGCTCTAGAAACCCCTCATTGATAAGGCTGTTGCCTCTAGCTGCAGAGATCATTCAGAATATAGGCATTTTATTGAGTGGACAGACATATATTGATTCATGATCTGCCCTTTACATTCCAATTAAGAAATACCTTGCTTCATCCCAAATCCTGCCCTCCTAAGGGTTGAGATTCCTCTGGGGTATTGCCCAATGATTCACTCCTCTGTCTTCAGACTGGCCTCTCCAGTGAGCCATTCCTCTATGGGTAACCCAGTCCAGGAAGCCTTCAGATTTTCCTACCACAAAGAACTGGCTGCTCCTTGCATCTCGGCTGAAGAGAACAAGGACTTCTAATTTCATGCCAGTGCGTTCAACCAGCCACAACGATTTGCTTTTAGCCTCTTAGACTCAGGCATGACCCCGTCCTTTCCAATGGCAAACATCCTTTGCAAAATAAGGCTGTTTGGCATCTTAGATGGATTGACACAAATACTACTTTAGCATTGCCTAGTTCACATTATTTATACAACTGAAGGCATAATAACTCAACCTTGCAAAAACTCTTCGCTCTTATCCCAGGTTACACATGAGGAACCCAAAGCTTTAAAAAAAAAATACCTGACATTGGTTCAAATCAGCAACTACCACCTCCATAGTCTGAATGTGTGTTTATGTGTATATGTGTGTGTATGTGTGTGCATGTGTGTATCAGAGAGCACTGTGGCTGTGGAGGCCCAACAGTGACTTCAAGAATCATCCTGGATTACTTCTACCTCCTTTTGGCTTCACTCTGGAATTTCTCAGGTTGTACCTTCTAGAACCAGAAGGGCAGGCCTAGCATTTTTATGTGGAGTCCAGCATCCAGAATTCAGGTCCTTCTGCTTGCAAGGCAGTCTTAACCCCTAAGCCATCTCTCCAGCCCACATAGTCTGAATCTTGTTACCGTTTCTGTCTGAGAAAGCGTCACATGGGAAGTTTAGTAAACATTATGATTCCTCTTTTCCAAGACCAGTTCTATCTGGCTAAGAAGGAACTATAAGCAACCATATGGCAGGATTTTGGGTAAGGAGATTAGAAGAGCAAAGTTAGCGACAATGGTTTCCTAAGCTTATCATTACATCTTTCTCCCTCAGACAGCTTAGAAGGAAGCTCCATTTAATAGTAGCTTGAAGTCTGTAGATTCTCATACCTGGTGATGTGGGTGGCCCTCTTCACAGTGCTGAAGGTGTGATTCAGAGATTGCCAGCCGGGGCTTTATCTAGACCAGCTTTACTTGGAACAGTCTTTCTTCAGGGAAAATATAGAAATTACACAAGAAAAAAATTCTCTTTATAGATATAGATTTAATATAAATATAATTTATAATATAACTTAATATTTATTATATACATAAAATTTATTCTATAAATATAAATATAATTTATAAATATAATTTATATAATTTACTGGCTCCCAGTAAAAGAATTCCTTTTTCTCGAGATAATTTTCCTTTGTTGAGTATCTTCTGACCCCTAATTTTATTAGTTTGTATGAGGTCCCTCCGTCCTCCTTTTTGATCAATGGATTATGAATAGGTTGAAAGTGGTCCCAACTATTTCATGTTTGGGTAAACATGGATCTTGTTCTTCTAAATTCTGCTTTCAGAAGGTGTCATAGCTAGGCACAGGTGTCAACTTGACAGTTTGTAGAGAATTAAAGGTTCAGTTAAGCCCAAAGCAAACCTGTAAGAGATTGTCTAGCTCATAGGCCCAGCCCATGGTGGGTGGGACTAGGCCCTGAACAGGTGATTAAAATACTGAGAACTGGTTGAGGAAGTCGTCATCCTTCTGTTCACTTAGCCAGACATGCTGGTCTGACAAGTAAGGATTGTCCATCTCTCAGCTGTTACATGGTGATGGTGTGGCCAGTTCCCTTGGCCCTGGTGTTGGTGCGTGTTCTCCCTTCAAGCTGGACTAAGAACTGTAATCAGACTGTCAGTAAGGAAATAAACCTCTTGTTCCCTTAAGTTGTTTGATAGTCATTTATCAGCAACCACGCAGGCAAAGTGCAATAGAAGGGCAAACAGGAAAAGTACTAAATGGAAGTATAAATCTTGTTAGTTTAGCAATGTGACATCTAAAACAAAATTTAGAGTAGGGCTTCAAGAACTTAGTATATTGGGTTTTATCATATACATTCTTACCACTTGCCCAAGATTATATACGGAGTCCATGAAGAAGATTGTAATCTTAGTCGTGAGATCTAAGTATGAGGGAAGATGATAGCACATTGTCTCCCACGCCATGAACTTAGCAAGAGTGTGCAGGAATTCATGTCCCACCATCTATAATCCTCTGACAGCTGCTTCAGCAACACAAAGGGATAAAGTTTGATCAGGAGGGAGACTGCAAGGAGGTAGTAGGTGCTCCATGGGACAGAGTCCATTGTTTATACCATACATAGTCTTCCCTCTTTTCATAAAGAGAGGGCACAACAACAGCAGGAAGAGGTTGAAGAACACAAAGAAAATCCTTCCAGGTGGGGGAAAAGGAAGGATTGAAATTGGCAGTTTTTTAAAGGGTACAGAGTACTCTAAAAACAAGGCTGGATTGGGGGACCCTGAATGTTTAGGGACAGCGATAGACGGCTGCCGAGTGACAGGTAAAAACAGCAGAGTCAAGCTGATCCTCATTTGGAGACTGAAAGGGCAGGTGCGGCAGAAAGTCAACGGCTAATCACGTATGCTGTGCCCAACGAGTATAAGGAAAGAGTCAAAGCCACAGCTGCTAATCACGTATGCTGTGCTCAACGAGTATAAGGAAAGAGTCAAAGCCACAGCTGTCTACAGGGAGCAATGGATTATAAGAAATAGGAATGTGGGAGGAAAAGCCTAGAATGAACACAATCTCAGAGTCATCATCAGATGTAAAAAATGGCTAAAACTGTATAAGTTAGGTAGGTCGGGGATCTTCTGTCATATGTTATGGAAATATGAACATTTTTCCTCTATTCTTCTGCTCTATTCTTTAAGAGAAGCTTATGACTTGCCGTCTGTGCATCCTATCAAGGCTCTCAGCAGAGTTTCCCACACACAATGTTTCTGATTGATAACAATGTGCTGAATAACTCCAATATACCCTTGAATGTTCAGGTACTGTCTTGAATAAATTCTTCTACTGATATTCGAATGCAATATGTATGTATGAGCAATTTCAGTACATTTACATAGCCAGATGGTCAGGGAGGTTAAGAGAATAGGCTACTGAAGATGGGAAGGAGATCTTCTATAGCTTCCAGACACTTCCTCCTTCGGTGCAGGGCTGAGAACATAATAGAAGGCAATGAATCCCAGATTAGAAGGTTAACTCCCGCCTTACAAGTAATCTGTTCTGACCACTGGATACTGGGAAACAGTAAATGCCTGTGATTCCCAGAGACACCAGCCCTCCACCCTGACGTAGACTTTTGTAAGGCTCGTCACTCTCACATCAGTTTACCACATAATTTTGTTCTTGCGAAGGCAGGCGCTTGAATTATTTTATAAATAATTTACTTCCTAGCTGGAAGGTACTTAGTATACTGTGGGGTAATGCGTTCCGAATGCTGGTGATGTCAAGAAATGAGGAGTGATGTGGTTTTTGATAGCATTCCACTGACTGTTGCTAGCCAATCTCTGAAGGCTGTTGAGGGTTGGGGATGCTTCCATTCAGGGCTGAGACATCTTGACAAAAAGACAAAGTTCTTGTAAACACAGGAAAGACAGGCCTGGGCTGGGTGGGGCCAGGGCATCTTCTCCTAGAGGAGTTCTTCCTTTGGATCCTGAACTAGGGAATGCAGAGGAACCAAGTGGAGACAAGCCCCCGCGGCATGCCCCAAGATTGATGGTTTGACAATACATATTTTGGGTGGCCATCTGGGGATTAAATTAACATATTTAAAGTTCAAAAGGGAATAGAAATTCATTACCAGAATGGGAGAGGTCATTTTTTTCCTGGATCACTCCCAAGCAGAAAATTAAGAACAGGATTTGTTGCAGTAAAAACCCAATGGGACTGTGTTTTTTTTCCCTCTAGGACGCCAACAGATGTTTTTGTTGTCATTAGTGCCAACTCTCGGTTAACCAGCACTTGGACATTCTGTTTTTTTGGTTACTCCACTTGAGTTTTCTTTTTTACTGTTACCCAATGTGACATTGGTGTCTCTCTAGTCAGCCTTTGAGAGATTATCCTGTTCTGTTCGTTAGATTATCTGTCACAGCAAACAAGGTTTGCTTTTGTGCTTAGCAACATTTCCCTGCCTTTAGTCTCACCTCCCCATTTCTTCTTATGATATACTCCCATTATTTCATGTACACCAGTCCTGAATAGATCCTTGGAGCTTCGGGCTCTCCTATTCTCTATCCTGTCCACAAATTCTTCCCAAGTAACCCCACAGCAAATCCCTTCACAGGGTGCAGCATAAGACAAGTTAGAAATGGAAGTTATTTTCAGAAATTTCAAATGCTAAATAACACCATCATGAGTAACTGTAGAAGTTCTCATTTTTAGAAATAATGTGTTTTCTAATTTAACAATTAAAAAAAATTGACAACAGCATTATCATTCAGTTGTACTGCTAGATGGAAAAACTCCAAAGTCTAAAGATCTTAGGACCCTGAATTGACAGAGCTTGTAACCTACATCTTCCGAAGAGAGAGAAGGGAGTTGTAGCAGTTTGCCTGCATGGTTGCTGATAAATGACCATGGAACAGCTTGAAGGAACGAGGGGGTTTATTTCCTTACGACAGTCTAGTTACAGTTCTCAGCCCAGCTTGATGGGAGAGCACACACCAACACCAGGGCCGAGGGAACTGCCACACCATCACTGCATAACGGCTGAGAGATGGACAATCCTTACTTGCCAGACCAGCATGTCTGGCCAAGTGAATAGAAGGATGTCAACTCTCTCAACCAGTTCTCTGTGATTTATCCAGGGCCTAATCCCACCCACCATGGGCTGGACCTTCCCCATCAGCTAGACAATCTCCTGCAGGTTTGATCTGGGCTTAACTCAACCATCAACTCTCTACAACTATGCCCAGAGCTCAAACCCTCAAGAGTCAAGTTGACACCTGTGCTTAACTATGACAGGAGTAAACATGTAGCAGCCCTTTCACATCTTTATTCCATTTAGTTTCCTCAACCATATGCTGGAATCCACTAGTTTCACTATACAGTGATGATATCAAAATACAGAGAGACTGGTAGCCCAAGACCACACAACTCATGCCATTAAGTGCATTGAGACACAGGACTGGCTGGCACCAAAGTACTTTGTACCATTCCTTTATCTTCTCTTTCAAGACAGGACATATGCCAGTTTTAAGCAGTGCTCTGCTAGATTTACTTGCAAGCGTATTATCTTGCTTTTCAGTGACTATGGATCTTGGGAATCATCCAGTTGACAAGCTCTTGAACTGATGACAGCAGCGGAGTCAGAAGGAAACCTACAATAAATACAGAAGAATGATACGTATATGAATGTGTTTACATGAGACAATGAACTAATGCGGATTTAACACGACATCCAGAAGTGAAGGACTATGGGGGGTTATGACAATTAGGAGCACAATATATAACTGAACCCAAGATCACTGATGTGGAGGGTAATATGAAAAGCCAGAGGTGGAGATAAAACAAACGCAAACCAACAGATCTTTTCACTGTGCCAGTGAGGAAACTGTTGACCCGAGGTGCTGACTTCTGATGATGCTGCACTAGATGAGGAAGATGAAGATAAGAGCAGTTAAATAAAAGTGTCTACAACAATAACCCCAATTCATAGTCCTCCAGGGCTGAGCTCTGACTGTAGTCTTGATTATTCATTTGTTTATTCATCTGACTGCTGACTAGTCATCAACACAAAATATCAGTGTTTGAGGACTTACTCTGCTTACAAAGTTCTGAAAATAACTACATTTGATTATCTGATTTAATCACCACCACACACCACAACAACACTATTATTCTAATTTTGCACTGAAGGAAATCTGTTTTTAAAATGATCAGGTAAGTTGCCCAAGGTTAAAGTAAATGGCAGAGACAGGAAGCTCTTATGTATTGACCGCAAGCAGAGCTCCTGACTCCTCCAACATTTCAAAAAAAGACTCAGAATGTGTTATTTTTCCTAGAGAATTGAGACCTTCAACTGGCATCAGCCTTTTCCCCCAGCGCCCACAGAAATTTGGAGGGAAAGTTGAAACTAGAAAGTTCCATACCTTTCCCTCAGCCCCTTCTATGTCATACACTGTCTCACATACACTCATGCAGTCACACACACACTCCCTAACACTCACTGCTCTTTCCTCCTGCCTTACAGTAGAGGTTTATATGATTTACATTGACATCTAAAGTAGAACCCAGGCATGTAACCTCACACCAACAACCTCGCCTTCATCTTGCACAACTTGCATTCATAATCAGCCACTTGGAAAGTTTCTCCAAAAGGCCAAGGTTCTAACCCAATAGAGAAAGTCTATCTTCACAGAAAACCAAGAAAACCAGGTAACCATCTCCACAGAACAGAACTCCTATCTGTTGCTTCTTCCTCAAATGATTTCTGATTTCTTCTAGCTTCAAGCAGATTTTATTTCCTTTCCCTTTCCTCACATGCATCTAAAAATCCCCTCTAGAAGAAAAATTTTATGCTAACTATGCTGTGACATAAAAACCTAGGAGTACGTTAAACATGAGTATATCTCCTCTCTCTCTCTCTTTCTTTCTCTCTGTTTCTCTCTCTCACCCTCCCTCCCTCTCTCTGATTACGTATGTTTCTGAAATACATAAAAGAATTTGAAATATTTTTAAAAATCTAAAACAAAATAACCTTGCATTCCACAAACGGGAAACCCTTTCCTAACTCCTGAAAACAGAGGACATTTGAAATTGAGAACAAGGATGGAATGCACTCTGTAGTAGAAGACACCAAACACAAGTGAAACAATGTTGAAAGAAATATTTATATTTGCACTGTTAAAAGGGAAACTCTAGACAACATAATTTAACAGAATTTCTTTCAGTATTCAAAGCTCCACAAAGCAGGCAGCACAAAACTGGAGAAGGTTCAGAGAATTCCATGTTAGTAGCAGGAGCAGCAGGCATTTACATGCTGAACACAGAAACAAAATACATCCTGAACTGGCCTTCCATATGCAATTCCTTATTTGGGTGTGACACAGTAAAAGTCCTAGACAGAGATTAACTGATGGTTCCTGATTGGTTAGGCTTCTGCTTTGGTTGACTGTTTACATACAATTGGGTTTTGTTTGCCAACATAGGATCCCAAAACACTGAAGCAACCTCAACTTAATATCCACCCAGTTCATTAATTATAATAAAATAAGAAAGTAGTACTTCAAAAGTAGGAAATGAACTATAAAAGAAACCCAAGCAAAGAGTAAATAAATATAAAAGTGCAAGTTAATGAATTATAAACCAAAAGTAAAACCCAAGCAAACAGTAAATAAATATAAAAGCCTAAGTTAATTAATTATAAACCAAAAGTGTGATTAAAAGCAATAACTAAATCCAAGAACAAAAAAAAAAAAAAGAGACAGATCATTAGTTAATGTTATCAAGAAAAAAATAAAGTAAGCAAACTTAAAGTCACAGCCACAAAGGAAAAAATTAACTCTAAGAAAATGAAAATGAAAACATGGGCGAAATGTATGAATTTTCAAGATTAACTCCAGAAAAGGGGAACCAAATAGTCTGATTTCCCAAGAAGAAAGAAGAATAAACATCAAAGAACTACTTCCTAATAAATTCCTTTTTGAAAAAATCTGTTTTTTTTCATTTAAACGAATATTTTTCTATGAAAATAGTTTCAGAGCTATTTGCTCAACAGTAATTCAGTATGAATTCAACCTTGAAAACTAGTCTTACTCTGGTATTTTTCCCAAGAACTTTAGTTATATCTAAAATGATATAAGGTCAGTGAGGAGAAATTACAAATTACTTGAATAATGATGCTGAGGAGGGGAGTCTTTCTTGATACATTAAAAGTATTTCTATCAGGGATCAAAGGTTTAAATGTAAAAAATTTCATAAAAATACTAAAAAGATGGAATGCCTATATATCAGAGCATAAACTGTTTCATATCTCCAAATATGAAACAAACATAGAAATTTTTTAAAATTGAAAAATTAGAGCAGAAAAGTCAACATTTCTTTATAAAAATAATGTCATAAGCAAAATAAATGGAAAAGTTAATGAGGTAAAATTAGATTAAAGCACCTAACAAAAAAGACCTTATTTCCTTATATAGTTTGTTTTTTTTTCTTAAAACATGAATTTGAAAAGCAAAGAGAGTTAAAAAAAAAAAAGTGTTTCATTATTCACAGGAAAACAACACTCAGACTCAAGCACCTTAAGGTGAGAAAGGAGGATTTGTTTGGTTTATGGTTCAAGAAAGAACATAGCCCATTATAGTTGAACAGACATTTAGGGCAGTCGAAGCTGGAAGTTCAGGTCACGCCCATTACAGAGGCAGAGAACAGCAGTAAACTGCCAGAAAAGACTACCAGTGGAAGCAAGTTGGGGCTATCCAACCTTAAAGTTCCCACTCCCTCCCCTCCTCCTCCCACTGAGTTCACTACTCCACTCATTCCCCCCTCCCAACCCCTTGACTTATCTTTCTCCAGCAAGGCTCCACCTCCTAAAGGTTACCTTTCCAAATGTTAACATCAGCTAAGATTTCAAGCACTTGAGCCTGTAGGGGATAACTCATATGCAAGCCATGACACAAAGCAACAACAAAAACAACAGCAACAACAAAAAGCAAACCCAATTAGCATCCAATAGATGAGAAGTGCTCAGGCTTGTTCAGAAGAGACATGCACTTTTAAGTATCAGATGCCATTCTTTGCCTATCAAACTGTCTTGATAGCACATATGCAGGTGAGTATGCTAGAAACAAACACTCGCCCTGGTACAAATTTAGATGGCATGGAAAGTAATGCAACCTCTTGAGATGGCTGTATATAGCAGTTTTCCTACATGTTGCCAATAAATTCATAATCAAACAGCTTAAGGGAAAATTAGGGGGTTTATGTTCCCTTATTATTTTTTGGTCCCAGTTCTTTGTTCAGCTTGGCAGGAGAATCTGCACCAACACCAGGGGCCAACAGCGGATGCATTGCTGAGAAAGAGGTACATCCTCACCTGCAGACTAGCCTATCTGCCCAGGTGTACTGAAGAATCCTAACCTCCTTCACCAGATCCATCCATCGGATTCTCTGCCCAGGGACTTGTCCTGCCCACCCTAGGCTGGGTAGACCGTCTCCTACAGGCTTTCTCAAAGCCTAACTCAGCTAGTAATTCAGAACTCTAACCTACAAGCCCAGTGGACCCCTGTATCTAGCTATAATACAGTACATAGAAACAAAGAAAACTGAAACCAAATCCCTTAACCTAGCAGCTCTACATATAGAAGATACAAAATGTGAGACTGGAAAATAATAGTTGGTTATAACCGAAATGAAAATTTCAGATGAACTTAAAATCAACACAGGTAATGTGTCATTTAATAAATTGTATCTAAAAGCAGACCCTCCAACCAGAGAAATACAGTATATAGTCCTTCGTTAACTACTAAGCCAAGTGAGTTTATATTAAATTTTTAAGTGATTCGGGGAAAGGAAGAAAGCAGTGTGGACCAGCAGGCATTACATCACTACTGAACTCTTGAGCTCAAGGGCCTGGGAGGATTGGGCCTATCAACACTTTGGCGTGGAAGGGAGAGGGGATCAGAGAATTTGCATGCACTTAATAATTGATGGGAAAGGGAAAGTCTGTTCTTGAGTTTGCTGCTGAGCTTTCTGCCTCTGTGTGGATGACTGTGACCTGAGCCACCTCCAGCTTTTTCTGCCCACTATGCCTTTCCCACCATAATGGATTATATCCCCTCTGGAACCGTAAGCTGCTAAGTCTTCCTTTCTCCCTTAAGTTGGTTGTGGGAGTGATGTCTCACAATAACCATAACAAAAGTACAAGTAGGACTGGTTGGGAAGAAAAAAGGAATTAGAAGGAGTGGAAGGAGGACTAGAGGATAATAACTGAAATATTAGAAACATGCATGAAAATAAATCGAAACCAATTGCTATGCACACTTAATATATATTAATAATAAAACATTTAGAAGAACTTTACCATTTGTTAAAGACAAAAAATTTGCACCTTGACTAGATGGATATGCTGGTTTATTTTGCATACAGAATTAAATCATGGTTGAGTATTTGATAATAGAGAATGGAGAACATATTCAATGTTTTTCTGAGTTGATCGATACTTTGATTTCATAATCATCAAATATTGAGCAATCTTTTTTGCATAAACATGTACTATGGATACAGGTTTAGGTCCATTTGAGAAATTATTAGACATTCTATGTTGCTATCGATCCAAAAATTTCATTTAATGATTTTTTTAATGCAACTCGGTAATTGAAAGAACACTTTCTAAAATTAAGCATTTTAATGTGACATAATATAAGACTAATCTGATACTCTACATACATAGGAATGACATTAAATGTTTTCATTTTCTGTAGCTGAACCTTTATGTTTCTATAAAAGCAGAAAACTCTGGGTGTACAGTGAAAACATTGCAATTCATATCATATAATAGCATCAAGTCTGAGCTAGGTGTTTCAGACAGTGTTTACAAGCATCCTGTGGTGGACAGCATGCAGCGAAACGTGCTCTTGTGTGTGTTTAGAACCAAGGCTGCATTGAAACTGTCAGATGGAACACAGGCAAGCTCTGCCAGAAGTAATTCAGATTCATTGCATGTTTGATTTTGAACCCAGTTTTAGTCGTTTGTGCCTTCTTTCATTCAGTTATACAGCAGCATAACTGGGGTCCCAACCTACAGTTTAAAAGGCAGGGATCTAACTAACAAGTGATTAGGAATATGGAGCTTTAAACGAAACAGAATTGGCTTTGATTACTCGTCTCAACTTACTATCTCGGAAACCTAGAAAAAGTGACTGAACATTCCTTACAGAATTTTGAGAGGACAAGTGAGATGCCATACCTGGTATAATAACTGCAGCATAGGAAATACCATGCAATCAATGGCTATTACTTTTATCACCTTCCTCAATACATTCATCATAATTAGCTAACATCTGCTCTGTTGTCCGTATTCTTCTGCAATGAATGTGATTTCCAGGTAGCTGCCAAACTGGCTTTTCATTTTTACTAAGAAATAATGATATAAAATAAAGTGTCTCCTAACATTATTCCATCTGAAGCACCTCGTAAATCTGAACCAACCAAGGAAGGAAAGACAAGGCAGTAATGAGGAAACCCCACTGAGCATCCTTGCGGCCAAAGCTCTTGTGATAAGCACAGACTATATAGGATGTATCCTTATGTCACAGTTGAAAACTATAACATAAATATTTTTGTCAGTTGGCTTTTTCTACAGTTTTTTTAAGGATTTGCCATTGAAACAGCCAATCCGCCCCTGAATAATAATAAAAACTTTGGCAGTACTCAAAGTGTCAACTAATTAGATCCAAATTACAGCTGAACATTGTAAAATGTATGCATCGCCCATGTGAATACTGTGTGAATTTATTAGAAGTGGAATTTCAGTTGCTGTCAAAGGACATGCAGTAGCACGGGGATAGATTAACTCTGGTACAATGTGAAACACTTGGAAAAAGTTCCCCTCACATGGCACACAGGTGCTGGGATAAGTGATGGGTTTTCCTGTGCTGTTCTCAGGGAAGGCATTTTACATGGGCATGAGCAAACCACTGGCAGTTTGTGGATAGCCCACGGGTTCTGCTCCCTTCCCTGCAACCAAATTTATGAAACTTTATGAGTTGCTTTCCCTTTACGTAGACTAGGACCCCACCCTTTAGGCACCATCTCTTCTGTAGAAGATTTTTAAAAGGCTAGAGAGATGGCACAGGGGCTAAGGTCTTTGCCTCAAAAGCAAAAGGACCAGGGTTCAAAAAATGCTGGTGGATCATCAGAGAGGAGGACCCAGAAAGTTTGATATACACATTAAAAGATGCTTCAGGGGCTGGAGAGGTGGCTCAGGGCTTACGCCTCTGCCTTGCAGGCAAGAGGTCCTGAGTTCAGATCCTAGACCCCACTTACAGACGCCGGGCGGAAGCGGGGTGGCCTGTGTTTCTGGTCCTGGTAGGGCGGAGCCTGTGAATCCCAGAGCAGAGTAAACAAGGAGGAGGTGGAGGCGTCCATGGTGGTTCCCGAATTCGCCCGTGGTTCTACACACACACACACACAGACATACACATACATACACACGCACACACATACACAATTGAATAAATAATTAAAAATAAATAAATAAATAAATAAAAGATGCTTCAGAGATTGGGGGGGCACTGGGAGAAAGGGAGGGAGGGAGGGGGGAAAGGAAGGAGCAAAGGGGGGAGGGAACAGGTAGGTCCAGGGAGGGTGGAGGGAGGGAGGGAGGGAGGGAGGGAGGGAGGGGACAGGGTTCCTATTACGTTTGTATGAGCAGAAAAATAAATAAATAAACAAACAAATAAATAAATAAATAAATGCCGGTGGAAATGGCAGAGGCCTATAGTTCTGGCTGTGGAAGGTGAAGGCTAGGAAATTCCAAAGCAAAGCTAAGGAGATAGAACAATCCACGATGAGTATCAATGACACCCTTGGACCTCCATATGCACGCATATGCCACACACACACACACACACACACACACACACAGAAAGAGAAAGAGAAAGAAAAAGGAAGGAAGAAGGGAAGGAGGGAGGGAGGGAAGAGGGAGGGAAAGAGGAGGGAGGAGGGAGGGAGGAGGGAGGAGGAAAGAAAGAAGAGAGAGAGAAGAGAGAGAAAGAAAGAAAGAGAGAGAAAGAAGAAGAGAAAGAGAAAAGAAGAGGAAAGAAAGAGAGAAAGAGAGAGAGAAAGCAGAGAAGAGGGAGGAGGAGGGGGGAGGGAGAGGGAGGGAAGGAGGGAGGGAAGGAGGGAGGGAGGAAAGAAAGAGAAAGGAGAGAGAGGAGAGAGAGAGGAGAGGAGAGGGAAGAAAGAAAAAGAGAGAAGAAGAGAGAAAGAGAGAGAAAGCAGAGAAGAAGGAAGGGAGGGAGGGAGGGAGGGAGGGAGGGAGGAGCAAGATAGATTTTTTAAAAGGCAGTATACATACTTCAAAATGGTATCACCCACAATCAATCAAGGTAACCACAGTTCTCCGTGGGCTCACAGTGTAGCTTGGAATTGTCATGCTACCTTCCTGCTCTGCAGATGGTGAGTAAACAGGACATTGATTTTTACCTTTTGAGAGCTACCTTTTCTCTAGAGAGAGCTTTCATTGAGATGTCAGGCAGACCTCTCTGGTAAACAAGGAGCCGGTAATCTTGGTCTGAGCCCACTTCCTATGTGATCTCTGATCTGAAAAGATGGCATTTTCCCTGCATAAATGAGTAATTAGGTTCTATGGTCTTGTTTTGATAGCTGACTTTTATATCTTTCCTGTCACTAGTCCAAGGTTCCCCCACCTTTGCAGAGTTCATGTGGTGTATGGAGTAACTCTAATGCCGAGCTCTTTAGCGCAAGCAGGAGCATTCAGCAGCATCCCTGACGGCTACCCACCAAGTCCCAGAAACATGTCTCTCCTCAGTTCCAGTCACTGTGATGAGCAGCAGTGCATACAGACATTGCCTCGAGTTCCTCGAAGGACAAATATATACATTCTAAAACTTAAATGTATTTGAGAACCAATACATACATTCTAAAACTTAAATGTATTTGAAGGATAACAAGAAAAGCCGTATAATCATCTTGTATCTTTAATACCTGATTTGATTTTTAAAAACTGCTAGGCTAGGAAGATGGCTCAGGGATTAAGACTCTGCCTTGCAAATAAAAGGACAGAAGGACATGAGTTCAGATCCCAGGTCCCACCTAAAAATTCCAAGCAGAAATGTCCACAGCCTGCATTTCTGGCCCTTTAAGGCAGAGGAAGCCTGTGAAATCCCAGAGCAAAGCAAAAAGGCAGTAGAAGCAATCCAGGATGACTCCCAAAGTCACCCTTGGTCCTCCGCAGGAACAAATAATGTTCTCTGATACATACATACACACACACACACACACACACACACACACACACAAGAAACTGCTGGATTCTCTTATCTGCTTCTGTCATTTTGTCCATATGTGTTGTTTTAGTTGAAGTAGTTGAAAAAAAATTCCAACAGATATTTAGTTGGAAATGGAGTATTTTATTAGCCTTTTAAAATGCCTGTGAACATTTTTTTAATACCACCCCACACTCACCAAGTAGTTACTGCTTAAATGTTGTTTTGCCAATTTCAAATTCTTTTGTCTATCATTTCTTTGATGGATTTTTTTACCCAGCATTAGTCAGATGGAAACTATTGGTTTGCTTACTTTGTTGTTCTGCCAAAGTTTGACGTATTTCACCAACTAAATTATTATTTTAATGTAAAAAAGATCACAGTTGTTAACATCACCCCAATCTTATCAGCAGTGCCTCTCAGTTCTAGGATGTGCCGAGCTTATGACTTGGGACAGGAGTCTTCCAAGATGCTAATTTTCTCCTGAAATCTTGGAATTGATCACTGACAACAAATACTGTCTTGAAGTGACAGACTTGCTTCTTTAATTTTTGCAAAAATGACTAACAAATACTTAACAATGAATAACTGTCACTTGTCTGCCAGCCATTCTAGTAAAATAATGCATTGTGTAAATGGTTATTTAGCTTTTGTCTTCGGCAATTGAACACGTACATTTCTTCAAGTCAACCTTCATGCTTCAGGGTGTAATAGATGCATCTTATGTACATTTCCCATTTACCTACACAAAAAATGCATTTAATGCACATTTAAAGTGTGCTCAAAAGTAATAAAATTAAAACATTCTTAAGTGAAGCTCACTCCTTTTTTTTCACAATGAATGATTAATGGTGAAGACTTTATCTTCTTGTGTCTCTACATGCCACTGTCTTAGTTCATGCTGTGCCACAAACTCCCTCAATACAAAAGGCAGCACAATAAAAAGAGGAAAAAATAATCTCAATGTCATTATAAAATATACATTGGGAATATATGTATTCCCAATGTATATTTTATAAATATATATGCATAATATATGTGCATATATTTTATACATACATAATATATTTTATACATACATACATACATATATATATATATATATATATATATATATATATATATATATCTCCTCAGGGACCCTCAGAGACCCACAGGCTACACATTGGAAACTACATATCTGGAAAGATACGCACACTGGACACAATTTGAACAATATAAAATCCAACTTCTCATAGACTTGAACATACCAGACCTACTTCTCCCAACTAGAATCTGCTACATGCCAAAGACTGCACAAGCATTCTAGAACACACTCCCACTGCCAAGCAAGCTGTAAAAGACACAGTCATTCTCTTTAACAGGAGTCTCAGGGGGCTAGAGATGTTTCCAAGATGTCTTGGTGGAAGTTGAAGAAGTTGACATTTACGAACTTTCCTTTGCCTTTCTTTAAACAATTTCCACATTCCGCCTAGACATTCCAGAAGCAATGAGTTTCAAAACCTGCGTGTCAATACTCTTTTCCAGAATTTGTATCCAAACTGGATGCTTTTTTCCCTCAGACAGTGGATTCTAATTCCAAGGAATTTGGTAAAAGAAAATATATATATATGCATTCATTCAATTTACAATGCAGAGTTGGGCTCACATTAAGCACCCATAAACATTTGTTGATCATAAAATGTAATTGATTTACCCCTTCTGCAATCTTGATAGTTTTATTATCTGATAATATGGCTTTCAAACTTCATCCACCTACATTGGAGAGAGCTGGATTTTAGACACCAGGCATTTGGAAGTGAAAGTAAGACTTTTTATTGAAAGCAGAATGATTGAAAGAATCTCTGCATACTGAAGAGTAAATCATGCCACCCAACCTGAGCTTTTCTACAAGGCAGCTAGGCAGCTAACCAACACTGGCTGCCAATCCATTCGTCCATCAACTCAAAGACAGTTGGTGCTCCAGAGATAAGATGCAGCAGTTATGGTGTTGAAATTTCCTAAAGAGCCAGACGGTCCCTGTGTTCAGAATGGTCTGTCATTCAAAAGCCACAACCAAGGCACATGGGAGAAAAAGGAAGATAGGATCCAACAGCATCGTGGAACCAAAAGAATAATGACAATTTCTAGGATGGAACGGAAGTCCTGCAAGAACAAATCTCGATGATGTTAGCTTGAAGCCAGAAGGCAGATAATCCAGGAGGCAAAATATAGAAAATATAACTTACCTAATAGATTTGTCAACATTGACATATTAAAAACTCAAATGGAGAGTTGGGGCAGAGGGGGCAACTTTGCAGTTAAGAAAAACTACAAGTAAAAAAGGGGCAATTGCTATAACAGGATGTGATCCTTGAATGAAGTTGGAAAACATCAACTTTGATTTTTGTTGATATAATTTGAGATAAAACGTATGAGCTTTAAGTCTGCAACTCTAAAAGATTGATAATGAAAAATTGTCAATTCCCTCCAACCAGTTAAGCAAAAAATGAGACATATCCACATACTTCACACAATCCTGTGAATATCATCACTGTATTTAATATAGCCAAAAATCCGTGGAAGGTTTGTGATGGGAGATAGTTGCAGGGAAGCTATCCATATGCTAGTGTATATCAGCTAGAAGGTGGTAGCTATAAATGCTAAGTTCTCATCTGCTAGAGAAAAACAGATCTAGGTCAGGAACATACAATGAAGGTAGAAAATGGAAGGTAAAATCAGAAGAGCCTGAAATGCTCAGAATGGTTCTTACAGGTGGCAGTTAAGAAGAGAACAGGTTAATCTTTATTTTTCATGACAACCCTTACTGAGCTATGGACAAAGCTTCATACATATTTCACTTCCACTAGCAGCAATAAAAGCTAAATAGTTTTATATTTTCATCCAAGGACACACCCTGACACATGATCTGTCCCTTCAAAGCTCTGTCCTGATGGTCAAAGATATTTCATTTTCCACATAAGGAGATCTGGCAGCAAAACCACATTTACCTAAGAGTGCTGGAAAACTACACTGTTTGAATTTCCCTTGTAGGGACAGGAAGTAATCATGTCCCTGGCTTTCCACACTATCTTTATCAGAACATACTTACCATGCATTCTACCACCTCAAAATTCTTTGTACAGATATTGAATTAAAAATCTGGTCCAAGTTCTATTACATCCTGACCCACCTACTATACTGTATATCAGCAATTCTCTCTGGCCAGACAGACCTCTTCTTTATGTATGATCATGTGATTGGTTCAAAGTTAAACAATCTTCCCCCTACTTCCTCCCAGCCTTTACTTATCAAGTTTACATTAACAGCTCAAAACCACAATTGTGTGTACCATCTTTTCTTTCTCATTTTGGTAGAAATGATTGCTCTTCCCCAAATACCGTGTGTTAACATTTAACTTCTTTATTAAGAAATATACTGCACATGCAATGCAGAGAAGTTTGCTTTGGTTCCTGGTTTCAAAGGAAATAGTGCATCATCGCAGGAAAGGCATTGTAGAGGGCATGACTACAGGAACATGTGGCAGACATTCCTCACATCTTGGTGGACAGGTGCAAAAAAGCTCAGCAAAAAGTAAGGATGGCATATAATCCTCAAGTTCCCAGCTAGGCCCAAAGTCCCAAAAGTTTCACAACCTTTTAAAACAGTGTCATGAGTTGAGACCAAGTGGTCAAGAGCAGGAATTTGTGTTGGGATGGGAGTGTGGGGGAGGGTCATATTTGAATCACATAGATGCAAAAAGTTGGCATCATTCATCCATATAACTTAACTAAAGTAAACACCCAAAAGCTCTTCTCCTACCTCATGCCAATAGAGTGTTATTTTCCAAGATTCCATCTTGACATTCTCTGCCCTCAGAAGAAACTGTTGTCTCTCATTGGTTCATTCAATTTCTTGCTTTTCTGTGTGATTTTTATCACCTCTAGATGTATCACTGAAAATGTTTCAGTTTATTTCGCCTTGAATTTCATGTAGTGAAGTTTTGTCTTACAGATTTTTTGTTTTTCTTTCATTTCACTGTGTATTCTTCATCAACACTTTGCAAAGTCCCGTTGTCTGAATATGTTATGAGTTATTTATAGTTTTCTGCCATGGATAATAGGTGTTTTCAGTACTTTTTATGATGATCAACATCACCACTCAATTTCACATACAGGTACATATTGGGTATAGTATGCCCAAGATTTTCTAGGACATTAATTTCCATGATGTCATCCTTGGATCTGGAACAGAAACCTCTAGATATGGAAATTCTCAGTCCTAACTCCAAATCTACTGAATCAGGAATTCTCAGAGTGGGTGCCAATGGTCTCTATTTTAACCAGCCTCACGGGGGTTTCTAAGCATGCTCCAATTTGAGAGCTGCAGACCCAGTGGGCTTGTCTGTTCCAATGAATTGCTCTCTTCACGTCTCTCTCATATATTCTGAAGCTATGTTGTTCCATTGCTTGAATTATAGTTGCTAAATCTTTCTGAATTGGAATTTTAACAGATATAGTGACTCACTTTACTTCAGGTAATGTCTTCAAAGCTATTCTTGCTGTTTCTTTTATCTACTTATTGTCTACTTTTCTATCCTTTAAATTTATAATCTTTCTATGTAGTTAGAATTTTGTTGACCATAGCTCTTGTAATAGCATTATCTTTTAAAAAAATCTTATTTGGCAGTCTTTTTTTTTTAACATTTTTTATTATTATTTCCGCTCATACAAACTTAATAGGTATACCGGTTCCCTCCCTCCCTCCTCCTCCCCCCGAACCCCCTGCTCCCCCTCCCGTCACCCCTCCCTCCCCATCCCCCAGTGCCTCCCGCCCCAATTCCCAGAGAGTCCTTTAATGTGCATCCCTGACTGTCCTCTGGGCCCTCCTCTCCGATGACATACAAGGACCCAGTGGCATTTCCCTGAACCCTTTCCCGTGTTCCCCTTAAGCATAGGAACACTACTGTGGCTGCCAATCCCTTGCCTCCAAGGATCTTGGTACCTTTAGCAGATGCTAGACTTTGTGAGGTCAATAGTGTGTTGGACATTGCGCAGGGCATGCAAAGTCCAATTATGATTGCTTCGGCCTAACTTGTGTGGAGTATCTTGCAAATCATTGCTCCTCCCATCCTTTTGCTCTTAAAATCTTACTGCCCCCTCTTCCGCAAATGCCCCTGAGCTCCAGAATGGGGAGAGATTAGTCTGGCCTAGTTCTAGGTGGTTGATATAGAGTCTCTGAAGTTCTGGATTGTGGTTTGTTGTTTTCTTTTGCAATTTTGCTGCTCCTGCATTGCCCTTCACTCTATCCGGCTGGGCACTGTATGTCACCCCCTGGCCAGAGACAAAAAGCTGTTAAACTGGAGTCTTGTTATAAGAGCACATTCAAGGGTAGATGTAATAAAAGTAGGAAACCTCAGTGAGGGAGGGGTCAATCACCCATTTGCAAAATGGTTACTTTTTATCTGTTATTTGGCAGTCTTGAGGGGTTGAATCCATCTATATTATCCTCTGATCTATTCAAATTCACTTGTATCTTTTACATTAGATTGGCTCAGATTTTTCTATCCTGCTTAATTTTTCTCTTTTTTTTTGTTTCTTTGGATTATATTGTTTGAGATTTTTTTCATCTTTTTCTTTTCCCCCACGTTTTATAGTTTTAATGCTTAGCCTAGAAATTTTAACATGTGTATTCAATTTTAAAAGTCTAAATTTAATTGACATTTGTATTCTGAGGAGTGGAAAAAGCCTATGATGTTTAAATGTGAAGTGACACTCCTGACATGTTTTTTTAATCAAGAGTTTCATATTTAATTTGTTTTTAATCCCTTAAGTTGAACATTATTGTTTTATCCACTGTTCCTGTTTAGAGACCAGCCCCTTTTCCCTTTAACTCCTTGAAAATCAGGTTTTCTGGGGTCCATTTTCTTTTTTTCCAAAAATGTGCCAAGTTCATGCAGTGAAGAATTGGTGGTAGAAAATTCTTTATTTTATCCTGCTTTTAAATGATATTTTGCTGCATAAACAGGCATTACATATAATATATTGCAGATTGCTATTACAGTGTATTGTTTTTTCACATTACAGTATTAGTGTGTCTTCTGTGTACAGTTGAGGTGGGTGTGTGTATGTGTATGTGTGTGAGAGAGAAAAAGAGAGAGGGAGAAATGATACGACTACCAAATGTTTCATGAAACTTTACACACAGGAATCCATTTAGGGTCTGGCTTTAAAGAGGAGTTGCATTTGCTTCTCCCAAGCATCTGAGGGCAATTCCAATTAAAGTCCTTTTAGAATACAGCACAGATAATGCCATGGGGTTAAAACAGCTATTTTATCTCTAGAAATTTAAAAGTAGTATTGGGACTGTAACCCAGTGGTAGAGCTCGTACGTAACAAACACAGGTCCTATTGCTGCAAATCAAAACAGAACCACCTGGGTAAAAATAGTGCTCACCGCCCCTCTCATGCCTTAATGTCTTGGTTTGTTTTGTTTCTACCATTGCTCTGTAAGTTTCTAAGTTAAATTTCCATTTACCATGCCAGGGTTATTGGGCTGCCTGAATCCAAGAATCAGTCTTTCAATAAAGACTTCAATGCAATTTGGCGAATTTCACATAACATATCATTTTAGATTTATCATCTCATTTTCCTTTCCAATGCTGTTTCTCTTTCATTTTTTCTGGCATTTTCCAGCAGTCTAATGACCTTGGGTCATCTCCACATACTTGACAGCTCATCAGCTCTTGCATATTATCATTTCTTTTCAAGTCCTTAGAGTCCTCTAAGGTCTTCTAGTGTATCTAGTGTATCTTTTATTTGTGGCTCTTTTCATATATTTATGACACCAATTAATAGTGTATATATGCATTACATATAATATATTGCAGATTGCTATTACAGTATATTGTTTTTTCACATTACAGTATTAGCGTGTCTTCTGTGTACAGTTGAGGTGTGTGTGTATGTATGTGTATGTGTGTGAGAGAGAAAAAGAGAGAAGGAATAATGATACGACTACCAAATGTTTCATGAAACTTTACACACAGGAATCCATTTAGAGTCTGGCTTTAAAGAGGAGTTGCATTTGCTTCTCCCAAGCATCTGAGGGCAATTCCAATTAAAGTCCTTTTAGAATACAGCACAGATAATGCCATGTGGTTAGAAAGTCTCCAGGGAAATATTTTAAAATATTTTCCATCCCTATCTTTTATTTATATTTCATGACACCAGTTGATATTATATTTTACTGCAAGCTATCTTCTGTCCTCTTTGATATCACCTTAAATTGCAACTATAAAATGGAAGAAAGAAACCAAAGACAATCTAGAGCTTGACTGATTATAACACTGGATTCTTTTTAAATGAAACTTTGCTAGCATTTAAGGGAAGGAAATTTAGAGTGTTTTACTTTTCAAGTAAGTTTCAGGGCATTGCCTGAAGCAATAATAGCAAAATGAATTGTTTCAGAGTGCTTAGGCAGACTTAAAAAGTACAGGCGAGGAAACATAAAAGTTCCAACTTGACATTAAATATTCACATGGCAGTTAAGATTTAAAGCCTTAGACACTCTTAGTTGGGTATTGTATGCTTGCCAGTGTGAGTGGGCAGGATGGATTGGCAAGGGTTCTATGCAAAACAGATGATAAAGTTCCACAGTATGCTGAGAGAAAAAACCTTAAAAACAGGAGGGGATGCCTTCCATGGACGGGGGATAGACTTTGCATCTGCTTATGTAAACATACAAAAGACAAATTTACAGGGGCTGGAGAGGTGGCTCAGGGGTTAAGCCTCCGCCTTGCAGGCGGAAGGTCCCGAGTTCGGATCCCAGACGGAAGCGGGGGCGGCCTGCGCTTCTGGTCCTGGTAGGGCGGAGTCTGTGAATCCCAGGGCAGAAGGAGGCGTCCAGGGTGGTTCGCGAATTCGTCCGTGGTTCTACACATACACAGACGCACACATACACACACACACAGACACACGCGCGCGCACAGTTGAAGAAATAATAATAATAATTAAAAAAAAGACTCAAAAAAAAAAAGACAAATTTACAGAAGGGCACCCAGGACCCCGAAGTATTGGTCACCTCTGGGAATGGGAAATGGATAGTAGGGAGAGGGCTGGAGATTTTTCCATGGATATCTTTTGGGCCTCAAGTTTTGAGCCATGAAGACATCTATTCACACAAATGGAAATATGGATGAATAAATATAAAATCAACGAGTAAATGAAGAAGCCAAGGAATCTCCTGTCTGCGTGTATCCTGGCCAGCTGTTCCATAGTCCTCCATTTTCTCATCTATGAAATATTTCCATAATTTTCCATTGGGCTGGGGGGATTAAATAAGCCAAGTGATCAGAGCCATGTTCATCTCCTAAACACATTGTTTTCACTAGATGCTTTGTGCTGGTCAGAGCTTACTAACCCATCTTTTCAACTATATCTAAACGTGGGTTCAGGATCTCCTTCTTAGCTTCTTACTCTACAGGTTTCAAGTCTCTCTTGCTTGCTGTTTCTGGATTTGTAGAAAGTGCAGAACCACCACCATCATAGTTAGTCAAGTCATCTCACTGCTGATGTTCCTCAGCGTTAAGCAATTATTCCTAAGTATTTAAGTATGCTGATGGTGGTATATTGAACTTAAATGTCTTCATATTTTATAAATGAACACTAAAATATCTACGGATCAAAATATATTAGATTTGCCTCAAAGCAACAGTGAGAGATGCGTGAAGAGTGAATAAAGCTGTGACCACAGGCGGATAAATGCCATATTTGAGTGACAGGGTGAGGGCTCATTGGAAGATTTTCTCTCCTCTTCTGTGTATTCTTGTATTTTTTCCCCTAATGAAAAATTTCCCCCCAAGAGAATATGGTAAAGCCGTAATGAAACACCTTTCTGCAACAGATAAACAGCAGTGAAAGTCCTGACCCAGTTCCCCAGCCACAGAACCAGTGGTGTGGGTGTGGCTAGAGTGAACTCCTTATTTTCACTGGCTGGTGGGTAAGAAAGTGGATTAACTGATATGTGTGAGGAAAATCATTATTTAAAAACAAATGTTCTTCTGATTCAAATGTCTGATATTTGGGGAGACACCAGCTCCCAGTATTATGAAACGCTGTAAAGTTCTCACACTTTGTATTCATTCCCATCACTCAGCCAAAAACCAAATTCTGGATAATGGTAGATGATTCTCTCCCTCGTTAAATGTCAGCGGCCATTTGGCCTTCACTCTGAGCTTCAGTGTTGGTTGGGCATGAGTTACACAGCAGGGGACACGGCAGGTGCTAGCTTCTCTCTCTGCAAGATGTGTCTCATAATCAACTATCTTATTTGCAGCATTTACCCTTGAAGAACAGAAAGCAAATTTCAATTTTTCCTGTGTGGTCATTAACATTATAGAAGTGGGAATTTAGAAAGCCACTTTAAAAAAAAGTTTCCCCCTTAATTTATTTTTTCCCTTCCCACCTCTGTCTCCATGGAGATGGGGTCCGAGGCCACGGCGAGCTTCTACAGAGCCAGCAGCTGACAAAGAGGAGTCTCCCTTGCAGGTTCCAGCTGAAAACTGCAAAGTTCTTCACAAAGACCAGCTGAGGCTTTTGGCCCTGGCTTTCTTCTGGTTTTTATTTGGTTTGTTTTTGTTTTTGTTTTCTTCTCCTTTTCTTTTTTTAATATTGATAAATAACTAACTTTTTGTTTTTGTCTTGGGGTACAAGTGAAGAGAGAAAAGTCAATGCGGAGTACAAATCATTTTTGCCTTTGCATATGACTTGCTTCTGAACCAAAAATAAAATGGGGAAAAAAATCCTTAAGTTAGTTTCAGCTTAATATTTTGAAATGATACAATACATAAAGAATTAAGCAACTATCACTGACCTAATCTCTGTCACTTCAAACTTTGTGACCACAACACCTAATTTGAAGAAAACTGTATGTGAACTTATTCACTGCATTCCTCTCTAGCCTCTCGGGGCTAGAGAGATGGCTGGCAAGCAGAGGGTCTTGAGTTCGGATCCTAGATCCCACGTACAAACACTGGGCGGAAGCAAGGGGGCGGGGCAGCCTGCGCTTCTGGTCCTGGTGGGCGGAGCCTGTGAGTCCTGGAGCAGAGCAAAAAGGAGATAGAAGCAGTCCATGATGATTCCCGAATTCACCTTTGGTTCTACACACACACACACACACACACACACACACACACACACACATACACACACACACACACATACACATACACACACACACACACACACAAACACAATTGAATAAATAATAAGAATAAATAAATAGTCCTCTCATATAGAATTTACCATGGCACAATTCAAAATCACTTGCTAAAAAATAAATCTCAATAAGCAGACAGTTACTACCATTCCATAAAATATTTCGTGAATTTAAATATAATTTATTGTTGACACCTTGTTTTTTCTTGAATTGCTACCACTAAATCATGTTTCTTGACTTCAGAATATTTAGTTTCTGGGTAGGGGGTGAAGTTTAGCCTAGACAAGTCTCTGGGATCTATCCCTAACATGAAAAGTGAGAAAAAGGAAGGAGGAAGGGAGAGAGGAAAGGAATAAAGAAGAATTAATCAGTTTACTATCACTTGAAAATGTCTGAGAAGAGTGATTATACTAACCTACCAAATGTTTTATTTTATATATCATTTTATAAACTGGTTGTGAAATGTTTGGTGGAACAACATGAAATGTAAATTCAGCTATGAAAAAGTCCCATTACACTGAGAACGGAAGTCTGTGTTTCCATTGTTTAATACTAATCATTTTTTTAGTGTTTTAAACTTTTGTGGACAATTTGTTCTTTGACAGTTTCAATCATGAATTTCAATTTTTGAATATTTTTGCCACACATCTCTCTCCTCACAGTTTTTCAATTCAGCGTCATTCCCAAGTGCTTTTGCAAAATGTCATCTCTCTTACATTAAACAATCAGCTATGACTTTTCATCATTGATCACACACAATGCTCTGAATTTCCAGAAAGTCGCTTTGAGCCAGCAGCATCTCTTGGAAACGGTAACGTTCTGTTTCCCTCGCTCGGTGAATGAGGTTCTTCTCCCTCGTCCTTCCCTCCGTCTCACAGTCCTTTCTCATGTCTGCGACTCCTCTGGGTCCTGAGTTGCGTGCGCCCTTATTCCACTTCCCTCTCCTCAGAAGTGAAAGGGAACATCGTGTTCCGAAGCTGCCCGGCTCACATGTCTCACGGTGTTGCCAAGTTCGCAGCTGACCAATTGGCCTACTTTAGAGGCCTTGCGTTTATAAAATTTACAACCCTTTCTTTCCACTACCCGTCCTCACCCTCGTCCCCACGAGCACCAGCCAGACGTGCCAAATGTGCTGATAAATCAAGAGCCCTTTGGTTTCGTCGCAATGAAATGGGCAGGCGTTTCTTTTTCCTTCCTTGGCTCACAGCCTTCCTTTCTGTTCCCTCCTGAATAAATGGAAAAATATCAGTTGATGTGGTGTGTACAAAGACATTTGGAAGTGTCTGCCTCTGAAATAATAACTCATTTAAAAAGAAATGCACTGGGAAAATCATATGCATTTCAGTTTGGGAATTTTTAGATCTTTTGAAATAATTTCTTCCCTAAACGGATCCTGGCAACCTGCCTTTTCCAATGAAGTCAGGACAAGCAGGTATGGTAGGTGCAGATACTTTGAACACAAGGGATTAGCATTTGAATTTTCTAACCTTTTTAAGATTTAAGACAAGTAAGAGAGGGTAAGGATTTAATATAGTTTTAAAATTAAAGGTAAAGAAATTGGTCTCTCATAATGCTAGTGGGTTCTTACATTCTTTCTCCGGCCGGGGGGGGGGGGGTGATGTCTCTGCTTAAGGCAGATTCGAATATTTAAGAACTAACAAACCACAATACATTCATTATGAGCAAAGACATAAAATTAGACTCAAAAATAAATACCAATTTAGAATGAGAAAGGAAAACACAACTTGTTACAAAAGGAAAAGCATCCAGAAAAAAAGTGGGGCTATTAATATTATTAGTGTTAATTAATAGTTATTGTCCTGTTGTGACTTAACCGTTTGACTCATTTCACATTTCTTGTATCCTTTCTTATTTGTCCTTGCACAGCAAAGACTTTATAATACCACCATGTATGGAGAGGATTGAAAGATGATTTTTGTAATTTTGCCCTTCTCCTAGTACAATAGATATAAATGGTTTTGTTTGATTAGAAAGGGTCCTTTGGCTGCAAAACCTACAGGACATGCCACAGCAGAAATCTGTTCTTGGTCCAGGAGGGCTTCTTGCGGTTCCAGACTTCTGGTGTCTCTGGGCATCACTTCAGCTGTCGCTTGGGCCATGTCCTCAGTGACTGACTGGGTGACCTGGGTGGGCAAGCAGAGCACCGAGCACTCCTGACACATCCTTGGTCTGGAAGCCTTGGCACAGCGGAACAACACCTCATTCCAAGCTTCTTTGTTAGAGCCAAAGTTGTTAGAGTTCCAAATTCTGGTAAGATAGTTCAGCAGGTCATGGCATTTGCTACCAAGCCTGATGAACTGAGTTCAATCTGAAGAATCCACATGGCAGGAGAACCAACTTCCACAACTTGTCCTCCAACGTCCACATGCACACATACACACACACACACACACACACACACACACACACACACACATACACATCACACATACACAAGAGAGAGAGACAGAGAGACAAAGAGACAGAGAGACAAAGACAGAGGGAATTTTTTTAAAGTTGGGTTCTAGACAATGGGCAGGCCACACATAGTACTTGGTGGAAGAGAACTAGGATCCCCCTGACCATGTCCACAGACTCCAAGACTGATCCTGGACAGCACAGGGTTCTATGCAACCAGCAACCTGCTGGGATCTCTGAGGTGGACACACAGGCTCTAGAATGGATGCGATGGGAGACACTTAAATCTCTCTAATGTTACCCCAGTTATCTTCTCTGTCTTGTGCTTGTCATACCATGACCATTTCTGAAACCAAATATGGAATTGCACACTCTAGTCAAAGCAACTCTTACTTAGGCTGAAAAAGTCAAAGCTCCAAGAGACAAGAATTTTTACCAGCTTGTCTCTCCACTAAAGCCTCATCATTTATGCAAACGAGAAGTAAGTCTGCCTCTAAGTGGGTTTTATTTTTTTCTGTTTGAGAAGGGGACCAAAATAAGTTAGCAGTGCCCTTTTACTTTCCAGGGTTAAAGCAGACTGGTCAACTGGAAGCCAACTGGCCATTGTTCACTTCATATGTCTTATGTACTTGTTTTAACACCATCCAAGCCCTCTGTGGAGGGCTATAACGCATAGTTTAAGCATCGTGTCATTCTCTGCGCACTTGGACTGCATGCTCCACTGCTGCCCAAACAGTCAAATGTCAAGGTTTTCAAGCCAGGATCCATCCAGCTAGCCTAAAATGCCTGAATGTTTTCAGAGTCAAAAACCTCTTTAACCTCTCTTAAAATGTCAGTTGAAAAATGTTAACAGAAGAACCTTGAACTATGAGCATGTCTTCTTAGTTCCTGAGGAATTCTGAGATGCTCCTTTCAAACCCTGGGGAGAAATTAATGCTACCCACATGTGAGGATGATTGGGGGTGTCCTCACTTCTGGGGCCTGAAAAATACGACGTGACCCTGGATACATATAGCTCGTGAGTATGAATGGGTAGAGGTCATAGAGCTCAGAGAGGACATATGACACCACCACCGGAAGCGACCCTCTAGCCCTTTGTGAAGGAAAAAGTGGACCTATGAGAAAAGGAACAAGTTACTCAAAGTGGTAGCCGTGAGGTTGCATCCATCACAAATTCTTTAAGGAAAGCAAAATAAAGTTATACCTCAAAATAAATGCCTTGATCCGTTTGAACTGCTATACATGCTAAAAAGAAAAACACCAAAGACAGAATGACTTATAGTAACAGAATTTGTGTCTCATAGTTCTGGTAGTTTGGAACTAGAAGTCCAAGATCAAGATACCAGCAGAGTCAGGATCTGCTGAAGATATCTCACTGTGTCTTCACAATGGACTGCTTCGATAAGGGTACCTACCACTCCCAATCAGGAGAGTTCCATGTTCATGGAAGGGTCTCCATCCAAAGCACCCGTCTCCTAGTATCATCTCATCGGGGTGAAGATTTTAGGGGGATGCAATCATTCAAACCATAACAATAAGCTTTGGAATCTTATTTGGAACCTTCTTAGTGCCTATTTTTCTTTTCTCCATCAGCTCCTATCTCTAATATCATAACAACTATGATTCACTGGATCTGAGTAATACTTGAAAATCCTGTATTTTATGATAAGATGTACTGGGAGACCAAGTCAAACACAAACGTCACCTGATGCTAAGTGCTTAGTGGACATTGAAGAATGCTCACTGAAACACATTGAATGCATCCAGTTTTCCTGTCTAACTGCCTACATAGTACTAAGCACCCAGCATCGCTATTCCTTTGCTAATCAGTGCAATCAACACACATTAGATCTTGGCTACAGGTAAAGCACTTTGCTCAGAGAGGTGAATATTGACAAACAAACATGGACCGAACATTCCAGACCCTAAAACTCAATAGAGAAAACATAGTGTATTTTTTATACTGTCTAACCAGTTAATATAAAAGTAGCAGTAGGATAAGGGCACTTATTTTTAGGTTCCAGATCTGTGGTTCTGAAATTTGGATGTATCACAAATGGACCCCTCTGCTCAGGGTCTCACAGGGCCAAGCTGTAGTGGCAGGCAGGCTACGTTTCTCACCTGGAGCCAAGGCCACATGCCAAGGTCATGTGGTTAGAACAGAACTCAGTTCCTCATCACGGGGAACTGAAACTACTGGCTGGTCGTCAGCAAGGGAGCACTCTCAGATCCTGGAAGCTTCCCATAGTCCTCTCCTGTGGACCTCTCCATCCCCAATCTCCCTTCTGCTCAATCTCCTTTCTGCTCAATCCGTCTCTCAAACTCCAAATCCCTTTGAAGAGCCTCTTCCGTTAAAAATTTGAGCTAATTAAGCCAGTCCCGCCAAGGACAAGTTCAAACTAATGTCCAATGATTTGACACCCTAATTACATCTGCAAGAACTCTTTGTCAAGTAACCACTACAGAAGTGAAGGTCTCATCGTTGGTAGCTAAGTAGGTATTTTAAGGAACAGAGTTTTCGATGGTTGTGACTGGCAACTCTAAATCTGAGGGAGCCAGGAAATTCTAGTAAAAGTCTTAACAGACTTGAGGCAGATTTCCTCCCCAGGGAATCCTCAAGTTTTGCCCTAAAGGCTGTTCAAGTAATTGGATAAAGACTTCCCACTTCTCCTGAGGTACAATTTTACATCAAATCAGTCAACAGAAGGTGAATCAGATTTACGAAATCGCTTCATAGCAACTCGGAGATGAATGTTTGACTAGCCACAGCGACATATAAAATTAACCACTAAGGGTAAATTAAGGCAGTCTTTGACATTTGGGACCAGTCAAGGCCCCATGAGTTTCTCCTCAGCCAACAATAGGCAGCATAGCATGGCCCAGTTACATACACCTCATCACCCTAGAATTGAATGAAATAACCAAGTGGTTGTCGTTTGAAACCATTAAGATTTTTGTTGGATAGCCATAAAAATAAGCAAACACTCAGACTGAAATGAGGAATTGAGCTATTGAGCCTGACTAGGACACAGAGCAGAGCAGCTGTGGGAAAGAGTAGACGAGCTTATGCCCCATCCTCCTATTAGCCCACAGATTTCAGGAAAAAGTACTTTCTGTTAGAATTATTCAGGCACTTACCAGACATTTATTTATCACTGCCCTTTCTCAAAACACCTGGTTTTTGTTTAGGGAAACAAGAAATATGACCCGCCTCACACACACACCCCTTTCTCCCACTAAGAGCCCATGACTTTAGCTACAAAACCTACATCTCAGTGGACAAGGTGACTGACTTATTGGACATGTAATCACCTGCTGCTAAGTGTATCAGAGATGTCCTTTCTGCCTTCTCTAGTGACAGTGAGAAAGCATAGCTCCTTCCAAGATCCAGGGACAGCCAGTGGGTGACCTTGATGGGAGTCAGTCAAACATTAACCCGATAGCCTGGGAAAGAAAACAAAGGCAAACCAACCACAGCCTTGGAGTGACAGCAGCTCTAGAGCAGCCAGCCTCCCATGAAGCTCCCATCTCTTGGCTTTTTTGTTATGTCTGTTTGAAAACCTCTATGCATCAGGGCCACATCCAGTGGACAGACCATTGTTACATACTAGGCAGATAGGTCAAGAGGTATCTACAGAAAGGGAACTAACTAACTCCCTTCAGATACGTCAGCAGTTGTCTTCAAAGCAGCAGAAAAGACATGGGACCATGGGGCATCTGTCCACACGACCTGGACTCTGGTGCATCTTGCTATGAAGGAGAATGACAGAACATGAAACTGGACTTAACATGTACTGAACACCTACTATGTGCTGATCACTAGTCTTGGTTCTCTATATGTATCACCTTGAGGAAACTCTGCAAAACCCCTCTGAGTGGTTATTCCACCCCTCCTGTATGTGGAAGCTGAAGCTCAGAGAAGACAACTCATTTGGCCAAAGTCCCAGGGTTTGGTTCCACCTGAGTCCACTGCCTCTCCCAAACCGTTTGCATCTCAAAAGCAATCCTCCTTATGGATTCCATTATTGTCAGAGAGAGCAGGGAGACTACCAATGAGATAAGGAAAGGAGGACACAAAAGCATCTCAAAGCCACCCATTCTTGGGATGAAGATGGGGAGTTGGGAGAGACAAAAGCCACTCCCAACTTCACTCAGATAATTACTTCAGCTGTCAGGTCTTCTGGGCATGCGTGTTCCACATAGAATCACGGAGTGCTGAACTAAGCTTTCCTCTGTTCTCTTCTCCAGCAGATGGAACTGGGGCCGAAGAGATCAGAAGACTGGTTTTAAAGACATGCAGATGGATGCAAGATGTGAACTGGAACCACAGCCTGTCTTGACTCCATCCCACTAGTCAATATCATGGAGGGTGGTTAAGAGTTGGGAAGGACTATGCTTAAGTTCATTGCCTGACCTACTACTTACTGAGCTGCAAGTTATCTAATCATTTCTGTTCTTGATTTCCCTACCTGCTAAATGAGATAATAGCAGCAACTCTCTTGTACATACATCTCACAAAACAGCAGCAGCAAAATAGTGAGTGATGAGTGCTTACCATCAAGACCAGCTTGCACCTCACACCTCTGAAGTACCCATCTCAGCCCCATTTGAGTGCCTATCAGAAGTCTTCCACTTTGGTTACCTTTGGTGGAATCTGAGTCTATTAGTCATCTCCCTATACTTCTCTGAAGAAATGCTTCCAATCACCGTACCATAGAACAACAGAGAATACAAGGTGAGAGCCCTCATTCCTTCGTCTAACTTTTGGTCTTGCCCAATTTTGACAGCCTTGATGGGTAGAAAGTCAGAAGTGCCTTCAGAAGAGCCAAGGGGCAGGAGGAGTGATTAAAGACAGATCCACTAAGAATTTTCAAGCCCTGTACTGTATAAAAATTTAAAAAGAAAAGAAAAAGTTTGTCCAAGAAGTCAGAATGGTTCAGGATGACCTATGAGCCACCTTAGAAGCAAGGCAAGATCCAAAATTCACATTCTTCTTTCCTCAGCTGTTACCTTGCTGTGCTATGGGTGGGGAGAGATTCAGGACATGGAGATAACTGACACGCTACCACTACTGCCTACTCTTGCTACTCTTAGGTTGGAGTGGATGCACCTTCCAAAAAGGCCAGGGAAGAAAACAGGAGGAGGAAATGGCCGATGCCACGAAGAGTTACTTGGACTTTGAAAGATTATCAAAAGTCCAGCCAGGTGAAACCCCAGGCCGCAGGGAGTTCCCTCTCACAGTGCACTGTAGCTATGTGAGAAGGAAGAGGAGCCTCGGAACTGGGCATCCGGGTGAGCATCCAGGTGGAAGGGATGAACGTGAAATTAGGGTGTGGCAGGGAAAGCAGGGAGGAGCAAGTGCATTCCTTTAGCATCTCAAGGCTCACTGCAAAGCTTTGCACGCAGCATCCACTGTAAACAATCTTAAGATACATGTCTCGAAGAGATCAGCCTGGTGTTTGAAATGTGTATAGAAGGTGGAGTGTGTGTGATTGAGACCTTCATTCCATCAGTCACTAGACAGCAATACACCCTGGCTTACCCATGGGGGCCTATTAAATTATTGTGACTTTCAAAGCAGATTCCTACCCTTGAGGAGGCTAGTTTTCCTTGTCCTCTGACACTGCCCTGTGTTTCAATGACAGGCTTATGAATAGGATTCCTCTGCCTTCCTTCTTCACCACCAGACATATTCATTTATTGTGTTATACTGAATGTTTAGATAAAATAAATTAAATACAGCTACTAGAGGCTTCTTCAGTACCCGTCAGTGTATTTCCACAGAGGGATTACCTTATCTTATCTGGGATGCATTTAGTTGAATCTGTTATGCATATCTGCTATTTCTTTTATGTTGCTTCATTTAGAGAAAATTGAACTCTGCTTTACACACACACATAAATGGAACTTACCTATCATCAAGATGTGCCTAATTAATTAATTTATAACCTTCCTATCATATTGAAAAAGGTGGCCCCAAACTTCTACTTAAGAGCAATTCAAGGTAAAAAATCACTGCTAAACTTTGTACAGTATCCTTTCCACTGATATAACATGACCATCAGATTATTTTTAGCACTATTTATAATATAACTTTGGAGTTGACTTTTCTCTTTGTCTTATTTTCTGTGATTTTTTTTCTTTTTCTTTTTCTTTTCTTTTTTTTTTGAGCTTGAGTATCACATCATACTGACAAGGTATTCACCATGTAACACCAGCAGGTATTGAACTTATGGCAATCCTCCTGCCTCCACCTCCCTAGATAACAGGCTTACAGACGAGAGTCACCATGCCAGATTCAGGTGCTAAATTTTTTTATAGAAACATACAAGAAAACATCCAAAACAGAAAGGTACAAAAAAGTGCCCTTGCTATTACACACAAATATGATTCAAATTTAGAATATTTAGGAAGATAACTGGTACGTTATCATCATGTAGCCCCAAGGATGTTAGATGCTAAATAGAAACCTTCTATATAGTTTAAGCTTATCTAAAAGTGCTGTTCTTTATGCCCTACATAGGGATACCCAGAGCAGGGAAGAATGGGTGTGACAGAAACTGCCATGAGATGTTCCTGCCAGAGCCACAGGTAATTAAATAAGATTCACAATACAAGGTATGTGATACTTCCTTGTAAGATGTTGGTCAGAGAGCTCTCCAAGACCCCCAAAACAATATAGACTTTGCCACTGCTCAGAACATGATAGTAAGACCCTGTTGCTAAAACATCATACAATTGAACTCAGCAAATGGAGAAACAAGCTGGAACTGATCTGGAAGCTTCCTCCTCCTTGGAGAACATTCATAGTTCCAGAAGATGCAGGATACGGTAGAAGAAAAGCCAGGAATAATCTCAACCTGAAGTGAATTCTACAAGCTACAATAGCAAGCAACCTGGCACAAATTCATAACTGGTATAATAGTGGCATGAATAATATGGGGTAACCATTTCCTGATTGCAGTTAAGGCTTATTTCTCAGTAACACATACCAACTATTGTGAGCCTAGCCAAGAACTTGCAGATGGAAAAGCCATAGGTCCTAGGAGGGAAAATACTAAGATTTAGCTATGAGGATATGATATCAAGCTGCCATCTAAACACGTATCATTCTTCCCATAAATTGGAACAATTTTTAGTTCTCAATCAATAATCTTCTTTTAACAATGCCAAGTATTTACTCACAACTAGCTAAACTATAAAGAACTAGTGACTGTGGACTGCTTGGCCTTAAATAAGTCGTCTAAACCACCTCTAAAGGAACGTTATGGAAAAGAATGTAAGAGACTGGGGCAAATGCCACTAGGTAGTATCTTCTAGCCACGAACTCACTGCAACTGCATATACTTTCATAAGACTTACACAAGATTTGGCCCATCAACAGCTCACCATGGAAGGGGCAGGCAGGACATAAATCAGCACACCTCCTGGAGAGATTTTGAGGATTAAGGCTGGATGGGAAGAGAAGCTACTTTCATAGCATCTACATCCCAGCAGGTGCTCAGATACCCCCAGTACAGTAAATGCAGATGAAATTCAATGGGACACGATATGCAAAAAGACATGAAAATAGGAGGGAGACTGGTTGGTAAGGAAAAGGTCTGCATTGAGAGAAGAAGAAATGAGATAGAGTAACATGGAGCAAAAAAAAAATCAAATATGAAACTTAATTTAAAAAATAAAAAATGATGTTCACTTTATAGTTCATTTCTTCCTTTCCCATATTAAACACTACAGCAATCCAAAAAAAATTTTATGTAGGAAGCATGGATGAAATTCTATTACCCCTATCATAAATTTCTACCCTCCCTCTTCATCTTTGCCTTCATCCTCCATTTCCACTGTATCGATTACTTTGCTCATTGTTGTGACGAACTATGACAAATGTACTTAAGCATGGAAGGCTTGATTTTGACCTTTCATGTCATGCAAAATAAAAACAATCCCAGACTCTAACCAAATTTCACAATGCCCATCAGTATCTGATTCTCCCCAGAAATGTTAAATGTGAGCATCTTTTAGTATGCATACACATCTGTTCCATCTGACTTTGGCAATTCAATCCCAAAAGAATAGAGTACACTTATCCACTATCTCCGAGCTTTGAAAGGCTATAAATCGTTGGCTGTAATTTGGAGAACAGAAGTAGAGATGGACAGACTGATAGTGCAAATGTATTAAAAAGGTTAAATAAGAATGAATCATTTTGAGAAGCCGGGAGAAAGGATTAGACTATTGTGAAAGTGACTGGACTCCCTGTTAAAAAGGGCTGTGTATAGTGACTTCCAAAGACTAGAGAGTTCAGGGTTTGGGGTGATGCTGCTGAAGGGGGATTCTGACAAATTCTGCTCCATCCAGGAGGTCAGGGTTAACATCTACAAGTCGTAAATCATGTTCGACTGTCAACATACTCTTGCCATGGTGTGAAAAGATGTCATTGTAACCTGGTGGTCTTCCTCCCCCTAAATCCATTATTTCTGGTCTGATCATGAGAAAAACAACATGGGACAAATCCCCACAGAGGCATCCTCTTACCTCAAACGAAAATCAATTACCAGGACTCTTCAAAACTGTCAAGGTAATTGAAACCAAGGAAAATCTGGGAAACTCAGAGTCAAGTGCAGCCTAACGAGGCAGGGAAACTAACCTGGGAGTCAGCAAGGAGCACAGGAAATTTAGGTAAAAACTAAGGAAATTTGAGCAAACATGGCGGCCCACGAAGGTAATTCAGCACCTGCGAGGTTGAGATAGAAGGCTCACACAGACTTGGAAAGCACCCTAGGCTATACAGTGAGTTCCAGACCACCTTGGTGTACCAAGTGAGGCTCTGTCTCAAAACAAACAAAAATCCTAAGGGATTTGAACTCACTAGGGTCTATCTTCATTTAGCATACCAATATTGATTAAATTTTGACAAATGCATATCACTAGCATACACTCAGGATATTAGCAATAGGGAAATTGAATGGACAGTTTGTGGAATCTTTCCGTGCTATGTTCTCAAGTTTTCATTAGATTTCAAACTGTAGCAAAAACATTTTTTTTTTTTGCAGTGATTTAAAATAAGATCACAATGGCCCATTAGCAATGAAACGCTGTATGCTGTCTCACAAGCCCAGGCTGAGAAACGTTACTGGAAAAGGATGCTTTTTTTAACTTTGAATTTTCCTGGAATTCTCAGTAATAGAAAAAGTACACAATGCTCTGTGTCTGAACACCTAACTTCCTTTGTGTTCCTCCTGACCTGATCCCCTGCTCCAAACCATAGCCACCTGGAGCCTTCAACTGGGAATTCGTAAGGTGTAAACTATAAACTTCCTATAGAATGTGACCACTACCTTAATAGTCCCACTGAGATTGAATTTCAGTTTCTGGCATTTATACGCTGTGTAATGAAGCTGAACAGAATAACTTCATTGAAACTCAGTTTTCAGGAAGGAAGGAAGGAAGGAAGGAAGGAAGGAAGGAAGGAAGGAAGGAAGGAAGGAGAGGAAGGAAGGAGGAAGGAAGGAAGGAAGGAAGGAAGGAAGGAGGAAGGAAGGAAGGAAGGAAGAAGGAAGGACGGAAGGAAGGAAGGAAGGAAGGAAGGAAGGAAGGAAGGAAGGAAGGAAGGAAGGAAGGAAGGACAGAGGGAAGGAGGGAAGGAAGGAGGGAGGGAGGGGCAAAGAGGGAGGGGGAAGGGAGGGAGGAAAGAGAAGGGAGGGAGGAGAAAACAGATAAAAGAAAGAAAAGATAAGGGAAAAAGAAAGGGAAAAAGAAAGAGCAAACTTCGAAGGGTCGAAGCTTTAAAGGAAACGAATATAAAGTGCCTAGATTCAGTGTCTGGTTCATAAAAGTTGTCCGTAAATGATATTTAATAAGCACGGCTATCCGTCCACATCAAGAGCAGATAATCCCCTTTGGCCCTCAGGAAACCCGAGTTCCTGCTCCTGCCTTCACATCACCATCCTGGGCTTAACTGCGCGGCGTATCTCGGGCTTGCTGCCAGCAGCCTCGGGCCAGCCTTGGTCATTAAGGGAAGTTGGGGGAGGGGGTCGACCTCCTTTCCATCCTCTCTGGCCAAGCCACCGGGGTCCATCTCTGCCCGCCAAGGCTCTGTGTTCTCTGAAACAAAAACGCAATCCAAACCAGGGCGGCGAGGATCAGCCCCAGCCGGCGGGGAGCGGCGGGGGGCGGCGGGGGGCGGCGGGGGGCGGCGGGGGGCGGCGGGGGCTGCTCTCTCCCGGCCGCTGGGCAGCACCTGTCGCCGGGACGCACGCGGGCCTGCGGCGCTTCCTCCCGCCCCCGGCCCGGGCCGCTGCAGACCCCACTCCCGGCAACGCGCCCACGGCCCACGCCGACTAGAAAGCGCCCATTGAGCGCCTGCAGCTGCCCAAACCCTAAATAAAGCCCGGGCTTCAGTTCCAGCGAAGAAGACACTACTGTGTTCTTCCCAGCCCCAGTCACGGCTATAAAACATTAAAAGCAAACTGGCGATTGTTAACACTGCATTTGTTTACACCCCGAAGCTTGAGGCACAATGGGGCGCCTGGGCTGCCAAGGGCCCTGCTTTGGCCTGCGTCCTGCAGCCTGTTCCCTGATCCCAGGAACCCAAGAGAAGTTGAGTAAAGAGCTTCTGTTGGGTGGGGCTCTCTCTCCATGGGGTGAAAGGAAACAGGACAGGAAGAAGATGCCCGTCACACATGAGTGGGTGTTTCAAAGGGTTTGGGGCTTTGTAGCAGCTCCCCAAAGGAGATACTCAAGCTACATTAACTAAAATAGAACCGTTAAATGGATGGCACCTCCTGGATTGTCCTAAGGCGTTTCACAGCAAGGAAGGTAACAGACTATGGGTCACAGCAGCATTTCTCCACTCCAGCTTCAGCTATGGCCATAAAACAGTAAAGGCAAATAAATACTCTCTACTTGTTGACAAACTTTACAATGAAAATGTCCCTTCACGCAGCCCTTTGTGTCACAATGCACAGAGAGAAGAGCCTGTCTTTTCAATGCTCCCCTTTCAAAACTTTCCAGGTTTTTCTTTCAAATGTCATGTGGACTGTTTGTGGTGGTGGTTAGCAAGTGTATTATCATCCTGATAAACTAAGAAAATGAAAGAAAAAATGCAATGGCATTCCATATCATCGAATTAGCTGTGTGTTTAGATTTTTTACCAATTGCTTGCAATCTTTAAAGGAAGAGAAAGAGGATAAAAACACACCTAGGTGAAATTTAATTCCGCTTCGCTTTCTGTATACTGTGCTTTTTTGCATGAAACATTTTTAAGACCATAATTCCTGGGGCTAGAGAGATGGCTTAGTTCCTAAGAGTACTTGCTGCCCAGGTGTGAGGATCTGAGTTCAGATTGCAGCTCTCACACTTCAGTAGACCTCAGCCCCTGTCAGATGGAGATAAGAGACTCCCTGGGGCTTGGGCTGGCCATGGAGCTCATTCTAGGTTCATTGAGAAACCCTGTCTGAAGGAAATAAAGAAGCACATACAACATGTCCGCACTTGCGAAATAAATTAATGTTCAAATGATTGTCATAATGAATTTCAAATATCTTGAGTCCATTTCTTCATTTGAGGAAAACAAAAATCAGAATAGAGTTTTGCTTCATGCTGGGAATTAAAAAAAGTAAAAACCAGAATAGAGGTTTCCTTATATCAGTCCATACTTAAAAACTAGAACGGATTTCTTATAGCGAGCAACTTGAGGAAATTTATTTCCTAAATAGCACTAGAAACATGCTACTTTCTTCAGAATAGTTGCAAAACTGTAGCTGGTTTCAGCATAGTATTTGGCAAGCACAAATACAGTATATACTAAGATGACGTGTTCTCACCTGCAGATACCTCCAAAAGGGAAGTGAGAAGGAAGAATGAAAATAGGGCACAGGGTGGAGTGTGGATGTGAGGGGCAAGGCAGAAACAGGAGAAAACGACAGTTCACACAGGTACACAGGCATGCACACACACTTGTGTTTGCTTCTGCTTACCTCAACTGACGTGGTCTCCCTTTCATGGCAAATAGCTCCAGAATCAAAATGCAGACAGGATCTGGTCACAATCCCAAAGAAGGAGGGGAAAGAGATGAATTAGATCTTAGAAAGGCACACTAAACAAAGCAATGGCAGGACAGGTGAGGATGAGGCACTTGGTTTTGATTGAGCATCCCAGAGCTATACACTGGATCCCTGGGGGGTCAGAGTCTAATGGAAAGATAGGATGCATGCAAGTCATTTGAGTTCAGCATTGTAACTGCATGATAGAAGAGTAAATTGAATTGAAGAGCAAGGGGGTGGAAGACCAGCAAAGGAGACACAAGAATTCAAAGGAAGAGATTCTGAGGGTCCCAGACCAGAGAGAACCTCAGAGTCAGTGGAGAGCAAAGGAGACTTTGCAAATGGAGACATAGGAGAAGTTTTTAGCTGGGTTGCTAAAAACTTATGACTATGAGCTGGAGAGATGGCTCAGCCTGGGATCCAGAATTCCACTTAAAAATAGGCAGAAATGGTGGCTGCCTGCACTTCTGGCTCTGGAAGGAAGAACCTGGGAAATCCCAAAGCAAAGAAGCTAAAAGGAAATAGAAGCAATCCAGAATGATTCCTGAAGTCATCCTTGGGCCTCTACAGGCATACAGTGCCCTCTGATACATGAAGATGCATACATACTCACAAAGACACATACTGTGTCAAGGGTGCTGTCTTCCATGTTGGAACCCAATACTAACACTATTAGATGCAAACTCACCCCCTTTTTTCAGTCATATGCGTATTTCCAAAAGATTTTGCAAAAGATGAACTTAGATATATTTCAGCATATTACAAATAAGACTGGACTCACTATTTAAATGGCCTATATTACAAATTGATTATCTAAATCTTTTTATGTGGACTTTATATATCACCTGAACTTTGTGCAATCTAAAACAGGTACCCTCCACTCCTTCCATGCATTAGTTCAAAACTCAAAATAATCATGAGTGAGGTTTATATTTATTTGTTTCTCACATATACATGCACATTTGCTTACTCATAGTGAATACTTCCAGTCAGATGGCAAAAGGCAGGCAACAGCACAGGCAACAGCTGTATGACCGCAGAAGATGCAAATTTCAAAATTAATTAAAATAAATTAAAAAGCAAACTTAATCAAAATTGAAATCTTGCCTATTTTCAAAGATGATCTAGATCTAGTATTTCTAAATCTCAGATGCTTCTCTTTTTAAAGCCTTTTTGCAGCCTTTCCCAATTTACACTTCAATGTTTCAGGTAGGGCAGACCTGTAATTACAACTTGGCAAATAAAGGAACCAAATGAAAAGACAAGGTTAGCTGCATTTCCAGGATAAGCCCTTAAAATGTCACCTGTTATGACAGAGATAGTTTCTAAATTGTCTGAAGGCAGCATCTATTGACAAGAACTTGTCCCATCCAGTCTTGATACTATCGATCTTCCGGTCTCAGGTTCACTTAGAGCACTTAAATCTTGAGGACATTGAAATGTTTATGTTTAGATAAATACATACATGCATACACACATACATACATACATACAGGCTAGATAGATTACTCAGGTTAATCCTTTGTCTCTCAAACAGAAGGACCTGAGTTCAGATCCCAGATCCAATTAAAAAAAAAAAAATGGACTGGAAAGATGGTTCAGGGGTTAAGCCTCTGCTTCACAAGCAGTAGGTTCAGAGTTCAGATCCCAGATCCCTTGTAAAAATGCCAGGCAGGAATGGCTGCAAAATGTACTTCTGGCTCTGGAAGGTGGAGCCTGGGAAACTCCAGAGCAAAACAAAGAGGTAGCACAATCCAGGGGGATTCCTGAACTCACCTTTGGGCCTCTACAGACACACAAAGTACTCTGATACACACACACACACACACACATGCAAAAAAAAAAAAAAAGAAAAAGGAGCGGGGAGAAGGTGGTTTTGGGAGAGTTCTACTTATCAAGCCCTTCCTGAATTTCCATTTGTAAAACTGGGAACAAAATAAAAGAATGGGCCTGAGCTATCCGTTTATGGGTAATGGATTTTGCACTGATAATAATCAAAACAATGTTCTCACCAACATTATTCTTAAAAGAATCCAGAATTAGAGTTGCCATCGGAGCATTTACATTACCCTGACTTTTCTCTGGGAGTGTAGCCGGAGATACAGCAATGCAACCAACTCCATGCACAGACTCGCTCCACGGTCTAAAATGTCTCATTCTTTTCCAAGTCTAACCTCAAAACGTATCTTCTAAGCATCCTCAAACTAGAAATAGAGAAATGGAACATGACTATTCTGATTAAAAAATTCAATTTAAGAAAAAAGGATTAAAAAAGAAGAGCCTTTAAATAATGGTTACTGTTGCCTGATTCACATTGTCAGTGCCGGTCAGCACAACTGAACTTTTTGTTTATGTTTGAAAAAAAAGTCATCTTGAGTCTTTATTTACTCTAACCACAGTGAAACATATTCTGGTCTGGTGATCAGAGGAAAACTACGGAAGATAAGAATGGGTACCTGCCTGCCCATGCACTGCTGTGTGACGCATGATTCTCCTTTTATAAATTCAAAGGCCTTCCTTCCTTCCTTCCTTCCTTCCTTCCTTCCTTCCTTCCTTCCTTCCTTCCTTCCTTCCTTCCTTCCTTCCTTCCTTCCTTCCTTTTTCTTTCTCTCTTTCTCTCTTTCTCTCTTTCTCTCTTTCTCTCTTTCTCTCTCTCTCTCTCTTTCTTCTTTCTTTCTTTCTTTCTTTCTTTCTTTCTTTCTTTCTTTCTTTCTTTCTCTCACTCTCTCTCTCCCTTCCTTTCTTTTCTTTCTTTTTTCTTTCTTTCATGTACAGGTGTGGGTGTATATGTGTGTGTGTGGCGTACAGTGGTGGTCAGGTGTGTACATAAGAGTGAACTTGAGTGTGTGTGCTGTGGAGGTCCAATGGGGATCCAAACTCAGGGCCTTTAGCTTGTGGACATCTGGCCAGCCCTCCCAGGACCTTCTACACAGATATAGTCAAATTGGGGCTGGGGCTCTGCAGGCTCTACTATGACGGCTCACAGAGCCAGCGGGAGAGTTACTGTCTGGGAGCTCAGAGGGGCTGCTGACTGTGACTCTTGCACCAGCATAGTTTAGGAAGGTGGCCAGACCTGCTGCGCATGATGAAGGCGTCCCCCAGGGGATGCACAGGAATCAGGCAGGACTTTTGCCTGACCAACCTCAGCTCAGTGACTGCTACAACTCTCACTTGTCACCGAGGTTAGCTCCCTCCTTGCAGGCGTGTTCTGAAGCTGTAATGGGTGTGTTTGTGCTGTTCTTTTTTAACAGTAATGATTTAATGAACAACTTCTTAAACTATAATATGGATCCCCGGGACCCCACAAGTCTATGACACGAGTTCGCATAATGCTTCTAGAAGTTAGCACCAGGCAAGTAGTATATAGCGAATGTAAAATGTTTGTTAGAATGAACTGAACGACGGCTGACAACCTAAGGCTCCCTTTCTCCCACACGGTCAGTTAGGAGGCTTATCATGCCCATGGCATCACTCCAGAGAGCGATAATTGGAAAACTCTGGTTGCTTAAGCAAGGGGGCTCAGTGATCTAATCCTGCTCTCCTCTTCCCTCCCTCGAACGCTGAGATCCTGGGAAGTTGACAGGGTCTCTGGCCCTCAGTTCCAGTCATTGCTTCTTGCCTATCACAAGGCATTGTTTTGTCCTTATCAACCATTTCAGGGACACGGGGAGCTTAGATCTTTTTCATGGATGAAGGTGAGGCAAGACATCTGCCAAGCACTGCTGGGCTCGAGGCAGCCTTTCTGTCTCTGACCATTCTGTCTATTCCAGGCAGATTTTTTTAAAAAAGCCATTTGAAGTCATTAAACACAATCTTATTTCACTGAGCTGATGTTCTTATAAAGAACTGTCTCGCAACCAATACTCAGTTCATGTTAATTCCCCTTTTGCCCACAGCATTGTACAGGAAGTGATTCATGTTCACAGTGTTGGGTATTTCTCTAAAATACTCTGAGTCTTCATTAGAAAGAAAAAAAAATGTCATTAACCTTTGGCCTCCTGAACTTACTAATGCAGAACAACCTTCTAAGCCCCTTGGTGTATTACAGCTCCCTAGAGGAGCAGAACCAATAGGGTGTGCGTCTGTGTATGAGCCTGGGTGTGCGGGTGTGCAAAGAGATTTGTTAGACTAGAAGCTGACAAATTCTGGGATCTGCAGGCATTGAGCCAGAAACTAGGGAGGGCTATGTGTACTAGTCATCGTCCAAAGGCCTAAGACCAGTGGGCGGATAGCAGAAGCTCTGAGTAAAATGCTGGTAAAGCCAGAGACCTAGGAAGACAGAAAACAAAATAAAATAACTTTCCAGATGTGGGTAAGCAGGGAGGAGGGGCTTCTCTTTTGTTATAGGTCAGCCTTTTTGTTGTATTTAAGCCTTCAACCAATTGGATATGTCTTGCCCATGGAAGAGGGGTAATGTGCTTTACTAAATCCATCGATTTAAATGTTAGTCTCGCCCAAAGCACCTTCGTAGATAATCCCAGAATAATGTTTGACCAATTATCTGGGAAGCCCATGGCACATTGATCCATACAAAACCATCCCACTCCCTTAAGAGGGAATGCTAATCAAATTGAAATCTCAATGGTGTTTGCATGCTTGGAACAAGAATGTCTCTCCTGGGACTAGGGAGAGAACTCACTCTGTTAAGGCACCTGGTTGCTAAACCTGGCTACCTGCATTTGTCTGAGTTCAACCCAGAAACCCACATGCTGGAAAAAGGAGAAGCAGCCTCTAGCCTCCACCCATGCTCCACGACTCTCTCTCTCTCTCTCTCTCTCTCTCTCTCTCTCTTTCACACACACACGCACACACAAATAAATGAAAAGAATGTCTCTGTCTACTTCTCCCTATTTTAAGAAGCATGCATAATTTATCCACTGTTTGTTTGTTACCCTTGTAATATGCTCAGAATACTTCATTTTAGGACATGTGACTAAATGGGATCTTCATTGTCAACTTCACTGGATTTAGACTTACTTATTAGGCACAGCTGTGGCTGTTCTCAGAGAAGCTTAACTGAAGAGGAAAGACCACCTCTGCTGTAAGTCATAATATCCCATGCGCTGAGGTCTCAGGCCGCATAAAATGAAAGGAAGCAGAAAGTGAACTGAGTACCTGCCCTCACGTCTCTCTGCTTGCCAACTGCAGATTTAGTGTCACCAATGCTCCTGCCACCATGCCCTCCCCACCATGCCCCTTCAAACTGTGAGCCAAAATGTGCCTTCCCTTTTTAAAGCTGCCTAGCTATTTTATCAGAGCAGTGAAAAACAGGAACTAACACATCGCCTTTATCTCTGTCTCTGATAAAGTGATAATGGATGGGGGAAGAGGATGTTCTTTGTAGTATGGTCCCTCTGCGCTATCACAGGAGAAGTACTTACTCAAGCTCTCATCTGTACTCCTGATGAATCAGATTTGCAGACAGAGGTGTCAACAGGTGGAGATTAAAACAAGGCTCCAAAGACATTCTCAGTGACATTTTGGTGCCTTTAGTGGAAAGCTGCCTTTAGTGGAAAGCAAATCTGTACAATAATGATTTTTCTGGGAATCATGAGCAGTCTTCCCTTTGGTCTTAATCATAAGCCAGGATAAGAAGTTCAACTTGTACACAGAGGCCACGGGCACAAGTGTACCCACCAGTGCAGGAGCAAAAATGGTGATTTGAGCAGAAACAAAATTCTAACAACAGTGGTGGAAGAAGAATCTTGGTACTTGTTCAGATAAAACTTGTTATAAACTCCAAGCTGCAGAGACTATATATAATCCTATGCACATGCTGCAACGTCCGTACTGTTATTATCTTCATGCACCAGTTTGGAAGCAAGAACATAAGGGACACAGAAAATTTGTCCTTAGTCACTCAATGAAGCTGCCTGCAGAGATTTGAAACTAGGAAGTCTGGCTCCGAATCTAACTATAAAATTAGCTACCCTTTCCTTAGTTGGGTAAGTCCTTCCTCTTACCCAAACAAACCACTGTCCACCCTGATGACAAGGATACTGGACAAGACACCCTTTCTACTATTGAATTGTACCTCCCTAGTCTCAATCATTCTGTGGAGAATGAAGTGTATACTAGCTTTGACTTGTCAGTGGCCTCCCGAACTCTATAGTGTCGCCCACCAGCAGCCCACCTCCCTTTGGGATTTGTCCCTGTCATTCACTGAACCCTGAATTTCTATGGGATTGTTGATGCTATGAGGACAATTTAACTCTCTTTGGACTTTGCCTGGTCTTCTACTTATCACACGCTTTCCCGTGGACATAGATGCTGTATTGGTAACAATTTTCTTAAGGCAGTGAGGGCAACTGTCCCTTCTTTTGTTCACTCAGCGTGTACGAAGAGAATCCCCACACACACCTTCCAACTCTTGGTCTTGAAGTAGAATTACAATGCCAGGGAAAGCACACATGGTCCCTGCCCTCAGGTTTTTTAGTCTGGTGGGGGAAGACAAGCTGTATTCAAAGACTAACACATAAAGGTAAAACTAGATATTGACAGGTGCCTCAAAAAGAGGGTACATTTTGCAAGGAGCCCATGATAGGAGTGGATTTGATGGTAAAAAGCAGGGAGGCTTCACTTAGGAAGTGAAGCAAGATGTTTCCCCCATAAGAAGAAGTGTGCTGGAAGATGGAAGTAGGGAGGGTCTTCTGAGAATGGGACTTTGCTCAGTATCGTGGAGAAGATGGAGTTTGGTAGATGATCAGGGAAGGGAAGCGCACAGGGGGAGGACTGCTGCTCTGGATTTGGACCTGTAGACTAGAGCCTTTCCTTTCCATGGGAAGCAGAACATTGCAAAATACCTATGAAAGAATCCCACTCCATCACCACTCTGGCCAAAGTCTGGAAGTGAGACAGAGGTATGAGCTCTAGGTAGGAAGGAAAAGGGGGAGAATGATCCCTGGGGTCATGCTAACACCACAGGGCAGCTCAGCGTGCCATTTGTGGAGCTGGGGTGCAGGACACAAACCAGAGGTGGTTAGCATTTGCACGGGCTTCAACTTCAACATCTGGATTACACATTTGGGGCTTGTTTTCATTTTCTGAGACAAGTTCTCCTCCAGCCGTGTATCATGCTTTCATCCTATCATTACTTCTTTTTTCTCTAGGTCATCAGCACACCATTCGTCAATCCGTGCTTAGTCTTCATTAATGCAAGTCACAACAATAACAGCAGCAGCAACAAAGAACTATTGAGCCCACGAGCCTAGGATAACTGCTGTATAACTCACCCTCCGCAGTAGCATGCAGGAGCTTATTAGCAATTTAACAAACTTTCCATACATGATACGTATTTTCCTAGCAGAATTGTTTCTGCTTCATCTTGTCCTTAAAATGATTTATGATATCTTGTGCCAAATGGCAGAAATCCCATTCCAATGAACTTCAACAAAAAGTTCCTTCCACCTTAAGGGTATGGAGGTATTTCATACAGTACACTATGAGACTAAATCTGCAAGGAGGGCTCAGCAAAAAGAAAAATCACAAGCAGATGACTTTACAGTTCTCCAGCTCTTCCTCTCTGCAGCCACTCCTTTCTTCTGTCCCTCCTCTCACACTCTCAACTTTCATTACACCCCTTGTCAATAGAAAAGAAAACATGGCCAATGACAGCTCCAAAGGGTTCAATCTAAGACCTCAGATCTCTTACTTCTCTGAGTTCTAAAGTCACATTTCTAGGTAAGAAACTCATTGAGGTCCCATGGGAAAAAGTTATGATCATCCCTGTCATAGCGAGGCACAGGTGTCAACTTGACTGTTGAGGGTTTGAGCTCTGGGCACATTTGTGGAGAATTAGTGGTTGGGTTAAGCCCAGAGCAAACCTAAAGGAGATTTTCTAGCTAATGGGGAAGGCCCAGTTCATGATGGGTGGGACTAGTCCCTGAACAGATGAATAAAATACTGGGAGCTGGTTGAGAGTTGGCATCCTTGTGTATACTTGGCCAGACATGCTGGTCTGGCAAATAAGGATTGTCCCTCTCTCAGTTGTTATGTGGTGATGGTGTGGCCAGTTCCCTCGGCCCTGGTGTTGGTGTGTAGTCTCCCGTCAAGCGGGATTGAGAACTATAACCAGACTGTCGTAAGGAAATAAACCCCTTGTTCCTTTAAGCCATTTGATGGTCATTTATCAGCAACTATTCAGGCTGACTGCAACAATCCCATTTATCTTCGATTCATTTATCTTAAAGAGCTTTGACTAGAATGGATGCTACTGTGATAGCTCAAGGGGATTGCTTTCTGAAGTGAGGTTCAAGTCATGAAAAGGAAGAAGCAAGGAAATAGTGTGAGCTTGCCACTAGGTCCTACTCCAGTTGGGATCTTAAAGAGTCCCTAAATTTCAGTAAGGTAAAGGCTTGTTCCCCTGTGATATGATGAAACCTGTGGGAGGTGTTTCTGTCATTAGGGGCATGTCCTCAAAGGGCATTATGGGTTCATGCTCCCGTGTTCTCTCTTTGGCTTTCTAGGCAAGAGGTGAATAGTATCACCATATCATACACTCTGGACTCATATTCCACCACAGCTCTAGAGCGACCAGGTCAGCATATCATGGGCTGAAAACAACAAAACAAAAGATTTGCAGTTTATTAGATGGTTATTTGATATATTAGTTATTGTTACAGAAGTCGCCTGACCCATAACCCAACTGAATAAACTAGCATCTATAAGCCACAAGGCCTAAATGAAAATACTTCTAAGAGTGCTGATATTCCACAAAACATTGCATGGCTTTAGTTTGCATGGAGCTTTTTACAACACCTAATATTTCCAGATTTTTCTGGATGAATGTTAATAGAATTACACTTATATGACTTGGACTATAAGTTAGGATGGATTCTTTCAGCAAAGCAATGCACTAGTTTTGAAATTATACTGGTTTTTAAAATATGATGCACATTTCTTTAGGCATAAAATTACATAATAAACTCTAGTTCTGTTGATTCTCGTTTGATTAACACTGAGATCCTCAAAGCTCTAGGAGACATTGCAGGCATTGAGATTTCAGTTGTGTTTGGGAAAATAAGTGCTTTGTTCCCTTCGAAATACAGGAGAATGTGTTAGATGACAAGTCATAAAGATGCTGGTTTCGATAGTAGCGCTTTGAAGCTCTGAGATAACATGAGGGCTGTAGGGCTGTACATATTAGGGGTGATGAAAGTGCCACAAATAAAGTCCTCCAGTGAGCTTTTTTTTTTTTTAATGGAAGTCATTGAGAGAACATCAGGAAATAATTATGCCAGCATTCTCTTCTGACTACTAGGGTGTGGCCCTTTCTGAAGGGCAAGGAAACAGACCGCCTCCCTATTCCAGATGCTATAACATATGCAAGGAATTCAGAAGCTAGATAGGATGGAACATATACGCAAGGAAGGACATTTATAAAATAATGTATTGCTGAGTGTCCGGTAGATGATCTATATTAACATGGAGCAAGTTTAGATACTGACAGTTGATGAAGGTTTAATGGTCCCATCAGACACTGGCCTGGGCAAATCTGAGAAGAAGCTGCTGTTCTCTCAGTGTCCCTGGACCCTATATAGCATAGGCTGCAACCTCCCCCTTTCCATCTAACTTCATCCTTCATGTGCTGATTAGTACCAAGCATTCTTCTCAGATTTGCCCTCAACTCATCCCCTCTAAGATGCCATTAAAACCTGAGTGTGAAATACAACAGATCCATGGGATGTAGATGAACCTTTTAGTCCTGTCTCTGATCCTCTCTTTATGGCAACTTAGGGGTAATTCCTTGGATATCCATCATACTAAATGGAATAGGAAGGATAGGCAGATGCTAAAGTGGGCTGAGATAGTAAGTTTTTCATCTGCAGAAGACATGATCTCAGGTACGCTTGCATCTTTAACAGGTGGGAGGGGGATGATCCCTGTTATTACCCAGTGTAAATTGCAGCTGGAGCCAGCACAGTTTCTTCAAAAAGTCCAGCAGTATATATCCTGAATATTGGTAGCCATGTGGTCTCCTTGAAACTATTGCATGTAATTCAACCCAGGGCAAATAAAAGTAGTCTTTAAGAGTTGAGGATATAGCTCGGTAGTAGAGTACTTGCCTAGCACAGAGAAGACCCCGAGTTTGATCACCAGCACTTCCAAAAATCAAACGTAGGCTGAGGACCTGAGTCAGTCTTCGTAGTATAGTCTTAAGACCCTGGTTAGAACATACTGTCTCAAGCCATATGGCTAAATTCAAAGCTCAATGCTTTCTTGTAAAATAAGAGGATGTATTGTGACAACTGTACCAACTTCACAGGATATTTGTGGAAAGAAAATGAATATTAGAACATTCTTCTACTCAGGAGTGGTTCTACTTGGGAACACATAAATCTTACAATAGCTAAAGTATATGTATATGCCTTACACTTAAAATTTTGGTGGTCAGTTCACAGTACTCCTATGACTCTTTGACATAGGGCTATGTGACCTTGATAATCCAAGACTCTGCTAAATTCCTTCTAAGAAAAATTGAAGGGGAAAGCCACACTCTGCCAGAGTGCTGACAAAGAGCACTCGAATTCAGTTTCAACATTTAGGAATATTAGCTTTTGATGTGACATGGGGAATGAATGAGATATCATGGTGTGGTTTCAGTGGGGTCCAACCTGGGTTGTACAATACCAGTGGAAATGAGGGTATGTGCAAACATCCATGGTCACATACATGGTATAGGGACAGATAGGTGTGTATTCTTATTTCCTTTTGAATTCAGTAGCTGAAGAAAAGAGCAAGCACCGAAATGTGTGGCAGAGGATTCTGCAGCATTTCGGGCCTTGATAAGTTTTGCCTCGGATTGCATCATCAGCCTGCACTGTTTCTTCAATGTGGCACACTGCCTAAATTTCGTACACCATTATTAATCTTTTACAAGGGCATTGTTGACAGTTCTGTAATCATTTATTTGAGTCATAAATCTCTTCTTTGATAAATCAATGGTTCCTGTTACATTCACCAAGTATTTGCCAGGTACTATGTGGTCCGGAATGGGACCACAAGGCCAGAGCCCAAACACAGAGGCTGGGGGATAGCTCTTTTAATAATTTTTTTTTTCATCAACTGGTTGTTTGACCTGGAGCAGCAAGTACTTTTGCACTCAAGATACAGATACCTAGTTTCTCTCAAACTCAGTTTCCTCATCTGAAACACAACAAAGTGAAATCAACAGGTAAGATATTTGTAAGGGCCGTTCAAAGGTACATTCTAGGGTGATCACCTCAAACTCTCTTCATGCTCTTTCAAGGGTCCTTCTCAATTTTTTTAAGTTATTAAACATTTTAATCAAGTATAAGTAGTAGAATTTAAATTTTTTTAACATTTTTTATTATTATTTCCGCTCATACAAACTTAATAGGTACATCTGTTCCCTCCCTCTCTCCTCCTCCCCCCGAACCCCCTGCTCCCTCTCCATCCCCCAGTGCCTCCCGCCCCAATTCCCAGAAAGTCCTTTAATATGCATCCCTGACTCTCCTCTGGGCCCTCCTCTCCGATGACATACAAGGACCCAGTGGCATTTCCCTGAACCCTTTCCCGTGTTCCCCTTAAGCATAGGAACACTACTGTGGCTGCCAATCCCTTGCCTCCAAGGATCTTAGTGCCTTTAGCAGATGCTAGACTTTGTGAGGTCAATTTTGTGTTGGACATTGCGCAGGGCATGCAAAGTCCAATTATGATTGCTTCGGCCCTAACTTGTGTGGAGTATTTTGCAAATCATTGCTCCTCCCATCCTTTTGCTCTTACACTCTTACCGCCCCCTCTTCCGCAAATGCCCCTGAGCTTCAGGATGGGGAGAGATTAGTCTGGCCTAGTTCTAGGTGGTTGATATAGAGTCTCTGAAGTTCTGGATTGTGGTTTGTTGATTTTCTTTTGCAGTTTTGCTGCTCCTGCAATGCCCTTCACTCCATCCTTCTGGGCACTGTATGTCACCCCCTGGCCAGAGACAAAAAGCTGTTAAACTGGAGTCTTATTATAAGAGCACATTGAAGGGTAGATGTAATAAAAGTTGGAAACCTCAGTGAGGGGAGGTCAATCACCCATTTGCAAACTGATTACTTTTTATCTGCCAGACTATATGCCCTCCCCTTCTGGTGAGATCATACCCCCTTAGTTGTAAATGATCAGGAACAAACGTCTGTGAACTTAACCAGGCGTCACATTACTTACTTGCAGTCCTTGATGTAGACCTATTTTCTCTACTGTAACATGGTCACTTCTCTCCTTTTTTCTGGTGTGGCCCTCCAATCCCATCCCTCCTGTTCATAATCCTTGCAATTACTGTAGGTAATACATAGATTTACCTATGAGTGTCTCAAGGTGGGCTGGGTGGGTTTGGTACTAGGAACCACCTATTAGGGAGTACATATGGCGCTTACTTTTCTGGGTTTGGGATACTTCACTTAATATAATTGTTTCTAATGACATCCATTTCCCGGCAAATTCCAGTAATTCATCATTTTTGATGGCTGAGTAGTACTCCATTGTATGTACCACAATTTCCTTATCCACTTGTCAACTGTTGGACATTTGGGTTGATTCCATGACTTTGCTATTGTAAACAGTGCTGCTATGAACATGGTCGTGCTTGTGCTATCAATGCACTCTCTCAAATTTAAGGGTTACTCGATCAGTGGTTATAGCCTCAGAGTGAACATGCCTAGATGAGAATGCTCGAAAATTGGGGAGAAGGAGCACATGACTCTGAGATTGGGCTTCATCCCAGCTTGGGATCCTTGAGTTGGAAGATTCAAACAGAAACTCGGTTCTGTTGTGTGCCACCAACAGGAATGGGACCAAGTTACATAACCTTCCCAAGTCTGTCTTGTTTGCAAAATCAAAATTACCAAACATGTTCTGCCTGCAATCCAGGACCTGGGGATCAAATAAAGCGATTCTTGTAAAATCCTCTTTAAACATTAAAATCTAATACGCAAACCATCATGAATATGTTTCCTTCTTAAAACAGAACATACAAGGTACCTTTTTTCAAACATATGAGTAGTTAAAGAAATCTGTAAACTATGCAGCATTCTATAGTGTGGATAGTCAATCCTTCACACTGAATTTTATCCACAACCTCAGAAGGAACTCCCTGTTAGCATCATGATTGGTGTTGTCAGAATACAGCTTTGCCTGGTCTGAAACGGTCTCTTTGCATGTACAGTATGGAGTAACCAGAGAAAAGGCTACGTGAGAGAAAGTAGATCTGGAAGGCCGATAGTCAAGTGCTTTTCCTTTATGCTGAGAGGCTGTGTGAATGTTCCCAGCTAGGTTACATCCACAGTTCCTTCACTCTGGGTCCCCTCCAGTGTTGGAAACAAAGACTGAAGTTTCTTTTGAAAAATTCTTTCTGAGGCAGTAACTTTGTCCCACACAATTTCCTTGATAAAGGGCTTGTTATCTACCCATGTGACTTTGCCCTTAATTTTTGTGCTGCCAGTGCCAAGGAGAGCATATTTAAGCAAATCCGTTTACCCGGACAGCTGTGACAGCACCCGGAGAACCTGTGCCAGTGCCAGAGGTTTGGGTGTGGAATACAATCAACCATGGGAGAAATTTCCAATTAGCCGAATCATCAAGAAATGCAACTTGCTGGCTTGCTTTTCGTTGTATTTGCGCTCCTTGTCACTCTTCTAATGCAAGCTCATTTTCAGATTAAAAGAGGGTAGAATGCTTCAGAAGTGCATCCTGAATTCAGCTGACACATTCCCGATGACTTCAGAGGACTGCTTGGGTTGAAGTAAGGTCACTCTGGAACACTGCTCAAAATGACCCCGTGAGAAAGATATCAGTAAGATAATTACCACACAAGGAATCTGGACAGTCTGGAAGTAGTGGTAGAGAAAACCCAGTGCACCCGAGTCTGACAAGATGAGTGGGCTTCGTCTCAAAGAGTTAGACTGGGATGTTATGTTAACTCAGGAAGTCCAACACTAGACAAATTTGAAGCTTTGTGAAAGAGTTTTAATGAAAGTGAAGTAGCTGTGTGGAGTCCGCGTGAAAGGAAGGCAGAGAGCTGGAACGACTTCATATTTCTCAGACAGTCCAAGGAATGAGTTCCTAGGATGTCCTCTATTGGGGTTACTGAAGATGTCCTTCAGTAGGGCTTTTTTTTTTTTTCCCATTGCCAGGATAAATTATCCAACCAGAATCTCTACTACCATTTATTCATTAAAAGCGGTGGGTTTAAACCGGCCATGATGTTGCATACCTGTAATGCCAGCACCTAGGAGTCAAAAGTAGGACAGTCAGTCAGAGGCCAGCTGAGCTATATAGTAAGATTCCTCAGCAGGAGCTGTAGAAGCAGCAACCACCTTTCCATGAGTCATTATGCTTCTAAGTTCCCTTGGGTCAGGAAGGGAGTGACTTGCACTGAGCATTTTCAAGCTGCTATGCAGGCTTGCCGCTACACGAGCTCATTATTAAAGGGAGCGTCAGAAATGAAGCACACATTGTTGGGCCGAATATTTTAATGCCTTTACCATAGACATTAACAAATTCTCATTGTTTTAAATGAAATCAACGTATCCCTGTAGTTTTCTTACTGGTGAAGTTAGCATGCCCTAAGGAAAAAAATAGATAATTTTCTTCTTTCTTATATCTTTACCAAGGTATATTTAGCATAATAAGCTGCATATAGTTGTAGTGTTCAACTTAGCGAGTTTTGATACACATCTATGGCTAAAGGTATATCACTATAATTACGACAATGAACACAGTCATTGTGCTCCAAAATTTCTGTACATGTTTACATAGTTGATTCATCTCTCCACTCCTATACCATTCTAACAGATCAGTAGTCAAATGGTGATCATAGACTGGTTTGTATTCTCCAGCATTTTAAACAAATTAAACCAATACCAAGACATAGTATCTATTTTAGACTTGTTTTTCCCTCTCACCATCATAATTTGAAATAGATCCATGCTGCATGTGTCAACACTTAGTTCCTTTTGTTCTGACAAGTAGTATTCTACTGTGAGAGGATACAAGTTTGTTTACTTGTCCACTTGTTTACTACTGTGGCTACAGAAATAAAAGTCTTGTGATCATTTATTTTTGAAACTTTACACGGACCTGAGATCTCATTTCTTTTGGGAAAGAGGAGAGGAATAACTTGATCTTATTGGAGATGCATGTTTAATGTAAGCAAATGCTTCCCTGTTCTAATGATTATACACTTTATGTAAGTTATCACTTCCTGTGTAACAGAGTTGCGTTTGTCCCATATCTTTGTCCACATTGGGTGTGGTCAATCTTGATTACTTTTTTAATTCGATTGGGGCATGGTGGCACCTCATTATATTTTCTTCTGCAAGACAACAAGCAACTCTTGAGAACTTAGAAAATGTGAAATAGCATTTCTCAGAATAAATTTGGCCTTTAATAAAAAATTAATTTATTAAAAAGAAGGTATAAACACAAAAGTTATCATTTTGAGCACTCAAGTAGTAGACAGTGCTGTGGCTTTTCTTATATTCACAATGTTTATACAACCATCACTACTATCTTCTTCCAACTGTTTGTACCACTTCAAATGAAATATTTGAGCTCATTAAGCAGTCTTCCCTTAAGTCCCGCCTTTCCTCCCTTAAACCTCTTTTTTTTCCTCTATGATTTTGACTCCTCTGGAGTTCTCATGCCAGTGACTTGACACAGGTAGCTGTTCTGCATGTGCTTTCTTTCACTTGGTATAATGCTATGAAGGTTCACCAACAATATGGTTAGGGTCAGAACACTCTTGGATAAATACTATTCCATTTGTATACATGTTTATCCATCCCTACATATACATGTGCATATGTCAAGTTGAGGTGTTTATTCATTCATGTGTTGATGAACCTTTGGATAGATTTCAGCTATTGGCTATTGTTGAATACAGCTCCTACGAACGTGCTGCACAACTGTCTTTTTTTTTTTTTTTTTTTTTTTTACCTTTTTGGGTTTAATTCACTTCTATATGGACTAAAGATGCTTGTATACATGAGATTTCCTTTTTTTGAAGCTTGTTGTTCCAATCTTTTGACCAGTTTGAACATCATGGTTATATTTATCACTGAATTGTAAAAGTTTCTAATATAGACTTCACAAGTTCTTTGATGTGCATTTTGCAGATGTGTTTCTAACAAGATTTGCCTTTTTATTTTCATAAGTGACTTTTGAAGAAGTTCAGTTTACTAATTTTCTTTTCCTTTCAGATAGTGTAAGCTTTTCATATCCTAATATTTAAAAAATCTTTTCCAAGCCTTTCAAAACTTTTAGAAGTTTTATAGTTTTAGTTCTTCTTTAAGTTTATGACCCATTTCAACTTAATATTTATTAGCAAGATAGAGGATCCACATCCCCTTTCCTTGCATATGATTTCCACATGCTCCATGCTCAGCGATGGTGGACACAACTTGTGGGTTTGGCAGTATGATGGACCAATTGGGCTGTCCACAGATCTGGCTCTTGTTTATCAGCCCCTCTGAAGTGTTAACTGAACAGTGCTTACACTGTAGTATTTCAGGAGTCACAAGCATAGGAATTCAGTGCCTAAAGTGTCCAACTCTTTAGATCTTTCTCCCGCCCAGTGCCCACTAGATAGCAGATAAACTACCAGCAGACAGAATTCTAGAAAATAAATATAAAAAGCAGACATTGCTTTTAAGACACAAAAAATTTGTTACTCTGTTTTATATTTTATTTCCTCAATTGAGAATTCTTTTTCAAGACTAGTTTCCTATGAAAGGTGATTGTAAGAGCAGAGATTGAGTAAAATGTAATCAGTGCACTCACTAATGTTTCTCATCATATCCATCTCAAAACTCATGGCACCTTAGTCACAAAGTATGAAAACTGAACTGCACAGAGAGAGAGAGACAAGGATAACCGGGTTCATGCTTAGCATACATGAAGCCCTGAAGTCCATCCCCAGCATCTCAGGCATACACACACAGCCATTCTTTCCCTCAAAGAGTGGAGGGTCCCCAGGACATATGCTAGGACTAGAAATCTGTGAGCCCGGTGACTATGTTCTGACTTGGAAAGTTCCTTCTCCCCATATCTCACATGTAGTACTTTACATGTACAAGCTCAGGAACAGCTTAGTGAGAATTATGCACTACTATCCTTCTGAATGCACACTCTGCTTCTAAGCACTCTGGCCAATACTTTTCATGCTTCTCTACAAAGTGTGTCCACCTGGATAATTCACAACAGCTGTCATAGTTAGGTACAGATGCCAACTTGACAACTGAGGGTTCAAGCTCTTGGCACATTTGTAAAAAGAATCAGTAGTTGAGTTAGGTCCGGAAGAAGCCTACAAGATAGGTGGAATCACTGGATAGGTGGAAAAGATGGAGGGAACTGGTTAAGGAAGTTGGCATTATCCTGTGTATTTGGCTAGACACGGTAGTCTGCCAAGTAGGACTGTCTTTCTCTCCACAGTCCTGTGCATGTAGAGATATGATGTGGCCATTTTCAGCCCCTTGGTGTTGGTGTGGATTCTCCTGATAAGGTAGATTAAAACTATAACTGGACTATTGCAAGAGAAAATGTTCCTTTAAGCCATTTGGTCATGAATTTGTTGGAAACATACAGGCTAATTGCATCAAGAGGCAAAGATGTTAAGCTAAGCAACTCACAGATTGGATTCTCTGCTAGCTACTTTTCAGCTGTCATGCATGAGAAAAGGAAAAGGAAGATGTTGGGCAAAAGACCATAGTGTTTGTCCCAGGGATGTAGGCCATGGAATCTCACTAGCCACCGCTCTGAGTCCTACGAGTACCATGGCGTTGAAGAGCAGAATATGTTGAATATATGAATTGTCAGATCAGCACATGAGCAAGCCAACATCCTCCTCATTTGTTTTCAGTTGACCTTATTTGTTTTAACCCTTCTTAATTTATAAAACCACAAACTGATGCCCATCATACTCCTGAGGCCTAACCCTCATCTCAAACAATGTTCATTGCTAGCACGTAATCATTGGAAAATTGCCCATTCAACTCTTATTTCCAGCTTCTCACAGAAAACTGGAAAGTGTGGAAAATCTGGGCTGCCAGTCCTGTGTGGCAATCATCAGCTAACCTCAGCACTGGCTGCTCCCTAAAAGACCAGCCATTTTACACAACCTGTGCCTGTTTACACAACCAGCATTGCAGATAATACTTTCCTTCTTGGTTCTTCCAAGTTACAGGATACTAAAAACTGGCTTTACCCTGGCATCGTGTGGTGAGATTTTAAATAAATAATACCCATGTTTCACCTCTAGAGAATAACCCATGCAGGGCACACACCAGTCTTGAGACTTTCATAAAAATCCCCAGGTAATGACTTTGTGGAACCAAACATTGAAGGCTTCTAAAATAGAGCTTGGCAAAGTTTAATATGCACATTAGTCGCCTAGTAATCGTTCCAAATAAAGGTCTGGACTAGAACCTAGGATTCTACATTTCTAGCATGCTCCTTTTAAGAATATTTATCTAAAGGAGAGACAGAGAGAAAGAAATGAGAGAGGGAGAGACAGTTGTATCATTGCAGGTGAGTGGAGGTTAGAGGATAACTTTCAAAAGTTGGTTTTCTACTTTGTGCTAGTTATATGTAATCATCAGTATAATTATTCAGAGCTGTGCCTTTAAGCACATTTGTGAAAAATTAGTAGTTAAGGCAAGTCCTAAGCACGTCTTTGGGAAATTGTCTAATTGATGAGGAGACCCACCCCATAGTGGCTGATACTATTCCCTGGACAAATGAGATGAAAACTGGTTCAGTAGGTTTCCCCCTCTCGCAGCAATTCCTGTGGCTTTATATGGCCAGTTCTCTTGGCTCCTAACATTGATATGTTCTCTCCTGCCAAGCCGGATATGAATTATAGCCAAAGACATAAGCAAGGATAAACTCCTTTGTTTTCTTAAGTTGTTTGGTTGCGAATTTGTCAGTAACATGCAGGCAAACTGTAGTGTCCTTTTACCACATGGGCTTCCTCGGGAGGTCACGGGGTTTGCAAACAGTCTTTACCCACAGAGCCATCTCACCAGCCCTCTAGCATGTTTTTAATGTGAGCCTCAAGTTGAAAAGTAAAGATCTAAGTCATTTGTATTCATTTGGTTTTAGTTAGAACCCTAAATACATGTTTAAGTTTCAAGCCCAATGGACAGGCATCCTAGCACTCCAACTACTGAAGTAGCGGGCATGCTAATGGCCAGGGAGAGTGTCCTACTTGTTTGTTTGCTGAGGATACTTTCTGTGCCTGCTTTGGCTACTCAAAATCTTTTTCTGTAATGCAGGTCGGTCATTGACTTTCTTTTGTCTGATTCCCAAACTACCTTCTCTATGTGTGTGTGTGTGTGTGTGTGTGTGTGTGTGTGTGTGTGTGATATTCCCATATACCTGCTAGAAATTGTTCACTTTCTGGGACTTTGAGTATGGCACAAAGCAATAGCCAATGGTTTGGCTAGTGCTAGTTGAATTGTGTTGAGACGGTATGCAAGCATTTTATTGGGAGTGGATTCTAGCCTATGGCAGAAGCCCCTGAAAGACAGTTCTCAGACCCTAGCATGCAGTAACTTTTTTGGAGGGCTTCCTAAAACCCATTCTGCACTCAGGTCTAACTCATTTCTGGCATTTTTGGGTCAGTGAGGACAAAGAATCTACACTTCCAGGGAATTCCAAGGTGGTGTTTATGGTGCTGGCTCCATGATTAGAGGCTTTGGAGAAGAAAGTAAGGAAGGTAGCACAACAGGCCCTTTGGCCATCTACCAGTTATATTTTGGGATTCCAGATTATGATTTTACTCAAGAAAAAAGTGACCAAAAAGTGTGAATGTCGTTTAGTTGCTTTTGTTTTGGTGTTTGAGAAATCAATGGGAGATGAAAATAAAATACTAAAACTAGTATTGTGCAGGAAGATATTGACATGACACATTTTGCTTCCGTGGAATCCTCTTTGGAACTAACCTATGAGATAAAATATAACGGGAAACATTTCAAAAGAACATTTATGTGCAAAGTTCGACTCGGGATTTTGCGGTTTTTAGGTTTGACAGTGAATTTCACTCAATGGTAGAGTTTCTTTCTGAGAATCTGAGATGAACACAAAAAGAGAAAACTGGTAAGGTTTTCATTCTTAGTTTGCTATCATATAATCTAGAGAAACATTTGTGAATGACAGCAGTTTTATCCTAGTTTCTTGGGTTTGATCTGTGTAATCCTGCCACAGGAAAACACATTCTGTCATCTACAATGAGGGCCTTCATTTCACACTGTAGGTTCAAAGAATTTATCTTGGTCAATTTCCTATTTATTTTTTTATTTGTTTATTTGTTTATTTTTTTAAAGAGTGTTTTGCTATAAGGTCCAGGCTGGCTTTGAATTTGAGATGTTTGAGTTTATTTGTTTATTTTTGTTTATTTGTTTATTTTGAATTTGAGATGTTGAGTTTATTTGTTTATTTTTTTAAAGAGTGTTTTGCTATAAGGTCCAGGCTGGCTTTGAATTTGAGATGTTCTGACCTCAGCTTTGGAGTGCTGGGATTTATAGTATGTGCCCCCCCTCCACACACACGGCAAAGTGTATTCTTAAACATGAGGCAGATGACCGATTTTGTTTTGGCTTTGGTAGATATCTGGGAATAATAGAAGCAAACTAAAGTAAAAGTGATTGTATTTTTTAGAATAGGCTGTGAATTTCAGTGTTTTCCCCTCTACTTTCAATACCAAATTCATAGTTTGGCAATGACTAAGTACTTGGTGAAAAAAAGAGTAATATTCTTGTAAGAACATTGGGGAAAAGCTGGAGAAAAGGGGGATTTTTTAAGGATAAGAAAAATGTGGGGTGCAGGTCTCTAAGCTGGAAGGAAGCTTTAAAAAATAACTTGAATGTTCCACTGCTTTAAAAACACACACACACACACACACACGGGACGGCCTCCTATCTTATCAGTAGAAGGCTGAACCAACATCTGACTTTTCTAGAGCAACTTAAGTAATGGTCACTACTCCCAGCAGCGACCACCAGACCACAAATCTCAGGAGCTGGTGGGCTCCGTGACCACATTGGCTCTGCCATGTCAAGGCAGCAAGAGATTAGATGGAGTAATTCCTCCAAAAACTTTCCGGGGAAAGGCTCCGAGCATCCGCGGCAGGCTGCGGGGGATCGTTCCCTCCGGGTCACCCCTCTTCACCCTTCCTTTATCCTCCGGGCGCCCCGCCGGGTGGCTCCAGCTTTCTTCCCTTCCGGCAGGCTGTGCATGCAAAGCTAGGAATCGCAGGGTGTCTCCGCTTGGCCGAGCCGTGGCATCTGCGTCCTCTAGACCCCAGCCACTCTGCAAAGGCGCAATGGGATGCAAGAGAGGCACGGATTGGTAGGTAGCCAGAGCTCGGCTTGGAGGCACAGCCAGGATCCCGGGGCCTGAAACTTGTCTTCGACCTCGCGAGTCCCGCCCCAACCTCTGGTCCCGGAGACGCCCAGCAGTTGGGCCAGGTCGGGGCTTGCAGAGCTACAGCGCTCCGCAGTGGAGGCAGCGCGCCGCCTGGCCGTCCAGAGCACGCTGGTGGCTGGAGACGGAAAGCAAGGGCGGCAGCAGGAAGGGTCTCCGAGGGCCGAGCTTCGCTCCCCCACCAGGCCACACGGTTCCCCGGCCAGCGGGGTGACTGGCAGAGGCAGAGGGTGCGGCTCCGGCGTAGGGGGCGGAGCCGCGAGTGTTGATTGGCGCACGGCCGGGGGCGGGGAACCAGGGCGGGCTGGGGGCGGGGCCGGCGCCGGGCGCCGGAGCCGCGGGCGCACGGAGAGGAGTAGCGAGTAGCTGGAGCGGAGTTGGAGGAAGCTGCGGCCCCGGCAGGGCGGGTGGACGAGCGTGTCGGAGACGTGGACCTGGGACGGCAGAGGGCCGGCGGCTCGCAGCTGGAACGGAGGCGCGTCGGAGCCGTACGATCGATCGGGACGCCGCTGAGGCGCAGGCTCTGGACAGGAAGGAAGCCGGTCGCCGAGAGGTAGGCGGCGGCGGGTCCGGCGTGTGTGCCCCGGAGGGGGAGGCGGTGCATGCGTGCGCGGCCGCCGCTCTCTTCCTGTCACCAGCCGCCGCTTCTCCTTCAGCGGAGCCGCGCGGAGGGGAAGCGGCCGGGCCGGCGGCCCCCCTCCCCCCGTGGCCAGCATCCCTCCGGGGCCGTGGGGAAGCATTCCCCGGCCCGTGGCCAGCGCCTTGTGTGCTCGTGGCCACCTGGATCCCGCTTCCCCCGGGCTGCTCCGAGCCGGCTCTGCACGCTGCCGGGCGCGTTCGGCGTGAGAGTTGCCGGCGATCTCGGGCGCCCTGGGTTCTCCTTTCCCGCACGCTTCCGAGGGTCCTCGGTCGCCTAGCAGCAGTTTCCTGGAGCCCTTCACTCCAGAAGAGCGCCTCGGTCGCTGCCTTGACGTTAGCGGAAAGGAGCGCTCCGTACCCCCTCGACCCCCAGCTGCAGCCTGGATCTCCGGTCCGGCCCTTCTCCCGGTCTGACCCCGAGGCGGTGGTCCTCGGAGCGCTTCCTCCAACCCCCGCCCTCCGAAGTTTGCCGCCCTCCTCTTCCGGGGTGGAGGAAGTGCGCCTCGGGGCGCCTGGTCTCGGGGGCCCTAACTACACGTCTGGTGCCTGCCGGCTTTGGGCAGGTTGTTGGAGGCATAAGCACTGGGGGGTCTCGGCACCGCCCGGAAATCTAGCTTTCCGTAACGCGGGGCGACACTGGAAGGGATCTGCCTGACAATATGGAGCCGGCTTGGGGAAACCAGCGAGCATGCATGCCCGAGCTAAAATATCTGGGGAATTGTCTGCAAGCCACAGCTTTTAACACTCACTTCCTTCCCAATGGCAGAAACTGCCCTGCAGATCACGAGACAAAGGAGAATAGAAAAGCCCTGGGCAGATACGCGTGCACAGAAATGTATTTTGGTAACCAGCATTGAAGCACAATAATGCAAGGGAGTGAGCGAGTGGCCGTTAGGTGTGGGGTGCGGTGTGCAGGCACTGAATTGGGGGGATTCTGCTCGCGGCGCTGGCTGCACCCGAGCGGGCTGACTCCACGGTTAATTCCTGGAGGAGCCGCTGGCACTATTGCTGCCCTGGTGCGCGTTTATGCTTTATTTAGGAGTTTCGTGATTTCGGGTCTCCTTTTTCCTTGTTCTTTCTCTCTTTGTCAGTGAGAAATAGGAATGGATAAAGCAGTTCCGGGTTTTGAATGCAGCATCAGATTGTCATTTCAGTGTAATTTTCAAGTTTTTTTTTTGGGGGGGGAGGGGTGTATTCACAGAGCGTACTGACTTAGGCTTCGGTGTGGTAGTATATTTAGTATTTCATTCGCACGTTTTGGCCATCGTAAAGATGGTTAAAAAAGATGGTTAAAAATGACCTGGGCAAACGTGGACGTATTTCTGACACTAGTGAGCAGACTCAATCCATCTTCTAATTCTAAATCATTAGGAACTTGAGGGCCTTACGCACAGGTGAGGGATACAAGCATCGTTTCTCATTGAACAAGGGGAGAGCACCTCAGGGCCTTACAGTTTTTGACTATTAAACCGGCGTTAAAACAAACCACTTCAAAACAAGCAGATAGTTTTAAGTACCAAAGTTCCTTCAACTTTAGACTAAAACAGGTGTTTTGTCCAATTACAAAGAAAATGATCCTGATTTTTATTTTGTCACTTTCTGTGGCTGTAGCTCAAAACCAGGTTTACATGACAAAAGTCAGTGGTGGACGCACCGACTTTGCAGAAGTAGTTGGTGGGCCGTGTCCCTGCCTGCTTTTATGTCCTGTTGCTGGTGATCAACAGTCACAGTTCTTTTCCATAGAAATCCATAGATCTTCATGATTTGAAGAAAGTTGCATGTTGCAACTGGCTTCCAGACTGTTTTTGAGTTTGCCTTTTAACTCTCTCATCTTGATTTGAGACCTTTTAGTTGCAGGACAGAATACACATTGTTATCTGTTGGTTTATCTTTTTCCTTTTATGATAGCACTGTCTTCACTTCTGTGATGCCAGATAGCCAGTGTAGCAAAGAATTTCACTGCCCATTGATTAAATGTATTGTTTTCTTTGGCTGTCTCTGGAGTGTAATACACTTACAGAGGAAAGTTTGGAAAACTGCAGTGCCCAGTTAAATTATGGGAGTAGAATTTTGGTCGCTAATGGTTGCTTTTGTCTTTTGGAACAGCTAATTACATACACATCAGATAATCTTTGAAATTTTTTTCTAGGATATTGCTTTTTTTTTAAGTGTAATTTAGTTAAATAAAATGAGATTGTGATATTTTTACACATATGTATAGAGTACTTTGATTATATTTTTCACCCTATTACCCTTTCTTATCATGCATTTCCCCCTCTTTCTGGTTTCTGAAAGGCTTTGAATCCTAAACGCAAACCTATTCATCTTACCCAAACATGTCCTATAAAAAATTGACCATTCCTTTAACCATACCATGTAACTTTTAGGTTATGTTGATTGAAGTACCTCCTTCCCATACCTTCTAGATATTTCAGGGATGTATTATAAAAAGTCACTCACACTTTGAGTGACTGTCCACATTATTGTTTAAACAAACACTTCCAGTCTAGCTTTTATTGTGTTTGCATTTCGTGATTTGCAAAATGTATTTTGCTGAATAAAAGAATTAGTGAATGAACCAACTCAAAAAACAAATGGTTTTATGGGCAGGTATTAGCTGAGACAATGTTTGCCTGTGAATTTTTGCATTTGTCATTGTTGAGGTATGCACACGCAGAGGAAATGAGCAGCACTTAAATGTCAGTGTGCTATACATTCTAGACAGGCGGAGCACAGATCGCTTTCCTGTGTGGTGTACGCAGCACTTTGCTAGTAAAAGGGAGAAAGCAAAGTACTTAGCAAAGCTTTGCACACTAGGTCATCTATCAATGAAAGGGATTATCAGGTGTGTGTATGCGTACACGCGCGCGTGTGTGTGCGTGCGCACATTTCGCACATTTCATGTATCCCCAGGCTGGCCTGGAAATATTTCCATATAACTAAATTGACCTTGAAGTTGACCCGATCCTCAGGCCTGTAACCTCAAGGGACAGGATTATATAGATATACACTGCCACACCCAGCTATCAGTTTAGTTTTTACTTTTGAAGACTATGAGAATGACATTTTTTAAATTAAGACTCAGCTTGTGATTAATTTTTAAAGCCCTTGTTGCATTTATTTTCTAGCCTTGTTCACCTCTTCCCTAATGTGATTACTTGCTATGGTTCTGCCAATACTCTTATTGAAATCATTTGCTTAAAGGAGTGTCGATTAAAGGCCATCTCATGTACACTAAGCTAAATGAACTGAAAAGCGGACTGTAATTACTTACAAACTTGTTTGCTTGGCTTATTAGATTTACTCCCACTCCCCTTTTTGGTGAAAAAAGGGAATGAGTTATATAGTATTAGAAAAGGAAAAGAAAATATCTACTTTGCCAACATTGTTGGGAATTTTGTTTTACCACCATCGTCATTCTTAAAGTCAGATCCATGCTTATAAGCACCTGTAGTCAAAATAGTGAGTGCTCAGATTAATCATAACCCAGGAGAGTGTTGAAGTCACAGGCATCAGGCCAGAGGGTCAGGAGACTCCACCAGTGGTGTCCTGAGTTGGAAAGGCCAAGGTGCCTGGCTGGCAGCTCAGCCTTTGCCCCTTGCCTTCCTCCAGGAACGTCTCTCTGATCCTCAGAACTGGGCTTGTCCCTTGAGGACACAGCTGCCTTCACTCCCTGGGGTATTGCATTACTGAGCTCATTCTCCCCCTCCCCCCTTCCAGAACAACCTTAGAAGCAGCTACCAAACCCACACAAGAGCATTTTCCTTGGATTCCCACCTTTGGTCCCCTCCCCCCACCAAGTACACTCACCACTCCCAGTAACACACCCAGAACACTTCCCAGGTTTTATTAACCCCTGACCTTTAGGGAGCCACCCTCCACCTTGAATCTGGATGGTGAACTAGCCGGGCAAAGTGCACCAGCAGGCTTTATCTGTCTATCTATTTACAGCAGAGTTTTATTTTAGGTAGCTTCAGGCTTCTTTTAGAATTGCTTGCAGCTTGGAGAAGACTTGCAAGGGAAGAGCCCTGGCACCTGTCTGTTTCTGTTTTAAATTGCATTGTATAAACTGCAGTGACATTCAGTGTTGCTGTGGCTTCGACTCCTGCTGTTACCCAAAGTAGTCACTTCAAGCCCATCACTTAGCTTTGTGTTCTCACGTGAAAAGTGGGGCTTGATCACTGCAGCCAAGTGGTTGTAAGGGTACCTGTAAAAATCCAAAAACTGCTGCCTGACTTAACGGTAAGCACTGAGTTGGTGTTAATTACAACAGGCTCTTATTGGGAAGCTCCGAGTTGCATGCTGTGTATTCGGAACTGCATTTAATCTGCATAATGACTTGGTGAGGTGCACATTTTGCTTGTTTGCTTCTCTGTGCCTGCCTTCCAGGTGATGCCAGGCAGAGAGGTTTAAGTGACTTGGTCTGTTTTACATATCTGGGCACTGCTGTGGGGCAGCTGCCTCTAGCTTAGCTCAGGATCCAAGTGCAAAGACTAGTCTTTTTTTTTTTTTTTTTTTTTTGACACGAAGAGGTATTTTAGGTCGCCTCCCTCGGTCATCTCTCCCGTGGCCACTTTTCTCAATCCCTCTTTGTACTGTGCTGAGGCAGGGAGCCAGATGTGTTGACCCTTGAGCCTCTTCTGATTGGAGGATCCGTTCCTTATCCCCTGCAGGACTTTCTCCCAGCGTCCCCCGGACAACCTCTCAGCACCTAAGAGCCTCCTTGGACAGGCTGGGGTCACTAGTGCACTGCTGTAGTGCTCAGGCCCCCCAGCACTATGACTGCTTTGTGACGGTGTCTTACTGTCACCTGGATGTGAGCTGTCCGCCCTAAAAGGCTTGGGGGCAGGAACTGCAGCCTCTGAACGCCCTGATTACCCACTTCAGCCACTCAGCTGGGCTGAGGCAACAGGCATCTCGTTCTGCCCCTCTGGTTGGTTTCCTGAGGAATTGACATATTTGCTGCCTGTAACTTTAGGTTTAGCTCAAGTCCATCTTTCTCATGCTGTTTTAACTGAGGTGAAAGTTATGAAAGTCCCCTGACTCTTTCATTTAAAGTTGAAGCTCTCTAAACTTAGGACAGCATGATTTTTTTTTCCCCATAACTTTCCACAACCTTGAAAGGTGGAAAGATGTTCAATGAATGATTTGTTTTTTTTAAACGATCATAGAAGTCGAGGTAGGATGCGGGCCCTAGGCTGTAAGCTAGCACACTGAGAAGGACAGACAGCTTTGGGGCGGTTCTGGCTCTGGGCCCAGGGCCTGCAGATCCGCCTTGTCTTGATTGCACACCCATTTGTGCTGCCACCCAGCGTCAAACTGCTGATTTCACCTTCCGATGGACACAGGAATGGGCTATGTTGCTTTATTTTAATGTGATTTTAAAATGTTTATTATGTCCACCTCTCCATCAAGTTTCCCAGATCCATCCTTTGTAAAAGGGGAATGGGGTAAGTCCACAAAACTCGCATACAATTTTGCTTCAGGTTCAAAAATTAAATAGGAAAATCTGTTTTTCAAGCCATTGCACATTAAGCAATTATAGGTTACTATTTTTTGATCTTCAGAAACAATTTCATTTTGGGAAATGAAATGAGAATTGCCTGGTATATTAGCAGAGAAAGAAAACGTACTTCTAGTTAATGGATGGCAGGTAGTCATTAAAAGGATTGACAGACCGAACAAAATAATTCTCCATAATGAAATTTTGGAGCGTTTCATATGATTACAAAAGTCAGTTTGTAATACCTTCCTAGAATTCCTTTATATCTTTTGTTATAGTAACTTAGGCACACATTTACTCAGAGCTTATAAAACTACCTTGGTTATTTGAAAATAAGAAGTCGTACATGATGATTTGCCCACATATAAGCATCTTTACTCTGTGAATCTTTGGTGGAAATAATTCACAGAGCAGGTGTGTAGTCAAACAAACCAAAGAGGCCCATTCTGCTGAATCTGGGAAGCATCTGTCCTGTCAGTTGGATACTGTGAGCTCCAAATTGATTTCAGGATTTGGAGCGTTTCATATGATGTACAAAAGTCAGCTTGTAATACCTTCCTAGGATTCCTTTATGTCTTTTGTTATAGTAACTTATGCACACATAAGTTTCAAGGCTGTTTCAGGCCCCAGAAGAATTTGAGGAAGGGTACAAAAAACTTGCCAGACCTCTAGAGGTAACAGTCTTTGTGACTCTTGGTCAGTGCATCATGAGTCTCCATAGGGAAGAGCTAAATTGTTGGGAACCATGTAATGAGAGGTCCAGGAAATGGCAGGAGGCAGAGATACCAAGAAGCTACAGGTGGCAGAAGCTGAGCTCATAGAGCAAAAATGGGCAGCCTTCCAGAAATTGGTGTGCCCAGGATTCTTTCATTTACTAATTTATGAATCTCTTAGGCAAGGAGGCATTTTGAGGAAGAAGTCTCTCTGGAAGGAAATATGCTTGGCTGAGATGCTGAGGGGGGGGGACCTGACAGGAGGGCTGCCAGTTTAGAAAGAGTGCCTTCATTTTATCAGGTGTATGAGAGAACCAAACATACTACCTGGGAGGCTACCGTTCCAAGACAGGGACTGAAGGCAGCCATGATGAGGGACCAGCTTGGGCTGGTATCACTGCCTTATTTGGGCTGATCTGTGGACATCTAGGAATCCCAGAAAAAATTCTGGTGGTATTAAGAATAGAGATTCCAGACTGGCTGGATTTGAATTTAGGATCCACTTCATTTGCTGATTGTATTCATGTCTAAGGTATTGAACTTTCTCCTTTCCTTCAGGGGGGAGCCTGCCTTACGTGGTTATCTGGAGTGTTAATTTAGACACAGCTCCCTCTAGGTATCACCTGACGATGATGATGTTACTTCATTTGAATGGATGTGACAAATTGGCTGAGATCTCAGACTTAGAAAGCTCTAAAAGGGCATAGAGGTTTTTTTTTTTTCTCCTGACTCCGGTGTCCTCTAGTAAGGAGCAAGCAGAACCGGGTAGATGTGCTATGAGCTTGGCTGAGTGGTTGCTGGGAGCTGGAGGTAAAGGGGGAGGAGAATCCTTGTATTTCGCATTCTGCTAAGAACCCACCAAACTGGACTTGACATTGAGGAAGTGCCAGGCAGCAGCTGGCAGAAAGATGTACCCAGGCCACTGATTTAGGGAAGACATACATTGCCAGGAAAAGCTAACAAATTTTAGGGCAGATTTGGAGGAATTAAATTCTTTTTAGGCATTTTGCCTGGTTTCCAAGCATTTAGGGATATGTAAATTTTCGTGTTCTTCAGAGTTCTGTGTCTCTTTTGTGCAGAGCACATTAGTGCTAAAAATGAGATTTGCTAGTTCTACATTTTTGTGTGAATTTATGCAATGAATATTTAATTTGCTTCTGGAGCTTTCAAAAGGAAAGGCCCTCATCAAACATAATGTAGCTTATTTTTCTCACATGCTCTGCTGCTTGTGTTATTTTTTTTTCCTTCTGATCCCTAAAATGCAAAGTAATGTACTCTCCCAATTAATATTCTTGCTACACAAAGATTTCCAGTGTTTGTTTTTGATTCCTTTAGTAAGCAACCCTCCTAAGAGCGCTGCATTAAAGCTAAGAGGCTTTAGCCCTGTAAAGTCGAATACTTCACACTTCTGAATGCCAACAGAACAATTCCTCTATGATTAGATTTTGCTTCTTAAGATGCCCACGCCGAAGAGTGCCTATGATATTAAACTTTTAAAGAGCTTCCCTCTTCCAAACTTACAAAAGCTCTCTTTCATCTAGCACCCTGACTTTGTATGGCTATTGTTTTTATTGCTTTATTGTGCAGGCGGCTTAACTGAAACCTTTAGTTTGTTTTTACTCTTTATTATAAAGATAACATTGAGACAGCAGTGGGGTACAAAGTGTACCTGTGTGCCTGCCGTCCTCTCCACCATTGCTCTGCCGCCTAGTGCTCTTGGTTGGTCTTTGGCTTGCCAGTTGCCCTGACTCCCTCTGCCCTGCTTGATGTTGGAAGGAAAGACCCCCCCTCCAGGAAACTAGCTGTATCAGAGTATTCTGGGACCACTTTTCATTTCTTAATTCCTTAGATTGCAGTTATTCTTCTGGCTGGTGGTTAAGAATCTGTGACCTGAAAATGTCAGTGCAGGTTTGGGGATAAGCAGAGTTCTGACTAGCTACCTTAGACTCAGTTTCCCCTATGTGGGTGCATGGATCAGATCTCACTAAGCTCTGTTTCTAGGTCATACTTTGTAGTCAAACTTTGACTTTCCTTCCTCAGTTAGATTGACCAAACTGCAGTGTTGGGTCCGTGTGTGTGTGTGTGTGTGTGTATACCTTTTCTTGAAGTACTGAAATTTTTAGCCGGCCACCAGCAGGTGGCTGCTTTCAATGAGCCGGTCAGATCTCTTGGCTTCCCCCTTCACCTTATGCTGCTGCAAAATTCTCAATTCACAGCATCAGACATTTGCTTCTCTTTCTCGCTCACCATGTGAGCAGCATCCACCTCCCACCATTATCCTTTCCCCCTGCTTCCTGCCTTAGGATGCCCCTTTCTGCACCTGCTGCTGCCTTCCCAGCTCTTTCACACCTGCTGCCCTGCACCCTTTTTAGCCCCTTCCCCTGCACCCTCTCCCTGTGCCTGTCCCTTCTGGGCACCGTGGTCAGACTAGGGTTCCTTGAATGCCTCTCCACGCTCCCTGGGCAGTGCTCACAGTCCAGGATGAATTACTCGTCCTGTTGGTGTGCATGATGTCAGATGGCCTCTATTGTCTTTCTAACCCAGAGCCACTGTTCTCTCTTGGCTTCAGATAGATGGGCCTGCCTTGTTTGCTCTTCTCAGAATATAACATGTGCTTAGTTTCTTCTGTCCGGGGGATTGTGCCACACATTCCGTTCTGCCTGAAGATTTCTGAGATTGATTCTCTGTTCTCTTTGCTCTCTTTCAAACCCACACGCATTTAGTGTCTTCCCCCTAATGTTTTGGTTCCTTGTATGCGCTTTTATCTCTTGGACATCTCCACATGACCAACTCCTTGTCCTGTCCCCACCCAGCATTCTTAGAAGTCAGGGACTGTCCTCCTAATCTTGGTGTGTCTACTGTGTCCAGCAGTACCACACTGACTGACCTGTGTGTGTCTGCCAAATCGATTAAGTACTTGTTGAATGGACGGAGAAATTCAAATCCACCCAGATGGCCAAGTGTGATGTTCATTCATAATCCTTGTTTTTCCTTCGCTAGGTGGAAGCTTGCGCACGACGTGCCGCAGTAAAATCAGACGACAGATGGACAGTGCGACAGGAACGTCAGAGAGGATTGGGCCTCGCTGTGAGAGTCAGCGCAGAGACAAGGTGTTGACAGGCTGCTGAAAAGGTCACCAGGGAGCAGGGAGGATAGTGGCGTGCAGAGGGAGCAGAGCCCTGTCTTCAGTCACACCATTGATGGAGGACAGATGGACGGCCGGACGGCCAGTCACCTCTCCTCTTAAACTTTTGGAGAGTGGTCCTTTGTCCTCTGCTGGACACTCGTTAGGGATTGTAGCATACTCTCTGAATTCCCTTCCCATCAAAACGTAAAATTGGACTGCGGAGTAAAAGCAGACACACCCGTTGCATGGTAACAGAACCGCAAACATGAGCGCCGAGGGGTACCAGTACAGAGCCCTGTACGAGTACAAGAAGGAGCGAGAGGAAGACATCGACCTGCACTTGGGGGACATACTGACTGTAAGTAAAGGGTCCTTGGTGGCCCTCGGATTCAGCGATGGGCAGGAAGCACGACCTGAGGAAATTGGCTGGTTAAATGGCTATAACGAGACTACAGGCGTAAGAGGAGATTTCCCAGGAACCTACGTTGAATATATTGGAAGGAAGAAAATCTCACCACCTACTCCAAAGCCCCGGCCACCTCGACCTCTTCCTGTTGCCCCAGGTTCTTCGAAAACGGAAGCAGACCATGAGCAGCCAGGTCAGTACTGATAGATGCATGATTATTTCATGACTCCTTTTTGGTTTAGTTTCCCCCCTTCCTCCAAATGGTAGAATATTAGATTTGAACTGGGGCGATCTGCTCTGGGCAGAAATCATCTTGGCAACTTGACCTGAGTTGATAGATAAAAGTTTGGTCAGTCATCACCCAACCAAAAGTCTGCTTTTATGGGATGGGGAGTTACTATGAAAATAGGTGGATAGTATTGGGGAACCAGTTTTGTGAGTATTTTAAACACTGTTAAATACCTATTGTGTTGTTATTCTAATAATTGTTATTCTGTATCTAAACACTTTGGGAAAGTAGAGGGTAAATCTAGCATAAACAAACATGCTTAAGGTTAATTCAGTGTATGTGAAAAATAATGGAGAGTCCTGAAGCAGAACTGGAACAGAACTGGGCAGAGAAGAAACATTGTTTTTCTAACCCCATATCTACCTTTTGGTGTCCTTTCCAAGAACAGGGTGGCTTAAGCAGAAGCGCAGTCCTGGAGTTGATGTGAAAGGAAAGGGGCTTCTCTTCCCTCCCCTCCCCCCCAGTGCCTTTTGTAACATTAATGCCTGTAATTTGGTTGACCTACAGGAGAGGAAAATAAAGTTCACCGGGTCTTTAAATGGAAACCACCTCCATTCAACATCCCCTTACTGTGAACTGTTCAGCTTGGGCACAGCTGTCTCTTGAAAGGTTTTCTTCCATTCCATGTCTCCCAACCACAAACCTTATGCTCAGCTTCGCTGTGCCCCACTTAGGCAAAGGCTGTTGGTTTCTCACTAGTAAAGCTTAGGCACTTTTTTCTTTTCCTTGTGTCACCTTCCTCCTCCCATCCCACCCCCTCCAAGAGACTTGGAAGGTACGTTTTAAACAGGTGGTACTAATGAGCTGTGATCATATGCTGAGTGGATCTGAATGGGGGTGTCACAGGAGGTTGCTGGAAGGGATTTGACAGTACTGTTAGGTTTTCCTGAATGAATGAGGGAGTGAAAAGAAAGAAGCAGGCTTCAGGATAAGAGCTCCAGTTCAGCAGGAGGTTAACAGGACTGAAAAGCGAAGGGGTTAGCCATAATGGGGAAAGTTCTTTCTTACCTCTCCTGTTCAGCCCAGAAGGGATATTTGTTTTATGAACATCTTACTATATGTTATGTTAATAACCATATAGCATTTTAAACTATACTTAGACTGAAGATAAACACATAATCGCTTTTCTCCTCCAAACAACATGGTTTTAACTTGACCTTTTTTTTTTTCAAGTTTAAAACTACCTTCTTAAGTAGGATTATTCAAAAGGAAGAATGACTTGGTTTCAATACAAATGGTTTCAGAATTGAATAATATCTCAGTTGAACTAGAAAAGATGATTCAGACTTAGAATCAAGGGGTATCAAGTCAAGGTTACTACCAGAAGCTTTGGTGAAGATGGTTTTTCAAGAGCTGTATTTGATAATTGCCATCAGAACAGCAAGACTTTTTAGGCAAAATGATTCCTCTATTTAAGGTGTGAAACTATTTTATGATGCTTTGTTTCTTATGTAATGCAATAGTTGATGTTTTTAACAGTCTTTTCATTTTTCTTTGTGGGAAGAAAGTAAGATGAAAATTTGTAGCAGAATTCACAAAATGAGACCCATGATAATGTGCATGGAAATATTAAAGAGGGAACGTGAATATAGATGAGAAATTAGGAGTAACAAAAGGGTGGGGGCCCAGATGGGGTTGCTTGGAGGGCAATGTGCTAAACGTGAGATTCTGGAACTGTGAGTTTGCTATTGTCACTTAGACACAATTCTAGCAAAGTAAGAAATCAGCAGCTCCCACGGGTTACATACTAAATTGATATGGATAGCAGTTACAAAGACAAATTTCATGCATTAGAACCTGTAAGGCCTAAGTGCATATTTATTTCAAAAGCTTTTACAATGAAAAATTGTGTAATGGCAAGAAAAGAAAGTTCTTTTTTTTCCCCCTCTCTCATCTTATTGTAATTGAATTCTTTAGTCCTTTTTTTTTTTCCATTGAATTCTTTCCTTCTGATTTGGCTAGTGTTCCATGTCTGGCTGTCTTTATCTCATCTAAGAATGTCCGCAGACCGATCATGTGGACCACTGGATAGCTTGTTGATGGGCAGCGGGGTAGGTAGAAGGGCTTAAACCAGTCTGCATGCTAATCATGTTTCTCGCATGTACCTTGTTTCTCTAGAGAGGGGTCCTTGCAACTCCTAGACTCAGGTCACCCTCCTACCGCACCTCCCAAACTCTGGTGATTACAGATATGTACCACCTTGCTGGTTGCCCCCTGTGTACTTATAAAAGAAAGGTATCACTAAGTGCTAGTCCAAAGTAGGCGTTTATGAGGGGCTCCTCCCTGTGCAGTGGAAGCCACTTTCCTCTTTCCTTGTACTGCATGTACTTGGAAAGTAAGCCATAAAGTTTTGCTTTGAGGTGAAGGAAAAGTCAGACTGGCACGAACATTTGATTAAATAGCTCCATTCAGGAAAATGTGCTTTCTGCCTTCACGTTTTGCATGCTGTTGTTTAGTGCACTCTGGCCTATATGTTGAATGAGTTTGTTTACTGGACCCCAGTCTTGGATTTGGGGATTATATATATCCACTCAGTCCATAGGAACTGAACTTCTGTTTAGTGTTAGAAAGGGAAGGCGGCTGGGGAGATGGCTCAGGAGTTAAAGACTGGCACAAAAGCAAACGAACCTGAGTTTGGATCCCCAGATCCCACTTAAAAATGCCAGGCAGATATGGTGACTGTCTATAATTGCAGCCCTTGAAGGCACAGCCTGGGAAACAAACAAAGGAATAAGGAGGTGGAGCAATCCAGGATGATTCCCAATGTCACCTTTGTACGTTCATGGGCGAACACACTCAAGCGCTCTCTGTACACACACAGAGATGCATGCATGCATGCACACACACAAAAAGATAGAAGACGAGCAAAGACATCTTCTCTTGCTTCTCCCCTCCTCACCTCATGGCCGTTCTTTGTCCTTCTTGCTCTGGCAGATCTTCCCCAGACATCTGCTTGGCTGACCCCCCATTCCCCTCTGAGTGGAGCTGTCCTATGGAAGCTGGTCTTGCTCACCCTGTTTCCTGCTATAACCTGCCCCTCAGCTTCCCTGTCTGCTTCACTGTGTTCATTGTCTGGGCTGGGAGCTCCATGGGGGGAGGGTCACGGTGGTCTCCCACGATCCAGCTCTAACACAGGACCGTCCAAGCGGCTGCGATGCCCGGTGCCCCGCTTCTGAAACCAGTCCCTTTGCACTGGATGTCAGGTCCGCCGGTTGCACAGCCCGGCATGGACCTTGTTGCTGTCTGCATTATTTGCCTCTGAGGAACCCTGCAGTGTGACCTGCAGTATTGCATGCTGTCTCCAGAACTCTTTGGGGCTGGCTATTCTTTTGATGGGAAAGCCAGTGAAGCTGATGGGGACAGCAGGGGTGTCTGGTGATCTGGGGTGCAGAAGACATCCACACTTGCTTACCTCTCTTTTATTCTCTTTTCTCTGCATGAGGGTTACAGTTGCCAAAAGAAAAAGTGTTTTATTTCACTTTCTTGTAACCTGGTGAAGCCCCATTGCCTGTCTCGGGAGAGAACCTTTTCTCTGTTCTGGCCAGGTGTTTGTGGCATGCGTGACATGTCAGGGCAGGGGGCGGGGCAATGCTACGGAAGGTGATCTGGCACTCTCTTCCTTAGCTGTTAGGTGCTGACATTCTATCCTCTATACATAGCTCTGTTTTGTTGTAGTCCTGTATTTTCTCTTCTACAAAGGGAAGGAATCGATGGGAAATGAGGGGTTAGGAATAAGGAAAATATATTCCTCTGGCATGTCACTTGTCTGTGGGGCTGCCTCCTTAGCCAGTGGTTTAAGCACATGCTTAGAGATCCTTTAATCAAAGTTACACTAATGCTGGGTATTTTGTCTTGTGAGTCTGTGACCACAGGGCTTTGTGTAGAGCAGGGAAATCTGCTACCTACCTTGAGAGTCTTTAGTTCACATGACTCACGCAGTCTTTCTTGGCTCCCACTGCAGGTCCCGGCTCGTTCCACACATAAAGCACAGAGCAGGCATTTGGCTTGGTCTGTTTTTAAGTTACCATTCAAGTCCCTTCTAATTGGAAACAGAAAGGAACCCGTATAGGTTTCATGTGGCTGCTTTCCTATGCCATGATGTGATCTTTACATTTTTCACTCCCTGCGTTGAGTGACCCTCTCTGGCTGTCTCCATGGCTAGAAAGCAAGAGTTTATACTGGACATAGGTCACAGAAAGTAGCAACCCCATCCCAAATTGCACACCTTGTCTGAATGTGTGGTCTCTATTCATATGGCTCAGTGCTCCAAGAGAACAGAATTGGAAGGATTCTTACCTGAATGAGCCCCATTTTCTTTCAGAATATGCCTTTTGGTTTTCTCCACCTTCCCTCCTATTGAAGCCAAGCCTCTCCAGGAAGATGGGAAATGCCTTGTTAGGAATCTGACTGGGTTCTGTTCACCTGTTCTGCTTTCTGGGGAGAGCAGGGCTGGTTGATAGGATCTTGGAGGTGAGGGAACCCTGCTCTTTAACCGCTGGCCAGCTGAGAAATTCATCAGTACACTGCAGATTTATACTTAGATTTAAAAGCCCAAGTGTCCTCTATTTTAGTAGGAAATAAAGTATATTTCTAAAAGATAGATGTATATTGAGTAAAAGAAAACGCCATTATGATTTCTAGGGAATTGAACCCCAGGGCTTCATGCATGATATTAGGCAAGTACTATATTCCTACCCCACAAAGGTGATTTTTATTTTTGATAAAATCAAATGGCTGTGACTGCTTCTCTTATGATCATAGAAGGTATTTACCGATATGTTGTTGTTACCTATTATTATATCATACTCTTCATGAGAATCGGTATAGAGAATATTGTTACTAAATTCTTGATTTTTTTTTTTGAGATATTTTTCCTGTTAATTTAAAATGTAATCATTTGCTTTCCTCAGAAATATGTCAGGAAGGAAGGTATATATTTGAAAAGGAAATTCAGAAGAAAGGACTTTTCCCCTTCATCGATTTCCCATGAGGCTTCTGCCCCTGAACTGACTTGGCCTGTTTGGAACTGATAGGCGGACTCCCCCCCCCCTAGCTGCTGAACCCCCAAGCAGAGGTGCTGAGTCAGGACTGCCTGAGTGTTCCCAGCCTGAAGAGGAGCCCACCTTCCTGATTTACAGCCTGTTACTTCTCAATCCCGGAGCTGCTGTGGTGGCAGCAAAGTTCAGCATGGTGTCACTGGAGTAGAAGCCTTCTGCCAGAATCCCATGACCTGTGTGTCCTTTGGAATCTCTGGCTGAGGTGGGCAGTTTACATTTGCAGACTTAAGTAAATTACAAGTATTCCCTCCTAATCCCTGGCTCTGCCTCTCATGGTTTCCATTGCCCCAGGTCAACTGGGGTCTAAAAATACTATTTTATAGATATTTTGAGCAATGGCAAGATAGTGATCATATTCACATAGCTTTTGCTACAGTTTATTATTACTATTATAGCAATTCTATTTCTTATTGGTAATCTCCAAGTTCAGTACATGAACTAAACTTTGATCACAAGAAAGAAAATGGCATATTCATAGTGCCAGATGCCTACTGAGAGTCTTGGAATATATTCCCCCACCCTCAGATAAGGGAGTACAACTGTGTTTTTTCATATTTTTGTTTAAATTGCTGATTGTAGCATTTTTTTGTTTTGTTTTCCAAAGCCCTCTTACCTGATGTAAATGAAAGTTACTTAATCCACATTAGCAATTGAGTTAATGTGGACATTACGTGGTTTTTTTTTGCATTACAAAGATAAAACCCCATAGGTTTGGGAGCATTCATGTACCTTTTTAAATTTAGATGTCTCCAGATTCTTTGAGAAGTTTCAGGTCTAGTCTGACTCAGGTGAGTGTATCTTTGCCTAAAACAGGAGACCTTTGGATTAGCAAGCATTTCTTCAGGAAGTTTGAATTTGTGAAAGTAAACAGGAATCCCGAAAATCAACAACAAATGGTGCTGCGCAGCTGCTAAGTTGCATTCCAAAGGGGGAGAGTTTTGTACCTATGGTAAATATGAATGCCAAGTATACGATGCTATTTGCATATTCCTGTTTTGATTAGTAAAGAACAAACAGAAAGTAAATGTTAGCGGTACAGCTGGCTGCTTGCATGTATGTGTATTTTTGTCGTTAGTAAATTGTCACAAAGAAGGATGTAAAATAGATCAGAAGACCTAGACAGGAGAAAGTAACTTGTAGTGAAAGCTAGAAATAAGACCTGCAATTCCTGTATGGAGCACTTCTTGATGTTTTGAGATTATGATTTGTTTATAACATTTGATTTAAGTAATCTTCAGGCTCTCAAAAATAACCCAGAGAATGACACAGTTAACCAAAACTTGGCTTTATTTCAATTACTTGGATACAGTTCCCCTAAATTTAACAAAATGTTGTCAAAATGCAAAAATGTATCCCTGTTTATCAGTTCCTGTAAGGGAGCACAGCATTCATTGTGTTGCTGCAGTGCAAGTTGAAACACTGTAAAAATATAATTTTGCAATTAGAAACCAAACACATTGGGATACAGTGTTAATGTTGTGCCCATTGTTAAAATATAGCTTTGTGATTAAAAGCAAAACAAGCAGCTGGAGAGGTGGCTCAGGGGTTAAGCCTCTGCCTTGCAGGCGGAATATCCTGAGTTCAGATCCTAGACCTCAGGTATAGCCGGTATAGAGGCCTGGGGAATATCCTGAGTTCTGATCCTAGACCTCAGGTATAGCCTGTATAGAGGCCTGGGGGCCTGCGTTTCTGGTCCTGGTAGGGCGGAGCCTGTGTGTCCCGGGGCAGAGTAAACAAGGAGGAGGTGGAGGCTCCTTGGTGGTTCCCGAATTCGCCTGTGGTTCTACACACATGCATACATACACGCGCGCACACACACACACACACACATACACACACACACACACAATTGAATAAATTTAAAAAAAAAAAAGCAGCACTTCCGGTTAATTATGTAGGCAGAACTTTACTCCCTGTGACTTTGAGCCACCAGAAGTGTCTGGCTGTTATTTTCAGGAATCCCTCCCTTGGACTATCTCTTGCTTGGAGGTGTCTGCCATGTGTTTGTGTTCAGCCCTCTTATCTAGTATCTCTTAGCAGGCATTGTGCTCTGCCTCTAAATTATTCTGTTTTGTCATACACAGATTAATGCACATTGAAGTTATTTATTACTGTGGATTGTTAGAGCTACCCATAATGTGCTGAACAAATCTGATATCTAGGATAGAGAAGAATAGGGACACAAGTGAAATAAACATTTTTTTTTTCTGAAGCGTTAGTTAAGCCAGCAATTCTACCCTGCTTTTCTGTCCATAAATTTGCTTGCCATTTTAACACTAGTTCTCTAGTTGTACAATGAAAAGTCGGATATTTCCTCTTAGATTTGGCCACATTTTTGTTTCTCCTCAGGATTGTTGGAGCAGTAAAACCCAAGGAAGTGTAATCGAGCACTTGTAGGTTTCCCCCTCCCCCCTCAAGGTTACCTACAACTCTTAGATTTTGGAAGAAGGGCAGGTAGTGAGAGTTTATGTAAAGGAATGAGTTAGGGTGGCTGGGAAGATGTGCTCCCATCCCTCATTGTCATGTCCAATTGGAACTAGTCTAGGGGTTCTACCAGTGACAGGGCACCAGGTTTTTGTAAGCACATGATGCATATTCTGAGCCCTGTTTGCCCCTGTGAAAATGTACTGTTTGTGTTTGTGGCCACTCAACAATTGCTGCTATCTCCACTAGCTCCAGCCTGCCGATTTCACACATTGCGTATGTGAGAGAATTAAAAGATATTCATGGAATACTGCCTGGTACCCTGCAATGTAACTAGATTCATCGACGTGATTTGTGCTCACAAGTTCTAGGGTTTTGTTTAATAGATATTTTTAAATTAAATTTTCCAAGGTCAGTAAAGGGTAATAGTTGCAAGGTTTGTTTATTCAAATTAAGCAAGCCTTGTTTATTCAGACATCTTCAAATCTACAAGAGATAACACATCTGGAAGAGATAACACATCTGCCTATTAGGTGGGGCTGAGTCAGGAAGCCAGTGTGACTGTGCTGGGTGCTCATGCAACCTACACCTCCACAGGAGAACACATGTGACTCTTTCAAACCCGGCACAGGGACCAGAGACCCAGCAAGAAAACTTATCCTTGCTACTGGTTTTGATAAAACAGTTTTCACAGTTACTCAAACATCTTAATGAGGGATACTATATTATATATTTTAGTAGGATACTCATTTTTAAAATATTGTAGCTGTGCATGGAACAGAGCTGACATTATTTGTGTGTTTGTATGTGTGTGTGTGCGTGTGTGCATTTGAGTGTGTGACAAGAGTAACATTAGGAATTATCCTGGATTGCTCCATCTCCTTATTGCTTTTATTGCTTTGCTCTGGGGTTTCCCAGTCTCCATTTTCCGGAGCCATTTCTATCATCGTTTTACATAGGAACTGAGAATCCCAACTCTGGTCTTTTTTCCTGGGAGGCAAAGATTTTAGTCCTCAAGCCATTTCCCCAGTCCTCTTTTTCCCCATTGTTAAAATATTTATTCTGTGTGTGTGTGTGTGTGTGTGTGTGTGTGTGCGCGCGCGCGTATGTATCAGAGGGCACAGTGTGTCCCTGTGGAGGACCAAGAGTGACTTCGAGAATCATCCTGGATTGCTTCTACCTCCTTCTTGCTTTGCTCTGAGATTTCTTGGGTTCCACCTACCATCTCTTTCTGCCTGGTGTTTTATGTGGGACCCGGGATCCGAACTCAGGACCTTTTGGTTGTGAAACAGAGTCTTAACTCCTGAGTCATCCATCTCTCCAGCCCCCCATTTTTTTTAATGATAATTTTTGTTTTCTCTTGCTTGTGCTTGAACTCAGGGCCCATGTGTGTGCATGTATGGCACACACTTCACCACTGAGTTATATTACTAACCTTTAAAAATAATTTTTAATGTTTAAGGAAGTTGCTTCTTTGTGCGTGTGTACATGTGATTGTATATGGAAGCCAGAGGTCAAGTTCAGGCATTCTTAAGACACAATCTCTCTCTGGGACATGGGGTTTGTGATTCTACTAGGCCTTGCTAGCTAACGAGCCCAGGGACCCTCCTGTCTGTTTCTGCTGCACTAGCATTATGAGTACATGCCATCATGTTTACCTTTTTCAATATGGATTCTGGGGATCAGGCTGGGTCCTCATGCTTGCACTGCTAACACCTTACTGACTGAACGATTTCTGTAGCCCAGAGTGGTGCTTGTTTATCACTAAAAAGTTCATTTGAATTATTTCTGTCCCTGTACCCTAACTATAGAAATATAATTAATGTCTGGGTCATTAGTAATGTGATTTAAAAGCATTTTGTATTCCTAACAAGTCTTACCAGAGCCTTCTGGGTGGCAAAAAATATATATATCTTTGAAGAAGAAAAGACATTAAAGAGACCGGAACCCTGACTTTATTGTACAGTACTATCTAGGAATGAGGTGCAGGCTGGGAGATGGGTCAGACTTTGGATTACCAGGTGCCACATAAAATGCCTGGTGGCTGCAGCAGCCAGCCTAAAGTTCCAGCCCCAGAAAACAAAGCCCAGGGATCCCCAGAGCAAGCTGACCCCCCAAAGGAGTCACATTGGTGAGTTCTGGGTTTCATTAGAGACCTAACCTCAAAAGGGCAAAGTTGAGGAGCGATTGACGGCAATTCCTGATAGGGTTTCTCAGGCACATGCACACAGTCAGTCACCCCCACACATTTGCAGGCATACATGTTAAGACACATGTACACACATACACGTCTCCCAGCACAAACATGTGAAAATGGAAAAAAAAAAATCAAAAGAAAGGAGTAAGTTGTAATGGATTTGGTTAGAACATCAAGATGTGTTGTATATATTATGATCATTGTCTCACATTCCCTCATAAATCTGTTTTTTGAATATATCTTTGGTTTTTAAGTTGAACCTGAAGATTTTGTATTTTTCAAAATACAATTTGACAAGAATATTGTCAAAAAATTCTGCTGGCTTATAGACATTTTTTATTTGCTCTTTACGATCACTCAGCAGAGTGAGATCATATAATCATTTTGAGATGAAGAACCTCAAGTTTAAACTATAATATGGGAGGTAAACGAAAGGAAAAAAGACGCAGTATGAGTCCATGGTGAGGAACCATTTCCAGGATTGGTGAGCTTCTCCCAGTGGGGAGAAGTGGTGTGTCTTATGTTGAAGTTAGTAATGAAGTCTGCTTTATGAGCAGGTTTCAATTATGTCTGTTTTATCTGATAAGTTTCATGACTCATTACTCCATACAACAAAAGAGGAAATTATCTTCACTTCACATGTGATTTATGTCATGTTTTTCCTGTCTGCTAAATGTATCAAGGCACTGAATTACAAAGACATCGATAGAGCTTCAGAAGAAAGATGGATATTTTAGGTATCTGTGTATGCCCCCTTCCCACTCTCCAGGGAGAAATGTATCTTCATCAGATAATTCAGAAGTTACATTAACTTTAAATAGATTTACCTTTACATTGCTATAATTTTTAAAGAAGTTAAATGCTGTTTCTACCTGTCTCCCTGTGTTTTAAATGTTTTGTATTTTTGATTCATATTCTTTTGATTATAACAGAATACAGTCTGGTTATTACTTGCTTCAAAAACCAAAAACCCAAAGATACCAGTCCAAGACAAGTGTGTTTTGGCATTAGAGAATAGCTGCTCGGAATCTATAGGTACAAGAAATCTTCTGCTTACTAAAATGAATCTTGAGTCTTGTACCTGAGTTATGTCAAGGTTAGCAATAAATGTCATGTTAGAAACCCAAGTAAATTGCTAAATTCTCGAGAATGTCAAACCTTATCCCTCAGGAAAGCTGGCCACTGCCAAGTTTATAACTTAGACATGGTGTTTCTGTTTCCTGACTTCTAAGGACAAAAGGGCGGACAAGGGAAAGGGGACCAGCCCAGGTGAATCTCATTTCTAGGGGCTTAATAAGACAGTGTGATACCGCACAGATCTCTCAAAGACAGGTAGTGCCAGGAAAACCTCTTGAAGTCTTTCATTTGTGCTTTTTAGTCCAACTGTAAAAAGAGATTTTTGCAAATGTTTCCTGAGTTTAATAGCCCCTGACTGGTAGTCCTGTTAATAGCCCCTGACTGGTAGTCCTGGCATGACCCTTTGAGAGTCCCTAAGAGATTTTTCTTCTCACCTTAATCTCTTAGAAGCTGGGGATGAAAACACATTCTCAATGCTTATAAGAATCAGAGCAGGCAGGAATGTTCCTACTGTAAACTAAATGGACTCTGGTCTTAAAACACAATAAAGTAAGGTTTGACCACTTAAAACTAGTCAGGCAGATCCACATCCTTCTGCACACTCCACCTGTGATTCACAAAGTCCTTAGCCAGTCCTGGGATGCCTCTCCTCTTTCTTATTCCCTCACAGTGCCTTTCTGTGCAGACAATAATCAGGAACCAGATGTGTTCATACTTACCTATAATTCTAGCTCTAGGGAGACTGAGGTGTGAGGATTCCAAGATAGAGCTATACTTGTGATTGCGAGAATCCACCAAAGGGCAAACATATTGGCAGAAGAGTTGAGTTGGAAAGACCCTTCTGAGCAGGTTTGCCTGATCTAAATTCTTTGTCAATCAGGGCATCAGAAAGCCACACAGTGAAGGCAGAAAAGGATTTTTCTCTTAGGCTGACACGATTTTATTGAAATGAAAACCACTTTCCTGGGAATCATTCTCTTTACTCTGTCATCTGACTTTAGACATGAAACCAGCAACCAAATAGATGAAGAAGGTGGGTCAGAGTTAACAAGTCTGCAAGAGGCATCATGAATGGATTAAAAAAGGGAAAAAAATCTATCAAGCCTGCATATAGCCTGTGTTTTGCATTGAATGGAGAGGATAATATTGAGATTTGAGATTCCTCAAAATTTATAGTAAGAAGTTATACTCCCTGTTGATTGTAGCAGTAAATGTCCAAAACTTGTAGATTTCAGTAGAGGTTTGAGATGGTGCCAACTTGAGAATAATGAGTTACCTGGTTACACTAATAAATATAGTTGAGAAATGTGTGTAGTGTAAGTTCTCAGAAACAATCTGATATAATGAGTTACCTGGTTACACTAATAAATATAGTTGAGAAATGCGTGTAGCACAAGTTCTCAGAAACATCTGTTCAACTGGTTGTGTTGTATGGGGGGCATTAAAGTTATTTTTCATTCAAGTTTTATAATAAAAGGCATACATTAAAAATTCATTTTGATTAACTACCAGCAGCATAAAATTATAAAGCACCTCTTTTCCATTTTCCCAGAACTGCAGTGCCCATTGTGAAAGATAGCAAAGGGAATTATAAAAATCTGGATGGATAAAATTAACTATGTATAAACTTTAAAGAAATATATAAATAACTATATGCACACATGTAAATCATTAACTAGATTTATGCCCATATATGCATGTTGAACACTTGGTGTTTCAGCTGGTCTACTGCCCCCTTACCACTATGTCAACTGGTAATCAAAGTTGGTATGTCAACTTTGCAATGCTGCAAAGATAGCAAGTGTAGTGAAATGATGTCCCAAGGCCACATAGCTCCTGAAGATGGAGGGATTTGACACTAGGATGCTCTCAAGCAAGTGTACCCTGTTACCAAAGGGCCAGTGAGTGGTAATGTTGTGTAGCTCATGTCCTTGGGGCCCAGGGTAGAAAACACATCCCTGGCTGACCAGTGGCTATGATGTGGTCAGACAAGACAAAAGGAGTTGAACAAGTGGATGTTTCCTGTGACAGGAAATAGTCAAGTCTGGAATATGAAGTCACACACTAGAGTCACTCTTCCTTATAGCGAAAGAAGTCAGACCAATAAGCTGGGAAGAGGTGATTCATTTTAGAGAACTGTGTTTCTTCTGCATGTGGAAACCTAGGGGTCCTATGTAGTGTGTGTGTGTGTGTGTGTGTGTGTGTGTGTGTACATACATACACATGTGGAAGCCAGATGAAACCTCAAGTCTATACACTTCCTTTGAGATAAGAGCTCTCATTGGTTGAAGCTCGTCTTGTTTGCCAGCAAATCCCAGGGACCCTCCTGTCTCTCTGCCTCCCTAGCATTGGGATTACAACAAGTTTGTATGATCAAATGTGAATTCTGGGGATGGAGCTCAGGTCCTCCTACTTGCAAGGCAAGTGTGCTGACTAAGCCATTGCCCTACCCTGAACTTCGAAGTCTTAAATGGTTAAAATACAAACTATCAAGTTAGCTCTCACTTGGTTAGTACTTCTTGGTGTTAATGTATCATGATTGATTTATATAATGGTATATATGTATGAATATCATATTCCTATTCAACATGCATACATAAACATATTTACTTAAAAATTACATATGTACTTTATGTATGAAGTGATGCTTTAATACAGTGTATACAGCCATAGAAAAGTCTTTGCTTGGGTCAATGATACAAATGTACTTTTCTAATGGTGCTGTCTAATGGTATTTCGGGTAATCCTACCTGTGATTTTATTGGCCCTCATTGTTTGGAGTTTTATGCACACAGCTACATTTATAGCTGCCACTTATGGTCAGACCTTCCCCTGTGAAGGCAAACTGGAGAAACCCGATCAGCCTTTAGACCATTGGTGCTGGCATAAAGCTTTGCTGTTGTTTAGCTGAAACTCTGGCTCTTGTCAGGCACCATCTCCCTAGCTCCTCTGTGGCTGGAGTCCTCTGACTCTGGCTCTCACTAAGGAAAAGTTGCACAAAGTGCAAAAAAAGTTTACTCTGGTTTGCGTTGCCAGATCCGGAGTCTGTGCAGCACATCTGAGGCCTTGTTGCCTGTCACACTTAAGTCAAATAAGCGAGCTGTCAACAGTCCCCTGTTTATTCCTAATTCTGCTGTTAACCAGTTCCAAAATTAATTCTAAAACCTAGAAGAGAATTCTTGGAGTCATTGTTTTATAAAAGGGAAGCAACCCGTCTACTTCCCTTTTCTTTCCCTTTTACTGTAACCCACTCACCTGCATTCGTTACAGTCCTACCTTGAGACAACTGGCTTTTCATATACCCCAAAGGGCTTGGTTTCACAGTGATCTGTTCTGTAGTGGGAAACCACTATCTCTCCTATCTCTCAAATAGCCTTTCTCATTCCATATTCTAGAACATACTGCACATCCAAGTGGAAGCTCCCTTTAGATGACAGTCGGCTCCTCTGTTATGTGGGTCCTAGTTATCCATCTTTTACTAGCACCAGATGATATATTTAGTTCACATTCGTAATGTCATCAGCTTTTCCTTCCTCCAAGTCTAGTTGGTCATCTTCAGAGTTTGATATCTCAAGTTTAATGTATAATTTCCGATGAGAAGGAAACTGTATTTGTCAGGGTGTGGTTAATAACGACGGTAACTAAACCCTTTGACATCGGGGCAAAAATATTTTGTTTTTCAGACATGAAAAGAAGAGAACTGATGATATCAGCAAAGGTAGTACAGGGTCTAGTGAATTTTTTAAAAAATGTACTTTAGAAAGAAAGGTAAAAAGCAAACATGAACACATATGTGGAGGTCAGAAGACAGCTTTCTAAAGTCATTTTTCCTGGGATCAAATTCAGGTTACCAGCTGTTGCACCAGCCCCCACACGAGTTTTGATTTGCTAGAAAGGTTGTATTTGTGAGTTGTTATTATTTACGTTTCTGCTCCCATCTCATTGCATCGGCTTCTTTGAAAGTATGGATAAGAGGGAATATTGTAGCGCTCAGATGCATAGTTTAAGTTGCATTAGCATGTCTCTTCCTGGGTTTGCAGCATGTGGGTCATGGCATGTGCTGGGGCTGTGCTGCAAGTTCCACCTTATCCCCCCATTCCTGCTTGCAGTTGAAGTCTTACTTACAAAGGAAAGAAACTAGTCCAGAGTCAACACACATAGCTGGTGGAGGATGGTTTCTGTAACAGTCTTGCCTTTGAACATTTTTTTTCTGAAGCAGGCAGGAAGGAGCTTCTAGAAGTCCACGTGATGTGCTAGGAAGGAGAAACTTTGGAGTTTGTGACTTGCAAATAGTTAAACATTTTTGTCATCTTTGCCTATATTGTTAATCTCAGAAATCTCACCCTGATTTGCATATTAGAGACATGGATGGTCAGAGTGCTTGGTTGGCTAGTATCTTATTTGTATTGAATCATTTTATTTGTGTTTGAAGCATGTGAAAAACCAGAGATGTGTAGGAGACAATGATTCTCCCCTACCCCATACCCCAATACCCTCCTTGGGTACTCACAATGTACCTTGAGCATGTCCCTTCACACAAACTCTACTACATTCCCTGGGTACTCATTTAATTAGGCACATCAGCTTCTTTCAAGGTTTACTTGCAATTAAGATAACAGCATATATGATTTTATGGATGAAAGCAGTGACTCCATTTTGTTTAGGCAAGAGCGTTATGCTATTAGTACATTGTTAGTTTTGGAATCCTGACTCAGATCTGTCACAGCAATCCTCATCTCAAAAAAAAAAGGGATTCTTTGCCTAATTCAAGAGAAGTGGACTCTTTGCTTTAGAAATAGAACAGCTCCAACTTCAGGCTCTTGGGGCTGAACCCTGGGGCAGGATGTGAATTTTTTTCATGTGACCTCAAGTTGGGTCTTGTTCAGAGAACACAGTGATCAAACTTTGGTTCACATCATAGACATGATGCACGAAGCCAGACTTCTTAGGTGCTTCCAAGTTGTCGAGATGGATTTAATGATCATCTTTACAGCACTGTTTTCTAGGAGGAGACCTTAAGCCAAGGGAAGCAGAGCCCTCCATGGGGTCAGAGGCAATCAGCGTGCTTTCCCTTGTTGGACTTGGGAACAGAGCTGACTGTACCAGATGCTATAACCTCCCGACCGACTGTCTCTGTCCCCTTAAGAGTGAGGGTGTCCCCTGGGCTGTGGTTAGGGTTACCTTAACCCCTGTGTGGTAGACTGTGCTGGGCTAAAGGTGTGTAGACCAGACCTGCCCACAAGCTGGGTCAAAGCTGAGAATTTCCCACCATGGAGGCTCCTGAGTGCTCTGTTTTTCGCCTTGGGTAAGTGGCAGTGTGACTCTCTAGGGAAAGCCCCCGGTTTGGCAGCAAAAGCTGGGCCTTAGTGGAAATAAAATGTGTTGACCCCCGCCTCGGAGGGTCACATATTTCGTTTATGTTTTGCGTGACTCATTGTAAATTATAGTGCTGTACCACTCCAGGAAGAAGCCTTCCTCGTCCCGCCCTCCCTAGACACCACATAATGGAAAATGCAAGCTTTCTACAGAAGTAAGGCTTTTTTTTTAAAGAAAAAAAAATGTCAGGCTCTGATGGGACTTTTTTCCTGCCAGAATTCCCACTGACTCTCTGTCGCAATTTTTACAAAAGGCCAAGATGAAAGAGGAAGGACCTTTTTGAGCCCTTTGCCTCTGTGTTGTGGGAATCCTGTATTTCTGTTCTTGGGAGGAGAATTGGCTATATTTTGGACCTAACAGGCATATGAAGTCTGTTAGACTCTGCTGAAGTAGAAATTTTTGATTAAGAGAAGATTCATCCCACTTCTGTGATTACGTATATAAAACTTTGCAAGATTTTTATGTTCATTTCCTGTTTTTTTTTTTTTTTTTTTTAAGTGTCCTCTTATGAGCTCCTACTTGATGAGAGGATTTTTCTCAGGGAAAACTCAGCTCTGGAAGAACCATCTGTAGAGGTCATAACCTAGAAAATTCTTCAAGGGAAGATGCAGTGAATTGAAAGAAGGCAGGGTCAGGGATCCCAAAATTCTGTCTTAAAGCCGTTGACTGAATGAGCCATGCTCACTGGAGCCAAAGCTGTAGAAGTCCTTAATTTGTAAGGAAAATGTCTGCAAAGTCAGATACTTCCTTTGCCAGTGGAAGTAGCCTGGTTCCCCCTCCCACTAGGAATTTACGCTGAGTTGTACTTTTCACCAAGGCTATTACTAGAGAAAATATATGTTAACGAATAGTGGTCAGCGGGTCTATTCCATACAGGCAGTTTGATTTCGAGACTGCTCTTCCAACCCCAGGCCTCAGCATGCATCAGGTGCTTATTGATTTTAGTGACTCAGACGCAGAATTCAGGTTTTGGATAGTTCACCCATAAATGCACGGTCACAATAACCCAAGTGAAAAAGGACTGCTTAATTAAAACTACATACAACAGTTCCCTTAAGCCGCATGGACAATTGAGTAACTTCTGTTTTCTTTCTTTACCCTTGTTTACTTCCAGCTCCTTTAGAAGCAAGCATTAGGTATTCTGATCTCTTACAATGAGAAGATTAAACAGCTGTAGTTTAAAGTATTAATTTGAAGTGTTCTGTGGCCGAATTAATTACATTCTCACTGAAATGAAATTCCTCTGGATTTGACAGATGCACAGAAGTGACAACACGTGCTTGTCTGTAGAAATCAGAATTCTAGCCATCCATCCTTGGATGCTTTTTAAATTTTTTTTTCTGTATACAGTAAAACCTTTTAAAATGGAAAGAATTTAGCTTGTTTCTTTTCTTCATTACCTAGAACAAAAACAGAATCAGAAACAGTGTGAGAGAGTTACATTTACATGGAGACAGGACCTAGCCATGGAAAATTTTGTTCTTTCAGCAGGATTTAGCAGAAAGCATGTGTTGAAAGTCTTTTACCTAAATGATCATAATTAAAGACTTTGGGGTTTATTTTAATTAGAAATATTAAGCTCACTCAATGGTGTTGGTGGAAACTTTTTTTCCTAGTTGTACATTTTACTTTATGTCAGTAATAAATTTCAATGGGTACAAAGAAGAATTTTAGCTCTAACCACAATCATAACTCAGGCTAAATATATGACTACTGTGTTGAGTAGTTAACTACTGGCTGTGGATAGTTAACTGGTCAAACCCATTGTTCAAGATTTCTTCTTTTGTTTTCATTTAATAGCTGCGGAGTGACCTGTGCTTTAGAAAAATGCATTTGTTTGAATTTTCTCAGATCTGATAAGAGTCAGTGGGATTATCGGTTAGAAGTAGTAAAGTCACCTAGAATTCTATATGATTTGATTTTGATGTATGGTCCATACTCTCCCCCACCCCCTAGGTTTTCTAAGACAGTTTGTGATGCCCCAAGTGATGGCGATTTCATCAACCTTTCTGTATCCAGTGTTCAATAGGCAAAGCAGAAGAGTGGACACAGGTGATCATGGGATTAATCAGATATTCGAGTTACCTTTGCTTCGGGTTGATTCTGATACTCAGCTACTACCCTCAAAGAGAAAATGCAGCTGAGAATCCCAGAAGAACCCAGTTTGAGCTGTGGGACGGTTCTTGCTCCCTGCATGTTACTTTTTTACCCCCAATCAGACAGAGCCTCTTGATTGGGGTAAGTCAGACTCCTTTTGTCTGTTAGCAAATCTGAATCCATTTCATAATTCTTCGTTGCAGTGAAAATAAACATATTCCACACTGGTTAGAGTTTCTGGGAATGTTTAGGGATGTGGATAAATCAGCTTTTTTTTTTTTTTTAAACTGGTTGGGATTTGAATTATTTGCTAAGCTTGGGTCCTTGAGGACAGGTGGGAGAAAGAGAAGATAAAGGATTTGCTTCTGATGTTTAGCTCCTGTCCTTTGGCTCGATGCCCATTTTCACTGCCCTTACCTTCGAGGAGTACTTGTGAATGGGCTGGGCATCCAGTTTTCAGTGACGTCCTGGTCAACTCTTAGTCTTAATTATTGTGACTAAAGTACAGTGTGACCTGACATACCAAACCTTGATTTTTCTCATCTGTCAAACAGAATTGATGGCCCTCTACCAAGTTAGACTTGGGAGTGTTGGGGGGCCTGTAATCACACCTCAATCCCTAGCGAAGCCAGTACTTCATGATAGCATTCAAAGCCAAAGGAGCACATTTAGAAGTGTATCGGAGGACACAGACGCACACAGAAGTCTGAGGACTTAAGTGGTACATTGAAACCTGAAGAAAAGGAATCAAAATTGGCTAGCCACAGGAAATAAAGGCCAAGGGTCAGTTTAAAGAGTTGAAAATTACACGAAAAGCAGTGTTTTAAGGGAGTAGTAGTAAACTCTTTGTCCCCTTCTTTGCGGTTATCCAAAGAAGAAACGGAGTAAAGTCATAGGCAAAACTCTGAGCCCGTGGTTCTTTCTGAGACATTCACTTGAGTGTTCTCAGTTGCAATGGAAGGCAGAGTGTATTTGCTCAGCAGCTGCATGCATTCTTTTCCAGACAAAAAGACCCCTGGAACAAACAGTTATTCCATGTTGTTTCCAAGTGCATGTGCAATTCTTGTTGCTCAAGAGGATTTCTGACAGACCCTTCTGTATTCTTTTTGCATGGGGTCTTTTCTTCCTTACTTGTACTTTATTTTTTTATTTTTTTTTAAAGACAGCATCTTGGTCTGTTGTGCTGGTAGACATGGTAATCGCTATTAGCCCAAGCTGGACTAAATTCATGACAATCCTCCTGCCTCAGCCTCCCAAGTGCTAGGATTGCATGAGTATGCATGCTACCACTTATACCCTTTGATGGTAAGCCATGTCAGGATCCTTGGTCTGCTATGTGGTATTTTATATACTTCATTTGCAAGTTTTAGAACTGTTACAATTGTGCTCAGAAGTCTCTCTTGTTTAGTCTCTGATGTGTTTCTCATGGAGGAAATTGTCATTTTTCAGAATGTTTACCTTCACAAAGCCAGAATCACAACAGCAGAGTAGCTTAACAAATATTTTGGTTTCATGATTACTTATCAATTACGAAGTAGCTCATTAGTGAAAGGAGAAAAGTGCGGAGCCTCGTTGGAGGGAGGAAAAGCAGTGTTTTGCCAAGTAGTTTTAGCAATACATTGCCATCTATTTGTAAAAAGAAAGAAAAGTGAAAGGAAGCTACAGGCACTGCAAGAGTGGGTGTCCGAAGTCGTGTATGATGCTTTGGTATTTAAAAATGCTTGATTTGATTAGAACCCAAAGCCTATGACTTAAATTTTATCGTGTCAGTCTCCATAGATCATGGTAGATATTTAAAGGAGAGAGGGAATGCTTTACTATTAGGGTCTCTTTTAAAAAATGTATATGCTTTGAGACTGTCAGTGTCCATTTTGATGGAATATTAGATGGAATTTTAATTGGGCAAGTTTTGTAAGTGCGATGACTGATCTCGGAATATTTTTCTAATTGTGTGGTTGGTTTAGCCTTTCCGTCAGTCCATTCCTTGGAATCCGATAGTTCCCGTCCAGCTGACGTGGGGCAGGTTTGGAGAAACTGGCCTTTGGTGCCTGTCGGTGCTGGGATCTGTTGAACTTGATCCTGGACTGTACTCAGGTCCTGCCCTAAGTGGGGGCCTCACCCCTCTCTAGTGTTGTTGAATACACATAAGACACACTGAGAAAAAAACGAAGTTTTCTTTTGTTGTTAAAAATTTTCTGGTGATTGCAAGTAGGGGAAATGTTCTTTCCTTTTTATAGTTTTTCCTGCACTGCGGTGTGCGTATAAATTCAACAATTAAGGATACTTCAACTGAAATATAAAACACTAGCACAGCAACTTTTTATAGCAAATAATATATCATCTAATATCTACTTCCTCTTCTCATGTCTACAGTTCATGATCTTGAGAAAACTGAAATTCGTATGCATCAGTATTTTATCAGTGGACTGTGCTGGGCTGTGTATGCATGTGTGTATATGTGTATGTACACATGTACACATACATAGCCTAACAGACCTGTAAAAGTAAGCCTTGTTTCTTCCTCATGTGTCCGTTCATATTTGGAGTTTAAAGTTTTCTTTTAATATTAGGTACTACTCAAACAGTCATGTGATGCCCCTCCCAAATATACTTTTTTGCATTACGCATACAGTCATTCAGCACAATGTATTCACCCTCTACTAGGAACCAAGTACTATGACAGCTAAAGAAAGAGGTGGTACAAAGGAAACCGGGAGACCCATATGTTATTTACTTCAATTTTTACATGGTACACCTATATATGTGTGAAACAAATATATAAACTGTTACAAAGCAACATATTGATGCATCTAAATGAGCCGAGCATAGAAAGCAAGAACCGGCAGAAGAATGGTTGGAGTGGGGCCATTATCCAACCAAAGTTGTTTTCTGGAGGAAGTGAAACATATTTGTGTTCTCCAGCAGATTCTTACAGATGTCAGCGTCAGCTTTCTCCTGGGTGTCATAGCATGATTTGGAAAGATGAGATAGAAGAGAACAGGCAGCAATGGGAAATTGTCAAGAACCTCAAGGTTGGCGCATTCTGTGTAGGCAAGTTGAAGTGCATTGTGACAGCCAGGCTGTGTAATTTCCTCTGGCAAAGACCTGCCCATTTACTGGTAATGATACCTTCTTTCTCTTCTATTTTTGTCCCTTCCTTTAGGAAAAGGAATATTTGCTTACTCATTATTTAAAATTCAAAAGTCATTTTCCGGTTCCAGTTACTTTTGTTCCTGTCATTTTAAAGAAGAATTGAATGAGGTACATACGCAGTTCTCTGTCTCTTCTTATTTCTACACTTTCCCAACTATCTAGAGTTTATCCATCTTTAGAATTTTTGTACTGTGTCATCCATTTTGTCTGTGTCGTGCTTCCTCTAGCTTGGTCTTTATGTTATTGCCTTAAGTGCACATGTGTTAAAATCCCACCTAGATGGATTATCCACTGTGCCACAAAGTAGTTCTGTCGCCAAGTCCAGGACTGAGACACATGCTGTTGACATCATGAAATTTGGTTTCGTTTTTAAAGAATATTGAATCAGGCTTTGTCCAAACTGAACTGTTTCTCTAAGTGACATAGGTGAACTCAGCAGGCCTGGGTAGAGATTTTGTTGTAGTCGTGCCCTTCGCTGCTGTGCTACCATTATAATGATTTAGTCTCCCATAAAGCTGCATTTTAATAGGTGTTTATAGGCATCACTTACCAAGTATTTCAAGTACCCATTGAATGAAAGCTGCTGGGCAGAGAAAGTTAGCACAGGCATTTTCTCAATCAAGCAAGCATCTGAATGGTCCCATGTAAAAGGGACTTGGTGGACTATTTGGGATATGAAAGAATATGCGGAAGAACATTCCCAAGCCTTGGGAGTGGGCAAGGTGGAGGCATCTGGTTCCCAGGGTACGTGTCCCCTGAGCCCTTAACTACTTGCTTCTCACTTGTGTGGCTGCACTTCTCTCTCTGGGACCCCCCCATCACATGACTGGGGTCAAAGGAGATACACATCTCCCATGGATGCTGGACCTCCGCCACAAGCTCGTGTGAGACAAAGACCTTGCCACCCTCTCCTATTGTCGCTGCTCTGTAGCCAGCTTTGTCAGACCCTTGCCTCTGACATCAGTTATGATGGGGGCAGGAAGAAGACTGTATTATTCTCATTGACCTTAGCATATTATATTCACTCTGGAATAAGTGAGTTAGGTTCCTGTATTCATTTACTAAGATTGATGTGACCACAGTATCACTGGATTTCAGTCAGCACCAGTGTAACCATTCAAAGATGCTTGGGTTACCTTTATGTATAATACCTGTAGTGGAAAAAAAACATTCTGTATTTTTTTATATAGGCAACTTTACAAATGAACTTTGGAATTCACATGCGTGGGACGGAGACCTCCTGGGGTGATAGGTTTGCTCTGTGAACAGTGTTCCCAGCCTAGCATGCCTGAGGTGATAATGCTGGAGGGTTCAAGCATTATCAAGCATGGATTCCTAATGAGATTTCCCAAATAGGCTTATCGATGTCATTTAGGTAAAGAATTTGGAACTTCACATCCTCACAGGATCCCTTTTAAATCAAGAGTATGCATATACTAAATTAATTTTATTCTCCAGCTTAAAAGCACAGGTGACGCCTAAGAGAAAAGAGAAGGTTTATCATTGAAAGAGAAAGAAGATATAGTGAAAGTGATGGGGGAGGAAGAGGAGAAGAAAAAAAGAGAAATTTAGTATTAGTTTTGAAACAGTAATGTCATAGTATATGGGTGACATTACTCTTGACAGAAACTTATGAAACGTCTCTGGTAGCTTATTGTGCCCAAGGCTACTTAAGTTCTTACACAAGCTGAAAGGTGTTAGATCCTAGAGGTTTTTTTTTTTTTTTTTAAAGAGTATTCAGTTACTCTGTTTTAAGTAGTAGTTTTTATAGGAAGTATGTCTTTATGAGTTCTTATGGCCTTAAAGTTGTTGCGAGCTTGTCTGAGCTGAGGGTTTTGAGCATGTCTTTGGTCCCAGCTATTCAGGTAAAGTGGGAAGATCCCAAGTTCAAGACCTGTCGGGGCTGTAGAATAACTTGGTGAGACACTGTTTTGAACGTTTTAAAAGCAAAAAGGATTGAGAGAAAAAAGCTGAAGTTATAGCTTGGTGGTTCTGTGCTTAATGTGCACAATTCTCTGGGTTCCATCCCCAATGCCATGGGGGTGGGGAGAGAAAAGCAGAGAGCTCTGGGCACTTGCAAGCTATTCATGGCACAGGAAGTTCATAAAAGGGTGCTCAAGTCGTCTACCCGTGGGGGCGCCGGGTTCCTGTGGACCAAATGAATCAGCCACTGATTCCTGACCCAGCTGCTGAGGGGAGGAAGCTGCCTTGTGGACTAGAATTACAACTCCCTCTTTCAGGCTGTCCAGCCCTTTCATTCTTTCCCATTCTTCAGACCTTGCACGTTTCAGAAAGCCTTTCTAGAGACACAGAGCTGACATGGTTGACAGTGTCCAGGAGATAGAAACCCAGATCAGGGACCTCCAGGGACCATTGTCCTGGACACGGTGGGAGGGACTTAAGACTTGTGTGCGGGAGTGACCAGCCTGCCTTCATTCTAGTTGCATCACAAGATTGGGCTGGGACAGCAAGAACTCAGGTTCACCAGCACGAGGCAACAGTTCACCTCACAGTGTCTTAAGACCTTCCTCTCTGCCAAGTGGTCGAGCAATCTCTCTCATGTCACCCTTGATCTAAGGAAGGGTGCTGGTGAGAAGCGCAGCAGAGAGGAGAAAGATTGGCCCTGGGTTCCTTCTCTTCTGTTGGGTCTGAAGGCCAACATTCTCAACCCTTCAGGCCACACCCTCCTTCTCGCACCCGAGAGTCAGTCAAATTACAGGCCCAATTACAGGCAGTCTTGAGCTTGCGTGATGATGGCAAGTACCTACATGTGTCTTTCATTATTCCGTTGCCTGGGAGATACTGTTTAAATTGGCAGACATACTTACTGAAAGCAAAGCTTGTTGCTGGTGAAATTACTGATTTCATTAAAAAAAAAAAAAAAAAAAAAAAAAAGAAAGAAAGAAAGAAAGAAAAGAATCAAATGCCAGGGAAGGGAGGAGAATGTGTAGTGTTTAAAAGTGTGGCAAAGCCATTAAGTTTACAAGAAAAAGTAGAATAAAACGTGGTTTCAATTTGTTTACTGGGCTCGAGACGATACTACTCTCAACAGCAAACTGCGGAATGCGTGCGTGCAACTATGGTCCCCGAATTGCAAGCCTTGAGAAGTTGTTTAAAAGTTCTAGTTCATTCCAGTCTCCCGATCCATACTTTGATCGCCAATAAGTGATTTTAAAAAGACTTACCAATAATCAAACAGAGGCTTGAAATTTCTAGGCCAGAGGTCCCCATCCCCCTTTCCCCCATTAGAGAGTTGCTCTTTTTCATTTCTCTAAACCCTTGAGGCCATACGTCAGGAAAAATCTTAAATAACCCATCCTAACCAAGCAATTTTGCTAAATAAAACCCCACTGCCATCCAGTGGTGATTGGCTATACAGCACAGCAACTGAAGAGCAGACCTTATCCCGTCTTTTCTCTGGAAGCTTCCACTTCTGTGCTGCTCCATTTGTGTGTGTGTATGTGTGTGTGCTTTGTTTTGTTGTTGTAGATAGCACCTACCACTTTTTATTTTCCCAGTTGTGGAGACAGAACTTGGGGCTTCATGATGGTAGGCATTCTGCCACCTAGCTCCACCTCTGCAATTTTATTTGACAAAAAAAGTGACTATGTCTAGCTTAAGAAATTCAGAGTGAATATGAATTTACTCTGTACCTTCTCCTAATGATACTAATTATCCATTGCCCTTCTAGCATCTCCCATGTTAGTCACAATCTGCATGCTTTCTCAAGTGTTTTTGTTCTGTTGGCCCAAAGTATCGCACAGTGATGATTCTGCTTGCCATAGTTTTCCTTTAAAGAAGTTGCGCATGTCTTTGAATTTCTTCTCGTAGTGGTAAACGGCTAGTAGTGTGCTTCATGACATTTACCCTGAATTTCACTCAAGAATTTATGTGTCCCATAGGATCTAAGCTGGACTCGGAGAAGGAGCCAACCAGCAAATGGAATTATTTTGTCTTGTGAAAGGTTCCTGCCTTTTAAAACTGGGCTCTGAGAAATTAAAACACACACACACACACACACACACACACCTCTCTCTCTCTCTCTCTCTCTCTCTCTCTCTCTCTCTCTCTCTCTCTCTCTCGGGAAGAAACTGGATTTGTGAGGACTTGGCTAGAAATTTTAGGAAAGGAAAGAACATTTCCTCTAGCCTCATTCAATGTGAAATATTACTGTTTTTAAAAGAGCCAAGCTTAAATTTATTTTGGGGTTATTTATTTGACTTGAAAATAAATGGATCTAGCACTTATAAAAAATGTTCAGAATCCTGTTTTAAATAAAGTGCTATTTTGCTAAGTTAAGCAAGATGCTCCCAGCATGAGCTATTAATTAAAAGCAGCTGGGGCCTCTAGAGGTGTTTGCAAGTTTCCACCGCGTGCAGAGGCACTGCTGAAATCTGGTGCAAGTTAGTTCCAGCTGGGCACATTTGCCTCTTAGAGCTCTGCACACATGCTCCCCGCCTGTTTTGGTGGAGTCATATTCTCTCAGCACTTGACCAAGCAGGTGGAAAGTTTATTCAGTGAGAAGAATGGCTGAAAACAGAAACCCACAAGGCAATCTATATCCAAGAAAAAGCTATTAAATATCTTCTGTTGTTTCCCCATGGATCCCAGTGTTGAGTTTTGCAATTTTATAACCATTCCAATATCTATTTTACTTTATGTGTGTGGTGTGTGTATGTGTGTGCATGTTTATGTGTACATACATGTGAGTCCATGTCCCATGTGGCTCTTCCTTGGTCACTAGCCACCTTACTTTTGATACAGAATGTCTCACTGAATGTGGAGCAGAAATCATGGGTTCAGCTAGGCTATCAGTGAGCCCCGGGTGATCAGTCTGTCTCTACCTTCTCAAGACTGGGATTACAGACATAGGATGTCATAACCTGACTTTTTATGTGGACTATGGACCTTGAACTTAGTTTGTCAAACTACACAAGCCATCTCTTCGGCGCCCTTTCCAGGGTCTTGAGTGATACGTATTGTGAGCTTTTTGTTCATGTGCGTGGTCAGTAATGGGCCTACACACTTGAATGTGATCTAAATCAAGTACTAGTAAGTATCAGAGCAGACTTTGGGGGACTCATGGGAGTTTCCTGTTCATTTGGGACAGTTACCAAATGTAAAGCTTTGACCAGGAGAGTCCTACCCAAGAAACCAAAGACCCTACGTGCCAGTCCTGTAATTATGAACACTCCGGCATATCTCCTCAGGTTTATAAGGCAACGTAGAGGTCACTCAGTTCCACTTAACTACTCATCTGCCCTTAAAAAAAAAAAAAAAAAACAACCGAGAATGTAATGTAGATCTGAGATGTTAGAATCTCTTCTAATGGGGGCATTATCTCAAGGTGTTTTCATCTTGGTCGTCTATCCAGAAGGGCAGTATTATGAAAGCTTTATTTTAGTGACATTTTCAATGAGAAGTGACCTTGTGTCAAGAGTCCAGGGATAGGGCTATAATATGTTTCTGGAATATTGGTCTAATATTCATATCACTTTGTCTCTTAGAGCTGGTTTCAATAAACTGAGACGTGTTCTGATCACCAAGTGAAACTTACTTTTTGCATTTTCTTGTTTATGTATGTGTAGTGCATGTATGCCTGTGGACGTGTGTGTGTGTGTGTGTGTGTGTGTGTGTGTGTGTGTGTGTGACCCAACGTTGGTGTCAAAAATTACTCTCAAATCACTCTTCCAATTTATTCCTTGAGACAGGGTCTCCCGGTCAAACCCAGAGTTTGCCAGTATGTCTTGTCTCAGTAGCCAACTTGTGCTAGGAGTCCCTAGTCTCTGCCTTCCATGGCCAGAATTTTAGTTCACCCCAACCACTGGGCGTTTTTGTGTGTTTTGGGGATTCTAGCTCCAAGCCTTTTGCATGCATAGCAGATGATTTCACTGCGAAGCTATCTCCCCAGCTTCTACTTTCTGCAATTTTTGCGTAATTCAAGAGATGACACCTTTGAAAGTGCTTAGTTATGTTTTATACCCATAATCGCATTTCTTTTAGGTCTTAAAATTTTATAGAATACAGGGGAGTAAATTCCACTAATTTTTTTTTTCATCAGCAAGGCAAAGCAAGTGTCTTAAATTAAATCAGAGTTTCCTGAGGTTCTGGAATCTTATTCCTAAATTTTCCACTGGGTAACCTCCAAGGCCCTGTCTGCCTGTGTCCCCAGTTGACACGAGTGAGGCCGCGCTCTGTGGAAGGACATGATGGTGCTCTCAGACAGTGCTTCTGGGGAACGAGTCTGGAAGGGCCTGGAACACTTTCAGTGGTTGGGTTGCTCCAGAGCTTTTTAGAACTTTTGAGATTTCTAAATAGATGATAAAATTTCACAGTGTCTGATTTTCTAAAATTACAAGAAGAGACTCTTCATTCCCTCATTTAGTCCTATTGGAAATCTTACGGCAGTTTTGTTTTGTTTTGTTTTTAAAGCGTCACAGATGTGGAAGGAATACCCCACTGTTACTGAAAAGGGGAAGTTAGTGTGTTCATGAACGAATGCTGAATTCAGGACTTTTCTGAAGCCTTTGCTGGTGTCCATTCTTGATGGAGCTGTGTTGGCATTGTTTCTTCCTGTGGGTCAGCCTGTGGGTCAGTAATGGAGTGAAAGTCAACATCACTTGTTAGCTGCTGCTTTGTGAATCCTGTGGACCAGGAGCTATATAGGCAAGCTATGCCCTGCAAAATAATCCTTGAGGAAAGTGCTTTCATGATGAGCCTCGGTGGCGAGGACAGTGTTCAGGCTTGCTTGCAGCCAGATGGGTTCATAGGGGGCTCCCCACTTCTCAGGCTGACCTGGCCGCACTACTGCTTCTTCTAAAGGGAGGAAGTCAGAGGGTGAAAAAATGAAACGTACCAGCTGACGCTATGAATCTATTACTCTCTGTCCAGCTCTGGGGTGTGTAGTCATTCACAGCTATTCTGGAGAAATTAAAGCATAACTCAGATTGGTCTTACATTCTTTGGAGTATTGAGGTTCGTAAAATGCCCAGAAATGGTGATTGGTTGGGGCTTCTGTCTGTGCAATCCACAGAACATGAGCTTTACAGACTGGTAACCTAGGGTCTTTGGGATGTGGTTTTATTATTTCTCTGAACCACCTGCTTCTAGGAGTGAGACCCTGAATTTGTAGGGGTGTATTCACAGAAGTCTTTAAAAACAAGTGCCTGTTGATTTGAAAGACCGCAGAGTTCAAAGTGTCTTTGATTTCCCCAAGTAAGATGTTTTTCTGTTCTTTAATGAAAGTGCTTTGAACTTATTCTTAATAACTAAGTCATTAAGAGCATCAGTTTTCTGCCACTTTGACACCTCATTGTGGTTTTCTCTTTCAGCTACTTATTTTCTGCTTTTCGAGGATATAAATAAAATGCAGTTATTTTCAGTTATTTACCTGCTACATGAACTTAAGACATGCATACTGTACTTCTTTGCAAGGCAGTGAAGTTGGTTCTGCAGAAGACACCAGCAGTCAGCACGGGTAGGTGTCTCATCACTACCAAGTCCACTGTTTTATGGAACATGTCATTAATCTTAACTGGACCTTTTTCAATGATTTGTATCAGTGGGCAGTTGTTTTAAGGGAAGGTTGATCTGAAATTTTTACAATGAAAAGAAAAATTTGGCGTAAGCCTGTCAAAACCAGCCACATCTCTGCTATAGCACATAACGTGGCGAGGGGGGGCATTTCCATGTGCTATTTTCCACGTCCGTGTGGTGAATTTTCTTTAGTCAGTTGACGGGCTGGATTTTTGGGTGGAGAGAGGCTTGAGGAAACCTGCAGTTCTGAGAGAGCTCGTGGACTGGGGAAGATGCTCAGCTAAAGCAAGAGATCACGGGAAAGAAAATATTGGCTCATAAGAAAAGGGCGTGAGAAAGGAATAGCAGCTAGTCAGGAAATATCAGCCTTGCAACGTGCACTGTTCCTGGGCCTGGCCCCATCGCATGTCAGCGCGTTCACCTGGCTGCTTGACACGGGGTGACCTAGCAGATGTGGGGGAGGTGGTCCATTGATACCCATCCTGCAGCATAGGGCATCCTCCTTTGGTATGGCCATTGCAGGGAGAGGGTAGACAGACCTGCTTTCTGGGGGCTTTTGGACATTGCTGTGACACGGTTGGATTGGTTAAGATGGGACCAGCCGCAGGCCCAGCCACGCCCTCCTCACTCCAGAGCAAGTAAAGGAATTCAGAACTCTAGGAATTAATGGACAGGTAGACATCTTTTGAACTTCACCCTTGCTATCTTCCAAAAAGCCTGCTGAGACTGCAGTGTCGTCAAGGAGGGACAACCCCGCGACACAGAGCAGAGTGGTGATTTAATGTCAGGCGACTCACCCTTTTGGTGTAATACAGTCATGATAGCCAATTGGAATATTTTATGTACAAAGCATAAAACACTTTGAATGTATTATGTTCTGCTGATGCTTCTACTCATATGCTGTGAAATTATGTTCTTCCTTTGTTAGAATTTTTTTTTGCAGAGTACATTAATATTTTCAAGCATTCACTGCATAGCATCCCTTTTTCTCCCCCCCCCCCAGAACTGTCATTTCCCAAAGGAGCTTCCATGTTTATAATATTAATTCCCTGTTCTGTGCTAGTTGCCATTTCAAACACACACATGCATGTCACATCTGTTACCCGGGAAGTGACATTTCCCTTGTGGAAAATATAATTTCCTGTTCTTTTCTTGTTGCCCTTCCTGAATAGTCCTTTTTGATTTGCCATGTTTCAGTAATTTATAATGTATGGTGTGACTTGGGAACCATTTGCAATGTCTAGTTTCCATCACCCCTGATCCATCCCACACTTAGGAAAAAAACCATAGCAGTACCCCCCCCTTTTTTTAAAGGAAATTCTGTCTTCTGGGTCCAGACTATTAGTGGATATTTGAGTTGTGGACTCATTGCTTCTTACAAGTATTGATTGCAAACTACATTGAAGCTACAAAGACCTGCTGGGTACTTACAAAGATGCTAAGGACAGAGCCACAGATGGTATGGGCATAGGAAAGATGGTACTAAAGTCAACATGTTGCTACCATTGCTCATTCACCCTACCCCCAGCTCTTTCTAGCAGGAACATGTGTAATTTAGAAAGCACTTAAGATTATAACCAACATGGGAAATAGTTTCCGTGTTTTTATAAGAATGGTTTCATTAGCTCAAATGGTTTTATAGAGAACTGGATTGGAAGATGCCGTGATATAAAAACATCTCACTGGAGCGTCAAGAAGAAACAGCTCAAAAAAACAAAACAAAACAAAACAAACAAACAAACAAACAAAAACAAAAAAAAAAAGAAAAGAAAAGAAAAGAAAAAACCGCTCACTAGGGTGCCCATCTCACTTCTGCCTCTAGTGGCAGTAGATATTTCTACCTACCTGCACCTCTTTTACTGTAACTTCTGTCCATTTGTCTTTCAGCGACTCTGGGGTGTTAATGAGCCCTGGTTTTAAATATGGAGTTTTTGCAGCTCATACTGTCCAGATGTGAACATAAGCAGCTTGAGGACTCTCTCACTTTCTAGCTGAGTTTTGTGGGCCTTTTCCTGGTAATTGAACCTTCTATCATCTGCATTCAGCAGACAGTCTCCAATAGAAGGCACATCGCCACACTTTGTGTTCGTTTTTAAGGGGTGCCAGGAACAGATGGAGAGGCCTCAGGTGCAGCAATTTCTATTGGTCACTCCATTTCTTTATAGACTTTCTTACTTACTCTTCTGAGCCCTTGCTGGACCCTGTGACAAATACTACGCTGCCTGACTCTCAGTATTCCAACAAGTTCTTTGCTTGTGGAACATGCTGTAATGCCTCTAGCTTGCATTCAGCTCAGACCAAAAAACTTACCAGGAGTCATTTTTTACTGGTAACGTGTGAGCAGTAAAAACACATAGGAAAATGATCTTCTTCGTTATGTCTTTGTAACTTTGATTTTAAAGTTAATACATTTCTCCAGATCACTCAAGTCGCACAGAAAACTCTTACTGTGTAAGAGCCCTGACACCCACCGCAGCCTCTGCCTGCCACACTCCCTGCCACACTGAGTGACACCGGCTGCTCTGCATTGAGATTGCTGAGCATGTGAAATAGTCAGAAGTAAAGTTTGTAAATCTCTGGTCAATTCCATTCATTTATGATATGGCAAAGTAAAAATATTTTTCACATGTAAGGTTAAAGGATTGAATTTTGTCCACCTTTACTGTTTCGTAGCTGTGAGAAAATAGAAAGTTACATGCATTAGTGACATTCCAACCCACTGGAACAGAACCCTGCAAATCCTTTCCTTTTTCTCTTTTTATAATTTTATCTTTGATTCTTCTGGAGTTCCATGTGTGAATATAGTGAATATTTTCACACCTTAATCTCCAAACTCATTCCTCCTCCTCTGCATCACACTTTTCTTCTCCCCTCTATCTAGCCTCCTATTTGCATGTCTTTTTGCCTGTGTGGCCCACTGAGTTTTATCTGGGTTGCCTTTGAGGGCGTGTGTCCGAGTGCTTGCTGGTTCATGAATCAGTGGGTACAATACACCACTGAGAAAAACATCTTGCCTTTCATTGACTCTCAACAGTCTCTCAAGGAGGTGTGGGGTCTTTCTCCTTCCATGGTGAAATATTGACAGGTCAAATCCTGTGCAGATCTTGTGGAAATACACATAGCTGCAGTGAATTCATAGATGTAACAGCCCTGTCAAAAATAACGTCTGGTCACACCCCTGTCTCCTTAAGGTTTTTAACAATCTTACTGCCCTGTTTCTCTATATTCCCCAAGCCTTGGGGTATGTGCATGTGTTTCTAAACTGATATTTTCAGATTTTCAGTTCATTTCCTTTCCTTAATTGATCCTTCGTGTGTCCCTAGCACAGAACGAGCCTGATGTTCTTTGCTGGGCTACAGGCATGCTCTTGAGTGTGCAGTGCGGGATCCAGGTCACAGACCGTCCCCTTCCTTCCCTTCCTTCCCTTCCTCACTGGCTTCCTGCGGCATACAGTGCCATGCTCTTCCCTTCCTCCAAAATCACGATCCATAGCGGTCGTGACTTTGGGATACACTTCAGAACATTCAACTGCTTGTCTTCGTGTAGAGAAAAATCACCAGGATTTTTCAGTCCTTTTGATTACGCTGTTATAATGCTACTGCTCTCTGCATTCATTTCAGGTACACACACACACACACACACACACACACACACGAACACACACACACGAACACACACATACACATTTGGAGCCTTCATCAACACCCTCCAGGAACTCCACATGTCAGAGTTGTGACAACCTGGTACCTGAGAACAGAGCTATTCTTAAATCAATTCATGCCAGCACCTACAGTTACATGTCAGCCATGTGCTTCCCTCTCCAACTCCAAGAATTCATGAACTCCCAAATATGTAGAAGGGCCAGGTATGCCTTCTCCCACTTCACATATCTGCACCAGTCTCAGGCACACTGGATGTCTTCCTGAAGTCCCCCAACTTGTTTGCAAAGAAATTGAAACACATTGAATGCATCCCTCACCTATTGCTGGTTTTTTTTTTTTTTTTTTTTTTTCCATGCAGTGACTTTTCGATTTTTTTTAAGGACATAACGGCAATTCTTGCCTTAGGTAAGGATGTAATTACCCCGTTTTTTGAGGAGTCCGATCTGGAACAGAAATCATAGAAAGGGTAGTTTCATAAACCCTTTTCTGAATTCTCTAACAGGGTGTAAGTGGCCCCAAACAGTAATTTATGAATGAAAATGAACATGTCCAGAAGATCGATGCAAAAAGTGACTGACAGGGGGAGACCTAAAGCAGTCTTTGAGATAAATTGTCCTCTCCACTTTAAAAAAATTACCCAAGCTCTGTTGGAGCCAATTGAAAACATCTGTTGTTTTATTTATAACCACCATTTCTAAGAAGCATATTCTATAGCAGTTGAAAAAGGAGTTGACAGCTCATAATTCATAAAGTTACTGAGGCTAATCTGATAGAACAAAATGTACAAAACTCCCCCTGCCGAGCCTGTGTTGCTGCTTCCCTTTCAGCCCTGTAGCTACTTGGCGGCCCGGCCCAGCTGGAAGAGCATAGGTCTTTTATGGTCCTCTAGAAAGGGGGCGTCCTGCCAGGGGGAGGTCGCCTTCACCCCTGACCTCCATCAGTCTGAGTGCCTTGGGACTTTGTCATTAACAGCATTCTAGTTATTTCCATTTGTAAGAAGCCAACCTTGCTGCCCCACCCCCTTTTGTAGCCAGGAAGTTCCAGCTGTGTGCTGCCTGTAGGTTGTCTCTCCCCTCCCCCCACTCCATCCCAAGGGCTATCCAGGGATTGAGGTGTAGATTAGAAAGAAAGACTACCCAGTTCCCTACCTCACCTCAAGTAGGCTGTTTTAGCTACTTTCTTCACCCATTAACTTCTTTATATTGAAACAGCCACTTCACCCTGTGGACTTTTATGCAGTTATTAGAATACACACACCCCTTAAATGTCATCTCCCTGTGTGTGTTAGCTCGTTCTGAGAATCTTTGGTGGAGCAAGGTCAGATGCAATCGGTCTATACTTTACATTTCGCTAAGGTTCCATCTTCAGTGTTTCCTGGTATCACAGTAAAGGATAAAAGGTGGGTCTGACCCAAATAAGCTTTGTAGCTTAGTACAGTTTCTCAGCCTGAACTGTTTGCAAGAAGGTAATGATATGGTCTAACCCCTGCCCCAGAGCATTCATTGAAAATTCTTCAAGTCTTCACCAGAATAAGTCTGTCCATTTCTTTAGTGCAGAATCTAACCATCTCTTTCTGACTGTGGTGTCTTGTGAAGTAGAATTTATTAGTCCACCAGGATTAATCACCTCTGACAGAAGTAGTGAAAATATAATTGCTTGATTTTTTTTAAACTGATTGTTCATACCATTAAAAGTTTTATTTTATTTCAAAATCATTTAGCCTTTGTTATATGTAGACAGATTAGTCTGCGTTCTGTGATTTTTAAAGATATAGTTAATAAAAAAAAACTTTATTTTCTTATTTATTTCATCTGTATTATAGAGAATTTTCCCTCTGATATTTTCGAATCTTGTCTCTTTCTTCCTTTTTTTGTTTTTCTTGCCAATTGCACATGCAATTCATCTTTTTCCTGCTCTTTTCTCTGATACCCTGGACACTGTATTCTTTGCCGGACCCTTTATCCATCTGATGATTTACCAAGAGTCCTCTCCACCTTTCCCAATATGTTGAGCTGGCCAGTTATTTTTAGCTGAGTAAACCCCATGACATCCTTGGGGGAAGAATGTGCTTAGTTTAGCCTTATGAGAAAATATTTAATAAATGCTGTCCTGAAAATATTTAGCCTGCCCGAGTGGGCCGGCCAGAGCTCAATCCTGATAAAGCAGAGGCGATGGCGAGACGCTGGTTCTAACAGTCCAAGCTCAAGTGGAACAGACGCTCCTCACCGAGGCCTGTACGTGTCGTCAAGTGCTTTCCTTTCAGCAGCCTGCAGAGATCTCAGCAACCTCCGTTCTTGGCTGTATCAACCCCAGAAAGGCACGGCGCAGTGATTCTGCTTACTTAAACACACTAGATTCAGGGAGTGCCTGAGATTGCTTTCAAGTCAGTCCGTTCTTTTGGATTCCTTTGGCCACTTTGGGCAAATCATTCCCACTTCATCTTGCTTGACTACAGCATGGGTGCAATGATAGACCCTCATACGTCCCTACCAGTTAAATGAGGTGATGCACTGAGCGTAGTTTCCCACACTGATTAATGCTTGGAACCATTGATAATCGTAATAGTTTGTCTTCACTCTTTTGCCATGTTTTATTTCTTTACCTCCTCTCTAAACCACATACTGAATCTAAAGAGTCTAGTCCTTGACATACCTTGGGACCTTGCTCAAGTTGCGACTCAAGCCATCCCTCCCATAGAGTGGTACACAGATGCACTGAAAAACAAGGCTCTCAGCCCCCGATCCCTTAATAGCTGACCCAATTCACGAGGCAGTGAGACCCTCCACTCCCATCGGCGTCATCTACTCAACTCAAGCTTAGGTACTTGACTGCCGAGGTCCAGTGTTGGTCCCATCTGCAAAGCCTGGTGCACACAGGCACTGTTACCTGTATACGGATTAATCACTGAGATTCTGGCTTCTGCGGCTATGTGGGTTTTGTCTCTGTAGCTCAGATGCACATCCAGTTCTTGCTTGTTTTAACATGTGGTACGAAGACTTGCATGGTATCATGTGAGAGCCTGCAAGAATGCAAAATCTCAGGCCACTCTTCATACCTACTCCACCAGGTCTGCTTACGTACATGTGAAAATTTAAAAGGCACTATCCCATGTCACTGCCCGTGGAGATAGTCTGATGAGACGTTTATGGACAAAAGAATTTTTCTTCACTTCAATTTTTCTTTTCTGGGTGCCTTAAGCAGCAGAAGTGCTTTTGTGGCCAGAGCCTGAGATCAGGGTGTGGGCCTGGCCAGGTTCTGGTGAGCGTCTCTTCCTGGCTTGCAGGTGGCCATTTCTTATTGGACCCTCCTATAGAAAGGCTGGGGAGCAAGTCGAAAGGATATAAAATTGTCACATGAAGACCTCATGACCCAGTCTAAGCCAAATAAGTTCCCAGAGGCTATGTCTCTGAATATCATCACTTTGTGGCAAGGCAGGTCTTTAACTGGCTTCAACATTTGAATTATGTGGGACACACAATTCAGTCCATAGCCCCTAGTTTGTGTCCCTTACCTTGAAATGCACCTAGAAGGAGTTATGGATAACCTATATATGTGGCAAGTTTTTAAAATTAGAGGTTTGTGTGGCATGTGTTTGGACATTGAACATTTCTTTCAACTTCCCAGTGCATTTTAAAATGTTGGAGAAAAAAGCCATGCTCACTGGAATTATTAGGATGGAATTCAGTTGATCTTTTTGCTCTGATTCCCTTCCAGGCTTTCTTAACTGCCTGTACTGTTCAGCTGGCTCACTTTGCCTCTTTGGCATTTCTATCTCTCCTCAAGTTCCATCTCTTCTTGGCCAACCAACATCTGCTTCGGCCCCGTCCATTAAGTTCCAGCCTGGGTCACGTGCTTCTTTCTGAGCAGTAGTTTCCCATCCTTCTCCCTGCCTTCTCGTGATCCATTACCTTCAAGTGCATTGAGACTTCTCAGCTTGTGTCAGTGACCTGGCTTTGTTATATGTAATCATTTATAGCATGATGGTGTAAGAGTTGGAAGTTTATTTATTATCATATATATGGGAAAGTCTTGAGCATCTTTTGTCCACTCACTGTAGTTAGAACTTGTGTAAGGATTCTGGATGCCCCTACCTCTGGCTCTTAGAAGGGTCACCTATCGCTTTGTTGTGTAGGGTAGGGTAGGGTTAATTGTCTGCACATTAACATAGTGCACGAGTAAAGGATAATAGACTGACTTTCATATTTGGAGAAGGCTGTATAAAAATGTAGCTGTACTTGAACCCATCAGAGAGTGTTACATTCATTGCTTTATGGTATGATCATCACAATGCTATCTGTTACACACAGTTACCCTTGAAATCTGGGGGAACGGATCATAGATTTCTTTTCCTAGCCTGGAACTGAGGAAGGGAAGACCGGCCTGAGCTGAACTCTTGGATGTTACTGACGAGCTCATGGCATTGACCAAATGACTTAATTTCTCCATGTCTGTTTCCTTGCCTTTGAATCAAGAATAATAAAGATCAGAGATCTTTGAACTGCTGTGAGAAATAAATCAAAACATATGTATAAAACAGTGTGGGGCCTTATCTCTTAGCTGGTGTCGGTAATAGTCATTCATTCACTCACTCAACAAGCAGTCAAGTGCCTACCATGTGTATGAAATGTGATTCTCCCCTCCCCCCTTCTCTGTTCTTTCTTTTCCTTTTTGGGGCGTCTGAGTCATGCTTCAGATGAAATCTTTCTAAGCCAACAGACCAACTTCCTTATAAATCATTGACCTCTGAAATTCCTGGGACTCAGCTATAAATTATTTTCTGGATGGGGAGGAGGAGGGGGATTCTCTCTCCTCCCCACTTCCTCCTTCCCAGCATTGCAGTTTGCACTGAGTTGTCATCTTTCAATTAGTCTCCCGTTGAGGTGATGAGGCCACCTGTCAGAGATGTGAGACCGCGAGTGAGACCCTCACTTAGAGGTTCCTCATCCCTGCCCGTTTGCCAAGAAGATCTTGGCCCGCTGTGCGGCAATCTGTTGTCTGGAAGCCAAGCTAAGTGTACAGGAGGAAGTGGGCAGTGTCTCTCGTGCCTTCCTTTGACTGTCTCACCTGCAGGGCAGAAGAGATCAGTGGTAGAGAACTTGGAGATATTAATCACTGGCAACATTAGTGTATCTGCAAAGAGCTGCAGACTTCTCATTTAATATCTCCACAATTTCTTCAGTGCCTTCTGACAGTAATACAGTCATGCTGAAGGTTTAGCTTCATATCTGTTCTCAGTTTTCACTGCCCATGCATTTTATTTCTTTCTCCACCTCTTCCTCAAAAAAAAGAGAAAAAAAATTCTCGTTTTTGCCAAGTTTCATATAATTTATCGCATAATCATTTCAACTTCATTTTCTGTTCATATTCAGAAAGCTGAAGCTAAATAACTTAAACAAACTAGTGTTATGTTCCTTATTGGAGAAAAGTGTGGTAAATTAAAATGAATAGGATTATTGAATAGGCTTCTGAAAAGACATTGAGAATTATTTTAGAACAAAAGGCAAAATATTAATGTCCACACTGATAAATACTCATGTCCTTTAAGAATTGTGGAGAAAACTTTGTCTTAAGATGATAGCCTCCAGTCTTCATATTTATCATTGTGATTGAGTATTTTTAAAAAAATCTGTTACCTGAGTTATTCAAACATTTATGTACTATGTCTGCATATTTATTTAAATCCGTTTAATTCTTATTAACTTCTATAATTCTCATTTTACAGATGAAAAGTCTCAGATCCAAGTGCAGTAAGTGGTAAAACTGGGATTAAAATTAGTCTTTTCAGGCCTATGCCTTTTATACTACTGACTGAATAAAGATTTACCCAAAAAGCAACAAACCTGTAGTTCATTTTGTTGTTGTTTTGTATGTATGTCATTGTCTTACCCCAAGAGCACTTCAGTTTCCAATACAGTTTGTAGCCCACAGAACTGAAGATGCTTAATATCTGCACTGTACAGATGTGCTTATAAAGTTTACCTTAAGGATTTGGGGTTTGTTTGAGTTGGGTCCACCATTTTTCATTTGAAGTCTTGAAAGGGATCATTTCACATAGAAGTCAAGCTTAGATTCGGCAGCAGGCAATAAAAAGCCTGACATCTTGATTTAATTTTGGTCCACATTTACATATACCCTCTCTCTCCCGTGTGTTTCGTGTTACATTTTCAGAGGTAAGTGGCAGTTTCTCACATACTTCCAAGCTGCTTCCATCCGTAATGAAATACTTGGCTTGAGGAGTTTCTGTGTCCTGATGTTTCCGTTTAAACTTTCCACTCATCCCTGCCAAGCACTAACTTTAAACTTTTCTTTTTTCCTTCCTTCCTCCCTTCTCTCTCTCTCTCTCTCTCTCTCTCAAATTGAGAATGCTACCATGAGGCACAGTGGTGTGTTGCTGCCATCTTCCCTCAGTGGTGGTGTCCACATTTCTTAGAGCACAGTTGTCTCCCACACACACGGCCAGTACCCAGGCGTGCCCAGGCCTATCCAATCCATGTTCATAGTTTGGGGAAGGGCTCTGGTTTGGAGACAAGTTTCCTTGTGTTCTTTGGGAATGGCCCTCACAAGGACCGAGGAAGCGGTGGGGAGAGAAATTGAATCAGTGCAAATTCTTTGTGCAGCCTGCGCCTCCAGGTTCATGATTGTTCTTATCAGTGTTGGGGGTCGTTGGGGTCCTCCTTTCTTTTACAGTAGTGCATGGTGTGCGTCTCAGGTTCACCACTTTTAGCTTTCCTTGCTGCCTTTCTTTCCTTGCCCCATACTTCTTTTGATGAGAAATGATTTAGTTAATTGATTGTGTAGCGGAATCTACGAAATGTGCCCAGATGCCGAGGTCTCAAAAGGTGTGCTGTAGCGGTAGCAGGCTTTCAGGACCTAAGTGCATTCCTTGTTCAGATACAAAAATCTTTCTGGAAAGTCAAATCTGACTGGAATCGATAATACAGACTGTAGAGACATCCTGCTGTTAATCTCTGTGTTGCCTGACAACCCCATCTTATGTGTTCTGTATTTCTTTGAAAAATTTTTTTAGTTCTGTTTTATCTTGATCAGACTGTGGTGTGGGATGCTTTCTCAGGGACTAGCCAAAGAACACCTTGCCAAGTTTGACCAATCCTGGCAATTGTCACTTCCTGTTGGAACCTCTTACAATGAGATCTGATGACAAAATTATTGGTCTTGCATATTTAGTGGATTTCAAGAAATAGTTCATTTTAGGGTTACGAAAGGTAATATTGGTTAGTAGCATTTGTGGTACTTTTAGAATTCCAATGATGTTCCTGATGTGCAGACAATCCACATGATCTTGGAAAGGACTGCCCAATGACCTGGCTCTAAATCTTTCTGAGGGAAACGCGAGTAGAAGATGTTTAAAGAGTGGGAAGCCCTGAGAGCTGTTGTTTTTCTTTTTTCAATTGTTTACTTTGTCTTTTAAAATTCTTAGTGCAGAATCTTGGTGAGCTGTAATGATGATGCCTTGAGAAGCAGTTTCATCTTCTTCAACATTAAAAGATTCAGCCAGAAGTTCACTCAGTATATCACAGAAGGAGAAATACCAGTTCCTACTAGAGCAGTGAGGTAGCATTTTTTTAGAAAACTTTGTGTACATTTTGAGAAAAGGCCGATATCCTTGCCATCCTGGTGACATTCAGAAACATCGTCTAACATCAGAACTTTGGGCAAATTGGAATGTGTTTGCTAAAGAGATAATGGGAAAGGGAAGGAAACCGAGGCAGCTTTGCTTCTGTTCCTTCAGCTGAAGTGAGCTGGAAGGCTTCAGTGTGCCGCACTTGCCAGTCCAGCAAGAGAACGATTCAATCTCTCAATTAAATGGAATCTTTAATTATTATTTAATTTAACGTTCATATTTGCTTGCAGAAAAGATCACGTTGATAAGATTCTGGAAAGGAGATAAACCTTTATTAAGGAATTCTAATTTCAGTGCCAGTGCTGAAGGTTTTTTTTTTTTTTTTTTTCCTCATTAAAAAATGCCTGTGTTATTTGTGAAGGAAAGGGGAAGAGGATGTGGCATGTCAGTGACCAGAGCATTGCATGGGCATGTGTGCTTGTGTTTGTGCTACTTAATCTTGAGTGTTGGGAGTTTGGGCTGTGCTAAGGCCTGTTTGAGAAGGTGAAGGAGACACAATACTGAATCCTAACTCTTAACATTTCTTTACACCACTTCTTTTCCTTCAAGTTTCATTTCTCATACATATGCCGGCAGGATAGTATTCCTTTTGTTCAAAGCAGAAGGTAAAGTATTTGTGGGAGCTAATAAATATTTCTGTGAGCTGAAAACTACAGACAGACGAAGGGAAATGGCCTACAGCTTATCAAAGGAAAGGAAATGCTGTGTTCTTTCATTTGATATTTGTGTGTATGTGTGTGTGTGTGTATGTGTGTGTGTGTGTGTGTGTGTGTTTCTAAATAGGATTTTGGGTTTTGCTTTGTGGCTCAGACTGTCCTTGAATTCATAATCCTCCTGTCTCAACCTTCAAGTTCTAGGATTACATGCTTGTACACAGACACCCTGCTTATTGTTCTTTTTTTTCTTTTACAGTACTTTTTACTTATAATGATTATGAAACTAAATGCATGTGTATATAAAGTGCTTTTCAAGTGCATTTACATTTTAACATCTTGTAACTCAGTGTTGTCATTGCTGGATTTTTCAGGGGAATTTTTTTTTTTAATCCAAGTTGTAAACCCTGAACCTTAAGGCCACCTCCAAACAGATGACTGGTAGGCTCCTGGATGCTCTGATCCTGGAGATGAAGTCCTTCCTCTCTCCAGCCCTCTGTCCTGTGACGTCTGGAAAACGAACAGCATGTTGAACTCTGCCTTCATAAAGTGCAGAAGGTGTGAGCATGCCATAGGGCACAGTCCCTGGGGAAAACCAGGTGATGAACTCTGCAAGCCCTTGAGCGTGATGGGGGGGTGCCCTTTCTCAGAGAGGGCTTCTCTCATGAGGTCTTTGTGACTCAGGAACCTCCCATGAGCTATTGACAGAGTTGCTCTTTGCTCAGGCTGTTAGACTGCCATTCAACACCACGTTCACTACCTTGCACATAGCTATTTCAGCCCATGACAAGTCAAAGAAGAAATTCAGTTCCTGAACTTTGTAGTAACTGCATTCTAAGTGCTCAGTAGCCACTGTGGCTACTAACTGCTTTATTGAAGAGCACATCTAGATAAACATTGTTATCATCACAGAAAGTAGGATTTTCTTTCCTGATTCAGAGCTTCTCCTTTTGACCTGTGTGGTTGGAATGACCACTAGAATAGATGGCAAATCACACATGTCCATATCTTTCACAGAGCGTGTTGCACTCTGCAAGATTCCCAGGCCTGGGGACTTCGGGTTTTGCAAAATGACTTAAGTATATTGTACTTAGTTTTCTCAGGTCAAATTCTAATAACACAACTTATGTGAATCTGTTGTCATTTGTGTTGACTTGGTACTTGAAGGTTTAATTAAAAATGTATTTGATATCATGTGTGACTTATAAAGAATTATATCCTTAAAAATCTTGCTGTTCAGTCTTCTTTAGACTATGACTGACTATGATATGAATTAGACTTAGATTGTATGTAAGCCTCTGAACTGGTTTGTAGGAGATTGGTCGACAGATAATGTGTACAGATATCTTCTTGGAGAAGCATGCACTTATATTTTGAAGTTTGAGGAGTTTGAATGTTTAGCTCCCTCTTCTGGCATATTTTGAAAAACACACTTTAACTAGAAGTGCATTTTTAAAAGAGAATATGATTATAATGCAAACGAATATTGGTGAATGTCATCCAACTAGACATTTTTTGTAATATTACAGTTGATAAAACATACACAAAAAGCATGAAAACACAGTTTATAAAAATATCACATTTCTTAATCTACTCTCTGCCCAAAATATGTATAAGCAAATCGCAGCTTAATTTGATGTCAAGAGGGTAGTGGGCATTTGATTGACTTGTTGCTACACCTGGAGCTTGGTGGGCCTTGCGGCAAAAAAAAGGTCCAACTGAGTACAGTATTTTAGTTACATGTCATGTTAACAAAATAACTCTAGCTCAGATCCTCTTCTGCCCAAGCCTATCCTACCTCCAGGTAAAGATCTGCCCTGAGGAAGATACTCTAGGGTACCGAGCACCAGTGGCCATTCAGGAAATTCTAGGATTCTGGGTAGGCAACTCAGGATCAGTGGAGAGAAAGGATTTGTTCCCGAAGCACCAAAAGTATGAAGCCTGGTATAGGGGGTTACTCTTGTTTGAGCCTGAGTGTGTTACTTACTGTTGGATATGTGAAATGACTCATGTTTATAATATACTCTTCATGTGGTCTAACCATTGCACTGCCCCCTGTGAAATCTCACAGATTTGTTTGTTTGTTTATTTTCAGCTTTGAGCCTGCCAGATCTGGCTGAGCAGTTTGCGCCCTCTGATGTCGCCCCACCTCTCCTTATCAAGCTCCTGGAAACTATTGAGAAGAAAGGTAACCAGATTGCTACAGGCAGTCTCAGTTTGTTAAACCCTTGTTTCATAACTGCTGTAATTTATATGTGTCTCTGGGGCATTGCTTATATTAAGGCCCATTTGTAACAAATGCTGGGATGGACACACTCGCTCCGTGGGTTTCTGTACTAGGGGAATGATCTTGGTCAGTAATTTCTAACTTTATATTAGCATGTAGGTACTGTATGGAAATAAGTATATTCACTATAATTTCATAAATAATATTAACCTGCTTCTTAATGACCAACTGGTTTTGCCAAAATTATTGACGTGCCAGTTAAGATTAATAAGCTGAAGTTAGCTTCCAGGAATATTTGGTACACATCTAGAATAGATACTAGATAGAACTGGAATGTCCCTCTGGCAGCTCGCTCACAGGTTCTCCAGAGTGTTTTGCTTACTTGGTCTGTTTTTTATCCTAGGACTAGAATGTTCAACTCTCTACAGAACACAGAGCTCCAGCAACCCTGCAGAACTACGGCAGCTTCTTGGCTGTGGTGAGTGTCACACATTACAAATGAGATAGATGCAAGAGGTAGATCTGACCCCTCTGTTTCTGGTGATACACCAAGAAAAAAAATTTTTTTAAAAAGTAATGTGTGTGCAGCATTATAAGTTTTAGGGGAACCCTCTGGTCATACATGGTTCACCTGTCCTGTTATGTTAGCAAACTTTGATTCTGTGTCTCCCGAGTTGGGCCGTACAGGCGTGTCTCTAGTCTCATAGCTGTGGGTCCCTGGCTTCTACTGGAGTTGCACAAACAACAGGTTAGGATTTCTTTAGCTCTGCAGATCTACCACGGCTCCTCGATCGACCCTGCTGTTGGCCACATCCAACCCATTTGTTTCAACCCAAGCATATTCAAGCCTATGTCATTTGACAGATGACTCCTGATAACCCTCTCCCTTTCAGTACTTATCCTTCTGGACTGCTTGCCTGCTTTCTTTTTTTCCGTGTTGCATATATATATATTTTTTTTTTTCAGTAATGCGCTGATAAACCAACTCTCTGGATTTTTCTATAGCACTAATTTATAGCATTTTCCCACTTTTGTGATGTAAATATCCCCAGAATGGTTGATTTCAAGATAATCAACATGTTGTTTTATTGAATATGAAGCTGGAAAAACTGCGAACATTTGGCTCCATTGCTGAAGCGACACTAATTTATTCAGCCAAATGGTGGCTTTAGATTGACTTCCAGCAAACATCCTCTCGCATCAGCTTCTGGAATCTTTCAAATCCTTCATTCTTTCATATATTCTTTGTGCCTTTTTGTTTATGTGTTTACTTTTTGTCTGTTTATTTGTCTTAGAGGGGTTTGGTTTCTTAGTTTTAGTCCTTGAGAAGTAATTTTCTGCCTCTCATCATTTTAACTGAATTTGGGTATTTCCATTGATGAGTAACACTAGTTCTTCCAGATCTGGAGGAAGCACTTGCAGAAGTATGCTCTTATGGGAATGCCCACCTAATGTGCAATAAATGAAAATGTCTTAGAAAGAATCAAACTGGAAACATACTGCCTAGATGTTTGGACTTCATTTTCCCTGTCCATTGAAATCAGCCCTGCACATGCGCACACCAAGCTCACTCCTTCCACTCCGACATGTGTCCCACCAAGCACTTCATTAGAAGTTGACTGGCAGACAAGTCAGGTTAAAAGACTTGTTCTCTGTATTTCTCACAGCCTTACTGGGGTGTTAGGAAAGCAATGAATTTTGTCGTCAGCCACTTGAAATAGAGATACATGTTCTGGTCGGAAAATTGATCAAAATGAACATGTTAAAAGCCACAGGAAATGTTTAGACTTTGCAAACAAATGAAATGGAAGTTACTGGAGAATTAGTGGTTAAGGTTTTCAGTGTGACCAGTGCAGAGTGATATAGATGAGCTATTTTCTTCATATCACCCATGAGATGGTATAAACAAATAAGCAAGGTTCACGTCAGATGGCTAGTTTTCCTTCCCCACATTGACGACCAACACACACACACACACACACACACACACATACACACACACATGCATACAAAAAAATCCCAAAAACAAAACAAAAATAACTCACTTGTATTCTGTGCCTCAAAAATGAATTTTGAAAGCAAAAATAAAAGTGACGCTCTTCCAAAATTAGAGTCAACCTATCCAAGCTCTTTCCAGTTTTTATAGAGTTTCAAATTTGTCAAGATATTATATAACACTTTGAAAGAAACTTTAAGATAGGTCATTACACCTGAAAAGAATCATGGGTTCAAATTGACTTTCTAAATTTGCAATGTCTTGAAGGGAGATAGGGACAGCAGCAAGTTTTCTTCATACCTACTAAGTTCCTTTATGCCAAGATCACATTAGCTTTTTGATAATTGGTTGTTACACTTAAAGACTCCAGAAAAGGAAGCTGAGATTAAATAGATTCTTTAACACCTCCCCCCCCCAAAAGCCTTGACAGAGTTCTGGATTGCATCCATGTTATTCTGACTACCAAATATCTTGTCCTTCCTTTTTTCCTCCCTGAACCAACTCATTCTTGCCTTTTTGTCTCACTTTGAATTCTTATGGTCTAAATTTTCTAGCATCTTTTGATTTGGTTAACCTGAGCAGGTTTCCTCAACCTGTGCACTATCAAGGTGTTTGACTAATTCTTTGTTAGAAGTTTGGAGGACCATCCTGTTCTTTGCAGGATGTTTATCCACATCCTGGCCTCTACCCACTGGGCGTTCCACCCCCACACCCCTGAACCAGACAGATCAACTGCAGAGGTGGGAAGGTGGGTGAGTGGAACATTAGAGGGAGGGACTGGTTCAATCTATATCAGGAGCAGAACAGGGAAAAGTGAAGAAGAGAGTGTTACTTCCTGTCTTAGCTGAAGACTGTAGCTCTTCAATGGCATTGCAGGTGATAGAGCTGTGAGTGTTACTGCAGAGAACTCTTGTAAGGCACTGATCAGAAACCCCAAGGAACTTTACAGAATAATAAGTAAAATCAAACACACTTTGTCATCAGCTCTAGTGGAATTTGCATGTGAGTTTAGCCCAAGACCTGGGTGAAGTTATTTCATTCAATTGTTCTAAAGGCTTTGTGAACTTAAGCCACTGTGTTCTGGAGAAGGGCTCAGGGTATGAGCCCCACTCCATGGGTTCAATTCTCAAGCACCTGCTATACCACGTTCTGCCCCCTGCCCCCCGTCCTGTGGGAGGCAGGAAGAGCTGGTGAAGTGTTAACCCTGTCTCGGAGGCACTCTCGGTCTGGTGGGGAGATATGTAATCACCAACCTCTTGCCAAGTGTTATGATAGAGAAATTGCTCCTCGGCACTCTGTGAGCACAGGAGAACCCTGCCTGGGAGAGAGGGGTGTGAATATCTAGCGTCTTAATGTCTGTTCACATTGCCAAGTGCCATAGCACGTTTATCAGGATGAGAAAATTCAGTGGTGTTCATTTGCTAGGCACAGAGACCTTAAGTGAGGCATTTAATAATTAATGGGGGCCAGAAATTTGTCAAATACTCTCTCAGGAAGCCCTTACGCTCTTCTTTGACAGTATTTAATTACACTAGTAATTACATAGTTTCAATGTATACCTTCTATGATTGAGTACATATGCAGTATGCTTCTATTTAGTTTCATAGGACATGTCAGTGACATAGCATTTTCTCTTTTCTCCTTTTAACTTCCTCAACCTGACTGTTGTAGATTTCATACCGGGCCAGTTCTTTTGAGTGCTTCCAGACTTGGGCAGCATCTGCTTATTTAGTGGAGCAATTGGGCTCATCTGTGATCTAGAAGGGTCTGACCTAGAGATGGCTGACCTTGGTCAATACTTCCTAAAACCACAACAGGAAAATGAGGACTGAAAATTCCCAGGTTTTCCCAAACGTGAATTGATAAAATGCTGCATCTCAGAATTAATGGAAATTTAGAAATGTAAATAGGAAGTTACTGCAGAATTTTAACAACCAATTTCAAGGCTTTCTACAGGAGTAATGTGAACAGTTTTGGAATGTTTCTCCCTAATGCTGACTCACGTAACCTGAAGGCATCAGACTGTCAGAAGAAAGAGAAGATGAACATCTCTCTCCAGTAAATCCCCCAGCAGGAAAAGAGGTGTAGCAATTCAGTAAAGAGTGATACCAATCAGATCCATTGTATGCACATTCACAATGCACAGAGCTCTGAATCCTTGGGATGAAGGGGAAACAGTGCCCAACATAAAGCAGAAACACTGGGTACAGGAGTGACAGTGGGCATCCAAAAAAATGGAAGGCATTGGGCTGCTGCTGCAGGATGCTAATCATCACTGAAGATGCGGTGTCCAAATATTCTCTCATTCTGAGCTGTCAGGGCTCTGAGTGTCTGGGGAAGAACAGAACTCACTCATAACATTTTGTTGCTACTGACATCGCAGCCAAAGGCCAGGCATGCTAAATGCTTACATGTGGGATGGAACTGCACAGAGACAACTTGTTCTATCCAAAATTCAGGACCAAGCCCTTTGAGGAAGATCGCAATCAACATGCCACGCCTTTTGTCTGTTTCCAGTGTCATATTTAAGTCTCAAATTTGGAAAATTGGTCCAACTGAGCTATAAGTGCCTAAAACATTTCTTGCAATGTTTTGTTTTCTAGATGTTGCCTCTGTGGACTTGGACATGGTTGATGTGCAAGTTTTAGCGGATGCTTTCAAACGCTATCTCCTGGACTTACCAAATCCTGTCATTCCAGTAGCTGTTTACAATGAGATGATTTCCTTAGTCCAAGGTTGGTGTTTCTCTTCTGAGACCTCACTGAGAACAGATTGAGATAGGGCTCTCCCCGTAACTCTGTGCTGTGCTGCACAGAAATAGGAGATATTGAGAAAATCCTAAGTCACTCCTCCACCAAAATTCCCTCCTTTACTGGATCATCTGATAGAAGACTCAAATTCTGGTTGCTTAGAAGCCTGTCCACGTATTGAACTTGCTGGCTGTTGACTTTTGATCAGTATTAGAAAAGATCACTGCCATCTCTGGGGGACACAGCCATCCAAGTACTAGTGTTAGATGTGGGGAGCCAGGATTTGGTTGTATACACAGGAATGCTCTTGCATCGTCCCCAAGTACCCTGGAGTAAAATGTGTCGAGGGAACAGAGCTCCTTGGCAGTAGCTAAGGCTTTGTTCAGGGCTTTGGGGACAGGAAACTGTGGCTCATGACCTTCAAAGTTAGACCTGTGATACTTATCGGGTACTCGTTGGAGTAGCCAATCACAATTTTAGTCTGTTAAATAGAGGGCAGGTTTCTGTGAGCACACCCAGAACATCTTGTGATTTTTTTACAAGAAGAGTTTCTGGTGTTTCCATTTGACCTGAGAGCTTTTCTTTCTCACAACACATTTTCTGCCAAGAGGGACAGATGTCCCATCTATGCACCTCTCCTAAAGAGCCTCTGCAAATCTCCTGCATCTAGAAGAGGGAGCAGAATGGTTTGGGCATTGGTCCACTGGCATCTAGACACAGCCTTACTCTGTTTCTGTCTTTTTAACTTGTAGAAGTACAAAGCCCTGAAGACCCCATCCAGCTGTTGAAGAAGCTCATTAGGTCGCCTAGTATACCTCGTCAGTATTGGCTTACGCTGCAGTATTTGCTGAATCATTTCTTCAAGCTCTCTCAAGCCTCCAGCAAAAATCTTTTGAGTGCAAGAGTCCTTGCTGAAATTTTCAGTCCTATGCTCTTCAGATTCCCAGCATCCAGGTGAGTGGAAGACGGGAGCCGCATCTATGGGGGTGGGGAGAAGTGAGGGGAGATGGCTCTTTATGTATATTCTGAAGAGATGGGATCACAGATGTGCCTATTTGATGGGATTTCTAGCACATAGGCATCAGCTGTGTGGGAAGAGCCCAAGCTTGTGTTTAGGGATGAGGCTTCTCACAAAACCCTCTCTCTCCTGCAGCCCTGAAAATACTGAACACCTCATAAAAGTTATAGAAAATTTAATTTCAACCGAATGGAGTGAGCGGCAACCAGCACCAGGTACGATTTTGCGACTGCAACATCTAACTTTCATTGGTTGGCTATTGAGTTTTGAAAATGGTGTGTTTTTGTTTCCTCTGAAGTATCGTAAATTTCTGGTAGAGTCGAGATCTATAGTGAGACATTCATTACCTAGTGGTTTCAGCATGTGCAAATTTTAATGTATCTTGGTTTGGTTTTCTTAATTCATTCATTAATTTATTAACTCAAGACAGAGTCCTCACTGTGTAGTTCAGGCTGGCCTTGTTCTGTAGCAAAGGCTTGGCCTCTCAATCCTCCTGCCGCCACCTCTTGGTTTAGATGAGACTGGGGAGTGTTTCCTGGCCCTGTCACCTCTTGAGCTTCTTGCTGTTGAATAAATTTATGGAGTTCATTTTAGTTGTTGACATTTTTTTGTTTTTCTTTCTAATACTTATAAAGTAGGGGATTTATAATTACTATATAATTTAAAGTATTTTTGAATGTGTATTTTGGAAGTGAGCATGCTGAGAAATGTCTGTGAAAATAAACAGTTTCAGCAATGCAGGCAGCGTGAAAGCAAGAGTGTCACAACAGCGGGTTCCAGCAAGGCAGATGCTTGCACGCTCGTCTTCAGCTGGCCGTCCAGCAAAGCGGAAAACAGACTCACCTAGAGTAGCAGTTTTCATTTAAATGGATGCATGGGTTTTTTTTTTTTTTTCCCTTCTATTATGGAGAGTTCAATTGATGTTTGTTCTGAAAGTAGTTAGCCAGCAGCGTGGTCACTTAGCATAGTGATAAGTTTGGTAGGTGATGTTGCAGGACTCCTAGAAAGCTGTGCATGTAGCCTTCGTTTATATTGACCATTTAAGTGAAGCAGCACTTATTTTTTGTTTTTGATGGGTAACTCACGCAGATTGCCTGGTCGCCTATCCAAATAGTCATGTGGGTCCAGTTGCCGCGGCTACAGAATGAAGTGTTAATGCTGCGTCTTTCTGTCGTTTATTGCATGGCCACATGCGGTTCTTGTATCTGGAGGAGACAAGGCAGTTGAGTGAAGCACGGGTTTGGGCCTAAGACCCACCTTCACGATGGAATAAGAGAAGCGATAGACAGGCTCTCGCAGTTCAGGAATTGGGAAGAACTTCCGTGGACAGGTTCAAACTATAGTTCCCAGTGAGAGAGATGAGCAAGCGTGGTGTGACCCACATTGCAAACCACAGCTATCAGGGTGTTTAGTAGCCATGTCCATAAGTGTGGGCCAGGAGGAGACTATTACCAGGTGTAACCTGGGACTTTGGGCAAAGGGGAGGTCCCAAGGTTTCATCCTGTGTGATCTCATTGATTCTAGGAGCCTTACTTGTAGGAGGTAGGGGAGATGGAGGCTCATCCTAATTTTCCAGTGATCTTCCTTGCCTTCCATCTAAAGAGACATGCTGAAGCTCAAAGCCAGATGAGTTTGGCAGGTGTCTACAAACAAATCCATAACTGGGGTTTTTGAAAATTTCCACTCTACAAGGTGTGGTGAAATAAGCACTGGAGGCTGATAAAAACTGATTAAATGTCTTTTGTAAGACTGGCTTGTAAAATGTATCATTGTGACACCCATTTTCATAATGCTTCTCGATACATTGAAGGACCCTGCACTCCTCCACTAAGAAATCGGTGTGGCCATTTCAAAGGAGGATTAGTTTCGTCAGCTCTGCTGGAGAAGGACAAAACCGTGAACACACTGAATTGTCCCAGGATTCATGAGGTCTCTCCAGAAAAAAAGAAAAGGAATTAAATACAAGTGTTTTTAAAGACCTGGGCCAAGCCATTTTTCACTTTGTGTGGCATCTCTTAGCCACTCTAAAGATGGATTCTTCTGCATCTTCACTTGTGTAAACATTTCAGTTCCCACCTCTGGGTTCCAGAATGACTCTAAGTGCACTGATTGGCAGGGTATCCTGAGGGTAGGGAAAAGATCTCATTGGACTGGTTAGGAACGTGCCACTTTCCTAAAGTCACCACTACTCCAGCGTGTGTAAGTCCCGGAGGGCTTTGGAAGCACATCTCCAGTGAGTCATCATAAGTCAGTCATTCCTAGAAACTGCTGCTGTGAACAATCTGGAGCAGAATGACATCTGTCTTGGTGTTTTGCTGATAGCACTTAAAATGATCAAGTTGATGCTATCTGGGCCAAGTGTCCATTTAGGTAAGGTGCCTAGTGGAACACTACTGGGGATGTCCTTACCCTGTGTACAGAAGGAATTCTAGAGATGCAGTTGGTGATTTTGTAGGGTAATTGAGCAAAAAAGAATGAGCTCCCAGAAGAATTACATCCTGGGAAGTGGTCTTGAAGGACAGAGATAATTCGGTTGCAGGAGAACATAGCACTTTGATTGATGCGCCGAGGCATATCATGGACAGGGCTGTGTGTTTGTGCTCTTCCACTCTGGGGTACTCGCATGAGGACATCTAATCATGCATGCCTTAGAAGTGTCCACTATTTAGTGACTCAGGCTGTACTTGTAGGTGGAAGTGTCTTAAGTGGGAGAACAAAGACACCGAGGCTCACAGAAAATGAGAGGCCCTCTCTCTGTGCTGCCTGACTGGTGTACGCCACACCTGGATCCTCCTGGGAGCCATCTGCTGGTTCCAGCCTGCATTTCCACCATCCTTGCTGCCTGACTTGTTGGCATCTTCGTGAGCCATGGAGCTATGCTTAAAAAGTTTCACTGAAGCTTCCAGCATACAAGAAGTTAAAAATGGGTGAAGTCAGGTCCTGCGTGTAACACAGAACCAAAATGCGATGGTCCTTAGCTCTGAGGATAGGCCTTGGACATCATCCACCAATATGTGGTGGGCAGAACCCAGGCTCTCTTCTCCTGGGGCGGGTTGCTAGGACTGAATGAGCTGACATCAAGGAGTCAGGGCCACGCCCCCTGTCACCTTGCCAGCGTGCCTGTGCACAGAATGTACAACTGTACACAGTGTCCCCAAACAGTGTCACCTGCTTCGTCTGTGCCCTAGTAAGTCCCTGTCTTGCTTTCTGTGCAGGTTAAATGAGCCCATTCAGCATGCGTATGTATGTTTGTCCTTTAGCCCTCTTAGAGGCATTTTATTTCGTTAGTTCAATCCATTCAGCTACATTTTTAAAAGGTAGGTACTGTAACTTTTTTCTCTCATTTCAATCCATTACTAGCATAGATCTGGGCATGGCCTAATGACCATCCAAATTTTCGTTGTTCTTTTGTAAACCTTTCAACTTTCAAAGAACTTTGAGAAAATAACTTATTTTATTTTACCCAGCTGCCCTGCATGGTAAAGATCCCTTTGTGGATTTGTGGATTTGTCTACAGATTTGGACAGGAGGTGCACACACAAAGCTTTCAGAAGCTTGTCGTTAGCTTTGCTGTTTCTCTGTTACTAAAAGCCCTTGATATATATTCAAGCTGAGCAACAGATTTTCTAGAATCACACGGTGTTGTCGCTAGTTGACAGACTTGAAGAGAGAATTAAAGTCAATTTCTTCAGGATGACTATAGTAAAAACAGGTTCACTGAATATAGGGAGCCTTTGAACATCACTCACTCACTATAAGTGTATTTACATATTTCCGATTTCATGGATGTCTTCAGGAATATTCCCATAGCATAGCTGAAATCTAAACTTGCCCCCTTAAGCTTAGAGTAGGAAACAAATGATTCTTTCTCCACCTGCCTTCTACCACCTGTCAATGTTAATTTTTAACTGCTGGAGCATTGCAAAAAATCTCTCAAGCAGTCTGATTCATAGGATTTGCTTTAAAGGTTCTGGGTTAGGTTTTCAGCCAAGATTCAAGCAAGTCCTAAGAGGTGACTTACAAAGAATTTTACGTTTCTCTGATTTGTTCCTTTTCAATTGCATTAAAATGTGCTCTGACATGTGGACATGTGGAGGGTTGTTTCAAAGGTGAGAAATGAAACCCTGAAGGACAAAGACGCACACTATTGAGAGGCACGGAAGTAAATACCAGGCAGTCATGCAGCCTTATCAACAACAGCTTGCAACTTTTATTCAGGCCCTGCAGAAGCACCTGGAGCCCCGGGTGTGCGTGTGGCCAGGGCGGTTTTACTTTTGTTTCCACCGTGCAGTGCAGCACGCTCTTTCTTTCAAGAGACAGGATGGAGGTGGGTCATTGCTGGGGAAGAGCTCCTCATTCTGCTAGACAAGTGGGCGTGCCTCTTCAGCAAGCCTGTGGCATGAATCTGGTTTTCTGAGCATGTAAACCTGGTCTATTTATTAACTGAGATGGGCGTTTTCCTTAGGGTGGGGTCACGAGTACTGGATGTGGACTTACAAGGTTAGCATCAGGGTGAATGGCCTTGCCTAAGTTGTCTTAGTTCAAGTTATGAAGGCTGCATTCATTTTACTCTTCAATGAAGATTTTGGTTCACTTATTTTCCCCCCATTATCTTTTTTATTTTTAAATAGTGTTTGCTCATTAATGATGGCCCACAAATGCCTTTGAGAGACATGCTTCTCAGTTTACAAGTAAATGATGGAAAATTTGCTGCCCGATAGGGCTTCGCACATAGAACTTTTAGAAGTGTTTTAATAATTAAGAGCTATCTTGCTGACTAGTCTAAATCTGCTGACCAGTGACATTATGGTCTAGTTTTGTCTCTTTAGTGAGTTGTAGGAAGCTTTCAAAAAGGACATGTATTGCTGTGAAGAACCCAGAAGGCAAAGAGTTTTCATTCATATGAGGACAGTTTTTTGTGTTGGTGGGTCTGTATGGTTCCAGGTAAATGTGGACGCTGAAGTTTTGAGTTTCTTAAAGGAGTTTAACAACCAGATGAAAAGAATTTCCTAAACATCACAACATCTATGCTCTTAATTTGTGATTACATGTACATATGCACAATTGTGTTGATTAGTTTGTGGGGCATTTTGGACTTATTATGAGAAGCATGAAATGGTTAAATTGCTGTTTTTTCCTCACGCATAAGTTAGTTATTCCTTTCAGCCAGCAGGGGGCTCCCTCTTTAAGCTAATGAAGAGCATGTATACTAAGAGCCATAGCTTTTTCAAACACTAACTCAGAAGGGAAAGATTCAGCTCACACTTTCAGGAATACAATAGAGCTTCCATGGTAGATGATTGTTCATATTGTGAGAAATTTGTTTGAAGCAAAGCTTCCACATCTCTTCGCTTTGAAGACATCCTCTAAGTGGAATGTATGCTACCTTATAAAAGATAACTTTCCTCAGCCATAGAAAACAAACTCAGATTTAGACTTTAATCTTCTAGACAGCTTCGAGATGGGTCCAGTCAGGTATGCTTAGGAAGGTGGTGTGCTTGACGCTTCTACGTTTAGGAGAGATTTTGCAGAACTGGATACAGGATCTTCTGTGAACTACCCGTGTATCTCACAGGTAGATTGGCTTATGTATTAGTTTTCCATATTCTATCCCTGGAGCAAGAGAAAGTTTGGGAAATTGCTTTCTTTGCATGCTCAGTAGCATCCCGGGGTATTCTGAGTGAATCTTGCGCTGAACTGTGTGGGCTTTTTGTACAGGGTTCTTTCCAGGTAAGCGACCCTTGGATCACCTTCCCATGCAGAGAGTCATGGGCATGTTTTTGAAGTGAAAGGAGAAAACAGGAAAATCCAGAGTTTTGTTGTAGGTGCGAAACTTTTTATACATGTGACTTGAAAGAAGTCAAGTTCAGTTTCACTTGTCAGTTTTCACTTTCTGTATGTAGAGGGAAGCAAAAGCAGAGAAAGTTTGGGACCAAAAGTTTTTTTTTTTTCTGAATTGGTCCCTATAGTGCAGTGCAATTGACTGGCAACATCGTTAAGTTACTATCAGGTTTGAACTTTTGAAACTTTGGGCTTCTGGGATTTTTGCATCTTTGTTATAATTCTTGGGATGCCAGCAGAACCTTCTATGTGCATATAGTGGAAAATTTTTGTAGGGAAAAATTCATTCCTTGCAGGCAGCCTCACAATCCTAAACCTAGTTCATCACAATTTTTTTTTTTCCGAATAAGGACATCAACCCAAAGCAGATACACCGTTTTAATAATTAGAAAGTCAAATGACCATTTGAACGTGGGTTGTAGATCTCGCTGTGCCTGGCCGCGGAGCTGAGTGGGTTTGGAGGAGTCCCTAGTCTGGCCCCCGCAGGTGCGACGCGCAGGCTGTCAAGGGCTTGCCAGCTACACCTGCGGGGCTGAGCTGGCAAGTGTATGGGAGGAGGTGGGCACGAGCGAGGCACCGCATTCTGGGCCATACGGAGAGGTTCAGGCCTTCACAAACGAGGCTTTGATTCTATTTTTTGCTGAACTAGCTCAGCCACTTCCTGTGTTGGGCTGCGCACAGTGCCTGGCTTCACTGCGGGCCACTTGAGCGCCCGGAGCAGCGAGCCAGCCGCCGGCCAGCGCACCCCGGCCCGCAGCATGACCCATCAGACTATTTCCACCTCCCTGACAATGGCCTTCTCATTGCCACGGCGTGTGGGTCCCTGCACCGGCCACTTGTCAGCCATTGACAACTTTGACTTTGACTTGGGCTCCCTTCCCCCTCCCCTCCCGAAATCCCCTAGCTCAGCAAATATTTGAACCTGCCCAAGTTAATCATGAAGCTGCGATCTTTATCTGAGCGCGACGTGCGAGCGCCCGCCAAGGCTCTCTCTTTCGCTCCCGGGGCTGTCGTGCTATCCAGGGGGGCGTTGCACGCCGCAGCCCAGCCAGCCTGGAGCGCCTGCGGGAAGGGACACTGCTGCTGGGGGGGACGCGCCGCTGGGCCGGGCAGCGGGCGGGGCGTGGGCGGAGGGACCGGCTGCAGCCGAGCGAGGAGCCTTCCAGGCCGGCAGCGGCAGCCTGGGTCCCCGAGTGCAGCGGCTCGGCGCGCACTCGTCCTGCTAGGCGGGCGCGCGCCCCGCTCCCTTGAGCAGGCGGGCGGGGGAGTTGAGGGGGCTGGGCCCACTTGGTGGATGAGCGGCTTTGGGGAAATTTTTTTTCTACTCTTCCTTCGGATACGGGCAGTTCAAAGGAAAATCGTTGAAATGCATAATCTGCAAAGTAAGTTGCTTTCATTTGTGCGCTTCTCTGCACCCGGCCCTTTATCTGCAAGTTAGGTCCCGTCCCTAGTTGGGCTCCGGGTGGGTGTGCATGAGTCTTGGGAGTGAGTGTGTGCGTGCCTGGGTGAGCACTGCCTGTGGAGAGCAGATGGGAGATTAAGGGGGGACACACCCTCCTAGCCTCCAGCCCCCTGGAGGAAGAGATGGGTTTTAGATTGAGAGTTCAGAAAGTGCCAGGTTGCAAGTTGGGGCCCGGCCAGGGCCAGCAGCAACCATGGAAAATCACCTGTCTCCCTGCCCTTCTCCTTGCCACATGGCAGTAGGCAGCCAGGCTGATTTGTACAGGGCACCTCTAGTGAACACCGGCAGCTCTTAGTACTGACCGATGGGCCACCCTGCCCAGAGGTCTTTTTTCTTTACTTTGTGGGGAAGACTCACCATTTTTACTTAACGAATTTGGTTTTCTGAATCTTATTAGAAGACATCCCCACCAGTAGCAGCATTTTATTTGAATTTTAAGTTTAGATCTACTTAGACCTTTGGACAAGTGGAAATGGGAGTAGAAAGAGTGGGGTGAGCCTGCCCCCTCCGATAATGGAGATTTACTTCAGAGGGGACACAAGTGGACATCAGACGGGAACAGCAATGCCAGGCTGTACTTTTTCATACTCTGTACAATTCAGAATCTGATAGCAATCAGAAGGGCTTCTGTGTTCTTCAAGTTGTGATACAGATGCATGACATGCACCTTAGCTTCTAGAAGGAGCCATTGGGGGTGGGGGTTGATAGTGTGCATGTTAAGAGAAACTAGCCTCTGGCAAGTAGCTGTGTGCATCTTGTTTCAGATAGTGACAGAATTACATGCAGATTGAGTGACAGAATTACAATTCATCATTAGATTTACAGGGTAATTGATTTCCTTATATTGAATATTGCTAAGAAGGAATATTTATCCCGAGAGAGAGAGAGAGAGAGAGAGAGAGAGAGAGGAGAGGGAGAGGGAGAGGGAGAGGGAGAGGGAGAAAGAAGGAGAGGGAGAGAGGGAGAGATTACATCACCCTCCTCTTAAAGCAGCCAGCCCTGAAGATGGGTTCCACAGTGTAATACTTTGCAGAGGTCACCTGCACTCCGCATTCTCATATACAGCCCCCTCTTTGGAAGAAACTTCTCATTGCCCAGTTTTAGTGACAGATTAACAATGCTGGCAGTTACGCTTGTTTCTGTAAATAGCAGGCATTCTTCTTGTATAGAATCGTCATGGTTATTCTGTGAGGTCTTTAACCTTGGGATTTGTGTTAAAAGAGGACATTTTGGTCTCAATACTGTCTTTTACTTGCCCTTTCTACTGTGGTACATTTGTTGCAGTGTTAAGAGCTGAGCTTTCTGTGAATTATGGAGAGCCGGATTGAACTATCAAGAGTTCTGAGTCTTTCACTTCCTTTCTACTTCCAACGGACACGGGGGTTAGGGGGGAGGCTCTCTAAGGACTGGAAAACCCAGTTTCAGGGTATCAAAAGATTTGTATGCCAAAGAACGGTCAGGCTATCTCTAAACACAGATGCAGCTAGGGGAAGAGCCGGGAGCTGCAGCCTATCAGCCGCTGTGAGTCTGCCAGCGGCGGAGCGTACCATGCTGCAAGGAGTAATAAAAAAGGAATTAGAGAACTCACTGCTGGAAAAACAGGCAAATTAAACACCTTTCTAAACGAGGAGCGCGTAGTCTTGGCTGCTGTGTGACATGTAGGTTCTTTGGGAGGCTGGGAGTGTGTGGAGCCGGCATCTAAGGGAGCCGACGAAGCAGGAGTGGTCTGGTGACATTTGTCTGACTTGATTGGCTGGGGTGTGTGATGTAATAGGTTACAGTGCAGCCCTGTATAGGTTTTAAAATGAATTCCAAGACACCATTACAAAGAAAGCCGGACTCTTTTCTCATAACTGAGCTCAGCCAAGAAAACTCTCGCACAAATGTACACCACTGTATGGACTATGGAAGACCTGGATTTAGAGTACGCCAAGACAGATATAAACTGTGGGACAGACTTGATGTTTTATATAGAAATGGATCCACCAGGTAATACTGTAGTGCTAATGGAGAGAACTAGTTCATTTTGTGCATTTTTTTACTTTTAATTTCTAGAAGCTGCCGTAACAGAGTCTCTTTAGGTTCCTGTTCTGAATCATTTGCTTCATGGCTAAAAATTAGTTTGTTTTATTTTCAAGATTGTTTGACTGCCTTGTGGAAGCAAGCAGCTCAGGCTGTGTAGGGTAAATGTTGGTTCTTATTGAATGGGTGTGAATGGGATTCCTCCACTTTTGCTCTCGTGTCTTTGTTAACCTCAGTCCTTAGCTAGTTGGACTATATTGTTGCATATTCTTCCTTTAATTAAAAGGACTCATCCTTTGTGATACTGTGCCAGGCTGGCAGTGTGGTACGCTTCTTGATAACACTGGCTACTTTGGAAAGCATGCAAAATGTAGCAGTGATTGAAACTCAGTTTTTGATGACCAGGAACTCTTCGTAAATCAGTGTGGAGACTTTCTCTCTCTCTCTCTCTCTCTCTCTTTCTCTCTCTCTCTCTCTGTAATGACAAAAGAAGTTGGTTTTCCATTATTTAGTCCTAGTGTTTGTAAGACAGTCTTGATAGATGCAACTTTAAAATTTAAAATTACGACTTCAAATTTAAAAGTCCTCATTTCATTTTGTTGCTCCCTGCAATGTTGGCCCTCGCCTACCCCAATTAAGAAACTCGGGGCACTGCAGTCTTTTGTCACTGGTTATGTGAAATACTGGTTTGACATTGAGGAAGGGAACAGGGGTTTTTAGTCAGACCTGACACCAAGCAGTTTCCCGGTAGTTTCCCGGCAGATGGTGAACATGACACTAAGGAGATTTAGGTCACACATAAGTTTCTGAAAGTGGCTTTTGGCAGAACAGTGCCTGGAATACTAAGATTAGAGAAACCCAATTCCTTGTCTTAAAACATACTACTGTAAAGGAGGGTTTTTTGGTTTGTTTGTTTTTTAACTGCAACAGCAGGAGAGAGAGAGATCAAATTTGTCTTTCATAATTAAGAGACAGCGGAAGCCAACTCCTGCTATTTCTGCTGCTCAGATGTTCCTACTTTCGCACTTTAGATGGACTTGACTAGGCATACAACTTTAATACAGCCAAAATCCGGAAACGGGACATGGCACGGCAGGGCTGTGAATTTGCTTTAAAATTTCTTCCCATGGCCAAAGCTCGTTCATTTTTTAACCTCTAAGCTCCCCCTTCTCCTTATCTTTCAGTTACCCTTGCTTTTTTCTCTCTTTTTCTGTCTCTCTGTCTCTGTCTCTCTGTCTTTGTCTCTCTCTCTCCCCCTCTTCCTGTCCCTCTCCCTCTCTCCCTCTCTCTTAGTTTCATTTCTTTCTGAGACATATTTTGAAAGATTTCTTTTTAAAGCAAAGTGTCTTCCACGGCACATGGAATTATGAATATCTGGTTTCACTTTCTGTTTTTCCTTGTTGTAATGAAATGTTATCATCTAAAGAGACTTTAAGTCTAATTTTACGTGTTCAGAGGGAGTCGGGGTTTCAGACAGCAATTTTCTTTTTCCTTTGCCTGCAGCACTGCCCCCTAAGCCACCCAAGCCCACTACTGTAGCCAACAACGGCATGAATAACAACGTGTCTTTACAAGATGCTGAATGGTACTGGGGCGATATCTCGAGGTAAGGCCACGGAACTCTTCAATTTCACTAGGTACAGACAGGTTTCAAGACAGAAAGAGGAAAGCACCAGCTTGCAAAGTTCCATTTTTAGGACTTCGTCCAACATAAGCATGAAGCATAGTTGGTTCTCTTCCAAAGACGACCAGGAAAGTCACTGAGCGCTGGAGAGCTGTGGGCGCTGGATGCCACAGGAAATTAAATACCCAGGAAGCTTGAGGATTGACAGGTGTCAGGGAAGCACCAAGTTACCCGGGCACTGCCTGGCGGTTCTCTCTCTCTAGTAAGCAGGACTTTAAGAAAAGCTTTTTGAGGGGTTAATGAGGGCCAGTGGAGGCCTTTTGTGGACTTTATTATGTACATTTGTCAGAGAGACTGATTTAATAAAGTGAAAGCTTTGTAAATATACCTATCATGAAAGTAGATGCACCTGTTTTTAATGAATTGGATTTATAACATTGCCACCAACTCTACAAATGTTAACTATATGTGTGTAGCCGTTAAGGACAGGAGAAAATGCATGGAAACTATACTTTCTGCTCAAGTTTACTATGAACCTATATTAAAAAATATTGTCAGTTAAGGCGTAGCTCAATAGTAGATAACTACCTAGCATATACAAGGGCCCGGGGAAGTCTTCAGCATAGGAATAAAAGCCAAAATGTACAGATACATGAATCTTCACAGGCAAACATGGTCTTTCATTCTGTTTATTTCAGGGAAGAAGTAAATGAAAAACTCCGAGATACAGCTGATGGGACCTTTTTGGTACGAGATGCATCTACTAAGATGCATGGAGACTATACACTTACACTAAGGTGAGTCAGGGATGCAGCTGAAATTGGGGAGTTGGGTTTGACACGAATCTATTTCTTTGTTAGAAAATATTTTTTATTCAAGTCAGCATGCAAAGTAGTGAATTTTTTTTTTTTTAAAGACACATTGCAAAATATTTTGCTTGAAAATAGAATGAGACCTGTGACCATTTGAAAGCAAATAATGTATCTTATTGTGGTATTGTGTCACATGCCTTGTTCCTCCCTTGCTTTGGCTGGTTCTTCTCCTCCTCCCCAGTAGTCCTTTGCTTCTCTGATAGACAACTTAATACCATTATTTCTGTATTGTATTTACAGGAAAGGAGGAAATAACAAATTAATCAAAATATTTCACCGAGATGGAAAGTATGGTTTCTCTGACCCATTAACTTTCAACTCTGTGGTTGAACTAATAAACCACTACCGGAATGAATCTCTAGCTCAGTACAATCCCAAACTGGATGTGAAATTACTCTACCCAGTATCCAAATACCAACAGGTAATCTACACCAATATTTTCATGTGATCACAACATAAAAACAAGGTTAAAGCAAGCGGGATTGCAAGAATTGGGTTTGGCCAGCTGTGCTTCAGGAGCACAAAACTGAAACGCTGTAAACTTCTATTTATTTAGTGACTATCAAGATTCTGCCCCACCCCCTCCCCCATGTTTAGCTATTCTTCTAAGTAATAGTGATTTAATTAAACACCTTATCGATGAAATTCTTTGTCCTTTTAATCACTTCTAGGATCAAGTTGTCAAAGAAGATAATATCGAAGCTGTAGGGAAGAAATTGCATGAATATAATACTCAATTTCAAGAAAAAAGTAGAGAATATGATAGATTATATGAGGAATACACCCGCACCTCCCAGGTGAGTTTTTGGAGAAAATGGACTAGCGTATTGTACTGAGATTCAAAAACAGGAATTTGGGGAAGTGGGAGGAAGGCTATTTCTCACTGTTCATTCTTGAAGAATTGTATCTCTGTGCCTTTTTAATGCACCCTATGCTTATAAAAATCATGAATTAAGTATGTGTGTAACTGAAGGGGTTGCTGTGAGCTTTTAGTTGATTCAATGAAACTCCTGAATGGGGGATGCTGTCCAGACTGGCGCTTAATAGTAGGCGTAACACGCTTGTCTAGGCTCCTAAATGGAGACTTCAAGACATTCCTCCGCTGTGAGGAGGAGAGCCTGCCTGGCAAGAAAGCAACACGGACAGTGTACAAACTGAAGTTGTTTTCCATACACTGAGAAAATTCTCCAAGTGAAACATGCTCTACAATACTATTTTAATAGGCTTTGTGAATTCTTATCCCTCTCCTTGTTAACACAGAATGGTTGGTCTTCTCCACCCATGGGCCCTCATCCTGAACCCATCAGTTTTGCACCCCATACACATATATTACAATTTGCTTTCCCTAAGCAATGCCATACAACTGTTTACATGGCATTAACCTCGTATCAGTCATCAGTAATCTAGAGGTGATTTAGGGTCAACAGAGGAAGTGCACAGGGGCAATGTGGATTACATCATTTTATATAAGGACCTCAAGCATTGATGGATCTTAGCTAAAAGAGCCTCTGGACCTAATCCCTTATGATACCCAGGGATGGCTGTACATATCACACACCTAGTGATGTACAAGCCAAAGGTACTGTAGTATCTTGCAATGAGAACTAGTTCTCTGAGAGCCAAGACATCATCTTTTGAAATTTGTATTGTAGGAAATCCAGATGAAAAGAACAGCTATTGAAGCATTTAATGAAACCATAAAGATATTTGAAGAACAGTGCCAAACCCAGGAGCGGTACAGCAAAGAATACATAGAAAAATTTAAGCGTGAAGGCAATGAGAAAGAAATTCAAAGGTGGGTTTTAAAAAAAATGAGCAAAACAATACCTACACTTTCTGTGCTTTGAATCATTTTCAGAGGCCATAAAGTTTCCTAAGCTTTGGAGAATCTGTGCGATGTATCCTGGTAACTCCTACCTGTCTCTCCTGCCTACAGAATTATGCATAATTACGATAAGCTGAAGTCTCGCATCAGTGAGATCATCGACAGTAGAAGACGACTAGAGGAAGACTTGAAGAAGCAGGCAGCTGAGTATCGCGAGATTGACAAGCGGATGAACAGCATCAAGCCCGACCTCATTCAGCTGAGAAAGACACGAGACCAATACTTAATGTAAGCATTTCCGCTGGAACCCCGGGTACCGAGGGTGGATGGCTGCTAGAAATAAAGACATGTTCTTAACAAGTTTTCTTTTCAAAACTTTTTCAGGTGGTTGACTCAAAAAGGTGTTCGGCAAAAGAAGCTGAATGAGTGGCTAGGAAACGAAAACACTGAAGAGTAAGTTGGCACTGAAAATTCACAACTAAGCTTTTCCCTGAGTTGGGAACATCTCACAGGAGCAAATGTAGAAACCCAGTGTCATTATCTGGAATCTTACCAAAGGAAAGTTCAGCTGAGGAGGGGTTAGGTCTATTTTTACCCATAGTTGAATAAATTGACCGTATGTATCCATTATGATGTCTCTGGGCAGCTAAAAATAAAAAAAGAAAATCCTCAAATATTTTTGGAACAATCAGAGAAAAACAATTACATTTAGTATATTTCCAAGGTTGCATGTGTTTTGGGTGTGAGTTACTCGAGAATTGGCCAACCAGAGGTGGTTGCTGACTTGAAGATGGGATTGTTACTACTCATTGTTTATCCAGGGTCAGGGGCAAGGAGACTAAACAGGAGGAAGGGAAGGGAGTTGAGTCAGTCACATGGTGGCCTCTCTCACGGGCGCGGGCAGAGTGGAGCAAGAACTAGGTGGCACTGACACAGGGCAGGCTGCAGGTTCCACAACCTTCATTCTGAATTCGGCCCTTTCCTTCTGCCTACATAGCCAATACTCACTGGTGGAAGATGATGAGGATTTACCCCACCATGATGAAAAGACCTGGAATGTTGGAAGCAGCAACAGAAACAAAGCTGAAAATCTACTTCGAGGGAAGCGAGACGGCACTTTTCTTGTCCGGGAGAGCAGTAAGCAGGGCTGCTATGCCTGCTCCGTAGTGTACGTATATCCAGAAAATTACTTTGTATGTTTCATTACTTCATTGGAGATGAGGAATTGAAAGAGTCCTAGGGTTGAAGACTCTTTTGGTACTATAATGCAGAAGAGAAAATAAGAGAGAGCTTTTAAAAGTCTAGTCGGCAAGTTTAACCAGAAATACCTATTTTGTTGTTGTCGGGGTTTTTTTTTATTGCTTTGATTGTGTGTGTGCGTGCTTGTGCGTGCATCAGAGGTAACAGTATATGCCTGTGGACACTCAAGGGTTACTTCAGGAATCATGCTGGATTCCTCTACCTTCTTTTTGCTTTGCTCTGGTATTTATCAGGCTCTGCCTTCTAGTGCAGGCGGGTCCATTTCCACCCAGTGTTTTTATGTGGAATCTGGGATCTGAACTCGGGTCCTTCTGTTTTTAAGGCAAAGGTTTATGCCCTGAGCCATCTTTCTAGCCTAGCCAGAAGTATCTGTTAATAACATCTAACAGAAAGGAATGTGCCACTTAGCAGATGATTGGGATTTGGGTTCCAATTCCAGGACAAGTAACTCACCAGGAATCGCCCCATCTTTTCTCATCTTAGAAAAGAAAGTGGCCATGTCTGTTCTCATCTCTTTATCTCCAAAGGCTAATGTAGTTAAGTCGATTGTCTGTATGAGTACTCACTCCTTTAGGATGGGTCAAAACTTGAGGAGGAAGGAAAGACCTCGTGAAACACCCTAAGGGAGGTGTGTTTCTACCACCATCACCTCTTTTCTTTACATGTTGCTTAACAGTTTGGGAACTACTTTAAAGTTACATTTTTCTTAAGAGTTTGGGAGAGAACTTTGAAAAGTAAAATTTGAAGGTTAACTTAGTGGCATATGATTATTATCCCAGTTGTGTGGGAGGCTTAGGTGGGGGAGGATGGTAAGTGTGGGGTCAGCCTGGGCCGGACAGTAAGACCCGGTCTGAAAAAAGAACAAAGTGAATTCTGAATCACAGGTAGCATTGGGTCACACAAGTAAATGTCATACATTGATCCACGAACCCTTCCTGCTTAGTTGAAGAACTATTCCCTCAGGTCAGACCCAGGAGGAACTGTGAGTTAAGACCAAAGAATAGAGAATACAAAGTAAATGCTGAGACGGAGATTTAAAAGGCATTTCAGGAGAGCCTGGATGATCATCCATGGGTTAGAGCTAGCACCGTAGGGGTTGCAGGCCGCCATTCGGTCACACATGGCATCCTGTCCCATCTGTTAAGCCCTTGCATATACTATAGGAATCAATAGCAAGCATGTTGCTCTAGTTTCCTTTTAAACCATTTTAGAGATCGAAATACAGCTGCTTAGTGAAATGGTCCAAGAACTCTGCCCTCGTACATCACTCAGAGTCAGGTCTTGGAGCTCTAGGACAACCACTTTGTTCAGGACATCTTGTGGCATTCTGAGACCAGCTTTTTAAAAGACTCTCCTCCCTCCTCTGTCTCCTCTCCAGAGTGGACGGCGAAGTCAAGCATTGTGTCATCAACAAGACGGCGACTGGCTACGGCTTTGCAGAACCCTACAATCTGTACAGCTCCCTGAAGGAACTGGTGCTACATTACCAACACACCTCTCTCGTGCAGCACAACGACTCCCTCAATGTCACACTAGCATACCCGGTATATGCACAGCAGAGGCGTTGAAGCGCTGCCCTGGGATCGTGTTCCTGACCTGCAGCCACCCGAGGCCTCTGGGGAGCAAAGGGCTCCAGCCCGACCTGCGAACTGAGCTGCGGAAACAAAGCCGCTGTCTGCACATGGGACTAGAGCTTTCTTGGACAAAAAGAAGTCGGGGAAGACACGCAGCCTGGGGCTGTCGGATGACTAGATGTTTCTAACCTTTTTTTTTTTTTCTTTTTCTTTTCTTCTTTTTTTTTTAATTTAAAGCCACAACACAAAGAGAAAAAGAAATGCAAAAATCTCTGTGTGCAGGGACAAAGAGGCCTTTAACCATGGTGCTTGTTAATGCTGTCTGAAGCTTCACCAGCTGAAAGTTGGGACTTTGGAAACCGGAAGATAGACCGGGCTGAGGAGCAGCCAGCGCCTGAGAATGTTCAGCCAGCCTGGCTTAGCCCGGGGTGTCGCCGGGCGTGGTGGACACCCCCGGACATGTCGCACTGTGGATGATCTCATTTTCCAAAATGAACGCTATGTAGCAGGAAGGCACTTCTGCTCACACAGGACCCTTGGGGAGAACGTCACACACATGTGTTCAGAGGAAAAACCGCATCGGAGCAGATGTTCTGTTTATGCCTGTCAAATCAATAACAGGAAAACAACCCACCAATAGGGGGAAAAATGGAGCATGGGCAAAAGGACTGAAAGTGACATTCAGTGTATGAAATCTGTACATAATATCGGATGACTAACTATCAAATAGATGGATTTGTATCAATACCAAATAGCTTCTGTTTCGTTTTGCTGGTGGCTAAGTGCACAGTGCTATGCGATCTTTAAGTTTCATTGCGTTCTTACCAGGTTCAATGGACCTTCAGAATAAGCTTCCCTCGCCCTACTTTTTGTTGCTTGAAAATCCTGTCGTCCCTGATTTTTGTTTAATATTCATTTTGTTACTCGTAATCTTTTTTTTTTAAATGTACAGAGTATCAGTAAAGAAAAAATGGCTTCAGAATTAAAACTATGAAATATTTTACAGTTTTTCTTGTACAGAATACTTGGCTTGTTAGCCCAAGGTTAAAATGTTTCATAACAGGTTTTTTTTTTTTTTTTTTTTTTTTGGACTAAATGTTGGGCAGGGCCTAATAAGCTTCAAAGCTGCTTTATTGAATAAAAAAGAAAGAAAGATATATGAATATGACAAAGTATTGCTGAGTCCAACAATGTTCCTTTAAGACTCTTAAAATACGGTACCTGGCAATGTTTGTTTCATAAGGAATTGTGAACCTCTTGAATCTAGGGAGGGGGAAACCAAGGGTTGTAACAGGTGGGTGGTGGGAGGGAACGGCAAGATGGTGTGCACTTTCTTGGGGTCCAGAGAAGCGGTAAGGAACTGCCGAGTAAGCTATGTTTACTTTAATCTTTTCCACTCTGATTTGATTACTGATTAGTGGCAATTTCCAACCTACTGAAACTCTAACCCAAATGCAACTGGTCAACTATTTCAGTCCTTTTGAAGGAAGTGCTGAGTTTGTTTTTGGGGGGTTCCTGAGCAGTGCTCCCTTGTGTTGCACACACTGGTTGAATCTCTGCAGTTAAAAAGTGTCTTGCTCTTTTTCACATTAAACTAGTCATGACAGCCAGCCAACATTTGTCTTAGCAAAAGCATAAACTGAAAAAAAAAAAATTGTTTTTTCTTGGATATTTATTTTTCTAGCTTTCCATTCATATTAGAATGTAAAGCGAGTCTACACGTAGCCAGCCCACCACACTGGACTGCGTGTAGCAAAGTCATGGCCAGTGCAGGAATCCAAACAACAGTCCTTCCCATCCATCCAGATCATTGTGCAGGTGGGGCATCATGGGCAGGCAAAGGGAGGGCTGGCCACATCCGTCAACTATTCACTTTAGCACAAGAGCGTGCGTCCTCCTTCCCTGCCATACTCACCCAGAGCTGCTGCATTCAACAGGAGCTGTTTTCATACCAAGGAGGGGTGATCCTTGCCGCGGTAGCTTAAGATGGAATCTTGCCCTTTCTCAACATCACACAGACATTCATAGCTTTATTTCTCTTCTCTAATACTAAGATGAGGGTGTTTTGGGTTTTTTTTCTTTTCTTTTTTTTGTCTTGCAATTTTTTTTTTTTTTTAAATCATCAGCCTAGCAGCTGAGTTAATGGTCTGTAGAATGTATTATTATGGTCTGTAGAATGTATTATTATTTTTTTACATGAAGCTACTACTCACTCATCCTCAAGAGCAGAAAAGTCAGTCTTCAGCCAGACTGTCCAGCCTTTGAACTTGACTCTTCTGATCTGACCGTCGTCTCCTTCCAATCGCAGAGACAGATTACTGATTCCCTGGCATAGCCTATGTTATCGCTTTCAAATTTCTGGTGGTGACATTCAGCTATGCCACATACGACTAACACTTAAAACAGTTGTTTGTAAACTAGGTTTATGGTTGTTTTTTGTTTGCTTTTTCTAGTAGCATATCATGTATGCTATTAAAACACAATAGCTTTCATTTAATTTTTAGAGTAGATCTGATGGGTTGTTTTATGAAAAGCTACACAGTTTTGTTAGTGTTTTTGCTTCAGTACCAGTACAAGAGATGGCAAGTGATTTAGGTGGTTGCCTCGCTTCTGCATCTCACGACTCTTAAGTGCAGGAGGTTTTACATTAAACAGAAGACACGACTCATTCATGAATTCTGTTCAGAGAGTTACACCCCACTTGTTCTGCTGAATGCCTTTTGGATGACAATTTGGCATGTTCACTAAATCTGGGCTTGTAGAAGTCTAACCAGCAATGTCCTGTGGTTAGACCAAAGCAGCCATGTTCGAACAGTGCTGAGTGGTTCATGAGTGTGGATGGGGGTACAACAGAGGAGCTCCCAGAAACTAATATACAAGTTTCCCCCGCAGACACTAAGCTGCCAAGAGTCTTGGCTGGGATATAGAAGTGAGCATGCTGGGACCTCAGATTCCATCCAAGAGCAATGGAGACCACGTGAAAGGCAACAGCTTCATGGCCCTGGATAAGTGTATATATGTATATGTGCATGGACTGTTTCCAGTACACCCTTCAACCAAAACAGATCCATAGTTGCTGAGTTCAAGAAAAGTAAATGTCTAGTACAGTTCTTGTGTATGTGTATGGTTTCTTTCTTTCTTCTAGGTTGCTTTGTTTTGTCTTATAAAGGTGAAAATTGTGTGCAAGTGAGGTGAGAAGCTCATAACTCCTTAACCCTTTCCTGTCTTTAGAAGTCACTCCTTTGAGGGAGCCGGTCTGGATAACTGGTTTATCTAGGGAATCCTTGTTTTTTCAGTGTATCGCGTCAGACTGTGTTTCTTGTGGGCTGTCACTGTGGGGAATCTATTGCTTTGTCATAGAGTTGGTTATGAGCTAGTGATGTGTGTGGGAAGTCCTACTGATGTTCCTTACTGGGAGGAAATTTCTACTGGTTTCCACGACTGTGCTTTTGCTATGTATGGTATCCAAGTCAGTTGGAGAACAACCCTTGCTGTATGTTTGGGTTTAGGGTCATTTAAGAAAGGGGCAGTTTAAAGCACAGTGCCTCACATAGGACAAAGTTCCAAAATGCCAAACTCTTATTTTTTTGGAAGACAAAAAATCTATACTTATATAAAATACTAGTGCTGTGGGTAGGAGGCAAGTGAAATTGGGTCAATTGGAAAGACTACCCAGCTTCACATAGAACTTGTCACCGTGAGAGCAGTGGCTGCCCAGGATGCTGCTATTTAAGAGAATTAAAAAAAAGCAAAACAAAAAAAAAAAAAACTCATTTATACGTGTGTATTTTTTAAAGCTACGATCTGTTCAATGTTTATACAAATCTGTTTATATGACATTGATAAAATCAAGTTGGTCTTTTGACGAGAGGGAGGATGTCATGGTCAGTTGTAATTTTGCCTTTACAAGGCAGCCGGGGTGGGGGGAGGGAGTGTGCCTCCTTGACGTTCTGTTCAAGTTATAGATTCAGTGAAGCTATGTATTGTTTTAAGTTGCTTAATGCATTGTATTAGGTCTTCAACAGAATAAAGGTTGTTTTGAAATTTAAATTTGGGTTTCAAATTTCAGTTCTCGCTTAAGACATTTCTACACTTGCTCTTGTGGCACATGTGAAACACTTTTTCTTATGACCTCCCACCCCTACTTCATTTCATTAACACATCTCATTTTTAAAATATTTTTCTTTATATATGACTATGATAAGTTTATATGAGTCGTTTTCGCTCCTGATTACCTGATTCCATCACCCATTCCTTCTCTTACTGAAAACCTTCCCAATCAGTCTCCCTCCTACTCTAGTGCATGTTTGCGTGTGAAGCCCACTGAATATCATTTGGTATTTCTGTACTGGCACGAGCCTGAGCATTTGCTGAAGCAGGGATGATTGACCAACAAGAATACCATTGAAGAAAGAAGCTCCTCTTTCCCCATAAATCATTAACCCTTAATAGTCTCTTCGGGATGGGTGGTGCCTCATGAGGACTCCCCGCCTCCCCCCTCCCCCGTTAGCAGTCCAAATCTTGTGCAGGCATTGTGTAAGCACAACTTCAGGAAGTGTATGGGTAATGTAGTCCTATCATATCCAGAAAACACTGTGTGACAACTCCCCACACACTTTCTAGCTCTCGTCTTCTTACTGTACCCTATTCTACAATGTTCCCTGGTTCTTGGTGTGGGTTGGGGGGAAGGTGTGATTTAGCTGTCCTGTTCAAGACAAGCATTCTACAGTCATTTAATCTCTGCACTTTGCCCATGCACATCTCATTTGTAAACTAATTCACATACTATCATGAATCCCCCATGATACAAAGAAACAACTCCCAGATGATGTCATTGTAACACACGTTCATGCTATTTAAGAAAAAGTCTTTTTCCTCTGTTCCTCCCTGCCTCTACTTGAACTGAACCATCATCCGCCATCTCAGTCTCTGGTTTTTGATGGTGTCTGGTATTGTCTCATATATACACCAAATAATTTGAATATGTACAAAGATTGGGTGCAGTTGTGTGGCCTAGGGCTGCAGACAGGTCTAAACTATACCTCAAGTGCAGTTTTTATACTGAATCATAAGCTGTGCATGACTTACTGTGAAATTACTTCCCCATTGATTTCTATTGCTGATTGAACTTAGGACCATGTACTGTGTGTGTCTGTGTCACACACAGTATAGACATGGTGAGGAAGAGAAGTATAAGAATGAAGATGGAAGGAGATGCAAACAATTACTGTAACAGCATCAGCTACTAGCATGCGTTGAGCGTGGCAGTAGCTCTGAGGTTCATTTTTTGCCTGTCTCCTCGATGTCACAGAGAAAGAGGTTCCCTGGATCCCATACTCTTGCTTCTTTGTGACTGCAGCTCCTGATACCCATATCTGGTCCTTCGGGTCCATGTGCTCTAACTCTCAGCCCAGACTCTAGCCACAGTGCCACCTCGCCTCATCTCAGTGCTCAGAGTACCGACAGCTTTCCCTCAGTGCCCCCTTTCCATCAGCTGTGTGATTCTATCTTACCGGAGTCTGTAAGAGGCACCAACATGCATTGCTTAGTGGCAAGGATACATTCTGGGACTTGACTCCCTAGATGATTTTACCTTTATGTAAACATCATAGAGTGTTTATGCATGCCTAGCTGGCAAGCATATATTATTCATCATGGCATTTGCCTATGGTATAGCCCATTGCTCCTACAGCCCAATGAAGAAAAGAATCTGAGATTAGATCAAACACAAGATGCAATGAAGAGATACCATGAACGTGAGATAAGTGAGGTTACCACTGGCACAGTGAGGTTACCACTGGCACAGTACAACAAACGTCAAGAAAAGTTGTAAGTGGTAAAACACTCTAAAACAGCCATATGGGTACTACATAAGCAGTAACTTCTTTACTATGAAATATTGGGCATCGTACATGCTACATTTTACACACCTGGCAGCACTAGGTTTGCATGTATTTGCCTTACCACAATTGCTTGAGTAAGTTGGCTTGCTGTCATTAGACAGGAATTTCCTAGCTCCATTCTAATCTCATGGGTCCACAAATGTGTATGTAGCTCACAATTAAAACATTACCATGTGATACATGGTTATAATCCCTCTGGTCTTTGATAGATATATCAAGTGATTATTATCCATTAAACTCTTCCTATGCCTTATCTAAATTAATCCTTCCACAATTCTATTATGAGTTAGAGGATATTACCCCATCCTACAAATGAGAAATCCAAAGCCTAGGTGTGATAGGACTTGCTGAAGATCATGCAGCATATTTGAGCACAGAGTAACTAAGGTCATCTGACTCATAGCCTTCCCATGGAAAAGTGCATTGAGCAGTTCAAAAAAAAAGCACCCTTCTTGGTAGGAAGATAGCCGTTGTTTCAACTGGGACAGAATATGGCAGCCAAGGATGAATGAGCTTGCTTCGAATCAATGGTTTCTAGAGTACAACCCCTGGACTAGCCCTACTGCCGTCACCTTCAGTTGGTACCTCTACGAAATAGGAATTCACCGACTTCATCCCGATCTGAACAAACTCTGCTGCTGATCTGAATGCATGCCAACATTTGAAGGTGGACACTTTGTAGGCCACCTGATAACTGAAACAGTACTTCCAGTATTTTTATTAAACAGCATTACCATTAATGGGTGGTAGGAGTGTTATTTGATAACACACATGTGTTCATCACATAGACCCCACAGAGGAAAGAAAATGGGCTAATTTGTATATGAAGAGATTCAGCTGGTCTCACTTCTGGCCCGAACCCACTCTGGGAACTTAGCCAACTCGTGTCATCTATCCAGGCCTCTGTGAAATCAAAGTTGGGGACTGTGGGGTCATAAGCCTATTTCAAGAGTACAGGCTGAGATTTGAGACTTCTCTGTCCTCCTCAAGCTTATTTCCAAGCTGGCCACGATTAGAACCTACAATATGATTGGTGACGGCAGGGCCTACTGTTGGTTGAATGCCAGCGCTTTGTAGTGTCAGCAAGGTGGATAAAGGAAAGCATTGCAGAACTGGAATCTAATAGTCTCTTAGTAACATCTAACAAAGTAAATCCAAACTGGCAGCTCTGTGTGGAGGGGACTGTACTCAGAAATGACCTTTGACATCTAGCTACAGCAGGAGACACTAAGTTAGCCTACCAAATTCTCTGGGGCACAACAGGCAGTGGGCAAGTACAGTCTGTTAAGACCTGATAGTGTGAACCCATTAAAAAATATTTATTGGACTGGAGAGATGGCACAGGGGTTAAGACTCTGAGTCGCAAGCCAAAGATTCTGAGTTAGGATCTCAGGTCCCACGTAAAAATGCCACACAGAAATGGCAGCGGCCTGCACTTTGGACCCTGGTGGGCAAAGCTTGGGAAATTCCAGAGCAAAGCAAAAAACGGGATAGAAGCAATCCAGGCTGATTCCTGAAGTCACCTTGGGACCACTACAGAGACACACAGTACTCTCTGATCTACACAGGCACATGTGCAAAAATAAATAAATAAATATTTTTTAAAAATTGTTTTCTAAACTTGTTTCTGAAAGCATCAATCTGGAAATGAGCAGTCTGTTGAGATATCTGTAATGCAAATAGATATAATAGATTGCTCCCTATCCAAAGTTCAGATTATTGCCTCAAAAGATTTCACTTGATAGCCTCCAGTGTAGTATTTATGTCATAAATCAGCTCAGCAGAAAACCACTGAGAAACTCATAGAAGAAGAAGAAGAAGAAGGGGAGGGAGAGGATAACTGAGTAGCTTCCGACACACATTTACCTGCATTTGCTCTCCAGGAGGAAATGTAGACATTCCCTTCTCTCCACAGCTGTCAATCTCAGCGGTATGAAGCATGACTTTAGGCTTAACTTGCTCTTAAATAAAAAAAAAATTAAAAAAAACCTGTACTGACTTGATACTCATAAGGGTTTGGCCGTAATATGAGGACAAGACACCGAACCTCACTCAGCACATTAAGGAAAAGTTCCAAGATGGCTCCATCTGTCACCAGGACAGCTCATTAAAATTAGAGTTTTGACTGGAAAACTCACCATCCATTGTATGACTAACCCACTGGAACTAATTTATTTATGGAGCTTTCACAGCAGAGCTCACTGATTTATAGTCCAAGTCCTCACACACCAGGAAATGTGGACAACTTTATCACAATGGAGAAAATGTGATGGTCACTCTATTTCATATTTATGCTCATATACAGACAAGCCCCATGCCACGTGGTTAGTAGCTTTAATAGTTGCTGGAAATGGAGAACTTTTTCTGGGCCCATAAGTTTAAGACTTCAGTGATGTTTGTTGATCCGGTCACCAAAGCATTATTAGCCACGTGCTGGGTACCCAAACTTCCCTCTGCAAGTCCAGTGAGAAATGGAAGAGAAATGGCTGTCTTCAAAGACGTCAGTCTTCTAAGGAAGGCAGAGCCTTAAACTACTGCCCCTTATCATATAAGATATATAACAGGAATGAAGAGAGATCTTCAAGAGGGCTGAGGGAAAATGGGCTCTGAAAAGATTCAGAGAGCAGACGACAACTCAAATGTCACTTAGTCAAGGAAAAGGACCCATAGCCTCCTGGCGACTGCTATTCCCTCATGCTAAAGTCTATCGCTGCATCTCTTACTCTCATCAATGTTCACATGATACATGTGATGTTTCAGATACTGTCCAAGGCACCCTGCCCCTTATAAAGTGTTGTGGTCTTGAATGTGAAACATTCTCCATAGGCAAACATGACAGAACACTTGGTGCCCGGCTGGTAGTGCTGTTTGGGGGAGTCTATGGGACTATTAGGAAGTAGATCTTTGCTGGAAGAAGAGGATCATGGGGGGTGAGGTTCGGAGTGTTATAGAAAAGTCTCACCCATTTCATGTCTGCTTTCTACTGCCTGACTAGAAATGCTACATGACAAGCTTTCACATACTCCTGCTGCCAAGACTTCCCTGTCATGATGAACAACGTTCCCAAGAACCATAAGCCAAAATAAAGCCTTTTGCCTGTATCATGCTTAGTCACGGCATGCAGTGAAATCTCTCCTAGAAGTGAATGTCTCCATCCATGGATTCCGCACTTCAGGAGGCACACAGGTCAGCTCTGGCCACTGTCCTTCCCAAGTAGGAACAGATGCCAGGCATCCACTTGGTACTCCGTCTTGGTTCATTAGAAGTGACCTGCATGCCATCACACCTGTTCCTTTTATTCCAAATGAAACATTCTCAACCCTTGCTGTTCAGTACAATAGCCTAAGTATCAACTTGATAATGAATCCTACCTATTTTTCTCTGGAGGAGGGTAGGGATTAAATAGGTTGCTGCACAAAATGTATCTGGAACGTGTGGCATCTTTTAAATGGAAGCAAGTAAATATGTTCACTGCTAGGATATGCCTAAGGAAAGTATATTCCAAAGACTATGTCTTTTTTTAAAATTTTTATTTATTTATTCAATTGTGCATGTGTGAGTGTGTGCGCGTGCATATGTGTGTGTGTGTAGAACCACGGACTAATTTGGGAACCACCATGGACTGCCTCCACCTCCTCCTTTACTCTGCCTCGGGATTCACAGGCTCCAACCTACCAGGACCAGAAACGCAGGCCGCCCCCACTTCAGCCTGGCATCTATACATGGGGTCTAGGATCCAAACTCAGGACCTTCGGCCTGCAAGGCAGAGGCTTAACCCCTGAGTCACCTCTCCAGGCCCCCAAAGACAATGTCTACTATCTTTCATGTCTTCCAGTTCTTAGCATGGGGCTAAACATATGGTACATCAACGAAAGTGTATTTCACTTCTAAATTATGTACATTATGTAAAATATTTGTAATCCCTCACACTATCATCCAGAAGATATTTTGTTATTGTAATTTTATTGAATCTTAGGCATGGCATTGTACTGCTCACAATCCAACACAATAAAAGGATCCCTGCATAAGCTGGCTGTCTACAATTCTGAAAAATATATATTTAATTTATTAAAAGCAAGTATATGAGAAGATTAAATGATGCTTAGCATATACTAGACATGAAACAAAGAAGTGAAGGGGAAGGAAAAGTTATGGGTGACAAAACAAATTTTATCTAAGGAAAATTTTAATAATTGAAGGAAATGAAACATCTCTCCACCAGCCAAAAAGGAAAATAATAATAAGAGATCATGCAATGACTTTATAGTCCCAAATTATTCCTGTAGGAGGACCTTAGCTCATCAAGAGAAAACATTTCCCCTCATCCTAATATTTAATGAGTCTGTCAAAAGACTCTTTGTATGATAGTCCTTACACAACAGTTTCAATTTAAAAATATTTTAATTTTCACTTCCCTAATGGATTCCTTAAAGATGGGAAGGTTACAGACCGGGTCACTCTGATCATGACAGGGGTGCTGTGCTCTGAGCTCGCTGCGATGAGATCTACCCCAACAGATCTACACAATGGCCAACATTTCAATAGTGCCACATGGACCGGTGAAGATCTCAGGAAAAATCACTCCATGCAGTGGAAATTATAGGGGCAGGTGCTGGGCAGGTGAAAAGGAGCTTCCCCACCAATGGGTATATCCACTGAAGGACCACTTGCACTGCCACGGAGACCTGGACCCCTACTAATACAGACAACCTGAAGGGAGCCCTGTGGTCCACACAAGCAGAGGGGCAGGGACAACTGATTTTACCTATAAATTTGTTTTTAAAACTCTTAATTAATAAAATAACATTTTCCAATTGAACTTCCTTTACTGTGCCTCCTTATCCAGTGTGTGGCAGAAACCAAATACAGTTCTAGAAGGAAGGTTTGGTGGCCACTTGAGGGTCCCTGGAGACCTTTCCTAAGCAGTCCTTTGTATGGCACTCATTCAGACTGCCTGAGAACGGGGCTCCTCAAGTCCCCTAGAAGCAAAGCCAGCAAAAGCAGTGACCACTGCACACACGCTGGACCATTGCAGGCCAGGAGCTCAGGAGTAAACCTCATGCCAGTCGGTGTTGTTTTTGGCATATACATAATAAAAATTGGTGCAAATGTTAAGAAGTCACTGTGACATCCACTTCAGTGCCAAGGGACCGGACTTTCCCACTAGATTATCAGCTTGGTCTGATGCCCAACTTTGTGTATCACTCTATTCTGTTTATTAACCTCCCATGCACTATTTTATTATAGTCATTTTTACCTCCTTTGGTAGGGCAAGTACTAGGGAACAAATCTAGGGCCTTGGACATGGTAGGCAGAAGCTCCACCCCTGAGTTACATTTCCTGTTGCCCCCACCTTTTTTTTTTTTTTAACTCATCTCCCAAAGATAGATTTCAATTATACACTTTACTAACATCCATGAAACTTTGAAAGTCTAAATTTTTAGACTTTTCCTAAGGGTGGCGATTCTTATTAGCCCAAAGCATCTTTGACGAATATTTCTACAAAACCTTTGAGTGATTAAAGGCACTTGAAAAAGTTGTCTATGAGAACTAAGGGATACAATCTGCAATAGATCTATGCAGTGTATTTCTTTTTCTCCCTCCAATTTAAAGAAATTGAGGCTTGAGGGAAGAATGAACTAACAGGAATGCACTAGAAAAATGTTCAACCAGCAACTCATTTGCTTATCATCCACACCAGTGCCAGAACTAAAGACAGGCACCCACACAATTGCTACCAGTGCCTCTCCCCTGTGCCACGCTCACTTGCCTATTACTGACAGGACAGGAGGGAACATTACAGTTCTTATTACTCTCTTGTCCACAAGACTGTTTTAAGGGACCCATAATCAACTTTATTTGGCTGCCACCAACTCCTGAAGACACGTGTCCTGGGGGAACAAGTGCAACATTGTCTAGCTCTGGCAAAGCTATTCTTGGATTGACACTGCCACTGAAGTTGGCAAGAAGAATTCCACAGTTCCTGATGTCACACCCCACATGTGATTTCCTGTTCTCATACCTTGTCTGACCTTGCATTTCTGTCAAGATAGACATGAAGGTCAGAGATGGGGTACTATAGTCACCATCCTACTTCTCCCTTTGTAGCCCCAGAACTTCTACTGCAGATTGGACAGAAGGCAAATACTTCAGACCTCTCATCACTGTTGGGCAGCCAGTGCAACAAGCTCTTGCATCAAAAGTGGTAGAAATCCTTAGACAAAATGGAGGCCACCATAGGATAGCTTGTTGCACAGTAAGCACTCAACATTAATTGGTTTCTCAATCACAGTCCACCTGAACTGCTAGAGTGTTTGTCCTCATTCTTTCTTGGATCACAGAAACAGAGAATTTGACTCCATCTCATTAGGCACTGTGCCCAAATCATTAACCACAGCCAAAGAAGCTATAGCGAGATGACCATACTAGAGTACCCAGCTAGATGAAAAGCCAAAATTGTATAATAAAATAATACTCAAGGCACATCTTCAGGAGAAAATCATTTACTAAGGTGACCCAGTAAAAGAGGTAGAGAAACCAGATCTACCAGGCGTCCAAATCTAATGTCGAAGCACAAGAAATATGAAAAACAAGGTCATGCCTCCAGAAGAACATAATAATAGTTCTCCAGCAACAGGTTCCAAAGAAGCTGATACAAATGAAACACATGATAGAGGGTTTGAAAGAACGATGACTAAAACCTCAACAAAATGTCAGCAAAATTAATAGTCAAACAAAATTAAGAAGATAACATAGAATATTAATGAGAAACTCAGCTGAAAGGGATTTTGAAAAGCATCTAACAGAAACAGATTCTTGAAAATGAATGGGCTGGAGAGATAGATGTCTCAGGGGTTAAGACTCTGCCTCACAAGCAGAAGATCCTGAGTTCAGATCCCAGGTCCCACATAAAAACGCCAGGTGGAAATGGTGGCCGCCTGCACTTCTGGCCCTGGTGGGCATAGCCTGGTAATCCCAGTGCAGAGCAAGAAAAAGGAAGAAGCAATCTACCCAAATCTTCCCAAAGTTACCCTTGGGCCTCCACAGGGATACACAGTGCTCTCTCTCTTTCTCTCTCTTTTTCTCTTTCTCTCTGTCTCGCTCTGTCTCTCCCACAAACACATACACACATAAAAAATAAAATATTAAAAACAAAGAAAATTAAAAACTCAATAAATCAAAGAAAAATGTGATCAAAAGCTACAGCAGTGGACTAGATCAAGCAGGAAAAAAAAAATCTGAATTTGAATTAGATGTTTTGAAATATCCCAGTAAGGCAAAAACAAAACAAAAACAAAACAAAATAGCAACAACAACAACAACAAAAAAGAAAAGTGGGGAAGAAAAGAAAATGACACTCAAGACTTTTTATACATCACTAAATGAATAAATATGCACGTTTTCATAACAAGCAAAGGTAAGAACAAAAAAGTTAATAGAATAAAAACCTAGTTAATTTAAATAGTAGAATGATTCTTTATTTTCAGGAAATACACAATATTCATGTATAAGAGTTTTTCAGAAAAAAAAGTAAACATGATCAGAAAAGACCCTCCTTACAACATTTTATAGTCAAACTGAGAAAGTACAAAGAAAAAATCTAAAATCTCATAAATTTAATTTATAAATTAAATTATAAATTTAGCATCAAGAATGCTAAACCCAAGGAGGGCTTCTCTTCAAAAAGGGAGGAGGAGAGGAAGTCCTTCCAAGATAAGTAAAAAGCCCAGGAAATGATGAGTATCGGGGTAGCCTTTTAAAAGAAGCCTAATGGAGCTGTACATCCAAGAGTGAAGTAAAAACCATTATCATGGAAGCATGGAGAAAAAAATAGATTTAAAATAACACCCAGAAAATCAAATATAATTAGCAAACCCAAAAATAAACATGAGAAGGAAAAGAAGTTCAGAAGAATTAGAAGAGAAACAACAAAAGACAGGAGTAAGTGCTTAATTATCAAAAATAAATGTTAATAGATACAATCCTCTAAGTAAAAGATATTAAAAAGAATGGTAGGTAAAAATATCCACAAGAAGCTTATCTCGCTAATAAAGACACATACAGACTAAAAATGATAGGATAGAAAAATGATATTCTAAGCAAATGGAAGCTTAAAATAAGAGCAGTGTATATGTGTGGCAAGATAGACTTTGATATAAAAACTATAAGGAGAGACAAATAATATGTGATAAATCAACTCAATGAAAGATGCAATGATCTAAACCTACATGTACATGTTTCAGAGCAGTCAGTTTTATGAAACAAAGATTCTTGTATATCTAACGGGAAAGACAGACTCCAGTACAGTTACAGTGAGGGATTCTAACCCTACTTTTATCAGTGAATATGGTCATCTAGGTCCCACCCCAAATCTAAACAGAACTAACGTATACTGTATATCAAATGTCTTAAGAGATATGTAAAGAATACTCCATCCAGCAGCTACAAAATCCAAATCATTTTCATCAGCACATGGATTTTTCTCTATATAAAATCATAATGGGTCATAAAACAAGTCAAGAAATATTTTAAAAATAAAGTTATGTCATGTATCTTCTTATATATTGCACATTTATTATCTGTAAATATCAAATTAACAAGCTTCCTTATTGCATTTCCATAAACATTAGCTTTGGTTGATTCTGCCCTCCCCACTTGTCCCTCTCCTCTCCCCCTCTCACCATCTCAAACACTCGTTTTTGTTGTAAATCTGTGCCCCAGTATTCCCCTTTTCATTTCACGCAGAAGTGTTTTACTCTCCTTCCCACCTCCCCCTTTCAAGTCTCTTTTTGTTCATCTAATTCTAGTTTTCTGGCTTCTGTCCATGCTTACCCCAACAAAAAGGCATCTCTGTAATAATTTAAACTAGGATCCACCCACGGAAGAACACATGCAGACTTGTCTTTCTGAACCTGGGCTACTTTACTTAATATTTTCGAGTTCCATCCCTTTTCCTACAGGTTTTATTTTCCTTTTCCTGAATCTTTTCTGATCTTAATGGAACAAAACTAGAAATCAACAATGAAGGAAATTTTTAGAATTACTTGAAGTCATGGAGATTAAACAAGACACTTAAATAAACAACAGATCACTGAAGTAATCAAAAGAGAAATCAGGTTAAAATATTTCTCAAAAAAAGAAAATTAAAACTGGCATACTGAAATGTATGGGATATGGCGAACTCGGTACTAAAAGGCATACGTGCAATAATAAGTGCCTAATGACTTAGGCTGACGATAAACAACCTAGCAATAAGGATTTTGAAAAGCAAGAACAAACCAAATCCCAAATTAGATATGACAATGATCAGAGCAGAAATGAATGAAAGACAAAAAAATCACAAACAATAAGTGAAATGAGTTACTTCTTCAAAAAAATTAAATAAAAAACAATGCACCTATAGCACCTATATAACAACAATTTAAAAACAGAGATAAAATAGGAGACTGAAAAAGACTAAAACTTGACTCCTATCTCTTACCCAATATAGAAATTAACTCAAGAGGGTCCAGGACCAAATTATAAGACATGAAAGTCTGAAACCACAAGAAACTGCATTTCAAGAGATTGGCATAGTGATTTTTTTTTTTTTTTGGATAGAAATAATGATCTTGTGATAGAACCTCCTAAAGCATAGGAAACATGCAGACATTGACCCATAAAATTATATCAAACTAAAAAAGCTTCTGCAATGCAAAAGAAAATAAATTGATTTGAAGAGATGTACTACAGAACTGGAGAAAGTAGTTGGCACTTACTCATCTAACAGAAGGTTAATATCCACAATACATAAGGAATTCAAAAGCAGTTACATGGGAAAAGCACCAATTTAACATAAAAGAAGGAATACAAATTGAAAATAAACACATAAAAAGTTCAATATCTTTAGTCATAAGGGAAATGCAAATGCAAACAACAGGAAACACCATCTCACTCCAGTAAGAATGGTATCCAAAAACGGTGGCTGGAGATCAATGGTAGAGCATGTGCCTTGTATGGAAGAGGCTCTGGGTTCAATCTCTAGTGCACATGTACACACACACAAACCTGCTGGCAGGGTACAGAGAAAAAGAAATTCTTTACACTTTTGAAGGGAACATTAATGACCAAAGCTAATGTTATGAATATACTTACATATGGATAAACAGCTTTTCACAGTGGACTGCACCTTCTAATTTACAATGCAATATTATTCAATGACTTGCTTTAGAGTCTAGAATTTCTGAAAGGAAAGAATCTGCAAGTATCCTTCCTGCCTTGATGGTTAGAGACAGAGCAAAATACTCAAAGATCTTACTAAAAGATACAATTTCATACCCTTGAAATTTCCAGTGTGATTTGAAACCCAAACTTCTTTGAAACTTGTTATAGTCTAAGCCAGTTTACCCTAGACAAGAACAACTCTGAAACCTGACCTACATTTAAAGGTCATTGTTTAAAGTCTTGACCTTCTTGTCTTACATAATTCTTTCATCTCCATTAGGAGAAAAAAATTCCATCGCAATATTTAACTCAAAAAAAAATCTATGTGAAGGGCTTAAAAACAACAAACTATGTTATTTGCACGCTCTAGGCGAATTTGCTGCAAGGCAAGTGATTTCTCAAGGATCCTCATGTAATATTCCTTTGAGAGAGAACATTTCCAGCAAGAGATGGAGCAATTACATTCCACAGTTAAGTGGGCAAACCTGTGGTGCTGTGGGAAAATGGACAGAATAATTAAAATCTGATCACAGAGGCACCAACTCCTACTCATGCTATGAAACACTTATATAGCGAGCTCTGTGCTTTGCTCCTGCTGTGTTTTGCCAACTTGCAGGTGAGGAAGAGGAACCTTCAGGAGATTATGGAAAGGGCTTAAAGTCACACAGCTAGTGTGTGGTGGTGCTGGAACGCACATTGGGTTGTCCAGGACTGGAATTTTTGTTGTGATATGTGACATTGCGCTGCCCCAGCCACTTGCCAGATCTCAGGGAATGAGGATCTATACAAATGTTGCCTTCAGAGATACAGACCCAGTGATGATAGAATTCACTTGGTTGCATCTCCATCTATTAAGCGTTCTCCAGTGATACCAGTTCTTCTTGCAGACCTTCTCTCCCTCTCGGGCTCTCATTGGAGAGCCGATCTTTCATTGCATTCCTTTCAGACACTCTTACTGGTTCTATTATTTACCTTCAACATCAGTTAGCAATAATCTACAAACAAGAGGGTCTCCCCCACCCCTTGCTAAAATGGCTTAAATAGTAAAACTCTGGAAGTAGGCAGTTAGTACAATTGGTGTGGAATGTTATCCATGCCTGAGGCTTCTTTCACATATGATTTTTAGCTGTATAATTTGGTCGTCTTGTAGCCACACCAAAGTCTTCCTTCCTTCCTTCGTTCCTTTCTTCCTTCGTTCCTTCCTTCCTTCGTTCCTTCCTTCCTTCCCTCCCTCACTCCCTCCCTCCCTCCTTCCTTTCTCCCTCCCTCCCTCCCTCCCTCCTTCCTTCCTTCCTTCCTTCCTTCCTTGCCTTCGTTCCCTTCCTTCCTTTCTCTTTTCATCTTTCTTTCCCCTTCTCTCTTCTTTTCCTTTTCCTCTTCTCTCCTTCCTTCTTTTTTTCCTTTCTTCTTTCCTTTTCTTTTCCTTCTTCTTTCCCTTCTCTTATTTCTTTCCTTTTTTCCTCTCCTCCCTCCCTCCCTCCCTCCCTCCTTCCCTCCCCCCTCCTTCCTTCCTTCCTTCCTTTCTTCCTCCTCCTTCCTTCCTTCCCTTTGTTCCCTTCCTTCCTTTCTCTTTTCATCTTTCTTTCCCCTTCTCTCTTTCTTTCCTTTTCTCTCTTCTCTCCTTCCTTCCTTTTTTCCTTTCTTCCTTTCTCTTTCCTTCTTTCTTTCCCCTTCTCTTATTTCTTTCCTTTTTCCTCCCTGCCTCCCTCCCTCCATCCGTCCCTCCCTTCCTCCTTCCCTCCCTCCCTTTCTTCCTTCCTTCTCCTTCTTTATTTTTATTCTCTGCATCTGCAGTAGAAGGAAGACAGGGAGGGGCACCATCCGAATGGTCAACAGCGAGTGCCATTCCGTCCTTATAGCATCTTCCAGGCTTCTTACGTTGTCATCCCCAAACAGATGGCTAATGAGAACGGAGAGGAGCTCTACACTCCCCAGAAGATCGGGCCATGTTGTTGGCACTGTACAAGTATCTATGATACTTAAAGAATTGAATGTAAAATATGCACTGTAGAGTACAAGGAATGCTCTTTTCTGACACTATTTGGTAAACTCTCGATTGAAATGCAAAAAGAAATCATCATGAAACACTGTTAAAATGTAATCCCATATCATTATTTGAAAAAAAAAAGTACATAACCTACATAGAAGAGGCAGTTGGCTGAGCCTTACACTCCACCCTTGGCCACCTTTTCTAACCATTTCCGGATGGCTGACCTTAGAGGAAACCATAGGAAAAGGCACAGGAAGTGAAACTTACATGTGCTTTTTGCTGGCAAGACAGATGAAGAACGGGCTAGAGTGGAAATGATAAACTGCTGGCTGAAGCGGGCTGCTTCTGATGTCTTTCTTGGAGCAGGAACAACGAAGGCTGAGCACTGGCAAGTGTGGGCTTGAAGTTATTCCTAGACCTTCACCAATTCTTACTCTGTGCTGCTTCCAAATATCCATGATGCCCCTGGTCTCTGCTCCCCTGCCATCTGCACTCATCCCTACCCACCCCTGTTCTCCCGAGTGGCTTTTGGAAAAAATGCATTTTGAAGTCATAAGTTCAGAACACAGAAAAGGGTTAGTGGGCTGGGAGACAGTCTGAAATGTAGCCAAAGTCACCACACAGGCCAGCAGCAGTTCCACTTTAAAGCAACAGTCTGAGAAGAATAAATCTGACGTCCACAGTAACAGTGTAAGGAGTGGCCTCTCAGATGTCCCACGTGATCCTTGACTCCTGCCATCCATGTTCCATATAGTGTAGCTGATTTATGTCTTCTAGGAAGGCCCGCAGGGGCAGCTGGCTGCAAGCCTTAAGAACACCCAAATTGTTCTGTGGAAAAGTCCGTAACATCTACTTGCCCCCACCTTAGAAGTAGGTCCTCTAGCCCCAATTCAGCCTTCAGATGACTGCTGTCATATCAATGTCCTTGAAGTTGAACAACTTGACTCAACTTTCATAGGGGAAGTCATATGTCATAAAAACTATCTATGGTTATTTGCTACTACTAATTTTAAGCCTTTAGTATACTCTTTATCTCAGTATTTATTATGTCAGCTGATCCTCACACCCACACTACACAAAATGGAAAAAGCAGGTGTAAGAATCTACACTTAGGCTGAGAAGATGGCTCAGTAGTTAAATCTATTGCCATACAAACAAGAAGACCAGAGTTCAAATACACAGAACCCATGATAGGTGGGTGTGGCAACCCATCTGTAATTCCAGCCTTGGAAAATGATAAGAGGAGATCCCCGGAGCAAGCTGGCTAGCCCAATCTGCAAGCTCTGGGTTTGATTAATAGACCCTAGCCTCAAGCACAAAGTAGAAAAGGAATCAAGGATGATTCCTGACATCAGCTTTGGCTTCCACAGGCATACACAGACATGCACACGTGCGTGTGCACGGTCACACACACACACACACACACACACACACTCACTCACATATGCATCCCCCACACATACACACGTGTTCCTACATACATTGTGAACACATACTATGCATACACATAAAAATGAAAGGAAAAAATTTACACTTGTGGATGAGAGCCCATAAGCTCAGAGACAAAGTCACATGGTCAACATTATGCTACTAACACTATTAGGGAATTGTCAAGTTCCCTGTCCATTTGATTTGTAGCTGACACATTTTTCTACTGTGGCCCTCCATGATAGGAGGGGGAGGCATAAGGAAAACACCACAATCCTCATTTCATTTCTTGACCAGAATCATAGGCACTGGTTAAATACAAGATTGAGTTGTGTTCAAGTTAATATTAACCTAGAACCCTAAATCTCTCACTGGAATCAAATACATCTCCTTGTCACGGGTATCCGGAGCCTAGAAGTTGTGCCCATGTGATTTCCCCAGGCTACATTTCTTTCCCCCTTCTGCTTTCCCACCAAAATTCTCTGGACCTCTAGTCTCTTTGTTTCTCTCAAAAAGAAACAACAATGTGGAAGTAGTGAGAAGATGGCTGATCTTATCTCCCAGTTACACCTTCTGAATGTTCCTCTCACATGTTTCCTAGAGCTTCCCAGCTTAGAGCAGTGAAGTTTAGGATAAGAAAAAAAAAATTCTCACTTCTCATATTTTCATTCTTTTTCCCTCCTGCCAGAAGTTATTTCCAAATAATCTCAGATCTAGATTATCATTATTTCAGAAGTGATAAATACCACTCAGTTGCTAAATCAGATCCACATTTTGTAAGTACCTGGTTAGACGCAACAGCCTTTCCAGTTTGGGGATAATGAAACAGGTTCGTCCACCACGGAGCACATCCTGAGAAGGCATGCAGGGTAACGTTAAGCAACCCCTCTGTGCGGGACAGTCAAACAGGAATTTAAGTAAGCATATGGGCAAAAGCAAAACATTCCAGCCACCATCCTGTGATTGAAATCTGCCACCACTTGAGCAAGTGTCCTTGCAAAGCCCGTTGGGCCGCACAGGTTGAAGTCCACATTTGCCCACTGGTCCAACAGACAGATTTGCATTGATGTTTACGAAGAAGAACAGCGTACTCCCTTTGGATAATTACATAGTCGTGTTAAAAAAAAAAAAACTCTGGAACTCCAGAGTAATGTGCCTCATGCATTGTACACATTGCCTTGAAGAAAACAAGAGAAGCACCAGGGCTGCTGATGGCCACAGACTGGAGATCTGAGTCTCAAGCTCCTCCCCTTCCCATCACAGCTCCTCCACCCCCATAGCCTGTTATCTCACTAACGGACACCCCGGAAAGCCTGCTCTACTGTCTCACACCCACGCCCTATCCAAAGCTCAGTTTTCAATTTGATGCTGTCGGGGCTTGGAGTAATTGCCCCTGGGCATCGCCTTAGCGGGGAAACAGATGAAGTATTCTGGAATGTACTGTGTTTCACAACATACTCTTCGCTTTACTGTATCTCAGTTACCTCTTCTATAAAATGGTATTATTACTTGCTACAGAAAGATCAGGGAAAAGTATCTAAGGGACCAATCCAGAAAACTCCCAACTCACACTGTCCGAGGATTAAAAACCGATTATATAAACAGAACACATCTGGAGGGTAGTCGGCAATCACTATTCACCTCGAGGGAAGGGTCCTTTGGCCTCCGTCCCTCTGCAGCGAGTGCTTATCGAATACTGTACTGACCATGTAACATTGGCTGCATCAGAACAAGGGGAGAGAAGCTATTTGGGGATGATAGGAGCCTGCTGCCAACAGGTAGACAAAATGAACAAGATAGGAAAAAAGTAGGCCAACACAATACAATGAACACTCTTGTGCAGTGCACAAATGCCCTTACCCTCCCTGCCACTCTGAGAAAGTCACCATAGCATTGCTCTTTGAAGATCAGAGAATGAAGGAAACACACGTGTTGCATGTCAGGAATATATTTTAGCTATGAAGATAAAACTTTGATCTCTCCTGTTCTTACCTGTTCACTGTGAGCTGCATACATCCTAGCTTGTTCTGTTCCACTTGCCTGGGTAGCACTTCCTCCCTCCCCAAGGGAGAGCTGAAGCAAGCCAGCCTGAATGGACAGATACATTTTTTGAGTAATGACCAGTTCTTAGTGTCAACCTGCCAAGTAATTTTGGACAGGTAAATTATCCATCCATGAAATGAAGTTAATAAAATACTTTGTGCTGCTATCCCGGTAAGGGTTCTGCATCTATGGATTGTTAAAAAATCAATTGCCTGGGATAACAAGTTAGTTAAATATAAGCCATTATGGTTCTTGGTTAGTGATTTTTCTCAGAGAGGAGGAGAAAGAGAAGAAGAGGGGAAGGAAGAACGGAAGAAGCTAAAGCAAATTCTTTAGAAGGCCGAGGGAATGGTCTATAGAGGTGGACTCATTTCTGCTTTCTTCAGCCTAGGAGAAGCAGTGCTTGGCTGACTGCTCCCAGAAAGGACTTCCAAGCACATGCCAAGTTGATGGTACTCCGGATACTCTGAAGACTCTCTCTCTGTCTGGATAAAAGCAACTGTTTTAAGAAGGCTGAAATATTCTGGGTTAGAAGGCTCAGCTGGATGGAGAGACCAAGATGGTGGTCTGACTTTCTCAAAGGGATATTGATGCTTCCTCAAATTTCTCGCTTGTTGCCCACATTTGCCTCCAGTGGTCTCCATATGAGGATCTCTGGGATTTGTTAGACAATTTCCAGGACTATCTTGGGAACTAGTAAGTCAGAAACTTTGGGGTGGGAGCCAATAGGTCCGCTAAGTGATCATGAGGCTTGCCAGTGGGAGGTCCACTGCTCCCCCTGCAGACTCAGAATTCCTTGGAAGTGAACGCGCACAGGAAGCTCTTCAGGATTTGATCCGGAAGTTCGGGTGGGCCTGACTCTGACTGTCTGTTAATTTCTCGGGTCACTCTGAGTAGCAATGTTCCCCACAGTGCCACTATGGGTTTGCATGAGGCTTCTCTGGGCAGAGCTTTAGAACTAGTCTGGGATTGCGTCTCAGCACTGGCATCCCCAGGTAGTTCAAACAAGGGTAAAAATCACTGGTTACCCTTTCAAATTCCAATGCTTTTTTTTTTTTTTGCCTGTGTATTTTGCACCCATCTGGGTCTGGGTATATATTCCATATCTATTTTATATCTTTTTCTGATGATGGTGAATATGTATCAGTGAAGTTGCTGGAGTGTTCAGGAAAGGTGAAGAGACTGTTCTGAAACTGAGAGAGTTGTGAAAGGGAGGCCACTGCTTTGAGGATCAAAGGAAATATTTCAGTTGTGGGCGGGGTCAAGAACATTGCAAAAGACTGAAATGGCCAGGAAAAAAAGAAAAAAAAAAAAAACATTGTGGGATGCCTGGGTTATCTGTCTTTCGATGAAATCACAACCTTGCAAATCACAGAGTATTGACAACAGTAATGCAAGCTGTTTTGTTCGTAGAACCATAATCCACGTGCACTCAGTTACTGCTTTGTGCACTATAGCTTATGCACTTACTTAAGAAGGGGACAATGTAATTACAAGAGCCCCTGTAACAGAGGCATTACAGCCTCAACAGTAGAGATGGAGTTATGAGAAGATGGTACACAAACAAAGATGCAGGGATATCTAGAAGACCACGGCAAAGAGGAACTGTCCCTGGTGGACTGATGGAATGCACGCAACTTGCCCAGCACCTTGGTCTCATCCGGTAACACCAGATGATAGCTTTGTGTCATTTTTATTGGCTTCAGCAGAAACAAGAAGCTCATACAGCTGTGAGCAGAAGGCTGCTTCCTGTGCCTCTGGAGGAGGTGAGTTGTCTGCTGCCTTTGAAATGTAGTGATGCTCAAGCCCTGCTCCTGCCTCTGGCTGAAAGTCTTGATTGACAAGGCTCTCCCCCACATCTTTCTCCTGCCTTCCCAAGCTGTACCAATGATCAACAGGCCACATCTGAAGACCATGGAATCAGTCACCTCTTTCATTTTCCTTCTCACTCACCAAAATGATACTAGCAAAAAGATTAGCCCTCATTTCTTAGAGGCTCCTGAAGGCATTCTGCATTTTTATTATTTTAAAATGAGGAAATTAGAATATCGCAACACAAGGAACTGACTGAAGGCTAGCGAGTGAGCAGTCCTTCCAAGGCGCTCAGCAACGCTGGATGCCCCATTAGCACAATATGCTCCAGATACTTCACAGTGAAAGGGCTGCTTCATTCCTGAACTTGATTACTTGGTGTACTAGTTACTCTTTTCTATCACTGTGAGAGAACACCTGAAGTCAAACACTTTAAGGGTGAAAGGGAGATTTATTCAGCTTACAGTTCCGTAGAGGAGATAGAGTCTTTCATGGCAGAGGTGGCATGACTGGCTGGAAGAAGCTGGAGACAGGCTAAGTCACTGCAGACATCTTGGAAGCTGAGAGCTATAAGACTGCTTGCTGCAAGAGCAGAGTTCTCCTAGAGATAGAGTGGGACTAATCCACCTCAAGCCCCACCCCCAGTGACCTCCTTCCTCCAGCAAGGCTCTACTTCTCAAAGGTGCCATGACCTTCCAAAACACATGATATTGTGGAGGGCACATTTCAAACCATGACACTTGGTCTCCTGTCCAAATCCAGATATTTCTCTAAACCTTGCCTAACACTGATTGAATTTTAAAATTATTCACTAATTTCTTCATTACAGAAGCAGCCATGGAATCCCCAGCTTTCTTGTCTTAATCTGGTTTGGATTACTATAACAAAATATATGACACTGAGTAACATATATCACAAATTTATTATTCACAGTCCTGGAAGTTAAAAGTCTTTATCAAAGTACTGGCAGATTCAGTATTTGCAAATTACCTTTTTTCCTCTAAATGACGCCCTCACTGAGTCCTCACTGAGTGGAAAGAGAAAACACATTCTCTCAAGTCTCTTTAATAAGGCCAGTCCAATTTACAATTGTGGACCCTCCAGGACCCGATGATTTCTAGAGGATCCACCTCTTAATAGCGCCACCACAGTGGGGATTTGCTTTCAACATGAAACTTGATGAAATATGAACACTCAGATTGTTCTCATCTAAGTCATAGGAAACGAGTAGAGAGCCAGGCTAAGAGAATAATGGGGTGGGGTGAGAGAAGAAGACCTGAAGGTTTGGAGTCTAAGACAAGCTGGACTCCAGATACCTAGAATTCAGCAGGCCCCAGGGGGCAGCCTTTAGTGAGGTAGCTGGCCCAGAAAACTTAGGGGCAAGGTGAGCCTGACATTGTTATCTGCTCCTAATAGGAGCTCTGCAGGGCAGCCCTCTCTAGGAGAAACAAAATCAGGTTGCAGCTACATCAACTATTAGACTGATTTTCAGCCAATTGCACCTACAGTGAACCGGAAATGGTAGCAATTAGCTCTTTTGATTTAGCAGCAGTCAGGAGCGCAACCTGGGTGCAGCCCGTCTCCAATCTGACTTGGTCATGTTCCTTATCTAGAAGAGTGGAGGGAGAGGCTACAGGAAACCAGGCCATCTTCATCCTCACAACTCCCCACCCAAAGACAGGAAAGGGACCACACAAATCCTGAGTCATCGGGAGAACTCCCCTTATCGCTCCCCGACCCCCAACACTGTTCTTTTTCTGCAAAGATATAGGGCCAGAAGGGGATTAGGTTTGTATCGGAGGTTTAGGAGAGGAATACTTACAACAATATGTAAGTGCAACGAACCTGATTTTGTATGGTATCAGAGCTTGATTCCTTCTTCCTCTCTCAAACACACATACACACACACACACACACACACACACACACACACACACACACACACACCCTGCTCTTTCCTCCCTCTCAGTTCACAGGAACCACGACTCATTTGGTGTCCTTTCCTGACCACAGTAAACCAGGATGCGGTGTGAGAGCCGGCTTGGGTAGAAGCCTTCCAAATGTTCCCTTGTCACGAATTTCTATTTGCTTTCCATGGTCTCTTTTAAATTATTATTTTTTTCTTACCAAAGTAAAACTTGAGCAGAATTTTAAAAAGTGAAGCAATAATGCCTAAGATTTACCGAGTGCTTCCTACGTGCCAGACTCCCAACTAAGAGTTTTACAAGGATTATCTCGTTTAACTCAGCACACCCCATGAGATAAGACTATGCATGTCATCCTTGTGGGCTGATGTTGCACAGAGCATCATAAACTCTCCCAAGGTCATGGTGCTCGTTAGCAGTGGCATTAAAATTTGAACTCTGGTTTCTTTTTTTTTTTCTTTAGAATCAACACACTTAACATTATGGCATTCTGCTTCGAAAAAGTTTATAAAAAAAAGTTTGAGTATGGAATTTGAAATAAGAAAAACTAAGGAGCAAATTCCAAGTACACACACACACACACACACACACACACACACACACACACACACACACACTTCGTGCCTCACTGTTTGCTCTTGGCTCTTCAACGTGTCTACTTTCAGTGAGTTCTTTTAGGTATATCTTTGGGTACTACTACAGTTCTAAATAATGTTGCTATATTTAGATTTTGGCATAATCTAAATTTCATTATGGTAGATAAGATCTTTAGTTCTTATATTACTTCACTGTCATAATTCTGGTTTAATAGATACTTAATATTTCCATGATGACAATTCATTTCCTTTCAAATGCTTTACATTTATTAATCTTATGTGTGTCGGGGGTACACATGCTGGGACATGCATGTGGAGGTCAGGTGACAACTTTTGGAAGCTTGTTCCCTTCTTCCATCTTGTGGACTCCAGAGTTCACACTCGGGTTATCTACCTTGACGCCTTTGTCCACGGAAAGAGCCCACTGGTCGCAACAGCCCATTTCTAAGCCAAGATATGCACACTGCTTACATTTCTTATTTTATATAACGTTTTGTTTTCCCTGGAGTTAATCAGTAACTAATTTGTATTTGCTTAGGTTTAAACAAAAATTATATCATGCTTCCCAATGGCTTTGCTTAATTACTTTTGGTGGCACATCTCACGTCTTCCAATTCATCAGTAACTACGCGTCAATGTCCTTTTGTGGAGCCCTCTGTTCTGCCCCGCTTTGGGCTGCTTGCTCTTTGTTCTGGCTGCACAGCTGTTGTTCAGGGACTTCCCTTTGCCATCATCCTGGGATTTCCCTTCACCTCCTTCCTTTGTGAACTCCCGTTTCCTAAAATCCCTGCCTTCCTTTTTAGTTTATCTCCTATTTTGGTCAGTACATCCTCCCATAGCTTCCTTTAAAAGGTTCTTCTGAAAGTACATTCTCCTGGCCACGTAGGATCATGTGGACCCCAGGGAATTTCAGAGATTTTTATGTAACTGTCAACTACCCTCTCAACTTTCCAGTGTCCTAGGCCCCAGTCTCTCTATAGCTTCAAGCATATAACATCACCAATTATTTTTCCTTTCTAGGCACCTATAAGCATATAACATCACCAATTATTTTTCCTTTCTAGGCACCTATAAGTGACTTGCTTTAATTTAATTCTTTCTTCTTAGAGCTTCAGTTTTGTCTTGTGAGGTTTTGTTGAGAAGTGGACCCTTCTGTTCCTCGTGTCATGTTTCAGTGTGGCTTCTAGTATTATCTAAGAGACACTGTGGATGTCTTTTGAGATTATTGTTATTATGGGAGAGCATTTCCAGTGGGAAGTGGGCTTGCTACTGTTATTCCTCAGCTCTTAAGTCCCATTCCCCTTTCGCTAAGTATCCTACATACCTACCTGTAAAGTGTCAGGCCAAGGTGGATCCCAGGGTGACGAATGTTCTTGACACAATGTTAGTGTCCCCCAGAACCAGTTCATCATTACTCCACTGGTAAATTACCATATGGAAGGCCCTGGATTGAGGTCATTTTTCTGAAGCTTCAAGGCTCAGAGTTGCGGTTTGGCTGCAAGTCCACTTTGATACTGGTGGGCTGCTCTTCCTCCATGTTTGGATGGATGGGTTTCATCTTGGCTATTGATTTCATTTAAGAGAAGATGGGGGTGGGAGTGGAAAAAAAGGAAAGAAGCTATCAGGTCTTCTGAATCAATAGTATCTAAGAGTTCACAATTTTAAAAGGTCCCAGGCAAGAGGTCCTCAGACATTGCTGATTGGCAAGTTTAATTATTTGACTCATCGCAAATCAAGGTACTCTGCTCTCTCCTTGCAATCTTGTCAATTCCTTCTGCTCTATATTGTAGAGCATCTCGGGTGGCAGTTCAGTGTCTTGTAGAACTTTACTTGTAAAGTAACTACTTGTCAATCTCGTTCTGTAATCATGCTGAAGCTTGTGCTTAGAGATCACTATTTATCATTTCTAAGTGTGGTTTGACTCCAGTCCCTCATATCCACATGGGCACTTGAGAAGTTTCAACAAATACTAAGTGCTATGCGTCAGGCATCGCTGTGTTTTATTATTGCCTGTTTATTTCCTAAACCTCTGATAATCCTGACTGCAAAAATAGGGGAACCTCATGGTTAGAACCTCAAACACCTTATCCAGATTTCACTATTAGTAACTTGAAGAGTTTACAAGTGATTGAATTATGGAAGACTTTTAGCCCTTTGGGATGGTGATGGAAGGCCTGAGGCCGGCGCAGATTCAAGCTGATTTGCATTCTCATCAATTTCTACTGCTTGGCTTCTTGACCACGTGCACCTAGGTAGGACGAGGAACTGGAAGCAATGTTGGCAGGTGCTAGCAGCAGTAGCCATTGGTAGTATTCAAGCGACACATACAGACTTGAAACTGGGGCAGTTGGGCCATGCAGTGCCCCAGCGCTGATGCCCCTGCATCCGGCTCATCTGCAGCTAAAGGATTCCAAAAATTGAAGACTCCAGACACAAGGATATCAACCCCCAAGAACAGTGGGAACAATACAATGAATAAACAAGTAAATAACAGATTGGAGTCTAGTCATGATGCCATGATAACAACAAAACCAACCTTTGCAATCTATTACTCTCTTTTACCATTTTCAGACTAAAATGCTGATAATACACCCACTACTTAAGGATAAAACGAGCTGATCTATAAGTGAAATACCATAGCATCTAAACATTTGATAAATGTAAATTGTGATTATTACATGTTTTGCTCATTTGCATTTAGAACACATGAAAACATGCCCCAAAGTAAAAATGTCAGTAACATTTTCAGATTCTATTTCTTTGTTTCTTCTCCACTTTATCCAGTCGCAGGATTGTTTTTCTCTCTCTAAAAATAGAAATATCTTGATTCATAATATGAGAAAGACGTGAGTCATCACTGTGGCCCAAGGAATCTCTTTTGACCTGTGTTAGCTCACTTCAGCTACATTACTCAGTTGATGTTTATTTGACAGCCAGAAACCACACAGTTGGCCTTGTTCAAGATAGATGCCCCCAAACACCTATCTCCCAACTCCTTATCTTGGCTTCAAGATGTTAGGAAGCTGTTTTTTTTTTCTTTTTGAATTTCTTCTGAATATCTATCTCTGGCAACAAGAGTGCAGAGGACTGGCAACCCTAAAATGCTCAGTCAGAAGCAGGCTAACCAAACCTCTCCCCATTTTAAGGCTTGGAGAATCTTGAAGAGGGGTGGTAAGATTGTAGGATCCTAAAAGTGGGGAGGTCCATGTCTGGCCAGATCATTCCACTAAAGACAGGGCTGCTACATCAAAAAACTTACTACAACTTGAAACTTATCTTCCCAGACCTGCACTATGACTGACATATCGACATTCCCACATAGACTAGCAATGCATGCAGGAGAAATAATTATATGTAGGAGGAACTTTAGGGGCTAGGGCTAGATAGGTAAAGGAGCACACTCTATCAGTGAGTCTGTCCAAGGAAAGACACTTAATCTGCCATGGAGACCTGAGTCCATACTAACACAGACAAACCAAAGGGAACCCTATAGTCTACACAAATAGACAGGCAGGAGGTTGGTGGGAGAGGGATGGATTGGTGAAGAGAGGGAAGGGTGGAAAAAGGAAGGGTAGGGAAGGAGGGGATCAGGGACAACTACCAATGTATTTATAATTAAGAAGACTATTAATAAAATGATTGAAAAATGGTCTCTCTGAGGATGTTCTTTTTTATTATTATTATTATTTCTGCTCATACAAACTTAATAGGTAGACCAGTTCCCTCCCTCCCTCCTCCTCCCCCCGAACCTCCTGCTCCCCCTCCCCTCACCCCTCCCCTCACCCCTCCTTCCCCATCCCCCAGTGCCTCCTGCCCCAATTCCTAGAGACTCCTTTAATGTGCATCCCTGACTCTCCTCTGGGCCCTCCTCTGACGTACAAGGACCCAGTGGCATTTCTTTGAACCCTTTCCCATGTTCCCCTTAAGCATAGGAACACTACTGTGGCTGCCAATCCCTTGCCTCCAAGGATCTTGGTGCCTTTAGCAGATGCTAGACTTTGTGAGGTCAGTAGTGTGTTGGACATTGCGCAGGGCACGGAGAGTCCAATTATGATTGCTTCGGCCCTAACTTGTGTGGAGTATTTTGCAAATCATTGCTCCTCCCATCCTTTTGCTCTTACAATCTTATCGCCCCCTCTTCCGCAAATTTCCCTGAGCTTCAGGATGGGGAGAGATTAATCTGGCCTAGTTCTAGGTGGTTGATATAGAGTCTCTGAAGTTCTGGATTGTGGTTTGTTGATTTTCTTTTGCACTTTTGCTGCTCCTGCAATGCCCTTCACTCCATCCTGCTGGGCACTGTATGTCACCCCCTGGCCAGAGACAAAAAGCTGTTAAACTGGAGTCTTATTATAAGAGCACATTCAAGGGTAGATGTAATAAAAGTTGGGAACCTCAGTGAGGGAGGGGTCAATCACCCATTTGCAAACTGGTTACTTTTTATCTGCCAGACTATATGCCCTCCCCTTCTGGTGAGATCATACTCCCCTTGGTTGTAAATGATCAGGGAGGATGTTCTTTTTTTACACAACATATTGTCTTTAACACTTAGGACTGGACTGGGTCATTGTGTCATCCTAAGAACCAGAGAACTCCTTGGGGAAGCTAGCACCAGGTGAGCAGGGTCCCATGTTAGAGTGACTCCACAAGAAACTTCCTTTTCAGTCCCTTCTCCTGGTCAGCTCCTCACACCGGACCTCTGCTGAAGTGCAAAAACCTCAGTGTGGGTGAGCTTCATGGCACAAGCCCTCCTGTCCAGTAGCAATGCTTCCAACAGTACCACTTGCACAAAGGGCTGAGCTGTGGCCAAAATTTAAGTTTATTACAAAAACCAAGTCTCTTCCACTTTCCTTTCACTTCTCCTCTTCAGGAACCCTCTGCCCCCACTAGAAGGGCTTATTTATGGCTTCCTTTCTTGCATGCACATGGTACACGTCCTCCTGGCATGTGGTGGACTTGCAACTGCCTCCCCTGTCTGTTTCTGGTCTGCGCAGACCTACCTCCCCCATGAGGAATTCCTCCACTGTAACTCAGAGATCTTTCCTCCCTTTGTTTGCTGTAGTTACCACTTCCTACGTCTTGTACTTTGATCTGAAGACTTGTTTTTCTGTAACTATAGCATCTGAGTGCTCGTTCTATGTCACCCTCCACGGGTCTTCCATATCCATGGTTCCACATTTGCAGAGTCAAGCCATTGCAGATTTGAAATATCTGAGAAACAAATGTATCTGTAAAGACCATGCACAGATACCTTTCCCCTAAACAATTTGGTACCACAACTTCAGACTGGCACTCACATTGTATTTGAAATTGCAAATGACAGACAGAGGATTTAAATAGACAGGAGGACTGCAGATGTGATACATGACCTCTCTGCTGTTTAGTACAAGGGCTTGAATGCCTGCAGATTGTGTTATGCAAGGGGCCCATCCCTGCTGGGTAGTAAGGAGTATCTACCACTGTCAAGTGCTTTGGGTAGATTGATTCTCACAGAAAACCAATGAGGTGGATCAGTGATTAGCTTGATGGAACATTCGGGAAACTGCACAGAGAAGAATAAGGGTGCAAAGTGAGTCCACTGGTGACTAACACTGTGTGCTTGTTGGCCACTCTGTGCTACCCTGCCACAATAGTCAGGCAAGACTTAAGGGCTCATCCAGTAACCTTTGACACTCCCCTTCCAACCCCCCTTTCTCTGACCCAGTCCTGCCTATACCTCCATCTCAGGGAGAGCCAGGCTTGGGAAAACGATCAAATGTCTTCATTATGCTGACCTCCTTAGGAGAAAAAAAGTTCTAAAAATAGTTGAAACTGTTATTTTGAGTCTGTATTTCATCACCACGGGCTGCCATTCCTCTCTGAAATCTTTTGTTGCCAGAAACTTTAGATAGACCGCCTGTTGCAAAGTTGTTATTTTTGGTAACAGAAAGTTGAAGATGTTTCTGTTTGAAAGATTGTCTATTTACATTCTTTAGCCCAAAATAGTCTGAAGTATCAGTATTATGTCTTCATGGTGCTAGTAGGATTTTATGATTTTATATTTTGTAGTTACAAAATCCTGAAGAATATTTTTGTCCTCTCCATTTTTCGGGAAAACGTATTATGATACTAACCAAGGTTGTATTTATGAATGCCAAGATACCTTTCCCCACTAGGGAAAGGAAGATAGCGTAAGGAGGTAAGTTTTGGGCAACACATGAGGTGACCTGCCCTTCAAGGTGCCGTTGTTCTCATTCTCTGTCCTCAAAACTCCCTCGTTACAGTGTCAAGGTTCAATACACTCCTGTGCCTTTTATCCTAGTCCCCAAAAGAAAAATCATACCACTGGCCAAAGCAGTTCCTGGGCCTGAAAACCCCAGAGCACATTATATATACTACAAATACTCCTTTATCATCCCTTGATGTGCTGAGACAGATTCCAGTTACAGTAGATAGTACTAAGGACAATATGCAGCAGGAAAGGCATCATGAAGTTACCCTAATAATATGTGAAAAAAGAGGAGGTACGTTGTCTCCAGTCATGTCCCATGTCTCCGGTGCCCACTGGGGTGTTCTCAAGACTTTCAGATACAGGCACTAACCAGTGTCATAGTTAGGCACAGGTGTCAACTTGATGGTTGAGGGTATGAGCTCTGGGCACATTTGTAGAGAATTAGTGATTGAGTTAGGTCCAGAGCAAAGCTGCAGGAGATTGTGTAGCTGATGGGGAGGGCCCAGCCTATGGTGGGTGGAATTAGGCCCTGGAATACAATACAGAGAACTGGTTGAGGGAGTTAGCATCATTGTGTACACTTGGCCAGACGTGCTGGTCTGGAAAGTAAGGATCGTCCCGCTCTCAGGCATTACGTAGAGATGGTGTGGCCAGTTCCCTTGGCCCTGGTGTTGGTGTGTGCTCTCCCATTGAGCTGGACAGACTGTAACCAGACTATCAGTAAGAAAATAAATCCCTTATTCCCTTGAGTCATTTGATGGTGATTTATCAGCAACCATGCAGGCGAACTACAACAACCAGCTAAACAAGAAAACCATAGAGTGTGTTTTTTTTTTTTTTTTAGTATTTTAAAAAAAATCAAACACACCAGGATGTAGATTTTTTCTATTATCAGATACTTTAAAACAATCATATCAGACTGCTAGGAGCATCATCTTCTAGTACTCCTATGACTTTTGTGCGTTTCTGCCTTCTTTTTAGGCATTGTCTTCTGTAGAGAGTTCAGTCATTTAGCATACGATGGAGGTGCTTTGAGAAAGACTCTGAGTACTATTAACAATTAAATCTATGAAAATATACAGAGCCTAGTCTTGGGGTGATCTCTTTATCCCAGACCATATAAGAAAATCAGTTTTAGTAATTTTTTGGACCAAAAATCTAACAATTCAGAGTAATTTTCTTTCTTATTGCTTATCTTGCTATTTCAAAACAAATATATATTTTTTAAAATAATATGTATTTTTAAAAGAATGGGATCTAGTTTTTAATGATATTGCACAATAGCATCTGTGTAAACGGAAAACACCCGGGACAATCATGTCTGTCACTCATGACACTCCTTGGCCTCTATCCAGCACTCCATCTTTTCTGGGGTCATCTGCCAGGACCATATCCTGTCCAGCCAGCCTTCCTCTTTGAATTGCAGTTTCAGTTTTTTCTTGCCCCAGAGGCAGCTCTTCTTTTATAATATATGATCTGGAAAACTCTGCTTTAAACTCACACTTGGACTGCTGTGAAACCTTGTAGCCTCCCCTCCCTCTCCTTTATCCCTACTATAAAACTTCTGAAACAAAAAGAGAAGGAGTAAACACAAGGCCTGATCTAGAAGGACCAGTGAACCTCTGCATTTTCTTGCCACAGAATGAAGCTAGGCTCTCTTGGATACGTTGCCACAAAGACAAATGGCACTCCAAAAAGACTTTCAAGGGCAAAGGTGATAGGAAAAGTTCCACTGTAGATAAGCTGTTCAGGGAATGCTCACACATGAGGTTCTCACATACAGAGAAAGGTACACATGAAAATCAGCAGCCTCATTTCGTAACTGATTAAAAAAATAGGAGCTCCCCTAAAGATGTCCACATCCTAATCACCTGGTCTATGAATAAGCTGTTATATAGCAAAAGAGAAATACAGTTGAACATGGAATAAGAGTTACTGATCAGCTGACCTTAAAATAGGATAATTGTCTGAATAGAACCAACGTCATCACAAGAGCCACTGAAAGTGAACAAAGGGAGCCAAATGGGAGAGTCACAAAAGAGGCATGACAATAGGAATAGAGAGACTTTCGCTATGCTGTCGGCTTTGATGGTAGAGGCAGTGGGGTGAAACACAAGAGTAGCTTCTAGCTGCTAGAAAAGCCCAGAAAGAGAATTTTTCTCAGATCACACAAATAATACCTTGATGTCAGCTCAGAGAGACCTCGGTCAGACTTTGGAACTACAGGCCTGGAAGATAATAAATGTATGTCACTGAAGCCACCGAGGTTGTAGTTCTGACAGAAATAGAAAACCAGTGCAATGCCTTTATCCAACAAAGGAATGACTACTATGCGTAGACATTACTGAAGAAAGGGAATATGGCCATTGAAGATGAATGAGCTAAGGATGATGCAAAGGAAAGCAGTTCCTGGGGGCTGGGCATTCTTGCCAATAGGTAAAGTTTCTGCCTGAGAGATGGGAATATTCTGGAATATTGATGGTGTTGATGGTTTGATGGTGTACAAAATAAGTATATTTGGTGACACTGATCATACACACAAAATTCTCAGTTAAAAAGCAAATCTTTTTTATTACATTTTTTGCCTAGTTATACAAGCTCAGTAGGTACCCCCCTAATTCTCCCTCTTCTATTCTTTCCTCCCTGTTGTCCTCCATTCCACACTTCCCCCTTCCTACTCCCTCCTCCCCCTTTTTCTTTTCCTCCTCCTCTCTTGGTGCTTCCTGCTATTGGTTCCTGCTTTCTCCATCCCATTCTCCAGCGCATCTGCTGAATTTCTCTCTGAGCTAGTGAGGGTTCAGGACTCAGTGGCATAGCCTGGAGCCCCGTCTTGGGCTGCCTGGGAACTCTGTTATGACTGTGTAATCCCTTACCTCTAAGGATCCTATTTCCTGAAGCCTTCTCCCTTGTGATCAGTGCTAGACTTTGGGGGTTGTTGACATGTCAGTCATTGTGTAGGTAGGGCAAGGTCCAATCACATTGTGGCTATATCCTTGCTGCTGCAGCCCTGACTTGTATGGTGTATCTTGCATATCATTGGTCCTTCCCATTTTTAGACTCTTACAATCTTGTTGCCCCTTCTTCCGCAAGGTTCCCTGAGCTTTAGAATAGGGAGATATTTGGCCGGTCTGGTTCTGGGAGAATACTGTAGGGTCTTTGGTGTTCTGAATTATGGTTTGTTGCTGTTTTCCGTTTTGAAAAAGCAAATCTTTAAAAAATTTTTTTAAATATTTTAAGCCAACAGTAATGAGACCAAGGGAGAACACGGAGAACAGCTCTTTTATTAGTAATGCTTTGCTTTTTATACAATGGTCACTGTTGCTCTGCATGTGGCAGACAAATTTACAACAAAATAGATTATGGGAACAATGGATTTTATTCTGGCTGACAGTTGTCCAGTTGCAGTTCCTAGCCCAGCTTGGTGGGAGTCCTCACAACAACACCAGGGGTGGAGCGAACTGGCCATACCACATCCATAGGACGACTGAGAGAGGGACAATCCTCACTTGCCAGAACAGCATGTCTGGCCAAGTATACTGAAGAATATACCAACCTTCTTAACCATTTCCCTCCATTTCCATGGGCTAGTCCCACCTACCTCGAGCAGGGCTTTCCCCATCAATTAAACAGTCTCCTGTGGGCTTGTTTGGGGCTTGATTCAACTACTAATTCTTTACAAATGAGCCCGGGGCTCAAGCCTTCAATTGGCCAGTTGACATCTGGATGTAACTATGACAAGTAGTGCTTTCCTTTTTGAATGACCCTGGAAAAACATAGCAAGATAATAATAGTATGTGATCGATATGTTCATGTTGACCATGTTATTATTTACAGCTATGCTTGTTTTTCACCATTTAAAAAACAAACAAATGGATTTTCTAAAAAATTATTTATTTTGAGATAAGGAGTGGGGAAGAGAGAGAAGAGAGAGAAAGACAGAGAGAGAGAAAGAGAGACAGAGAAAGAGAGAGAGAGAGAGAAAGAGAGAGAGAAAGAGAGAGAGAAAGAGAGAGAAAGAGAGAGAGAGATCTTTGAGAATAAAACACAGATCCAAAGTTTATGTGCAGGTGCCTTTATTTGCTGAGCCATCTCAAAAGACCCAAATAGTTTTGACTGATGATCTCTCCAGGGAACTGAAAAGGGGGAATAGAACACAAATTTTAGCCATAGCTGAGGCGCCTTTCCCCTGAAAGCCCCTGGTGGCCACCTGTCTCTCTTCTCCCCCTTCCTTCTCTGTCTTATTGTCTCTTAGTCTCTTCCTTTGTGAATCTGCCTCATGTAAAGGCAGACATGGGCTGCTCTTGAGTTTCCCCTTATCGGCCACCCTGGTGTGGAATGTGGGACAATGTTGACCTCCCCCACCCCAGTCATAATGAGGTAGGAGCAGGTGCTAACTGAGCAATACACGTCTTCTTTCTTTAGGCAGTTTCTCAAATTGCAATGCAGGAAACACTTGAACATCCCGACAAAACACAGACTCTGTTCAGGGGGAGTGTGTGCTATTCAGCTCCACTCCCTCCTGCTGCTGGCTGGCTGGTGTGCATAAAAATCTTCCAAAGGAAGTGAGGAGATATGGGGGAGGTGTGGAGGAGGGAAGGACCAAGAGGAACCTGAAACTTCAGTAGTATTTTTTTTTATTTTTTGTAATAACAATAATGATCCACGACTAAAGGACCCACAAAGACCCATTTGTGGCTCCCAATATCTGTTCTTATCCCCTCCTTGAGACTTACTTTGTATGCTCACAAATTAAATGGAAACATGATGTGTTTCTCAACATCAAAGGGAGGTGTTACCACCAGAACATTTGCTGTAATAAAGCCAGGTTGTTAGAAGACTGGATGTTGTATTCTGATGCTATTTCTGGTTCTGCTTCTAAAAAGAAAAGAATGGAAAGATAAAAGAGGATTGCATCAAATAGCATTTTTAAGCATTTCTAGAACAATTAACTGTCACTCATTATAGAAATTATTAAAATATCCCTAAACTAAAGCTCTAAAGGTAGAATCCATTTATTTCCAATGCTTTAGTGCCTGAAATACAGTCAGTCTCAGGAAAAAAAGCAACTTAGCAAGGATTCAGACCCACTAGTAAACACCAACCTGTTCCCACTCTCCTTATCTCTAAGCAACTGAGGTGTAGTGATCTGAAGCCTTTGGCCATTTTTATCAAGAGATGACATGTACAGGGTTAGTTCCAGCTCCCCTAGGGAAGAGCTCTTAAACAATTACTGCTCCAATCCTAGAACATAAACATATTATTCTCCACACTTTACAGATAGAAAAGTGTCCAGGGTCACATAGCAGATACCATGCTATGTACCCCAAGTCTACATTCTTCCCACTGCAGCCAAAGATGTTGTAGTTCACTGTGTGTCTCTCAAAGTTAGAGTCTGAAGCTAGAGCTTGAATGTAAGCCGTGTATTTGGGAGGTGATCGCAGACCACTGAGAAGACTAGACAGCAAAGTTTGATAGGAAAGGTAGAAGAATCAATACAAGTCAGCATCTTCCAGAGACCTCTGAGACTCTCTCAAACCATCCACTTCAAAAAGGATCACCCTCAAACCTTTAGTATCACCTACTTCTAGGCTGCCTTTGCCTAGTAAGCAACTTGTGAGAAGGGCCTGGACAGATGCAGAAATGTGTGGGGTACGTGGTAGCTGACGTGAGATACCGTCAGCTCAAAGTGACTCTGATCTGGACTGCAGCTGAAATGAGAGGTGACCAAGATGATATTCCAGGGCTCAAGACCCCAACGCCACTTGCTCACACAGCCGCTCAGCATGGAATCACTGAGTGAAGGACTCTGAGTAGAAGGCAGTACAAAGAAGATTTGAACATGTAGGCTAGGTAGGATTTTTTATAGATGTTCATTTGTCCACCAATAAATATTAGCACAAAAATGACAAAGAAAGAAAGCCATTGTGGTACTGTGCATCTATAACCTCAGTGCCTTGGAGGCTGGGACAGGAGGATGATACAAGACCAGCATGTACTACTTAGAGGGACCCAGTCTAAGGAATAGGAAAGGAGGGAAGGAAAGAAACAAAAATGGAAGGCAGGAAGGCAGGAAGGCAGGAAGGCAGGCAGGAAGGCAGGAAGGCAGGAAGGAAAAAAGGCAGGAAGGAAGGAAGGCAGGAAGGAAAAAAGGCAGGAAGGGAGGAAGGGAGGAAGGAAGGAAGGAAGGAAGGAAGGAAGGAAGGAAGGAAGGAAGGAAGGAAGGAAGGAAGGAGGAAGGGAAATATTATTTAAAGAAATACTTCAATGACATTCTACATGTTTTAACATATCAGGTGCTATTTAAACACAGTCTCTAGTTAGTAATATTTAACATAGATAATGTAGCAGTTCAACTGTATGGTTGCTGATAAAAAAATCACAATCAAACGGCTTAAGGGAACAAGGGGTTTATTCTCTTACAGTAGTCCAATTACAGTTCTTAGTCCAGCTTAGCAGGAGAGCTCACGCCAACACCAAAGGGCTGAGGGATCTGGCTGCATCCTATCCGTGTAACAGCTGAGAGAAGGATGATCCTTGCTTGCCAGACCAGCATGTCTAGCCAAGTATACAGCAGGATGCCTCCTTCTCAAGTAGTTCTCTCCATTTTATTCACCTGCCTGGGGACTAGTTCCACCCACCATGGGCCGGGCCTTCTCCATCACCTAGACAATCTCCTGCAGGTTTGCTCTGGGTTTAACTCAATTACTAATTTTCTACAAATGTGCCCAGAGCTCAAACCCTCAACCATCAAGTTGACAACCGTACCTAGCAATAACACTCTACCTTGACACAAGAACATATTACTTTTGAACCGTAACCTTCACCTTATCCTCACAAATGTTAAATTTATCTTATAGTATAAATATATTTAGAAGTCTGAAATCTCTATAACCATAAGACCCTGTCAAATCAGTTAAATACTTCCCACATCTTATAGTTCAATGTCCCTTTTGTGTTGCTCATTATGTAGTCACGGTGGCTCAAAGATTCAAAGCAATTCCAATCTCTCCTCACAGCTCCAAGTTGCAGAGTGTTTTTCTGGACCAGGTTGAATCTGCATCACAGCTGTGCTCAGCATACATCCCATGGTTATGGAATCTCCAACACTCTGTTTGTCTCTGCAGCTATAAGCTTCATCTTTCCTTGAAAGAACTCTATGCCTGCCACTTGGTGCCAAGCTTTTGCTGCTTTCCATGAACCCCTTAATCGTACACTAAAACCAGTACCACCCGGAGGATGCTGCCAGTTTCCACAGTGAGGCTGAAATGTAGCTTGGCCCACTCGAGCCTCAACTGTACCAACTTTAGCGTGCTGACTCTGGAAAAGCCCCTTTCTAGGCAGTCAAAACTTCCAAAGGGCAAGAAATGGCTTCAGTTTGGGCTTTGGGCCCCTGAAGGAATTTGGGCCTTCAAACCTTGGAATGGCCATGTGGTGGTATTTATGTCTTCTATTGTCACAGTACAAAGCACTAGGTTTTACTTCACTGATGTTCATTTCTCCACCAATGAAAGCTGTTCTGCTGCCTGCCCCTTCCACATCCAGAGCTTCATAGCTATCAACACAGCTCTCCTCTATCAAGCAAACCAGTCTGTCGTCATTAAATCCAACTTTACCAAAGAACTTGTTCCTTTCATCGCAAACTGGGCCTAAATAATCCATGACTCTCTCAGCACTATCATTACCCAAATGGTCCATTAAACCCTGTTCAAATGTTTTTGCATCCCCGAAAGTCTTCAAACATTTCCAAATTTCTTCAACAAAAATGTTCAAAATCCATAAAAGCCACATAGCCAGATTTATCAGCAATGCTCCACTTCCCAGGTACCAAATTCTATTGCTGATAAATCGCCAATCAAATGGCTTAAGAGAACAAGGGGTTTATTTTCTCTTATGATTTTCCAGTTACAGTTCTCAGTCCAGCTTGACAGGCGAGCTCATACCAGCACCAGGGCCAAGGGAACTGGTCACACCATCTCTATGTAATGACTGAGAGATGGACAATTCTTACTTGCCAGATCAGCATGTCTGACCAAGTGTAAACAAGGATGCCTCCTTCGCAAAAAGTTCCCTCCATTTTATTAACCTGCCTGTGGACTAGTTCCACTCACCATGGTCTGGGCCTTCCCCTTCAGCTAGACAATCTCCTGCAGGTTTTCTTTGGGTTTAACTCAATTACTAATTTTCTACAAATATGCCCAGAGCTCAAACCCTTAACCATCAAGTTAACACCCATACCTAACTATAACAAATAACTAAATCTTTTTGATTTGTTTTGTTGGATAGAAAAATTGCTAAGAATTTCACTAAGATGTATTCACACAGAGAGGTTCACATCAATTAAGAATGGATTTTCTGAAAGCCAGATCCTGACTTCTGCATTCAAAGAAGGATCATCAGTCCTTACAGAGCTTTCTGAATTCTTGACCTACTACCAGAAGGGCATATAGCAAAGACTTAGTTTTTATCCACTGACTCACAGTTGTGGTCGAAGTTGATGAAATTTTGAGGTTTCTCCCTCCAGCCCACTGACCATTTCTAAGTTTGGAAGCTCCATTTGGTCAATTAAGGATGCTCTGAGGAATCATATGTTGGGATTTGTGGAGAGCAGAGGTCAGGTAAGGTCAGATCAAAATGTGGTTCAGCTCTGCTTGGGTACTGGTCAGAATTTGGCATCACTGGCTAAAGCATGGGGCTGAGGTCAGTGTTTGTGGTTTGACCCTCAGTGGACCTGCATATTGGTACAATTCCATGGCCACAGACACTAACTTTTTCCCAAGAGATGGCCTTCTACAGGGCTCCTTCTGACTCCTACGGGGAACAAATGAGAGACTGTGGATGAGTCGAGGCACACTCATCATCTCTGCAGGGGAAAGCCACAAAACCTTTCCTCTTTTCCCAAAGGACCAAGCTCATGTTTAGGGAATGCAAGAAGGCAAGTTAATGCCTAGAAAGAGTTTTACGGCAAAATAAGGGCAGTTCTACTCAATGTGTAGTATTTATTTCTGCAAGTCATGCTGTTTAACAATACTCACTTTCTTTGTTTTAATTTTTGATCACTAATAAATTCTTTCTTTTAAGAAATGGACAGTTATAATTCAAAAGGAACATTTTTAATTCCTTGTGCCTGATTATTGATATACCTTTGCTTCCCAAGGGATGGGGAGAGAGAAAGAAACTACACTTCAATGGGGAAATGCATGTAGAAATGGATTCATCACCATCTCTATGGTAGCATAGTGAGTTAAGGGCCCCATTCTGACATGCAAGAGCTTTTCTATGGAAGAGTCTCTGAGAAGAAAAGGGATATTTCTAGATTGTCACATGAGTCGGTCAGAACAGTTACGATTGCAAGGATGCGGTCCTTTTCAGAGGGCAGAACCACATCAAATTGGCTTAAGCAAAAATGGGAATATTTTTCTAACACCAAGAGATTGCAAGAGTCAGGCAGTCTTTGTGACAGTATATATCTAAGGATTTAAGTTTGATTACTAAGCTTGTTGTAGTTTCTTAACAATATGCAATTTTGGGGTCAGTGCTTACTTCTGAAAGCTTATTTTTCAGGTGGTCCTTGTCTTCATGGTGATAAGATTGCTAATAGATGATTAAAGTTTGAAATGCTTTTACTACTGGTAGTGACAGAGAAAGAGGGGGAAGAGATTTACATAGATGTCTGGGAGGTCTCAGAAAGTCTCTTTTTTAGAGAGGTATTAACTCAGCTGTTTATGCAATTGTAGCTATTAATCCCAAACCCATGATTTAATGCTCATATTTATTTCTTGTACATGTTACATGACCATGTATGTCATGGCTCATTTGGGACATGGGATGATGAACATGCTATCACTTTGCAGCTATGCCATCCAGAATAGAACATTTTCTTTATGATGTAGCAGAGAAAGATAACCTGTAGAATTGGATACATTTTTTTTTTGCTGTTTTAGTTCATAAATGGCCAATAGCACTTTTTCAAGTGGCTTTTTGTAACTTCAAGGTAAAATGGAATTCTAAGGGTGTTAGAATATTTCATGAGCATCACTGTACCTATCCCACCTGGCTAGGATTATATGTCCATCTCCATATCAGCATTGTGGCCAGAGAAAAAATGTTTTGATTGCTAATCCTAGGCAGCGTCCTATACCATCCGCAAGAGTGGCAAAGGAACTCAATGTAAACGCCCCAGAGATACCAGCAGCCCCAGGACCACTCTGCTTGGAAAAAATTAAGCAGTTAGATGGTTAAAGCCTCAGATTTCCCCAGAGGGAAATTTTATCTAAGATGGAGATTGCTGGATGGGTCACAGGGTGATTACCGGGACTACACAGCATATGTCAGCTGAAAAGGAAAGGACATTGGAATACCTGAAAGCCAACTCAGACCTCATGCCTGGGAAAGCTGCCAAGGGAGGCTGATCTTGAGCATTTATCAATGACCAGGAAAACAGTTCAATGGGTGAGGCTGCACTGAGTCCAGGATTTGATCAGACTTGCCTCAGCAATGGTGCTGTGCAACCTCTGTCTCATGGAAAAATGGTGACTGTGTGTGGAAGGTTAAGTAATGTCCCTCCCGGTAGTGTTAACACCTAATACCTGAACTATGAATACTACAGTTAACTTGACAAAGGTTGTAGATACATAAAAGCTCCAATGATTGACTTTGAAATAAGATTAGCTGGGCTTCCCATTTTGTAAATAAAAAATGAAAGAGAGAAAGAGAGAGAAACAGAGAGAGAGAGAAGAGAGAGAGAGAGAGAGATGACAAGAAGTAGGCTTGGTCTGAGCTTGGTCTCTTTGGACATGAAAGGTGGGAGCTGAGAGCAATGAAGTGTGAGTGCCAGCTAAGGCTGGAATAAGCAAGGAGAAAGCCTTTCTTGAAACTTCTAGAAGGTACAAAACCCTAGTGCACCCTGATGTAAGCTCAGAGATAACTCTGATCTCTAAAACTGTAAAATGATACATTTGGATTCTTTTGAGCTGCTACATTTATTTTAATTCATCACGGCAATAATAAATCACCACTATGGTTTTCCATAGCAGACAGAAAGATGTACATAAGACTGAGCCCTTCAGGAAAGAATGATGGTCTGTGGAAACTGCCTAGACTAACCACTGGAGGTGAAGGGACCCCTGCACCGACAAGGGCAGTACTAATGCTGTAGTTCCTGTGATGGGCAAGCAGGACAAACACAGAAAAGGTTCCAGAAAGCTAGGTGTTTCCTGGCCCACTGAGTCAAGGCCTTGACCTGGGGTCAAGGTGATCCATCATTTGACTGACCCTCTTACTTCAGATATAGACATCAAGTTAGAGCATAATAAAACCAGAGCCAAACATAAACAAACAACTGGGTATTTTCTCAGCAGGAAAAGTTAGGTGGGGCATTGCAAGAACTCAGACTCCACAAGCCAAGGAGTCAGGGCCAAACCCACAGACCAAGTTAATGAGCCTTAGTTGAGAGGCTGATCTTAGTTCACAGCCTGGACTTGAGAGAGGTAATTTTACTAATGAGTTGACCCTGGGTGTATCCTCTAGCATAGACATATGGACGAAGATAACTTGTGAAACAGTCTTCCTCTAGGGTTAACTTGGGAGTTTGTACATACACAGAGGAAGCTTGAAGTTCTGTATTCTCTTCACTTACCTTGTCTGTCAAGAAGAAACATTTTCAGGGAAGTTCTGCCTCTATAACATCCAATGGATCTCTCCTCTCATTTGGGGGGGGGTTGTACCCATGCAAAGTTGAATACAAATTGGGCCCAAGGAATGAGGCTTCAACAATTGGAAATGGTTCTCAGAACTCATTGCTACTCTAAACAGCATAGCAAGTGAGTGTTGTGATCATTTCTCATGGACTCAGTAGCCTTCCTGCTGGGAGCTAATGGTCCCAGTCTTGTTCTTAGGCGAGCATGTGTTCACATTAAGCTTGAACTTCAGTGGCTGCACGTCTATTAGTTATCAGCATCCAAGTCATACAGAGCAGACAAGCCACTCCAACATTTGGAGCACATTAGCACCCTTGCTGACAGCCCCTTCCCGAGGAAATCAACTCTTAGCAGAGGCCAAGAGAATCTCGGCTACCCTTCTAGGAACAGCTCTGCTTAGGACAGCTGAGGCGTGGAAGTGTCGATATGCTCTGCCAAGTACCCACTGTTCCCGGTTAATGGGTATGAGAAGGTTTCTTGACGCTGAGACTTTAGTACCAGACTGTGCCAAGGGTTCATTTGTCAAGTCATTGCATGGAGTGAAGGAAGGCCCCTATCTATTAAGCACTGATGTACCTGGTATAAATTCACTTTTAGTTTAATCACCAGAGAGGCATTACGAAGTTTATACTGTGATTCTCCATTTTAAATTTGGAGGTTCACTCTGGGCTTAACTTCTAAATCTCTACAAACATGCTCAGGGCTTAAACCCTCAACTATCAAGCTGACACCCGACTCTAACTAGGATGATCAGAGAAGCCTCTCTTTGCAGTAAATGGTGATTGCAGGGCTACCCATGAATGCACAAAGTGCTAAGAATAAGTGACAGTTGAGTGTTGAGCCCTAAACAAGACATTTATACCATACTCACTAAGGTTCCTGGAACATTGGCAAAGACTGGCAAGAATGAAAGAACTGGGAGGTAGAGGAAAGGGCTGCTGTCTTCTGGGTAAGACTCAGCCAGGGCAATCCTGAATCTCAGCAGCTTGCAGATGCCTGCACTGGGACTGTATAGGTATGGGCTGTCAGCAGTCAGGCATAGGTGGGGAACTGCTCAGAGGGCTGTGCCCCTCCTTGCTAAGCTATTTGCTATTGATAGATTCAGGGAGAGCTGGAGTCGTTGCCTTCATTCGTGTATACCAGCTCTAATGAAGAGTTCCAACCTGATGGTTGCATAGATGGCTCCAGTCAAACTCAATGGGTCGCGGAAACAACACTAAGTCATGACTCTGGGTTTATAGGGATTGGAAGGAGAGAAAAGAGTAGGGGATAGAATAATCAGAATGTATTTTAGACACATATGAAAAACAATCAAAAACATCTTGTTGACTTTTTCTATTGTCTGAATAGACTCTTTTTCCATTTCTGGCATGTAATTTCTATTAACTGAATATGAGGAAGGTTAGTTTTGATACTAATCATTAAATATGTTTTCTTTTTTTGTGGCTATGTGGATTAAACCCAGTGCCTTGTGTATGTTAGGCAGGTGCTATTCCACTCAGCTGTATGCCCAAATTTGGAGGATGTATTTCTATAAGTCACTTTGAAGATGTATGGCAAGTTCTAGTGTGGTTGGGTAATATGCACTCTGAATTCAATTTCTGAAGGCTGATAAGTGTCCACTGGAGTAAACCACTCAAAATTCGTAATCCCTGACATCGTTTTTAAAGTGAAGAAAATAACGCCTATCTGATACCTTGGAATATTATAAAAATCATATTGAATAACAGACACAAAATTGTTGCTTATACACAATTTGTGAGCTCATAGCAACAAGAATACACCAGTTAAAACTCTCATCATCTTTGAACTCATAAAGACCACGATGCTGTGCCTTTCATACAATTTGGTTCTTCTTCAGATAGCCCATGAGCCTGGAAATGAGTTTTAGATTGTCGTAATATTAGCTATTACTTGTTGAGAGTCCACCGTGATTACATTATGTCTGATTCACATATTTCATTCTTTAAGCACCTATGATTGTACACAAATAAATCTTGATAAATTGAGGCCAAGAAGTTCACTACCTTGCTTAAGTAGGTGGCAGAAAGAAGACGAGAGAAGAGGAATAGTTAATCCAAACTCTGCTCTTTCTGAATTTCATAAGAAAAGAGTAGAATGTTATGGTTTACATCGACCTGTTTATAAACTTGCTAATTTGCATAGAAAAAATAGCTTGCCTATAGATTCTGTCCCAAAGAATTTGTACCAATACTTAGTTACTTTTGTATTTACTGCTGGGTTTTCAATTCTGCTCTGTCTCCTTTTCTTAATGTGGACACAGAGATAAATGATACATACAGGATGGATCAGATCCTGCCAAAATCAACATATCCAGGAGGTGGTCTGAGCTTGTTTCCACTGACCCTTGCCCTGCTTGACCCTGGTGGGGGGGGCACCTAAGCTCCATAAAGGTCAGCTTGGGGCTCAGAGCAAAGGGCAGATTTCATGGCAGACAGGAGTCATATCTAACTCTGCTATTTAATTCTCAGCCAGACTTTCTATTCAGCCTTTATTTTAATCTTTTGAACAAATGTTTAAGGAAGAAAAAGATGGTAGCTAGAACCCAAAATGAAAAATGCAGGATTGGTAAAGGACAGAATGTCTTCACAAAGAAAGAAGCTTCATGGAGTCACCCTGCTTCCCAGCTCCAGACGTGAAGGGTTAAGGTGTGAGGCAACTAACAGAGAAGACAGAGAATGGGCGATTGGTGGCACCAGGTGGGTGAGTCTGTCCCTCACCTTGGCTCTGTTCATGTTGCATCTACATGAATGTTTTAACCTTTCCGACTTCAGCGGTATCATCTTTAAGTGGGGGAGAGAACCTCCAAGGGTCATTACAACCATTAACTGAGCCATGAGAAAGCCCTATGAATTGGCCCGTGTAAGAGCCCTAACATCGCAACTGACAAGCACAAAGCATGTAGCATGTAGTAAGCATCGCTGTTAGAAGATGGGAGGTCGAGCGCTTTCACCTGGAGCATCGCTGAAGTGTCCTAACCACAGTGATTTCTGGGATGGACTCAAAGCCTCATATTCCACAGAATCACCCCAATGTCACCCAGAAATACCATTCTGGATTGCTTGTCACAGAGGTCAGCATCACGGCTATGACTTAGGCTCAAGGTTCCCCCCAAGAATGATGTTCACTGTCCCCTGAGCTCACTGTTGTCTCATATTTCAGAGTGGGAGCCACCCCATCACATCTATCTTCAAATATTGTGAAGTAGCATCTATGCATCTGCCAAACCAACACCTCTTGAATAGGGGCCAAATGAGAAGTGTGTCTGATCCTCTGGAAGTTCAGAGTCAGATAAACTAGCCTGAGGTTGAGCAGGAGGAGGAGAGAATGACACTCCAGACAAGTGGTTTGGCTGGCAGTCCTCTGAAGTCTCTGTACCATTCAGGGAACAAGCCCTCCCACTGAAGTCCCAAAGGCAGGGTACACTCCATGTTGCACAAGCCTGTTTCTCCACAGAGGAGAATCCTGATGGACACTTTCTAACAAAGAGATTACTTTTCCAGTCATTTCCTTGGGTCTTTCTGGTCGGTCTAAAGCTTTTCACTAATCCTCTAGTAAAACCACAAGGAATTAAAAAGCTCAAGCCCAGCAATACCGAATGTTTGCTATCAACGAATTGACATAGGAGAACATAGATTTTGACAAGATTGTGACTGGCAGAAATAGTCTCATGCCAATATATAATATGACCCTTTGTGGTTCACCCCATGAGCATTGAGTATCTCATTCCACACCTTGAAACTAGAGAAGCAAGGGCAGCTAAGTCAAGATGAGGATCTATGTAGGGTGTGTGTCATGTGTGTGTGTACATGCATGCATGTGTGTGTGCATACATGCATGTGTGTGTGTGTGCGCGCATGTGCGTGTGCATGCTGTTATCGTTGTTCACTTGTTTTCAGTGTGATATGAGGGTTGCTCAAAGGTCCTGGGCTTTGCACTAGAGGTGTCTTCTCCTTAAGAATGAGGAGCCATGAAAGAAAGTTAGAAAACACCCAGATGCCTGCACTCAGGAGTCCTATTACAATGGGTGAAAGCTTGAAAAAAAGGGGCTTTCCCTTTCTTTCTTACCTCTAGAAGCGGTGTCTCTGGGCGGGCATTGTGATGAAGTGACCCCAATATCTTAGTCCAAATCCCTTCGCAGACACATATTTAATTGTGGAAAACCACTTTAATCTTCCTGAGGTTCATTTTTCTTATCTGCATAATGTAGACTTTTTAAGTTCACACCCCAAACTAACTAAATCATGTAATTCGCATGAAAGTGATCCATAAACTAAAGTGCCATCCATATTTGTTCTGAAAGTGCTCACAAAATGCTACCCCCTTAAATACCTGTCAGGCGCTGATTGATGAGTTTAAAGACTTGGGAAGCAGCGAGTGCAAGGAGAGGCTGCCTCTGAGCTCCCTTTATCTGCTTTGAGACAGGTCTTCTGAAAGGGGCTCAGTACCTGTTGTCCCCCCTGGGCTTCTCATCGCCCAAGGAAGGAGAATTCAGGGATGAAGTTGGAGGCTGACATCAAACCCAGAGAGACTAAGGAAGGTATCGCCTGCTCTTCTGCTAGACATTAATCTTCTCCTTGAATTACTTATTTGCCCATAACTTGCCTATCTATATATGCCCCCCCCCCGTCTTCCCTATGGTGATGGTGTATAAGCTTCTGGATCTCACTGAGCTTTGGGATATTTACTTTTATTTCCTGTGACAAACAAGTGCACAGAATTCATTTTTCATGCCTTCTCTCCTGTCAATCTGCCTGCTGTTGGTGTGTTCTATAGACTCAGTTGTACAATCCTCAGAGGGTTGAGGGGAAGTCCCCCTTTGTCTACAGTTCCTAGTATGGAAAGGTCCATCATCTGTGAGCCTCAACACATAGCTCCTATCCCATAATAGCTGATAAAGATTCAAGACGTAGTTTTTGTTATTTCTCATAACTCCTAACGCAATGTGACACACATGGCGAAGCCTTCACATCCAGTGCCAGCCAACACTGACAGTTCTCTCATATGCTATAACTTCCCACCTCGCAAGGAACTATTTTTGCTATTATTAGTTCTTGGCCAGGATCTTGGTGTTTGGAAACACCTTCTTTTTTTTTTTTTAACATTTTTTATTATTATTTCTGCTCATACAAACTTAATAGGTACACCGGTTCCCTCCCTCCCTCCTCCTCCCCCCAAACCCCTGTTCTCCCTCCCCTCATCCCTCCTTCCCCATCCCCCAGTGCCTCCCACCCCAATTCCCAGAGAGTCCTTTAATGTGGAAACACCTTCTTACAGAGCAAACAGTTCAGAAGACTTGACAGAATGAAAAACCATTCTTCAATCACTAGAAGCTATACCTTGGAAGAACTAGCTGTGCAGGTTAGAATGAGGATGGAGGAAAAGGAAGAAGAGGAGGAAGGAATAGCAGGAAGAGGTAAAGGAGGAGGAGAAAGAGGAGAAGAGAGAGAGGAGAAAGGAGAAGGTTGGGATTTTTTCAGCTGAGAGAAGAAGGAAAAGGTTGGGATTTTTCAGCTGAGGTAACTTTCAAGTCTTTTCTTTCCAACAGCGAACTCCAGGATTATGGTGTATGGGCTCAGGTTGTGTGTACTTGAAGTACACAGATTTCAGAGTGTAGATATTCATTTGCTTCAAAGAAGCTAACTGGAGAGGGATTCTCTATTTGGCGGTGGAGAATCCCCTTCCTGCCAGTCACACGCCTCAAATCCCGGGATAGGACTGGGAAGCTGAGAGACCTATCCAGGTGTGCGGCACATCTGTCTCTGGTGGATGGGTCTCAGTTGGCTCCTCCCTCGAATCCAAGGACAGGGAGCAGCACACTCACGGGGAGCAGCGGCTGCTGCCTGAGGAGGGCTGGAGCGAACAGCTGACAACTGGGGTGCTCCGTGAGTCACCCACGTGGTTTACAGTTGGTTCTTCCACCCTGAGAACAGTGGCGGTTGCTGACTTACATCAGCACACCTCTGCTTTCAGTAGGTCTTTCTTGGTGTCAGGGTTTCCTGTCAGGTGCCTTAAGCTCTTGGGCTGTCTTGATATCTTCTCAAGTTTGGTGTCCTAGGACTGTCAAGTGACCTTAGTGACACTAACAACTCCTAGTATGGGAAAGTGGAGGACTCCAAAGCCAAATTCTACCAAATTCCTTTCTTACTGACGTTGCTAAGATTCTCACCAGCAGAAATTTCATCTAAATGCTGATAATGAGGCTTTATGTCTGAGTGTGGCAGAGGTGCCTTCTAGGGTAGATTCATTTTCCTTCTCCTTAGGGAGGTCGTAAGTTGGAGAAGCCTCTGCGTTCACGAAGTTCATGAGGTTCTGTTCTTCCACCCACTGGGGTCAGTGGTAAAATGGTGTGGTCTTCTTGTTCAGCATGAAACAGACAGTAAGTAATACAGCAGCACCTGTTAAGAAATGTAGGATTTCTCAAAGACCACACCACCTTGAATGCAACCCTATCTTGTCTATCTCAGAAGCTAAGCAGGGTCAGGTCTGGTTAGTATTTGGACGGGAGAATGTAGTATGCTCACTCTGACTGAATCAACTTTGCATCTTACAAGATCGGAGGATGATGTGTGAGGAGGTTGAAGCTTAGGAATCACTAATGTACCTTATCCCCTAAAGCTTTTGGGTGGTCCTAATCACTCGCTTCCAAAAGAAGCAGCCCATGCTCCAGAAGCATTCCCAAGGTCTCCCAGGGAGTAAGAAGGCATTCCTAATGTAGCCCTCCCTCTTTCAGGCGTGGGGGAGGGGGCTCAGATGAGTAGTTCAAACCACACTACCTGGCATAATCTTTTCTTTGCATGTCTGACTGGATATAATGCCTACCTAACCAGATCTAGCTGGGCACCTTGGACAGCTGGCAAGAACACAGCGAATAGAGGTTGAATTCACTGAGTCATTGCAGATGCCCTGAGTCATGTCCTTATTTTAATGATGCGCCCACAGAAGCCACACAGGTGTTTGAAGTGGTGTCGATGCTGTTTAAAAAATCTGAATGAGGCCCCAAGAAAAGATAAAGAGATAGGAGTAAGGAGAGAAAGGAAAAAAAAAAAGGGTGAAAATGTTTCTAAGGAAGATTTCCTCCTTCCAAAAAGTGAAGTTTAATTTCCTTTTCCATTTCAACTGCATTTCACTTGTAGGACGTTACTCTCATTTTCTCAATGGCTTTGCTAATTTTCATTCAGCTCATGAGAGGCTTCTTCACCCGCGCAGAGGCTTAGCCGCACTGCGTGGGGGAGGGCACAGAGCTGCCTGCCTATGACATCAGAGACTCTCATGGCAGCACGGGGAAGAAGCACTTACTTTTGTTCAGATGCGCTGCCATTTCCCAAGTTTGGCTAACTGCCTATCTCACTGGGAGACTGAAAACAGAGACTGTGTATGGAGACTCTTAGCCACTGAAAGAATGAAGAAATAAGAAGGATGACGAAGACATTGTAAGAAGCCAGTTTGGGTATGACTCGCCCGTCGCCAGCAGCAGTGACTGGAAACTGGGCAGCCAAGGGCTGATCAAAGGTGAGCCTTGGACTCCTGAGTGTCTCTAGCTCCAGCTCACACTCAGATTTGTGGGGCTGGACAGACAGCCCCTGATTCATCCTGCAGGTGGCTGAGCGGTTGCAAATCGACTGAACCACTTCCTCCTCCATCTTCATTATCATGGCCTTCACTGCTGCCATCAACAAAACTTGTTTTTTCAACTTTCCCATTTTATTGATGAATGTTGCTCTTTGATAATTTCATCCATGTATTGAAAACATTCTAATTACTCTCCCCTCTCCCTTTATCTCTCTCCTTCCCCCGACAACCCCCTTTCTAGTCAAATCTTCCTCCCAAATTCATGTCCTTTTTGTTTTGTTTTGGGTCTCATAGGGTTAACCATGGTCTTTTGTGAGATCCTAGCTTTGAGACTATCTGTTAGAGCCTAGTAGGTTCCCTCATGTACACTATATATATATATACACACACACACACACACACATACATATATACATATATATAATTAGTGTTGCATATGAGAATATAGTGAATTTATGATTTTTTCTGTCCCATCTCCCCCTTTTTCCCCTTACAACTCTTTATCTCCTCTGCCAAACTTCCTCTTCTTTTGAGTCTTTACGTTTGTGTGACCCTCTGTGTTTTATCTATTTTGCCTTTGATGACATATGTCTGACCTGGTTCATGTTCCTGCACATCTTATAGATCAGTGGGTATCCACTGAGGCAAGCATCTTCCTTTGCTCCCCTATCAGCATTAGTCCTCATCAGTTTCTCAGGGAGGCACGGAGCTTCTTGGAATCCTTCCATGGTGAGATGCTGATAGGATTGTCCCCAGTGGAGGTTTTATGAAAGTATCCATGAAATCATATCTTCCATGAAATCATTTGTACCACAGCCCTGCATAAGATTGTAAAGGCTTGAAGTGAGACAATGGTGGGCCAGACATTATACGCTACTGTATATTTTTGTTCCCCTCCCTGAATCTATTAGTTTTCCATTGATCATCAGTACTTTTAGATGATTATTGGCCACAGAAGTCCACTTCTGTTTTGGGCTCTTGTCATGGGTGGGGCAATATAGTTTTTAAGAATTAATTACACAAATAGACTCATTATCCCTAAGGTTTTTTTATGAAAACCTAAAATAACACATTCCCTTTATTATTAGACTAGATTACACAAAATATTAACAGAAACATCTATTTATTAAAGGGTAGAAAAATCTACATTCTGACAGCATAATTCTTGGCTGGGTCATGTTTTGGTTCATGAAATTGCAAGTCCACACATAATCAAGAGACAAAAATGTCTGTGTCTGATTGGACTATCTTGCCCCACACCTCTTCTCCTCTGTCACCCCAACAGCAGCTCAGGAAAGGAGTCCCCATGCAGAATACACCAAGAGAAGCTAGATCTTACCAATCCACACAGAGAAAAACAAATGAAAAGAGAAAACTAAGCTGCTTTCTATTCCAACCACTCTCCGGACAGCCACCGATAATGTCAAGGTCTAGAAATGCCTGGTCTTTTGTTTCCCTTTATTTTATCCTTCCCCCTATTTCTTTCCTCTGTTCATTTCCTTTCTCTTTTTTTTGTAGTAGACTTTGTTTCTGAGATGAGTTTTAGACTCACAGACAAATTCAAAGCAAGCGGGAGTTCCCATGTGCCTTTTGGTCCACAGTTTGCTTTGCTAGTCACATCTTGTATCAGTGTCACAGTAACTTGTCATAATTGATGAACCAACATAGGCAAATTGCTACCTAAAGTTCATTGCTTATATTGGGGCTCATTCTTTGTGTTGGACAGTTCTCCGGGTCATGATAAATATATAATGTCTCCATCATTTTACTGAATAATTTTGCTATCTCAAAAATCTCCACATGCTACTTATTCATCTCTCACTGCTGTCAAGTGAGAAACCATGGAATTTTTACTATCTCTATAGTTTTATCTTTTCCAGAATGGCATAGGGTATATAGTGTTTTCAGATTGACTTCTTACATGTAGCAATATGCAATTAAAATTTCCATCTACTTTCTTCACATCTTTTTATCACGGAACAATATTCTGATGGATGGATATAACATAGTTTATTTATCTGTGATGGTTTAAATGTGGCCTCCAAAGCTCATGTGTTGGACACTCAGTGACCAGGACCACAGCACTGAGCAGTAAGAAATCTAAGAGGTACTCAAGTCATGAAGATGCTACCCTCATAAAATGATTATTGCTGTTTTTGTGCCAGTGGATTCCTTATAAACAATAAATTTGACTCTTGTCTCCCTTCCCTTCCTCATGTTCTCTTCATCTTCTACATCATCGTAGATTTCCTAGCTTTCATAACTGCAAGAAATAAAACTCTTCATAAAACAAAACACAAGACTGCCCACTGACACATTGAAGGCTCATCTCACTTCTTCATTTCTTCTATGTTCTTGAATTTGTGCTCGAGATTTTTTTTAATTCTACATGATGCCAACCAAAACTTTCTTCCCTTTATGTGAGTTTATTCGAGTACCGTTCCAACTGAATTCCGACCATTTGGTTGACAATGGTTGTACATCTACACTGCTCGCCTCAGGGATTGAACTGGTACCAGAAGCCTGCATTGTTCATTTTAAGTTGTCATGTCTGAATGTTCACAAGACACTGGACAGTCACACTGCTGTATGTTTCAAGAAACAGCCAGATTTCCTCAACCTAAATTTGAAGTTCAATCACTTCGAATGTAGATGAAAGCTTTCTCATTATCCCCAAAGTAAAAATAGAAGATACAGTAGCAGTCCAAGAAAACATTGTTCAGCTTTAAGTCAATGGCCCTGGTTACATGTGGTTAATATAGGAGAAACAGAGGGACTTAGCAGCCCCAAAGGAACATCTTATGCTAGTAATGTCAAAAAATGTCCTTTAAAGAAAGAAATAAGAATGAGCAGTCTTTATGCAGAGGAGCATAGAGTGAGGAAACAGGGAAAATAAAATAAAATAAAATAAAAGCCTTGAGCTGATCTACTCAGAACCTAGGGACAAAATTATACTACAAGTAACAGGAATGTGACACTTCCTGATAAAATGTTTGTCAGAGAGGTCTTAAAGGCCCCCCAAATTATAGGCTTTTGCCATTGCTCTTGGTTGCTCTCCAAAACCTGTCAGTAAGACCCTATTACTGAATGTGCAACACAAATTGATTACAGTACATGGGCTAAATATATCAACTGGAACTGGTCTGAGAACTTTCTCCTTAATGGATAGCTTACATAGTACCACGAAATACTGTAGAAGCTTCTGGGGGAGAGAAATAATCACAAACCCCATCAATGGCACAAAACGTGTAAGTCGCAATATGTATCACCATGGCAACATGTGACCACCAGTGTAATAGTGTTGTGAGTACCAAAAAGACAATCAGAAGTTTTCTGATTGGACTCAAGACCAGCTTGTCAGAAGAATACCCATCCCTGTTACTGCAAACTAGAACAAGAACCTAAAAAAAGGGAAGGAAATAGATTAATAGGGAAGACAGCCAATAAACCTATACGTAGGAAGACAATACATCAAACTGCTCTGTAGGCAGCTGTTATCATACTCATAGAATAGGAACTCACAGTGGAAACCTTTGGGTCTAAAGCTGGATGAGTGAGGGGAAATGCACATATTAGTAGGGTGGCCTGGAGAGCAATAATTTGTTTCACTATGGAGGCCTGAACTCCCACAGGAGTAGACAAGCCAGAGTGAACCCTGAGGTCCATAGAAGCATACAGTTGGAAGGATGGTATGAGAGGGAATGGTGTAGGAAAAGAAGGAGATGAGAAGGAGGGAAGCTGGGATGAATACTCAATATTCGTGTAAATGTAGAAAAAAATTAATAAAAATTGCCCTGATAAGGAATACTGTATTATTTTATCTTATAATCACCTTTTCTCCATCCACATGGCTATTGTGGGAGTGGATTTCTACTGGGCAGTCTATGGGAATGTACCACTGGCTGCCTTTAGATTGTTCTGGAAGAGGATGTGAAACTTGTTGAATCAATTGGATGTGAAGGGAAGATTTGGTCACTTTGAGTATGACTAGATTTGGAGCTAAACCCCATGCTATTCCAGAATATGGTTTGTACCCTGGGCATGAAAGAAAGTCTTTCTTTACAATGAGAGAAATAGAATATATGTGTATGTTCTGTGTGTGGAGGGAGGGGGGACAGTGAGACTTTTCTTTTCTGAATCCTGTTTCCAGGTGCAGCTGGCCACTTGATCTCACAGTGATCCTGTCGCTTTAGCCTCCCAAGTGCTGGGATTACAGATACCATGTCCAATGAATATTCCTTTTTCTTTGGGGAGCTGCTTCACTCTTTACTCTGATATCCTTGGCAGCCCAAGAAGTTCCTAGAAATGAACAAATGTCTGTAGCCTAAGTTTAACCCTGGTTGGAGTGTTGGCTCAGTGATGGATATAAGATTAAAACTGGATAAGACAGGTGTTGCAGGACTCAAGAAAATAGGTTCTCTACTCTCCTATGAAAGCTTCTGGAAGAAGTATCACCCCAGATAATAATAATAAATTAGACTCAGTCTATGTACTCTCACTAACCTATCCATTTTCTTTGCATATAGGCCAACAGGAGGCTAGTATATAGATCAGGGCACTGTGATCGGCATTGTTATTGCCAAAGATAGAGAATCCGGCAAAGGCCTCTGCACCTTCAGGTTAGCTCTGCTTCCTGTGAGACTCTGGCTTTCCTGGCAGCTAGCGAGATCAGAACCCTAGGGGCATGAGAAGGACTATGCTTATTTGGAATCTGAGGTAAGAAAACTCATTGACTAAATTCTTCCATACTCCTCTACCCTTGCAGAGTCTCAAGACACGGTAACTCATGCCACCTTTCTGAACCCTCCCTGCTGTTTTCTCTCTTCTTTCCTCCCCTAACTCATTCTCTTATCCTTTTGGTTTTTTGTATTCCAAATCTCATTCCAGTCCCTAGTGAAATGTTTTCAAGTCAGGCTTTGTCTTAACCCAAAGAATGCAGGCTAAGGCAGGAGGTGGTGTGTGTGTGTGTGTGTGTGTGTGTGTGTGTGTGTGTGTGTATGTGCAAGAACCACGATATCTCCCTTGTGATAGGGATCTAACACAAAGATCAAGCAAGTATCTGACAATTAAGCAGAGAGCTAGAAGGCACTCTAAGACTACACTGACCTGTTACATTAAATCAATGAAGCGACCCTTCCTCCCTCTGCAGCTTTACTTCCCAGGGCATGGGAACAACGAATTATACCTCACATTCTGTAACTGGCAGATGAATACACTGCATGTGAGCTCCTCAGTAGTGTTACCTGTGGATGCTTTCCCAACCTCTCCCATAGTCTTATAATAAGTTCTTATTTTGATCATCAGTCACCAAGGGCTTCAGGTACCTGCCACCTTTCAGATACTAACTGACACACCTGCTTACCTTTTTATTCCTAGTGAATTACCTTTAGAGACCTTTATTGGAATTCTTGGGCTTTTCACTATTAAAAAGGTCAAGATCAGTTAAAATATATGGAGTGTATCTATAGTCATGCATAAAATGTAGTTTATTCCTGTCTTTATTTAAAAATACACTCAAATAATGTTCTTTAACAATTCTGGAAGTTCTCCCAAATAAAACCAAACAATGCCCCAAATAAGAATAGTTGAAGAATTAATCTCTGCCAAGCCAGCTTTCCCCGAGATGACAGATTTGTTAGTTAATCATTCTGAAGCCAGGATTAGAGCACAGTCAACAGCTTAATAAACCATTCACTTCCTACAGTGCTGAGCACTTTCATGGACTTTTTACTCTTATGCCATAAACAGGACTATAAATTGTATTAGTAATTGTTTTTGAAAAGGATGTCAAGACTTCCGTTCTAAGATGGCGATTTGAGCCCACACATAAGCTGTTCCTTTCCCTCCCAGTTCCTATGGAAATGGCAAAAAAAAAAAAAAAAAAACAACAACATAGTGTGTGAAGAAAAATTATTCTGAAGAAAAAGGTGAATAATCCTTTCCATGAGAGAGTACCTGAAACAGACTGGCAAAATGATACATGTATTGTTAGCTACAAACTGAGGCACATGGTTAGGGTAAATGTCTATATGAATATTCCAACAAAATATTTTTTCTTGTGTGTGTATTAGAGGGCACTGTGTGTCCCTGTGTCCCTGTGGAGGCTCAATGGTGACTTCAGGAATCATTCTGCATTGCTCTTACCTCCTTCTTGTTTTGTTCTGGAATTTGACAGACTCTGCCCACCAGGGTCAGAAGCGCAGGCTGCTGCCATTTTTACATTGGACCTGGGATCCAAACTCAGGACCTTCTGCTTGCAGAGACAGAATCTTAGCCCCTGAGCCATCTCTCCAAACCCTCCCTACCACTTTAAACTTTGAACAATGTATTTAACAACCTTTAGCTGAATTTGCTCAGAATTGTGCCCACCATTTTTACTTCTGGAACTATGACTTTAAATTAAGCCTATCTTAAAGCTTTATCCTTTACGAACACATTCAGACTCTCTGCATTAAATTCTTATCTTTCCTTTGTTCTGGGAAGGTATCGTATTAGAAACAATTTCAACTGCTTCCTTACCTGCTGAGGTGATAAATCTTTCAGTACTCTTTTCTCTTGGTTTTGCAATGAGAGCATATATACCAAAATACTGACTATCCCAAGAGTTATTTAGTGCCAAGAAGAAACCCACTTGGGACTAGAGAGATGGCTCAGGGGTTAAACCTTTGTCTCATAAGCAAAAAGACCAGAGTCTGGATCCCAGACCACGTAAAAATGCTGGACAGAAATGGCAATGACTTGGAAGGTGGTGCCTGGAAACCCCAGAGCAAAACAAAGGGAGGTCGAGCAATCAATCCAGGATGATACTTGAAGTCACCCTTGGGTTTCCACAGGAACACATAGTACCTTCTAATATACACGTACGCATGGAGGAGAAGGAGGAGGAGGAGGAAGAGAAAGAGGGAAGGAAGAGGAGGAGGAAGAGAAACCCGAGCCCACCTGAACATGATCAGGACTTTAAGCCTTGTTCCTTCTAATACAACAGGAACTAAAGGCATTGGAGTCTTTGGTGCCTACAAGTCAAGGACTTTGCTGGACTTTGCTCCTAATCAGGGTCCCCCATCCCTTGATTCAGATAGTGGCCCACATAACCTCAGTCACCACTGTAAACAGAGGAAAAATAAAAATAATGAAACAGGAAAAAGAAGAAAAGAACAATAAAGCCTGCAGAGATACTGAGAGCCTGACCTGTTCCAATTGCATTCACTTCCCGTGGTCATTGTTGGAAACTGGAAAACAATTTCCAATCATTTGCCAGGGGCTGCTGAGCAATTTTCTTCCATCAGGAAACAGTTTGAGCTTTGCTGATTGTATGGAAAAGGCAAAACTATACCAGCCCTGCAGTTGTCAGGAACAGAAAGGGCCCTTTTGCCATCCAAAGGTTAAGGCAATAGGTTCTAGGGCACTGATTGAAGTTTATTGATTTTCAATTGATGAAGTACTGACAACAGCATTGGGTGGTAAAATTACACCCCTCAGTTCAGAGAATATTGTTTCTCACCTCAGACTCATTGTTGAAGTTGACAAGTAAATGGGTTTCTGGTAAACATTTATTCCATTTTTCAATCTGGACACTAAATTGTTATGTAGCAATAATATGAGGGTAATTATAGGAATCTGAGGGACCTTAAGTCTTGCAAAAGCCTGGACGTTTTAGAAAGCAGGCTGTTTCCTTTACTTGTGAGTTGGCATTAGTTTGTTCAAGAGGAAAGTGCATACCAAAGAAATGGATTCAATTCAATTAAAAAAAAAAGTGTATGTGGGCTTTCTGCAAGGCAAGGTACAGGGCAGAAGGTCACAGAAATAGAGTCTTCTTTCTCTTTATCTCCCTTTTCCTCTCATTTAAATATCTCTTCATTAATTCTGTAAAATCCACCAGGGAGTTCTCTGCTCCCAAGGGGCTAGCCTTCCTCACTTCAATTGAAAACAGCTCTTCCCAACAGATGATTAAGTTTTATTTCCCCTTGCTGATGGGGGTGGAGGTGAGGAAGCAAGAATTATTCCTCTGAACTGGTTTCTCAGCATCCCACGTTGATTTCCTCCATATTCATGAGCCAACCTCCTCCCATTTCTCCTCAAAATGTTCTATGCAGAACTCTTATTAAAATGTGCCTTACAGGAAACGCTGAGCCTTCAACTGGAGGCTTGGTGTCCTTATCTGTAGAATGGGAGTAATTATTCATCCTCAGTAAGATTACCTAAAAAATTGATAAAGTAATGAAGATAAAAATGTGTTTCAAAGTTTGGGTGATTTTGGGGTGCAATAGGCAGGGTGAAATAAACAAAGAGTTTAGACTAGAAATCCTGCAATCTTGTGTATAGTGTGACTCTGGGCAGATCTTATTAACCTTTATTTTTGTATTGGAAAATGAGGATATATGTATAAGAGTACCGACTTCTTCATGAAAGCATTAGAATAGTAGGCATTGATATCAGGACCACCACTCAAGGTTTCCACCCCTCCCCTTACCCCTATCTGAATTCCAGCTGCAACCACTGTCTGAAACTGCCAGCTTGAGTCACTAGCTGGACGGCATGTACCAACCTAGAAACTTCTATAAGAACTGCCCCCTGCCCTTACTCAGGGCTCCAACATGAGGTCCTGACTCTGATGGAGTCCCAGAGTCCTAAGGCTCCATCTAAGACCCTGAACTTAGATGGACTCTTGAAGCTTCAGTTCTGTTCAACCCACTTTCAATAAACATCCTTTCCAGTCAAGCTCATTGTCTGTGTCTCATTGGGTAGACTTCTGAACCCCATAACATTTATACAGAAGAGGGGTTCTGGGTCCTTCTCAAAGTAACTGCCAACATGTGCCGCAGACTATGTGGACAGGATTTGTGGCATGTGGGAGGAAACACGGGCCATGCGCAGCATCACAGAATCTAATACGCATTTGGTAGGGGCCTATTTGGGGGACGAGTACTCAAGTGAAGTTGTGGAACTAAAAAGAAGATGTTTAAACCAGAGGATAGAATGGATTCAAAATACTCACAGCACCAGCTACAGGCAATAAGGAAGTTCTCAAAATTTCCCAGCATAGCCAAGGGTCTCGCTTTGCCATTCTGAGTTCCTGTTGGCCTGAGGCTCTGATTTCTGATCTTGGCAACTGTGGTAGTTATTGTCATTCCCCTAAAGGAGACTGATTATCGAGAAACTGTCATCATCCTAGAGGTATTCTAGAGGAAGGTCTTACCCTTCCTAGGAGGGATCACTGCAGAGCTTCAACCACAAGGACATGCCGGATGTGCTATGAGCAAAATGGCAACAGGGTTCACATAGCCATTGGGTATTCGGGCTGGAGTAAGACTATCAGAGGTCTGAAGGACTGGTAAGATTTTTGATACCCGTCATAACTCATCATTGATAAAGAGCTTCATATGAACCCGTAAGACGTAAATAGAGTCATCAAATATAGTAGTACACAAATGCAATCCCAGAACTTGGAAGGCTGAGCCAGGAAGATTTCAAATTCAAGACCAGTCTGAGATACATGGGAGACCCAGAAACTAACAAAACAGTAATAAAATTTACAAGTTGAAATGAATTAATTTCACATTTCCTGATCTCAAAGTTTTAGGTTAAGTTTCCAAAGCTAGACCTGTCACAATCTATCTCTGTTTGGTACCCTTAGTATACCCTCAAACTACCTGGAGGCATACCTTTCGGCCATGGTCGTTACCCGTTCTTCATCTCCCCAGCTCTAAGACCCCGTGGGACTCCCTGTGCAGGGCCTTCTAGCCTCTTATATTGGGAGCCTTTAGTTCTTACTCCACTTTGCAGATGAAGTCCAGTTCCTTGAAATTTGTACCAAGACAGTGATTACCTATCTCTTCAATATCTTATCTAGACTGCGTTCTGCATTGGGTCACACAACAGAGTGGGTTTTGTTGGGGACTGAGCTGAAGCATTCTACTAGTTACTCTTATCTGTTGCTGTGAGAGAACACCCAAAGTCAAACAACTTGAGGGAGAAATGAAAATTAAAATTATTTGGCTTATAGTTCCAGAGTGGAGGTAGAGTGTTTCATTGCGGACGTGGCATGGCTGGTGACTGAAGCTGAAGAGTCTGAGTCACTACAAACATCTTGGAGGCCAAGAACTGCAAGAGTGCTTGCTGCAAAAAACTGACTTCTCCTGGAGGTGGAGGTGGGGTTAAACCACCTTAAGGCCACTCCCTGTGACCACCTTCCTCCAGCAAGTCTCCACCTCTCAAAGTGCCATTACCTTCCCGAATACATGAGACTCTGGGGGACACATTTCAAACCATAACAGGCATTAACCCCACCACACCCGAACCTCTCCCAGTGAAGGCATTGCAGTATGTGGAAATAAGGACCCCAGCCATTAGAAGCCCAAATGCTTGGGTTTGCATCCCGGCCACTTCACCTTTCACAGCCTTAGTTTCCACAGGAAAATGGGTATGGTGGAATCAACTGCTGCAATGGAAGGTAGTTCAGCCTGGGCTCAGAACAAAGATGTGTTAGGTGGTCACAGAAAGGCCCGTTCCTTACATTTACCCATTCCAATTTTCCTCATGGCAAATCGCCTGCAGAAACAGAGATATGACTGAGCATGGGTCTTCACCGTCACAGAGTATGGTGCCACTCTACAATTTGCCCCCAATATTTTTAGGGCTTCCCACAGAAACAGACCAATAATCCATGTGAGGGAGGGATTCATTAGGGAAATTGCTTAGAGGATCAGAGAACCTGAGAAAAGTCCCATGACGGGCATTTGCAAGCTGGAGAAGCAGAGAAAACGGTAAAGTCGCTAAGTATGAGTATGGGAGCCACAGCGCCAGGAAGCCCTGAGTGTCCTGTCAGCTGGATGTTGGAGAACAAAGGGTCAGGGGAGAATTCAGACAGACCTTATTTCTTCCCTTTCATTTTTCATCTGGGCCCCCAGTGTATTGGGTGGTGTCAGTCCACACTGCAGGCAGATCTTACTCCAAATTAACCATTACACTACATCAGGGCTCAAGCAGCAAACATGTCTAAGTTAGGAGGAAGCACACAGCTCTGCACTGTCCTGCCTGGGCTTTTGGAGTCCAGATAACTTTCCCTGGCAGGTTATTGAACAAAGGAGATAAAGATGCCCTCAAGGTTTGCAAGCAAGATTTTCTGAGGAAATCCACTGTACATAGAAAATGGCCCAAAATAAGAAAAGCTAGTTTAATTGGCTAGGAGGGGGAGCACATTTCCATCCATAGCTTTTGTTTAGCAAAACACAAGAAAAAGATCCCAAAGCTCAGGTAATATCCAGCAGTATTTAAATTTATTCAATTACAAAATGTATAGTCCAAATGGATTGCCTAAGAAATCTGCATGAATGGATTCTGGAAGTGTTCACCTCTAGTCTAAGGACCATTATCATTATTGGTTGATCCCTTGAGATCAGGAACCTTACAACTAAAACCCCAGCAGTGGACATGTGACCTGCGAAGTCAGAAAGGCAGGGGCTGGGTGTTTAGAATGCCTTGTGCTTACTTTTATGTTCTGCTTTCCCTGGCTGGAAATTCTTAATTTGCTTGACAAGGAGTCTTACATTTTCATTCTGTGCCGGGCCCTGGAAATGATATACCTACTTCAGTTCCCAGTTCCCGGCCTCATGTCTATTTTATAGTAGACTGGGTTGTTTATTATTGGAGCAACATTACCAGTGTTATGTAATACACTCTCTAATCTCTAGCAGTATATGCAAAGCATTTTTAGATTTTTATGCCAGATAATCTTCACAAAGGCAAATACTATGTTTAAAAATTAGAAAGCAAAATTTGATGCTCTGAAGGCAAGCTCCTAGCCAATATATCCCTTTCCCTGACAGGAACGCTTTACAAATCTTCCTTTTTCCTGATAGTGACAGCTTTTTCTTACTGAAAAATTTCACAGGAATAACAGGTCAAAAGTGTTAGGTACAGACTGCCACCAAGGCAATGTGTTAAATGTGTTACTGCAGTGGATGTTGTTTCGTCCTGACAAATTAATATTCAGATCTCATTCAAATGAAGTTCTCAGGGGAAACTGCTCTGTTCATAACAATTGATTTTTCTGCAGTGTACTACTACTTTCAGGATATTTACTCCAGTCTGTAGTTTGTAACCTTGGGATGTATTTAGAGAGAAAAAAGAGAGCTGGAAAGCAGATCAGCATGTAGAATTGTAATCAGGAGGTTGATAATAAAATCATTAAAAAGAAAGAGAGCAGAAACCAACTAAGAAAACAATGACAACAACAAAACCCTACAAGTGAGTTGGATCATGAAAAGAAACACACAGTGGGGCAGCATACTGAGATGATCAAACATGTTGAACTTTGTCTTCCACTTGAAAGGTCCCCCACTTGGAAACAAGGTGGTGACCATAGTGGGAGAGATGATGACATTTTACAAAAAAAGGATAAGAGTACAACAAAACAGAGCTTTCTTTTCGAGTGTCTTTTCTTGTATCGATCTGTGACTCTTCAATGTCTACACTTTCCAGCATCTCTCTGTGAGGAAAGTTTTGACAAGCTAAGCCTTACCCTAACAACATGTCTAGTAACTACAGCATGAATACAACCAGAAATAGAAAGACCCAGACAAGAAAGGCTCGGAGTCTAGATTGTAATGCCTGACTCGAGAATTACTTTGAATTGATGCGTGCCTTGTGCTCACAAGATTTACAAAAAGATCACAGCTAGGGAAGTAGTTGTGCTGTATCGGAAACACAGGGTCATTATGTCCTAAAGGAGAGCGTTGGGGGGATGTTTTCTCCAGCCAAAAGCACAAGACATAATTCTTCTTTTAGTAAGGCATGAGCGCATGTAAGACATAAAGGAGACGGGACACACAGCAAAACGCTGCATGTCATGGAGTTTGAAGCACCAGACAGCATGCACTGTAACTGGGGTTAAAAATCTTCGAATAGGGAAATCCATGAGGCCATAAAGAATAAAATGGGATAAGAAAGGAGAGGGACAGACAAAGGAAAGGGAAGGATGAAAGAACAGGAAACAGACCAGACCAGGGCCGACAGCTTTTGAGGCTGCAGCTTGCCTGAGGTTCCCACCGGCTCAATAGGTGGGAGGGAGAAAGACTTAACATCAGAGCTGCATTATTTCACTGCTAGTTTATTGGTGATGCCCAGGTTAGCAGCTGGACAAACTGCATGTGGTTTTCATTCCAGCACAGAAAACAACACTGAATTTAATAGTAGACATTTGTGTCTTAATGTCTCTTGCCCACTCCCACAGTAGGAAAACTTACATAGCCCAAGTTTTCCCTAGGGCCCCACCTGTTCCCTGTAGCTTGCTTCACCACCCATCGGAATCCCCCCTGTTCTGCCTGTGCTCCTCTAACCCCTCCTACTCCTACCAGGGAGCAGCCAAGGGCCACTCCCAAATTCCATTGCTTTTTAAAGCTGGAGGACAGATTTTTTTCCTTATCTAAATGTTTTTCACCTAGCCAAGAGGAGGGCTACCACACTCACAGGGAAACGAAGTCCTCAGGCATCTTTCTAAAGTAATAGCACTGTCTTCTGAAAATAACCTTTTCTTGTCCTGACTCAACAATTCAAATACCAGGGTGCTCCCCAACATGAGAGTTTTCTACTTCACAAACTGCTAGCGTTAAATAGTCCTCTAAAATAATTTGTTTAAGGATGACATATCATTCAATCCCAATGATGTGATATTTCACTAGTACACATCATTCAATCCCAGTGACGTAATACTTCACCAGTACAATGTCCACTGGTGTACAGTTAGTCTTATCTGTTGCTGTGAGAGAAAACCCAAGGTCAAGTAACTTACAGGAGAAAGCGAGATTTATTCAGCTACGGTACCAGAGGGGAGAAACAGTGCATTATGGAAGAAAGGGCATGGCTGGCTGCCAGAAGTTGGTGGAGGCTTAAGTGACATCCTTCATGGAGACAGAAAACTGATGCGCCCAAGTTCAAGGGTATGAGATAGGGCTAATCAAGCTCAAGGCCCTACCCCCATGACTGCCTTTTTCCCTCGCAAATTTCTACCTCCTGAAGGTGCCATGTCCTTTCTTCCTGGCAACAGCTAAGGATTCAAACATGGGAGCCTATGGGGATCAACCCATTCACACCCATTTCACACCAGGACAACTATATTAGCCACTCTGAATAGAGATTTTATATTGTAAGAGATTACCTATAAGAAAATACATATTCATAAAGTATTAAATATTATAAAAATATATACATTATCATTTTTAAGATAATAATCATAAATTTTGCTTACAAAAACTGAATATGGGGGCTGGAGAGGTGGCTCAGGGGTTAAGCCTCTGCCTTGCAGGTGGAAGGTCCTGAGTTCGGATCCTAGACCCCACCGGAAGTGGGGCGGCCTGCATTTCTGGTCCTGGTAGGGCAGAGCCTGTGAATCCCAGGGCAGAGTAAACAAGGAGGAGGTGGAGGTGGTCCATGGTGGTTCCCGAATTCTCGCATGGTTCTACACACACACACACACACACACACACACACACGCACGCACGCACGCACGCACGCACGCACACACACACACATGCACATATGCACAATTGAATAAACACAATTGAATAACAAATAAATAAACTGAATATGACAGAAAAATATTGAGAAGAAATAAAGATATAGTAATATAAACCACAAAAACTGGGAAATGTGATTGTATCCAATAAAGTATGCTCTAAGGGAGGGAATATTAGTGATAAACACAAACATATGAATCCAATGCATGCAATGTAATATATATATGCATCAATACATACGTAAATCTGATAGAACTATTAAAAGTAGAAATAGATAAATATCAATGCTTATAAGATGGAACAAGAAGCTTACTTTTCAGTAAAGATCCATGGATGTTAAGAACAAATTAACACATTTATCCCAGAAGAAGAGAACATAATACCAAACAACTGGGAATGAACTCTCTTGTTAAGCAAGTGTGAAATATTGGCTATAGTAGTGGCTATATAGTATATAATATATTTCAAAGAATCGACAAGACATGTAAAGTAGAAACTGGCAAAGGAGAAAATCTCCATGACCTTGGTGGCAGCAGTCTGGAACATTGCCCCTGGCTCAGCTGTCAGTGACATATCTAGTCTGCTCTTTGCAGGTCCTATCCATTTATTCAGACCTGCCCTGATTATGCCCTTTCCTAACTTGTATTTTATTTCTCTCATCATTACTGCCACCCACCTAATTTAACATTTGCATTATAGGTGGCTCTCAGTTTTTGTGCTGTGTGTTGATCTTGCAAGTTTTACCACAGCAGAACATTCTTTTCTATTCCTGTTTTCAATAGCACCTGAGTTAGCACTAAACATATCTTAGGTGCTCAATAACCACTGAAAACTCAGGGGGACCTCTGAACCTCTGCTCTGCTCTCTCTGCCCTTTCTCTGATTCTGTGCTCCAGTCTTGCCATTCGTCTAAACACCGAGTCTGTCCTAAGTGTTCCCCCAAAGCACAGCACTCTCCCGGACACCACAGAGACTACAAAATTGTGTGGTGTCACTCCAGGCTACAAAGAGCTGATAATCTCTTAGGGAAGACATAGGGTGCAACATATTCATTTTATATTTCCAAAAGCGTGGGAAGAGTGTCATGGAAATAGCCATTACATACGTTCCGAGAGAAGAAAGGGTTACTTTGACTTGGGCTTCTCAGGAAAGGCCTTTTGAATAAGTGTCATTTTGGATGGCCCTTAGCAATGGCAGCAGGGAGTTTCTAGCTTGAGAGAAACTCCCATGAGCACTTTTTTTTGACTTAGTGCACTGTTCCTTGAGTAACTGGCCAGGAAAGTTTCTCCTGAAATAGACTGACTTTCTATAGCCAAGGAAGACAGCTCCTTGATTCTATGCAGCAGAAATGGCAGACGGTTACAAGCGAATTAAACGTCAGAGGATGGCTTGATTACTCAACAGGAAGACTTCTTTTCTGTTGCGGCCTTCCAGTTCAGGGGTAGGAGATGCCATGAAATGTCTGCTTCTCTGCTTTTACACAAGTCTTCTATTGCTTTTGCCAAACTGACTAAAGAAGTTACATTATGTTTATAAAAGAATTGAAAGAGGTGCTGGATAGTGAAGAACAGGATCGCCCTGTGGGTTTCCCACTGGAGGGCCACTTCCACTGCCACCACAGAGACTGGGCTCCTTAGTACGGGTACCCTGAAGGAAGCCCTGTGATCCACACATGCAGAGATGACATGAGGGTTGAAAGGGACAGAAGTGGATTGGTGAAAGAAGGGGACAGGGGGAGAGGAGAGGGGGACATGAATGGAAACCCATTTTTTTTCTGTAAAGGAACAAATTCATTTAAGAAATAATTGAAAGGCAAAGGCAGAAAGAAAAGAAACCCACAGTAACTTCAAGATTCATGTTAGAAGAGATGGAAGAGTCCTCCATTCCTTGGTATTAGCATAACATAGAGGGTGAGTTCCAGTCCCAAATGTCCACAGGCAGCATGAAGAGAAATGAAGAGAGTGGGTAGATGAATGAAATGAGGAAGAAGTGACAGCACTGGTATGATCAGAAATGGCAGCTGCCACTTGGACCATAATAAAGCAAAGTCTCATGCGCCTCCCAGACCTACTGAGTCAGAAACCCTGGACGAGAACTTGGTCCTCTCCAGATGGTTCTGATTGATGGTGGCATCTGGGAGCTGATGCAGGGAGAGCGGTGAAGACAGGCTGACTGGTGAGCACATGCCCGGGAAAGGGCAGGCATTTCTCAGCTCATCTGATTTTTTTTTTTTTTGCCTTGTCGGCGAAGGCAACTATGCTTTCATATGTTTCCATTTTATATAGAGATGCCGTTGGTCTGAACTTAACATCTTCAAATATTTAAGACATTGGTCTGAACTTAACATCTTCAAATATTTAAGAATTGGCCATCACAGAGACAAACAAACAAGGCTGGTAATAAATGGTACCTGCTTCCATGGGTCCTCGAGAAAATAAAGTAGGGTAGCATATATGAAGTGCTTCAACATTCTAGCATATACCGAATGCTCAATAAATCATGCGTCTGTATTACTTACATGTTATTACGTGTCATGTAAAATCTTCATATTGCATTCAGTATTCTTGGTCTTCCGGGGGAAAAGAATGGAATCCAAGTCAGAGAAGTAAGGACGTGGTTTGGCTTTTCTAAACTGAGATGAATGGTTCTTCCTACAAATCAGAGACGATGCAGCCATGTCATGCAATGGGCAGGATTCTCTAATAGAAAGAAGGGAATTCATCTGATGTGCGGCCACTAATAGAGGTTTCCATGATTCCCAATACCATTCTGGGCAATCTGTTAACCCATGGACAGAACTCCTTCTGGACTAGAAGTAAAGAGCCCTGCAAATCTTCCCAAGAACAGTAAACAGGTTTTGCTCGAAGTATAAACATAAAACCCAGGGGGCAGCTGAGGCAATGGCTCAGACTGGCCAGTGTGCCTAAGTAAATTAGTAGGGAGGAATAAGCAAAGATAAAAAGTGATGTGACCTGGGGACTCAGTTGGCAGAGCAGATGCCAGGTCTGTGGGCAGCTAAGATAAACTCCAGGCCCCACCTCTGGAAGGGCTGAGGTGGCTGATAGACTCTCCATCTTAATCTGGACCAGTTCAGCTCCAAGGCATGAATGAGCTTGAAGGTGGAAGCAATGGGAGGCTCCCACTGCAAAAAAAAAAAGTGAAGTTTGACAGATGCAGTTGTAGGCATCAGAGTATCACCTATTTTTCTAGGAGGTAAATCGTCACAGTGCTATATTCAGTAACTTTAGGTCAGTAGATAGGATGTGCTGAATGAGGAATAAATGAAGAAAACAAAGCTTCTGTATTTATCTCAAGCCAAAATGGCAAAATCTCAGCATCAGGACCATGACTTCTCTATCCTGTACCCACAATAAATATCTCTAACCTGTCGATTCTAAACAAAGGATCAGAATTTTTTCAAAATGCTTTTTCTCTTAGACAGCCATTCCAGGGAATGGAAAGTCCAATTTCTATGGAAATGACAGTGGTTGTAATTAAGAAAAAAACAACCAAGACACTTTATGGAAATAACCCATAGGCCTTGAGACCTAAGCTTTTGGTGATAGCAAAATAGGTCAGATATGAGGAAACTCCAGCAAGGCTCAGTGTTGGTAAGTAGGAGGATATTTTAGCCTTGCTTTGAAATGTAGCTCTAACTCCATCTCCAGCCTCTCCCAAATACCTGCCCTGCTCCTCAATTGTGTCAGTCCCCACTGTGGGCATCTTTACTGCTGTGAGCTCATATCTGACCACTTCTCATGCAGTATTTGTGATAAGCTGGTATGCTTCCTGCCTACCAACCTATGAATCTAATGAAAACAAAAGGGTCTTTTTTAGTATTTTATTTATTTCTTTGTGTGTGTGTGTGTGTGTGTGTGTGTGTGTGAGAGAGAGAGAGAGAGAGAGAGAGAGAGAGAGAGAGAGAGGGAGAGAGAGAGATGTACACATTCATGCCATGGTGCACAGATTGTGGTCAGAGGCAGTGACCTACTGCTCTCCTTCTACCATGTGGATTTCTGGGGTTCAAATTCAGGTCTCCTGGTTGACAAGCAGATGCTTTACCCGTTGAGCTATTGCACTGGCCGAAAGAAAAGAGCTTTTGACTACTAATACAATGTGATTTAGGAAAGTGTCCCTTTCTCATGGGATGTAAAAGACAACAAGTGGTAGGTAGGAAGGTAGAAAAATGAAATAGTGTCAGAGGGAAGGTTTAAGGAGAGGAGGGAGATGAAGGAGATTAAGTGCAGAAAAGGAGAACATAACAAGAAACACTACAGTTATAAGATACAGCCAGATGGAAACCTTCCATATAATATTTTCATCAATAAACATGATTTCTAAAAAGAGTATAAACAGACTCACCCTACACAGGGGAACACACACACACACACACACACACACACACACACACACACAGAGAGAGAGAGAAAGAGAGAGAAAAAGACAGAGAGAGATAAGATATTATGGAAACTGTGCTGACATGCTCCTACCAGAAGACATAGGCAATTAAAAAAATTCCCAGTACCAGATATGTGATAACTTCTAATGAGCTTCTGGTCAGAGAGATCTAAAAGGCCCCAAAACAATATAGGCTTTTGCCATTGTTCTTGGTTGCCCTCCAGAAACTGACAGCATAACCCTATTGCCAAAGACACTACACACATTGATCGTAGGACATGGAAAAAAAAACAAGCTGGAATTCATCCGAAAGCTTCCTCCACGAAGAACAGTTTTCATAGTATCAAAAGTACCATGCAAGCTGTTGGGGGAGAAAAGCAATCAGTGGTCTCACCCAGCTGTGTAAGTTGCAAACTACTTTAGCAACACCCAGGCAAGAGGTGACCATTGTGGAAATAGTGGCATGAATGTTAAAGGTAACCAACCACTCTCTGATTGTCTTTAAGGAACCCTTTTCAGTAGGCAACATATTTCTGGAACTGAAGGCCAAGCCGAAAATCTGTGGAAGGGGAAGCTATAGACTCTATCAGGGAACAAACTACTAAAGTTAGCTATAAGGACATGACATAAAATATGATATAATGATATATCATTATATCTATAGATTAGAGATGCTCTCAGCACTTAACCTAGAAGCTCCCTTCTGCAATGGAAGGTATTTAATACAGGAATCACAACTAACCAAAGTGAAGACAATAAGTGACTGTGGACTGCTCGACCCTTAACAGGATATCTAAATCACCCCTCCACTCCAAGGCTAAGAGAACACTACAGAGGAAGTAAGTTGTAAAAGCCTGAAGATAGGGAGGGGACTGAATAGACAGTATCTTCTGGACATGACAGGACTGTTGTATTGATGAATCCACCACAATTGTGTCTGTTTCCAAAAGACCTATAGAATTTGGCCTATCAACATATCATCATGGAGGGATATCATTAGGCTCCATGATTCCCTGAGAGACTACTGAGAGTTATGGGTTAATGGTGGATATAGGAAAGGGGAGCTACCTTCCTCAATGGCATACCAGTACCCAAGTATATCATCAATGTTCCAACAAGTGCCAAGGCACATTCTATTAAAGGCAACCCAGATGAAACTCAGTGGGTCACATATGCATGAAATTAGGAGAAAGACAATGGGGAAGAAGATATGTCATGAAAAAAGAAGGGGGTGGGATTGGGTAATAAGGGGTGAAAATGACATAAATTCATTACACTCATACATGAAACTCTAAAAGAATAAAATTAAGTTTTTTAAAAAGTACCTTACCTCAAATAATAAAAGCTTATAAACAACCATTCCTTAAGGAGTTCAGAGAAAGGAGCTAGTTGAGCTCAGCATGCAGGCACACCTCAAACAGTGGGGCTTCTGAAGTTGGATGCGGATGCTTTGTCCTTGAGAAGCCCATAAGATAATGAAAGCAGAGGCACCCACTAATAAGAAACTATATACACATCTTTTGGGGGAAAATGAGTGGCTATTGAAGTAAATTAAGTCACAAAAGCCAAAGATGGATCCCCAAGACTTTCTGAACATGAACACAAACTGAAGTCAGCCTGGAACCAGAGTTAGTCCATGTGAAGGGGTTGAGCAAAAGGACCATCTTAACCCTGTGTAGACAAAGTAATCACTGATGACATTATCAGATGACATCTATTTATTAAACATCAACAACATGTTAGACATTGTTTTAGAAGTCAAAAAATGCTTCTCTTAGGATAGAAGATAGTTTAGCAGTCAAAGCACTTGCCATACAAATAAAAGGACTGGAATAAGGACCCCCCCCGAGTCCATACAAATGCCTGGTGAGTAGTGCATCCCATCTTTAATGCTACTCTCAGAAGGTGGGGCCAGGGGATTCCCAGAGCAAGCTGGCTAGGGAAATTAGTCATATTGGTCAGCTCTGGAGAGTGAGGGGGGAAGATTCCCAGAATCAACTTTGCCCCCTTCCTGCTATGTGCACGTGCACCCTCACACACCATGGGTGCCCACACATATGTGAACATATGTACCCATGTGCACACTTCACACAAGCATATGAAAATGGAAAAACAAAGCAAGCAAGGCTCTGCTCTCAAACGACTTACAAATTGCTGGAAAAGAGACCTGCCAAGTAATTATAAGAACAGCTTGAAAAAAGCCAAGGTAAGCGGTTGTGCAGATCAGTATCAGCATACATCGTAGGGTCTAATTCAGCCGGAGAGATAGAGTAGGTATCCCAGAGAGAATGAAGCTGAAGCTCTCTCTACAGAAAAACAGAGTGAGACACCTATCATTGTCTATTTACACGCCAGCTTTCCCAGGCTTTCTAACCAGAGCCCAGCACCAATAGAGCGGTGTGTAGGTGTGGAACATGGCAGTGGGTGGGTTCTTCAGCACGGTTCTCCAAGTCTGCTCTTGGAAAGAGGCCAGCGAGCTTTGAATCACCTTTTATTTATTTAGCTATTCATCCATTATTTTTGAGAGAGAAGCATAATTGCATTTGTAGCTAAAGTATTATAGTTCTTACATGCTGGCAGCCTTCCAGAATAACCTGACTAGATACATTTACTGTCTTGCAGAGTAAGCACTCCAAAGAATCATGCTGAACCACTATTTCCCAAAAGTTTTTTTTTTTTTGTATCAGGAACATGAAAGGGAAATTAATATCAGCATGTTAAAGTCACAGGTTGTTGTTGATGATGATGTTTGTTTGTTTTCTAGCTTTTTAAATTTTAATTTTGTAATGTTATTTTTAACTTTAGTTTTAAAAAAGCCCCATGAAACAAAAAGCTTAACCATCTCAACTGTTTTAGTGCAAGGTTTAATAACAATAAATAGTGTGTGCCAGTAACCAAATCATTGGGAAGAGGAAGCAGAATAATTGAAAATCTGAGGCCGGCCTAGGCTACGTAGAGATCCAAGCTATTTGGAGATATGTATTTGTCTAAATACAAACACATATGCATGCATATGTTCATGTATATGCATATATAGTGATAAATACATTAACAACAAACCTTTGCAACTCTTCGTCCTTCAAAATTGAAGCTCTGTAGCCATTAAACAATTCCTCACTTCTCCCTCCTGTAGCCTCTGGCAAATACCATTCTACTATTTATGAATTAGACATTCCAAGTACCTTGTACATGGAAAAATCATACAGGATTTATCTCTTTATGACTGGCTCATTTCAGTTAACCTGTTTTTAAGGCTCATCTACATGATAGTTTATGACAGAATGCCTTACTTTTTAAATGAATAATATCCTATCATACATGTATGTCACATCTTGTTCACCCACGCTTCTCTTGAAGGAAATCTGAATTACTTCTGTTCCTTGATTATAGTGGCTAACGCAACCATCCTCAAGTTTCCACTTTTAGTTCTTTAGGATTTATAGCCAGAAGCAGAATGAAAGAATCGCATAGTTTTCTCTTTAGAACTTTTTATGGAACTCTTATAGTATTTTACTCTTTTCATCGAGGTCACCCATCTTTTAGAAGAGGAGACCATAACTTCTAAGGTAGAGCAGAGAAGACCCCTCCCCTTCCCCGCAACCTTCTGGAATTCCTTTTGGCTTCTGAACAGGTAAAAGCCAATGCCACTTTGGAGAGAAATGAGGCAGCTGTCACATGCCTACACCACTAGCAGGTAAATAGCAAACTTGTAGAGCAAGTAAGTCATACATGAGGTCCAGACATGGAATGTGTTCACTCAAGCATCAGCGTTTCACTTGCGGGACTGTTTGCTGATTTCCACTGCTGGGCAAGAGGCCCCCCATGTGCCTGGGCTCTGGCCCATTCAGAACCTGCTCAGCTAATGTCTTATCTTTAGGGGTGTGACACCATGACCCTTCATTTCCAGAAGAATCCCATTAGAGTCCTTTGTAAATAGATCCTTTTTCTGGCCTTTCCAAGTTGATCTCTGCCTGCCTCTACTCCTTCTTTAAGGCCATCTGTATCCCTAGAGGGAAGTTTGTCTTTGACTTAGCGCATGGGTCCAGAGATACACATGTCACTCTTTGTCAGAGAGGAGTTAGTTCTCTCACCAGGATTCTCACCTTCACATAGAGGTAAGATAATTTAGTGAGCCATTAGATATAAATACTTACACTATGAATATCAAAATGCTGAGTGTTCGTAATGATCCAACATTTTCTTAGTGTGAGAAAAGAAGGCATTAAATGTGAAGACTTGATCTGACAACTACATGTGCATACAAGAAGCTTTCCAGCACAACTCGGCACTTGAGACATTTTGAAAACCACATTTTTGCTCGTATAATCTGAAAACGGCCAAGAGGAAGCATTCTGCTTACCCCACCCCCTGCCAGAGAATCTTGTGCTAAGTATTTCTAAAACACTCTGCTTCTGTGGCTGGTTCACCTTATTGACTAGGCAGAACTGATGGCTCTCAGGAGACCTCGTCTTTGAGACAAGACTCCTATGTCCATGTGAGAAACTGCTTTATCGCGCACAAACTTTTAGAACCCATAGCAGAAAAACTGAAAAAGACAACTTGTTATGATTTCCATGATCCTGGGGACTCTATCCACTGTGTCTTATGATGACTGGAAATCTCACAGAATGAGGTTTTCTTCTCCAGGGTAGAGTAGCATGAAGTCTTCAGTTGGTCTTGTGACTGTGTATGCACCAGTCCTCAGTTTGAGTTCCCAGACTGGTCATCTTCCCATACCGACTCTGATTTTCATTTAAATACATTTATAGATCTGCATTTTATGTATCCTTGTTCTCAAAATGCACCAACGAAAGAATCATCTATGTCAGTGCTGTGGGAAAATCTGTTGTGCTGGATGTTTTAAGAAAGCAAACCATAATTCAGAACACCAAAGACCCTACATTAATCACCTGGAGCCAGACCAGCCAAATCTCTCCCCATCCTAAAACTCAGGGAACCTTGCGGAAGAGAGGACGGCAAGATTGTAAGAACCTAAAGATGGGGATGACAATAATATGCAAGATACTCCACACAAGTTAGGGCTGCAGTAGCCATAATCAGACTTTGCCTGACCTGTACAATGGCTGACATGTCAGTGACCCCCCCCCCAACGTCTAGCATGGATCACAGGGGAGAAGGCTCCAGGCAGTAGGATCCTTAGAGGCAAGGGATTAACAGTCATAATGGAGTTCTCATACCAATGGGAAGCCCAAGAAAGGACTCCAGGCTATGCCACTGAGCCCTGAACCTTCACTAGGGTGGAGGACTCAAAGGATGGTTTGGCATTCACACAAAAGGATGCGCCAGGGAACAGAAGGGAGGAAGAAGGAGGCACTGGGTGAGGGGGAGGGAGGTAAAAGGAAGGGGGAAGGAGGGGGGAAGTGCAATGGGGGAGGGGAGCGGGGAGAGAGCTTGTATGACTGGGAAAAAAATTAAAAATGTGGGAGAAAAAAACAAAGAAAGCATGCGTCAGTGTCCAGCATGGAGTCCTCTGAAGGAGATGCTAACACATCATGTGGCTTTTTCCTGCTGACCAGACTCAAGAACCTGGGTCCAGCAGTTCTGTTGAAATCAGCTGTATGATTCTATATTGCTTAGTCCTTGCAAATTCAGTTTTCTAATTTATGTATGGGTGGGGTGCCGAAGCAAGCAATCTCAGTTCTCCCTTTAAATTATTTAAATTTATCTCATAACAGTATCATATATGAAAGAAATGAATTTAAGTTGTTTTCATCCATATTACCTAAACCCATTCTCCCTCTTTTCCCCTCAGTAAAAACCTTTTCAATTGGTCTGCTTTTTGCTTGCATGTGTGAGATTCCATTTGAATAAGGGGAGGAGGATTTGCAGTTGTGAATGATAATCAGTACAGGGAAACTGCTAAAAGGTGGCTGCTGCCCTTTCTTTAATCCTGTCTTTCACATTCCTTCTAGAAAAGCAACAGGTAAGAGTCCCAAATGGGAATATACAAAAATGGTTCCCAGTGGTGGGATAGGAACCCAGCATCTGTTTTGTAGTTCCTGAGGTACAATCACAGTGTTGTTTATCTCATTTTGTTCCATGATAGGAACAAAAAATCTACTTGACATTAATCTTGGCTTGCCACTCTACACTTTTCATGTATTAATTCAAATCCTCTGCATGAGGAATGCATGAACATTCTTACTTGTTCAGTTTGCATCTTGGTGGCAAATGTTCTTGTGTGTGTACACAGGCACCTCGACACTGGGGTCTTGGAGCTGTGTGTGGTCTGCTGTGAGGTCAGTCTCCATGCCCCAGTGTGTTTTATGACACCAGAAGGACCAGTATCCAATGCTGAGTGCAGCCAATGTAATTTGTTGAACTATGATTTAGTCAAACTATTTACAGGTCAAATAGGGGAATGAGGGAAATAGCTAACAACAGCAAGTTGTCAGCTCACACATTCCTTCTTTTTCAGTGAATCATAACCAACAAAAAACATTTAATGCTACCACTAGTTTCCTTCACACATAAAAATTTCTCCTCAACTTTATATCTCTTCTCTCTTTCCTCTTGCATTTCTTGTTGTCAGATCAGACTTGTGGTCAAAGTTAGGTCAATCCCTGCTATCACTAGCTGTGTGATCCTAAAGCCCTCCGTCCCCCAGTTTTTCTATCTATGAAACAAAAATATTGGCCCCTCCCTGAAGCTGTTCATATTCTAACCCCTGGAAACAAGTATGAGGTTACATGGAAAGGGGAGGTAAGGATGCAGATACTTAAGGTTCTAATTAGCTAGCACTGAGACGGGAAGATGATTCTAGATTATCTATGTGGAACAACTATAATCATCAAGGAAGAAGAAGGTAAGAAAAGTTAGATGTGATGAAGAACTCAGGCTTTGCTGGCTTTGACCACAAGCCAGACATTATAAATGGCCTCTGGAAGCTAGAGACAGATAGCAATTCTCCCTGCCTGTCTTCAGAAAGGAACATAACCCTTCTTTATGCCTTCATATGAGCCCAGTGAAACTGGCATCAGACTTCGACAAAACTCTTATATAAGAAGCTTGTGCTGCTTTAAGTCACTAAGTTTGTAGTAACTTGTTATGGCAGAAACAGACAATAAATCTACTATGAAATTTAGTTAATAATGATATCTTTTTAATAAAAATTGCCAAGGCTGTGTGAAGTAACATGTATTACATGATGTTTCCCATAGACTCTGTTACCAATGTGGTGATGTGGTTCTTTTTAATCCTCCTCTTAGCCTCTCTGCCTTTCTCCGTTAGAGTCCCCAGAGCTGGTCCAACGGTGAGTGCTGCAAATCCTTCTGTGAGTGGTTCTGCCAGGGGCAGTGCTCCAGAGCCAGCTGACAGCAGGAGAAATCACAATCCTTTCAAATCCATTTGGCCAGGGCTGACTGTCTGCCAGTTTTCTGAAGGGATTTTCATTTTTAAATTAAAGTGATAGATCTACCTGTCTGTATCTTTATGACTGTAGGAGCAAGCTTCTGACTCGAGAGCCAACTTTGCTTTCCCTCTGTATTCATTCCTGTTTTAATTTGTATATTATAAGAACAAACCATGCATATCTCAGCTTTAAAGCAATGTCCTGTCTGTAAGCTTTTAAAACCTTACTTGGGAAGAATAATAGCTCATATCATGAACACATTCAACGAAGAGATGATGTTTCCAGAAGGGTGGAGAAAAAAGAATCCAACAGTCTCTGGGAAACTTCTTTCTTGGCCCTTTGCCTAACCACCAGGCTCTCCACCCACCCCTTCTTTTGCAGTTACCCCAATATTCCAAGAAATTGCTCAATTCTAAAAGCTTTCAAAACTTTAAGTCAAAATTTTGTGATTTAGGTGTAAGCTACAGAAGACAGGGTTCTTAGAAAAATCATTTGTTTCTTCTAGATATGTAAAATGATACCAATGTGACATTTATAACTGAAGCCATACAAGCATGAAAGTCAGAAAATCTTTGGTTATGGACTTCACAGTTGTAGAAAGGTGCTTCCCTTCTCTGATTGTTTGGAGGTGTGTGTAATAGGGGCAGTTAACCTTGATGCTGGGCTAACTCTTATTTGGTCTCCTTTGATCCCAATTATACATTGCCATTTGCATTTGTTGTCATTGGCATAGACATTAAAAAGAGAAAGAGCACCATTGTTGATTGCACGTTCAAATAAATGCAGCATTCACTGCCACTGGGATGGGTGGCAGAAGGAAAGCAAGGAGCCTGGGATTGGCATTGGGTTGGGTAGCAAGAGGAAAGCGTCAGGCTGATCCCTGTGGGGATTATTTTTCTTTTGAATAGGTCAAATGTTTCAATTCTCTTCATGGCATTAGTGCATGCACGTACATGTTCATGCAAGATCAGCATTTCAGAGTAGGGTGCGATTTTTCACATTTAATTTCTGATTTTTTTGGTCCATTAAGAGGTACTAATGGGGGAAAAAACCTCTTTAAGATTTCTGATAATCTTTCTTCTCTCCCAGCGGCCTATTTAGAGAGCTGTGAGAATCCCAAGGGTCTCTTCATTGCTATTCTCCATCCACCAAAATGCCATTTACTTAGTGGGTTCCATGTCTGAGATCCACAGATCAGGTGAGACAGAGCCAATTGGATGAGCCAAGGAAAGAGATAGCAAAAGTGAGGAAAGATTTCTGGAACTGAGCCATACCTGGAAGGAACGTGGGAATGGTTTGCAACTATACAGAAAAGAGAAGGTCTTTTGTGAAGACAGCCTGATTACACACTAGAGGTAGCAGGTGGAGAATGCTCACACCCAGCCCCTCTTCCACATCACCTGCCCCGTGTGAAAGAATTAAGCAGTAGGAAGATGGGGCACTGAGATGATGATTGAGAAAACTGACTCTGATTCCTTTACTAGACTATTTCTTTGTATTTTAGATGGAGTTATCTTTCCTTGTCTTTCACACATATTGGAAAGGAAGATTCTCACCAATACAACCTGCTGGAATATTTTTTTACCTTCATTTAGACAAGATCAAACATGCTTAGGATAGTATGGACCATAAGCTATTATCTTCATTTAGAAAAAAATGAAAAACATGAAACCCATAAAAATTTGAGCACCCCTATATAAACAAAATTAAAATTTATTTGGGGTTTAAGTTTTTCCAGCCATTTTCTATTTTTGACTCTGAGTTTGACCTTTGACAAGAGAGGTGAAACCAACAAGATATCATACAAGTTGAAGTTGCTCTATACTTATCTTTCTTAGCTATAGTGACCTCTGCGCTGAATTATTTGTTTTTACTAAGAATGAGTAATATCCAAGGCAATCTCACAGATAACCATTTCCTCTTTACTAAGGCAAACCACAAATCTTGGGTGATAAAACAATGATACCGTTCATTTTTAGTGCTAACTATGGAGAAATGTGGGGTGGATGGGTAAGGTCTGAGAGGTAGAAAAGCTGCTAAAAAGTTTGGGGGTGGTCAGAAAAGTGCCATAACTTTTATTGTAGCTAATAAAAGGATCTGTTTTCAAAACTGGGTGCACAACCAAGCCTTTAGAATCAGGTCAGTACTTTCTAATTTTTATTGTGTATCTTTGGAAAGAACCTGATCTTATTGCTGTTATCACAAACTTCTTCTGGGAAATGATTGGAGGTCCATTCAGGAATCAATCCAGGGGCTCAATTCACAGAAAGACCTCTTTTTTCCTCTGCACATGCACAGCTCCAGTGTTTCAACATTCTATAGAATTGCTTCCCTACCACAGAAATTGGAATGCAGTGGCCCTTTGCTTCCAAAATAAACATGAGTTTAGTTTTCTTGCATTTCCCATCTTTCTCATGTTCATTCCAGGAGCTCAGTTTGAACAAGATTAAACATGCGCATGGCTGAATTCAAAATTGGGTACTATGGAACTGTTGAAAGAGAGGACTTAAGTCTTAGCTCCTCAGGACAGTCTAGATTCATCCCACAGCAAATGTTCCTTACAGCTGTTGTTCTTCCAGTAAACACAAGAGAGGAGAAATAGTCATCATCTGCCCATGTAAATGGTCCCAAACTGAGGGGCCAAGAAACACCCTGCATCTTTTTATTTGGTTAGTTTTATTCAATAAGTTAGACTGTGCTTCTTTTTAATTTGACCATGACTATTAGCTTCTGCAGACATCTAAATGTTAAATAAAAAGTACTTTCTAATTCTTCTCGTGTATCTTGGAAATAAATAAATGAATAAATAAAGAGATTTTTACTTATTAAAAACCTAACCATTTTTCTTTGGATACATCTATGGCAGAATTAGAGTTTGGAATCAGTTTTCCTTCAGATTCCCTCTTCATTCCCTGAATGATCATAACTGTGATCCACGAGAACCATTTATATACCTCACAAGCCCTCTATGTCATCATTAAGCACAGGATTGATTTAAAAGAGAAGAGAACCAAGCGATGCACATTTGGGAAATTATTATTACACTCAAAGTCGTGCTTGTCTAAGTTCCTGAAAGATGACTGTTGGCCTGATCTCAGCTCAAAATACACAAAGATGCATTTGGTGAAGACCCTCAGAGAACCGCTGACTCTGGACTCTTCATTATTATAAATGAAAAAGCATAGAGGGGGAGCATCATCTTTGATTAATTGAGGGCCAGAGTTTTCTTGTGTTTCTCACTGCGGGACTTACATGACTCAAAAAGTCTGCCAGCAGATGCTCATATAGGGAAACACACAAGCCTTATGGCGATGAGCTATGGGTGCAGAGTCACAGAGCAGGTGGGCTGGGTAGTCACGGTGAACTCAGTTGGAGGTCACACGAAGGGCAATCTTTTGGCATCAATTGCTTCAGGAAAGTTACAGCCACAAAAGTAGAATTCACTACTCCCTTTTGGGCTATTTATAAGGGCCCATTAAGAATAACCCATAGCTTTAGGAACAAGGCTAGACTGAAAAATGCTCCTATTCCGAGATGTCTCCAGGAGTCTACTGGTAGTCTATCCTTGATGCTCAACTGTTGGGTTCTGGATAAATTTCCTAAGCAAAATCTTTGACTTGCTGACACGTGAGAGCTGCCATCTTTTCCTTCCCCTGCTCATACCTACTCTTCCTCTGGAGATGAGTTTTGAGCATCGTTAACCCAATCTATGCACCCAGAGGGGCAGAAATGTAGCCAGAGAGTCTGAGGGTGAGTCCGTAGGAAGCCACTGAGCAAAGGAGTGAAATCCAACCCAATTTTGCCATTCACCGTGTCCTTTCGCCCTGCAGCTACCCCACTTCTGCTGACTTGTGAAAAGCAGAACCCGTGCTTTAACAAGATCTTCAGATGAGTCTCGTGAACATTAAACTCTGAAGGACTTGTCCTGACCCTGCTCCTAGGGATTCTAACTTCATTAGCCTGGATCTGCAGCTTGGCATGGAGGCCATGCAAGGCTCCCTGGGTGATTTTCAACTTCAATCTTGGCTGAGAGATACTCGTTTAGTGCAGATACGAACATCGCCCTGGGTGGAAGAGAGTATTGGGTAAGTGAGCCTGAGCTAAGCATGCGATGCTTGTTTTCCTGTTTATTTTTCTTTCTTCTTTTCTATTTTTAATACAGAAATCTTCATAGAAGTCTGGGGAAAGGTATTCTTCAGCAGGAAATAATGGAGAAAAGGAAGACCCGAGAAGAGTTGGAGAAAGAGGTAAAGAGAGATCACCATATACAATAGTAGTTGGGGTTCAGTAAAGGGCACAAAGAAGTCAGAACAGTGATTCCCACATAATGGAGGCTCTATAAACAGACACTGTTATTTGTGGAGGAACTGAACTTGGATAGAGAAAAGAAGCTATAATAGCTATTCTTTAGTAAATGTTGCTGAAGCATCCAGATTTTCATAGTCATCATTTTTTCTTCTTTCAAGGAAATATTATTAGCCCTGTTTAGCAGGTGAGAAAGATAAGGTTTTGAAGGACAAAAAGTTCATTGAGTTCAAAACTGGACCTCGTTGACTCCAGAACAGCACTCCATTTTAACCAAAATAAGTACTATTGTATAGTATTCAGAACTGGAAGGAGGAAAGTAGGGAAAGAAGAGAGACTGAGAATGTGGAGGGGAAGAATGTGATCTATTCCAAGGGGCATCCATCTACCAGGCTGATCCATCTAGTAATTCCCAGACCCCTGGAAACATAGCAAAATTTGGTTATTCTGTGAAAATGATGTCCATCAATATAAGAGAAATATTTTGCCCCTGGCTTCATACTCCAGAGCTGGGTTCCAGCTAATGAGCCACCCAGCCAATTGAAGAGAAGGGTAAGAAGGCCAAGAATTAGTAAGGAGTGAGTGCTGAGCCCAACACAGTTTATTAGTAAACTGCTAGACTGAAAAGAACATGCATATAAGATTGGCTAAATAAACACTAGCAGCCACTTGGGCTGCAGAACTGCTAAAGTCTCCCAAGGAAAAGTAGCCAAGGTTCATCATTTGTGAGGGAAGGCCTAACCAAGAGAACATGGATTTGTTTCGATTTATTCTATCTTGTTCTATTTTTTTTAAAGGAAATATTGGTAGAGGACTCAAAAGGCAAGGACCTTAAGATTATATTCACTAAAATTTTAAAAAGCATTTGTTTGCACATTAAAGTCAATTGCCCTAGGTTAAGAAATCATGGCAGGGGGTAAAATATCTTAATGTGAAGATAAAAATACTTCCCAAACAGGAAACTAAAAGAGGGGCAATAAAAGGTAATATCTTTACCAGCAAAAGGGGCTACTAATGGGATGGTTTGATCTTTTCTGGTTTATAAAATGATGTGGAGAAACAAAGGTTTCACTGTTATTTGTTTATTTTATGGTCGGGTAGTAGAAAACAGTCTCATAAAATAAAAATCTAAACCTCCTTTCCACTTTCTGTCTGTTATGGCTGATGGGATACCTTTGCTGTGCTGTGCACTATTGTAGGTACTGGGATTATCAGTGAACTCAACAGACAAAACCTCTGCCTTCTCAAGTTTACATGGGTGGACAGGCAATAGCTATGTCCCAGATGAGGTTTAATCAGGGCATGAGCATCTATGACACAAATGTAACTCTGTCTCTGGGATATTGCTGCAGTTTTTCTCAAAGCGATTTTTCAGAAACATCAACTATTGGGGCTGGAGAGGTGGCTCAGGGGTTAAGCCTCTGCCTTGCAGGCAGAAGGTCCTGAGTTCAGATCCTAGACCCCATGTATAGATGCCGGGCAGAAGCGGGGGTGGCCTGCGTTTCTGGTCCTGGTAGGGCGGAGCCTGTGAATCCCGGGGCAGAGTAAACAAGGAGGAGGTGGAGGTATCTGTGGTGGTTCCCAAATTCGTCCGTGGTTCTACACACACACACACACACACACACACACACACACATACACACGCACACACGCTACATGCACACTTGAATAAAAAAAAAAGAAACATCAACTATTTTACTAGCGGTCACATGGCCAAGCTTTTTGAGTTAGAATTATGGGGGCTTACATGTGTTCAGTCTTTGATGTAAGTACACATATGCATCTTTGATCCAGGAGAACATGAAAGTCCCTGAAGTCAAGAATCATGGCATCTCTCTTAATCTTTACCTATCAAGTAGCTCCAGGAAACAGATTCTCTTCCCTGAAAATGTTCATGGCTCAGTCATGGTTCTCATGAATGACAGGAGATCCCAGAAATCATCATCATTGTATTTGAACAAAACATGAGTTGTTGCTACTGATGAGATTGATGGAGGTAGATTTTTATTGGCAGTGAGAACAGCAAGGGAAACCGGAGGAAATGAAGCAAGGCCACCAGCCTATGTGAGAGACAACACATGCACAGGCTGACCTAAGTCAATGCTGCATGCAGCACCTAAGTACTGCTAGTACACTAGGGATCCGTCAAAAAGCCTGCCAGCCTGATTTTCACATCTGGTCTCTCTAGAGACCACCATTCAAAGGTCAGAGTCCATTTTCAGTCCCTCAAAAGTTTATTAGGTACTCAGGGTCCACAGCTTCATAACAAGACTTGAAGCAGTCTTGCCTCCCCTCTGTCTCCCGAATGGACAGAGACTACCTTTTGCTCCCCCGCGATTCTCCTGAGCAATCAGGTGTCCCATTCCCTGCTTTTCAATAAATTTTGTGTCCCATTCAATTGTGTCCCAACTTCAGCATTGGAGTCTGGAATGCAAGAACCTGGCCAGAGATCCCATAACAAGATTATGTAAACAGTTCTCTGTCTCTATAGGGAGCAGAAGTAGACACAGTGAATGTGGATGGAGGTTGCTTAGTGGCAGAGCAAGGACATAGGTAAGTCCCCCCTGTAGAGATACTTGAAGAAGAAAAGATTCTCAAGAGTCTTTGGGAATTTGGGGGATGCATATTTCTAAACACAGATTGTGGTAATGATCACTCATGTCAATCAGCACTTTAAAACCTCATGCCAACATTGGGGTGTTGACTTTACAGCAGCTTTTTTTTTTTTTTTTTGAAGACTGAGTCCTCTGAAAAGCAGCTTTGTCTATGAGGTAGATACAAATGTCTATCTGGGAGATACAGCCATAGTGCATTATAAACCTGCTTCTTGAGCTAAGGTATTCAGTGCGTTAATTGAGCTTCCACAAACTGTGTTGATTGAGTCTGGAACCCTAAGTGACCAATATAAAATAGTACTGAAGTCATCCTCAAAGAGTTCACCATTGGAAGAATGTCAAAAAACGTAGATGTGATCCATTATTGCTATGGAAAAACAGACAGCAACCCTTGGTCAGTCAGTTTAAGACAGGGATGAATGTCTCCCCTACTGATCTCTACTCAGCATTCCGTCATAAAAGTGATGTTACTCAGATCTGAGCCCAAGGAGAACTCCTAGTATACGCCTTTTTCCTTTCAGCTCTGCTGTATTGTAATTCTCTCTCTGTCTTTCTCTCTCTCTGTCTCTCTTTCTCTCTCTCTCTCTCTCTTTCCATGTCTCTCTCTCTCTCTCTTTCACACACATACACACATGCACACATATACATACTCACAGATACCCATGCATGAACGTGCTGAAACGAGCAATAAAATACTTGGGAAACTGACATGCCTGTTCAGTTTCACAAGTAGATTTCCTGGCTAGCTATGACTCTGACACCCATTTGTATCATAATTGAAAATGGCAGATCTACACACAAAGTTCTTCTTGTCTTTGAAAATGCCAAGTTCAGCTAATGCTTATCATTTTCCTGTGACTGCTTTTGAATACTGGAATCTTCCCACAACATGGTGCCATGTTGAAAGCAAGTTCGCTATGAGAGTCATGTCCCAGTTATGACTGTGACCCTGCCTAGATGCCAAGTGTCATTTTGAAAGCCTCTTTTCAAGGTTGTTCATATCCTCAGAAGACAGCAGGGGAGCCTGTGGCCTGTAGCCCAATGGCCAATGTTCTTTCCACCACAACACGGTGTTTGAAAAAGACCAACACTCTATTGTCCTTGCTAAATCAGGGTGGTTTCTTTATTGTTTACTTATGAGTCTAACTTTCTCTTTCTCCTACAACAATTTCTTCTCAATCCTCCATTTTCAGGCTCTCAACCTTCATGTCCTTCAACCCTTCCATCCTGGAATCCCAGAGATTTTAGCTTCCACAGATGTGATAAAATTGTAAGACTGCCTATGACAATCAGGTCTTGGGACCACTATGCCTCATACCCCACTTTATGGTTTATGAAATTGGGTTCAGGGAAATCCTCATAATCCCTTTCCACTTGCTCTACTGTTGGCTACAACTCCAGTCTTGACTTGAAATTATATGGAATACATTCTCTCTGCTGGCCATGACAGAGGCCAAGAACATGTAGAAAAATTCTAGCTGCTACAGTTTCTCAACCATGCGTTGTTACTCAGAGACAGCAATGGCAGCGCAGTGAATCATGCAGGTTCACAGATGGTGGTCACGCGGTCGCATAAAGAGCAGGAATTCTGAGTTCTGAGGTCAGTAGAAAAGGAACTATGGGTTGTTCCTTTCGACTCCTTCTTTTTCCCTTTCCTAACTAGAGAAAGAGTAGCTAGTTCTCCCACAAGACAGAAGGCTCATTTGTTCCTTCATAGAACACAGAGACAATATGATGTTCTACAAAAGGGGGTGAACCAAGGAACACAGGTTTCTCTTGCGTCACATATTTTCTGTGTAATGGGAAAGTGGATCCTAGAAGTGTCCACTTCAAGATATTGTGATGACAGGCAGAGAAATCTCTGGTTCTGGACTCAGATATTCAGTGGGTCAGGAGTTAATAATAAAGAAATAAACTTAGAATATTGCAACTCAAGGGCTTTATTTGCAATTAACCTCATAGAAATGCTACCCGTACGATGCATTTTGTTGATTCTATGCTGTTGAACCTCTTTTTGTTATCGCTGTTGTTGTTGTTTCTTAAAGAAAAACTCCGAATTAAATGTTGGCACCTCAAATTTCAAGAACATCCAAGAAAATAAACAGAAACACAAAGTATCTCCTGCCAGTCTGAAAGAAGCCTTGACTGACCTTCAGTAAGCCTCTATGTAAGGGTCGCAGGCAGCCTGGTATCCAAGGGACCCCAGCAGGTACTTAGAACTATTATAAAAGTCTATATGCAACTTGGAAATACAGTTCTGGGCAGAAACAAAGAAGCATTGTGTCACGATTTCCCCTGCAGAGGCTGGGGACTTCTGGGAGGGCTCAGAGATCTGCAGTCTTCTACCTGGGTGGTCCAGAGGTCTCAGACAGTTTGGGTTCTGCCCGTGGGCCTCCAGGCTCTGGGTACCCACAGCTCAGAGAGTGCCTGTTGTTAGATTACCGGTCTGTTTCGAGGAACGAGGAACATGAAAGTGCCTAGAGGTTATCTACAACCCAGAGAAAGGAAGAGGACGCCATTCCCTAATTGCTTCAGAGGGGAGAAGTTGGCCACAGCCCAGCAATGAAACCTGGGCACAGAGGGAGGGTTGTTCTGAGACACGGAAAGACACTGATGGGGTGGGGCCCTGAGATAATTAAGGCACTGAGGACCAAGCCCAATAATAATAATGATACTACTCACAGCTCCATTTATTGACCTCTGGCTCTAAGCCAGATACTGTGAGAAGCACTTTACAAGCATGATCTCACTTAATTCCTACAGAGGCTCCAGGAGGATTAAGTAATTTGTTCAAGGTCACCCAGTAAGTGGGAGAGCCCAGGTGCAAAGCCCAGGGTGGCTGACTGCACACCCAGGTGAAGAGCTGGTGACCAGTGGAATTTAGAGGGACATAGATAGTCCAGGCACCAGCAGCTGGTATCCTGAGGAGTGGAAGTAGATCACATACTTTCGTAACATTAATTTATCTTCTTTTCTAATTTCCTAATTTCAACTTTCTTCCTAGCCAAATTAAGGATGTTCTCTTTCTAAAATGCCCGCAGTTTGTTGTCTCGAGAAAACAGACTACAGTAAAACTTTTGAAAGTCCAATTTTCTTGCCTGTTTTCACAGACCTACAAGATAGCATTTTATTATGTGTGTATCTAGTGACATGATTCTAATCATAATAAAAGAGCCATGGACCATAGAATAACTTGAATTTTCTGTAAAGCTTTTGCTGATACAGTAACTGATTTTTATTTTCCTATTAAAAATGAAATTGCAAAGCCCCTTTAGCAGCTTACTGCATGGTCGACCACCTTCTTGGTCCTACTCAACAACCACATTGTTCAGAGAGAACAGAGCCGCCGATGACTGCAAATGAACCTGGTGGCCAAGTCTGGGACCTAATGACATATTAAATTATTTGACATTGTCAAGGTCACCACTTTCTGCCATGAAATCAATCTTTCTTTCCATCACAAAAGGCATAAAGGGTTATGAGTTCTCTTGAGACAATGGTTAAGGGGGCAAAGGAGTGAAAGGGCAGATGATTTATCTTTATGTGCATTTCCTTGATGGAAATTTCCACACACATGGCTACTATAAATCCACAGGGAAGGAAGGAGAAAGGGAGATTTTTGAAGGGCTGAAGGGAATGGGACTTAACCTGGTAAAGTCAGCTTAGCTACAGAGGGCAGTAAAACAACCGGCAACTCCAAAGACATCCATCATTAACTCCACAATTAGTCTCCAGAGATACAGCTTTGACTGTCAAATAAGGATCTAGACTTGCAGAACTTGCCAATAATTTTCATGTGTGGTTTGGTGGCTTGTGCTAAGAGCTATAGATGTAGCTGATTCCCTGTCAAGAACATTCTCACGGTAGCCAATACTGCAAAGGCAGATCAGTTCTCACTGCAAATGTTCACTGACCACTTAGATGGTTCTAACATTCTAGGACTCTGCTGTCACTGAAGTTAGAAGGAAGAATAGCTACAAAAGCATACCACCAAAGAAGTTTACACTCAGAGCAGAAGCGTGAAGTGGCAGAAGAGCCATCCCATAGGCTAATGATATAGCCCAGAGTATTCAGACAGCAAGGTGCTATCAATTGAAGAAGAGTGAGGTGTGCGGTCTGAGTGAACTCACAGTCCTGCTGACTTGAGACCTTCATGTTTAGTGAAAAGTTCAAGTTTCAGCTTTCTTATTTTCCCAGCCTATATTGAGGCATGTATATGTAAAAGGCTTCAAAATGAATGTTTTTCCCATTGCAATTCAGAAGATAGTGACATGCTGTAGCTGGTATCCCTGCATCCCTGCCGGTTGCTTGCATAGCAGAATAAAATAAATTTTTAATAGACTTTACTCTTTAAAATCTTTCACCTAAACCTCTGCTTTATTAGAACAAAATTAGATATTACCCTGTACATGGAGAGTGTAATGCTGGAGTCAGCAATTGGGTCTCTGGAGGCTGGCAGCCAGTATTAATGGATTATAGGGTAAGGCTAGAGGGACCATCTGTGGGGACCCTAGGGTTCAAGAAGAGAATGTAAGCTCTACAAATGGATCACCCAAGACCCAGCAATACCATTGTTGTTATGGAAGGATTTGGGCCCATATTAACAACAGTGCCTCTGATTTTTCAAAACAAGAAAATGTACTTTTATGGAAAGTTACTCATTTAAGAATTTTTTTCATACATACAAGTACATACATACATGCATGTACACATACATGCACATATGTACACACATGCACGCACACCTTAACAAAAGTACCACACCTAGACCTGGTCCATGAATCTTGGGTTTAGAATACCTGGGTTGAAGCAAGTGGAAAAAGAAGACCTACAGTTGACTTCTCTAAGGTCACACGACTAGTTAGAAAAAGAATCAAGAAAATAACTCAGATTTTCTGATTTGTCTCGTTGCTTTCGTTCCACTATCCTGTCTTCAAGATGAGTCTTAGAAGACATAGAATGTTTCCAATTCCACCTCTAAGAGGGAATCCTTTCATTCTCCTCTACTCTCATTCCTCAATTTCCATGACGAACCACACCCATCAATACGGGAGGTCTGAGATGTTCTTGTGGCTCAGAGTGTCTTTTGAGAGTTGTTGTGAAAAAGGAATGTGTGGGGCCATCTACAAACAGCACCTTGACTTAACTCATTGGGGAGTTGTGAAAGAAAAATCCTAGCGGGAAACTTGCAAGTTGATATAGATGATATTTAAATGCATATGGTCCCTGGGCCAACACAAATTGCACAGTTTGTAATCTGAAGAAGGAATCAGCAAGTCCAAGATCCATTTCCCACCAGGAATAGACAAAACCTCCCCCAAGAACATCATCTGTTGGTAGCTGATAAAAATAGAATTGCAATCTACGCTCTCATCTCTTCCCGTCTTCAGGCTCTTGTAGCGTATTTACCATCGTAATGGCTGATGTAGATGGATTCTCGGGGTCTGCACCACTGCGGATGACATTAATGGTCTCGGGCTCCCTGAATTTTGATTGATTGCTGTAATCTGCAAAACTATTTCAGGACATAGATTTATTATTATTAAGCCTATAAAATGGTGTCAGGGTCAAAGCGAACTGGTGATGTGTGTTGTGATGCAGAATGGGAGACCCTGTGTATTCGTGGCAAGTGGCAAGAGAGAATAATGCTTCATCGTCCACTCCTGACCTGACCAAGGCCTTCTTCCATAGGCACAGTGTGGTTAGATTCCACATACTTTGGGCCAGGGCTAGAGATGGACAGAAGGAAGACAATATGTGTACTCAGTAATTATTCTCCTAAGGTTCCGAGTCTCCTAAAGACACTTTGACAGAATTTTCAATTGAGCTCATTTTGAAGTGGCTAAGGATTTCCTCATTTTTTCCCTTTGGCCTCCCAGTATTGTTTGGCTTCAACCTGTTGTTTTAGAGTCTAAAGAGATTTACGTGTCTATGCCACCCTACTTCATTGCTTTGAGAGAGAGAGAGAGAGAGAGAGAGAGAGAGAGAGAGAGAGAGAGAGAAAACCCGGCAGAGAACTGTCTTATTAGTCCTTTTATACTCTCATCCTTCTTTCTCTCTGTTTCAGAAAGCTTCTGTCTCCAGTATCAAGAGCCAAGAACTAGATCTCACATTAGGCTGAGTTTCAGGAAGATGGTCTCAGGGTTGCTTTCCAAATTCCTCTTTAGAAAGAAAGGAAATACTCAGTTAAACAATAATTCTCACATTTACCTTACATATGGGATATAAAAAGCTGAAAAGGCCTTCAGTCTCACTCTTAGAACAGCAAGATACCAAATGACTGCACATGCACAAGCCTTTATGAATTAATAGTGAGCAGAGTTCATAAAGTATCCAAATAATGGGATATCTAAGGGAGAAGAGCAGCTAAGAGAAGATATTGGATGTGAATCCTTCTTGGGAAGAGCTGATACACCTGAACGCTCACCTGTGGAAGGACTCAGCTAAAATCCTGAATAAATCTGTTGGTAGCGGCCAAGTGCTAGTTACAGCTTAAATAATGACCCCTCCAAACACCATGTATAAAAGTCTTAGTACCCAGCCTATGGTGCTATTGGAAGGAATGACAATGTAAAGAAGTGGGATTTAATGGAAGGTTCTGGTATTTGAGGGTATGTGCCCTTTCAGGGAATATTATGACCTAACCCATTCCTCTTTCTCTCTTCAACTTCTGGTCATGAAGTGAGGGCTTCTTCTGCCACAAGCTTCTACCATAAGATACTGCTATTTCACAGGTCCAAAAGTACACAGCTACGATACTCAGTTATGAGCACAATTAACATTTTCTCTTTTAAAGTTAATTAGCTGAGGTATTTTGTTTTATCAATAGACTTAACACACCAAATGTAGTGACAGTGTAGAATGAGACAGTACAGAATCATGAAAACTTAAATATAATTCACACAAACTCTTCTCTCCTGACCTCAGGGGACACTAAGAGAAAAAAATGGTGGTAGTCTTGGGAAATCATCTCTGGGGTGATGCAGTCTTGGAGAAAGAGGAGAGCAGCCCCTGCAAAGAAAGCTTAAGGCTCTGCCCAGAATCATGCTACATGGAACCACTTCAAAATTCTGTTGCTGATAGGAGGCTACAAATATTGAGAGTCCTTTGCAACATGGGTGAGGAGACAACCTCTGTTTCTAGAATTTGAGGATCATCACAAGGTCAGTTATTCTAGAAGACAGAGTCCCACATCTGTATGTACTTAATACCAAAGCAACAAAAGCTTGAAGAACAGAGAAACTCATTATTAAATTGGTGATTTCAATACTCCTTTTTCAGTAATAAATTCTAAAATGTACAGAAAATCTATAAGCACAAAGATTGAAAAATATCTCCCACCCATCTAATTCAATTCATATTTATAGAATATTCTACTTAATAACAACAGAACTTATATTATTTTCAAGTACACAAGGACCTTTTACAAATACAAGTCACATTATAGGTTGTAAAATGAACCATAGCAAATTTAAAAAGCTAGAAACTCATACAAAGTACATTCTCTAAGTATGACGGAATTAAACCAGAAGTCTAGAACATAAAGATATCTTGGAAAATCCACAAGTATTTGGAAATTAAGCAATGTACTTCTAAACTATCTAGAGTTCAAAGAGAAATGTTTGAGGGAAGCTAAAAATATTCACGGTACAATGAAGCAAAAACAAAACATTAACTTTTATGAGATACAATTAAAGCAATACTTAGAGGGAAATGTGTAGCACTAATGTTTACAGAAGAAAAAGAGAATTTTCTAGAGCTAATAATCAAAGCTTCCACATAAGAAACTAGCAATGGAAGAGCAAACTAAACTCAAGGCCAGAAACCAGAAAAGAGCAATAGAGCAGAAATCAGTGAAGCCAACCTAGTGGACAATTGTTTCACATCTGGTAGAGTTTGCTGTGTTTGTTCCTTTGGCTGCTCTATAATACCCAAAATAAGTCACAGCAGGCATATCCTTAGTATGGGCTAGAAATCAAGTTTGGAGGTCAGTGGGGTGTGTTCCCATGTCCTGTGATGGCAGCAGGAAGGAAGGGAATTAGAAGTTCAGGTCTTAGTCTGGATAAGTGCAAAGGAACTTTTTCAACAATCCCCAGAAAACATCCTGGGTTTGTTGCTAACTGGCACCTATCAAACGAGATGGGCAGATTATGTCACATTTAAGCAAGGTGGTCATGAAGGTTCTAGGCCAGAGTGGGAAGTGAAGGTAAGAACTGCTTAGTTAACCAGAGGATTGAGCATTTAATCTTTTGAGTGTTATCTTCTTGGTGTGTGTGTGTGTGTAGGCAATCACATGTCATGGCATGCATGTAGCGGTTCCATCACTTTCACCTTGTTTGACTGGAGCTCTCTTGTCATTCACTGCTGCACACACCAGACTAGTTGATCTGTGAGCTTCTGCAGATGTTCTCATCTCTGCCTCTAAATTCCCACAGGGGAAATGGGAATACAGACATGTGTGTTACTGCATTCCACTTTTAAGTAGATTCTAGATCTAAACCCAGGTAGTCAGGTGTGCATGGCATGTTTCTCTCTCCCACTGAGCCACCTGCTCCATCTTCACCTCATCTTTTTACATCGTTTAGTTTGTAAAGGTTGAAGAAGCCTTCATATGGAAAGAAGGACCTGCGTAAAATATCCCAAATTACTTTTATGTTAAATGTAGTAAGGTAGTTAAATAGAGTAAAAGGTGCTGAGAAAACATTATTTTAGCTTATATCAAAGCCCCGCCCCTGTGCTCTTATGCATGTCTTCCCTTAAACCTCCTCTGCAGTACCATTAAACTTAGTAGGGAGTTTTCAGAGGCCAAAGACTGCCCATTGTTCCACTGAGCTGATGTGTCCTGAGCATCTACAATCAGCACAGGGCCATTAAAGGCTGACTATAGAACAGTGATTAACAGGGGCACTGTTCCTATTGGCAAGAAGAATCTGATGCTGAGCAAATATTTATAGCTAATTAAATATTTATAACCGACTTAAGAATAAAAATGCAAAAAAAACACCACCCCTTCTATAGCTTAGCCTTTGGCTCAGTACAAGCATACACGCACAAGAAAGGTTTGTCAAACATCTGCTAGTGTATAGCTCATCGGCATGGGCAGCAAGTGTCTAATTGTACACTGGCAAGCCATTAAACATGTCCAGGACTCACAGATAATTTTTGGGGAAATCCTTGTGCAGGCTATTTAATGCTGGGTTTCTCCAGACTTTCCATAGTGATGCACAACATGACTTCCGAGGAGAGTTCCTTTGTATGCCAACAGTCACAGGCGCCTTCTCCCCGCAGCACGCCAGCAAGCCCAGGCATCACAGGGCACAACTGGGAAACACTCAGCGACTCCACCTGGGTCTCCCTACTTTTCACTGCTGGAACCCGGGCCCTAAGAGTCAGATGCTGATGTGGGTTTCTGCTGACACCTCAATCTTGCCCCTTGTCCTGAGCATATGCTCCCTGTGCCATCCAGACATGGAGCCGCTCACAGCTGCTCAAGAAAGTTCCAGCCACTGTCAGGGAGCCTACCCACGCAGTCAAGATCTGAAGGTACGAAAATGAATACCATCTGAACGCCTGCTGTCTTTGGCAGCTCCTGGGGTTCAAGGTCAGGCCAAGGGCACCGCCTCCATGTCTAATGACCTGTTCTCAGAGCTTTTGGCCACCAGCACACTCTGCAAAAAGAATAGGAAGTATTTGCTGAATTGTGTGCTGCCATGAAATTTAACAAGAAGAGCTGGTCCTGAGAATTATGTCTATTGAAAATACGAACATGCATGTTCCCACTTAGGGTTGTAGGGGGCATACTTATAGTCATGATTAAGTCATTGCTATAGTTATATCTGTTGGTGATCTGAAATTCTTTTGTGTGTGTGTGTGTGTGTGTGTGTGTGTGTGTGTGTGTGTTTGTGTAGAAAAGGACACTTTAGCATATGTGCTTATGAAGAAACAGTGTGACTTTAGGAATCACCCTGGATTACTCTACCTCCTTACAGCTTTGCTTTGGGGTTTCCCAGGCTCTGCCTTCCAGGGCCAGAAGTGCACCTGCTCCCATTTCTGCCTGGAGTTTTTATGTGGGGTCTGGCATTCAAACTTAGGCCCTTATGCTTGCAGCAAAGGCTTAACCCTGGAGTCATCTCTCCAGTCAGTCCCGCTTATCCAAATTCTAATTTAACTGTTTACTCTGTATTTTTGGTTGTCAAATCTTTAGAGCCCCTTGTTCTGGTTACCATGAATTCTGCCCATAGAATGCTGAATATTTTGAATACAAAAGCCAAGAAGGTTGCATGGTGGGTCTATCTTGGCCAGGCTTGTAGAAAGCCCAGTCAGTTGCTGTGTAGATGTGTAGTACAAACTTTGCTGGAAAGCACCCCAGCTACTCTCCCATTTGCTAGGGACCCCTACTAACTAACAAGTGTATTACACACCTTTCATTTCAAAGCTACAAAAAGACATAAGTTCTACTGGCAACATTTAGAGGTGTAGAATAGATTAGGAGCAGTTTGGTGATGCCTGCAGACAGCTTTGGTTTTGGTTCCTTATGACAGTTGTTGGGAAAGACCAATGCTGCTGGTATCTTGTTGGCAAGGACAGGATAAATACTTACTTGACAGTGCACAGGACAATCCCACACTGAAGGATCTTCCAGTTCAAATCATCAGCAATGCTGAGGGCTAGAAACTTAGACCAAAGAAAAACGTAACCTATCCTAGAAGAAGGCCAGCAACTTAAACACATTGAGGAGAAAAGCAAAACTGTAGTCCTCTATTTCTAACTTATGGCCTTCTCTTGGCAAAGAATACAGTGCTCCTATGCTGCTTTAAGCAGAAGGAGAGCAATATCTGCCCACTGTATTCTCACTTACATGACAGTATCAATGCCATTAAGTTAACGTCCCCAAACACATTCCTCTTGCTCAAAAGATGCAACAGCAGATACCACCGCATCCCCACTTCTGAGCCAGTTTCTCCTCTGAGTTTGGTAGCAGAAACCTCTGCACTGTGCAGGAAAGTAATGTGCCCAGTTAAAATACTGACCCATTTAAACATTTTTTTAACGAGAGGTGAATATGAGATGGAAGGAAATTCATGATGGAAGGAAACAGACGTGCCGTGCTGACAGAGAGCTTTGTCGCTTTGTTTCTTTCTCCTTTTCTTACTCAGAATACAGTTGTGATGGGTGACAAAAAGCGGTTGCCAAAAGTCACATGCAAAAGGGGCTTGGAAGAGTGTGGTGTACCACCTATGTTAGTTAAAACCGGACTTCTTATTATGAATAAGTAAATAAAGAGTGTGGTTAAATCATTCCAAAGTTGGATTTCTGCTGTGCATAAGTAACACATTCTTAATTGGTAAAGAGTTAGGGAAGAAATATGCTTAACCCAAGCCTTGAATGTATTGATAAAATTCTAGAAGCACCAGAAGTTATAATGAGTGATGAAGAATTTAGAGCTGAGGGCTTTCCTACTTTTTACCTCAAGGGATGCAGGCTCATCTGGACGCAGAATGTTCTAGTTCTGACCCCTGCAAGGAGCACATTAGATAAGCACCTGGTGTCATTGTCATGAAGCATGGATGGAATGCTAAGAGAATGAATGTTTACAGGAGGGCTTAGGTGTGTCTCAGGAGGCCCTGCACAAACAGTTAGGCAACCTTCATTAGTATGTTCTCTCTCCAATGAAGGACCAGAAGAGATCTTATGACAGTGACTTCAGGGACAACAGAACCCGCATGGCTTCATAGAGGGGGGCCTTGGGTCCTATTTAATATTGCACAGACATTCTTACCAGCTTTTCATAGGAGCTCCAGGAGGACTAGGACAAGGAAAAGACCAGACTCAAATTCAAGGGCCTGCATGCAAATCAGAGTTTGCTCCTATCTTTTGGAGAACTTGCCAAGCTTTCCAGCTTTTTGAGAAAGCAGACCATGAAGCAGAACAACTTCACTGGAATACTGTGCACTTGATCAGAGAAATAGCTGCTCTCCCTCAATTCATCTCTCACTTGTTTCCACCTCCCTTCTAGGAACTTGGGCCAGTGAGAAGAATAGAGACGCCCAGGACCATTGTGAGAAGCCTAGCCCTAACCTTACTGTCTCTACTTTGTTCCAAGAGTTCAAGTCCAAGATTAAAAACCTCTCTGTTTTTAAAGCTTCTTCTTCTACACAACCTGTGTCCATCATAGATCTGCTTCATTAGCCTCCTGGGAGGATTAGTTGGGAAAATTCCCTGAGGCAGACACAAGAGTGTCTCCTGAGGGTTGCAGACAGCAAAGAACAGTGTGCTAACACCTGAGTGTCTCACTGGGCAATCTGTAGAAGCCATAGAACAATCCCCCATCCCAGCTCTTAAAAATTTAGAAAGCCACACTTCAGTAGACATTGAAGTCAGTTTCTTCCTTGGAGGTAAAAGAGGAGGTCATTCTCCTGGTGAGTCTGAGATACCCCATCCCAGCCTCTCAAGTCTCGTGATGTTTGAAATTGGATTAGCCTTGTCCCTGAGAAGAAGGCCCTGAAGGCTTGGAGTCACATGAGCATCCAGCTGCAGCTCCAGAAAGAGGGCAGGCAGTGAAGAATGAACAGTGGGGGGAAGGGAAGGGAGTCCTTTCAAGCAGGTTTTAAGGTTCCCCTTGACATTTGGCCAGTCTGCATAGATGGTCGGGAGTGATTCTCTGGTTGTTCCTGCCAAGTGGAACGCACGGGTTTAAATCAGAGGACGTGGCGCATGTTAACTATTAACAGGACTCCAGACAAGGTGACAGGACTACAATATGCCCTTGTTCGGAAGCCCTACCTGAATTATGCCTTTGTGTAATAGAACCTGCCAGAACCGCCTCTGGGCTGGACGCCACTATAAGCAGGCTGCATTGCACCTCAGGTTTTTATCTAAAAGCCTCAACCTGAGAAACACAATAGCCTGTCTTACCTGCTGTGATTCTTTTTAAAAGTGTGTGTGCCTTGCAGGGAAAAGGAAGAAGAAAGACGTTAGGCTACTATTGATCTGCATGTAGCATTCTCAGTAGCAAAATTTTTAAAGAATACAGCTGGCATAAAACGTAGCTCATGAAATCTCATGCAGATAGTCAAGTGTTCAAATTCTGTCTTTCATGAGGTGGTATTCCTTACAGCGGCGATGGAGCAGTGTATTTGCCATTCTAGGCAAGCACAATGCCCAACAGAAAATAAGCTCATAGACATTTGTCCTTCCCTGAAAGAAGAGGCTGCTCTGAAGTGCAAAGGCCAGGTGTCCTCAGAGTCCTGTACCTTATCTTTCTCTAAGGATTCCCTGCAATCTACATACGTTACCTCACATTTAAGTAAGCTCATGCCCCCTGCAGGGCTAAGAATGGGAAGGAGCCAACAAGGAATCTGGGAAGTGTCTGGTCAGAGAGTGACTCTGGACTTCCTGGCAGTAGAGCCCCAATGAAAGATGTTCTTCTCGAGAGCTCTCCAGCTACACTCCAGCAAGGTAGATAGACTCCATCAGGTGCCCTGTTGACTCCACACACAAGCTGGATCAGTGCACCCTCCGTCTTTGCCTAAAGCTGGAACCTTTATGAAATTTAGCAGGATTACTGAAAATATTTTGATAAGCAATTCCAAAGAAAAGCACAAATAAACAACTATTTATCAATGAATTATTTTAAGTACAATCCATCCATACTACATTATACTATACTGTATACTATATAGTATACTATACCACACTACTCAGTTGTGTCAAATAATAAGTTTATGTCATATTGATACAGAATAAGCACTACAATGGTTGGATGGAAGTGTTTAAAAACATGTGAAGATATGTCTGCCTCCTGGGAGCAGTATCTGTAAACTTGACTTCATCTGAAAAAAGAAAGGAGGGTAGCATATGAGATTAAGTTAAAGACCTTGAGATCAGATAGATTTAAGTTGGAGGACATGGCACATGTAAACAATAGTATGTTTATCTGAGTGGGTGCTAACCCAATAACTGTCCTTACAAAGAGACAGAAGAGAAGGCACTGTGAACACGGGGCAGGGAGAGGTCACACAGAGATGGGAACAGATTGGAGTGACACTGTTGAAGCCAAGGATACCTGGAGCCACAAAAAGCTGTAAGAAGCATGGATGGACTTTCCCCTAGAGTCTCTAGAGGAAGCGTGGTTTGTGGGTATCTTAATATTGCATTCTGTCCTCTAGAACTGTGAAGGAATAACTCAGCCATTTGAAATACTTAATGGTAATATTTTGCTAGAGCATTGGTGAGAAATTAATAAAATCTCCAAGATTTTAAGAATTCAGAAAAAATAAAGAAAACCTAGTAATTTGTAGTATGATATGAATGATATTGATATCTAAAGAAATTTCATATGTGGGTATACATATGTAAGTATATGTATGTATGCATGTATGTGTGTGTGAGAGTCTATGTGCATGATGTATCTTGTAAACATATAAAGTAGAATTAGTCTAGATGTCCATCAATAAGTGAATAGACAATGGAAATGTGTTACATATACACAATGGAATTTAATTCAGTCACAATGAAAAATGAAATCATGAAATTTGTAGGAAAATGGATGGATCTGGAAAACATATTAACTGAAGTAACTTAGCCTCAGAAAGACAAATACCACATGTTCTCTCTCACATGCAGTTCTTAGTCTCTAACTGCTAAATAAGTGTGTCCAGGTGGGAGCAAATGTAAGTAAAAGCCAGGAAGCTAGAAAGGGGCCCATGAACCTGGACAAAAGAGAGGTGGAGAAGGTAATAGAACAAATAGAAGGGAAAATATTGGGAGCAAAAGGGTACAGTGGAGAAATGGAGACAAGGAGATAAATAAGGACCAGGGCACTCAGTCAATATAAAACATATATGTGAAAATAATACATGGAAACCTCTTATTTTGTGAACTAATTTTAAAAACTAAAAATGAAATAGAGGAACTTAAAAAAGAGACGACATCAAACAGTTTATGCATGGGTGTGTGTGTGTGTGTGTGTGTGTGTATGTGTGTGTGTGTGTTTCCATGTGTATAACACATCTTGTAAACACATAAAAGGCACAGGGAGAAAGTGTTTGTGTTCTACTAGGAATGTAGTCCTTTGATTTTGGCACTACTGTAAACAGAAAAGTACTCCCTGCCCCCCCCCCCCCGCCAATTGTCTTCATTCTAGTTCCAGAACTTGTGAACGTGGTAGTGCTACACCGCAGAAGAGGAACAAGATCGCAGGTGGAGTGAAGACCTGCCGTCTTAAGCCAAGGAGATTTTCCTGGGCTGTGATGACCCAACCACAAGGTCGTTGAGTGGAAGAGGGCTATGAGAGGATACTACCTGACAACTGAAGGAAGGAGAGCCTGGATCATGTTACAGCATGGACGGATCTAAAAAAAAAAAAACAGCATCAAGTGAAAGAAGCTAGTTGTGAAGAACAACACACAATACATTTTCCTTTCTATAGAACACCCAGAAGAGGACAACACACAGAAGCTTAGAGCAGCGTTGTCCAAGGCCGGGAATAATGCCCAATTTTGGGAGGGGTTAAGTGATTAGGACTGTGGGGCCGCCTCAAGGGATGAAGAAAATACGCTGAACTTGGGGTGATTAGAGAACAATTCTCTAAGTACATAGAGTTCTCAACTTAAAATTTTCTTATAATTTTTATGATCATACGATAATATGAAAGTGATCTATATCGAGTAGGACTTATGCTTTGATTTTTAATTCTGATATTTTCCAAAGCTACCAATACTCGGTATGGTAAGTTTGATATGCTCTTGTGACTGGGTGATGCTGCATTTCCCAGCGAGACCCATGACCGTGAGGGTACTACATGGGCTATGTTACTGAGCTACAAGAATCATATTTAATACATTTTGATTCATGGTACTTTTAATTTTGTGATGCTTATTGGCATACCACCCCATTGTAAGTCATGGAACAGCTGTATAGTACATTAAAAGCCATTCATTTGTATATTGAACTGTGTGTTATTTGAATTATATAACAATAAAGTTCCATTTAATAAAATAGATTAGAAGAGAAATCAGAGACTAACTTGACCTGTCAAGGATGTTTCCTTGGAAATGGAAAGAGCCCATGAACCAAGGAAGGTAGCCAACTCCAGAATGTGGAAAGCAGAAAGGAAAATTAATTCCCTCTTAAACCCTCTAGAGGGAACACAGCCCTGCTGACATCTTAATGTTACCCTGTGCAGCCCATTTTTGACTTCTCACCTTTAGAGTTATAAGATAATAAATCTGTGCTGCTTTGAGCCATTAAGTTTGTGGTAATTTATTACACCAGACCTAGGAAACTATCATCGGCATTGCTGAATTGTGTGCTGTGTACACGCATTACCCACTCAAAAATTAATCAAACCAAAGCAAGAAACCTGTTTAGGGCAGTGAATCAATACTGTGTGGAAAAACTTAAATACCTGCAGCATTGACATTCAATCGAAATACAGTATAAATCATAAATGAGTCATATGCAATTTTAAATTCCTTAATAACCACATTTTTAAGAAGGAAAAATAAGCAAGGAATTTTGAACATGCTTGTAGCATATTCTTTGCTAGAAAAACTGGGTGAAGAGAATTGTCATGGATGAGGATGTGAGTTACCTCCCATAGGCTTATGTTTTTGAATGTTTGGTTGTTTGGGAAGGTCATGACGCCTTTAAGAGGTGGAACCTCGCAGGGGGAAGACAGTCACAGGGGATGGGCCTTGAGGTTGATTAGTTCTGCTCTACTTCTGGGTAAGGTCTGCTTTTTCAGCTTCCCATTTTGCAGCTCTTAACCTCCTGAATGGATGTAACCTAGGTCTCCTCCGCTTCTGCCTTCCAGCCATGCTTTTCTGCCATAATGGATTGAATTTCCCCTCTGGAACTGTAAGCTGAATAAATCTCCCTTAAATTGTTTGACTTTGAGTGATATCTCACAGAAACAGAAGAGTAACCAGTATAAGTATTTGTTCCTAAGAAAACATAAGCTAATATGTAGACATGTTTGACATTATGCACACCAAACTGTTAATAAGAGTTACTCTGAGAAGTGTTAAGGTGTTTGAGAGTATTGTTGACTTTCTCCTTATGTGCATTTGCTGTGTGTTGCTTTGTAGCTTAGAAAGAAAATCAACAATTATGTTATATAATACATAACATTAATTTTTATTTGCATATGTACCATGTATACACACATATGAATATGTATCAACAATGAATTTCTAATCAATATCTGATGATTCATCCAGTGGCAACATGATTGCCAAAGCATCAGTAACCATGTGAAAGACCTTTTGTTAAATAATAGTCTTTTATGGGATTCACTCTTCATTTACCAGACAAAATTTCCTGATTAGAAGGCTTGTCTAGCTCTACATTCCATAAGCCTTCTTGACATACATGCTGTTACTTTGCCTGCAGAGACTATTAAACTACATGTCTATTTTTTTCATTCAGAGAAACATTCTTTACTTTCTCAAGTTCATACTCTCCTGTCTACCCAATATCCAAGTAGCAAAGAATTATTACAAACACAATTAATGGACCAACATATAATCTGCATCAGATGCACAATTAACCTTCTGTTTAAGTGTCTGTCAATCAAAATTACACAATTCAGGAAACTGTGTAAATGTGTTCCTTCTACAAACCTGTGTGGTTGACTCCCTCAAAATATTCCCACTAGGTAAGGGTGATCTGGAAAAGAGTTTGGCCAGAATGCCAAAAGTCATTATAATATTTATGCTTTATACTCTCTGTTTCCTGTAGTAGATAACATTTCACATTCTTCCTCTGCCATGCCTTTTTAAGTGTGTGTGTGTGCATGTGTGATGTATTTCAGGACTCTCTCAAGTAGCGCTCAAATGCCTCCTCTCATTCACATTTTTCCCTGATCATACAAATTAATTTCAGTGTGTCAAAAGAAGATTGAAGATTGGACAAATATTTATTAGAGGACTCATGTATTTCAGACACCAGAGATACAAAGGTGACAACATTAATTGAAATATATATTTGACTACTTTTAAGGTCATTCAGAATATTTTAAATCAGTCATTTTCCAAACATAGTCAAGAATTAAAAAAAATAGCTCAATGAACCAAATATCAGAATATTTCAGAAATTCTTCTAATAGTCTTTTCAGAAGAGTATCTTTGAAAAATCAGTGTATATTGAAATCTGAAGCAAATTATGATTTATTAATTTTATAGATTATCTTTTTCAGTTGCATATTATATATAAAATAATCTGTTAATTTAGAACTTTTTTGCCTTAACTTTGTGACACCATTTTATTCAAATATTTATTTATCTATTTATTTTCAAGGCTAATCTAGGTGCGTAGCTCTGGCTGGCTTCTAGCTCTGGTTCCTTCTGCTTCAGTCTCCTGGGTACTGGGATGGCAGCTGTGGGCACCAAGTACAGCTCTAGAGCTGTTCTTCACATTGATAGTGTCACCATTCAAATCGCTGTGAATAACTTTTCTTAAGATTTGGAGGACAGTATACTAAATTCTGTTTGAAGAGTAGAGGTACCTATTTCTGTATTAAAGGAATAAGACCCTCCCCCTCCCCACACACTACTATAGCTCTTACTATTACTTCTAATTTTTTTTTTTTTGAGTTAGGATCTCTCTGCATATCCCAGGTTACCCTGGAACTCACTATGTAGTCTACACTAGGTCTCAGGCTTGAGGCATTCCTCTTGCCTCAACCACTCTGTGGGCCAGTGACAGCCGTCATGCCTGGCTCCTTTTGCTTCGTGAGTGTCATCTTCATAATACTAACTTGCCATGACCTAGAAAACTTGTCATTTTGAAGTTACAGCCCAAGGCCAGTGGTTAAACTTTTAAACTCTTTGCTTCTTTCTTCACTGATTTTATTAGGTAACGTCTCTAAGCATCCCCAAACAAGAAAATACAGAATTTGCTTCAGGTTAATATCTTATACAAATAGTAATAAAGCACTCTACTACTGAAGAAGTGAATATAAGGCTACTTCTTCTTTTCTGAGAGAGAACTTTAGGAAGAAAGGAATGCTTCTTATGTTCAAGTGCATGAACCACAGAAAAATTTGATTGCATTTGATATACATGATATGTAATGAACTCACATTGGTCTTTTTATTATTTATTAAATTATGCATATATGCGTTTGTGTGCTTGGGTGTATGTATGTGTGTGTATGTATGTGTGTGTGAGTAGAACTACGGACAAATTTGGGAACCACCATGGACCGCCTCCACCTCCTCCTTGTTTACTCTGCCCCGGGATTCACAGGCTGCGCCCTACCAGGACCAGAAACGCAGGCCGCCCCCGCTTCCACCTGGCATCTATACTTGGGGTCTAGGATCTGAACTCAGGACCTTCTACCTGCAAGGCAGAGGCTTAACCCCTGAGCCACCTCTCCAGCCCCATATTGATCTTGAAGCTGAAACACCTGCATGGGAAACAAGCAGACTGTATTTTTTAACTTTGCTTTATTAATTTTATTAATTCACTTTCTGATTATAATTTTCTTTTTTAATATTTATTTTTTCCACTCATACAAGCTTGATAGGTACCCCATTCCCCTCCCTCCTCCATCCCTCCCTGAATCCCCTTGCTCCTTCCCCCCTTTTCTTCTTCCTTTCCCCCCTCCTTTACTCCCATTGTTCCCCCCCCCCATCCCTAGAGCATCTTTTATTGTGAATGTCAAACTTCCCTCTGGGTCCTACTCTCTGATGATGTATAAGGACTCAGTAGCATTACCTAGAGTACTTTTTTGTGTTCCCCTTTAGTATAGGAACATTATTGTGGCTGCTAACCCCTTGCTTCTAAGGATCCTAGTGCCTGTGATCCATGCTAGACGTTGAGGGGGTCAATGATATGTTGGTCAATGAACAGATCATGCAAAGTCCTATTATGATTACTTCGGCCCTAACTTGTGTGGAGTATCTTGTATGTCATAACTCCCCCCCATCTTTAGACTCTTACAATCTTACTGCCCCCTTTTCCGCAAATTTCCCTGAGCTTTAGGATGGGGAGAGAGAGTTTAGGCTGGCCTGGTTCCAGGTGGTTGATATAGAGTCTCTGATGTTCTGAATTGTGGTTTGTTGATTATTTTTTCAGTTTTGCTGCTCTTGCACCGTCCTTAGCTCCATCCTGATGGGTATTGGGTATATCCTGATGAGTATTTTCTGAGAGAGAACTGAAAGGAATGCTTCTTATGTTCAAGTGCATGAATCACAGAAAACTTTAAGATTCCATTTGACATACATGATATGTAATGAACTCGCATTGGTCTTGAAGCTGAAACACCTGCGTGGGAAACAAACAGACTATATTTAAACATTTTTTTTATTCAGTTGTGTGTGTGTGTGTGTGTGTGTGCATGTGTATGCATGTGTATGTGTAGAACCAAGGGTGAATTCAGGAACCATCGTGGACCGCCTCTACCTCCTGTTTCTTTTTGCTCCGCACCCGGGATTCACAGGCTCCGCCCACCAAGACCAGAAGCACAAGCCGCCCCGGCTTCCGCCTGGTGTTTGTACATGAGATCTAGGATCTGAATTCAGGACCCCCTGCTTGCAAGGCAGAGGCTTAAGCCCCGAGCCATCTCTCCAGCCCCAAGCAGACTGTATTTTTGAAAAGTGATTACATTCCCCACACAAATGAAAAGTTGCTACGGTTTGGTATGGTTTAAGTGGGGACGCTAAAGTTTGGACTATTGAACTTTAAGAGAGTATGAACATCAGTCCCTACAGCTCAGATTGGAAGAGCATTGAGCACTCAGCATAGAAACCTTCTACAACAGGAGAGGATCTCAACCCCCAGACAAGATGCAGTCTAGTGCAGTGGAAGAGCAGTGAAACAGCAGGCAACCAGAATACGGAGTACCGGGGAACCTGCATTCCTCACCCAGAAGCAAATTCAACCAAATTTCTTCCTATTCTAAGGCTCAGGGACTCTTGCAGAAGAGGGAGAGGTAAGATTGTAAAAACCTAAAGATTGGAAGATCCACCACTGGACAAGACATTCTACTCAAGGGAGGCCGTTACATCCAGGAACTCACTAAAACGAGACATAATCCAACTAAAATGTTTAAAAGTTACTTCGGGAAGTAACTAATATTATATAGGATCAGTAGGGCAGAGTCCCCATGATTGAACCTGGTGGAGGAAAAGAGAAATACTGTCTGTCTTGCTATGTCAGCTTGAGAGCCGCCAATGAGAAGATCATCATTAGATACAACCCTTTGACCTTGGACAAGATCTGTAAGCCAAACTAGACTTCTTGTCTTTGTAACCTACCTAGTTTGTGAAATAAGACTAATATGTCCCTTCAATCAAGCAGGTTCATAACCATAGCAGAAGTGCCACTAAATAATTTCTATGCTGAATCGTGATGGTAAGAGAATTGCCACCTGCAGCACTGCCAGGTCAGCAGGCAGCCACAGGAAGAGGTCCTGTGTGGTTGTACTGGACGGCACCTCTAGCCCAAGTAGTCCCACAGCCAACACCGACCTCTAGCCATGTGAGCATGCAGTGGGTCCAGCCCTGTGCCAAGTGTCCCTATCAAGCCATTTTCACATTGCAGACCCATGAGCTAAATAAATGTGGAGCTACATCTCTACATCTTAAGATAATGTGCCACTCAGTAATACCCAGAGATACAGAGGTATTTGGTAACACATTCCAAAATTATTTCTGCAAACTTGAAAGATCTTGTGTGTGTGTGTGTATATATATATATATATATACATATATAGTTATATATAATAACAATATATATTGTTATTGTTATTGATTTAAGCGATGATAATCTTGACTGTCAACTCAAGAGAACTTAGAATCACCTAGGAGACATAGCCCATTCTGAGGGTATTTCAACAGAGGTTAACTGAAACCCCCATTCCATGGGCTGGGATCCTGGACTGAATAGCAATGAGAAGGCCAGCACACTACAAGCCTCCATGTCTCACTGCTCCCCAACTATGGGTTCAGTGTCATGAGCCATCTCACAACTCCTTCCATGCCTTCCCTGGCATAATGGGCTGTACCATCGAACTGTGATCTCAGGTAAACTCTGTCTTCCTCCAACTGTCAGATATTTCATCACACTAATGAAAAAGAAACCCAAGCACTATGATAGGGTTATATTTGCTAAACTCATTTTAAATTGAATGTAAAGTAGTTCACATTCACTGAACACACCTTGCTAAGTATTGTAGATTAGCAACAGTGTATGCTATAAAGTATGAGTTGTTGCCCTCATTATGATGGGCTGACAGAGCCAGGGCTCCTGATGATACCCAGACTCACAAGAGAGAATACCATGCCACATACCTCAAGTCAAGAAAAAGATCAATATTCACAACTCCAACTTGGTTTCTACTGAATGCATATTACTTTCACATCATCATAAAACTGAAAAGTATAAGTCAAATTATTGTAATTCAGAGATGATCTGTATTTCTGCTAATGGTCATGTAAGTAGCATATTGTTGTGATAAGTTGTTGAGATTTGGAGTAAATTTTTGTCCTTTCATGCCTTAGTCTGTGTTTTTTTATTCATGTTACATATTTAGAAAGCATGACAGACACTCATACCATACTAACAGAAATATACACTGGGACATTTATTCTGGAAGACAACATACGCCCTCCTCTGACCCATGGGCAAAAATGTGTTAAATTTTCATTTCTTATTTATATCCAGGAAATTTGGCTGCAGGAATCTATCTTAAGTAAGTAATAGATAGGTACGAATAACTAAAAGTTTACTTATACCAGTCATATATTCAAAATATTGAAAGCAATTTAAGCAACAACAACTTAGAATTGGACAATAAATTAGGTTAGCATTTAGTCATAAAAATTTAGAAGTAGAGCTTTACTGACATAAACTTGTTGAAAATGTATTAAGTGAAAAAATAAAATTGTGGAAATTTTAAAATTCCATTTTACAATAGTAAATACATATAGAAACATATTTACATAGACAAGAAGTTTGTATATGAAGCTCGTTATAGGGATAAACTGAAGTTGGTAGAATTATGGATTTTGTTGTTTTCTTCCATTGGTTCGTTCTCTTTATCCATTCATCCTTCTTCCCTCACTCCCTTCCTTCTCTTCTCTCTCCCTTTCTTTCTCATTCTCTCTCTCTCTTTCTTTCTTTCTTTCTTTCTTTCTTTCTTTCTTTCTTTCTTTCTTTCTTTCTTTCTTTCTTCTATTTTTGCTTATCTTTCTTTTCCATGAAGTTTCAATAAAGTTATATAGTGTTTCTAATAAAAGGACATTAAGATAACCATAGCTGAAAGGGTTTTTTTTTTTTTTAAGCAACTGTGCATGAGTGAAATTCTCCAGAAAAAAAAAACCCAGTAGCAATAAAATAAGTGTTTATGCTTTATCACAGCAGGGAGAGATTACCAGGAGTTGGCTTGTGTGAGTATAGAAACTGATGAGTCAACAGTCCGTAAGGCAAGCTGGCCAAGTTCCAATGCAAAGACCTCATGGAGAAGGGATGCCCTGCTTGGAGGTGGCCAAGCCGTGGGCGTTTTCCCCTTAAAGGGTAGGATCAGCCCTTTGTTCTTCAACTAGCTAGCGATGGTCAAGCCATGTTAGAGAGAGCAATCTACTTGTTAAACATTAATCTCACTCAGAGCACTCACAGAAATATCCAGAATAATGTTTGACCAAATATCTGTATACCCGAGGCTCAGTCAAGTCACATGAAATTAACTATCAAAACCAGGAGGCACATAAATTGCAAATTGCAGTTAGAAAAACCAGAGGACTCAGGGAAGTTGAGGGGATTCTTTCTAGGTTAAATCTTTTCTGAACCTCTTAATTTATCTATCAAGCCAAAATTTTATCATTTATTGTTTAGATGGGCATTGCACGTCATCGGATGTGTTAGGGATGAACAACGCATTATATTTATAACTTGTATTTTGAACATGGCCCTAACAGTACCCAGACAGACTTGTCTGATCTGTATCCTTAAGAGTATCCAGGGTGCTCCTGTAACCCTCAGTGTCAATTCTGCCACAGCCCGTGATGTCCTCAGATTCATTCATTCATCTCATCTGATTATAGTAGCCCTAGCCAGGGAATCGGACTCAGCCTAGAAGCTGAGCTTAGTTATCATGCTCCATGGGAATAGAATATGCTTTCATTCCAGTCACTAATAAAAATGTTCAGCCAAGCAAGGATGAGTGTTACAACCTGTGGTGTATCACAAAGCATTTTCATCAACTTCCTTTGAGTAAGATTATCAAGTTAGATAATGGACTAGATTTCAAAGTTCTAAAGTGTAAAATTGCAGACGATTATCATCATTGAGCTATCAACTTGCACCATACTACGGGGTCATAACTGATTGACAGGTTGTAAAACCCATTGAGTGGGTTGTCGGTAGTTTTTTAAAATTTATTTTTATTCTTTTAGAGTTTCATACATGGGTATATACAATGAATTTATGTCATTTTCACTCCTTATTACCCAATTCTATCTTCTTTCCTTTTTAAGCTGCAAACCTTCTTTCTCACTTGTCTCTTCTTAGTTTCATATTTTTTTGATGTGTGGCCCACTGAGTTTCATTTGGGTTGCCTGTATGGGCATGTGATAAGAACTTGTTGGTGTGTAGATGATACAACACTGAGGAAAGTTGCTCCCCACTCCATTTTACATCAATCGTCCATGATCTCTCATGGAAGTGTGGTATTTCTTGCAATCTTGCAATCTGTAGTCATTAAAAAAATCTGAAAATAGAAAATAACAGAGGACCACTTTGATTATGTGCTAATTATAAGTAGTATTTCAGGAAATATTTCAGGAATGTATAGAGGTGTGTATGTGTGTGTGTGTGTATGTGTGTGTGTGTGTGTGTGTGTGTGTGTGTTCTGAGACACAATGTATAAGATGCTAAGGTCTTCTGACTATGGTTAAAATGTTTGAATTTTCTGACCTAGCTTCTTTCTTTTTTTTTTTTTTCCACAGTAGACAGACCTGGGGCTGGAGAGATGGCTCAAGGGTTAAATCTTTGCCTCACAAGCAGAAGGTCTTGAGTTTGGATCCTGTATCCCACATAAAAATGCCAGATAGAAGTAGTGGCTACCTGTACTTCTGGTCCTAGAAGGCAAAGCCTGGAAAACTCCAGAGCAAAGCAAAAAAGAGGTAGAAGTAATCCAGGGTGATTCCTGAAGTCACCCTGGGGCCTCCACAAGTACACATAGTGCTCTCTGATATACACAGACACACACATAGGCAAAAAATAAAAATGCAAAAAAAGAAAGAAAGAAAGAGAGAGAGAGAGAGAGAGAGAGAGAGAAAGAAAGAAAGAAAGAAAGAAAGAAAGAAAGAAAGAAAGAAAGAAAGAAAGAAAGAAAGAAAGAAAGAAAGAAAGAAAGAAAGTTGAGAGCCCTGTTTCTTGAATTAAGATGAAGGACCATGTTCCTGAGTATGGAAACTGTTCGGTCACTCTATGGATCTGCACATGGTTCTGCACTCACAGGCCACACCTGGCTCAATGGCTGGTTGTCACCACTGCAGAATTCTGAATAATTTTCTAATACTTTTGAGTGGCCACATGAGCAGAGCAGGTCTCCTGAGCTGGAACTGAGCTCAGTCTTGTCGATTTAGAAGCAGCAGCACTGACACCACAAGCTTTACTGCCAGCAGCTGGCCTGGACACCGCACTGAGGCCCTGACGGATGCTTGAAGTAACAGAAGTGCCCACCATTATCCCAGTCCCAAGGAAAAGGTGGAGCCAGGACCAGCAGTGTGTATAGGGGTCACAGTGGGAGGCCAACTTGCTTTCTAGCCTTAGACACTGATGATAGAAATAAGGAAAAAGCTCCCAAATGGTATCTGAGCAGATATCTGTGAATACAAAGGAGTTTGACAATATGTTTGGCTAGGGAACAGGGACCCAATATATTAATCAGGGATGTAGCTCCTTTCTACATATTCTTGTGATTGCTCTTTACTTCACTACATTTACTTCTCTATTAGCAAAATCACATCAGTTTCTACAATGATAGTTTCAATTCAATTTATTAATAGTTCTGCAGGACTGGATCCCTGGCTTTTGACACCTCCACCTTAATCTTTGCCTTCTGGTACTGAATATAAACTCAATGTTATTCTTCTAAGGCCTTCCAACATTTCACTAGAGTTCCTTCAGTAAAAGTCTGCCTCCTCTATATAAAGGGTGACTTTGAGTGAAGTGAGGTTCAGTCAAAGGCTCATGAATGAGTGAGTTCATGGTGACAGTTAGGTTTGAAGGTTCAGTTGGAAAATGATCCTGAAATCTGAACAGACATGAAAAATTAGAATTTTGGTTCTGTTTTGTAAACTTGTTACATATCATCTTTTTGAAGGAAAAAAGGAACATAACATTTTCAGTATTGAGAAATATTTTGTAATTTTAGTAAATAATTACAAATCATAAACATATATATGGATTTGCAATACATTTCTAAGTTTCAAAGAAATGTATAAGTTATAAAACTGTAATAGGAAAAATGTTGCCAACCACATATCATACAAGGCTAATACACAGAATATATAAAGAACTGCAAAAATTAAACTCCACAAATAATCCAATCAATAAGGAATATAATAGAAAACTCTCAAAAAATATAGATGGCCAATAAATACTGGAAGAGGTACTCAACATCTTTAGCAATTATTCAGATACAAATTAAAACTGCTTGGAGGGCTGAGAACTCACCTAGTGTTTGTTGAATTTGATCCTCACAATCCACCTAAAAAGTCTGGTGGTATAAATAGAGAGAGTAATGAGATACACATGATAAGAAAGCAGAAAGAGAGACTCTCTAGGGAGAAGAAGTGAACCAGCCAGAGGGGGAGGGCAGAGGAAGGCACTGGGGATGAGTATCAACTAGGAAACAAAGTATGACACATGCATATGGGAACACCATGATGTGGAATACCCGCTGACATGTGATTCGTTCTCCAGTAAGTGCTCAGACACATGCCTTCAGGAACCAGACTTTGTACTACACAAGGCAGAACATCTAGACTCTGTTCCTCCCAAATGTCAAGGTCATGCTCTTAATCACAGAGAGAAAGGCTCCTACTGCACGGTGGGTGGGGCCGAGGAAGCTCTGCTCTGTGACAGGGCTTACGGTGAAGACAAAACTCAGTGGGCCACGCATGCGAGAAGACATGGAAATAGTAGGGAGACTAGTAAGGAAGAAGGAGGGTTGTAATGGGGAAAGGAGGGGGATGGTGTTGGGGATTAAGGGGTGAAAATATTATAAATTCACTGTATTCATATATGAAGCTCTAAAAGAATGAACATTAAAAAATAAAATGCTATAATGAAATCCATCACTTTGTATGTTACCCTAAGAAGAATTGATTGAAAGAGACAACAAACAAGTGAGCCTTGAAACAAGTAATGTTTCGGGAAACACAAACTCATCTCATGGGTTTCTGAGAACTTGGCATCCCGAAGGCTTTGTAGCTGTCAGCTTGCTGTAAAATGAATATATTGAATTACACCAAAAACACTATGGATGTCATTTGAATTATCATGAGGAAAAAAGAGAAAGAAAATTTAGAGACTCACACATTCAAAGAAGACAAAAGTAAATGACGATCTTGAAGGCTTAAATTTACCATAGAAAACACCAAGCTGAGAAAAGATAAACAAAGTTTATCGAGATGCACAGAAAGAGAAGCATCAAACATAAGAATATAAACAGCTCTTCAGAGAGCAGTACCCACTCATCAATTGTACAGACAAGGACAGTCCACAGCCCAAGCACTTTCCAACAGGATTAAACAAAAACAAATAGTGAAGAAAAATGGGAAGTCCCTCTGTCCAAGTCTATGTCCAAGGAGAAACAAGAATTAAAATTAAAATGAAAAAAGAAGGCACGGAAGAAAGTTGTTACTGAAGTCTGCTTTGTTGGTAATGGTTATGAAGTATGGAAGACTCATTAGACCAATGGGCCCATGTTTCAAGAAGGCCCATCTAATGCATCCTGAGCCGAAAGTCCTTTTTGCCTGCAGGTACCAGATGTGAAAAGGAATCCATCATCCTCATTGTGTACAGCTTTGGGTATAATTCCTAAAGTTATTGACTCATTTATTAAAGGAGATGTAAGTGAGTCAGGTCTAGAGGCAAAGTTATTTGGGGGAAAGACTGCTTAGGTTACCAATAGTACTGAACGTAATAGATGAACAAATTCAGCCTTCCTTGTTGGGAAGTGTCATGGTTTGAAATGTGTCCCCCACAGTCTCATGTGTTTGGCAAGGTCATGGCACCTTGAGAGGTGGAGCCTTGCTGGAGGAAGGCAATCACAGGGGTGGGCCTTGAGGTGGATGAGTCCCACCCTACCTCCAGGAGAAGTCTGCCTTTTGCAGCAAGCAGTCTGCAGCTCTCAGCTTCCAAGATGTCTGAGGTGACTTAGCCTCTTCCAGCTTTGGCCAGCCAGCCATGTCACCTCTGCTTTGAAAGACTATACCTTCCCTCTGGAACCGTAAGCTGAATAAATCTCCCTTTTCCCTTAAATGCTTGACTTTGGGTGTTCACTCACAGCAATAGTAAAGAATAACCATTACAGGCAGTGACTTCATTCAAATAACTCTAGCTCTTTACAGCATACTACGAATCAATCAAGAAAAACCACTATAACCACAACATTTGTGAGTGTTACTGGGCAGTCTTCTATATTTTTAGTCATCAAAAGAAATATTTATTAAACCGTGAAACAATTGAACTTGGAGGAAGACAACTTCATAAAACATGTAAATTCAAGCTAATAAAAATAATTTGATGGAAAGGATTTTGTTTGACCTAAAACAAAGCAATTAGATTTAGTGATAAACAAATATTCTCGATTGCTTACTGTATTCTTTTTTTACTCAGTTCTTTTGCTAAGATATTATTTGAATTTTTTTTGCTTTAACTTATTTTTAACAACTGATTTATGGGGTTGATAGTCCATTTAAAACTTTGAACCAGGGCTGGAGAGATGACTCAGGAGTTAAGATTGTGCCTCAAAAGCAGAAGGACCTGAGTTCAGATCCCAGGCTCCACATAAAAATACCAGGTGTGCACTTCCATCCACGGTGGGTGAAGCCTGGGCAATCCCAAAGAAAAGCAAAAAAAAGGAAGTAGAAGCAATTTAGGATGACTCCCAAAGTCACCCTTGGTGCTCCACAAGGACATATAGTGCTCTCTGATACACACACACACACACACACAGAGAGAGAGAGAGAGAGAGAGAGAGAGAGAGAGAGAGAGAGAGAGAGAGAGAGAGAATTAATAAAGTTTAAAACTTTGAACCAAAATATAATCCTGGGCCAATGAATCACTAAATTTCATTTATTGAAAATCTATCCATTGGATTTTCAAAATTCCCTGTGCTGCCTTCTTTTTAAAAATTTATTATTATTATTATTTTTTATTCAATTGTGTGTGTGTGCGTGTGTGTGTGTAGAACCACGGGCCCCCGGGATTCACAGGCTCTGCCCTACCAGGACCAGAAACGCAGGCCGCCCCAGCTTCTGCCCAGCATCTATACGTGGGGTCTAGGATCCGAACTCAGGACCTTCTGCCTGCAAGGCAGAGGCTTAACCCCTGAGCCACCTCTCCAGCCCTCCTGTGCTGCCTTCTTGTTAACTGCCACATGTCTTGAGTACCAGCATGTACCCACTAACATTCTTGTCACAACATGATTTTGGTACAGGGCTCCATGACTAAGGACTTTTTCAGCTGGGGTTGCCTTTTTTTTTTTGACTCCCCATTTCTTTTCTCCCATTTACGCTGTGGATGCTTCTTTTGCATATCATGCTACAATGGATCTTCAATAGTGCAAAGAATATGGAAAGATAAAAGCAGACAAAGAAATCGAACAGTGTTACTCATAACTAGACAATAATTTAGCATCCAGAATTGCTGATGGGTCACAGATGTAAAAATATGAAGCTATAACTATTAGAGAAATCCTACATGTTAGTGAACACATCCATGTTTGCCTAGCATCTTTCTAGTTTATCATTCTACCTGGGATTACATGATTTTGCTAGTAGATTTCCTGTCTAGGAATTGTTAGTAAAATAACTTTGGGAACTCGGAAGTGTAGTGCAGAGAATTCGTCCAAGAGGACTGGCAAGGGACAAAGGGCTAAAGCCATCAATCATCACTGAGGATTATAGACACTTTGCAAAGAGGTACTCCATATGGATATTTAGTTTTGTGCCTTAAATAATACAATCTAAATTTTTTACATGTAGTAACCTAAAAAAATAACTCTTTTTACTCAAAATATCTGAAAGACCAGCATTCAAACGTACATGTTTCTGATTAAGCCTGAAATTATTCCTGGCCATGTTTCAGGACCTCTGGGCAGAATAAATGGCTATAACTTCTTTAAAATTATTTCTTTTGTACCTATAGGAAGAGAACAAAATTATATCCTGTATTTTTTGTTGCCTTTTGAAAGTCAGCCTACATATTCAGAAGCAGATTTTGGTTTGTGCTGAGTTGAGACCTTCATTCAAGGGGCAGAGTAGCCCATAAGAGCACCTGGACTCCATCGTCAAGCATCTTATTTCATCTGGTGTTTCCTTTCTGTTTCCTTTGGCCAGCTTATGTCCTTTCACCCCCAGAAACACACCCTTCCCACAGTTTGCTGTGACTCTGGTGTCAGTCTGTATAGCCTACTTCTCTGTAAAAGGATATGCAAACTTGGTAGCCCGTGGGGCATTGTTTCCTAGCACTAGGTTGAAATAGTTCTGGCAACTGGTACTCCAGAGAATTCTCAGAGATTTCGCCATCTGAGTTTCTGGCAGATCTGCTCAAGGTCACTGACCAACTTAATGGCTTGGAGGATTACTGCAATCTTGAGTGAAACATTCCAGAACTGGTCCTTACTGCTTACAGAAATAGCTTTAAAATGCTCCCATCATATAGGTTACTCTGCCTAGTTGGCTTAGTATGTGTACACCGTATCTACTGACATACATACACTTCTGTGTTTACATACACATCTGGGTAGTGGTTTTCATTATTAAAGCAACTTTTGCTTAGCATTTTAGAACATGCACTCTTCATTCTGCCAGGTGCCCCCAAAATCTATTCCTAGGACAATTTTTATGCATGTTTAGCAGCTGCTAGAAGTCACCTTTTTTCTAAGAATTTGACTTTGAACAAGATCATGTCACAGTCCTTAATAAAGGCTATGCTATGACTACCCAGCTTCCCTTGCAGCTTGGTGTATCAAGCAGACTAGATACTGGCAAATAAGAAAGTAAAAGTTTAAAGCAGCTTTCCTATACTGATTCACAAAACATAAATCTAACTTTTTGAAAAAAAACCTCTTTTATTTAGCTTTCTATAACTTTAGAGTTTTCTGTTGCTTGCACACGAACCTAAAATACAACTTGGTATGGTGCAAATTTCCGAGTGTCCATTTTATAGCATTGATATGCATGATCACATAAAGATATATGAATATATCTAAGAGGCATTATGCCTATCTATGAAGAAAGAATTATGAAATATGCATATTAAAGTTAGATCCATCATGTAGAACATATAATGAAAATATGTCCCCTATCTGCATAAGTTAGGATGGAAGAAGGTTATGAGCTCAAATACATCCTTGAAAGTCAAATGGTAAGAGTTATTTTAATAGCTTGAAGAAAATAAGATAATATATGCCCATGGACGTTTGGAAATGAACTTAAAAATTCGCAAGGAAGAATAACTGAAAGGACTTTGAGAAAGTATATGTGCCAGATTCACAGCATCCTAGCCCACTTCCCACAAAGCTGATTTAGCCAGACTTGCTTTGCCCTAACCTCTGACCTCCAGTAAGTCCCACATAGAGAAAAGCCCTGGGCAACTGCACTTGTTGTTTCTTTAATGCCCCTGCTTCCAAAATAACCCCCAGCTGTTCCAGTAGTTTGGAGGCCAGACCCCACACAGCATTCTGAGAGAGGGGGGCGGCCCACTCAGACAAGCATCTGAAGCCTGAAGATTCCTCTTCCTTCGCTGAGGGTGGCAGCTGCACCGAGAAAGAAGCAGACCAAGATAATACTTGCTAAGTGCTCAGGAATTGCAGCAGAGGAGGTAGCCATTCTTGGGCCTCTAAGATCCATGAGGGAGGGTGTGAAAACGACAGGGTCACCAAGCTAAAAAGAATCCCAGAAAGCCCCATCGATGGAAAAGTTGGGATGACGCTGGAGCAGGATCCTGTCTCTCTCAACATCGCTCCAGAAAGTGACTATTGGTGTGACCAAAACATGATAAAAAGAAATGAAGTGGAAACGAAAGAAATAGCTCAGAAATGTCAAATATGTGTGGCCAATCCACATGATCTAAGGGAGACTGCAGTGGGGCACAGACAGGACTAGGTGATGATTCTAGACGAGGAAATACATGAGTGCTTAAAGTTCTGTGAGTTATTTCAAGTTAGTGCAGTGTGTGTGTGGGGGGCAGATTCTTCACAGCTGATTCTAGTCCCTGCTTAATCATTTTTGAGACTTCGGCATACTCTTCTCTGAGGGATGACACAGAGTCCAGAACGTTCTCACGTGGAGACACGCCCCGCTCAGTGCTATGAAGGCCATGCTTGCTATAGAGACAGCCCTTTACCTTGTGCGCCTCACACATTAACAAGTGCACTGCTGCTGTGGAAGTGCCTGGAGTGTCTCATCTTGGCAGCAGAGGACTGATAGAAAAGGAAGAAGGAGGAGATGCAAACCACCCAGCCAGATGCTGGTGGAGTGTCTGACTCAGAAGGCCTGGACATGCTTGATAAGCCCTCCAAACACCACGCTATCTCTGAAGGGTAGGTTTGGGGTAACAAGGATGACGCTGATGATGTAAAATGCCATGGGCCTTGCCTCATCCATCTGTACATTCATCAATTAGCTTTTCTTCTTTCCCTGTCTTCCTTCCCTTGAGTCAGCCCATAACATTGAATCCCCGGCCACATGAAAGCATTCTCTGAGATTCTTCCTAACAAAGGTATCGAAGAGGCTAGCATGGCTCGTGTCTGTAATACCAAGACTCAGAAGGTTGGGGTAGGTAGATTCTTGTGAATGTGAGCTCGGGCTGCATAGAGAAAATCTGCCTCATAAATTCCTCACCCTCGAAAGCATGGAAGGAATCCTTCACCGTGGAATTACCCTTTGCTCAGTGTTATATAATAGCAGATCATTTGTTGATTGCCGTCATCTCTGTCCACTTCTCCTCCTAACTAAAATCTCTCCAACTTTCTGAAATTCAATCAATAAATATTTACTGGAGGCATATATCACAGGCATCCTGAGTGTCATAAGATCAATAGCTCATGACAGCTAAACAGAATCTTTAAGGTTTGGATTCTGTTTAGGGAAGACATGTGAGTGTGTCTACAGAACAGAGAATACACACACACACACACACACACACACACACACACATAGTTGAGGTTCAAAGACAACAAGAGATGCAGTCAAGATTTAGATTGTTAATTTTCATAATGAATAGACAAGGATAAGTACATTGTTCAAATGGGGAAGGGCTTCTCAGCTTACAGTGCAGAAGAAGTTAATCACTTCAGAAACCAAGCAGGATGTGGACATAAATTGAAGTCTTAACCCACAATATCTCAGAATGAGACCATGTAGGGAGAACAGGTCTTTTCAAAGATGACCAAGTGAAAATGAGATAGTTAATGGCCTGAGTCCAATTGAACTATTATCCTAAAAGAAGGGAAATTTGGGCTGAAGAGACGACGCAGGGTTACAACTCTACTTCACAAGCAGAAGATTCTGAGTTCAGATACCAGGTTCCACATAAAAATGCCAGGTAGAAACAGCTGGGCCCTGCATGTCAGGCCCTGGTGGGTGGAGCCTGGGAAATTCTAGAGTGAAGCAAAAAGAAGGTAGAAGCAATTCAGAATGATTCCCAAAGTTACCCTTGGCCTCCACAGGGATACATAGTGTCATTTGATACACACACACACACACACACACACACACACACACACACACACGTTAAAAATAAATAAAGTAAAAAAAAAAACCGGGAAGTTTACTCACAGACTAACATAGAAGAAAGGTGTCATAAGAGATGGGGGAGGGGCACAGGAATAGACAACCATCTATAAGCCAAAGAGAGACACCTTGGGCAGATCAGACCTTTCCTTCACAGACCTCAAAGGAAACCAACCCTGTTGACATCTTGATTTCAGAGTTTCGTGGCGTCTAAGTCACCCTCTGCGGCACTTGCAATCTGAAGAAAGCAACACAGCTTGTTCAAGGGGAGAGGTTAGTCAGTACCACAGAGTGAGGAGAGCCCCACATAAGTCAGTCGGAATACCAGGCATATTTGGAGAAAAATCAACGTCCCCAAAGAACAGTCGGTGCGAGGGAGCAGAGCCCTTGCATCTGTGTGCCCTGGACTTACTGCAATGCATTCTGAAGGTGGAGGGAAACATGGGAGCATTTCACTGGGGCCTGTTTTCACAGATGGTTTATTAGGAAGACACTGAGCAAGATAAATGGATGTGAGATTGGAAGGTCACCTGGTTAAAGAGGTTCTCAGACTTGCCTTGCTAGCAGCGGCCAGCAAAGATGTATGGAAGAGTAGGGCTGGGAATGTAGCGCAGTAGGGGGGCGGTTGCTTAGCATGTGCCAGGGCTAGATTCAATACACACACACACACACACACACACACACACACACACACACACACACGCACATGAGAAAAATAAGAAGTTAAGGACTGAGGAATAATCACAGAAACAGAGGAGAAATCAGGACTATAACATAAAAACCCCATGTGTAGAGGCAGCAAAGAAGACAAGTCGCCACATGCTGAAGGAAAGGGAAGGAGAGAGAGATGACTAAGTAAGATAACAACCCAGAGTCCCTCGCTGACCTTTGAGAAAGAGGTTTCAGTGAAATCAACAAAGCGAGGGACAGACATCAGATGACTGACTGTGGGACACGAGTGGGTGTACATGTGGAAACAACAGTAAACGCCACCTTTTGGGCCTCCATCAGTGGAGGTATGATGAAAAAGGAAGAGATAGCCTGGAATACGAGATCAGAAGAACAGCAGAGTGGGCCCTGGAGTCAGACAGTCCCAGCCCACCTGTAGCTCCCTACTATCTGTGACCCGTGACATGTCTGACCTAGAACAGACAGACTCAACGACCTCATTCACAAGACCGTTACCATGATTCTTACCTCAAAGATCGGGAACTGAAGAAGCGTGATGTTGATCTTAATGACCGGAACGCAGGAAGTTCCCAGAATTGATACAAGGATGAATGAATAAAATGAAGGCACAGTGATGAAAGACCTGTGGAATCCTGTGATCCCAACCTCCCTTCCTAACCAACCCCTACCCCCCACACCCCCCAAAGAAACAAGTTGCAGCTAAAGTATAGCACTCAGAATTTCCACCTCAAAATAAAATGTGTAGTAAGTGTAATTCCAAATATCACATGGTCAAATTTATACCAAAAAGTATATGTTGATTGTATTGGTTATCTTTTCCTTCTATGGCAAGTCACCACGTGTTTGGTGGCTTACAGCAGGAGTGAACTTGTAGGTCTGCATTCAGAAGTCTCACATGGATCTCACTGGGCTAAAGTTGGGATACAGCTGGCTACAGTCATTTCTTGGAGGCTCCTGGGGATAAGACAGTTTCGTCGTCTTTTCTAATTCCTGAGACCATCTCTACCCTTGATTCTTCTTCCACCTCCACAGACAGAATATCTCATGTCTCTCTCCCTTTCTTAGTCGCCCCTCTGACTGCAGGTGGCTGACATACTCCTCTCACAAGGATTACTTGATCACATTGAGCTCACCTGTATACTCGGGCTACACCAGCCATTTCAAGGTCCCTGCCTTTCTCTAAGCACCACTGAAAGTCCCTTTTCCCAAGTGAGGTTTCAGGAGTTAAGACATGAACATCTTTCATAGGATATTACTCTGCCTACAGAATGATTTATCTACAGCTCACATTTCACTAGGTGAGCTCTTATTTGTTTCTTAGGTCTGGTGAACCTACTACCTATAAATAATTCTTGAGTTAGTGCTATATTCTCCTGTACCATACCATTTATTACCATTTTATTACTTCTTCCCATTCTATTATTCCACCTAATGAATTGCCCATATGCTGTGTTATATGTTCTTAACTCCAAGTGTTATAGAAGAGATTCATACCTCTTTGCAAAAAGCAAATACATGCATATGATGTATATGTATTATATGTGCATATAATGTACATGTGTATGTATAAAGAAAAGAAATGTATATGTAGAAAAGAAATTTCTACTTCATCTTGACTTTCATTTTCTAAATCTCATTTAGACTTCGTAAACATTAGAAGGGAAAACTGGAAGCTATTCTAGATATTTTGTGCAGGAAAGAAATAGAATAGAAGGTACTGGATGCATATTAAGCTTCTAGAAAGGCTGAGGGTGGTGGTGATGGAGTAGGGTGAGGTCAGGCAAACCACAGCCATTTGCATCTGCTACTTGTCCTCAGATACGTAAGGATTCAGAGACTGCAGGAAGCGGTTGGTATGATTGCATCTGTGTCTTGCACTGCACAGATGATTCACGGGGAAAATGTCTGGGGATCAATATGAAATCTGCTGTCTGCCGAAAGCTACACATCTGTCCTCTCCTGCAGATGAACAACATTGTGGCTTCCACCTCTCTGGTCATTTCTAACCCACATGCAAGTGAATCTGGTTGTCAGCCTCTGGCGGGACCTCTGCTAACAAAAGTGCTGGGAAAAACTCTAAGACTGATGAGTATAGTGGAGAAGACGGTGTGCTCAGCTCAATAATGAAACTGTTCCAAACACTTAAAAGTAGAAAACTGCCAAGGGAAGAGGCAAAAATCTTTACCAGTGGTGATTCCTACTTATTATAAAAATCTCCTGGGTCCCTAAGTGTTTTGTATCTATCTATGATTTGTATTCACAAATAAGACTTTGATTGTCTTGGGGACTCCTGGTCTTAGCCTAGGTCTAGGATTTCACTGACTACATACAGTTTAGGGTGGCGATGTGTGAAGGGAGAATTTTTTTTAAAATAATTATGCTTGTTTCCAGGGCTAATTCCTGAACTCTAAGTTATGACTGGCTTATTATCAGACAGTGACAGGCTGGACAAGCCTTTTTGTATGCGTGGGGTCTTGATGCCCTGTCCTATGGCTTCTTTCCATCCATGTGGCTCACTTGGGCTTACATATAGCACAGTCTCAGATACTTAGGCTCCTTGCTTTGGGTTTTAGATTCATGTACTACTGACAGTAGCTCTCAAATATTAGTAAAGGTTCAGATTTTCTTTTTTCTTTTTTATTATTTATTTAATTGCATGCGTGTATGTGTGTGTGTGCATGTATGTGTGCGTGTATGCGTGTATGTGTGTGTAGAACCACGGACGAATTCGGGAACCACCATGGATGCCTGTACCTCCTCCTTGTTTACTCTGCCCTGTGATTCGCAGGCTCCCTCCTACCAGGACCAGAAACGCAGGCCGCCCCCGCTTCCGCCCGGCTCTATACATGGGGTCTAGAATATGAACTCAGGACCTTCTGCCTGCAAGGCAGAGGCTTAACCCCTGAGCCACCTCTCCAGCCCCAAGGTTCAGGTTTTCTTACCAAGCATCTAAACAGAGCCTCACTTCTTTCTCACTCTCTACTTTCAGTGGGTTCACTTTCTTTTCCATCTTGGTTCTGCCATTACTGCTTGGATTTTTCCCCATTAATTGCAAACCCAAGTTCCTTCCATCTCTTCACATATCACCTCTCCAAGATCTTGCTCCTTTTTGTACCCACTTCTTATTGCTTGGGTTCAACAAGCTCCTCATGCTGCTTACACTTCCTTCACACATCTCAGAAGGTATCTGGAAAAGATGCCTATGAAACACATGAAAAGCTGAAAGCCAGAGAGGTAGGCAGTTACTCGGGTGCTCTCAATCCTCTAAAAACAGCCTGGGAGATCAACCATCAATCGAATTTGCCTGCTCTTATAAAGTGCAATTTGAGGATGACACAAACTTTACCACCTTTATATCCCCAGGGTTCAACCACAGGTAATGACGAACAAAAAGTAGCACATAAAAGTTTGTTATTCTAAAGGTTGACTCTTCCCAGTTAACTGCCCAAACATATACTGCCTTTTTTAAGCTTCAGAGCTAAAATACACAACTTGCTTTACAAGTGCTAATTAAGAAATTCTGAGATATATCATGCTTTTAAAAAATAATATAAAAAGCAAACTCAAATTATCATAGAATGTACTGGAACCAAGGAAAAGCATAGAAAAGGGATCTGACACTGTACTTGTAATTATTATGGGTAAGTTTCCTTCTAGTGGTTAGAGGGAAAAATGAGCGAGAAAGTGGAAAGCACGGGTGGGCAGGGGCTGTCTGGGGACACGGGCAGTAGGCAAGGGTGGGGGGAGTGAGTGAGCCGTGGCCATCTCCTCAGAACCATCCCCATGCAGGCCCTAGAAGGGAAGGTGGAGGGGTCTAGCTGACTCTTTAATCACAGCAGAGCTGCTGTGAGCACAGCCCAGCTGTCCCGGCTGTCTGTGGACTCTGATAACCCCGACAGAAGCAAGGGAGAGGCTGATAATGGGGCAGGAGCCTTGGGAAGCCTGCAGGTTGCCAGGGCCTCCCTGCCTGGCTTGTCCTGTGCCAGCTGTGATGCCATCCCCTGGGGGTAGGTGTGGGGGGCTGGGCCAAGGCCTAGGTAGGATGGCCTCTCTTTCTTCAGTTTGTCAATTTTGACCCCATTTCTCCCCGTCTCCTCTGTTTCTAAAAGGAAACTAAACTTCTTGCCCACTGACAGGGTCCTACAGAACTTTCTCCACCAGGGCTTTGAAATCAGCACCAGAGGCAGGTGCAGGCGAGTGCTGAGAAGAATCCTGTTGGCGCGGCGGGCCTGACTGGACCTAGGCCGGCTCTGCTGGCGATTTGTTCCTTTCATTTCAGGCTTAGCCAAGATGGTTTCTCCCCGCACCCCAATTCTGCTCTCCAGCGCCCTGAGCAAAGGCTGGAGGAGGGGGGGTCCACTTTCTCTTTCACTTACTGAGCAACCTCAGCTCAGCCAAGTTTCCCCTTAGGCAGTGGCAGGGGAAGATACCTGCCAGGCTGCAGCTTGAGGTAGTAGCTTCTGACACAGGCACAGAATAGTGACTTTCACTGAGACAGAGCAGGAGAGTTGGGACCTTGTTAGGGAGAGTCAAGCCAGTCTTCAGGTGTTTGCAGAGGTGACAGCTCTTGCTTGAGACTGCATGCTGGCCAATCCATACTCTCCTTCCATGGCTCGGCTCCTGGGCCCTCCTCTGCAACTGCCAAGGCCAGACTACAGGGTCTTTCATGTTCCTCGAAGACCCCTCTTTTGTGATCCCACGACCTGCCAATGACCAGGGTGGAGACCAGCAGGGGCCAGAAACCCAAGAGAAGAAAAAGTCTAGACCTATTCTTTCCCACCTTCCAGGAACTTTCCTGTCATTGGAATATATGTGTGCTGAATAAGAGTTGACCCAAAGACTGGATGACACAACTTTTTGTTTGATCCCTGAGCTGCACACCCCACTTCTTGGAAAGCCCCACATTGCTTTTTTTTTTTTAAACCAGATGCAGTGGCATGTGTTTTTAATCCCCGCACTGGGGAGGCTGAGAGACAGATTCCCAAGGCTGCTGGGCGTCACTTTAGCCCACTTGGCAAGATCCAGATCAATAAGAGACTGTGTCAGAAAAAAAACCCACATCAAAGGCGTGATATGCAAGGTTGCCCTCTGACACACACACACACACACACACACACACACACACACACACACAGAAGCTGACCCAAAGAATCCATGTATCTTCCCTAGTCCCTGAAATCTAGACATTATCTCTGCTCATCTCTCTAAAGGAACACAAGAACTATTTCCCCACCAAATGCTTTCCCATTCTCCCCTGCCCTTACGACTCCACTGGACATATTTCCCACTTTGCTACTAGTTACCCTTTCTTCGCCTACAAGAGGGATGTCTGAAGATCTCTGTATTGGGAATTTGGGAAGTTCAGCAAATCCATCGACTAAGCTGGAAAAGCTGAGAATGAATAGACAGAGGACATCTACCAAGCTTTGTGGTAACCAAGGGGATACATAAAAGAACACCATACCTTCCCTCTCTTTCACCACTTGTGCTTCGTAGGTAAGCTAGGTATTAGTATTCCCATTCTGCAGGTGAAAATATGGACTCAGCGAGAAACTGAATTGCTCAAACTTTCCACGTCATCAACGGTAGAGCCAAGTCTTGTGCCTCAGAGCAACCCCCTTCCCTGCCCCTGCTTCCCCTCCTCCCCTAACACACACTGATCAAAATACGGGTCCTTTGGGGAGGAAATATCTTCTGTGCCTGTGCTCCTAAGAAAAGAATTAAGACTCATTTCAAATCAATTTTAATCTCTCAAAAATGCTTTGCTACCCTCAAAAAATGCTTTCCATTCAAAGGTTTGCCCAGAAACCCATAATCACAAGCCTAGTACCTCTTTTTTTTAAATCACTGCAACTACTCAAGGGTAAGTGAGAAGTGGTCATTCAACAGTGCTTGTTCACTGGCAGAAATACAGCCGTAGCAGCTTGGGTCATCCTACAGGGTAGTACCTCTGTCCAAGAGCTTCATCCATCTGACGACCACTTTCCTTAACCTTCAGTAGCATTGAAGTTCTTGCACCTGACGAGTAGGGCCATTTCATGTGTCAAACAGAGAGACACTAAGCAATTTGAACTCACTGAGAAATTAATCTGGAAACCAGCCAGACATTCTCGTTTAAGTTTCAATACTTTAAGAACAGGCAAAGGTTCAGCTTTTTCTGCCCAATTTACTGGCGGTTTTATGATGAGAAACAATCCTTGATTCATCCCATAATTCAATCAAAATATTGCAGACCTGTTTTATTTGGAATTGTGGTTTTTACTTCACACTTCTGTTTTGTTGAGATGTTCAAGCATGAATATTCAGAGCGTGAGGTAGATTTAAAAAAAAAACAGTAAAATGAACCTCATGATTGTTACAGGTTTTTTTGAAAAAAAAAAAAGCCAATAAACTTCTAATGGTCATGACTTAAACAAGATGAACCAAATGGAGGATCGTTGGTTCCATTTCTCTTAAGAGCTCTGCTGGCTCCTTCCTTAAGTCTTCTGAATCGTGTCCTTCATGGGGCTTTCTGTGCTCAAAGCACCTGATGTGAACTTTGAATTAATGTGGCATCAGCACACATTAACCCAGGCTCTGGGTTGTAGAAGGATTGGCATGGCAGGTTTTTTTTTCCAAAGGTCATATTGAAAAGTCTGAAGCCCCCAAGAGCTTGTGAGTAAAGCTGATTCTGCCGTTTGGAGACGCAGATAAGCAGAGATCAGAGGGATGGACGCCCAGCCAGGAAGCTCTGTTCCCGGGACCGCCGCCACTTCAACATACATACTTGCCAGGTTATATTACTTTGCCAGGAGCTGTGTGATGTAATTTTGACTTGTTTTGTGTTTTTGATGGTTTGGGGTGTCTTTACCCTACTTCATTAAGCAGTTCTAGCTCAATGTTTCCAAACCATAAAGGACTTAACCAAATATCTTAGGCTATGAACACTTCTTACACACACACACACACACACACACACACACACACACACACGCACGCATGCACGCACACACGCACACACATAATCTTCCTGTTCCTTTTGGTCTTTACCCCAATAGAGCTGGGTGAATGAGTCAAATCATTTCATTAGCGTAATAGCTGAAGAAAAGTTGCTTATTAGAAGTCTGTTAAAGTAGCAGGTTTTTCAACCAGGTGGATTTTAAGATTTTATATCTATGTTTGATTTCATTTAAGAAAGATGGCCCTCCTTCCAGACTTCTCTGACAGGAGTCTGTGAGAACTACAAGTGGGAAATGAGGCGCAGCTCTTGGTCAGCCTCCGGCGCGTACCAGCATGACTGTCCTGAAGGTGGGCACCTTTCCCCTTTCAGACTGGAGCCACTGGGCGGTGGGAGCCAGAGGACATGCTGAGACATGCCTCCTCGGACAATTCTAGGAGGAGGTGACGAGGACTCAACAGCCCACTGGGGTGAGTCACGAAAGCTCCTGGGGAGTCTTCCAGTCTCCTTCAGTTTGTCACGACTGTGCCAGCATGGTCTCTCTTTGGAATCAAGCAGCCTCTAGGTTCCTGCCCAGCTCTCCACTGCTCTAGTCGTCGAGGGGAACACTTGAGCTGCCTCTCTCGTGGTGACTCAGGTAGACGCCTTCAAGTAGCAAACACACAGCAGACTTTCTTCTTCACTTTTTAAATAAGAAACGTAATTATATATATATAATGTAATTATATATATAATATAATATAATGATATAGATGATATATATATATATATATATCATAAACTCTTTCAACTTGGAAAACTGAATTCTGTAGCCTTGAAATAACCACACAATTCCCAAACCACAACCACTTTTAGCTGCTGTCTGAAGACCACTGTTGAACATTCTGTCTCTACAAACCGATGACTCTTGACATTTTACACAAGTAGAACTTAAGGTCTCTGTGCGGTTCTTCCATGTTGTATTACATGTCAGAATTCCATCATGTTAAATACTTGACAATATCCTATCAGATATATGTAGGACTTTTAAAAATGACCCCACTTGCCAGTAGACACTTGGGTTGGCCTCTTTGGCTACTATGAATAATGTTGCTATGGACATGAATGCACATCTATGGGTTCAATCCCCTGCTTGAAATTCTCTTGGATAAATATCCAGAGGGAGAAATGACATGTTGCTCACATGATTCTCTGATGAATTTCTGAGGAACTGTCATGCTACTGTTCCACCACAGTGTTCTGTTCGCTTTTAGGAGGTGTCTGGAAATACAGAAGAGTGACCAGCCTTAAGTCACGAAAGTACCTGGACCAGTCCCTCTTTATCAGGTGGCCAGGGTCAAAAGCTTAGTCGGTCATGACAAATTGAGAAACGGGGAGATTCCACAACACTTTTCTGGGTCTCCTCATGGTAGGTCACCGGATTCTTGCCATCTCCTTCTATTGTCGTTGTGGAAGGCAGCAGCAGAGAGTGATTCCCAGATGTCTTAGGATGCCATGTGTCCTTGCACCTTAAGGAGAGATCCTCATTTCCCCTGCTTTCTCCGCCATCTGCGGCGATTCCCTTGACATACGTCTGTCTCCGAGAACTTCCTCCAGGACCTGCCTCCATGCAGTCCCTGGAGAAGCTTTTCCTTCTCTGGTTTTCTTTCTTGGAACCCAAAAATGCTGTGGGCAAAGGTTTTGATGTTCTGCTGTGCTCGTGTTCTCATGCCCATGTCTGATAGTGAAAATGTGGAAGTTAATCGCTGCCTCTCTCGGGAAATCTGTGCCAGACCAGCAGGGACCTAGGGCTCCTGATTTTAGGGTCTGTGCTTGGTCTTGCAGCGTTAACTAGCGTGCAGCCAGCACCAGAACCTTCCTGAGTATCTGGCTGCAATGTGGCATCCAAGAGGTGACATCTGCAGCCAGCTTTCACAGGAGGGGAGTGAAGGAATTGAATTGACCCTCACATTTCCAACTGAAAAAAATTTTTTTTTCCTCTGCATGGCTGCAAAGTTTGAGAGGCAGACTGCTCGAGTGAGTATGTGTTTCATTGCCTCTCTCTCTGGTGGCAGGATTTCTCCTTTTTGGACTCAGTTTCTTCAGCTATAAATGGGAAGAGAGGAATGGTACAATCGTGGCTGGCAACTAGAAACACTCCTACAGAAGAAGTTGTATCCCAGCACAGAGAGGACAGATCTTTAAAACTCAAACTTAGCTCCCTATTTAGATCTGTGAGAACAAATCCAGCTCATTCCCTCCCCCCGCCCCAGGCTGCTGGCCTCAGGTGGATCTCTCTCGTGACTACCTGCCTCTTCCCTCCCCCTGAGATCCTCCCCCGAGGATCGCTCCAGCTGTACCTCCCTATAGAGATTTCTCCTAGTACATGTGTTTGAAATGCCCTTTCTTACTTTTCCTCTTCCTGCCTCCTCCTCTACACTCAATCCAGAACGATTTTTGCACCACCCACAAAGGCAGGCATACTGCAAGGCACATGCCCATGCAGACACATGGCTGGTGCTAGCTGAAGGAGGCGGAAGTGCCTGGACTAAACAAACCTGCTTTCTTGGAAGCAGTCACCCTTCCGAGCAAACTACCTCGTGATCATCTTAGTGGCATCTTCGACTGAGCATTGTGGTTTGCAGCTCCCTGAGTCCCGGCCTGTGAAATCCGGGAAGCCGGAGTGCTCTGTGCTGCGTGCCCAGGCTTTCCAATAATAGCTTCAGATGGAGAGGACGGGCAAGTGCCGTGACTCACGTCTCCCAGCGCATGTCTGTCTCAGAGACAGAGGGTTGTGGGTGGGGACGCTCACTCTCTGAAGAAGGGGATTATCTGGAGGAGACCAGGAAACTGGGCAGAGTACACCCTGAAGTCCTGGAGCCAAGAGTGCACAAGGTCAGCTGCCCTGATTCACCCAGGAAGGCCAGAGGGCAGTGGCCAAATTTGAAAGGAGCAAGTTGCCTATGTCAGGGAAGCTCTTAGAGAAACAGGAAGAGTGAAGAGCCGGTAGAATGCTCAGAAAAGAAAAAAAAAATCAACTTGTCTTTAGCGTTTGTTCTCTGTTGTCCCTGAAGTTTATCAAGACGAGAGTCTGCTGAGTGTAGCACTGTAGTTGTGAGTCACGTGGAATACTGCCTGGGCCTGCAGAGGAAGGGGAATCCTAGTGTGTGGGGGGGAGGCGTAGGGGGCACCTGATCACCAGCCTCTTTTCCAGCCTTTCGTGTAATTACTGCAACCATCACACATTGACTAAGCCCCAACCCCACTTTTATGGATTGTGCCTAGCACAAGATTAAAAGAGATCTCTCTCTACCTACTCTTTTTTTTTCTAATAACAGAACAGATACTACATGGTAGCCACTGCTTTTTTCCACAGAGCACTTACCATATTTCAGACTTAAAGAATTTGGTGTAAATTGCCTCAATTGTTACAACAGTCCTAAGAGACAAGTTCTTTCATCTCTGTTTCCCCAGAAGCAGAAATGGAAACATGGGGGATAATCTGATAACACTGCTGCTAATGTGTATCAGATTTGCAGTTTGTAGCTAGACCAGACTGCCTCTCAGCTTGATCTTTTTTTAGACCTAGTTGATGATGATTTAAATCTTAAGTAGTCTAGAATCCACGTGCTCTCAGAGCAAGCTTTTAGGATGACAAAGAATGGCCACAGTGTCAGGGAATTCTTTAAAGGGTTTGCAGCCTCCTTAAAGACCAGGCTGCCACAGGACTGACATCCAGCCAGGTTAAGATCTAGCGGACTTGCCATTCCCCATTCCTTCGATTCCCTGAGGGTGGTGGGTCTTCCTGCTCTGCTGGGAACTAGACCTTTCCAATGGGTTGTAGTTCTCAAGAGAGAGGGCAAGCTTTTGCCAGACGTGTTCCAACACCTGAGCTGTTAAAAGCACATACAGCTTGGGACCTGGCCTGCTAACAGGTTTCCCCGGGGATTCCAGCGTCTGGAGTTCTGAGAACTGTTCTTCCTGAAAGACTAGTGTGGGCCTTTCGAGCTATGCGGTCACCCTTCCAGCCATGCCAAATGAGGAAAGGGTGACCCTGGGAGGAGCCCTGTCAAATGAATGCTGATTCCCTTGGTGTCTTGACGGACCATCAAATGTTTTAAAGATAGAGTTTGCTTTTTCGAAAGGACCCAGAAACTGTGCTGGCAGTGGGATAGGAGAACATACCTAGGTGACATGAACCACTTGTAAGAAAAGTGTAGAAAGAGATCGCAAAACTCTCTGTGTCCTGAGCCCTGATTTTTGGTTCAAAGTTTTGTAAAACTCAACATTGTTATATGTAAAGGCAAAGATTTGGAAAATGAAAGTAGATAAGGATTTATTTCATAAAGACAGCATAAATCTTCACACTCAGATATGGGCAATTCTTCAGACCAAACTGCCAAGCACTTCTTTCTAATCTCCCAGCTGGCCTCCCTCTGTCCTCTAAAAGCAACAGACATGAGCTGGGTTATGATTTGAAACACATCACAGAGACATGTGACCCAGAAATGTCTCTCCAATCCAGCTGACACTTCTTCCTTCCAGGGCTTCCTTTTGGGAGAACCATAATTTCCTTGTCATCTGATATCTTGGGAAGGACTGCTTGCATACGTGGCTGCAAGCTGGGAGAATTGAGGCAGCACTGTGTGTTTATGTGAGTGTGCAAGTAGTGTTTGTGCATTTGTCCATTTATATGTGCACTCATGTGTGAATATGTATGCACGTATTTGTGCGTGCCTCTGTGTGTGTGTGTGTGTGTGTGTGTGTGTGTGTGTGTGTGCGCGTGTGTGCACGCGCACGCATGAAACTTGAGTGGTTAACGGGACATGAGATGAGAGGACTGAGCCTGTGGATTCATAGGCCAAAGGCCAATGCTGCTCACTCTTTTTGTGCTTCCAATGTGAACTGTCTCTGTTAGGCTCTTGTGCCTCAACATTTGGTGCCTATTTGTTGGCACTGATTTAGAAGGTTGTAGAACCTTTGAATTTTTTAAGCATTGATTTATTTATCATGCATATGTAAGGTGGACACACATGGAGGGGTCATAGGACGACCTGTGGGAGTCGGTTCTCTGCTTCTATGATGTGGGTTTCTGGGGATCAAGTTTCAGGGGAAAGTGACTTCATCTCACTGTCTCAGCTGTAGAACCTTCAGAAGGAGCTTTTCTGGAAAAAGTGGGTCACTAGCTTGAGCTTTTGTAGCACTGCTTCCTGGTCCAAGATGTGAAGGGATAAGGCGCTACCTAGTCTTGCTGCCACTCCAGGAGAAACTGTATTCTCTCAAACTGAAAGTCAAAATAAACCCTCAGTAATTTGCATTTAACAAGTATATTGTCATAGCAAAGAAAGTAACCAGTATAACTCTCTTTGTCTTAGGGTTAGAGCGAAACAGTGTTCTCTTCACCAAAACCCGTGAGCATCCTCCCCCTATGCCCTAATTACTTAGATTCAATACCTTCTCACTACAAGTTCACAGATGAGCACATCACATATTCTGTCTTCTTTCTGTTTCAGAGAAATGGAGATCAGTGTGTCTAAGGAGGCGTGGGGTACTCTGTGACTAGTGCCTGTTCACTTATCAACCCTTTTGAATGCCTAGAAATGTTCCAAAAAGAAGCAACGGGCAGGGAATCACTTCTCAGGAAGAGAGCTCCAAGGTAGAGCTCACACCACAGCCGACCATGAACAGTGACAGAAAGGAACTGGCTCCCAGCAGCATGTGAAATCCAGACCTTCAGTCTCTCTCAGCTCCCTACATTTCCAATGTGAGGTCAGCAAGACCACAATGGACAAAAAGAAAAGACAGTCTACGTTCCCCCTACTTTTTCTCTTGCTGTGGCAGACACTTAGGTCCTCAGAGCATGTTGGGAACCAAATTACACAGTCAAATTGGGCAGCCACTTTCAGCCTCAAATTCACTGAACTGTAAAGTCAATCACTGAATCATATAGTGTCTATTCCTTCTAAAGTTGTGCAATCCTACCAGATGTTAATCTGGCCCATATTTAGATGCATGTCAATGGAAGGAGTTAACAGATAACTGTTTAACTTACATGAATTCAACTCGATAAGTTCTGCCTCCTTTACATATTTAAAAATGAAACTATGTAAAGTTGTATTTTATATGACCAGACATACATTATGAAGATGCATATAAATAGGTCAATAGATGATAGGTAGAAAAAGCAGACAGATATATGATAAGTAGATTAATTATATTTACACAAGTCTAATTTCAAACTCTGTATAAGGACTTAATGGACGATTTAAGGATTTGTCTAAATTACTTCCATTGTACCTGACTTTAGAACCTAAAACTGCATAACGTGAAATGCTACCATAATTTATTACCATGTCTCATGGGAAGCAATAAAATAAAAGGAAACGACTACGGCTCTCAAGGAAAGATTGAACTGGATTTGAATCTAAGCATAGTCATATATTAATTCTGTGATCTTGGTCAGTTTAGGAGGATGAGATACTGCTTGTGACACTTCGTAGAGAACCTGGGCCAGTGTGTTTTTAGGAATATAATGCTATGTATTGTGTGATGGATGGTGTTCTCCCCTTGATGACTGGTAGGTGGGCCTCTGGGCATAGCTGCAGAAGATTTTCTCTATTGAGGTTAGCCACTGAGAATGCTTGAGTTATCTTGATAACTGAGGCAGGGAGACTATTTAGCTCCTATGGTGGCACCATGCCTGGGGCTTGGGGTCTGGGCTGTATACAGGGTATGAGTGAGCTGAGCACCGACATGCATACGTGCAAGCCCCATGCTTCCTCATTGTGGCTGCATGAGACTAGCTGTTCAACCTCCTGCTGCTTTGACTTTCCCATCATGATGGAAGGTGCCTTGAATTGTGAGCTAAAATAAACCCTTTCTTCTTTATGTTACTTTTGGGTGTTTTATTATAGTAGCCGGAAAAGAAACAATTGACGGACATGTGAGAGGGCCCACATGCATTACACAGTCAACTCAAGCATGTCACTATCCCTTAATGTACAGCACAAAGATTCTCCAGTGCACCTCTGAAGACCCATAGAACACACTCCTCATCTGTGCTCCAAATGTAGCCAAGTGCGACATTTTGTAAATTTGGAACATATGACATTTCATAGAAAATTCTTGCTGAACATGGTCTAACTTGATTATCTGCCACAGGAATCCTCTAGCACTTATAAATCATCCAAGTACCAGATCTACAGAGCCCAAAATACATTATGGGAAACAATTTGTAAGAGCCTAGGTTACCATAGCCATGGATGGCACGACCTTCCTGGTGCCCTTGACTGGGCAGATGAGTTCTCATGCAGCTGTGGGGGGTTCACACGTAAGGTCAGTCGCTTCAGAGGATACCAGCTTGGGCAGCACATGGGACACTATAAAAATGTAGATCTCTTTGATCTACTCTCAACCCATTGGATAAGAGAAAGGGATCGGAACTGTACTGTTTACACTGACACCACAGTTTGACATGTGGCGACAGGGAGTCACAATCAAGTAAGTGCAGGAGAAAACCCTCACATACTTTTCCTTCTCTACCTCCAACTTGTAGAGCTGATTTGAGATCATCCAGCGGGTCCAGGATAAGAAGGAATCTTTCCATTCTCTTCTCTCGGAAAGTTCGAGTGCATTGCCATCACTCGTTGTTTATATATGAGCCCCTTTGACCAAGTTGCTTTCTTCCTAACAGCTTGTTGGGACCTTGGACCTCCCAGAATGGGGGTATAGACTGCTACAGGGGCTACCAATGGGTGTTGCTTGAGGAAAATCACACCCTGACCACTGACACTTCTATACAGAAATACTCAACATATGCTGGCTTGGAAGAAGAAAAGCCAAGTGAGCTAACCCAGCCATCAGAATGGAGGTCTGAAAAGGATCAAGATGTTCTGTCATGATTAAAAAATAACCATTTTGCAAATGGGTGATTGACCCCTCCCATTGCCAAATGTCATATGATTCTGCGATTTCACTTTTGGGTATAAGTATTACATCTACCCTTGAATGTGCTCTTATAATAAGACTCCAGTTTAACAGCTTTCTATCTCTGGCCAGGGGGTGACATACAGTGCCCAGCACGATGGAGTGAAGGGCATTGCAGGAGCAACAAAACTGCAAAAGAAAATCAACCCACCACTATCCAGAACTCTAGAGACTCTATATCAACCACCTAGAACTAGGCCAGACTAATCTCTCCCCATCCTGAAGCTCAGGGACATTTGTGGAAGAGGGGGCGATAAGAGTGTAAGAGCAAAAGGATGGGAGGAGCAATGATTTGCAAAATACTCCACACAAGTTAGGGCTGAAGCAATCATAATTGGACATTGCATGCCCGGCGCAATGTCCAACACACTATTGACCTCACAAAGTCTAGCATCGGCTAAAGGCACCAAGATCCTTGGAGGCAAGGGATTGACAGCCACAGTAGTGTTCCTATGCTTAAGGGGAACACAGGAAAGGGTTCAGGGAAACGCCACTGGGTCCTTGTACATCATCGGAGAGGAGGCCCAGAGGAGAGTCAGACATGCACAAGAAAGGACTCTGGGAATTGGGGCGGGAGGCACGGGGGGATGGGGCAGGAGGGGTTCGGGGAGGGAGAGCAGGGGGTACGGGGGGAGGAGGAGGGAGGGAGGGAACCGGTGTACCTATTAAGTTTGTATGAGCTGAAATAATAATAAAAAATGTATTAAAAAAGATATTTTTAAAGTCCATTAGAAAAATTAAAAAAAAAAAAGATGTTCTGTCATGATGAGAAAGGCATCGTAGACATGGATTCTGCATTTAAGGGACTTTGGGTATTGCTGTTATTAGTAACATGGGTCTCCTTGGGAGCATAAGAGACCCGCCTTTGCGGTAATCTTTTAGTATTATAATGTTCTCTCCTGGGCTAGCTAGATAAGCTCCGCCTCCTATTCTACAACACAGAGAAAACCCCAAGTTATCAGGCCCTGTAACTCTTCAGAGTTCTTCAGGCTTCTCTGGAGATAGCCTGGGCGTCTATCTCTAGACATACCTGTTTGTCTCTGAAGCATATTTGAGATGCTTGCTTGTTATTCCTAACACATTGTTATGTAAGTCATGGGAAATTTCATTCTGACTTGGTAGCCTCTTGAGGTGCTCTCTGTCCAGGTGCTGAATAATGAATTTGTTGTCTTTCTTTCCACCTTAATGTGGAGAGGTCATTGTTTGCTGTTTGGATTTAATTCTCAGCTGTCACGATGCAGGGCTGAGCATACGCAATTCCACACCAGACAGCAATATGAAGATCCTTTGGTCATGAAGGCAGAGGGAACTCTACTAATTTGCTGCAGCAATAGGAGCTTGGGGGGGTGGACTGTTTATTAAGGCTAGAGAAAGTGTTTAGCAAGGAGCGCATTGAACAAGAGCATTAGGAGTTGAGGTAGGCAGGGTAAAGACCCTCCCATCTTTACTTTTTCCCTTTCCTCTTCCCTAAGTTGAATCTTTTTCTTGTAAAATCCATTTCTGCCTCTTCTCCAACCCCAGCTCCTTTTCCTCCTGGAGAGAAGAAAGCAACACAGGAAGTCAAGACTGGTGCCAATCACAAGGGCAGGAATGGCACCCAGGAACATCTTCTCATACTGCAGGCTGCATGCCCAGCCTGTCCTGCTTTCTGACTGGGCATGATCAGACTTAGTGATTCCACTGACCTAAGGTGCCACTTTGTCCCTCCATTGTCATACTTCCTTTGTGGTCTGGTGCTAGGAAAAGAGCCATATGTTTAACAAAGTCAGGAAAGTTATTGGCTCACAGGATTTGACTCCCTGCCAGAGACTAGCTGGATCAATTGTATGTGTCGGCAATGGAACAGTGGTGGAGGCTAGAACTTTGGACAGCAGCTTCTCCCCCTGGGCTCTCTAAATACTCTCTCAGGAAGAAATGAAAGAAAGAAAGAAAGAAAGAAGAAAGAAAGAAAGAAAGAAAGAAAGAAAGAAAGAAAGAAAGAAGAAAGAAAGAAAGAAAGAAAGAAAGAAGAAAGAAAGAAAGAGAGAGGAAGAGGAGGAAGGAGAGGGAGGAAGGGAGGAGGGAGGAAGGGAGGAAGGGAGAGGGAGGAAGGGAGGAAGGGAGGAAGGGAGGAAGGGAGGAAGGGAGGAAGGGAGGAAGGGAGGAAGAGAGGAAAAGAGGAAAAGAGGAAAGAAAAGAAGGAAAGGAGGAAAAGAGGGAAGAAAAGAAGGAATGGACTACATATATTAAAGAGTCAACCTCTGTTGGCACTGCCCTCTGTCTCACCTCACTCCATCACAATAGCTATCGCTCTTCTCTGCATGACAGGACCCAAGACAGCCAATCAGCCTTCCATGTAAAGCATGGTATTCTTTTCCCCTGTTAGCTAGCCTCTCCCTTAGAGAGCAGGAAGAAAAGCTCCCATATTCCTGTGGTCCTGGCCTCTTCCTGTTGGGCAACCTGAGCACTTGCTAAGCAAAGCTCAGGTGACAGTATCTGCCCACCATGGTATTCTCGTCAATCCCTATCTGAACAACTCTCTCCAGAGTTTCTCTCGATCCTAGGATCTTTTTGACACAGTGACCCATTTTACCTCTGTCTGTCCAAAAGTGGCTGATCCTCAGGGGGAATGACTCACTTTGTGTCTGTAACAACGTAGGCAATTCCCAAGCAGCACACACTCTGCACTTGTTCAAAGTCCTTGAACTGGCTTTGAAGAAAGCTTAACAAAGCCACTACCTCGGGTTAACACACGGTGTGAGGCTGCACAGCCTGAAATATCGCTTCACAACCCACTTCAAAGTCACTGCAGATACAGGTTTGGAACAGAAAGACCTTTTCCCTCTAACCGCCATAGCATCTTTCCTTCTAGCACAGCAGTAAGTCCCCAAGGACCAGCAGAATCCCAGTCTTCCTGTGTTAGCACAAGGCTTACATCTTGTCATGGTGCAGTTTGAGCCTTCTCATTAGTCTACCGAATGTCCCCAGATGTAATAAATCAGGTAGAGGCCAGATGTCTTGTGGAGGAAGGAGTGTGCCTTGATACTCTACCACACGCAAGTGAGCAGTAATTGATGCACTGCCTGGAATCAGTAGCACAAACTGGTAAGTCATTGTTCAATCCTGCTGATCTCCCCCAGCTATTCCTTGAGGAACTAGGAGGCCCACTTTCAAGTGCCAATCATCTTGAATCATCCTACTGTAAAGGTTGTTTTTTCTTCCAGAGTAGCATCTCTCATTAAGCTAAATAATGTCAATTAGGCACATTCTTCCTTTAAAATGCTGTATTGTATTTGAAAAAGAGATGACTTCAATGTGAACATTCTTTTTTATTTATACAATTTTATTTATTTTGCATCTGTGTGTGTGTGTGTGTGTGTGTGTGTGTGTGTGTGTGTGTGTGTGTTTGTATGCGCGCGCGCAATGCATACGCCTGTGGAGTCCGAAGGGTAACTTCAGGAGTCACCCTGGATTGCTTCTACCTTCTATTTGTTTTGTTCTGGAGTTTCCCATGCTCCACCTTTCAGGGCCAGCTGCCATTTCCACCTGGCATTTTTACATGGGATCTGGGATCTGAATTCAGGACCTTTGCTTGCGAGGCAGAAGCTTAACCCCTGAGCCATCTCTCCAGCCCCAATTTGAATATTCTGTGAGACTTCCAAATGGTCAGTTGTGGAGCCAGAGTTAACGGTTTAGATTTCATGCTGTTTTTATTTTTAGTTGTTTTACTGCATTTTTAAAAAAGTTTCCCATGTGAACACAGCAGGCTTATATCTCAAACCTTAATCCCCGTCCTTTTCCCATAACCTTTCTTTTTTCCTACCACTCTCCCTCCTGGTTTCATGCCTTTTTGCATTTGTGGCCCACCACCTTACATCTGGGTTGCCTTTGATGGCATGTCCTGAGCGCTTGTTGGAACATGACTCGTGTATCAGTGAGTTACCATTGAGGAAATGTTCCTCATCCCCATCCGTCATTAATCCGCAACCGTATCTCAGAAAAGCATGGGGCTCCTTGAGATCTTCCCTCGTCCACGATAAAATGTCAATAAGCCAAATCTCATGCAGGTCTTATGGAAGTATATATAGCCTGTGAGTTCACACATGCAATACCACTGTCACATTCAGATGTTATTCTCTGGCTGTAAGCCTGTCCCCCTTCAAGTCTTTTATTACTATGTTAATAAAAAAGTTATTTAATAATTACAGCCTAAAGGAAACCATATTAAAAAATTAGCCATAAATGTGTTCACCGTGATGGATAATTTTCTAAATATAGCATTTAAATGTAGGAAAGAAGGATGATGTTACGGCAAGACTGTCAACTTCACAGAGCAGAACCTTTTCCCACAGCTCTTCCCGAGCTCAGCCTCGCTTCCTTCCTTCCTTCCCAGCTCTGCTAGGAGCTAACAGCTTTCTCAAGTTCCTCCAATTCTCTTTACTGAAACATCCACAGCAGGGCCCAAACCTGCTTCTACTACAGTGTAAAAATTAGATACTGTGCTCCAAGTTTTCAGATTAGTCATTTATTTGGTCAGAGTAGATCATATTTTCAGCTGAAGAATAAAGATGTAACGGGAAGCTTAGTGGTTAGGCCATCCGTGAACGATGACTTTTGCCAGTGAACATGGTGCTGTCAGAGGACATTCTGTCTGCCATGCGAGAGAGCACAGTAGCAGAGAAGTTTTGAAACTATTAATGGAAACATATCAGAAAGAATGAAACACTGTTTCATAATAAAGATAATTTAATAGATGCATGCATAACACTTCTAAGAGATAAAACTAAATGTTTGGCTAGTGTCTTTTTAATGATTAGGTTCTCAGAACTTCGATAGCTTCACCAGCTGGAGTCTGTAAAGAGCATGAGATATGGACATTTGGACATATGAGCAAGATGAATGAGAGGAGACATGGACTGCACTCTTAAAGAGTGTACAATAACTTATCACATGCATTAAGGAGACGACAAAGAAACGAGGCAGAGAAAAGGCTCTTGAAGGATCAGAAACTGCAGTAGCTAGGGGACCCAAGGTCATTGCCCCCTGATGCTTTAGAACTTTAACAAGGAAGGAACTTTGTTAGACTGCAATATTAGACAAAGCCAGTGACCTTTTGCAAAACAATCCCAGAAGCTGTTCTCATGATACATGGAATATGGCTCAAGGTTCTCTGCACAACAGTTGCCGAATCCCTCTTCTCCCTCCACTGCCTTCCATCCACACTCTGGCCTTCATACTCTGGCCCATGAACCTCCCAATCTGAAATCTCCTTGCATTCTCCATACCCTGTCTAGTTGGCATGCTAATCCCTCAGGTCTCAGGATAATGAGTACAGCCTCCGGGAAGTCACCCTGACCCCTCTTACCAGAAAAAGATTCCCTTTTCTCACAGACCTACATCCTGTCTTGAGACCCACAACTTCCTATGGTAGTTGGCACATGTCTGTCTTCTCACTGCTCTGCACATACCAAAAAGATGTGACTACCATCGGTTCATGTGTCTTTGTGTACCCAGTGCCGAGCACAAATCTGGCATAATACTTGCTCACTGAATACTATTTGGTGACATAGATGACTCCCTCCATAATTCTGCTTATAAAGGGAGCTTGGGAGAATGAAAAAGCCTTTTCACCTTGATGGCCTAATCTCCCTAAACTTCCATTTCCTTAGTTCTATTATGACATTAATAAGGCCCCTAGTTCTGAGGTTGTTTTAAGGATTAAACAATGCATGTGAATCACTGAACACATATTTAGCACACAATACACTGAGTAAAAAGGTTTCTATGACTATTGCTGCTTAACCTTTCTGCACCAGAGTTCTCACCCATAAATTGATAGTTTTGAAGGTTCCTTGTGGCTTTAAGTATGCTATGACTCCTAACTAATCTTAGAAGAAAAGTTCTTTGTTCTCTGGATTTGTCAACTTGGCAACTTTAACCACCAATAGTTAACCTTCCTTATGGTTAAACAAAATTCTACAGGAGCAAGCAATGAATGATTCACCTTCTTATAATAATAATATGCATGAATTTAAGGCATGGATGTAATTACTTTAGGAACTTGCATTTAATGTACCCAAGTCTTCATTTTCCTCACATGATTCTGGAAAGTAAAAAGTGAGAATGACATGGAATGATAAACTCATTCCATAGTCCTAAAGAGGGGTGTTTCTTTTTTATCCCCACTTTTGAGGATTTCACAAGAGGGTAGACATACAGGCCCTCACTTAAAAGCAAAAGAAATAGAAAGCCAAAAATGAAATGTTCATATACTGCAACCCTAATATTAAACCAAGACCGATGTTATTCAACTTGCTTTGCTAACTGTATTATAGATCATTTGAGATTTCAACTCACCTAAAAGGAATAATACTCATTAACTAGTAGTTGTGGATTAACTATGTGAGACCCAATATGTGGAATAAAAACACTTATCTTCGGCGCTCTTAAAACAACACCTCATGGACAGTTTGGTGTCTGCTCGTGCACGAGGAAGTTGACTCTTCATGAAGGAAGATAATAGTTGAAAGTCACCCAGCTCGCCACGCCCCAAGTCAATGCCAGGTAGGTACAAAGGTTTAGGCTTCATAATGAGACACCCCACTGTGCATTACTTGCCTGCCAAGTCCTGTAAGTGTGAGCTGTGCTTTGTGCTTGTTTCCCATAAATACATCCTTATTGATAATGTCAATAAAGTAGATTTCATCACCCATTTGGAATCATTCCGTCTTCATCCCGGCAGTATTTTGCCTTCCAGACGCTCAGAACAATGCACCACAGTTTCTGAGGGCTTCTCACTTGTCACCGGGACCTTTGCTATTTGGATCACACTTCCTTCTTCTCAGCTCTCAGCAAATAAATTATCTTGGTCCGAATAATTGTTTCTGTAATGGAGGCATTTGCAATGGTGGATCTTCTATCCACATTCCTGCATTTTCCCCCCAGAGATTAATTTTAGGTTGACCCATGTCGCAAAATATTTTAATGTCACCTGAAACTAGAAGGGGACAGGCGTCAAGAAAAGAAATGTTCAAAAACCAATAACTAATGTTCATAAAAGCTTGCTCGCTTATCAACTTTCAGCACTAGGAAGTTATTGGACATCTAGCAATTCTGAGGATAGTGAGTATGCCTGGTCCTATTTCTTCCATTTTACTGATGAGAGAAATTTTGTATTTTATTCCTTAAAATTCTATGACAATGTTAGGATACCACAGGATCCTGAGTACTTCCATCATCTTTATGATGCTTGTGTTCAGCGGCAGAGGGGCATGCATCTCTTCTCACATTCATCTCAGCAATCTGATAAATCAGATTAGGAGGCCTTTACCAACATGTGTTTTGCTTAAATTCACTCTGGATACATTATGAAGAGTTATAATTTTATACACAATTGCACATGGGTGAAAATCTGAGGAATGATGAGCACCCCACAAGGCTTCTAACTGAGAAGGAACTCAGAGCACAGTTTAGTGTGGCATCAAAATGGAACAATGCCTGGGCATGTTCCATCACTGCTCCACAGGCAAATCTATGAAAATGGGGGAAGAAAGAAGAGAAATATATTTACATGTCCAGGGATACACTCCAGCAGGAAATTCCAAAAGAGAGCTTCCCCCAGTGCTCTGCCACTTGACCTTGAGGTCAGAGAGCCTTGGCATGTCTCTCTCCATGCAGTCACATGACTGCCGCAGCTCCAGATTCCCGAGGCCCGCAGCCCCTGGGTCTCAGCTTGAGGAGCAGTCGTCCTTGTGCTTACAAGCTCGGGTATGTCCAGTTAGAAACAGAAAGAGCTGTCTCTCATCCCTCACCCTTCACATCACCTCAGCACAAATTGTTCAAGTTCACTGGTCTGGCTAGGAAGGAACAATTGGATGCACGACCTGTAGCAGATATTCCCAACTTCACTGCAGAAGAACCACTCAGGATGCATCTTTACAATGTTGACTTCCAGACCCTATCTCTGCTGCTAGATGCAGGATGGTTCTGATGTAGTATGTTTGGGATGGGGCTCAACCACAAGATGCTTTGTTTTTCAATTAACAAAATGAGATTGAAATTCTACCTTTGATCCTTGTGCAGTTAGCTTCACTTATAGACTTCTTCAAGTTCTCATATGCACACGCATCTTCGTGAACATTTTCTTAAGTTTTATTCATGAAGAATATATGGTATTCTGAAAATGGACTTTGAAGAAATCTCTTAATATACACTATCCAATTTGTGTATTCCTTCCTATTGATTATTTTATTTTCTCATTTTGTTTTTGAATTGGCATACAAAGTAACAGATTCCTTGTGGCATTTCAATGCACAATCAGTTGTGGTTGCTCCCAATCACCATGCCCTTCTCTCTTATCTCTCTGTCCTCATGGCTTCCATGACCGCCAGTGGAAGCATCTGGGAATCTACATTATTGAACAAGTTCTCTGAAGGTGGCTTCTCAGGGCCGTTGGAAGAATGCTGCCATAGACTGTTTTCTCTGTAGTCCTCACAGTATTCATTTCCTATTCTTTGAAATGCTCACTTGGGGTGACCATATTAAATCAAACACCCAAAGCGCCTATTGTCTCTTTAAACTGCTCTTTTCCTGCAGTATCATGCTAGAGAAAATTGGACTTCTTGGCTGTGATTTAAATGATCCTTCCAGTAAATAATCTACCAGTAGGGATGCCAGTACTTTTGAATATAATCAGGTGAGTTTCCAAAATATTTTATAATTGATACTGTCTGATAAACAATATAATATAAACAATCAGTATTTATTGTCTAAAAATCTGTCCCCAATATAAGTTGAGCAATGGCTTTTCCATTGTGTAAGCTCCATGGAGTTTGGGAATGTTGACCAATCTCCAAGATCCCCTTATTGCTTTCTCCCACCCTCACAATAAGGGCTCTAGATTGGTAAATATCTTCAAGGTAATGCTTGGTAATCTTGCCGGACTTTGGTTAATATATCTTTTTCTGTTTAATTTGCTGCATGCTCCATGTCCTGACATCTTATTTCTTAACAGACCAGAAGTTTTCAAATGTGCAAGGCTATTGTGCCTGGGGAAAAATGTTGAACTTTTGCCTTTGTAATAAGATATGCTCCAATTACCAACTTTAGCAATTTAATATAGTTGAATAATAACTGAATGGGACACTTTGTCACTCAGTCATTATTCAAGCTTCTACTGGGGTGAAATAAGGAGTTGCTGGAGGTCAGCCTACTCCTGGGGGAGCTCAGCTTTAGAAATCAACACTCTGAGAATTTTTTTAAAGACAACAATTCACGAATATTTTTTAACATTCCAAAAAACACACTCAAAGTAGAGATTAGTAAAAAGAGATTTGCAAATGCCATAGACACTCACGCTCATTTTTAAATAGACGAAGGTTTGGTGTTCAGTTTTTTTTATATTTGGGAAGTATGGTGCAGAGATGAAGCCCTCTCTGAAAACTTGACCTAAGAAGTTCTTTATGGATACAGGTGATCCAGGAGGTCGTTTTCACATTTCTCTCATCCTGTTATACCGCAAGTAACCCACCCTCCCCCAGCAGAAATGTTCCTGTATCTATTACATGGTTTAAACACGTTTATCTTGCTTTAATGTGCACAAGACATGTCTTCTAAAATGACAAGGTCTCTTGTTTATACATAAAGCTTGAAAAGGCCAAGAGTTCTCATTTGTTTGTTCAGTCTCAAGTTTGGTTGCTTGCTTGTCTGTTTGGCTTTTTTCTTTTAGTGCTATTACAGATAATTATTCTGTATCTATCACTAAAGTCTCATTGGCAAATTAAGAGAGTATCACATACAATTGTTTAATTTGCATAATTAATGTACATATGTAATACATCTTAGAGTCTCACAAAAGTAAGAATGTGGCCTTACAGATAGTATGCCTATCCACTGAGATGAAATGTGGCTGGAATTCAACTGAGCTAGAGTTGCAGAGAGCAGAGGCTTCCTCACTGTTACCAAATGACGCTCTCGGGATGTTCATATTTTGATCTTTGCTGTCCCATACCCTCGTTGTACTCTCTGTGTAGACATTGCTACTAAAGAGATTGTGGTACTTCCTTTCTCCTATCTCTAGAGCTGCTTTCTGGGATGTTAACAGGGCTCAGGAAAGCTGTAGAAGCAGCTCCAGAAAGAGTTCTGGAAGGTATAGGAAGTGCTTTAAGCTCTGTAACCCCATCGACAGAGATCCTATGCTTCTTTCCAATTCCAACTTACCCCAGTCTCTGGGATTTTATTTCTAAGCCACAGACAGTATTAAGAGACTAATCACAGATCAAGATTAACTCTAAGTCTGAGAGTCTTATGACTTCAAAGCATTTTTATGATTGCTAATATTCTCTGACAGTGAGATTTGCTTTTGTTGATAGAGATTTTACTTCTCTAGAGCATGGTAGATAGGAGGGCTTGTAAATAAGGCATGTGGGGTAATATATTTATTCCTTCGGTAGCAGTATCCACCCAATGATATATTCATTAAAAGTCATTGTAGATGTTGCTCTCCATGAATTAAAGAATACTTTGCTTAAAGCATTGATTTTCAAAAATTAAAAATAATTTTCACAGATATATGATGTATACCTCAACATATCCCACCATTCTGTTTCCCCCACCATCCCCTTTTTACCATTCCCTTTTCCATTAACTCCCTTTTTTCCTCCTGGACAATTTCACTCTTACCTTCATTTAATTTGTACATTCATAATTTTATGTGGCTATATAAAATCTAGGCACCATGAATGATTAAAAAAACCTGGTTTTTATCTTCCTGAGACTGGTTTAATTTGATTGTCTCCAATTCTATGCATTTTTTACACAAGTGACATGTTTTCTTCTTCTTTATAGTTTGAAAAATTTCCACACTGCATACAAACAACCCTTTCCTTATCCATTCTTTTCTTGGTGTATACCTAGGTTGGTTCCTTAACTTACAGATGTGGATAGGACTGCAATAAGCATCAATGTACAAGCATCTCTGTGATATACTGGCTTGCTATCTTTTAGTCTTTTAGATAAATGCCCAGGAACAGTTAGCCGGGTCACATGAGAGATCTATTTCCAATTTTTTTTAAAGTGACTGTCCATATTAATTTTTATAGAGGTTGAACTATCTCACATTCCTGCCAGCAATGTAAAAGACTCGCCATCTTTTGGTGTTATTTGTTTTCTTTAATGACTGAGCACTGACTTCCTTCAATCAAGTCTACTCAGAAGTCCTCGAGCAAGGAACATTCAGTGTTAGTTTTAGAGGAAATGGGCTCCTCCTTTCATTGCTCTGGCGCACTGTGAACTAGAGAACTGGACGCTGGAGAAAAAAGACAGACGGCTCCATGCTGGAACTGCCAAGAGAAAGTCTTTGGCCGGTGGACTTTCTGTGAGTACCACCACTCCCTTGGAAAGCTTCACTTGTGTCAGATCTGCAGCCTTCCTTGTCTCCTCTCATCCTTCATTCTGAGCCTACCCTAAAAGCCACACTCTGTCTCTACCATAGAAGCAGACCAGGTTCCCCATTCTGCTCTATCTTACCATTCCTAGGGCCCTCTTGGGTCTTTCCCTAATTATATTATGGTCTATCTCACCATAGCTAGTGATTCAGGCTGAATTCATGTCTAGTTAGTTCAACCCAGACCCAGGCCCTTCAGGAAGGCCTAACCTCATCCTAGGTCCTTGTTTTGGCTCCAGGCCTCCAACATCTATTGCACAACTGGGCACCATGGGAAACACATGACTGCCATCCACATAGACAAAGATGGAAAATATGAGCCATCCATTTGGCAACAATGCTGGCACCGTCCTTCCTTCATGCTGCCAAGGCCTGACCAGAAAGATCTTGGCCTGTTTACTGCCCAGTGTAGTCAGCCCAGATTCAGGGTGGCTCAGGTCATGGTGGAGTGTAGCAGCTGTGCTGAATTCTATACATGCAAGTAAGGCAGACGAGGGGAGCAAGACTCAACATCAGCCTGTGCCCCTGAAACCCAAGCTACATTAAGGTCTAGAAAAATCCTTATGAAATTAAACACAAACTTTTTTTTTTTTTTAATTTTGAAATTGGCTCAAAATGAACATGGCATTCTGGTTTTCTTTATAGCTTCGTTTTCACAGGAAAAACAGAATGTGTTTTCTGTCCATTCACCACCTTTCTGAATAAGAAAAGCAGATGAGTAGTTGAAGAATGTGATTGAGATTTGCTATACCGTGGAGAAGCTGTGTCATCGTTGTCTGTAGAGCAGCGATTCTATGACTCAAAAGATTTTGAAAGGTCCTTAGGGAGTTAGAAAGAAAATCTTGTTCATACACACATACTATGTGTGCTTCATCCTTCCACAAATCTTTCCTTCAAGTCTTATTTTCCTCACCTTGCAAATGAAGAAACTATGGCTGCCTTAAAAAAGGCTAAAGAATGGTTCAAAGTCACCACACTAGTAAGTGATGGAGGCAAGGGTCAATCGCCATCTGCTAGACACCAAAGCTCATAGCTGTGAAAGATTGTCATTAATTTGGCCAGCAGTTTTCTCCCTGAAGTGTACACCAAAAGAAGTTTAACAACATTCCAAGACGATGTCATCAGGGAGAGCATGGTCAAGTTACCATCGAAGGAGTCCTTCCAGTCCATTTCCCAAAACCCAGAGTTGAAAGGTGAGTTTTGCAATTGGTTCACTTTTAATAGATGATTTATTTTAAGCTGCCTAGACTGATGATGCAACAAGCAGTGAGGGGTCGAAGATAGATTTCTGATCTTCTGGGAAGCATTTTTACATTAGCTTTGATTCCCTAAATAAATTACTGAAAGATGGTCAATTGTATCCCACTACACTGCCAGATATCCACAGATTCACACATGGCTTCCCATATATATACACAGGATTATGAGTATGTGCACACAAACTACAGAAACATGTGACTGAATGAACATGTACATACAGGAGCACATGACTATATTGCATGCACCTGTGTAGACAAACATGATAGGTACATGTAAATGTATAGGAACACATAAGTATGGATCTGTACATATATAAGAACACATGGGCATGCATCTATCCGTAGGAACACATGGCTGTGTGCATGCATGCATGCATCCAGAAAGAGTTTTACAGTTACAGCACTAAATTCTATAGCTATAAATCAACAGGAAAATGACTTGGAATCAATGGTTGGGGAATCCAAAATTTAACCTACCATAAATAGATTAAGAGGAGAAAGACAGGATTCACTAATGCACAGAGAGAATAATCAGTGATAAGTAACTCACCAGTCAGAGACAGAGAGATTTATATACCAAACTTGGGATGGGCAAGTAGTTAAGGAATGCTGGAAGGTTCTGTTGTGCCTCCTAAACTAATGAGGACCAAGAGCCTGTCTCATATACCAACTAAATATCTGAAGAACCTCCTTGGAGGAGGGCTAGTGACAGCTATGTTTTCTGGAGACTTGAGTCAGATAAAAATACTTTGCTGCAGGGACTTGGAGAGGTGGCTCAGGGGTTAAGCCTCTGCCTTGCAGGCGGAAGGTCCTGAGTTCAGACCCTAGACCCCACGTATAGATGCCGGGCAGAAGCAGGGGCGGCCTGTGTTTCTGATCCTGGTAGGACGGAGTCTGAGAATCCCTGGGCAGAGTAAACAAGGAGGAGGTGGAGGTGGTCCATGGTGGTTCCCGAATTTGCCCGTGGTTCTACACACACACACAATTGAATAAATAAATAAAAAAACACAATTAAAAATACTTTGCTGCACCAGAACTAGACAATAGCACTCTATTGCTGAAAACACAACATACCATGAATTCAGGGCACAGAGAATCCAAGTTGGAGCTTAGCTGGAAGTTTCCTCTCTGACTACTAGCATTCATAATGATGGAAATTGCTATGCAGGCTGTTGGCAGAAAAGAAGTCATCAGAAATTCATAACCAGCTGTAGACCCTGTGTGTGATAATACTGAACTACCTAGCAAGATGTATCCACTGGTATAATAATGGCATGAATATGGGGGCACTCAACTACTTTCTGATTGGATTTGAGGCCTGTTTTATGGGAGAGAAATGATGTGTGGTACTGTAAAACTGGTCAAGAGTATATGGCCAGAGAGTTCATAGATCCTATGAGGGAAATCACTACTGATGTTTTATCAGATTGACATGTACTTCAACTGCTTTCTAAATATGTACACTTGATTCAGTCATCTAATAAATAAGGCACTGGCTTACTAAATATGTATTTTATATCCATGGACTAGCACAGTTCTCAGCCTTGGCCAGTAAAACCTTTTTGAGCAATATGTGTCAAAGAAAGTACTCAAATTGGTTCAAAGTGCTGAAAGTAAGTGATTGCTAAGTGTTGGGCCTCAAACAAGGCACTATGTTGGCTCCTCTGAGCATGAGGGAACATCATGGAAGAAAGGTGGGATGACTATGGGAACCAAAAGATAGGGAAGAGTGGCACACATAGTGAGGATATGGCAAGGCCATTGAAAATATGAATGTATAGCAGCTGTGGTTACCTTCATGGCTAACCAAAAGTAGAAAGAAATTAAAGAAACTATAAAAAGGGGAAATAGTGGCATGAGGGTAGGAGAGGAAGGAAGTTGGTAGAAGTGTGAGAGGGATGAGAACAGACAGTGGAGGTTGAATATGACTACAGTGCTTGCACACAGTAAAATTTTATCAAAAATATTTCACAGAATTTATTTGTGCATCTTCTTTATATTGAATATTTAAAAACTGTCTTTATATTAAGAGAAGTAGATTCCCACATTTTGCCCACTTAAAATGATTGTAGAAGCTGCATGCACACACACACACACACACACAGAAATGAAAAGACAGGAAGGAGAGATCAGGAGGAAGATGAGGAAGAGGACACAGAGGAGGAAGAGGAGGAAGAAGAAAAGAAGGGGAGGAGAAGGAGGAGGGTGAAAGAGGAAGACAAAAGAGGAGAGAAGGAGGAAAAGAAAGGAAGGAAGTAGAAGGAAGAATAGAAAGAGGAGGAGGAAGTGGAAAAGAGACTGAGGAGGGGAAGGAAAGGGAGTAGCATCTAGGCTTAAGGAGAGAAATTCAAATCAGAAGTTTTGAGGGGAAAGCAAAACCAAGATTACAAGCAGAGGCAGACTGGACCTCGTCTACAAATCTAGAAAACAGCCAGTGAAGAAGAGTCTAAAGTTGAGTTGGGAATGGTGAATGAGGGTAGTAGGGAAAATATGATGATCTTGGTCATTTGCACAAGCAGAGCACAAAATTCAGATGATGACCAAACTCTCTGAGCATTGCCCACCATTGCAACAGACCCTTCACTGTTTTCCTACTTGAAACCAGTTTTCAGGACTTCTGGGGAAAGACCAATTCAGTTCTAAGTGTTGGAGAAAATGAGAATATTAATTACTGGCAAAATGTTACAGAGCATAGGAATGATTCATAGTGAAGAGAAAAGCAGACAATAAGAGGACTAGAACCCAATAATCATAGTTTTGCACCGAAACAAATTTCTGTAATCACCCCATTTTCATTAAAAATAATCAGAGTACAATTGCTTTTACTGACAAAGAGAGTCTAGTCTCTTTAAATTTGGCCTGATGATTGACACAAGTGCAGCATGAGTGATAATTGACCTAGTGAGACTTTTAAAGTTTGCTTTACAACCCAGCAGAGTGGTGTGTACCCATCACCTGCCTCTCTGGGCAATGCGTGTTCAAGGACAGTTTGAACTGAGCTGCATAATGAAACTTTGTCATAAAAAAACAAAAGACAAAAAAAAATTGTTTTTACTAGTCTAGTATAATATCTCAGAAGGGGACTACATGCATGTGTGTGTACACACAAGTATGTGTGTTTGGTGTACTGTGTATGCATGCACATTCTGTGTGAGAGCAGCTGCACATATACCAGAATGCATGTGTGGAGGTCAGAGGAAAATCTGACTTTCCACTTCATTTGAGACGAGGTCTCTTTGTCACTTGCTGCTGTTTTTAACAGACTATTTGAAACACAAGCTTCTGGGGATTCCACAGTTTCTACCTCCCATCCCGCCATAAGACTCCTGAGATCTAACAAGCTTTATGTGAGTTCTGAGGATTCAAACTTGAGTTCCACTGAGTCATCTCTGCAGTCCTGAATTTAACTTGTTAAAAGCCTTACACAGCTAGGAAGCCAGGCCCAAAACTTGTCGTCAGAACTTCCTTGTTATTGCCTGTGGATTGGAGTGAATTGCTTCTTTCAGAGGTCCCTAAAGCATTCTAAATTTCCTGGACTTGACATGTGTCTTCATGTCATTCCAAATTGCTGCAGCAAAATCCTGGACTTGACATGTGTCTTAGTGTCATTCCAAATTGCTGCAGCAAAATACATGACTCAAGTAATTTGTGGGAGGAAAGGTTTATTCCAGCTCACAAATCCAGGTCACAGTCCGTCATTGCAGAGAAGTCACAGTGGCAGGCACCCAAAACAGCTGGTCACATCACACCTGCAGTCAGAAAGCAGAGGGATGAATGGTTGCCAGTTTGTGCTCAGCTTGCTCTCTCTCTATAGTCTCAGACCTCCTGTCTAACAATGGTCCTTCTCACTATTAAGGTGAACTTTCCTACATCAATTAATGCAATCAAGACGATCCTTCTCGGGCATACTTGGAACCCAAACTTAATCTAGAGACTCCCTCTCATTGAATCCAGTGACCTGACCCCTAGGCAGATTGAAAGTCCTAACTGTCACAACATGAACTGATTTTAGTTATTCATCCATAAGACTAGGAACTCTGTAAGTCAGGTTTCAGCTATCGGTTGTTTTTATTTATTTCATTTTGTGTTGCAGTTCATCTGCATAGTTGCTGATAAATGACCATCACACAGCTTAAGGGAACAAGGAGTTTATTTCCTTACAATAGTCTGGTTATAGTTCTCAGTCCTGCTTGACGGGAGAGCATGCACCAACACCAGGGCTGAGGGAACTGGACTGACCATCACTTCATAACAGCTGAGAGATGGACAATACTTTACTTCCCAGACCAGCATGTCTGGTCAAGTGTACAGAAGGATGACGACTCTCTCAACCAGCTCTCCGTGATTTATCCAGGGCCCAATCCCACCCACCATGGGCTGGGTCTTCCCCATTAGCTAGACAATCTCCTTCAGGTTTGCTCTAGGCTTAACTCAACCATCAACTCTCTACGCAACTGTACCCAGAGCTCAAGCCCTCAACAGTCAAGTTGACAACAGACAACTATCACAATTCCCATTCCCATCTCCCCTACTTACCCTTTACAACCCTTCAACTGCCCTGCCAGATGCCCTTCTGCTTTCAAGTCTTTTCACTTACGTGGACCACTTTGCTTCATTTAGCTTGTTTTTGATGTCATATGCTTGATGCGATTCAGGTTCCGGCAGGTACCGTAAATCAGTGGGTATACCACCGAGGAAAACATCTTCCTTTTCTTTTCCATCAGTATTAATCCTCGTCAATCTCTTAGAGAGGTGTGAAGCTTCTTGAGATCTCTCCCTTTCCTGGTGAAATGTTGATAGGGCAGTTCTCATGCAATTTTTGTGAAAGCACACTATTTTCTAAGAAATCAGGTATACCTCAGTCTTATCATACCCAGGAAATAATGTCTGGCCCACCGTTGTCCCATTTCAGGTTCTTGTAATCTTGGGGACGGATGTGATTTACAGGTCCTGTTTAGGGCTAAGCAATCTATAGTCACTTATTTTCTGCAATTTGGACAGCTATGCTTTTTCTGTAGTAAACATTTTCTGCTGCCAAGAAAGACTTTGAGGTTGAGTCCTGAATACTTCTCCAATCTATGGGTATAATAACAGATGCTTGAAAGGCAGTTTGGTGTGCCATTTCACAGCTAAACATTTGTAGCCTGTTTTTCCCCTGGGACCCATGTCCTCCCCTTTCATAAGTTCTTATCTAGTTTTTAGTAACAGGACCATGTTCCCTTCTGACAAGTTAGGGTGATCTGGCTATGACATCTGTCACCCCATTGGTCTCCAGAATTGATTCGACTGATCTGGCTGGCTAAGTGGGTATGGCCTTCCTTCCTCACCACTCCTTGTATGTCCCTCCCAAAGCTGCATGCTCAGTCTAAGAGGAGGACCTTCCCTAAATAGAGAAAGATCATTCTTCCATCAAGGGTACACCAGTATCTGAGATTCCCTAATCGACCCTCCAAATAAATTCTCAAGCTATTATTTTCAAAATGGGCTTTGTAAGCTTGGCTCCATGAAGTCAATCTTAGTTCATGCTTGTACAGTTAGATTTGTGTCTAAGCACATCATCCTCAAATATGAACTCAGACAAACCTTGCTAATATCCCTAATTTTGTTCTATTATAAGGAGAGCAGATTCTCCAGCAGCTTGCAGAGTATCTTCTGGTACTCTGAAAGTTAGCCATCAATAATTCTTCATTTTGTTTCAAAACTATAATCTACTAAATTGTGAATTACAGAAAACTTAAAAGAAACACATAGTAAATATTTACACATAGTAAATATGAAAGAACCAACAATACAGTAAAAACATAAAATCCTAATCATTCCATCAGCTTCCTCAGCTCATTCAGGACTGTGCAGTTAGGCCTTGTTCTTCTTGATCTTAGATGAGCAGTTGATTAACTTGGCTTCTCCATTCAAATTTGGAAATCCTCGTTCAGAAAGAGGCTTGATCTCAATATTGCTTATTCTCTGTGAGAAGCCTTACTCAATATGCTCATCAGTGTCCTTTCTAGAGGTCCCGCAGGTGTCCCTTCTGCTAAAGAGGAAGCTGGCTGGATGGTGCCTGACAGAACTTTCAGAAAGCATCAACATAGAAAAATATGAACAGCAAGAGTTAAAATGGCAATGGTCAAAGATTTGAAGAGTGTATATTGTGAAAACAATGTAATCGTCAAGGAAATTCAGTTGTGTCTCTGATAGACAACATTTTAAGATGATAACTGGAATTACCACTAATAACATTTTATCAGGATTGATGTGCAATGAGCTTAGGGACGAATTCCTAGGTACTTTATAAGTACTTTACACACCTCTGGAAGTACTTACATTAATAGCATTTACCTGGGCTGGAGAGGTGGCTCAGGGGTTAAGCCTCTGCCTTGCAGGCAGAAGGTCCTGAGTTCGGATCCCAGATCCCACGTATAGACGCCGGGCGGAAGCGGGGCGGCCTGCGCTTCTGGTCCTGGTAGGGCAGAGCCTGTGAATCCCGGGGCAGAAGGAGGTGGAGGCGTCCATGGTGGTTCCCGATTCGTCCGTGGTTCTACACACACACATACACACATGCGCGCGCACATACATACACACACACGCACAATTGAATAAATAATAATAAAGAAAATTTTAAAAAAATAGCATTTACCTATGCAAAACTGGAAAGGTTAACCAGCTGTTCTTATTGGGGAATGTTTCCCTTTACCAAGGAGATGGCTTTGTAGAAAACCTGCAACGTCTTGAGATGAACAAAGTAAGCCTTGGACCGGGTAAGAACAATGTTTTCAGTTATTGTGATCACCAAATTTATTCTTTTGCCCATACTCAATGGGTAAGGCAAAGACAGTTATTTTTAGTTTCTTCAGGGAATTGAGCAGCAACCTCAGTCTTAGCATTAATTAAAGGACTAGCCTGCCTATAACATTATTTACTTTTATGGTATAAAGATTTTCAACTGATGTGGAAACACAAAAGGTTTTATGATCCAGGCTTCTGGATTTATTGTGTTTTTTTTATTAAGTATTCAACTGAGGCTTTAGCATACATTCCTTCTCTTGAAGTGCATTGCTCCGCTCTGGCCCCATTAACCAATGAAAGGAAGATTTCCACAAAGTCTCATCTAGCTGAACATCAGCCTACAATTGGGCCATTTTCAGGTGGTAGTGGGGGAGCTACGGTGGGTACAGGTTTTAAATTCTGTCTGAACTTGATTGTATAAGGAGTTTTGCAGGCTGACCTGGACACTTTTCTCAAAAACATTTTTCTTTCAATTTAATACTACTTTCTTTGGTATTAGAACATTTATTTAGAGCGAACATTCTCTCAAAATCCTCTTGAATATAAGAGTTATTCCACATAAAGGATCTGTCTTTCTGGCCACAAACAATTTAATGTCTCTAAAAGTATATCCATTCCAGAATGTGTCTGAAAACCAACAATACCTTAATCTTGGACACAAGAGGCACCCTCAAAATGATGCAGAAGAGATAAAACCCCTAATTCAAGAGCAAAGAGAAAGGAAAGATTGTCATTGCTGCAAGAAGTGAGAATGATGAAGATGTTAGAGTCCCGACAAACTGACATGACCATGTTGCAGGATAGACGTTGAGAGGGAACTCCCCCGCTCCGCATTAGCAAGGCAGCAAGGAGAAAGTTACGAAGACCAGTACTGACGGAGACCCGCCAATCAGACTTAGATAACTTCCCTCCACCCACAAAAGCTTCTGAACTAGGCAGCTATAAACGGAATGCCTAGGACACTGAGATTTCTGTTCATACAAGTGTTAACACTTCAGTCCTTACCCACGACTTGAATGTCAGTCCTCAAAGATACTAAATGAGAGAAGCAGAAACACCACTGGAGGGAGGGGGTCTGTAACAAGAATACTAATTTATGGGCTGGAGAAGTGGTTCAGGGGTTAACCTCTGCCTTGAATGCAGAAAGATCTGAATTTGGATCCCAGATTTCACGAAAGAATTCTGGGTGGAAATGGCAGCGGCCTACACTTCGGCTCTGGAAGATGGGGCCTGGGACACCCCAAAGTAAAGCCAAAAGGAGGTAGAAAAATCCAGGATGATTCTGGAAGTCACTCTTGGAACTCCATAGGGATACACAGTAACCTTTGATACACACACACACACACACACACACACACACACACACACACACAAAGAATACCAATTCACAATGAACCAAGAACTAGCTCTTCTGTTTCTTCTTACAAGTCTAAATCTTAGAAGAAAGAGAGAGCGGTTCCTACTCCCCTCACTTTGCTTGACCCTGAGCATATAACCGAGAATAAAATATATTTATTTATATTGGCTTGCTCAGGGATCCTGAGATTTCAGCTGCAGTTTCTGGAAGAACGAGACACCCAGACCTCCTACTTTTGGTGACAAAACTGGGACAGGAAAATTACTTCTCTTCTAACTTGAGTCCAGTGTAGTGAGAGGTCCCAGAATTACCTGACAATAAACATATGGCCAGAGGAGACAGGAGCATGTACACAGGTGTACTCAGGGCCAAGTCCCCCACCCAGTACCCTGACACAAACTCCTGTGCCAAGCTTGGCAACCGGTGAGGACCGAGGCCCTCAGGAAACAGATGCTCCGGCTCTTAGTGGGGTTTTCATGTGACTAGCAACGGGCAGTCTGCCTCTCTGCCAGCTGGATTCCAGGCCACTCCATGGATGGAGGTCAAAAGCAACTTTATTTCCTGGGGATTTTGTCAGCCAAGTGTGTCTTCTTTACGTGGCACGTTTACATTTTAAACCTTTGTAGCGTCTCAGGTCCTTGCAAAACCCAAGGTATGTGCTACCACAGGAAATCCCCGCTGAGTCCCTCTCAGGGCAATTTCTGAGGTAGATAGTGTATCTGTGACATGCATGAAAGCTTCAGGAAGGATTGGTGACGCTCGTGGTGACAGAGACGGTGCTGCATAATGCAAGTGCCCCTCAGGGGATGTGGACAAGGTTCCTGCACAGGCTGACATCATCGTGGGCCTGGCTCCAGCACTGTGAGATGTGGTTTCTGTGCCCACAGAGAAGCTGCTGTCTGTTAACTCTCTCGCATCTGAAGCCTGTTTCTCATCTCCAGAAGACGTTTGGCAATCCTTCCAGAGTTAAGTAATCCTAGGCATTTTCTTCTAATTCTTCTTTTCTTTTTGTAACATTTGCCCTCTACTTTTCGCAAACTGGAAAAATGAGATTGTTTCTATTTTCAGGTCACAATTTGGTTTTGTAACTGAAAATATTTAGAAGAAAAGGTGAAATTCAAAGTATTAATTTCAAGCAGTGATATTCTGGCATCTGTATTTTCTTGTAAATGTCATGAATTCCTGCTACTTCTCTACAAGGAAAACTCCCTCCTGTTCACTAAGGTCTTTACAGTTTCGGAAACTCTGGCATCATTAATGTAACAAACAGCATCTACAAAGCCCACCACCTGGAGCCCATCCTTAAAACAGTTCATTCGCAACGGTAAATGCCAAGGTCACTGAGTTAACAAGTTATTTCTCTTAGGAGAAGCAGGATGAAATGTCTTACAATGGACACCATGGGATTGTGCCTCACTAACGTGCAAGAACATCTATGATCAAGAGCAACAGAAAATATGAATGTAATGAGAATCATCCAGAGATCAGTAAAAGACTTCATTCTACTCACTGAGATTCTGCTCGTTAGTGGTGCAAAACGGGCCTCCCACAATATTGTCAAAATAACATGGTGACATTAGATAGTTCTACAAAGAGGGTGACTCTGTGCATTGCAGAGGTTGAGAATCACTCTTACCTTCTACTCCGCAGCAATAGCCACCAGATGACTCTAGACATTGCCAAATGTCTCCCAGGAGGAAGAACTATCCCTGACCTCATAGGTGGCAAGGAATAATGGCTTTCACAGAATCTGGATGAAGCTTCAGAAGATGGAAGGAAAAGTTGGGAATATTTTTGAAATTTGGAAAGCTGTGCATCTTTTGGTGTGAGAGTGGAAGGATATGGATGCGTGGGAATCATAAAACTATCACTGTGCAGGATTTGTGGACACAGCAAGATAATGATTTTGAGAAGAGGAGCTGCAAAAGTTTCCAACCAATAAACATTTTCTTGTGAAACTTTCTGTTGAGGAATCAATGGATCTTTGAGAGAAGTTTCTAGAACGATCAAGAAATAGCTATTATCTTTTAGAGCAAGACTTTTGCAGACTGTAAGGTTATACTGATAGTATAGGAAAGTCACGATAATAGACTTCATGAGGCTGTGAAGCATTTCAGATTTCAGTGGCGTCCTTAAGTTTCTTGATTGGATCTCCCCCTTGTTTTGGCCCCTACCTTTTTATTATTGCTGTAATAGGAGAAGCCAATATGAGTCATAGGCGGCAGGTCTGGAAGATAACTCAGTTGGTAAAGTGCTTGCTTTCCAGTTCTGAGGACCTGAGTTTGGTCCCGAGAACCCACATAAAAAGCTGGGTATGGTTGAGCATATTTGTAATCTCAAGGCTTGGGAGACAAAGATAGGAGGATGCTTGGAGCTTGATGGACAGCCAGTTTTGACTACTTAGTTGGCTCTAGGCCAATGAGAGATCCTGACTCAGAGAATGATGACATTCAAGGAGGTTGTCCTCTGGCCTATGCATACACACATGTAAATGAGAGAGAGAGAGCGAGAGAGAGAGAATAGTGGCTAGTTGCAGGAGACAACAGTTAAGAGGGTGGAACTGGGAGCTCCTGTTTAGGTTTCCATCTAAGCTTTACCATACTGCTGATCATCATGATATGTACAAACCTATATTTGCCATAGACTCAACTATATATTGAGGTTAATAATAAAGTCTTCTTTTTCAGGCTGGGTGGAGTTTGAGCAAAATAATAATGAAGTGGCTGTGCTTGGACCATTCCACCTTCAGAAACTGCTACAATCACTCTCTTGTCTATAAACTCTAAGAAAGCACAAGGCTTAACAGGATGCTGAAGGGCTTTGAAGGTAAAGGCTCTCGCCACAGGGCCTGAGACCTGAGTTCAATTCCCACAGCCCACATAATAAAAGTAGAGAACAAACTCCCCCAAGTTGTGCTCTGAACACTACCCATGCACCATGGCATATGCATTCACACACACACACACACACACACACACACACACACACACACACACATACACACACACACGCGCATATATACATACACAGATAAGATAAACAAATGTTAAAAAATTAAAGAAACAAGGAATCTAGTGAATTTTTCCCTAGAAAAATGGAGGGAGAAGTGGATCCTTTCTATATATTCCTCTATCCATGTCTTAGGTATTACCCCTAGAATGTATGGGGTGACCTGACCAAGAGTTAGACAGTGATATTGTTTGTGAAGGTAGAGAATCCAAAAGAACAACATGGCATTAGCACAGAGAGGGTTAAGATCTGAAGATAATCCTCTAGAATGTTGAGTCTATTTTCCATATTCCATCATAAAGATGATGGTTTTTAAAAATATATAGCCATGGCCTTGAACCTGTTACACTGTGGGATTCTGCTTTCTCTCTCCCAAATTTCAAAACAGACCACCCTCAGCCTAGAAGTCAACTTATACAACAGAGAGAGAGGATCTTAGCACCCTGACAGGATGGAGCCTATAGAGGAGCAATAAAGTGGACAACAATGGCCGGAGAATACCAGTGACCTGACAATGCTCACCCAGAATCAGGCCAACTTAATCTCTCCTCATCCTAAGGCTTAGGGAACCTCTCAGAAGATAGGGCAGTAAGATTATAAATACCTAATGATGGGAAGGCCCACCATTGGACAAGACATTCCATTCAAGGCAGGACTGCTGCATCCAGGAACTCACTGAAGTGAGACTTGTCCTTATCAGACCTGCATAATGACTGACATACCAACATGCTCCCATAGAGTATCAAGGAACTCAAGAGAGATAAGAACATATAGTGGAAACCTTAGAGACTAGAGCTGGATGAGTGAAGGGAAATTCCCCTATCAGTGGGGTGGCCCGAGGAAAGACAACTTGCTATGCCTCAGAGGCATGAACCCCTACAAGAGTAGATAAGCCAGAGGGAACTCTGGGGTCTTTAGAGGTGGCCAGGTAAGAGGACGGGAGTGGAATGGATTGATGAAGGGAAGGGAGGGAATGGGAATGGAGGGAAGCAGGGATAAGTATTCAATAGCTTGTAAAACCAGAAAATAATAATTAAAAAAAAAGCCACCTTCTTCAAGGTAGATGACATAGCTACTTCATTTTCATTTTCTCAATGAATCCTTATTCCATAAGGCAAATATTTTGATGAAAAGTCTGATACTCAGATCCAAACCAATTTGCTGAGTAGACCTATCCATGCATGGAAGCAAAATTTAAGGCTATGTCTTCTGGGCTGCAAAGTGGTTGACTCTTCTTTTACCATATACTTTGGTACATACTCATCATCTATTCTTCAAAGTAGCAATAAACAGAACAAAAACAAAGATAACACCTCACATCTTTTCAGTCACGTTTGTACAGAAATTGGGTCTAAGCCACACATGAGCTGGTCTTCAGTATGTTGGCAAGAAACAGAAATAATGGGGAGGGATTCTTCCAATCTGACTGAAGAGTGGTGAAAACACTCAGCCTACATTGCCAGGCCAGTTGTTTGCTTAATTCTAACAAAATAAATGAAGTAGACTGAACCCATTGGTCGAAACTGAATTGTTCTTGATAGAGCTGGGAGGGGGAAAAACAAACAAAGAAAACTACCCCCCCAAGACACTATCTTACCCTAAGTGCAATGCAAGAATTGTGTAAGTTTATTTGGTAAAGAAATGCTTATTATCTGGGTCAGAAGAATTTTCCTGGAAAACATGGTGGTGGATAGGAGTGACATTTTGATTAAATACTTTGTAGGAAAGTGTCTTCAAAAGTAGATTCCCTGGATGGTCTTTTTTTATGGTAAAGATGTTATTGTTTATGGTAGGTAACATAAATAAACAACTAAATGCAAATAAATTTGTAAGCTTTCTTTCTTTCATTCTTTCTTTCTTTCTTTCTTTCTTTCTTTCTTTCTTTCTTTCTTTCTTTCTTTCTTTCTTTCTTTCTTTTCTTTCTTCTTCTCTCTTGCTAACACAAATCAGCATTCTTTATTCTGTTTTACCTCTGCCCAGCATTGATTGTGGGACTGTGAGCAAGTCGCTTGATCTTCCTGGGTCTCAATTTCCTCCTTTCTAAGAAGGAAGGGTTGGCTATATGAGTCTATAATGTCCCTTCCTGGCTTGACTCAAACCAATTCGGAGGTTATTAACTGTCTAGTGCCCTCTACAGGCGACTCTCTCAGCAATGTGAGAACCCATGGAGATTCTAGCAAAATTCCCTCTTTATATTTAATTTTATAACTTGATGTCTGTAAATGTATATGATAAATATATATAATAGAGTTATAATTAACTCTATGAATCATGGTTGCAAGGCAAACTAAAAGTTACATTTCATCTCCGCCTAATTGCACAGAGAAAGTATATGGGGAAGCACTTTGGATGTGAACTTTTCTGAGTCCTTTGGAAAAAAGGCTGATCAGCGTGAATGCAGCTTCTTGATATTCAGTTCAGTAGCATCTGATAATGACCTTTCTGGCTCTTGCAGTTGTCATCAAAACATCCTTCCCTCCCCTGCTCAGACTACACTGGAACTCAACATTTTCTAAGCTTTTGATGTACTTGCTACACGGGAGAGTTGATGAACTGTGGATTTTTCCATTAGACTAGGAAATAGTTGCTTGAGCTTCGCATGTAATTACATGAGACCCTCAGTGTAAGGGTGGCTTCCTCACAGCCTTTCCTGCTACCGATGGGGAGGTCCTTCCCTGACATTGCCAGGAAATGTATGCATGTTCAATAGCTGATTGATTCACTTCAGTTCAAGGATTGCTGAAATGTTTAATCCTTCATTCCTTCATGCTGAGACCTACCCAGAAGGTGGGACACACTCTTCATTGCCAAGGTGGAGGACATAGGAAAATGTCTTAGAAAACCTGCAGGTAACTCTGGTTGTGTGTAAACCCACTTAAAACATTAAAAATTAAAGTGTTGTTTTAATTTTTTATTATTATTCAAGCAACATGGATGCTTTGTGGAATGTCATCAACTCAGGAAAGGAAAAATATAAAAATAATAGCAATGTATTCCTATCCCCCATAGATGACCACTCCTTACATTTCTGTGTGTATACTTAAAGCTTTTTCTATGCATATATAAATATGCATTTACATATTTTTATCAAAATGAAATCTTGTGTACATGCTACTTGTAACCTGTCTTTTTTAAGTTAATGATCTCTATCTTTTCTTGCCAATAAATTTCCATCCTATCTAAAATCTAGTCTGTATTCAAATTTTCCTGCTTGAAAATGTCCTTTACAGTTGGTTTATTCAAACCGCACTGATGTATAGGAAGAAAGAATACTACATAGCTTTTAATTATCACGGCCCTTAATGCTCAATAATCTAGCATTGTTTCTGCCTTTTATTGTTTTTTTATACTGTTTATATTGGTTTGTTGGAAAAAAAGAACAAGGAAGGTTGAAGTTTAACTGGGGTTTCTTTTCAGCTTTTATTCTTTACATAAACCAGAGTTTTAAAAAATGTACATTTTCTCTTCACCTACAAGAGCCACTGCCTTAATGGTGTAACAGATGGTCAACTTTTAAATGTAAAGCTTTTAGTCTAAAATGAAATATGTAAACCTTCTCAGAAGCTTGGAAAACGTCTTTTTTTTTTCCTTAAGTTTCTCCATCCTAGAACAAAGGAAAATCAGTCAAAATGTATATAAGATCCATGGGAAGGTATCTGGTGAACAAAACAGGTCTGGGCTTGTCTTCAAAGAGCTGATGTCTTAGCAGGGAGTGAGATCTTGTGTGTGTGTGTGTGTGTGTGTGTGTGTGTGTGTGTGTGTGGCCAGAAATCAACCACAGATACTGGTCCATTCACCTTGTGCTTTGTTTGTTTGCTTATTTGCTTGCTTCCTTGTGAGACAGGGTCATTCACTGTCCTGGGCCTGTTGATTTGCTAGGCTAACTGGCCAGCATGTCCTAGGAATCTGCCTATCTCCACCTTTCCAGTGCTGAGAGTACAAGTCTACACTACCATGCCTGGTTCTGGAGATCAAACAGGTCCTCATGGTTGCACGGCAAACGCTTTAGTGCCTGAGCTCTTTCCCCAGCACCTGAACTTAAATGATGATATAAAATGATGAGAAGATAAAACGGAGGCTTCAAGGTGGAGGAACAGGCTTGAAGGGAGATGGCTCTGGCCTGGCACAAAGGAAGCCTTCTCTAGAGAACTGGTTGTTAAGAAGCAAAGAGGGCAAAGGCTGCTCTGAGCAATAGCAGGCAACAAAGTATGGAAGTTTAGGAGTCATTGCTGGGATGGCCAGCTCACTCAGCCTAAGGGCCGTGCGAATTATTTGACTTGGTTATTTGAATAAGAAGGAACCACCAAGAACTTTATGTGGAAAAAAGACATGACCTAACTGATGTTTTACTCAGAACTTGTGACTATTGTGTAAAGAGTGCATTTAGGGGACAGGCAGGATGACAAGGAACCTGGTACTATGCCACTGGGATTGTCCAGCTGATAGTTGCTGATCTGGTCTTGATTGATAGTTGGAATGGATGAGTAAGAATGATTTTAGAGATATTTGGTTAGTGAAGTAGAACCAGAAAAACTTGGGCACTGATTAGGAGAGGGGAGAAAGAGGTGGAGGAGATGATTTATCATCTGGATCATTTCTGTTTCTGTAGAAGTGACTGCAGTTCAATTCAAGTTGGTTCAGACCTAAATGAAATGCATTGTCTCATACTGAAAGTCCTAGGGTAGACTGGAAACTTTAGACATGGCCCAGATGATGTCTTAGCGGTGCTTCTTTTTCCTATTCTTTCTCTCCTTTGTTGACTTTACTCTTTCTTTAATGCTCTTTCCTCACAGTGACAAATAGCTGATGACAGCTTTAGGATTGCATCTTTTATAGGATATCACCTCTGGCAGAGAGACCTCAATTTTCAAGAAATGTCTTAAAGTGGAGACTCATTAGCTTATTCTTGGTAATATTTTTACCCATGAAGCTCAAGAGTAGAATCATTTTCATCAGGAGCCAATGCACATGGTGCAGAGAAGCAAATATGGAGACCAGTTACTGGTACAGTGGAGAATGAATGACAGACAGGGAAGAGTGACAGCACTTACTGGTAGTAATCATAGATGGGCAGCACCTATCCATCTTACAGGCACACCTAAATGGACGGGTGTGGCAAATGACTGCAATGTAGAAAGCAAAGCCACATCATGAGTAGATTCTGGACTATCAATGTCAGAGGAAGGAAGCAACTATGGACAAAGCCCTATCTGCCTTCAAAGCAATCTACAATGTCGCCTTGGGCAAAGCCCTGTCTGGTTCATTTCTCTAGCTAAAAGTTGCTTGTACTTGGTTGACCTTCCTATTGAGTACATTGCATAATGCAAGAAATTCACAGCCTCCTTACTCCCATGGCCTTCCAACCTGCTGATGATTATTATGAGTTTATCTATATAATAAACATACCTGGACCAAGTAATTGTTGGTGAGTCCCTATTGGAGTTTGTAGCCTACCTGATCCCAGCTTTTCTGTATGTGTCTTTGCTGTTTCTTCATTCTCCTATCACCCCAACAGAGTACTGTCATATGGGTCATGGGAGGGTACTCCCTTGAGAAGAATATTGAGAGAACGATCACATATTCAGGTTTGCATGTGCCTAAGGATGTCAAATGAGTTGATGGTTGCACGAGTCCAGTTCTAAGTAGAAAGTTCTTGGCAGCAGTTTAGGATTCTGAAGATAGCAGTAGGATATAGGTGAGATCATCTGATGAGCATGTCAAAGAGAAACTTCAATAGCTGGGCAATAGAGGGGAAGAAGAAGGAGGGGGAGGAAGAGGAGGAGAGGAGGAAAGAGGAAGACTAGTGAGAGAGAGAGAGAGAGAAGAGAGAAAAGAGAGGGAAATAGCAGAAAGGAGGAGGAAGAAGAAGAGGAGAAGAAAGTCAGAGGGTTAGAAAGAAAACAAGTGGGAACTGTGCTACTAAAGCCAAGACTCTTTCCCAAAGGTGAATGCAAAGTGGCTAGCTGAATGCCACACCTCTGAGAGACTGAGTCACACAAGCAAGCACCAACTAAAGCAATAGCACGGTACTTGCTGGCGGTGCTAGAGCAAATCTGAGCAGAGCAAAGAGGGAATGGTCAGCTTTCATGGGGAAAATTTCTGTGATCAGAAGATGGAGGGCTAAGGAAGTTTTTAGTCAGTTAATCAATCGGGTAGTTAATTAGTTAGCTTATTGAAAAGAAAAGTGAACTTGTTGAAAAGGAGCTGGAATTATCCAAGTTCAGAGATTTAAGCAGATGAGATTCAAAACCAAGCTGGATGGAGGAACCCTTGGAATGTAATGCAGGACCACCTTCCTCACTGCAACTGGAAGGGGAAAGGCCTAACACACATGTAGGAACGTGCGCAGCTCTTGTGGTCAGAAGCAGAAGTCATTTCCATACGAAGGCTTCATCTGTGAAGTAGGAAGGTATGTCGTCTCCTAAAAATGAGCAAGGAATCCGAGGTTTGCAGACAAGAGATATTTGAAACAGGATGTACAATAGCAAACTCAAGGTACAGTGGAATCTGTGCACAGGACCTGAGCCCCAGAGGGGGCTGCTGGTGATTTCCTCCTGCAGTGACATGGCATTGAGAAGGACAGCTGGTCCTCCAGATGTGATGGAAAATTAAGTGTAGGAGAAATGAGCTGGCAGTAGAGTAGAACCCACCTTAATATCATGCACAGAGGCCAAAACTTCAACTGTGTAAAATAGATAACACTACTATGACTATCTTGGTGGGAAGAGGATGTGGACCAATGGAAGATGCAGATCAGTGGAGGATGGGAGCCAAGCACCAAATACTGTCTACTGAGTTTGCATTATGGCAAGAAGTTCTCATGGGTAAAGACTGAGTTTCTAAGAGTGCTTGAAAGGTTAAGCTATGAGATCTCTGTTGAAGAGAAGAAAGTGCAGAAAGAAGAAAAATGACAATGACCAAGGAAAGTCTCGAAGAGATAGGAAAACAGTTAGGGGGGACTGCCACGAACAACACAGTCAGCTCAGGAGGAGTGAAGGCCTTGGACAATGGACCATCGCTGACATGTGTCGGAAGACCCAGTTCAAGCTACTCCACTTACTAACACATGGCTTCCCCCCAACTTCACAGTCCTTAATTACAAATGAAGAATAGTATCTTTCCTGCTCACTTACCAAGCTACTGTCAAAAACAATGTAAAATATAAGCTATATTGGAAAACAGAACCAAACCACCATGGTACAGAGCGAGAAAGGAATATGGTTATCTAAGACTCCTCTCCAAATGCTGCTGGCCTCAGCAGGTGTGGCAGGCTTAGGTTCTTGGAAGAAAACAGGTTTTCCGCACTCTGCCTTTAGCTGTTGCTGCTCTCTAACAAGCTGTTCCCCAGCAGTGCTGTGGTTCTATTTTAATTTTTTAATTATTTGTTTTTATTCCGTAACAATCAAACCCTCCTGGAGATTCCATTCCCACCTATTAAACCATTAGATCAGGGACTCCGCCTCAGGCACTGATGCTTTGAGTGAAGCTCTGAAGGAGTTTCTCTCCCTACTGCAGTTGTGTGTGTGTTTTTTTTACCCTTTAGCGTTATTTCTTCCCATTCTCCTTTTCCTATTGTTACCTTCTAGGGGTCTGGATGGGATTTATTTTCTCCACCAGGTAAAGACTTAATTTATGCAGCAGGAAAAGATTGAAGATGTACAAGGCCAAAGTTTATTTATTTATTTATTTTAAATTTTTTATTATTTATTATTTAGTGCATGTATATGTGTGCGCATGTGTGTATGTATGTGTGTGTGTGTAGAACCACGGGCGAATTCAGGAACCACCATGGACCACCTCCACCTCCTCCTTGACTCTGGGATTCACAAGCTCCGCCCTACCAGGACCGGAAACGCAGGCCGCCCCCGCTTCCGCCCGGCGTCTATACGTGGGGTCTAGGATCCGAACTCAGGACCTTCTGCCTGCAAGGCAGAGGCTTAAGCCCTGAGCCACCTCTCCAGCCCCCCAAAGTTTATTTTTTAATGGTGTTTTAGGGTGAGAGTTGGTTTAAGTAAAGTGCAGCCACAGAAGTCAGGAGGGGAATCCACATGTGCAACCTACTCTTCCTCTCCCCTGTAGAAAACTTTTATTAGATAGGCGAGGAGGGGAAGGCTATTTCTATTTTTTCTTTGAGACTGGTTGATTTCAGGAAAGGGTAAGTGAATAGATTAGACTGTTCTGGACCGTATTTCACACGTCCAAGCTGGGTCATGTATATCCAGGCAGGTGAACTCTGAATCACCGCTGGCAGAGAAGCAGACTTTTGTTCCTGCGTCTTCAAGGAGAAGAAGGAAGAAGCGAATTGCCATTGTGGTCACCTTGGGAGTCTGTCAGGGAACTTCTGCCCTGGGTCCTGTCCCTCTATTGTATCCCTGTCTGAAGGGTCTATCTAACACCTATACTACATTGTCAATCCTACTCTAGGGAAAAAAAAAGATCTTTGTCTTCCCATGACTTACTGTTTCAGTAAATAGTGCTGTCATCCACCAAGTTGACGAAGCCAAAATGTGAATTGTTTTCAGCATCCATAATTAGCTTAATACTCTTTTAGAAAAATCTAGTCATTAAAGTATTCACTGCCGACCAGCGGCCATCATCTGAACCATAGACCACGGCGATATTCTTGAATCCATCCAGCAATCACCATTCCCACCATTTACTGCACTGATGAGGGGAATAATCTGCCTGTAGTCCATTTTCCTCCAAAGTCTACAAGTTCACTCTTCAGAATCATCACCTTCCCCCTCCTTCTCCTCCTCCTTCTCTTCTTCTTCTTCTCAGCCTCCTCTTTTTCTTTCTTCTCCTCCTCCTCCCCTTTCTCCTTCTTACTTTATGAAGAAAAGAGATTCATTCAACTCACAGTTTGGAGGCACAAAGTTCAAGCAAAATTGTGCCGACTCTAGCAAAGATTCCCGCTGACTGAATCACATCATTTAGGAGTGTGCGTGTGTGCGTGTGCGCGTGCGCGTGCGCGTGTGCGTGTGCGTGTGCGTGTGTGTGTGTGTGTGTGTGTGTGCATCCACAAGAAATCATAAGACAAAGCTGGGAAAATGGCTCCAGAGTTAAAGCCTTTGCCTTGAAAACAAAAGGAACTGACTTTGGATCTTGGATCTTACATGAAAATGCCCAGTGGATAAAGGGGAAAAAAATCAATAGGGAAGACAGTGAATAAACCTATAGGTAGGAAGACAGTACATCAAAGTGCTCTGTCGGAAGCTGTTATATCCAGAGAATGGGCACTAACAGTAGAAACCTAAATCTGGATCTAAAGCTGGATGAGTGGAGGGAAATGCACATAACAATGGGGTGGCCTGAAGAGAGGTAACCTGATATACCATGGAGGCCTGAGCACCCATAGGAGTAGACAGGTCAGAGTGAACCTTGGGGTCCACATGGAAGCACACAGGCAGAGGGTAGGAGGGAGTGGGAGACAATGGTGAAGGGAAGGGAAGGAGGGAAGAGAGAGAAGCTGGGATGAATACCCAGTATGCTTGTAAAAGTAGAAAAAAATGTACTCAGTGGAAATGGTGGCAGCTTGTAACTTTGTCCCTGGAAGGTGGAGCCTGGGAAACCCCAGAGCAAAGCAATAAGGAGGTAGAGCAATCCAGGATGATTCCCATTCCCAACGTCACCCATGGGTCTCCATAGGTATACACACTCAAGTACACTCTTGCACACACACACACTCACAAAATCACACAGCAAGAGCAGTTCTGGGGACGGGCTTGGGCTTCATCACAACTTGCTTTCACAAGAACTAATGCCAGGCTCAAGGTCATGCTCGAAGTGACCTCCCACTGGGTGCCACTTCTTAAAGATCTCACCATCTCAACATCGCCACACTGGCGACCCCAAACTTTTAAAACTAGGAGTCCTAAACCACAGCAGGCTCTTTTGCTTGCTGTCATCAGGGGGCCCCGGGCTGGCTTGCTTTAGTTTTACAGGAACACAATGCATTTATGTCACTCCCCTCCTCTTACTACCTGTGCCGCCCTCCTCCTTTCCCACGGTGTCCTTTTTCCTCCCCGGCCTGTCTCCCTCCTACTTTCATGTCTTTTTGCACGTGTGGGATGTCTGTTCTGGGAAGCGCCATGGTGAGCTGTGAACAGGCCAAACATTATCCAGGTCTTGTGGACATGCAGTAGACATGCGGCAAGTTCTTGGGCATGGCGGCCCTGTTGTGACAGAGAATACTGTCTGGTAGTACCCCTCCCCATTCGCAAGTCCTTACATTCTTACTGCCTCCTCTTCTGAAACCTTAGGATGGGGCATGATTTAGATGCCCCATTTAGGGCCAAGAACTACACAGTCATTTATTCTCTACACGTTGACCAGTTGTGTAGAATCTTCTTAAAACATGTCAGAGTGAAATCTGCAAGTGAAATCTGCTTCTTTTCCTGCCACTTGGGCCAAGTCTCCCAGCCCTGCTCTGGGTCCTGGAAGTGCCCAAGCCTGCTTTCTGGTAGGCCCTTTGCCATTGTTTTCTGCTTGCCTTAAAGAGTGTTACTCTCCCCAGCTGGGGTCTTTGTTGTTTTTCAAATCTCAAAGTTAATGCCATCTCCCCTGAGAATCCCACCCTGACCACTCAGCCAAAACAAGGCTGAGAAATTCTACTAGTCTTACAGAAACACACATTCTTACACAGTCCTTTCTTGTCTACATCTCTTTTCCTTTCCCACCCTTAAAAAGTTCTTTTTAACCCATCTCTCAAGTTAGCCTGTGGTATATATGGACATTACTTAGAATCCCTGAGTACCACTGGGGAGCTAAATTCGCGCAATACACACTGGCCTCCTGTCTTCCTATCTCTCTCTATCTTGCTCCTGCTTGACCATTCCTTCCCTCCCACTTTCTTCCCCTGACTCCCTTCTTTCCTTCTTTTACATAATTAATTCATGAGCTTCCATCATAGCAGTATTTCTAGATATAATGGAACTATGGTCTCTAAAAATAAAGAGCATTTCAATGACCGACATATTATTGACCCCCCAAAGTCTAGCATGGATCACAGGCACTAGGATCCTTAGAGGGAACACAAGAAAGGGTTCTAGGCAATGCTACTGAGTTCTTACACCTCATCAGAGAGGAGGACCCAGAGGGAAGTTTGACATGCACACTGAAGGTTGCTCCAGGAATGGGGGGAGGCGTGGAATGGGGGGAGGCGTGCACTGGGAGAAAGGGAGAGAAGGGGGAAGGGAAAGGGAAAAGAGGGGAGGGAACAAGGGGACCTGGGGAAGGGTAGAGGGAGGGAGGGGACTGGGGTACCTATGAAGTTTGTATGAGTGGAAAAAATAAAATAAAAAAAAAACAAGGAGTGCTCAATTTAAAATCTGAAAGCTCAGGAGAAGCGAGTCAAGATTCTGATTTTTTTTGCCCCCATTAAATTACTTTTGATTTTTAGTTTTTCTTAAAATATCTGAAGTATCAACGAAAACTGTATCCCTGAGGCCAGCAAGATAATTCAGTGGGTAAGACACCTCCTCTCAAGCCAGGCTGCCTGGGTTTGGGCCTCAGAAGCACACATGGTGAAAAGGAGAGAAGCAACTTCTGAAAGGTGACCTCTGCCATCCATGTACCATGACATGCATGGGCATGCCTTCCTCTCTCCCTCTCTCTCTCTCTCTTGCTCTTGCTCTCGCTCTCTCGCTCTCCCTCTCTCTCCCTCTTGCTTCTCTCTCTCCCCCTTCACTCTTCTTTCTCTCTCACAGATAAGTAACAAATAAATAAAAATTTAAAAGAAAGTTTAAAAGGTATTCTAATTTATTGTTGAATGAGACAATGGATGTATCCAGTTATCTTTTGTCACAATAATACAGTGGGATAAATTTCCCTAAAATTTAGTGTCTTTAAATAGTCACTTACTATTTCTTCTGTGAGTCAGCTGGGATGTTTTGTTGACCTGCACAGGGCCTGCTAGTATATGAACGTTTGACTGACCACTCAGCTGCAGCAAGCTGGCTCAGAATGGCCTTAAACTGAGGTGACTCATCTCTGTTCCATAGATCTTCTGCCTCCCAGCAGGCTAGTCTGGGCTTGTGCTGCTAGTGGAGGCAGAGTTCCAAGAGCGAAGTCCAAAACCCATACGCACATGTTGAGTTTCTGCCTGCCTCGACTTTGCTACCATCTTGTGCTCCAAGCAAGCCACGCCTGCAAGCTGCTGCATGAATGTAGCAAGCCCACAGCCACAGTACAGTCAGTCCACACAAAGGGGCTGACTAACAATGGCATGGAGGGGAGAGATCTACTTTTCTGAAAATAAATTCTTCATGTTCCTCCCCCAGTCCAAACACCATATGATAAATAGTCCAGTTATGTATAAATATTTAGTGAATCCTTGACATCTTCAAGATTTTAAGTGTTAGGGTGTTGCAGACACAGAAGTGAACATGAAAAGTGGCCATTACATTGCTATAATAGAGGGCAACAAGTCAACACATGAACACACAGAAAGTATATAATTCCACACAACAACATGTGCATCAGAATATTGTTTCAGACCTCTTTGCGAAATGCTGGTAAGATATGGGGAACAAGCAAACCTTGTGGTGGGTTTATATTGTCAAGGGAACATAATCCAGTGAAGCCACCATAACGAAGTCAGTATAGAGGTTATCAAAAAACTAAAAATAAAACTACCACAGCACCCAGCTGCACCACTACTGTCTCACAGCCAAAGAATCTAAACCTACATACTATGGAGATACTAGGACACTCATGGTTATTGCTGTACTGCTCACAAAATCCAAGATATACAGTCAGTCTAGATGTCCATCAAAAGATGAATGGCTAAAAAATATAGCACATGTAAACAGTACAATTTTATTTGCCCATAAAGAGGAATGAAATTATGTCATTCAAGGAAAAAATGATAGAAGTAGAAATCTTCCTGCTGAGCAAAGTAAGCCAAATTTAGAAAGACAAATAGTGCATGTTTTCTCTCATATGCAGAATCTAGACATATATGACATGAAGGAAGAAAGGCATTATGAGAGAATAAGAACAGGTCAGAACAGAGGGGAAGAGGGAATAAAAGAGAATAATGGAATGTATATGAAATGAAAACAGAAGGGCAACACCTGTAGGTAGAGGAGGAAGGAGACTACCAAGAGTGGGAAAGAAAGGATGGAAGAGGAATTTCATATACGAAAATGTCACAGTGAAGTTCATTCCTTTGTATTCTAAATCAAAGGAATTTCATTTTAAAAGTAAGAGAAAACAAGGGTCTCTGCTGGCAGGTCAGGTCTTCATCACACCAAGCTCTCTCTGAAGACAAAAGTGAGACTTCCATCTTTGCATTCCCAGCTCAGAGCAGCAACTGGTTCTGTAGGTAAAGGACCTAAAGTGAACAGATAACTCGGCAAATTGCGTGCGGATGAGAGGTGTGATGCTGAGAACTTAGCAACCTCACATTCTCAGGTACTCATTACTGAGAGTCCCTTTTACCACAGACACTGCCCTTCCTAGATAAGACCACCAGGGTCATTCCTGACACAATGTCTGCCAGTATGGATGGCGCTGGCAAATTTGCTCAGCATTTGGGACTATGAATGAATCATTTTGAGTAGAAAGACTCTACAGTATCTTACCTTGCTCTGTGTGAATGAAAGATAGGTTTGGACCACTGTCAACGTCTTTACAATTAATCACTGAGTTCCCTTGTCACTTGGCTAGGTGCCACAACCTCTCTTAAATGTCAACCAGGGCACCTGTCCCATACAGCAGTATGCCTCCTGGAAGATAGGAGTTAGTTCAAAGTACCAATGTATCATTCCACATTGCATGCATTCATCAAAATACATGTAATTAGATTTTTTGAATGTAAAGCACTCATATAGCTACTCATTTGGGCTTAACTGCTTTCTTGCACCATTAGTCTTGGTAGATAGCTGGCTTATTCTCATATTCCATTGCCGGGAAGAATGCACGACCCTAACAACTTGAGAGAACTAGGGAGTCTGGTTCATGTTACAGTTGAACCTAGACTACAGGGAACTAGACTCCTGATTGTAGGTTACAGTCGATTGTCACAACCAGAGAGTTGTATCCTGCATCATTGTACCACACTGTGTCCTCAGAAAAAGCTGAGAGGGGCAAGGAGGAAGTACAACCTGTATCTCCACGGTCACCCATCACATTCCAACCAGATGTCTCTGTCTTATCCACTTGCCAAGAGAACGATCGCACTCCTATTGGCTGGTTCTTCCCACCTCCATTAATTAATCTCCCACAGACTTGCTATGGCTTGTCTTAACTAAATAATTCTTCATAGGAGTGTATAAATGCTTAGTTCTCAATTGTTAAGTTGATACTTAAAATTAACTGCCATGTTGGCTCAATCTGCCTCCCAGTGTAAAAACAGAGCAAGCCAAATTCTAGTCTCCCCTCCCTGGTAGGGGTAAGTGTATGTGCCTGGGCCGAGCCAAACAGAGGCATCTGACCTGGGATGCAGGAGCATTTCTCCCCAGAATAACAACACAGGCTGGAGGCAGTGTTTTCTAACTATAGCTGTTGGTTATATGTGGGTCTGTCCCCCTCCCCCAAATTCATATGCTGAACACCTAGCTCCAGATACCTCAGGATGTAGCTTCATTTAGAGATAGAGGCATGTAGAGTTCATCAAGGTAGACTAAGGTCATGAGGGTGTATCTTAATCCAGTAGGTCTGACGTCTTATGAAAAAGAGAAACTGGATACATAGAAGGAAGGCAACATGAAGAGACACAGGAAAACACACGTGAAGACAGCCACCCACAAGACAAGGAGGGAGGCCTGGAAGAGTCCTTCTTCATGGTACAAGAAGAATCAGGTCTCTGACATATCTCTGGACCGTTAGTTTCCAGAGCCGTGAGACAATGAATCTCGGTGGCTTAAATCACCTGTGCCAGGTACTTCATTACAGCAGCTTGAGAGAACTAATACATCATCTTCCACAGAAAATTCCCCTGGCGTGGCTCTGGCTCTGGTCCTGGCCTGTTAGGTTCTCGGCTCTCCATCTTCCAGGCATTTATGAAGCTGCTAAATCTCTCCTGGAGAATTTTTTTTTAAGTATAATTCAACCAAAGTTTGTTGTTTCCAGCTAAGAAACCCAATGAATACAAATACCATGTTGTGAAGAAATTTCGCCCTGCAGGGAACTCAGTTCTTTTTTTCTTCCTCTTTCATGGAAACAGCTTGTGCCTGTGAGTTCCCTGGTGGACCCCTGGTTTTGTAGATCTGGCAGTTCTGAACTTCCTCTGTGGTTAGTGGGCTTTTGACTCATTTAACCCTGCTTCTTCCTTCCATCTGAGTTTTAAAAGTACAGCTTCTTGTATGCTTCACCTGATGGTGGGCAGATTCGTTGTCTTGATTGAAAACATCAGCTCAGATGTGTTCAAGCTATGCTGCCACGGTTGTCACGTGCTTCCTGCGATGCAAAGGCTCCACAAGAGGGTATCACTGGCTCCAGCATCTCCAGTTGGGGCTTATGAACTGGGACATGCCAGTTTTATTCCTGTTCTAGAAAATGTTTTCTAAGCAAGCTACTTGGCTGTCATTGGATTTGGACCTATTAAGACCAACTATTTATTGGCTGATGCAGTATATTGTGTATGGTGTGTGTGTGTGTGTGTGTGTGTGTTGCATGCATAAACATGTATTCAGGTCCACACTGCCCATGTACATGCAGAAGTCAGGGAAGGATGTTGGAAGTCCTTTTTATCATTCTCTCTTTATTGCCTTAACAGAGGGCTTTTCTCTGAGACTGGAGGTGAGAATTTTGTTTTTATCACTCCAACAAAAGACCTGGGACTGTAGGTCTGCACATAATCATCACTGACTATTTTTTTTAATGCAGGACTAAAGAGCTGAACTCTGGGCCTCATGCTTACAGGAAAGCATTCTTGCCTGCTGAACCATCTCCCCAATCCATGTTAGTTTAAACATTTTTTTTTACCATATCTGCAGTTTACAGCAATAGGGATCCATTTCTTCTAAGTACGTGTCACTGAACCACTGTGACCTAGATGAAGTTGCTTATGTGATCACAGGATTGCATTGGTTCAAAAGGCTGATGAACTGAAATTGAGTTTTTTGGTTATTGTGTTACTTAGCATTCGAGAAATTCAAAAGGCTAAAACGACAGTCCAAAAGCAGCTCCCCTACTTCCAGTGTGTAGAGTTGAAGCCATCAGAGAACATGGTGCCAGCTTGCTACCACTTCTGTTATCCAAAAGGAAGAAGAAAATGTACGGAGCATGATGCATACCGAAAAAAAATCTGATTCGCAAACAAATCTCCTTTAATTCTGCAATAGCCTTCCAGCATGGCTACTAGGATAATCACTCTCATTTTTCAGAGGAGTAAGCATGTTTTCACACTGATAGTTGGTCAAGTCAGCAACCTACACTTATACCAAAGGATGTTCTTTCTACACAGGGACTGTTGTCAGCATCACCCAAGAAACCCAAGAAGGGAATATTGTTAGACTCCCTCCATTCAAAGGAGCTAGAGATCGAGTAGAAAAGAGATCACATTGCTCCTCAGAGAAGCTGCAGTGCTGGCTGGAAGCCTCATTTCTTAGGACTCCCCCCCCCACTAGCCCCTCGGCTCATATTTATAACACAGGCAAACTGATCTCAGTTCATGTCTCCAACACAGACAGACTGATCACCTTCTGAGGGTTCTTCATCCTCTACACCTTGGCTTTGATGTGTCCATTTTACTTAGACAGTTTGTATCTTTTCGCCTCTTGTCTAACATTTTATCATTTGCAGTCAAAGGAGTATTTGGTACATATTCTATAGTCATTGGTCACCATGGTCCTTCTTTCTCTAAGGGCAAAGAGTGTAAGTAGGTGATCTTGGACAAGTCATTTAGCCTCTTAAGCCCTTGGTAAATTTGTCTCTAGTGAGAAAGAAATGTTGACTCCATATGTTGATATTAGGGCCAAAACATCTCTTCATTCTCCGCTGTTTACACACCAAGATCAAGGACTCAAAACAAAACCCTATCTTTTCTATACCATAAATAATCAATCACTACTCTAAAGATATCTTTCTTAAAAGAGATCGTAAGGAGATCTAAAGAGATCTCAGGAGTTCTTTCAACTGTACTTCTAAGTAGCAAACAGTACTAGTTTGGAGAGGAGAGGGATCCGCCTTACTGTCTACAGAGGTAGAGAGCTATATTAATTTGAATTCTGTGTTTTACAATTACTTTCACAAATCTTTTTGTTTCTCAATTCACGTACAAAGTACAGTTTGATCTCAAAGGGCAGGGTAGAGCAATTGAGTAAGTGAGGTTTGACACTGTCACTTTCCCTTTTTAATCAAATACCTCTATTATGGAAGTAACCTAAACTACTATGGCATGTTCTATAGGAAATTCTCCCAACTGAAAATGTTGTAAAATCACTGCTGAATAAATGGGTAAGAAGTTATGTTTGACTTCTGTCCTGCAGGACCACAATAATGGGCTTCCCATTGAGAATGCGGATCACAGATGTGCTCAGACCTAGAACCCAAGAAGGGTCTCTGATGTGAGCAGAAGCTAGGTGTAGTAACTCTAAGCTACTACCTGAGAGAGACTTGAAGACTTTCACATCCCTTCTTTCCACAGAAAAGAGAACATGGATATTCTAGAATATTTCCCTAGATAGCAAGGAAATAAACTATGTCTTCATTGTGACTGTTTTTTTAAAATTTTTAATGACTACATTTACACGTGGACTCAATAGATAGCCCACGCCAGACTTAAATGCATTATGTAGCCTAGGGCAACCCTAAAGTCATCATCCTCCAGAGCACTGGGATTATGAACGTGGGCTACTTTACCAAACCTTCAAACACTTTTATTAGACTTTCTTTTCCTTGAAAAAACATTAAGTTATAGGATTTACATGGAAACGACAGTTTTTCTAGTGAAAACTATTCATCTTCATTTAGTAAAGACAATGGTAGAAGTAATAACCATAGCAACAAGAATAATACTCAACATTAACTAGGTGTTCATAGTATTTTAAGAATCGTTAAATGCTTTGTGCTTATTAGCTATCATATATGTTATAAATTAACATAATTAGTATATACATTATAACTTAACATAATTCTCAAAATAACCATGTGAATTAGATGTGATCATTTTCTATGTTAACAAATGATAAAAGTGAGGAACAAAGAGAAAAAGTGTTTTTCCCCAACGTCACACAGCCGATAGAGCCAATATCTGAACCCAGGAAGTCTGGCTCTGATATTTACTTGGTAGCCACTACACAAAAAAGCCAATAGTTTCTCTCCTCTAGAATCTCCCCAAATTTATCTATGACCAGTAGCTTCCTAATCAGAGACTTTCCAAGGATGACTCTCTATGGGATAAGTGGAATACCTTCTAGTGGTTACTCTCCTTAGCCATAATTGCAATGCAGAGACCATGAGCAGTTGCTTCCTTGGGGCAAGTGTCTGCCATTGGAAGCATCTCCCATCACCACTTTACGTTTTGCCTCTTCTCTATGGGTGGTGACTTCAAGCATCGTTCTTCTGCTCCCATTGATTTTAGGATACTCTTAGCTTCTTCTCATCATACACACACACACACACACACACAAACACACACACATCAGTTCTCTCTAGCATCACCTCTGATATGCAACTTAGAAACTCTACCATTCCGCAGTATGGAATCTTAAGGTTGTCATCAAGGAAGTCAGTATTTATATACCTTTGCCTCCTCCCGCATGCTCTGAGGCAAAGCCCACGTGGCTTCTAAGACTCCTTGATATCTTGGTATTCTCTCTCTCTCTCTCTCTCTCTCTCTCTCTCTCTCTCTCTCTCTCTCTCTCTCTCTCTGCACTGGGGGTGTTAAAATTTAAAGGTAATTTAACATAATTACTTCATTAATTCTTGAACTAACCCTGCAAGTGACACTATATAATAATCTTCCACTTAGAGATGAGAATATCAAGACTCATGATGCTCCAATGGTTTTCCTAAGGCTTTGACTACTATCACAATAAGGTTTTAAACCCAGATAGTTTCACCATACTATCATGAAAGTTATTTTCAGACTTAACTCTTTGTCTTTATGAGAAAATCCTTTAGTACCTACAGCATTTCTGTTTTTTAAATTTATAGCACTCTAATTATTCATGAGGCTCTTTTGCAGTTATTTCTTACCTGTGCTTACACCAACTTTCCAATTTTGGTTTTTTATTTGTAAATGTTTTGGCAGGAGGCAGCAACTCTTGGTGAGCCGATCAAACACAGGGTTCGATGTAATAGGGATACTGATTCTTTACCTATCACATATTTTATGGATGTTTTCCAATGAGCCTAATATCTTTATCTTTACTTAAGATATCAAAAATATAAATTCTTATTGTGTCAAGTTTATCTATTTCTTTATAGGTGCTACCTTCGAAATCCCTTCTCAAAACCAAACATATCGTTCAACCTACTTTCTGAACTTTAGGCCAACTGCTGCATTGATGTGTACAAGGTTTCAAGTTTCTCAAAGGTGTGACTCAGTAATGTATCTCTACACACACACACACACACACACACACACACAGGATTTCAGAATATTTGAGAGACTAAGCATTTGCATTGACTGGGGTTTCTGTTCACTTCCTTTGATTTGTTACTTCCAGTTACAAGCTTTTCCCATCTTCAGCTTAGGCCCACTCCAGGTGCTGAAAGGTAAAACCCACATTTACCTCAGCATTCTTCTCTTGGATGAGAAAGAGCCACTGGAGGAACACCCAGTTTCTTATCATTTGTGCCCCTCTCCATACAAGAGGCCTAGAACCTGGGCTCCAAGTCAAATGTATCAGCTGACAAAAAGATGTTCCTTTCAATGATGATGAATATGTGCATGTGTGTGTGTGTGTGTGTGTGTGTGTGTGTGTGTGTGTACACACGCATGTGTGTGCACATACACATGTATCACACAGCTATTCTGTGGCACTGCAAACCTGAGAGCCATTATCTTTTGTGACTTGTACAGAAAAATAGTGGCAGTGTGAAAATTTGGGTTGCCCCATGACTGCTTCCATTCAGAGAATTCCATTTTACTCAAGAAAAATTCTGGTTTATTTACTATGGAGTTCTGCAAGTCAAAATTTTGTAATCTTTATTTGAGACTTTTCGAGGTGTACAGGTCATAAAAAGATGTGGAAGCCGGAGAGAATTCAAGGAGTAAACAACTATAATATTCTAAGCAAATTGAACATGTACCTGGAAATTGTTTCTTCAATCTTGGCAAAATATTCATCTCTGTGCTGTTATTTATGGCCTGTTCGAGTCACTTAAAATCATGAAGGGGGAACCAGGCCCAAGGAACTCACGTGATCTGCTTCATAGATCAGAGCCACCAGTTAACCAGAAGCTTTTACAGCATTGCACTTTGTTATATCTCTCAAGCACTATAGGAAAGGTAATTAAGTCAAGCATTTTAACTTACATTCATTGCATTGAAATAGAACATTCTAGTTAAAACACAAAAGTAGAAAACCATCTTTCCAATGAATCCATTGAAATTCAGCATGGATTGACCAAGAGCCAACTGTGGAGAACTGCGAGCCCATACCTTCTCCACTCTTGATTTCTGTCTCTTGTAAACATCTTTCTCTTCAGCTTTTCTCTCTCTCTCTTTTCTCCCATTCCTTCTTCCTTCCCCCATGTCCTTCCTGTTGCCCTAAAACTTCTGCCAGAAACAAAACTTGCCCAGGCATCTCATTGAAGCACTGAAGGGCAAGAATGGTATTGAGTGACTTTTTTTGTGTGTGAGGAGCATCCTTCTGCTGCCTCTTTTCCAACACTGGTTCTGACTCCCAGAATTCTGGAAGGACCAGACAAAGAAAACTGTATAAGAACAGAACAGGACACTGTTCTGCCCACTGAGTCAGGGAAGCCAGTTCTGTGACCCCTCTACTCAGGATGTCAAACAAGTTGATTTACAGACGTTTACCTAAAAGTCCTAGTAATTGAGTCATCTTGCAAAAAAAAAAAAAAAAAAAAAAAAGACCAGGCTGCCCACAGTTAGACAGAAAGAGGGTCTGGTGAGACTTCTGGTATGTAGATTGCACAAATTCTAATCCCCGGTTCCTGTCCATCTCCTGATGTCCTGGAATAAACAGACTCCTTTTATCTAACTAATTAACTCTTCAATCAATTAGCTTCTATTTTTTCATTCTTCAATAATTTCATAATTTATGCAATGTTTTGGGATCACATTCAGCTTCATTATCCTCTCCTATCTGCCTTCACTTTTGCCTTCCCAACTAATCCCACCTCCCATTTCATATCTTTTTCTGCATAGTTCTTGTGCATTTTACCACAATTGCTGTACATTCTCATTTAATACATTACCCAGAACTCTCTACCCAACCCAAACTCCATAATCTGATAGTTAATCTACACATAAGCTTTATTCCCTAAGTAGCAATGAGTAGCCTTTAAAAGCATCTTTTTTACATGATTTTATTCATAAAATGTACTTGTCCTAGATCTGTGTCTATAAGTATAAAGTTAACTTTCTATGGTTGAAGATTCTGCATGCCTAAAAAATAATATGTATTTTTAAACTTTGAGTTGAAAATACATCAACTTCATTAATTCAGAACATATACAGACTTCCCCCCCAATAGTATATGATTACAACTATTTACATAACTTTTATATTAAATAGTATAAGTAACCTGAAGTGGCTTGAAAATGCATATATGTTCCTTGAAATACTATACCCTTTTGTATAAAGAATATGAATATTTTATAAAGGGTGCTTCAGGGTCCAGAAAATAACATCCTAGAACCAGTTCCCCATAGAGACTGAGGGACAACTTTATTGTTTTAAATTTTAGTTGGCCTTTACATTACAAAAATGAAGTAATCCTGATGAAACTCAGTGGGTTTACACACACACACACACACACACACACACACACACACACACACAGATGTAGGAGGAAGTTTATTATCAGGTGTTTGTGGATAGTATTGAGACATCTGAACTTCTCTGTTAGTTTTCTCCCTATCCACTGTTGTTTAGACTGCTTTACAGTGCTGGATGTGTGTTCCCTCTCATTGGGAAAAGGGGGTTCAGGACTAGTAAGGAGGTGATTGGTTCCCTGGAGGCTAACCCCACCCCCTATTGTGTCCTATTCCTTCTCTTTCCTTCCCTTTAAGGTTTTTATTACATAAAAGCCTTTTTAAGACTGTTTATCCATGTTCTTTTGGTTTTTTTGGGGGGATCTTCTCTCCCACCACCATTGTGTTCCTTTGCATTTGTGGGTATTGTAAGAGTTCCGTTCGATTATATCAAACTGAATGTTTAATGTTAAGATCCACTTATAAGGGAGAACATACAGAGTCTGTCCTCTGCATCTGGGATATTTCACTCAGTATTATTTCTTCCAGTTCCATTCATTTACTGGTGAATTTCATTATCCATCTTTCCTGATAGCTGAATAATATTCCATTATATGTATACCACATTTTCATCAACCATTTGTCAACTGTGGGACATCTAGGTTGGTTTTAATTCTTTTCAATTGTGAAAAGAGCTGCTATAAACATAGTTGTACATGAGACTCTGTTGCAGGATGCAGTGATATTTGGGAATATTTCCATTATCTTTAGATAAGAAAAGATCTCAACATCCAAAGAAGACACAACTTAATGCAATGGAGGAGCAGTGAAATAGACAACAGCAACCAACCTGAATGCAGAGTACCGGTGACCCTAAAACAGCTAGAATCAAGCCAACCAAATCTCTTCCCATCCTAAGGCTCAGGGAATCTTGTGGAGAGGGGGACAGTTAGATTGTAAGAGCCTAAAGACAGGGAGATCCACCACTGGCCAAAACATTCCACCAAAGGCAGGGCTGCTGCAATGTGACTTATTCTCACCAGACCTGCACAATGGCTTTTATATCAACATTCCCCCCATAGACTAGCAAGGAACTCAGGAGAAATCATTACATGCAGTGAGAACTTTAGGGACTAGGGCTAAATAGGTAATGGGAGTGTCCCTATCAGTGGGTCTACCCAAGGAAGGGCCACTTAATCTGCCACAGAGGGCTGAGTCCCTATTAGAGCAAGGATCTAAAGGGAACTCTGGGGCCCACACAAGCAGACAGGCAGGAGGTGGAAGGGAAAGGGATGGACTGGTCAATGGAGGGGAGAGTGGGAAAGGAAATAGAGAGGAAGGAAGGGGAGAAAGGAGGGAGTCAGGGACAACTACTCATTGTACTTGTAAAATTAGAGAAAAAATTATATTCTACCAAAAAAGTAAGAGGAAGGAAGATTGGTTGGGAAGAAGGTTTCCAAAGGGAGAAGGAACAAGGATGGGATCAGATAACATGGGATGAAAACGAATTGATTTCACTGTATTCATGTAGAAACTATAGAAGAACAATTTTTAAAAATTCAGTGGCTGGGGATATGGTTCAGTGGTAGAGTGCTTTCCTAGCATACATAAGTCCTAGCTCTGACTATCCTAAAGTAAGCACATGCGCGCGCGCACACACACACACACACACACACACACACACACACAATTACTTCATCTTCCTACAGAAAGACATACAAAAATGGTATTGCATGATATCTAAAACCTTCTTCAAGTTTTTAAGGGAGAGAGCTGTACAATGTTAACCAACATGGATGTGAGTAAAGGATTCAGAGGGAGAGATTACTATTACTTTGTTTACATTCACATTTTTCCACACTAAGATTCTCAACACATGTAATACTATAAGTACTTCAGGAAATTTTACTACTCATTAATTCATAGACTCATTAATGTCATTGTGTTTTGATTTCTGTATAATATTCCCTAGTATGTATAGACCACTAATTAAGTGAAATATTTTAAATAAAAGAGTCAAAATGAAAGAGATTTTGATTAATCAACAATCTCATATGGTAATATTAGATTTTTTTCCCTGTTTTCAATTGCCACAAAGTTACATTTTCTTCCCATCCTCATCAGTTTTGCTCTTTCCTTAAGAACTCTATCATCCATCTTCTTCGTCCTTGTTCAAGGACTCTGTGAAGCAGACCCGTTCCAGGTGAGCTCTGGGCAGAAGAACTTTGATGTGTTGGCTTTTCTCCAGTTGGATCTAGTTCTCAATCACTAAACTGACTCCCTTCCCTAGGTACCATTCACCCCCCCCAAGCACCCCCAAGTCCTGGATCCTGACCATGAAGGACTCAGAAGCACTCCGAAGGAGGTCTGACTGCTTGCTCTCATTTGATTTGCATTCTTGTGCTTTGGCCCTTCTACTACAGCTAAGTTCTCTCTCCAGAGACTATGACAGAGGGCTCCCTCGCCAGCAGCTGGGCCCTAGCTGGGGCAGACCTCCAGTCTTTTCTGTAAAGTCTGCTTCAGAGTCAAATTCCAGAAACTTGTTTCTTCATCTCTCTCTCTCTCCTATCTCTCTCCTCTCATTCACTAACGCTTTCAAATATACTTTTTGATAGCACAGAGGTTTGAACTCTTAGAGGCCAACAAAAGTCCTCCTCCTATGATTTATTGCATACAAGTCAACATGCTAATCTCCCATCAAATATTTCTTTGGTACCTAGTGCATACCACGTACTGTAGGTGACTATGTAGGGACAAGGGCAGGAACAATGCTATTGCTCATGTTGAAGAGCCCAGCATTCCCTGGGAACATAGAAAAACTCATAAGCAAATACAACAGACATACTTGTAGCCTGGGCCACATTGTGGGTTTTCTGAACCCTTTTAATTTTGCCCTCATTGGCTCCTTCTCCCAAAAAATATTGTGAATTATATTTCTTGTTAATACATGCTAGCAGACAAATGTATAAACTTTGCATATTAAATATTTTCTTTAACCTAAAAATTGTAAAGGAAACTAAAACATATAATGAGCTGCTAAAATTACCCTGGGCCCTCTGACTCTTCCTACAGAACTTAACAAAAAAGTTAACCTGACTTGCCTTGTGTGATAATGATTCCTATCTGTGTTTGATTTTCATAAATCAAAAACTATATACATTAGCACTTGGGGAAGCGGAGGCAGGAAGATTGCTGTGAAGTTAAGGTCACTCTAGGATACATACTGAACGCCAGACCATCCAGGATGACATAGAAAGACCTTGTCCTACTATACACTCACACACACAACACACACACACACTCACACACACGTGTGTATGCGCACACATGAGAAAAACTGCATTTATTGATAATGATTAACAATGAAATCATGTAAATCACACTCAAATTCTTAATATACTTTAATTGATTATGGTTGCAGTTACAAATATGTCTGCCAGATAATAATAATAGCTAAAATGTATCGGGTCCTAATGAAGTAGGCGGCACCATTCTCCAGAGCTGCAGTCACTATCCAGAGGATATATTTTGAGATTGTGTGAGATATATAGCCCAGGATATTCCGGAACTCATAGTGAATTTCCCATCTTTTACAAAACTGTAGCTTCCAAGAACCTCTCATCCACAAGTTGGAAAGCTGTGCTTAGAGCTAAGGCCAGAACTGTTTCTCTAGCATGGTGCCATCATGGATACTCATTTGAGAGATAAAATGCTCCTGTTTGGAGAGCTTTTTACCCAGAGCCAGGCTTTGCCTCGGTGCCCTGAAGTGCCCTCTGATGGCTGTACAGGACCATTTGAGGAGGTTTAGTTTTTCTACCTTAGTCATCCTAGACCCTCAAAATAATTTAGGAGACTCCGGCTTCCCCAAATTCTTTCATTGTCCAAACTGGAGCACTGCAACAACAACCACTGTCTCCTGTGGACCCTGTTCTCTGCGGCTTCTTGGGCTCTTTCTTCCAGAATCGAAAGTGCAGGCTGCCACCATTTCCTCCATGGTACCTGGGATCTGAATTCCAGTCCTGCTGTTTAGGAGGCCGAGGCTTAATCCCTGAGCCATCTCTCCCACCTAATGCCTTCAATTCTAAATCCATGACACCAAAACAATCTGCATTTCCCAAGTAGAAATGTATGCAATCAAGATGGAAGACACTTTTTATTCACAAAATGTTATCACAACCAGAACAACAATCTTCACTAAGTAATTGGCAAGTCACTAGCCTCTGAGCCTTCGTAAGTGCTTTGAGTTTAACAACAACAACAACAACAACAACAACAACAAAGTTCGCTTGCAATTATACCGTTAACTCCAGAACTGTCCCAAGCAGGACAAGGCAAACCTCGGAAGGAAACATTTGCACTGAGAAAGGTTATCACAAGGGGAAACAGACTCATCCTGATCTACTCCGCAACTTTCCTGTCCAGAATGAATCACTCCTTCAACCAGAACCTGAGTATAAAATTTGGAACGATGATAGAAAACTGGGGTTTTGACTGAGGAACCAATCTTCAGAGCTTGTCTTTCTTTCCCCCTCCTTTCTTCCATGCACTTCTTGGAGCCAACGGCATGCTGAGACTGGATGATGTCATATGTAATAGTAGGGACAAATATATCAAAGCCGACATGGAATATTCCTCTGGACGGTGGCATTTGAGTCAATAGCAATGAAGTGACGAAAAGACGACCAGGGGACCGACCCTCTGATACAATATTTCCTCCTTTCTTAAAAGAAACCAAAACATTGTGTGATTTAAATAAACACGAAGTTTAAATATTATGAGCTTCTAGGCCTGAGTCACTGGGCTCTGGTGAAGGAGCCGCCTGATCACTCAGCAGGAGTTTCTGGAACAGGACTTCAGGCAGAGACAAGTGCTTCCTCCAGGGTGTGTGGATAGGTGACACATGGTGAATGTCGCCTTTCAACACGTAACTGTAACCTCATGCACTGTCTGAGCTTCTTTTCAGTTGCATACACAAAGGCTCACTGTTTATAATAAACTGTCCACCAAATGTATTTCCTGGAAAAGCTTCTCCATGTGTGTCACCTTGCATCACTTCCCGGGCTACAGAGTCACCATGAGGATGCCGGGACCCAGGGCTAAGTGCCGAGAACCAGCACTTAGTTGGTGGGGAGGTATGTGCAACATCCCAGCCCTTGTTGCTTTGTGTGTTAGTGCTTGGTCGAGTTTCAAATGCATCTTAGCTGTACCAGTTAGAATTTGGAGCCTGCTTCTCTTCTTCTCGTCACCTGTATGCAAACCAACACACATGTTACCAAGCCACGCCTACCTGTTAGAAAAAGAGGGAAGATAAGAAAAATATTGTCTGATAGGTCAGATTTCCATCTCAAGGTGGGAAAACACTGCAACTAATATTCAAAAAAGTTAAAAAAATAACTTACCCTCAGCCCATGGGCTGTGTAAACATTCAATTTTAACTTTATTCTAGGCACTGGGCTCATTTTCGAATCAACTCTTCCTTTTCTTCTCTCCCTTATTTTTAAGCAAGAGAATGAAGGCCCCTAGTCCCACATGAGACCATAGGAATGCGATGGCATTTTCACAGGAACTGAGGGCTGGTGTGGGGACCTGAATCTGAGGATCGTGTCTTAACTATACATGGCCCTACCTGAAGATGTGAAGCAAAGAACAGCGCTTAGATTCGTGAACTTTGGCAGGGGGAGCTGGATGAAACTTAGAGCTTAGTCTCAAAATAGCCTGCACATTTTTAGTTTTCTGACAGCATTTGGTGACAGGCCTGTGAGAGAATACCATCTTGAAAGTTCCCATTTGCATGTTGTAGATAGCACATCTTCTGGGCATGCCCAGAGCTTCCCAGACATCCATCATGGAGCTGCACCTGCCATGGAGCAAAGGGGCCAGCGGGAGCGAGTTTCAGAATCCTCTCTCCTAGCTAATTAGCTGATAACTCATCTTCTCACAAGCCAGAGAGGCATCGGGGTGCAGTGGTTAAGAGCACAGGTTTTGGGGTTAGGAAGATTTTATTTCAATCTTAGTTCTGCCATGTATGTGCAACTTGAGTCATGTTCTTTAACGCTCTGCACCTCAGCTTTTTTTTTTTTTTTAAAGGAGACAGCACTGGGGATGCAACATGATCTGTGCACAGTGGAGGGGTGGGGGAGGGCTCAGAATGCTTCTCTTCTATTGTAGTTTTCACTGAATGTGCATAAGCATGGCATGCATGACTTTCTGTGTGTAAGCCTTGATGCCGGCTAGTCTCAGCTCTCACACTGACACTTGTGAGTTGGTTGTCCGGACACACCTATGAGGAATTACCTTATTAATGCTGGCCTCAGAGAAAGGTTATAAGGATTGTCTTGATTGCATGACTGAAGTGGATGACCCAGTCTATAGCGGGCAGGAGCATTCTCTGAGCAGGCAGGTAAGGTGGAAAGAGCTGTTTACCATCCCAGCAGACTGGCAAGCTAAAAAGTCAGTAGGAAGCATTAGTCCTTCCCTCCTCTGTCCTTGCTGCAGATGTGATATGACCAGCTTTCTCAGCTCCTGATATTGAGATGACGCTCCTATCATGGTAAGCTGTAACCTGATCCTGTAAACTAGAATAATGTCCTATACTCTCTTAAGTTGTTTGGGGGGTATTTATTACAGCAACGAATATGGGACTAACATACTGTTCTTATGAATAGCTAGTTTCTCTTTATCACCAGTTCCCCAATGATGTAGAATTTGAGTATTATTGGTACTATTAATCTTTAGAAAATGGCATTTGAAAGTGCTGTTTCTAATTCTAGATATCAGTTTCCTTTGATAGGGACAACCATGTGGAGGACCTCTATCCTATAAGGCTAATACCCCTTACTGTCTCTGTAGAGGAGTCGTAATGGGGCATGTCTGACTGGACGAGATCTTGGTGCTTGCTTGTGGTATAAGGCCATCAGACTGCCTCTCCTGCACGCACATTCTACCATGGGCTGAGTGACAGCCTAGAGGAGCTGAAGAACAACTGAAATTCAGACTTCTTACTTCAGACACCTTGAGCTTAATATTGATATCTTTGAAATATTGAAATGCTTTCTGTTGAACTATTTTACTGGGAAAAGTCACTCTGGTGAGATTCAAGGGGGAAGCTCACCAGATATGATGAGTAACTCAACTCACAGAGTCAAGGTTACCAAGGATCCTAATGCTGTCCTGAGACTGGTGTGTTCTGATTCAATCAGCTTCATACACTGGCTCTGCCCAGTGGAAAAAGGACTGACCACGGGAGAAAGCAAGCCTACCATGCTGGAGTGCAGTAGCTGAGACAAAGAACCTCCAGACTGAGTAAAAAGTGCCAGCTCAGGGAGAAGCACCTGGCCTACCAGCCATGCCCAGCCTCGGGACATCAATGGCAGCAGCCTTTGTGCTGTAACTGGATTGACAGAGTCTCTATTTCCAAGAGAGATGCAACATGGACATTCTCTCACTTGTGAGTAATTGTGTTGGTCAACCTGCACTAAAGTTCCCAGACTTCATAGGCAATATCCAGGAACAAAAGTATGAAATTTTCCATGAGAACAAAGGATTGCAGTTATTATAAATTGAACATTCAAAGGCATATGAGGTTATTTCATATTCCAAACTGATGAAGCAGGATACATTAGCTATGCCTACGTGCATCGGAATTGGCAGTCTTCACAACATCTGTTTCCAGTCCTTCAAGTCCTCAAAGTACTTGTAAAAACTGAGAACAGCCAGATCCTCACGTAGGATTGTGCTCATCACCTGACTGCCTTCCGGTCCAGACATCAAGAGAAGGACGTTACAAAGTGAAGGTTGAGACCACAAGCTGGCTTGCTCATCTTTTCAAGATGGACATTTTTTTTGAGGTTCTGATAACTTGTTTCCAAGCCTATCCTCCCACCAGTTAGACTTTTGGCCAATTTCAATTAATTCTAAAAACTTGGATTCAGTTTTGAGAGTTCTGTTCTTGGGAGTCACAGGTGAAGTTGTGCTGACCGATCCTGCATCTTATCATTCATAAAAGAAAATTTATTAGAGAAAAAATAGTGGATATTCTTGGGATGGTGTCAAGAACCATCTAAACTGTTTGCCCTGAAAACTCATCTGGTATGATATAACTTTGAATTAAGGATTTGAAGCAGGGAAAAGCCTCCCCTTTGGTTGGGTAGGAGTACGGCTGACAATTTTGCATGTGACTTTTAACCTGATGATTTCAGAATAATTCTTAGTATCCACACTAACCTTTGTTCGACTCTGAGTGAAGAAGGTATTAAAACGCTTATTCCCTGGTTGCACACCTTTGTGCTCAGGGTCAGTCACGTGAGTAGAGCATAAAAGTTGTCAATCCTGAGTCTAGTCTCCCATCCACCCTTGCTTCACTCCCACCAACCAGCAGGCCTCATGTCACACTCAGTAACTGATTAGATGGATGCGGCTTGGGGCAATATGAACTTTCATGGGAACTGCTTGGCAGCTGCGTAGACTTTGACTTGAGGTAGGGCATCCATTATAAGAGATGCCTCCTTCCTCCAGTGGGTGTGAGCAGATACTGCATGATTGAGTTGACTTGAATGGGCCTGTTGGAAAGAATACTCAGTATGACTATGGTGCCATTAGGACGTCAGTTTTAGTTTGATGCTTATCAAGTGTCCAATCATTCACTGCATTCTTAAGGAGATTTAGGTTAGTTACCCAGATCTTAGCAATCTTCTAAGTCAGTCCCATTGCTTTACTGCAGAATGAGCTAACCCAAAGTCACCCAGATGAGTGGTAGGTCGATGACCAAGATCATGGTTTCATTACCCTACATGTTCCGCTTAACACCCTCTCTTTCCTATTTAAAGACCAGCAAGATGAGATGCAGTCTTGGAGGAATGCATAGTAATGGAGGAAAATGAGATTGATCAGATGAACAGCAATTATCCCAGCCTGGTGACACCACGGTAGGGGAGTGTCTCTCATACGCCAAGTTCCTACCACATGCACAGTTTCCATATACATTTTCTCACTTAGTCACTTTCAAATTGATGGGAGCACGTACTCCTTTCATTTTATTGATAAAGATGCTGAGGCTCACACGTTTTGCAGCCCTTCCGTAGCACTGGAGTGGAGCTACAACCCATCTGCAAACTCTCTGCTCTGAAGACCCAGAGTCAGCGAACTCCCAGAGGAAGCTCAGCTGGAGTCTACATGGAAAGGTGAGGCTCAAGTTGGTGCATCACTGCTGATTAGACACAGAGCAGCCTCAACAGATGGAGGAGCCACAGATGGCCACCCCGTGATTGCGTCACCATCCAGAGAAAGTTGGAAGCAGCTACACACCCACGCCTTTGCAGTCTCAAATGTAAATTGCCTAGAAAACTGAACATGCTGAAAAGAAAAATCTTGTGTCTGCAACATGCAGTAGCCCTGTTGGCAGATGGTCTCTGCTAGTCCAGGAGTAACACAGTATACAGTGGGGAGTTCCTGGGGGAACAGAAAGGCTTCTGGTACCCTTTCTGTGAGTTCATTATTTTGTCAAGAACCAGATCAGGCATCAAGAATAGGAAGAGGTTCTCAGAACTTGACAATGTCCAAGTATGGAGGCAGAGTCAGACAGAACTGAATGAGGACAGGCAGGCAGAGTATACATGAAGTGAGTTTGAGAAGAAAGGATGGCCCCGAGCCATGATTTGATGAATGTGGTTTTCCAGACAGCAGAAAGAGGGAAGGTATTTAAGTGAAAGAAAAAAGCCCATGCTCAGTTGCTTAGTTGGAACAGAGAATGCAACACATAGTAGGGCAGCTGGAAGGAAGCAGATTAATAAGGAGAATCTACTGTGAAGTTTAGAAATTCAGAAATCCAGTCACATCTTTGGCACTTGGACATAGAAATCTCCAAACCTCCTCAGAGACCTCTGCCCACTTTCAATACATTTCGGGAGGAATGTATTGTACATTTTGTACAGGGATCAACAGTCAGAAAAGAAAAGTGAAAAAGATCTTGCCAGACCAGAGAAGTTATCAGACACTTTTTCTAGACAAAGTAGAAGTTCAAAGTAACAAATTGATCACATTCAAGTAAACACTAAATTTGCATTTTGTTAATGTGCACAATCTTACCTAATTTCCTATATGGAAATTAGGTCCCTGTCAGCAGGAATTGGTCCTTGATGAATCTCCATTAAACCTAAGTGGAGGGGAAACTTTGCCAACACCACAGTCTAGTGGTGTTTTTTTTTTTTTTTTATGAATGTCTAGTGTCTGTAGGGGTAAAAACTAGAATTTGTTTTTAGAAAAATCTGTCATTCAGGAAGAAGACAAAAATGCTCTTGAGGAAGCCCTGAGCAAACTCAAGATGGGTGTTTCTGACTGTGATAATACATACCCTGCCTTAGAAGAGAAGAGACTAGGACTAAATTAGTAGTTTATATCTGAATATATTTTTATTTTTCTCATTTTTAAAGTACTTTTCTGGAGAGAGAAAGAAGGCTAGAGTCTTATCCCCTAGGAAAACAATCAAGGGCACAGCCTGTGCCCAGCTAAGAAGATAACTACCACTCAAAACTGAATTTTCCTTGGCTCCTTATATGATAAGGGCCTTAGACCTATCCCTATTCTCACCATCTAAAATAGACCTTGACATATTAAACTTGCCTAAAAGCATTCTGTTGGGAGAAAGAGTGATGTGAGCAATGTGGTCTTGCTCCATAGGATCAGGAAGGTGTCCAGAAGACCACGGCCCACACGAAGCCACAAGTTCACAAGCTAGGTGTTCACATGCAGGATTTTTGGAACTGACATGCTACACGCTTAGCAATGTTCATATTTTATTTTAAACATGTATCTTGTTATATTGTATTCTTCAGCTTCAAGAAAGTCACTGACACCCATTTTAGAGCAAAGAGATGTAATTACAAGTCTGCTGAGGAAATATTGCAAAAGATGGGCAGTAAGAATGCAAGAAGCAGAGGTAGGGAAGGTTGCCACCAAGTAGCATCGTCTGGACATAACATGGTTGCTACATGCATAAACTCACTGAAGCCATATTTACTTCTACAAGACCTGTACAAGCAGTACTGGGCTGAGGTAGAGGATAAGCTTGACGCAGCCTAAAGAAGTCCCCACAAGACCTCGTCGTTAAATGTGAAACTAGGAATTGCCCCATGAAGGAGTTGGAGAGCCAGAGCTTAGTGCCAACATATCATCACCAAAGAGGGGAGACCTCGTCAGGCACATTAGGCGCCGCCCCTCCCTAAGGGAGCAGTGATGGCGGGAGAGTTAATGCTGGGAAGGGGAACTACTTTCTTCAATGATCTACTTACTGATAAATTGATAATCCATGTTCCAGAAAGTGACCAGGCCCATGCTAATGCAGACAAACTTGCTGAAACTCAATGGACAACACATGCAAAAAGATAAGAAAGTAGAAGGGATACTGATTGGGAAGAAGAGAGTTTTCAATGAGGGAAAGGATGGAGATGGAATAGAGTAACATTAGGTGAAAATGTATTAAAATTATTGTATATATGTACAAAACTCTCAAAAAAAATATGCTGGTCCTAGTATACACAAAGCCGAAGCATCAATCAATCTTCAGCAAGGGGAAAAAAATACCTGCTGAGGATTTCTGGGTACTTTTCTCCTTTTCCTGACTGGTTCTTAGTCCTTTGTCCCTTCCTTTTTCTAAGGACAAGGGTTTGAATCTGAAAAATTCTGAAAAGGGGGCAATAATTTTGTGACTATGATCCCACAATCATGAGACAAAACCGGCGTCAGGGCTAGAGGAACACGCAAGGTCCCTGGGACTATGAGGGCTGCACAGAGCCTTTGGACTGCTCCACTTTGGACTATGAATGTGTGAAGGAAAAAAAAATCCCTTTCTGTCTGTTGAACCAACCAAACAGTTGAGTTTCTATTACATGATCCAATAAACAACCACCAAGAATGTTAGTTATCCAAGGATGCTAGAAGCCTTTACACAGGATCTAGCACTTCTAAACACCCAAGATAAGTCTTGGTCTGAGCTCATAGACATCCAAAACACAGACTCCTCATGAGGCTGGAGGGCTTGCATTATGGAAATGATGAATTTTCCATCATGAAACATTCAGAGTTATATACCTGTGCCACACATCTATTCTGTTTTGCACGATGCCGGTGTGAATTAGTGTCCTGAAAAACCGTAGGCTTCTTGAAATCTATTTGGAGATTTTACTCTGCCCTTAGTATCTATGCAGCTAGAGACAACAGAGTATATTTCTGAAATATACTATGAAGAGAGCCTATGGACTCCAGAGCATGTGTTTGGGGAACTTCCATGCTGATGGCAGCCAAAATGGGGGCTGATGATTCTGTAGGTAAACCACGTCGCAAGAACCATCTGTTCAGAACTAGTGCTGAACCACAAGGATGAAAAGCACGAACCTGGCCTGAGGACTTCACATTTCTTCTCCTGATGTCTAATGCCACTAAGTTAAAACGAACCAGCTTATTTTTAAGAGCTGCTATAAATTTGATCTCCAAATTACTGGTTGGTAATTTTGGTGTCTGTGATCTAAAAGTAACCTGTGATTATAAGGAAGAGCAGTTGATATCATCGCTGCCAACGAAATAACAACTTCATTTCACACGCTGACACCTTCAGTTTGTTGACATTATTGGTACCTGTGCCACACATCTATTCTGTTTTGCACGATGCCGGTGTGAATTAGTGTCCTGAAAAACCGTAGGCTTCTTGAAATCTATTTGGAGATTTTACTCTGCTCTTAGTATCTATGCAGCTAGAGACAACAGGGAGGTGTTGATTGGTGAGTATATTTTTAGTCAGATGACTTCAATCCCAAACAGGGTGAGCTTTAGGCAGTAAGTACTGAAGCATATCTGATTAGGCTCATAAACTTTGTTCAGCACAAATCCCGTAGCTGAGTGGTTGACCTGGCATGTTGTGTCTACAGGTGTGTGTGTATTTTGGTGGGTCCCCTTAGATGACCTGCTTTCAGGATTAAAGGATAATGTTTTACTATCAGAGACTGCTGTGTTTAATGCATGGAACATTACATTTAACTTTCAAAAAGTAGATTTCTCTCTTCACCACAAGCTCTGTGAGGGAGCTTGATATCCCATGCAAAATACCCATCCTCTCATGTATCAGCTGCTTTTCTTGTTGCTGTGAGCCAAAATTTTAAGAGGCAACTTAAAGGAAGAAGGGTTTTTGTAAATTTTATTTATTTTGTGAGTGTGTGTATGTGTGTGTGTGTGTGTGTGTGTGTGTGTGTGTGTATCAAAGGGCACCATGTGTCCCTATGGAGGACCAAGGGTAACTTCAAGAATCATCCTGGATTGTTTCTACCTTCTTTTTGCTTTGCTCTAGGTTTTCCCAGGTTTCACCCATCAGGGTTAGAAGGGTAGGGCTGCCGCCAGGCAGTTTTAAATAGAACTTGGGAATTGAACTCAAGACCTTCTGCTTGTCAGGCAGAGCCTTAACCTCTGAGCCATCTCTCCAGCTCCGGAAGGGTTATTTTGACTTACAGGTTAAGAAGAGAAAGAATCCGGGAAAGTGTAGTAGTGCAAGTTTGAGGAAGACGATCACATTGCATCTGCAGTGAGCAAGCAGAGAACTGACAGGAAGCAGAGCTAAGGTGACACCCCAGTGATTCACTTCCTCCAGCAATGTTCTGGATCCTAAATGCTCCACAACCTTCCAAAACAGCACCACCAGCTGGGGACCAATCACATGAGACCATGGGGAGCATTTCAGATTCAAGCCACACCACCTTACAGAAGAACAAACTGGATGCAAGGTTAACATTCTGGGGCTGGGCAAAATGCATACATAGCATGCAAATGTATAGGGAGGCAAACAGACTTAATTTTCTCTTGAGGCCTGTTTTGCTATGTATGGGGTGTTTAATTTCTAAACATAACAAAGAAAAGTGGATCTTGCCCCTTCACAGTGAATGTCTGTTGGCTTCTCTGTGCTACAGTGAGAAGTAACTCTGCTCACCCGCACCTTCCACATGCACTAGAACTTCGTTTCTGCTGTGGTCTCCTGTCTTGAGAACCGAGCATCATAAAATGACATCCTCATTGTCATAGTTAAGCACAGGTGTCAACTTGACTCTTGAGGGTTTGAGCTCTGGGCACATTTGTAGAGAATTGATGGTTGAGTTAAGCCCAGAGCAAACCTGAAGGACATTGTCTGGCTGCTGGGGAAGACCCAGCCCATGGTGGGTGGGATTAGGCCCTGGATAAATCACAGAGAACTGGTTGAGAGAGTTGGGCATCCTTCTGTTCACTTGGCCAGACATGCTGGTCTGGCAAGTAAGGATTGTCCATCTCTCAGCCGTTATGGTGGCCAGTTCCCTCAGCCCTGGTGTTGGTGTGTGCTCTCCTGTCAAGCTAGACTATGAATTGTAACTGGACTGTCGTAGGAAAGTAAACTCCTTGTTCCCTTAAGCTGTGTTCTGGTCATTTATCAGCAACCATGCAGGTGGACTGCAACAGAATTTGGTACCCAGGAAGTGGGGTGTTGCTGATAAATATTGTGTCTTTTGCTGGACAAAGTTGAAAATGCTTGAGAATTTTCACTTTGTGGATTTACAAATACCGTTCTTCAGAGTTTAGTGGGCCAATTGCTGAGAGAGATTTTTTGGGCCCAATTTGTGATGAGAGGAACAAGGACTTTGGGAAAGTTGAATTTAGAGACGATGGACTGGTTTGCTTGATTGAGGGGAGCTGTGTGGGTGGCTGTGAAGCTTTGGATGAGGAAAGGACAGGCAGCAGAACAGCTGCCATTGTTGGAGAAATGAACATCAGTGAAGGAAAACCTAGTGACTTGCACTGTGACGGTGGAGGAGGTGAATACCACTGTATGGCAAGTTTGTGGTTTGAAAATCCAGATTCCTTCAGCGGCCAAAAGCCCAAGTTAAAGCCATTTCTTGCCCTTTGGAAGTTCGGCTGCCTGGAATAGGCTTTTCCAGCATCAGAGCACAAGATTTGGTACAGCTGTAGCTCCAATGGACCAAGCTATGTTTCAAACTTGCTTCGGAATCTGGCACCGTCCTTCAGGTGATACTGGTTTGGGCGAACTACTGAGGGGTTCGTGGAGCAGCAAAAGCTTGGCACTAAGTGGCAGGAGTAGAGTTCCTACAAGAGATGGTGAAGCTTAAAGCTGCAGAGGAGAACCCAGAATGGTGTTTGAGATGCCAGAACTGTGGGACTGCTGCTGAGGATGACTGCGAGTGGAGATTCAGCCTGGTTCAAAGAACTCTGCTTTTATAACTTCGAGCTGCAAACAGGGACTGGGAATGCCTAGAATCTTTGAGCCACCGTGATTACATGATAAGCAACAAAAGATGGACATTGAAGTAAAGGATTTGTTTTTTTTCTGGACTTCGATCTTTTTAATGTTTTCTTATTGTTTAAAATCGTTCTATTGTTTTATCTGTTTTAAACTATTTAGCTTATTTCTAATTTAAGGTTAAGAACTTTGAACTTTTAAAATGTTGGAACTGAACTTTTAATGAGAGAACATTTTAAATTTGTCCATGAAATGTATTTATATTTTTAAAGATAACTTTTAACATCTGTGGGGACAAGGAAAGGTTACAGTTTAAAAGTGCTATTGTTTTTGTGTCAAGTTGACAAGGGGTGGAGTGTCATAGTTAAGCACAGGTGTCAACTTGACTCTTGAGGGTTTGAGCTCTGGGCACATTTGTAGAGAATTGATGGTTGAGTTAAGCACAGAGCAAACCTGAAGGACATTGTCTAGCTAATGGGGAAGACCCAGCCCATGGTGGGTGGGATTAGGCTCTGGATAAATCACAGAGAGCTGGTTGAGAGAGTGGGCATCCTTCTGTTCACTTGGCCAGACATGCTGGTCTGGCAAGTAAGGATTGTCCATCTCTCAGCCGTTATGGTGGCCAGTTCCCTCAGCCCTGGTGTTGGTGTGTGCTCTCCTGTCAAGCTAGACTATGAACTGTAACTGGACTATCATAAGAAAGTAAACTCCTTGTTCCCTTAAGCTATGTGATGGTCATTTATCAGCAACCATGCAGGCAGACTGCAACACTCGTCTTACCTACCTTTTCTCTGTCATTCTCTGGCCAGCCACTCAGCAGCACTTCTAGAATCTTTGATTGAAGCTTGTGAATTTTGTGATAGCTATCCAATTTTTTACTTTTTTACAAAGTCCACTTAGATCACTTGAAGGCCCTCTTATAGAACCATGTTGTTCAGCGCCATAGCAGAAAAAATATGTCTTCTGAAAGGAAAAGTTTTTCATATTTATACTTATCTTAAGATGTTTAAAATATGTCAACCTGCTCCTAGATTTTTCTCAAAACCTTTTTGCACCCAAGATTTAATGTAGGTAATGGTAAAGGTAAATACTCCTTAGTTCTGACCTTTGGCTCCTGTTTCTTTCTAGGATTCCTCCCTCTAGAATCTAAAGATCTTTGTCTTCTCATTTACTCCGGTAAAGTTTTTCCTACATCATATTCATATTACTCTTTCTGTTTAAACTAAGGTTTTTAATAAAACTCTGGTGGGCAAATCAACCTGGCTTAATTAACTCTTTCAACCCACCTTTTCCAGTTTTACTAATGTAAACTTTCTAAGAAAGTATGTGTTCACTGTGTGGCATATTTTCATATAGCTGTTCATTGTAACATGATGAATTTAGGCAAATTAATGCATTCAGTGTTCATATGCTTAACATTTGTGTGCATGCCAAGAAAATTGCATGTCTAGTTTCTTTTTTTTATTTCGTCCACTCATACAAAGTTGATAAGTACCCCATTCCCCCCCCCCCGCATGTCTAGTTTCTTAGCAGTTTCTGATAGTAATTGGAATTGTCCTTCTGTGCAATAGATACCCAGGGCTTACTATCCCATGAGCAGCTTTTTCTCATTTCTTCCTTCTCCTTCCTCTGATAACTACCATAGTATTCTCTATTTCTTCTAGCATGACTATTTAGGTTGTGTGTGTGTGTGTGTGTGTGTGTGTGTGTGTGTGTGTGTGTATGTTACTCAGTTTTTGTCTTTCTATGTCTGGCCTATTTCACTTACCACAGTTTTCTTCAGATTCATCCATCATGGCTGATGGATGAAGTACTGATAATACAGTACTTTACAGTATTTTATCCATAACACATTTTCTTCATTCATTCATTTGTAAATGATTACTTTCTCTGTGTTTCTATTCTGAACAGTGTTGAAATTAACATGAAATGCAGGTATTTCTTTGATGGGCTGACTTTATTACACACACACGTACACATACACATGTACACATAATCAAATGATCATCGTGTGAAATATACGCATATATATGTAAAATATATGTGTATATATAGGAGTATGAGAATATGAGTGCTAAGTCATATAGTAGTTATGTTTTATCTTTTAAAAGCATCTCCATAATATTTTACATTATAACTGCGCTATTTTACCTGCCATTCAATGGTATAAAAGTACTCTTTTTTTTTCTCCAGCTCTTTGCCAATACTTTTAACCTTTTGATTTTTTGATACTAGCTATTCTAGCAAGCCTGAGATGAGAGCAATTTGTGATTCTGATTATTAGGGACGTTGAGCACCTTTCCATATGTGCTGGCCATTTTCATGTTTTCATTTGAGAAAAGTCTATTGAGATCCTTTTCTATTTTAATATCTTATTAAGGTTACTTAATTTTTGGCTGTTGAACTGCAAGAGTCACTTTGCATTTTTTACATGATTCTGTGACTCTACATTTGCTCTTTAAAATAGTTCACAAACCCGTCTCCCATTCTGTAACCTGTATTTCATTCTGTCGATTGTTTTCCTTCTTGATTTTTGGTTTTATGCATCATTGCTTACATATTTTTTACTTTGACTGTTATATCTAAGAAATCATTACCAAGAACAGCATCAAGAAATATTTTACTTTTTTCTTCTGGGACTTTTATAATTTCAATTTTTATATTTAAGTTTTTAAGTCCATTTGGAATTGGCTTTTATGTATGACATAAGATAAGGTTCCCATTTCATTCCTTTACATGTAGATATCCAGTTTTTCTAGCATCATTTTTTTTGCAATCTTCCCCCATTTTATAGTCCTGGTACTGTTGCTACAGAATAGTTGTTCTAAATATGTGTGGGTTTATTTCTGAGCTCTTTTTTCTGTCATTTTTCTTCCTGTATTTGCCTTTATATTAGTTCCATACTCTTTTAGTTACCACAACTTCATAACACATTCTGGAATTAAGATGATAAACCATATTCTTTTAGTTACCATAGATAGCTTCACAAGACTTTTTTTGATAATTGCTTTTTTTATTAAAAATTTAATTATACATTTTAAAATTTTTTTACCAGTTCCCTCCCTTTCCCCTCCTCCCCCCGAGCCTCCTCCTCCCCCTCCTCTCCCTCCCCATCCCCCAGTGCCTCCCCCCCAATTCCCAGAGAGTCCTTTATTGTGTACGCCTGACTCTCCACTGGGTCCTCCTCTCTGATGACATAAGGACCCAGTGGCATTTCCATAAGCCCTTTCTCTTGTTCCCCTTAAGCATAGGAGCACTACTATGGCTGTCAATCCCTTGCCTCCAGGGATCTTGGTGCCCTTAACAGATGCTAGACTTTATGAGGGCAACAGTGCGCTGGACATTGCGCAGGGCATGCAAAGTCCCATTATGATTGCTTTGGCCCCAACTATTGTTGAGAATCTTGCAAATCGTTGTTCCTCCCATCCTTTTGCTCTTACAATCTTACCGCCCCCTCTTCCGCAAATGTCCCTGAGCTCCAGGATGGGGAGAGATTAGGCAGGCCTAGTTCTATGTGATTGACATAGAGTCTCTGAAGTTCTGGATTGTGGTTTGTTGATTTTCTTTTGCAGTTTTGCTGCTCCTGCAATGCCCTTCACTCCATCCTGCTGGGCACTGTATGTCACCCCCTGGCCAGAGACAAAAAGCTGTTAAACTGGAGTCTTGTTATAATAGCACATTCAAGGGTAGATGTAATAAGAGTAGGAAACCTCACTGAGGGAGGGGTCCATTACCCATTTGCAAAATGATTACTTTTTATCTGCTAGACTATATGCCCTCCCCTTCTGGTGAGATCAGGAAAGAACGTCTGTGAACTTAACCAGGTTTCTCATTACTTACTTGCAGACCTTGATGGAGGCCTATTTTCTCTGCTGTAACATGGTCCCCTCTCTCCTTGTTTCTGGTGTGGCTCTCCTACCCCATCTCTCTTGTTCATAATCCTTGCAATTACTGTGTTGCATAGGTTTACTTTTGAGTGTCTCAATGTGGGCTGGGTGAGTTTGGTACTAGGAGCCACCTATTAGGGAGTACATACGGCACTTAATTTTCTGGGTCTGGGATACTTCACATAATATAATTGTTTCTAATGACATCCATTTCCCAGCAAATTCCAGTAATTCATCATTTTTGATGGCTGAGTAGTACTCCATTGTATAGATGTACCACTGTTTCCTTATCCACTCCTCAACTGTTGGACATTTAGGTTGATTCCATGACTTTGCTATTGTAAACAGTGCTGCTATGAACATGGTCGAGCTTGTGCTATCGAGGCGAACCTCTGCTGCATGGGGGGTTATTCCCAAAAGTGGGATAGCAGGGTCAAATGGCATTTCAATCTTTAATTTCTTTAAGAATCTAAAGACGGCTCGCCAGAGAGGCTGTAAGAGCCTGCATTCCCACCAGCAATGTAGGAGAGTTCCCCTCTCTCCACATTCTCTCCAGCATTTGTCGTTGTTTGTATTGTGGATTTTTGCCATCCTGACTAGGGTGAGATGATATCTCAGGGAAGTTTTGATTTGCATTTCCCTGATGGCTAAGGAAGTGGAGCATTTTTGAAGATATTTGTTAGACATTTTAATTTCATCCCTGGTAAAGTTTCTTTTAAGTTCCAGGGCCCATTTTTTAATTGGGCCATTGTTTTCCTTGGAGTTTAGTTTTCTAAGTTCTTTGTGCACTCTGGACAGTAGAGCTCTGTCAGATATATGGTTAGTGAAGATTTTCTCCCATTCTGTGGGTTGCCTTTGAGCTCGTGTTACAATCTCTTTATCTGAACAGAAGCTCTTTAATTTCACAAGATCCCAACTGTTGAGAGTTGGTAGCAGTGACTGTGCCATTGGATGTCTGTTTAGGAACTGTTGGCCTAGCCCAATCAGCTCGAGGGAGTTCCCTATCCTTTCAACTATGATTTTTAAAGTCTCTGGCCTTAATATCAAGGTCCTTGATCCATTTGGAATTAAGTCTTGTACATGGTGACAAGTATGGGTCCAGCTTTAATCTTCTGCATGTGGAGATCCAGTTTTGCCAGCACAATTTGTTGAAGATGCTGTTCTTTTTCCATTGGATTCTTTGGGCCCCTTTGTCAAAGACCAAATGGCTGTATTTTTGTGGGCTTATATCTGGGTCTTCAACCCTTATCCATTGATCTGTGTGTCTATTTTGGAGCCAGTACCAGGCAGTTTTTATAACTATGGATTTGTAGTATAGACTAAGGTTTGGTATGGTAATACCTCCAGCAGTGGTTTTGTTAGTCAGGATTGTCTTTGCTATCCTGGGTCTTTTGTGCCTCCATATGAATTTTGAGATTATTTGGTCAACTTCTTTAACGAATTGCTTTGGGATTTTAATTGGTATAGCATTGAAATTGTATATTTGTATAGTAAATGGGATTGTTTCTCTCAAGGCTTTTTCACTTCTTTCATTCTGGGCATATAGGAAGGCCTCTGATTTTTGCACATTTATTTTGTAGACTGCCACCCTGCTGAACTTCTCAATTAGTTCCAGGAGCTTCCTGGTGGAGTTTTTGGGATCCCTCAGGTATAAGATCATGTTATCTGCAAATAGGGATAGCTTGACTTCTTCCTTGCTGATTTGAATCCCTCTTATGTCCCTTTCTTGTCTTATGACTTCAGCTAAGACTTCAAGTACAATATTGAATAGAAGTGGTGAGAGTGGACAGCCTTGTCTAGTTCCTGATCAGGGTGGGAATGCTTCCAATTGTTCCCCATTGAGCATAATCCTTGCTGTGGGCTTGTTGTATACAGTTTTATTATACTGATAAAGGTTCCTTTCATTCCTACAGTCTCTAGCGTTTTGATCATAAAAGGCTGTTGGATTTTGTCAAAGGCTTTTTCTGCCTCTATTGAGAGTATCATGTGGTCTTGGACTTTGGACTGGTTTACATGATGAATTACATTTATTGATTTGCGTATGTTGAACCAACCTTGTGTGCCGGGGATGAAGCCTACTTGGTCCCCGTGAATAATCTTTTTAATATGTTTTTGAATCCGATTTGCTAAGACTTTGTTGAGAATCTTTGCGTCTGTGTTCATCAGAGAGATCGGCCTATAGTTTTCTTTTTTAAGTGAATCTTGATTAGGTTTTGGGATTAAGACGATATTAGCTTCATAGAAGGAATTTGTTTCCTTTGCTATTTGATGGAACAGTTTAAGGAGTATTGGTGTTATTAACTCCTTAAATGTCTGGTAGAATTCTGTGCTGAATCCGTCTGGCCCAGGACATTTTTTGGTGGGAAGATTCGAGATTACTTCTTCAATTTCCTTGTATGTTATAGGACTATTTAAATAATTCACAACTTCCTGGTTCAATTTAGGTAGCTTGTGTTTACTTAGAAATTCATCCATCTCTTTTGTGTTGTCAAACTTCACAGAGTACAAGTTTTTGAAATATGATGTTATAATTCTCTGGATTTCTTGGGTATCCGTAGTGATAACTCCATGTTCATTTCTAATTTTGTTAATTTGGGTTTTCTCTCTCTTGCTTTTAGTTAGTTTAGCTAGGGGTGTATCAATCTTGTTGATTTTTTCAAAGAACCAGCTTTTTGACTGGTTGATTTTTTCTATTGTTTTCTTAGTCTCGATTTCAGATATTTCTCCCCTTATTTTGCTAATCTCCTCTCTTCTACTACTTTTGGGATCAGATTGCTCAAGTTTCTCGAAAGCCTTAAGCTGCATCGTTAAATTATTTATTTCTGATGTTTCCATTTTTCTGATGTAGGCATTAAGAGCTATGAACTTACCTCTCAGAACAGCTTTCATTGTGTCCCAGAGATTTTGGTAAGTTGTATTTTCATTTTCGTTCACTTTCAGGAAATCTTGAATTTCCTGTTTAATTTCTTCCTGAATCCAGTTCTCATTCAGCATCATATTGTTAAGTTTCCAGGAGTTAGTGTATTTTCTTTTGTTTGTTGTGTTGTTGTGGATGTCCAGCTTTAGGCCGTGGTGGTCTAATAGGGCACAGGCTAGAATTTCAACTTTTTTGTATTTGTGTAGGTTCACTTTGTGGCCCAATATGTGATCTGTTTTGGAGAAAGTTCCGTGTGCTGCTGAGAAAAATGTGTATTCTTTGGTGCGTGGGTGAAAAGTTCGATAGAGATCTGTAAGGTCCATTTCAGTAAGGGTTTGGTTAAGCTCCAAAGTGTCTCTGTTAAGCTTTTGACCTGTTGATCTATCCCATGTTGAGAGGGCGGTGTTGAAATCCCCGAGAATTATCGTTTGGGGGTTGATTTCTTGCTTTAGACGCTGTAGGGTTTTCTTAATGAATGTGGAGGGGCCCATATTGGGTGCATATATGTTCAGTATTGTGAAGTCTTCCTGGTGAATTGTACCTGTGACTAAAATGTAGTATCCATCTGTGTCTCTTATGATTTTCTTTGATTTGAAGTCCACTTTGTCTGAAAGCATAATTGCTACCCTGCCTGTTTCCTGGTTCCATTAGCTTGCAAGATTTTGGACCAGCCTTTCATTCTTAGGACGTGCCTATCTTTTGTGGTGAGATGAGTTTCCTGAAGGCAGCAGATTGTTGGATTGTGGTTTTTAATCCAAGTTTGTAATCTATGTCTCTTAATCGGTGAGTTAATGCCGTTGACCTTTAATGTTATAATGGAGAAATTATTTTTAATTCTGGACATTTTTTATGTTTAGTAGATTTTGTAAGCATGTTGTTTGATATTTATATTTTGTTGGTATTATACTTCCCTTCTGTCCTCCTGGATATGCTTGTTCTTATCTTCAAGCTTGAGTATCATTTCTAGCATTTTTTGGAGGCCTGGTTTGGTAGACATGTATCCCTTCAAGTTGTCTTTGTGCTGGAAAACTTTTCTTTCTCCCTCAATCATGACAGATAGTTTTGCCGGGTATATCAGTCTGGGTTGGCATTTTTGCTCATTTAATACTTGAAGTATGTCTCTCCAAGCTCTTCTTGCTTTTACTGTTTCCATTGAGTAGTCATTTGTTATTCTAATAGGTTTACCTTTAAAAGTGACTTGCTTTTTTTCTCTTGAAGCTCTCAGCACCCTTTCTTTGTCTTGAATGTGGAGTGTTTTGACTATTATTTGCCGTGGCGATTTTCTATTTTGGTCATATCTGTTTGGAGTGCGAAATGCCTCTTGTATTTGGATAGGCCTCTCATTCTTTAGTTGTGGGAAGTTTTCATTTATGATGAATTGAAATATTTCCTCAGGTGTGGTATTTTGGGATTCTTGTTCTGGTATTCCATGAATGCGCATGTTAGGCTTCTTCAGGGTGTCCATATTTCTTGAATGCTCCTCTCCAGTATCTTTTTGCCCTTAACAATCTCTTCCATTGAACTGGTTAATTCTCCTACTTTGTCTTCAAGATCTGAAATTCTATTTTCTGCCTCATTTGTTCTGCTGATAAGACTCTCTGTGGAGTTTTGGGTTGAAGATAACTTATCTCTTAGTTCAACTTTAAACTCTGCCTGAGACTGTTTTACCTGCTCTATACCTATTTTTGTTTCTTGAACTGTTTTTCTCAACTCCTCCAGGTTCCTGTTGTGTTCCTGTTCAAAGTGGTTGATACGGTTGTTTAACTCTTCTCGGATTTCCTCTTTCATATTATTAATCATGGTAATGATCATACTCTGAAAGTCGTTATGTTGGGTCTGGCTTTCATGGCTATTTTCTATGGATTTGTTCTGGTCGCAATCCATCGTTATGGGATTGATTCTTTTGGTGGGAGATTGGTCTTCTTGGGTTTTGTTTCTCATGGATCTGCACTTTGACTTGTACATTGTTGTTTTGTTTTTTAGGACCTTTCAGTTTCTGTGTGTTTTTCACTGAACCAATGTAGTTGGTATTGTTACATCTGCCAGTTGTTACTAGTGCTTGCCTTGGATTGGGTATGTTTATGTATTGGTACTGTTATATCCTAGATGAGACTACTAGGATGGTAGTACGTCAATTAAGTAACCAGGGGATGAATATAAGTATGGTAGTGCACTTTTACGATTTAGTGTCTTGGTGAAATGTGAGGGTGGGTGGTGTACTCCCTGGAGTTGTATGTTTTTGGGGTGGCTGTATGAGGAAGCTGACCTACAGCATTGATACTAGAAAGGATCAGTAAGGTGAGAGAAAAGAAAAAAAAAGTTTACTTATCTTTAGGCTGGATGTGAAGAGTCTCGCGCATGTGATACAATGGTTGTAGTGAAGTCCAGATGTGTGGCCTGTGTTCTCTTTGTTCCTTAGAGTTTTGCTTGAGTTTCCTTTGGACTCTATTGAATTCTGAGTAGCAGTGTGTCTTCCGTGGACCACGTGCATAGGTCCCCGGTGGGCCAGAGAGGCAGAGGGTCTGATGTTGGTGGCAGAGTTCTTCACCTGCGACCTGGGGGGGGGGGCGCGGAGGAGCGCGGGGGCGGGAGAGCACGAGGGGCTGGTGTCCGGGGCGGGGCCCTGGAGGCTAAGCCGGCGGCCACGCACGGGTGCTGCTGGCCGGGCAGCTTGGCTCCGGGGTGGGGGGCCTGATAATTGCTTTTTAAGATGATGAGAGGTTGGAACCTTTCCCAATGATAAGGAAGTAGGGAACATAATGAAATGATGTCTCGTAATTTTTCCCTAGTTTTATAAGCAATGAGTAATTAATTATTCCTTCCCCTTTCCTCTTTCCCTCCCCTTTTTCCTCCCTTCTTCCCCTCTTCCAATCTTTTCTCCCATCCCTTCATCAGTCCATCCCACTTCCTCCCACCCTCCTGTGTGTCTACTTCTATGGGTCCTGGGGTTCCCTCTGTATCATCTGCCCTTTGTGGTGGACTAAGTGGTCCTCCCTTGAGTCTGCACCCACTGATAGGGACACTCCCCGTCACCTGCCTAGCCTTAGTCCCTAAGGTTCCTACTGCTTTAAATTATTTCTCTTAAGATCCTTGCTAGTCTATGGGGGCATGTTAATATGTCAGCACAGCCACAGCGTAGGCCTGGTAAGGACAAGTCTCACTGCAGTAAGGTCCTGGATGTGACAGCCCTGATTTGAGTGAAATGTCTTTTCCAGTGGTAGACCTCCCCATCTTTAGGCTCTTACAATCTTACTGCTCCCTCTTCTGCAATGTTCTCTGAGTCTTAGGATGGGGAGAGATTTGGCTGGCCTGCTTCTGAGTGAACATTGCAGGGTCACTGTTACTCTGACTTCTGTCTGGGTGGGTGTTGTTGTATATTTCGCATTACACAGGCACTGCACTAAGCTGTGTTCTGTCTGGTTGTTGAGATTTCTTTCCTATACAAAGATTAAAAAAAACTGCTTTAAAAAGGCACACATTAGAGAACAGGATTAGCCAATCACCTGCTTATTAACCCCTAACTCTGACTTCTCCATTGCGGGGAACACATGCCCAGTACTGTAAACCAGTCTAAACAACAGTGGATGGGGAGGAAACTGACAGTAGACAGGATCAAATGTCTCAATACTTCTAGACTTTTCTTAACAGTTGCCTTATTTATCTATTTAACTGTGTTCCTTTGTTTTCACTCTCTTGGGGTCCTTCTTTCTCCTATCCTCCATGTTATGCTCTTTTTGCAGTTATAATGGATATTATAGAGATTTTCCCTTGAGTATGTCATTATAAGGGCTTAGTATTAGGTTCCACTTACAAGGGAGAACATGTGGCATCCGTCTTTCTGTGCCTGGGCTACTTTGCTCAGTGCAACTTCTTCCAACTCCATCCATTTACCAGCAAATTTCATTAATTCATTTTTTGATAGCTGTATAGTATTCCATTGTATATTTATACCACATTTTTCATTATCCATTCAACCATTGGGCATTTAGGTTGATTTCATGCCTTTTTAGAAAAAGTGATATATTTGGCTTTGTCTTTTTTTGGAAATCACTGTGATCTTTTTGGCATCGTGTGCCTATTATGATTCAATATGAATTGTAAGATTTTTTTAAACTATAAAATATCATCAGTTTGTGGTGGACAGCATTGGAGCTGCAAATGATATTTTATGTAGGATGGAAATTTTAACCCCTGTTCTTCCAAACTATAAACATAGTATATGTTTCAATCTCTTCTTAATTTGTTCATCAATGTTTTATGGTTTTCTTACCAAAGTTTTAATATCTTTGGTTAATTTTATTCTTAAGCATTCTTCTTTAGTTTTTTAATGTTGTATCATATGGAATTGTTTTCTTAAATTATTTTTTGGATATTTCTTTGTTAGCACATAAAATCATGACTAATTCATGTACTTCTTTTGGGTCCTATAATTTTGCTGAATTTGTTAAGCATGTCTGGCAGTTTCCCTGGCGCCCTTAAGGTTTTCTGCTTACTAAATGATGTCATCCACAGATATAGATAATTTTCCTTCTTCCTTTCCAATTTTAATGCTTTTAATCTCTCTTTCTTACTTTGTTGTTGAGTAGATGTGATGAGGGTGAACATTCTCATCTTCTTCCTGCTTTCAGAGGAAAGACATTTGGTTTTCACCATTGCCAGTGAGGTTAATTGTGGATATGTGACATATAATTTTGAATGCACTGCTGTGTACTCCTTCTATGCCCAGTTTGTTGAGAGGGTTTTTTTTAATCTCAAAAGGTGCTGAATTTTGTCAAAAACTTTTACTGAATCTATGAAGAAATGATTACACTTTAGTTCTGTTAATATGCTATATCAGCCTTGACTCTTGATAATAACTGGGAATGTAGAAGGTTCTTACTGCCTTTTTAGAATCAAAAAATCAGTTCTCTTTCTCAGAACTTAATGATAACCATGGAATTTTAGCATGTATCAACTCTCTAATTTTCCATAACCATCAGCCATAAGGCCAAAGGAATCCATGAACACAGACATTACTTTTTTAAACATTTTTTCACATTTTTCTACTTTTACAAGGACATTGAATATTCATCCCAGCTACCCTCCCTCCCTCTCCCATTCCTTCCTTCCCTCCCACTCCCACTCATCCTTCTACCTGTATGATTCTATGGACCCCCAGGTTCACATATGGCTTGTCTAACACAGACATTTCTAAGGAGTCAGCATTGGAGTAAGGAGAGTGGCTGCTCTGATTTGATTCTGAAATGTCCTCTACAAGTTCCTGCCTTGAACAATTGTTCCCCAGATGATTTCATTGAGGGTACTCTCTTAGACCGCTGAGGAAGCTTTCCCCACAGCAATGGCCTGAGATGCTCTGAAATCATGTCTTTCTTCCCTAACTTTGTTGTTATGTCAGGTATTCTGTCATAGCTAATATGGTAACTAACATCATTTTAAAAATATCTCTGTTGAGCGTATGGGAGAGCAAGTGGTTTGTGTTAGCCGAACCGAGTGCTTCTCGCACTTTCTCTCATTTAGTCCTCACAGTTCCCAAAGCTTAGAGATTATGGATCTTGCTAAAAACCACAAAGCTAATCAGGGGAGAGTCAGGATTGGTGCTCACAGGATTTGTCAAGAGGTGTGGATAAGGAAACCTGCACCACATTCAAGAACACCTAATACAAATCTACCACACCCTGATTCTCCATGTTGTTAATTAACATGTTTATCCTCCTTGAAACACATTAAGAACATCAAAGTATTGATCCGTGGAAGAGCGTTTTACACAGAATTGCCTGAAAGGTCTGACAGAAAGAAACAGAAAGAAGAAGGTAGGGAATAATCCCCCTAAATATCAATTTATAGGTAATAAACCTGTGGTAGACACATCAACTTTTCACTCATACCATCTTGAAGATGATTTTAAGGCACCGCTTATTGAATATCTCTTAGAAGCCTATATTTTTGGTACTATATTTTTATTGGCTTCCTTTTTCTAAAAAGGCAAAACCAAAGTACACAGTGTTCAGATGACTTGCTTAAAATGGGAGGCATCTGAGTCACACTAGTCACTTCCGGTCCCATAATATCTTTCCTTAAATACACTTTGTCCTGCAGCTCCACTTTTTCAAGATCACAGGACAATTCTGTAGGAAAAAGAAGACCCAGCTAAGCCGCCCACACTTCAGAGAGGCAGCCACCTTGGAACCCACTTCTTTTCATACCCCAAAGCTAACATGATTAAAACCACAGAAGTACCCGGACTTTCAGGACGAAACAACGAGAGTTCCTTGTGCTCCTTTAGCTCCATGAACACGTTTTCTGGAAGCTTAGCTCAGTCACGTCTGGCTCATTTCATCCCACCATCTTCTCCCACTCAAGCTATTAGGAGTATGTGTTATTAGGAAGAAATGAAGCAGACTGTCCACACGTAAATGGCAGAAGGTTCCAGAATAGCAATGGAAACAAACAAGACCAGAAGTCCACGCATATGAAAACATCTTGGATCGCTGAAAGTTCCATCCTATAATCAAAGGTAGTAATAGGAAGAGGTGCAACTAAAACTCCACACCAAATCCAACAAAGGGAAGTACAAAAGGAAATGGGGTGCACACAGACGGGGGACAGAGGGTTAAATTCATAAAGACGGGAACACGGAGGAGCCAGGATGCCTGTAGAGAGAAAACTCAAGTAATTTTTCTAAATAGTGGAGGGATAGCTGGAGGAACAAAACGACTCCTTTGTCTCAGCGTGTGGAGCGGGATAAGTGGGGACAGATGCCAGAAACAGGCACATTTCTCAAGGGAGGAAGAAATAGAGAAGAAAATTGGTTTCCTGCCAGAACAGGTGGCCCGTTGACGTGTGCACATCTGACAGGCAGGATTCAGGAGCTTTTCCAGGGTCTGACCAGGCCAGTTTGAGGTTGTCATTAAGGCTTTGGGGAAAGGCAACACCAGGGAGCCTCGGCAAGGTGGTTTCAAATGTCTTTGGACACATGACCCGGCGAGCCGTAGAGAAGGAAAGTAATGCAGCATCCTGCTCTTGAGCCCAAGGTTGAAACTGAGCTAAACTCAGTCACAGCTCATGGTTTGCTATTCATAACCATCCAGTGTGGGAAAAGAGCCAAAAGTCTGCTTAATTCCAGGTGCAGGCAGATAAAGTCACTAAAATCCCCTGACCTTCTCAAGTCCTGTCAGCACTCTATTGCTTGCTTTCTTTCTTTTTTTTTCTTTCTTTCTTTCTCTTTCTTTTTTTCTTTTTTTCTTTCTTTCTTTCTTTCTTTCTTTCTTTCTTTCTTTCTTTCTTTCTTTCTTTCTTTCTTTCTCTCTCTTTCTCTCTCTCTCTCTCTCTTTCTGTCTATCTGTCTGTCTTTCTCTTTTTTCTCTCTCCCTCTCCTTCACCTTTCTCCCTTTCCAAGAAGGGTATATGGGTATCTCAGTATCAGTGGTTAGCAACCGGGAGGGTAGATCTGAAATAGGGAAAAACATCCCAGATTAGGTGTGAGGTGGAAGACTATCATGCAACGTTCCTACAACATTTATAATCTTGGTTCATCCAAAGAATTGCTTTTTTATGTGCTTTTTGTTATTCCAAATCTATAAACTTACCTGATGTTGCAGTTCACCTGCATAGTTGCTGATAAATGACCACCAAATGGCTTAAGGAAACAAGGGATTTACTCTCTTATGATTACTGGTTATAGTTCATAGTTCAGCTTGACAGGAAAGCATGCACCAACACCAGGGCTGAGGGAACTGGCCACACCATCATCACATAATGGCTGAGAGAGGGATGATCTTTACTTACCAGACTAGCATGTCTGGCCAAGTGTACAAAAGGATGCCAACTTCCTCAACTGGTTCTCAGTATTTTATTCATCTGTTCAGAGCCTAGTCCCACCCATCACAGGCTGGGCCTTCCCCACAATTTCCTGCAGGTTTGCTCTAGGCTTAACTCTCTACAAATGTGCCAATAGCTCAAACCCTCAACAGTCAAGTTGACACCTGTGCCTAACTATGACCCCCAATTTAAAAATTATAAAAAATAATAGTCTAGTCTAGATCTGGAATGAAACTATCAAACTTGACTTGAGATGACAAGAGCATTTTTCTCCCAGAGTCATAGCTGAGAGGCAATAGAATGGGCCCGGGGATATAATTGTTCATGGTTTCCTTTAGTGAGTGTACTATATGCATACATATGCATGTGTGCATAAGCGTGTGTATGCATGTGCAGATGTACATGTATGCACTTGAATGTAGAGGTCACAGATCTGCATTAGATATCTTCCTCAATTTCTCTGCGCTTTATTTTTGGGGCACTGAACCTGTAACGCCTTCATTCTGTTACACTAACTGGTCAGTGAGGCCCAAAGATGCTCCATCTTTGTTTCCCCAGCACTGAGATTACAGGCGTGTTTCACCGTGCTTAGCTTTTACACAGATGCTGGTATTGAGCTCAAGGACTCATGCTTGCACAACAAGCACTTCACCACTTAGTCATCTCCCCAGATCCTGCTTATGTTTGGGTAGGTATCAGCTGTGTAACACTGGGTATTAATCTTTTTGATGACTTAACCTCCTCAGCAAAAGAGCAGAACTTGTAACAGGAACCATATGGGGCAGAAGCTCCATAACCCATCCTTTTCCCTTCAGAGAACAAAGGACAATGCCATTTCCTAGTCTTTCTTTACATCTATGTAGGGTCATTGTTGGGTTGGCCCAGAGCTTCCCAGATGTGCTCATACTCTTTCTCTGCCAGTCATCAAATGGACTATGATGCTATCAAGAAATAAACCTTTTATTGTATGATGCCACTCAGATTTATAGGACATTGGTTAACAAAAGTTAGCCAACTCTGAAACTATTTAAAATAGCAGTCACTTGACTGAAAACTATCTTAGAGTGATTGTAAAAATGAAGATGGAATGAATTGCAGTGTAAAGAAACTATCAGAGTAGCAACTAGCATATAATAGTCTCTCTGGTATTATCTTACATATTATTGGGTAGATTCACGAACCTCACTTAGTCTATTAGCTAGAAAAATCATTTGCCTCTGCTTAGCAAATGTGTGCATAGTTTATTCCCTCCCCCACCTCCTCCATCCCACATAGTTACCACAGGGTTCTGAGGCATGCTTCAGATAATTAGTTTGAGTCAGGTTGGAGAAAATACTGTTTGAATGGTTGGAAATCTGAAAGGCCTTCAAAGCCATCAGGCATCTGAGCTGTCCACATATGCCTTTGCATAGGGGTTTGAGAGTCAGAATTTTATTAACATCATTGCTTAAACTGAATACCTATTCTCAGGTCTGTGCAAAAGCCAATAAACACTATGTGCAAAGGACTGACCATACTATCTAGGCCTTTTCTAAGCACAAATGAGGTGTCTAATCAAGGGGATCATGTAATAGGAATAATAAATGAACCGTCACAATCATTCCAACACTTCCTTTTTTTTTTGAGACTGTGAAGAAATTGTCTGTGCCACACTTTCTGCCTTGGATATGGCCTTCCTATTACATAATGCCATCTTTCCTAACAATTTATCTACCTTTTGCCTACTGCAGTCAAAGGCCATTCCTTGTTTTTATATTTGCTTGACCTAATGAGGCTAATTGGTCCCAATCCTCATTATAGCATCCATTACTTATTTACAAACTTCACAGGAGTGCATTATTGGATATCATGCATTAGATATGCAATGCCACACAGAGAGAGCTCAGCAATAATTAGGCAGTAGGAGGTCATTTCTTGAAAGAAACATTAGTCTCCACTCTGAGGTTTCTTGTTCTTTAGTACATTCAGGTCAATAGACGAAGACCTTAATTTTCCTTTAATGTGGAGATGAGCAAACCTGGCCACGTTCAGGTTTGGCAAACAATTTCTGGCTATTTGTCAAGCGTTACATGGCCACTCATTGCTCCTCAGAGGTATTCTGCCAAATCCTTTTTCCCTTCACCTTCAAGTGTGTGTGCATTTCAAGTGTGCACTAATCTTTTTTTTTTATTCATACTCAGCAAACCAAGGTTGCAGCATTTCTCTTGATCAGTACTCCCAAGTTCTAAATTCTGCTTCTTTAACCAAGGAGACCTGGAGATGTTGGCAAAGCCACTTCCTAAAGAAGAAACCAAACTGGTTGCCCAAGCCAGGAAAATAGTTTATAGTCTCTCTCTCTCTCTCTCTCTCTCTCTCTCTCTCTCTCTCTCTCTCTCTCTCTCTCTGAATTTTAAAATGACCCCACTTTTCTTGAAGGTGAAGTTGAATTCTTGATGGTGAAGGAAAAGGATTCTTCAAATCTGAGCTCAAGTTAACCTAAAATGGAAGCAACCATAGGTACTCTACATGGGAGAGACTTGGTAGCAATCTGGCTGGGAGGGGAGGGAATAAGAGTCTTGTTCTGGAACCTTGTTTACATAAGCCTGAGAAGCACCAACTTCTCATCTCATGAGGAGGGCTGTGGAAATGGAGAGGGAGCACAGGAAAGTACGGAACCTGGGGGTGATGGAAGCTCACTACTTGTCACCTGTAGCCACCATATTTTGGATACAATGCTTGGAGAGTAGATTTTCCAGAAGCATATAAGAACTACTGAAATACTGGGTGAACAAGAATGAGAATTCAAGGTAAATTTTTGCTCAAACGATGTGGACATCACACCAGCCAGACTTATGGGCTATTCAGTATCCAGGTTACTTTGCTATGCTCCTTTTTTCTGTCAAGTTTTGATAATGTTGGCTTTCCTCACAAAGATGTCACAACATCTTGTCAGTATCACTCTGAAAATACACCAAAAGAAGTTTTTCTTATGGACAGGCAAGTCGCAGGCTCCACTGGATTTATGTGGAACATGTAGCATGTGATGGAGTGATCTTACCTCAAGAAGACAGGAGGTAGCCTTGGGCTGTCATAAAAATCAGTAGCTATGTAGTTCTTTGTGACTTAAAAAAAACACTTTTAAGCTGATATTCAAGAGATATGTCTCCTTCTCTATCCCCATAAGATGCCCATGGAGAGCAAAGTGTAATTTTATAAAAGGAAAAGATACACAAGTGCTGCACTTTGTTATATTGTAGATTATAATTTCCAAAGATAGATATCACTCATGTTTTATTAAAATTAAGTGTGATGAATGATTCTAGAATGGCCTTGTGATTCCTGCCACCTGATGTCCAACTCGTAGAGTAAACATCCCATGAGAATGGTAGGACCTATGATTTTCTTCCAACTCCAATAGATACAGCAAAATATAGCGTAATAGATACCACAATTATGTTGTGTTAGGGTCTTAACCTTGCTAGTCAACTAGCCATATGGCAAGGGAATAAGGGAATCCTGTACAGATTGAGAGATACCTACCCGTAAGAGCTGAAAAGTAGCTGGGTCCTCAGTCCTAGAGTCGTGAGATAATGAATTTTGCTAACATCTTGAGTGATCTTGGAAACAGATTCCTCCATGCTAGGCTCCAGAAAAGAGTATGGCAGAAATTGAGGAGAGGAACATCTAGATGTGCTCAGAAACCTAACTCAGAGAGTAGATATTTCAAATGAAAAATATGAATGACCAAGAAGAAGGTTAAAAAAATGTTTGATAAACTTAGCTATCAGGGATATGCAAGCTAACACTGTTTTGCGATTTCATGCATCCCAGCAAGAATGGCCATCACCAAGAAAACAAATGAGGGTAAATGGTGATATTGCATTATAAACTCTCCTTCCTAGTCAACTAGCCCACATAGCAAGGAGAAAGGAGAACCCTGTGGGGAAAGGGGACATTTATTCACTGCTGTTCAGGTGCTAATTTGTACAGCCATTATGGAAATCAATTTAGAATTTTCTTAAAAGAGTAAGAGTTACAATATAACCCAGGTATATGACCCAGGTATATGACACTAATACCACAGAGATACATGCACATGCATATTTATGACTGCACTCTTCACAATAGCCAGGAAATGAAACCAACCTCGATGTCCCTCAAGGAATGAACAGATAAAGAAAACATGGTATAGATACAACGGAACTTTACACAGCCATTAAGAAAAATGAAATACTGTCATGGATGAACTGCGATTCATTAAGTGAAATAAGCTAGACTCAGAATGCAAAATGTCATATTTTCTCTCATATATATATATGGATAACTTGACTTCTTCTTTTCTTATTTGAATTCCTTTTATTTCCTTCTCTTGTCTAATAGCTCAAGCTAAGACTTACAGTACAATATTGAATAAAAGTGGTGAGAATGGACAATCTTGCCTAGTTCCTGATCAGAGAGGGAATGTGTCAAGTTTTTCACCATTTAGAATGATCCTTCTTTTATATAGTCTTTTATATAGTGATGTATGTTTCTTCCATTCCAATTGTCTCCAAGACTTTGATCATAAAGGGATGTCAAAAGCTTTTTCTGCATCTATGGAGAGAATGATGTGATTTTGTTCCTTGGATTTGTTTATATGATGGATTATATTTATTGATTTGTGTCTGTTGAGTGCCTAGAATAAATTCTACTTTATAATAGTATGTTTTTGAATTCAATTTGTTAAAAATTTTTAAGGGATCTTTGCATCTGTGTTCATCAATGAGATGGGCCTATAGTTTTCTTTTTTTATTGTATTTTTATTTGATTTTGGGATTAATGCAATATTCTTCATAGAAAGATTTGGGGAGTGTTCCTTCCTTTGCTATCTTATGTAATAGTTTAAGGAGTAGTAATGTTAGTTGTTCAAATGTTTTGTAGAATTCTGCACTGAATCTATCTGGTCCTGGACTTTTTTTGATGGGGAGATTTGTAATTACTTCTTTAATTTCATCACTTCTTATAGAACTATTTAAATAATTCAATTCATCCTGATTCAATTTCAGTAAGTTGTGTGCATTAAGAAAGTCATCCATTTATTTCTGATTGTGAAACTTTGTAGAATATAAATTTTTGAAGCATGACTTTATGATTCTCTGAATTTCTTTGCTGTCAGTTGAAATGACTCCATTTTCATCTCTAATTTTATTAATTTGGGTTTTCTCTCTTTTAGTTTTGGTGAATTTGGCTAAGGGTTTGTCAATCTTGTTGCTTTTTTTTTAAAAAAAGAACCAGCTCTTAGTTTGGTTGATTCTTTCTGTCGTTTTCCTTATTTCAATTTTGATTTTTCTCCCCTAATTTCTGCTCATCTATTGCTTTTGGGATTGGATTGTTCTTGTGTCTCTAAAGTTTTCAGTTGCATTGTTACGTGTTTATTTGTGATGTTTCCATTTTTTTGATATAGGTATTGACTACTATAAACTTTCCCCTTAGGACTGCCTTCATTGTATCCCAAAGATTTCGATGTTATATTTTCATTATCACTTATTTCTAGGAATTTTTGAATTTCCCTTTTGACTTCAGCCTAAACCCATTCCTCATTCAGTATCATGACATTTAATCCCAAGAATTTATGTATTTTCTGATGTTTGCTTTGTTGCAGATGTTTAGCTTTATTCCAGAGTGATCAGGATATTATTTCAATTTTCCTGTATATATGGAAGTTTGCTTTGTGCCCCAATATGTGGTTTATTTTGGAGAAGATTCCATGGAATACTGAAAAGAATATGTACTTCCTTGTTGTTGGGATGGAAGGTTTGGTAGAGGTAGGTCAGGTCCATTTGGGTTATGGTTTGATAAAGCTCCAGTGTATTTCTGTTCAGTTTTTGCTTTGCTGACCTATCCAATGGTTACAGTGGGGTGTTGAAGTCCCCTATTATTATTGTTCTTTTAAATGTTGTAACGTGTGTTTAATAAATGTGGCTAAGCCTATATTAGGTATTTATATATTCAGTATTGTGAAGTCTTTCTGATTAATTATTCTTTTGACTAATATAGTATCCTTTTGAGTCTCTTATAATTTTTTTTGGCTTGAAGTCTATTTTGTCAGATATCAGAATTGCTACTCCTGATGGTTTCCTTTTTCTATTAACTCGCAATACCTTTTGCTCTAAGAATGTGCCTATCTTTCATGGTGAGATATGTTTCCTGAAGGCGCAGATTGTTGGATTGTGACATTTGATCCATGTTTGTCATCTATGTCTTTTGATTGGAGAGGTAATTCCATTTACTTTTAGGGCGATAATTGAGAAATGCTTGTTGAATGTTATCATTTTCTGTGTTTTGTGGATTTTATGTGTGTATTTCTTTTCTAGGAAGTTGTGCTGGTACTAATTTTCCCTTCTGTCCTCTGGGATATGTTTGTCTTTTCTTCAGGCTTGAGTATATTTTCTAGCATCTTTTGTAGGGCTGGTTTGGTGTTCATGTAAGCCTTCAGCTTGTCATTATGGTGGAAGATTTTTCTTTCACCCTAAATCATGACTGATAGTTTTAATGGGTATAGTCTGGGTTGACATTTGTGACATTTGTGCTCATTCATAATTTGAAATATATCTTTCCAAGCTCTTCTGCCTTTTGCTGTTTCCATTGAAAAATCAGCTGTTATTTTAAAAGGCTTGTTACAGTCTGTCTGCATGGTTGCTGATAAATGACCATCACACAGCTTAAGAGAACAAGGAGTTTACTTTCTTACTACAGTCCGGTTACAGTTCTCAGTCCAGCTTAATGGGAGAGCATGCACCAACACCAGGGCCGAGAGAACTGGCCACACTATCACCACATAATGGCTGAGAGACGGACAATCCTTACTTCCCAGACCAGTATGTCTGGCCAAGTGAACAGAAGTATGCCAACTCTCTCAACCAGCTCTCTGTGATTTATTCCAGGGCCTAATTCCACCCACCATAGGCTAGGCCTTCCCCATCGGCTAGACAATCTCTTTCAGGTTTGCTCTGGGCCTAACTCAACCACTAATTGTCTACAAATATGCCCAGAACTCAAACCCTCAACAGTGAAGTTGACACCTGTGCCTAACCATGACAAGGCTTATCTTTAGATATGACCTGTTTTTTTTTCCTTGACACTGTCAGCACATTGTCTTTGTCACATTCTGTGTTGTTTTGACTATAATTTGTTGTGGCAAGTTTCTATTTTGTTCATATCTGACTAGTATATGATATACTCTTCTTCTTGGATGAAAATCATTTTTCTTAGATGTGGAAAATTTTCTTTAATGAATAGTGTGAAAAATCTCTTCTGGAGTGGTTTTATGGGTTTCTTCTTCTGGTATTCCATAAATGCACAGGTTTGTTTTCTTCAAGGAGTCCCATAACTTTTGAATATTCCCCTCCACTATTTTTTGTTTTTGTTTTTGTTTTCAATCTCTTTGATTGAACCAGTTTTTTCTGCCATCTTGTCTTCTAGCTCTGATATTCTATTTTCTGCTTCATTAATTCTGGCGGTAAGACTTTTTGTTGAATTTTGGATTATAGCTAGCTTATGTTTAATTTTAAGATTAATCTCTATATGAGTTTCAACTGCTCTGTGCCTAGTTTTGTTTCTTTAATTGCCTTTATAATTTTGTCTAGGTGTCTATTGTGCTCCTGTTCATATTGGCTTATACAGTTATTTAACTTCTCTCAGATTTCCTCTTTCATTGCTTTAATCATGGTAAAGATTATGCTTTGAAAATCCTTGTCTTGGTTAATGAATTCTTGACTAATCTCTGAGAGGTGATTTTGGTAGGTATCCATTGTTATAGGGTCAACTTTTTTGGGGGGGATTGTTGTCATGGATTTTGTTGTTTCTTGTAGATTTATGGTGTGACTCTTGTGTTTGATTTATAGAATCTTTCTTTGTGCATATTTATGACTGCAGACAGAATGGCTATACTTAGACTGTTATTCCTACTGCTTACCTAAGTGTTTAAGGTCTCAGTCTACAGTTCCTTGCTGTTCTTTCATTGGTAAGGTGATATGCTACAAAAAAGGTGAAAGCCCTACTCTGGTTCTGGGAGTGACAGAGTTTAGGTCTAGATTTGCCTACATGTTTGTGATTAGGGTGTCAAAGGTTGTTATGTGTGGTTGAGTTAAGTATTAGATCAGCTTTATATTATTAAATAAGGTGAGTTTGGTAGTCAGGAGTTAGAGCTTAGAGTGCTATAGAAGCTATTGTTATTTTTAGGTTTATAATAGTTAAGAGGTAGGTCTATGCATTCTGGGTATGCTGTATAGAGGTCTAAAGCAGGGATGACTGTCAACTGAGATGAGAAGAAAAGTAAAAAGTGTTATTTATCTTAGGGTTGGATGTGAAGATTCCTTTCTGGAAGAAACTTTAGGTTTTCAGTAGCAAGGTGTTGTTGCTCTGATACAGAGTTTGTGGTGCCTAGGGGAGGGGCCGTGGACCAGCCTGCCGAACCCAAAAGAGTCTTTGATTCATAAATGGGGGCTGCTTTAAGCTTACACAATTGTGAGGCTCTGTTATACAGCAATAGATAAACAATGTACCATGTTGAAGTCAGCCTGTGTGGTTGCTGATAAATGACCATCAAATGGCTTAAGGGAACAAGAGATTTATTTTCTTACAATAGTCTGGTTACAGTTCATAGCCCATCTTGATGGGAGAGCACGTATCAACACCAACACCAAGGCTGAGAGAACTGGCCACACCATCACCACATAACGGTTGAAAGAGGAACGATCCTTACTTGCCAGACCAGCATGTCTGACCAAGTGTATACAAGGATGCTGACTCTCTCAACCAGGTCTCTGTGTTTTACTCCAGGGCCTAATCCCACCCATGGGCTGGGCCTTCCCTATCAGCTAGACAATCTCCTGCAGGTTTGTTCTGGGCCTAACTCAACAACTAATTCTTTACAAATGTGCCCAGAGCTCAAACCCACAACTATCAAATTGACACTTGTGCCTAACTATGACATACCACATGTCTGCCAAAATTGATTTTGATTACTCCTCAGAGTCCTAGTGAAATAGTGAAAGAGAAAGCTGAACACTCTAGACAGCTGGTGTTGGTATTAAGTATTATAATAAACTATGGCTTTGTAGTGCCAACTTACCTCCACCAGCCAAGAAGCACTTTACCCCCCTCACAGCACAGTCAGAAGAAAAACAGAAAGAGTAACCAATGATGGACTGTTCCTCAGCATTTGTACTATATTGAGAGCCACTCCCAGAACCTGGGATACTGAGGCTTCCCCACCAGAGGTACTAGGAATCTCCTCCAGACCTCTCTCAAGAGAGTGTCCTAGCAAGGCAAGGCCATATAAATTACATGTGCATCATTAGCCAATTGGGATTTCGGTGACCTTGTATGCAGTTTTCCAAATCCCATGGTCACAGTGAAATCTTCCCCGTGATGGCTCCTCCATGTCCTCTTTGTACAATGCCTTGGCTCCTTTGGACATCTCCCTCCCTCCAGCACGTAGACCAATCTGGTTTGCTTTACTTTCCAAATATATCTTCTTTTTTTAAAATTATCATCTAGAATAATGGGTTTCATTACAACATTTTCATGCATTGTTGCCATAATAGTTTGTTCACATTCACTACCCCTATCTCTCCTTATCTCTTAATGCTGGTCCCTTCTCCTCAGAAAGTTTCCTTTTTGCTGTTATGTCATCCTCAGATAGATAGAAAGCTAGAGATAGATAGATATAGATGATATGTTCAATGATTAAGAGAAAATGTAACATTTTGTCTTTGTCTCTCCAATTATCTATTTTCCCCCTTTCCTTTAGGCCCCTTTCTTATCTTATACAGTTACCTCCTTACTTTCACGGAATATAGAAGATAGATAAATAGAGATGATAGATAGGTCTGATAATAGATAAGCAGATGATGATGTGAATAGATTTTGTGTGTGTGTGTGTGTGTGTGTGTGTGTATAAATCAAGATTCTACAAATGACAGTATTTGTTTTATTATCCTGAGTTTGGTTTATTTCATTCAGTATGATAATCTCTATTTTCCTGAAAAATGATAGAATTATATATTTACAGAAAAATAAAACTTTGTTGTGTATCTATATGCTATTTTCTTAAACAAGTAATCATTTGAGAAACATCTGGGTTGGTTCCATACCTTGGTTATTGTGAATAGTGCTTCTATATTCAAATATCTCACACAGACCAATCCCTGGCTACTTCCAGGGCTCCAATGTGGAGCATTCTCAGTTTCCATGTTTGAGCCACTAAATTTACTGTTGAAGGTTTTCCTCAGCAGGGTCTTTCCCAAGCTCCCTGAAGGTTCTCTTCCTCCAGCTTCTCTCTTCTACTCAAATTTCTTCTTTTTCCTTCAGTACTATGCATGTATCCATCTGATCCATCTATATCTTTCTCACGAGACAATAAGCAGTGTGAGAGATCATGTGCCCTAATGTCTGGCATTTCCAGCAAACTGAACCAAACTGACACATGGAAAAGGCACTATACTAATGTCTATGCAAACACAACCTGAACTGTGGTTACAACCGTATGACTGTGGCTTGATTTATTCTTCTTTGCTTCACGCACACCTTCCTCCTGGTTTTGAAAGCGGACAGTTTTGCTGTACACTTGGCCAGCATTTTTCCTACATCTGCACATATAGCACTATTTTAATGGTATTTTAAAGAAAACACACATTGAAGAGGACGCATCTCTGCTCTTAAGCACTATACAAATTAACTGGGTGGGAAGATGTGGCTGCATAGACTGATTAAAATCTACCTACAAGGCATATACCATATTGAAAACTAGGCCAAAGCTAGTATGAAATTGTCTATAGAGTGCCAGGGAAAGGAGCCATTTTTCGAAATGAGAATGTTGATGGGAAATGTAACATGAGAGAGACTTCAAGCAGAGAGAAAGAATAAGAGAGGTCATCGAGCTTCCAGGATTCATGTATCTAGTTCCTAGGACCATGTGCCTTTTACCTGTGCATGATAATTACTTATTTTAAATGATCAACTCTGGGATGGGGAGATGGTTCAGGAGTTAAACCCTTTGCTTCATAAACAAAAGGACTTGAGTTCAGAACACAGATTCCATGTTTAAAAAATGCCAGGTAAATAATTCTATCCCTGGAAGGCAGAGACTGGGAAAACCCAGGGCAAAGCAATAAGGAGGAAGAGCAATTCAGGATAATTCCTAATATCACCTTTGGGCCTCTACAGGCACACACACTCAAGTGACCTCTCAGTTTAAACACACACACACACACACACACACACACACACACACACACACACCCCAATTCTGACCTTTGGCAAACTGAATACAACAGTATAATCTCAGCATCAGCTAGGTTGGAATCTCCTAAGATAGCTACTATGGATTAGTATGTTGTAAAGTTCCCTTGTAGGTTTGCCCACGTGGGATTGAAATCTACTGCCAGCTCGCAGAGGATAGAACTAGTGAGAATGCCCCATAACAACAGGAGACACAGTGACACTCAGTCTTTAAGCCTGCAGAGTAGACTAGTCCCATAAGTAAACTTCTCAGTGATTTCAGACAAATAATTTGAAGTCTTCAAAACTCTGTTTACACATGTACAGGTCAAGGGTAATTTCCATACTTACTTCTTAAAGTCAAGAAAGAATTAAATGAGATTACACATTAAAGCACCTGGTGCAAACTGTTTTATGACATCTGCCTTTAGTAGCTCAAATTATTCTTTTTTAAATTTTTTTATTATTTATTCAATTGTGTGTGTGTGTGTGTGTGTGTGTGTGTGCGTGTGTGTGCGTGTGTGTCCAGAACCACGGGCGAACTCGGGAACCACCATGGACCACCTCCACCTCTTCCTTGTTTACTTGCCTTGGGATTCACAGGCTCCGCCCTACCAAGACCAGAAGCACAGGCTGCCCCCGCTTCTGCCAGGCATCTATATGGGGGGTCTAGGATCCGAACTCAGGACCTTCCACCTGCAAGGCAGAGGCTTAACCCCTGAGCCACCTCTCTAGCCCCCTCAAATTATTCTATCATTATATTTCTATGTTCAAAAATCTTCATTAAGGGGCAAGAATGTCACTGTGCCTTTTGAAGTTTTTTCCATCTACTTTGCAAGTATCACCAACACATTTAAACGAGTCCCCACAGAAACAAATCCTGGCTAGGACAAATCACCTGGGAATAAATGGCTGTTCAAATAGAAATAGAAGCCACACGTGACATGGCCAGAAGCCTTTCCAAGCCTACAGACCCTGGGACTCCCAATGCCAGAATGACCCTTTCTGTAACTATTGCAGGCATTTAAATGAAAAACAATGAAGCTTTTCCCTGTCAACTGGGTTGACAGAATCATCTTTTCTTCCCTTGAGTATGAACTGAGTCTTATAACAAAAAAAATCTCTAATGGCTTTTCATCTGCCTCACATTTATCACTCACCTCAGAGTTCTCTAATTATCAGTTCTGTTTCACTGTTAGGACGAATCATTCCGAAATTTCTTAGCGTGCTGTGTGGTGATATAAACCTAAAATCTAAGCACTTAGGAGTTGAACCAGAGAGATCATCAGCTCAAGGTCTGGCTGTTTCAATAAAACAAGGTCAACAACAAAAAAACACAACCTAGCAGTGAGAACTTTTTGATTATTTAGGTTTATCAGGAAAAAAAAAAAAACCTTTACTCCTTTGAACCATATACTGGCTACTACTGAAACAAGCTTTAGAATCACCTAGGACACAAATCTCTGGGTATATGATCTGTGAAGGAATTTCTAGATGGGTTACTTCAGTTGGGAAGACCCACTCTACACATGGGTAGCACTGGGATTAAAAAGGAGACTGAATAAAAAAGAGAAAGCAACTGAGAACCAGCATTCCCCTCTCTCTTGATTACTGGATGTGGATGAAATGCAGCTGGCCGCCTTATAACCTGCCACCAGGACTTCCTTGCCACATGCTGAATCAAAATCAACTCTTTTCTCCTTAATCTGTTTTTGTCAGGCATTTTGTCACAACAACAAAAAAAATAATGGATACAGACAGGTGTAAACAATTCACTGAAGGACACTGTTTTAGCATCTGTATGTTATGATGTTTAAGATGCCTGCCTTGAAAATTGATAAATACCTGGAAAATAAAGTCTGGAAAAATATCATCTAAATCTTGTCATTTTGGAGCAAAATTAAGAATGGCTTTAAATTTCTATATTATTCTTTTTAATGCCATTTGAAATTATTATTTTTAATGAATGCTTATTATTTTTGTACAATGAGAAGATAAATTTCTAGATGATGGAAAGAGCCTGCTTTATAAAAAGGCTGTAAGAAATAGGTTTGGAAAGTGCCAACTCTTCAACATAGTGAGGAATAATCCATCACTAAATACATAACTTGAATATGTAGTGGGGGAAGACGTGCCCTGCCCTGGGAAGAGAAGAGGTGAAAGACCCTTGGCTTAAAAAGACAGCCTTTCTGATTCCCCCTGGGTGGCTTTGGGCCCCCTTTCAAAGGCTGACTGCCAAGCTGACAGCAAATACTCCCCTGCAGATGTTTTTGGAGAACGAAGTCCAGACCTCCAAGGCCAGCCTTGAAAGACTCTCCTCAGTAAAGACTTAAGTCTCCGTTTCCAAACTCAATCTGTGCTTTTCATGACTCCAAAGGACTACCATTCAAGGGTTTTTCCCCCCCTTCTGTCATTCAACTCGGACACATTCCTATGTGGATTTTCATGAACCGCTGCCGCCCAACACCAGGTGCACGCTGAAAAAAAAAAAAAAAAACCCCACTGGCTAAGTCAGCTCAGCCAGGCCTGCCGTTCCCTCAACAGAGCCCCTCTTTCAGGCCAAGGGCTCCCAGCTCAGCCTTCTGGGCACACCAGTCAGCCTTTCGCTTTCATCCTGGAACGTGGTTTGTGAAGTTCTGTGGCAGCTGTCCCTACAGACCCCGCCTCGGGACCCAGACACACCAGCCTGTGAGAACTTGCTGTAACCAACAAGGAAAACCAAGGGTATTCCTGGCAAATCGTGTCCTTTAAATGTGTAACAGTCCCAACTCACACCTGTAATTTTCTACCCACCAGAAGCTTATTTGTGGTCACCATTATTATTTGGCAAACACATGACAGTGTTTTGTCACCTCTCTCTCTCTCTCTCTCTCGCTCATTCACTCACACACCCCTACATCTTGATTTGCCACAGAGACTTTGGGGTAGCCTTCCCCACCTGAGGTACCCCACAGGTGGACATGAAATCAGCTCTTCCACCAGTCTCCATAGGACTGGGGTGCCTTACAAGTTCTGACAGAGTCGAACAAGAATTCAATTCAGCAACAGTTTAAGTGTAGTGCAGCTGAGTGCTCCATAGAGCTTGGGGTTTGAACAATCATCCAGTTGAATCCCATTTTATAAGCACTTATTGGGCATCTGCTTTGTCATTTCACTGGCCAGAGATAATCTGAATACTTGCTATTGATTAATTGGACAGTCAGGTTTGGTCGTCTGCTTCTATTTACATGTTTCATTCCTTGCTAACACCAGGCTGTTTCATTTGTAAGCTGAGAGTTTTCTTGATCCAAATTGATGAGATTTGTCACTGCAAATTTGGTGACTACACATGCCATTAAAACTCCACATCAGAGGAAGGGTGATCAGGGGGCTTGAGAATGTTCTCTAAGGCTGGAGAGATGGCTCAGGGGTTAAGACTCTGACTCCCAAGCAGAAGATCCTGAGTTCAGATCCCAAGTCACACATAAAAATGTCCCCCCACACTAAATAAATAAATAAAATTTAAACCTTAAAAAAAAGAAGCTTCTCCAGACCAGCCAAATATCTCCCCATCCTAAAGCCCAGGAAAACTTGCAGAAGATGGGGTGGCAAGATTGTAAGAGCCTAAAGATGGGGAGGACCAACAATATGCAAGGTACTCCACACAAGTTAGGACCTCAGTAGCCATAATTGGACTTTGTACCACCTGCACAAAGACTGACATGTCAACAGTCCCCCAAAGTCTAGCATGGATTCCAAGCACTACGATCCTTAGAGGCAAGGGATTAACAGTCATAATAGTGTTCCCATACTAAAGGGAAGCCCAAGAAAGGGCTCTGCTACTGAGTCCGTACAGCTCATTAGAATGGAGGACTCAGAAGGAAGTTTGGCATTCACACAAAAGGATGCTCCAAGGAATAGGAGGGGGAAGGGGGAGGGAGGAGGGTAAAAGGAAGAAGGGGAAAAGGAGGGGAGGGTGCAAGGACTGGGGAAAAGTGGATGCAGGAAGAGGACTGGGGTACCTATTGATTGGGAGAAAATAAATAAATAAAAAGAGGGTTCTCTAGAAGTGTTTTCAGACTTGATCTATCCAACCACTGTTCAAAAAAGCAGTTTGAATGGCATTGTGGAAGAAAGCCATCAAGTCGTCAGATTATAAATGATGCATAAAGGTCTTCATCCATTTACAAGCTATGATTCAGAAGCTATTCGATAACTTAGGATACCAATTAGAGGTGATTTACAAAGGTGTGCCCAGGATTTCAAGAAACACACTCTATACTAGGTAGGGCTGAAGCAATCATAATTGGACTTTGCATGCCCTGCTCATTGTCCAACACACTGTTGACCTCACAAAGTCTAGCATCTGCTAAAGGCACCAAGATCCTTGGAGGCAAGGGATTGGCAGCCACGGCAGTGTTCCTATACCTAAGGGGAACACAGGAAAGGGTTCGGGAAAGGCCACTGGGTCCTTGTACGTCATCGGAGAGGAGGGCTCAGAGGAAAATCAGACATGCACAAGAAAGGACTCTCTGGGAATTGGGGTGGGAGGCACTGGGGGATGGGGAGGGAGAGGGGTGGGAAGGGGGAGCAGGGGGTACGGGGGGAGGAGAAGGGAGGGAGGGAACTGGTGTACCTAATAAGTTTGTATGAGCTGAAATAAAAAAAAAAGAACAGAGAGAGGAAACCAAAAAAGAAAGAAAGAAACACACAAAAGCAGTGTAACATGCATGGATAGTCAGGACTGAGAACTGCCACTTCACACTAGTGACCCCAAGAAGCAAGAAAGCAGAGAGGGGGGAACTTGAGGGACAGGGATACCTCAAAGGAATCTTTGATCAAAGAGCCAGGCAACCAAAGCAACCAGAAAATGACTATCTCAGCTTTTCTCCTGCTCTCTGGCCGCTATCTCTCATTAGCTCGACCCCACTGGGGGCTGAAGAAGAGGAAACCAGAAATGATGGGGCCCAGAGAATATAGAAGAATGAAAAGAGCCTAAGGCAGGGAAAAGTTTTAGAATATCAGATTTTCATAAGCATAAAGACAAGCGTGATAAACACATTTTTTTCTTGGATGATAAATACAGACATATAATTCAGTGGTTGCTGCTCCAGTTAATCACAGTACAGGAAGAAGTCTGATCTAAGAACAAAAAAAGATATTATGGACCAGAAAGATTCAGGAAAAGGAGCGTCAGGAAGTAGATGTTGATGTATGTCCAAGGCCTGGGTCTAAACAGTTATGCAAGACAAGAGCCTAGGAAAAGTCTGCTGAGTCCCTTAGACCAGAACAAAGTATTTTTGACAGATTTGAGTAAGGAGTTGATCTCACCAGCCCTACATTTTAAAAAGTTCCATCGGCTGTATGGACTTAGTGATGCTGTGAGATTGGACCCCTTTTCTGGAAAAAGGTAAAACAAAGTAAACAAAAGAAACAGTGGTTCTAGGGAATGCATTTTCAGAATCACCGTAAAGGAATCTGTAACCCATACAATGATTAGCTTCAGTTGCCTTTTCCAAAAGATGGTTGTCTTAGTTCATCTGCCATTCCTTTAGTAGTATACAAGAGATTGGGTATTTTATAAAGAATTAAAGGTTTATTTAGCTCCTAGTTCTGATCAAGATCAGACAGCTGCCCCTAATGTGGATCTCTTCTTCATTGTAACATGGTAGATGGTGTCACATGGTGAAATAGGCATGTGCAGAGGCAGAGTGTCATGTGTAGACATGGGCAGTGTCATGATTGAATGTGATTTGTCCCCCACAAGTTCATATGTTTGACTCCTTAGCTAATGTTGATATTTGTGAGTCTGGCTGAGGAAGGTGTGTCTCAGGGAGTGGCCTTGAGGTTACAAGGCTCCGCTCTTTTCCCACTAGTCATCTACTCTTGTAGTTTTCCACTTGCTCTCTAGTCTCCATGATGATGGACATGATCTGATCTGTCACCAGCCTCTGCTGCCCACTATGCCTTCTCTGCCATCATGGACCATATCTCCCGTCTGGATCCAGAAGTCAAACAAATCTCCCTTTCTCCCTTAAGTTTGCTTGAGTGTGAGTGTCACAGCAGCAGAGAAGAGGAACTGTCACAGGCAGGAACATATAGACACAGGAAGGAGCACAGAAGCACATGCATGTGGGCAGAGGGAGGGAGGAATGAGGTAGTGAAGATACTGGACTGCTTTATAACAACATGCTCTTTTGAAAACCAATCAAGTCTCTCGAGAGACGTTAATACCTCCCTACAGGCCCACCCCTCAGCAGGACTGCACTGAGGAGCTACGGCTTGACATAAGTTGTGATGAGTATAAACAACAGTAAGAGTAGTCCTCTTGGATGCATTTTATTGTAGTCTGTGAACACGCCCGACATGTGAAGTCTCCTGTGGCTGACTCCCTGCTGCGCTCGGGCACCACTTGAAATCGCTGCCACATCCCTTCACGTTCAATTGCACACACATTGTAATTTTCTCTAGGTTTGTTGTTAATTCTGATTAATTGGATTGCAGCCTCCTCAAATTCACCATGCCTGGGCCTGCTGTGCACTTCTCACCCCCTACCTCCAGTGCTAAGCCTGCTCTGAACACAGGCAGGATTTATGTTCATAAGACTGTGTGCTCATTCTCTCCCCAGGAAGCCACTGCTGCTTAGGAAGGAGTTTCTTTGCAACTCACTGGAGTCTTTCTAAAACACACACACACACACACACACACACACACACACACACACACACACAAAACCTTTTAAGTGCCCACATGCTTTCTGAATTCAGGGCAGGAATTTATTCAATCAGATAAAAGGTATTTTGAGCACCTTTAAGTTAAAAGGACTACGTCAGATCATTAATAAAATATATTAATTTGGTTCATGAAATTTAGAAGATTAGTCTAATGCATTAGTGAATATAGTTTTCTTTTCAAATAACGGCTCCATTTTGCAGAGATCTTTGAGAGCCTAGTTTGAGCTTGAACATTGTAGGAGTTTTAAACATAATAGCAGGACTCACCAGGGAGGTGGTTTTGGTCAGGGAAGTCTTTGAACATGTGTCACATTATATTAACTGCAGCGATCTGGGCTGCAGAAGCTTTGGGGAGCACAAACTCCTGTTCTTCTTTAAAAGCCTTGTTTAACAGAGACTAACTACATAGATCCACAGTCACCCCAATTTCAGTGTCCCTGAAGTCAAAATTATTCCCAGTCCTGCTTTTCAGAGTAACCTGACATCTTGGTAAGCAAGACTTCAAGCACACCAGAAATCTACTGAGGCAGGATCTCTAAACCAATGAATCTAAACTTTTCAATTCTTAGCCTACTCGTTATGTGATTCTTAACACATACTTATGTTTGAGAACCATCGCAGCAGCCATTTGTCCGTAGCTGGTTTAATGTTGATATATACTTGTATTCACTCTCTCTCTCTCTCTCTCTCTCTCTCCCTGGAAAAAGCTTTATTATGCAACCCAGGCTGGCTTCAAACTTATAATCCTTCTGCCTTAGCCTCTGACTTGTAGGATTCCCCATGCCTAACTCCATCTGTCATGTCATTTAGACAGCGAACTTAAAATAGAGCCACATATGGCAATCCTTATCTTCCAAGAATGGCTTGCTCTTGGAACACAGTGGGTTCTTGTTAACCATATCTACCATACTCACCTATCTTAAGTTTAATAATGTCACTTAAGTTTAATAACATATAATAAGAGAGACAAAGGGTTTTTATTTCAGTTTACAATTCTAGGTCACAGTCCATCATGGCAAAAGAGTTTTCAGGAATTGATGGAACTGATCACACCACAACCAAAATCAAGAAAGACCAGAGAAGAAAGAGCCAATGCACACCACCTTGCTAAGTACCAACCATAATAATGATAATAAGACAGAATCTTACAAACTTGTTCAGAGACCTGTCTTGGCTAAACAATTCTCCATAGGTATGCTAGGAAGCTAAGAGGTGTGTGTGTGTGTGTGTGTGTGTGTGTGTGTGTGTGTGTGTGTGTGTATCAGAGGGTCAAAGGTCACCTTTCAACTTTTCAAGCTGGCCTTGACTACTTATTTCATTCTCTCTCTCATTCCCTCTCTCTCTGTTTCTATCTCTACTCTTTTTCCCCTTCTGCGTATCTCTGCTCTCCTCTGTCTTGCCCTCTTTCTGTGTGTCTTCCTCTCTCTCCTTCATTCCCTTCCTCCTTTCTTTTTCTTTCACTCCCTGGGTCTCTGTTACTATCTTTCTCCCCTCCCTGTTTCTATGTCTCTCTCTGTTTCTCTGCCTCTGACTCCATCTGTTTCTGACTGTCTGTCTGTCTGTCTATCTATCTATCTATCTATCCATCCATCCATCTATCTACCTGTCATCAGTCTCTTACACACTACACACACACACACACACACACACACACACACACACACACACACACACAAAATCTATTCAGGTGCTTAGTTAAGTAAGTCATTTGGTCTTTTCTTTGCCTTATTGAGTCTATGCCTGGGCAAAGCACATAGCTTTGCAACAGACATGGAATCAAACTAAAATAATCAGCCATTAGGCAGTCAAAAATGAAAACTTTACTTGTTCAACACATAAACCAAGTAAGTCTTCCGAAGCTGGGTTAAAATGGCATTTCAGCTAAAAGCCCTTTTGTTGAGCTTGAAAATTCTTGACTAATGGGGTGGGAGTCATAAAGTGCTTTATGAGTCACAAGAGGGTCAGAGGTCACCTTTCAACTTTTCAAGCTGGCCCTGACTACTTATTACATATGGCAACTTTTCTTTCTTCTTCTCTCTCCTCCCCCCCGCCAGTCTCATCATCTATGTCCACTTCACAGTATATCTGTAATAAATTTGGATTCAGTTCAAGGAATACACAGGAGGACTTCAGCTCCCAAAGCAGGCTGCTCGGTAGGAGGACAGAGAAAAGAAAACACCCCAGGGCAGCTCTGTCTTTCCAAAAGATTAAAAATAATTAAACAATAAGATATTCAACTTGGATTATTGCAGACAGTGATTAATGGCTCTTCTCTCTCTAGTGATGCCCCCGCCCCGAGCTAATCCATCCCAACTCCATTTCAAAGGAGATGTTGGTTTAACACTTTGTTTCACATCATGTACTCAATCAAGTAAATCAGGGTTGTTATGGCCTTGACATTCAGACCAACCTGCTGCTTCCCTTTCCCTCCTCTTGGAATAATTGAGGGTGAAAGGAAGGAGACATCTTCAAAGGCCTCAATGCTTAATTGAATAATTATCCATCTAACCAAGTCAACAAAACAAGCCGTGTGCTGTTGGTTGCTGAGGTCAGAGCTCTCTGTCAGGTCTCTCCATCAGGGAGGAGACCCTTGCAACTGCTGCTTGTGGGTCTTCTAAGAATGGTGGTTGAATGGATAAATTACGGAAGTCTTTCCTGTTTAAAAATGGGAAAGTGACATCCTGCAAATGGGAGACTGACCCCTCCTCACTGCCATCTCCTACTCCTACTCCATCTACCTTTCAATCTCCTCTTATAGTAAGATTCCATTTAAACAGCCTTTTTTTTTTTTTTTATTAGGAGGCAACCTCCAATACCAATCAGGATGGAGCCAAGGGTGGTGCAGGAACAGCAAAACCAAAAACAACAAACCATTATTCAGAACACCAAAGACCGTACATTAATCACCTGTAACCAGACCAGCCAAATCTCTCCCCATCCTAAAGCTCAGGGAAACTTGCAAAAGAAGGGGCGGCAAGATTGTAAGAGCCTAAAGATAGGGAGGACCAATGATACGCAAGAAACTCCACACAAGTTAGGGCCTCAGTAGCCATAACTGGACTTTGTACCACCTGCACAAAGACTGACATGTCAACAACCCCCCAAAGTCTAACACAGATCACAGGCACTAGGATCCTTAGAGGCAAGGGATTAACAGTCATAATAGTGTTCCCATACTAAAGGGCTCTGGGCTATGTCACTGAGTCCTTACACCTCACTAGAGTGGAGGACTCAGAGGGAAGTTTGACATTCACACAAAGGATGCTCCAGGGAATGGGAGGAGGGGAAGGGGCAGGCACTGGGAGAATGGGGAGGGAGGGGGGTGAAAGGAAGGTGAAAAGGAGGGGATGGGTGCAAGGGGGACTGGGGAGGGGTGGAGGGAGAGAGGGGACCAGGGTACCTATTAAGCTGTATGATTGGGGAAAAATAAATAAATAAAATTAAAAATAAATAAATAAATAAATAAAAAATGGGGAATTGAGTTCTTTAAACAAGTAAGTCAGATGCAGCGTTGATGTCACCGTTCCTGTAAGATTCCTCAGACTCTCAGACTTGGATTCCAGTGTTCATCCAACAGTATTTTGAATACTTACTATATTCCAGGATCTCAATTTCCTATTACAGTTCAATAAAACTAGGTTTATTTGGATAGCAGCACTAGCAATTTAAAATTAAATATATTATACCAACTAACAGTAGGCAGTAAGTTTGCCCTACTTATTGCTTCAAGGTTCTCAGGAAATATCTGTTGAATGGATGATAAAACAGCAGTCACAGATTATATTGAACTTGACTCTTCCAAACTACATCCTTAAGTGTTAATGCAACAGTATTCTGGCAATGCTATTGAAGGAATGGTGGATATTCTCAGTCAGTTAAATAAAATTGTAGGAATATAAAGCATGGATTTCAGAGCCCTTAAGTCTGTCCTTAGTTTAGTGTGACCAGCAGAGTGTCTTTTGCAATGAGAAATTCAAAAGGTTCATTTGCAAAATGACAATTTACTAAGACTCTATGCAGATTACTATGGCCATCAGAAATGTGGGCAAATCCATTTTACTAAGTTCATAAATTTGATTTGAAGCAAGCTTTCCTTCAACTTTGAACTGAGCATTAAATTTTGGAACTCATAGTTTGCAAATCCAGTCAGTTACATCTCCTTTTATTTTCCCAGGTTTTCCAATAGAGTAACAGTGATTTCCCTTTATAACTACTGGAAATGAAGAACATCTGTAGAGCCATGGGCTCAAAAAGACTGAATAGCCCTAGTATATGTAAAGAGGGAGAAAGAGAGAGGAAATATACCTCTATCCCCTTTAGCTGCTGTCAAAAACCTGCTAAATGTAAGTTCTACGTAGGTGCAGTTGGGTCTATGGTGAAATGTTATCTCTCTGACTTATTGACTGAAGTGTGTTCCTGCAGAAAGGAGCAGCTTACTCTGTAATACCAGGAATGCTTCATGAAACCACACAATGATCTATTCCATCACTAACAGCAAAGACTACCATGGGAATATGCTCTTAATATCTACAAAAGCACTGGTCTCAGGATCTTTTGAAAGTACTCTCAATATTTTCTTTCAGTAAGAAAACAAATCAGACCCCTACAAAAAATACCAAATGGCTATTTCAGAAGAATATTCCTCACACGTATACCCAAGTACCTGATCTGCAGGTTCCCACCACCATTTATTCAATTTCTGGAACCCAGTAGGTTGATCAATAAAGAAAAAACAGCAGCTTCTCTAACAAGCAACCTCAAATCGTATTGACTGAACATAATCAATGTCCATTTCCCACCTAGTCTTTGAGTGTTGGTAACTCTCCTGAGCACTGTTCCTCCATATGATGACTCAGGTATTTGGGTTCATTATAACTTGTGCCATTACCATATGCAACACATGGCATTCTTACCTGTGTGAAAAGTGAAGAAAGAGCCATTAAAATTGCCTGGAGAATTTTCTGTCAGGCCTAGCATAAGTCGATCCCCCCCCCCACATACTTTATTACATTGGAAAGTAACCAGCAGAAGTCTGTAGTTTCAGTGCCAGAGGACAAGACAAATAGAATGCCAATGTGCCTAGCAAGATGAACAGGACTGGTAGGCATCTCCTTCTGCTCTACAGAATTTTGTGTGTCATGATATTAGACCACAGAATAAAAGGAAGAGAAAATGTCTAATCTTTATGTATGTGTGGAAGGATGGGGGAGGGGAGATTGGAAGTATATGCATGTGTACTCGTTCATATGTACAATATCAGCCAATGACCAGAGGTCAGCATTTGGTGTCTTCCTCTTTAACTCTCACCATTTCTTCTTTGAAACAGAGTCTCTTATAGAACCTAAAGCTCACCAACCGGGCAAGATTAGCAAGTCAGCAAGCGTCAATGATTCTCCAGTCTCCACGTCCCCAGCACTAGGGTTACAGGGACACAATCTCGTGCATACCTTTTACATGGATGCGGAGGATTGGATTTGGATCTAAATACTTCCATGGCAAGCACTTGACTAAATGATTCTTTTCCATGGCCCCAGTAATGTCTTGAAAGTATTGAGGAAAACATCATCTTATGTAGTGCTCCCTGTGCCCGCAAAAGTCAGTGGTGGTGAGTAGCAGGCACTCCAGGAATCATACTGCTTCAGTCCATACTACTGTCTACTGCTTATTAGACGGGGAGTGTTGCATTTAATGCCTCTGCATGTTAGACTTCTCTCTGAAATGGAAATAACAGTATCCTCTTTACAGATTTTATGTAACATGAGAAATTTGAAGCACCTAGACCAAAAGAGGGGGAAATGAAATGAGAGAGTTTGGAAGGTCCAAAGCTCTGAGGTGAGAGGCGTTAGTAACAGAAATGGCAAGGGGAGAAACAGGATAGGAAAACGCCCCAAACTTGAACCTAGAAGTTTCCAGATTTCAAATGTCAAAAGTTTATGAGACATTAAACAAACTGTTCCAGATAATGAAAGCAGAAATGTGTCATGACCTCAAGGAAGACAGAAAGCAAAATGGCAGAATGTTATGACTAGGAACTGCAGTTCTTTAGAACTCTAGCATGCAGGTTCTTCTCTGCTGCTCTTTGCTTCTCCCTGTTTGCATCATTCTTTTTTTTCTCACAGCTACTGAGATTTGTTTCTTGGTTCTGATAGGAAATCCACTGCCAATGTCTACATCTCTTTTACAAGGGAAGTCAATCAAACCATACTCCTGTCTTGCACTCAATTCTAAATTTCCATGGGAAAATTAGATGGATCAAGAGACCCGTGCCATTCTGGGTCTCCTTGGTCAGTTAGACAGGTTCATGTTACAGGAATACTTCTCTGGTATCAGGATGGGGCTGTAACGGTTCTCAAAACACACCACAGAGACTTTCATCAGCTCATATGTTGTCTTCTGATATTTGTTCTGTTGTTTTGTTTGGCTTTGTTGAGGAGAAGATGTATAGCCCTCTGTCAAAGCACACTACATTACCCAGGATGGCCTTGAATTTGTGATTTTCCTGACTCACCTCTTGAATGTGGGGTTACAGCATCACCAGCATATTCACACTGGGATACTTTCTTATGTAATTATTTCCAGTATTATTCACCTTAGTTTTATACGTACTTACATCCTTTTGTTCTGATTAATTAGGCTGTAAAGTAAGTTAAAGATATATGCTATTTTTTTCTATCAGTGTTTCTATACTAAATGGGAAATAGTCACTGAATGAATAAATAATTAACCCCAAGAGAACAACTCTTGCCAGCTCCACAACTTCATAGGGTTTTGTGATATCTGTGTATATCTAACTTCTGCAAAAAAGGAGTTTGAGTCATAAGTAGATGATTCAGAAGGGAATCCGATGCCTCTCAGCTGATTTATTTTTATCCTTCATTGCAAATGACTGGAGGTTTCAAAAATCAACCTGCCACTGAGTAGTAAACCCTTTTGTGTTATCAGCCCTTGATGCTGCAGCTTTCCTGAATATTTGAACTCTCGGTCTTCCTTTCTCCAATCATTCCTCACACTAGACCTCAGCATAAGTAGTGAAAATAGAACTTTTCACCCAATGTCACTCTTGTGGATGTACATAATAATGAAAACGTTTAATGCATATGCTACTAAAGTATTCAATTCTTAAATCTTCACTTCTCCTTGTTGGTAAGCCATTCACTCATCTTATTTGTTCATGAAGTCAATTCGTTCTTTGTGCCATCTGTACATAAGGTCCTGCCCAGACAATAATGGCTAGACCCATTACCTTCTTTCTGAAGGACAAACAGATAAATTAGAAGGTAGTTCCTGAGGAAACCAATAGCCATCATTTCTACATGTGTGCTTTGGAACATAACAGTTGGCAAATGAGGGAACTTATAAAATTATTCCTCCCATAGTATTTAGGAAAATCATTTAGCAAACTACAAGTGTGTCATGTTGACAATGTGCACCTAGCTTACAAGATGCAATGTCACACACTCCTTATTTATAGCAATTGGTCTATGTCTCTTGCCACCTGTGTTCATATTAAAGTTTGGCTGTTAATAAAGCATAAGCCCACTTCTTTTCTCCATTTTGAATCTTCTTCCTCACTTAATGAATTCTTATTGACCCAGAGGTCAATGAATCTAGTACTGAGAGAGAACTCCCTATGGGTCCACGGAGTGAAAAGTGTAGCAATGAGATATAGTGGTCATCCTGGGAGTTCAATGAATGGGGACATCCACTCCCTGTCTCATTACAGTAAATATCTACACACCTCTAATGACCACAAGGCGAGAAATGACAATTTGATCTATGGGAGGGAGCAGCTGGCTTTTTCCCCTGGCCATTTGGCAGGTATTCATATGATGTCATCCAGGATTAAAAGTAGCCTATTACCAGTTCCATCTACTCCCAAACAACTGGCAAAAGATGTCTTTGGAAATTCAGGATGTCTAGCACTAAATTCAGCTGGAAGACTGAGGTAGGTGTCAAAATTTGTCCTACAAAACCATGCATAAATATTCATTTTCCACCACTTTTCCAAGCATAAAAGTGAAAGATATTAACCCATCAAACAAAAAAAATGAAAAAACTAACTTCAATTAGAACAAAGTCTCCCGGATGTGATCACATGAAGGAGCCCAGTGCAAGGCACAACAGCTTCATGGCTAAAGTTCCAGATATTCTGGTACCTGTGGGCACATGGTTTGGTTTTGTGGCAACTCTGAAAAGACTGCAGAATTAGCAAACCTCGTATGAAAATTTTGTTCCATTATTTATTGAAAATAAATAGTCACATGGCCCATGGGAGGAGCCAACATTAGATGGGGCCCGCGGACAGTACTCTTTTATTGTGTCCTCCGCAGGGGTCTTTTCTAAAGAAAACATCACTACATATTTAAAATGTGATGGGTTTCATCTGAATTCGTTTTGCACACTTTGATGATGCACAACTTTGTCTGTTTTCTTCCACCTTGGGAAAATATAAGTATTGGTATTGTGGTTAGCTCTGGGATGCATCTACCCACTCCCCTCGCACATTGATAGATGGCTCCATTCTTACTTAGTTGTCTCTTCTAAAGGAATGTGCGGTGGGTGTTCCACCACCACTACCATATTATTCAATTTCTACCAGCTACATGCAACAAATTTCAGCTGTTTCACAGATGATTCATTCTTTTCCATTTTTAAGGCCATATATCACAATTTCCAAATTGGTCATTGTCAGATTATAAGTGGGATTTGTCTTATCTAGATTTGGTCATCAAATACATGGAGATAGAGCTTGACAGGAGCCAAGGGCTTCATAATATTTCTGTGAGCATTTAGCTGTAATAATTTAAGTGTTATCTATGCTATAAATCATATAAAAGTGGTTCTCATTTTTTAAGTTTAAAATGTGTACATTTATTGGGTGTAAGGCAAGCATTCATAATGCAGATTTCTCTCCCATCCTTTAGTATCTGGACAAGATAAACTTACTTTTTTAGGTAGTCAGACTGAAGTCCATACCAGGTATCAGAAAAAAATTAAATTTGTGCTTTTATGCCGTGTATAATTTTTCCTTTCACACTTATAACCTACATTGGTAAACATTGAAAATTATATGTTTAAAAGATGTTCCAGGGTTTATATTTGAATCGTAAGAGCAAAAGTGCATGCTTTTGTTTTAAATGTTATGGTTTTGATATGAAGTACCTCCTGCAAAGGCTCCTATAATGTTCGACCCAATCCAAGAAGTGTTCAAAAATGGGACTTTATGGAAGTGACTGGATCATGAAGGCTTTGCCTCTATCAATGGGTTCACCCATTCATTGATTCAAAGTCTAGATGGACTATTGGAGGTAGCGTTAAGTAAAGATTAGTTAGGTAAAGCATAACACAGGAAGTGTTACTCTGGAAAAAGTTATCTTTTTTCCAGTCCTGTCTTGTCACTTTTCTCTCTTTCTGGCTGCTATGGTCTCTGACATACCTTTGCACCTCCAGAATGCCTCTCTGTCACCTCAAGACAAACACATTGAATCAAACCAATCTTGGACTGAAATTCTCAAAACAAACCATGGGCCAAAATAAATGTCTCTTTTTATATCACTTCTCTTAGGTATTTGTCTAACACATTTGTTTTAATAATCACCATTTTAAGAAGTGCAAAAATGGTACTTAACACAACTCAAGGTAAGAAAATGTACACTAAATATGGGAACCCCACAGAACATGGGCAAAATATATCAACTGGAACTGGTCTGAGGACTGTCTCCTTTCTGGACAGCTTAAAAAGTGCCACGGAATACTTTAGAAGCTGCTTGGGGAGAGAAATAATCACAAACCCTATCATCCACTTGACATCTGTAAGTTGCAAAATACTCATGGTGGCATGAGTACCAAGGAGAAATCCAAAAGCTTTCTGATTGGATTTCAGACCCACTTGTCAGAATGGTACCCATCCCTGTTACTGTAAACTAGAATAAGAACCTAAGAAAAGGGAAGGAAATAGATCAATAAGGAAGACAGTCAATAAACCTATAGGTAGAAAGCCAGTACATCAAACTGCTCTGTAGGCAGCTGTTATTATACCCATAGACTGGGAACTTACAGTGGAACTCTTTGGGTCTAAAGCTGGATGAGTGAAGGAAAATGCACATATCAGTGGGGTGGTCTGAAGAGAGGTAACATGATACACCATGGAGGCCTGAGCCACCACAGGAGTAGGCAAGCTAGCGTGAACCCCGGGGTCCATAGAAGCACGCAGGCAGTAGGATGAGTGGAAGTGGGAAGGAATGGTGAAGAGACAGGAGAGGATTAGAGGAAGGGAGGAGGAAAGGAATCTAGGATGAATACTGAATATCCTTGTAAAAGTAGAAAAATTAAAAAAAAGAAGATTTACTATTCAGAGAAATCAGATATTTTCTGAGTGATAAATAAAATATTTTTATGTTTATCACAAAAACATGAGAACCCCATTGGAGAGACCTCTCTTCTTCTCTAAGACTGTTTCTCTTAAGGTCCTGGTCTTCCCCCATTCCCCCTTGTTGAAGATCAAATTTAGTATCCAGTCATACAGTTCAGGAATCAGTTTTCTAACAAGAGAACTCCATTGCCTATGCTGCACACAGTGTGGACCTCACCTGGACAGTGCTTGGGGGAAACTGTTGAATCAAGGTAAATGTCACCTTCTCTGTTGCAATCACAGGACTCAAGAGCACCCACAGCAGAGCCCAAGAAATGATGACCGTTGACCTCAGGGGCTGTTCGTTGATGCTGGATCCCCTGCCTCCATTAGAGACGGGGATTCACCACACTCATTTCTGAAAATCCCTAAACTATTTTTTGAGTAGCTCCTTGTCTACTTTGAATGACTGACCCTGGATAAACTTGAACTTTCGTTGCGACTTACTGCTTAGTGGTGGGTCGCCTCTTTCTATGCCTCTATGCACTTCTCTGTGCATGAAGATAATAAAGTCACATAAGTCATAGAGTCATTGCAGAGACTAGTGAGGTGCATGCAGAATGCACAGTATACTGCCTGACATACTGTACAAACCCCAGCAAACATTAGCAGCCATCAAAACAATCAGATGTATCTGGGACAGAGTCCAGTCACTTCTAGGTAGTAAAGATGAAAGTTACATCCCCTCATTAGGACACGAAACACCTAATGAGATGAAGTACCATTAAAAATCACCTCCCTTGGATTTGTAACTTAGATTCAAACTCTATGTCTATGATTAGAATAGTTACAATGCTGTGATTCAAAGCCCAAGGCTTCCATAATCAGGATGACTTGCAAAAATCTAATAGCTCGCTGTGAAAGCCTCCATCTGTTCTTCATCTTCAGCCAATTAATTGTAGATACAGGATAGTCCTTGTTGTGGAACATACATGGCCAGTACTATCTTGATATCAGAACAATTGTAATTACTCGCAGGAGACCCTCACCAAATTGGGCCTGTAAACATACCTCATGTAGGGGAGGAGAGTCCATGAAGAAAAGTTGAGGGGCTCATGGCTCATCGGGATAGGGCAGGCCCCTCCCCAAGCATATAAAAAACATTAATGGTTGCTGGCAAGGAGAGGACTTTTCTTTGACAGTGTAGGTACTCATAAACTTCACACGCTTCTGTAGGTAATCCCTCACCCATGTTCTTCTAAGTAATCTCAGTTAACTCACTGATTCGCCAAGCTAGACTAAAATGGAATCATTTCTTTAGGCTGTCACTATAATGCAATATACCTGCATCCAGATACCCTAAACCTTGGCCTTACTTTAACTGGATCAATTCAGTGGGCCAGATGTCGCCTCTGCTTTTGGTTTCTCCTGGGATTGCTCACTGTTATCATCTGAGTTTAAGTTCTTTTTTATATCTGAGCCCTTGGGGACCTCCCATAAAAATCAGCTGCCCTCTGTAAATGGCTGCCTAGGAATGCATGGAAGGAATGAGTTTTATCTCCTTCCCAGGAAAAATCACTTACCATCAAGGGGAATCCATGCAACATGTAATGCTAAGGAAAAATTATGTACCTACTCGGACAATAAGGAATGAAATGTTAAATTAGTCTAAAGAAGAAATCATAAAGGAACTGGGATAGTCCCTGGTACACAATTCATTAATAGGTAATTCTAGAAACTCATTCCCTGAACATAAAAAGAGCTCCCTTCTCTGTGCTCCCTTGGGAGTCTGTAAAGCCTCAAGTTAGTCCCAATGCTATTGTTAGGTAGATACGTCTCCTCCCCTGCTGGCCTCTGTCCTCTCTCACTCCCCTATCCTTGGCTCAGCACATGGCGTGATATATCACAGACTCTTAATAACTCTGTAGTGAGTGAGTTCAGAGAAAAAAAACAAGCCCCTAAAAAGTAAATTCCAATTTTCTCCAGAAAATAACAGTGTCAGCACATCTTCTGTAGTCTGTATTCTTTCCCAGCTACCTCGAAACTGAAGCCAGGTGGAAAGGTGTTTAATTATTTCCTGACTCTCTGTTACCATACCTGAGTGTCCTACACAAGACAGGCAACTCAATGGATGTTTGTTGATAGTGAAGGTAATTGAGTTAATGCTTCCTTAATTATTCAACTTACCACACAATTTTAGGCACTGTCATTAACTCAGATCCCTAAGCACTTACTCCTCAAATAAACAAATAAAAATATGCATGTAGTACCTTATTGCTGACACCATGAAATGGCCAGAGTGCACAAACAGACTCTCTGGCTTGCATGTGAATCTGTGAAAATCCACACAGACATCTGGAATCAAATGACTTCATGAAAACTCAAGAGGCACCAAACCAGGGATTCCCCCATATATAGCACCTAAAAACATGGCTCTAATTCAGTAATCAAGACATGTATTTAAGAATTTGCATATTGCTGAAAATTCCTAGGTAGTTTTGATAAAGCCAGCAGACTCCAGGGAGTGGACTGGTCATGGAATTGTTGATCCAAGTAATCACCACGGTTCAAGACTTTTCAACACTCCATAACTAAAACATGTGCTTTTTATGCTTGAGCATAATGAGGCTTTGCCATAAAAATCAAGGTGCCCTCTGTAAATGCTCCTTTAGGTTACAAGAGACATGTGAATAAGTGAAGGGATGAGATATCCGAGGGAGTGGTGGTGTAGGGTTCTTAGCCTCGGGACCTTTCTAGTAGAGAGATATGATAGGCAAAAGTGCATATGCTAAATGACAGAAAGGGTTGATAGATATTCCTTACCTAATGAATTCAGAAAATCTGGGAAGGATATGGGATGGGATTTGACTAATGATGGAAACTGTGATTCTATAAATGCAAATAGGAAGTCTGAGAAACACATCATAGCTTCGGAAGGGCTGCCCCAGGGGCTGGGCTCTCCTATTATACTGTGTAGAGTGTATTTCAGAGTCATAGTGACAGTACATGGTTCCAGCCTGAGTCCACAGGGCAGGGCTCATGGCTTGCCGCTTTCTTGTTTCAATAGGAAGTAACATGGACTATCATCAGGATATAAAGAGACAGCCACGTGGCACACAGCAAGCAGTGTTGACTGCCTTGGATGTCTCAGAGCTTGTTATCATCTGACCAGAAAAACAAGAACAAAATCAGAAAAAGTGACTCAAGGGAATAATGTTTAAGAGGAAAAGCAGCTGAAGCTGCTAAATATTTGCCATAGTCTCACTATGTGCTTTTATGAAAGAGGAGGAAGACACCAAACTTAAGTGGTCTTAGAGTTTTAATTTGACATGACATGACACTAGAGATGAATTTCTGAAGGCATACCCATGGCCAGGTGGACATTGTCCCAAATGGAGCAAGAATCAAGAACTTGGATGTGCAATTCATTGGCACAAGGAAATGGTTATTGGGTTAGGGAAAGACCAGCTCCAAGATGATAGCATGAGACACAGGGGAGCTGGGACTAGTGTTAGAGATAGAAAGTCTCCTGCATGTGAGAATCAAACTTTACTCTGAGCTCTGCTAGAGTAAGGGCATATAGGACTCTCTGGATGCCAGGCTATGGGAAATTAGGAACCCCAAGACTTCTAATATCACCCTACCAAAGTTCCCTATGTGGGTTGTTGACCTTGAATGTGGGGTTTCCCTGGGACTTGCAGTCACTCTCAGTCATTCTTGGATCAGCAGGCCACACTGCACACATCTGCACAATGTTTTTTTTTTTTTTTTTTCACAAATTTCAATAGTTCAATAGCTCAACCCCCTCTGAGCTCTAGTCCTGTGGCAAACATTAGCACTGGATTACTTAATCATTCTTTCCTTATAATAGAACCCCGATTTTGTTTAGGCAAAACCTCTATCTTAACAAAACCCATGTAAAAGTTGAATTCATTCCTAAGCCCAAGAGTGGACCTCATTTTTCTTGTAATATTTATTCATGGTCATATGACCTAATTCCAGCCAAAAAGTCTCCTCTTATCCAAGCAAAAACTGGGAAAAGGAAATATAGGCTCATTCTCTCTTATCTCTGAAGGTTTCCAGGACAGAATACCTCATCTAGAACAGTTGTAGCCATCTTGCTACTGGTGTTAAGATGAAAATGAAATTAAAGATGGGAGAGAGGGAAGATTTAGAAGGAAGAGCTTTCAAGGTATTGTTGAGCAGCTGAGTCAACTTCCCTTGATGTCCACTGGACTCTGAAATTTCCAAGTATATGATGTCATAGACTTCTTTATTGTTGAAATCAGTCTGAGTCAGGGTTTTTTATACTTGTAACTGAAAACATGCTAATTGCTAAAGGTTCCATGAGAAAGGCAAAGCACATCTGAACACATCTTTGTTATTCTCTTCCCCAAGCCTCCAAGTGGAAGAGTGGTTTTTAATCTGCTATCTCAGTACAAGAAGGATTCCCTTATCACATTCTGAATTGGTCTTTTGTAATGTTCTGTATCATGTGGTATTACTCATCTTTGTAGTGTCCTATATTATGGTTAGGATTTCTGTAGAAATCTTGGAGACTCACAAGAAAGAAGCAATGTACTATAGGAAAAAGAGACTGCTGGGAAAAGCTACATATAAAAAAAGCATCGTATGGTGTTCTTAAAATGTTTTGTGTTAAGGGGTAGACATGGCCCACACCCACAGTGCAAATTTAGCTGACCTTTCCATCTCTATCACAATGTCCTTTAGAGCTGTATCGTCCCATAGCAGTAGCTAAAATGAGCCACTTGCCACATATGGGCATTTAAACCATCAATTTCAACAAGATAAAATAAAAAATTTTGTCACACACACATACTAGCTACATTTCTATGCTCAGTCCCACACAGCTACCATATGGATGGGATGGGATGGTAGCAGAATGTTTTTTAATCACTGCATGAAGTTGTATTGGCCAGCAACACTATAGCAGTATCACCAAAGTGAAGTGATAACTAGGAAAACCAATCACAGGCTTAGAAAGCTTTAAAGATGGAAAGCATTGTGGAAGACCCAGTTTTGTAGTAGGTGAATTACATATATTTAATTGGGTAACCATACATATATAAGTACTCATTAAGTGATCCTGACTTCCTGTAAAGGATGTGAATAGTGGACTATAGAACTCTAATAATAACACAGATGCCTCCAGTCACGGTCCTAAGAAAGCCTAGTGGCTGAGCCCAACGATGATGCCACCTGGAATAAGAGAGGAAGCACCAGGAATCCCTCATCACATTCTGAATTGGTCTTTTGTAGTGTCTTGTACCATGTGATATTACTCATCTTTGTAGTGTCCTATATTATGGTTAGGATTTCTGTAGAAATCTTGGAGATTCACAAGAAAGAAGCAATGTACTGAGAAAAAGAGACTGAGAAAAAGAAACTGCTAATTCCTCAAGAATCACCCACCTTCTTGGAGATGTGACCTGGTGGCATCCCAGAATCCTCCCTAAAGGCAAGCTACTACTACATAGCACATTATCCCCAAAGGCACTCATGAGGGTTCTTGCCTATAATCCCAGCACTTGAGAAGCTAAGGGAGGAGAACTATGAACTCAAGACCAATCTTAGCTACATAGCAAGTTTGAGGCCAGCCTCAGCTACATGAGTTTCTTCCTCAAACAATCAACTGTATAGAACAAATAAGTTAATCCCTACAGTTAATAGCCTAAAACAATAAGTTTCTGATGGTATGAAATGCAAACAAAGCGGGATCTGGGGAGAAGGGAATTATTTTGGCTAAACATTTTTGTCACATTTTTCTTCATTGAGTTGATTTCCCAAGGTTAGGTTTTCGTTTTCTCCTTTTTCCCCCTTTTTTCCCCATTCTCTTTTTTTATTTTTTTAAATGTATATTTTTTTAAAATGCATTATTTTAATTGTCACTGGGTTCTAGGTGGAGCATCCCTGGGCATTTTTTAAATGTGAATCTCCAAAACTGTATACATTTTTAAAATGTATTTAAATGTAAATATAATGAGTTTATATTATTTTCACATCTTAGTCCCAAATCCCATCTCTCCTCCTTTTCCCCTTATAACCTTTCTTTTTCCTGTCAGACTCCGTCTTATTTTCATATCTTTTCACTTATGTGGCCCACTGTGTTTCATCTAGTTTGTCTTTGATGACATACACCTGACATGACTTATGTTCTAATACATATCATAGATCAGTGGGTACACCACGGCGTAAAGTATCCTCCTTTTCTTCCCAATCAGCATTAATCTTCATCAGTCTTTCAGAGAACTTCTTGAGTTCTTTCCGTTTTCATGGCGAGGTTTTGATAAGACAACTTGCATGCAATTCTTATATAACTATACATATGTGGCATGAAATCTTATATACCATGACCTTGTTATATTTAGGAGATAATATCTGGCTCCTCTCTGGCCCACTTCAGGCTCTTACAGTCTTCTCGCCCCTTCTCCTGCAATGTCCCCTGAGCCTTGGGGTGAGGTATATGTGTCTTGTATAGGGACAAGCACTCCATATACATTTTGGCAAGTTGTGCTTTTTTTTGTTGTAGAAAAAGGCTTCTTGGTTGAGTGCTGAGTGCTATTCCAACCTATGAGTAGGATAGCAGGTATTTATAAAGCAGTTTGCTGTATTGTCTTCCTAGATATATATTCATATTCTGCTCTTCTCCTGAGACCTATGTCCTTCCCTTTCATAGGTTCTTGTTCTAGTTTATAGTAACAGGGCTATTTCCACTCTGACAATCGGCCCTTAAATCTAATCGGAAAGCTTTTGATGGTCTCCTTGATAGTCATGCCACTATTACACTGATGGTCACCTATTGTCATGGTGATTGTTGCTATAACGTGAAGATTTCACAGATTAATGAGATTTTTGATTGCTTTCTCTCCCAGTAGTTTCCAGAGTACTCTCTGGTACTATGTAAGCTATCCAGCAAGAAAGCAACTTCCAGACCATTTCCAGCTGGTGTATTTTGCAATGTCTTGTGGGCCATGTATGCTGTATCTTCAGTAATAGGGTCTTACTATCAGTTTTTATGGGCAGCCAAGAACAATGGCAAAAGCTTATACTGTTTGGTGGGTGGAGCTTTGAGATCTCTCTCTGATCAACAACTTATCAAGAAGTATCACATATTGTTACTTGTGGCATTATTTTAATTGTCACTGGGTTCTAGGTGGAGCATCCCTGGGCATTTTTTGCTTTCCTTCTGTGTTTCTCTACACAGAGATTGTGCCTTCTTACTCCCTTATTTTAAAAAAGGAAATGTTTTAGATATATTAATAACATAGGATGTTCCTCTCTGGTTGCATCTCACAATGTTAGGGTTTTTCTTTCATTCCCTCAGCACCGCCCACATTCTAGCCCCTCATCTCCCCCTAGGCATTTTCTCCCATTATTCCTCTCTTCACCCTGCCATACATGGTATGCTGTATTATGAGTAAACTTAGAAGCAGAGCACCATTTCTGCTACATTCTACCAATCAGAGAGTAATTATAAAGTTCTGCTCAGGTTGAGAAGGATGAAACATAGACCAGACATCTTTTTTTTATTGATTGATATATTTATTTCCACTCATACAAACTTAACAGGTACACCAGTCCCCTCCCTCCCTCCACTTCTCCCCAACCCCCTTGGTCCCCCTTCCCCTCCCCCCTTCCTCCCCCCTCCCTCCCTATCCCCCAGTGCCTCCCCCCCAGTGGCTCCCCCGCCAATCCCCGGAGCATCCTTTAATGTGCATGCCAAACTCTCCTCTGGGTCCTCCTCTCCGAGGAGGTGCAAGGACCCAGGGGTATTTCCCAGAACCCTTTCCTGTGTTCCCCTTAAGCTTAGGAACACTACTGTGACTGTCAGTCCCTTGCCTCCAAGGATCTTAGACTCCAAGGATCCTAGAGACCCGACATCTTAATGGAGGTCATATAATTATAATCATCTTTTGAAAAATAGTTTTACCATACCAAGTTTTTTTTGGTTCAAGCCAAAGGAAATCTCTGTTCACCAGGAACAAGTTTTCATTTAGTATCACCCATATTCAGGGCACCATATTCTGATTCATATTTATTTTATGGGAGAAGTTATAGAGAATTATCATCTGCCTTTTCTGTACCATGTTCTAGGGAATTCTTACATTACTTTCCCTTTCCATTTTTATTTTATACTTTCAAATTGTTTCATTGCAGTTAAACACTTTAAGTGCCACATCAAAAGTCTTTGAAAAATAAAACAAGAATAAGTGGAAGAGATAAAAACAATGACTCCTGAATAGGCACTGAGTCCCCAAATAGCTCTTTTTGCTGTCATTATTAGATTCATGGCTACGGGCAAATAAAATAATTACCATGAGCTGTGCCCATGTACTATGATTTTGATGTCTGCTTTTGGTGAATACCTTAAATTTTCAGCCTAAAAATTCCCTCTATGCAATTCTATCTTCATCATACAACTTTCTTGGCAAGACTGATTTCAATCTGTTTGGTGGTTCTTATGTTAGAGCAGAATCAAGAAAGGGGGTTAAGGGGATATGATCTTCTACATATGACAAAATTAAAAAATACGGGTGTTTGTTTCTCATTAAACAGAAGTCAGAGATGAAAACTACAATTGGATCTGGCTTATAGCCAGACATCCATTTGAAATAATGGAGGAAAGGAAGCATAAGGCTACCAAATATAGACTTGGCATAGACTTTTAAGTTTCTAATTCTGTGCAATCTTCTACATTCCCTTTCACTAGAAAGTCACATGGTTGTTCTTTGCAGTTAAAGAGCTGTTCTTGTGACGGTGCTTTCTCCTACCCATCTCCCAACTGCTGCTAACGTCCCAGTGTTCCCGTTGTTTACTTCTCCCAGAAACACACACCAATTGCTCACCACATGTGTGCACACTCACTCGCATGCACACAAACCCATGCAATCATTTTCACTCTCACTAACAGTCACTGCCTGGCAGTCATTAATGAGCACCCGCACACATATGATACAATTGCTCGGCCAGTTCTTCCATCCTTTGAGCACTCCAGACTTGCCCCTAACTAGGAGGAAGATTTTTTTTCCAAATATGGGGTTTATATGTAATGTTTGTCTTTGAGACACTCTTAGAATGCAGCCAGGATCCTGAACACCAGCAGCAGCAGCAGTAGTATCTCACCCCACTGCTTTCTGACCTGCTAGTCAAGATTATCAGAAAGCAATTTCAGATCAGTGGGATTTGTGTAAGGTTGACTCTGAAATCATTCCAATTCATTTTATTTCCTAAAACTGTAAGTATAAATGTTCTAGATTGAATTATGTCTCCAACACAGATAAGTTAAAATTGAAACATTCACTAGCAGGGTAATGTGTGAATGTAATCAAGTTAAGCTAAGGCCATTAGAGTAGGACCTGAACTGATATGACTGAGAGTGTTCTAACATGAGGGGAAACACAGTGACACACAGAGCTTCCTGAGAAAACAGTGGCAGAGACTGAAGAGCTGCAGCTGCAAGCCAAGGAGCCCTGGGGATTTCCAGCTGCCACCAGAAGAACCACAGCACCAGTAAAGGACTCTACTCAGAGTCCCTTAGGGACTTTGTTATGCCAAACATGAGAAATGACCACAACACATGTTAAATGATTCCCAGGAAACCTCCTGATTTATTAGCTACAAAGCAGAAGGTTGTCAGCAAGGACAAGCATAGAGAAACAAAATGGACCCAGGCCAGGTTAGGCAGCCCTCTGCTGATCTATTAGTTCACATCATTCAACTCTTGAGAGTCCATATCTGTTCCAGCTCTTCCAGGAAGTTTAAAGTTTGCTATGACGACAGGTTTCTATAACTTTATGAGTGCACTTATCGTTATGGAAATCTCAAGCACAGTGGGGTGCTTCTGGCTGAGCACTAGCCTTGACTGGGGAGGATATACCTTTCCACATTGGCATGGTCACTGCTGTAGCTGCTGGTATGCCTGGAGAATACTGGTGTTACCCTTACATGTGAATTGATGAACGTAACCAAATTATCAAGGGAAAAAATCTTTAAAGTATTCCGTGGGTACAGAGAACAGAAAAGATACTTTCTAGTAAAGAAAGGATAAGATATATGAAAGAAGAAGGGAATGGAAGAAAAGATTTTATTCTCAAGCAGGGCAGACCAACATGCTTTGTTTATATGATGCTTCTGAGACCAGGGATGTAGGGAATTACACTGACAATTTTTCTTCCATAGTAATAGGTATTTTATTTTTAGGTGGATTCATGGATGTGTCTTTTAGTCTTCTTATAATTAGATGTGGCTATATTACTAATTTCTGACCAATGAAAAAATAAATGGGCCTGTCAGGTTTAATAACATCACCTTAAAAAGCAGAGGCATTCCTTCACTACATTCTCCTTTATCCCTTCTTCCCTTTGCTGCTCGGAACTTAAAAATTATAGCTGAAACTCTAACTGTACCTTGGACCATGAGACAAAAGACTCACAGGAAAGTGAGCATAGCAGTGAGTTGAAGAACCACTTGGACACAAGAGATAATAAAATAAATGCATGTCCATCTTGCTTGAGCTACTATAATTGAGGTTTTTCATTACCTTTATGTTCCTCCCTGTGTCTTCATAAGCTCCCTGCTCTCCATTGCTAAGAATGTCTAACATTCTTAGGTCAAACACAGAGTAGCTGATTCCCATCTATTTCCAGGAATTGAATAATACTCATTAAAACGTATGTTTTCCTCCATTTCCTAATTTTTCTCAGTCATTGCTATTTTTTCTTGCTTGGGCTTTATAATTTGGCTGGTCAAATGCTTCTCTCTCTTTCTCTCTCTCTCTCTCTCTCTCTCTCTCTCTCTCTCTCTCTTTCTCTCTTCTCTCTCTCTTCCTCAAATCTCTCAATATGCTCAATATGTTGAGAGATCCCAAATGCAATAAATGCTTCACTATTTTTTTCTCTGTTCCTAGATTTCTGTACTTTCTATAATCATGCCATGTATAGAGGTGGTTGCATACTTTCCTTCTCAAAGTGGATACATTTTTATTTATTCTTGTCATTTTATTGAACACAGACTTCAGGTATCATGCTGAAAAAGAGTGGTAAGGGAGCTGTTTCTTACATTAATGAGAAGAGACCTTGCACCCTGTTTTCCATGCGTATCTTAGGGAATCCTTACAGACCCTGCGAGATAAGAACTATACAATTCTTATTTTCTCATGTGAAGATACTGAAATGTGAGACCATGTTCAAAGTTGCATTACTTACTGAATGTAGAAATGAGACTTAAGCTAATATATTTTGCCTCCAGAGCCTGACTTCTCAACCACTGTTCCAGGGACCATTTTCACAACTGTGAAGTTTTGGGAATATGAGACTTCTCAGCCTTCACACAAGTATGAAGATCAGTACATACTGCAAAATTGAGTGACTCACTTCAGCATTTAGGATCTATCTGAATAATTCCTCCATGAGTAATGTCAATGTAATCATGGAATGAACCAAGCATAATGAATAGGGCAAGTCCATGTCTTGATCCTGTTAATCATCACATAACACACATTAAGGTGATAACATCCCAGACCTCTTGATAGTCCTATTCTAAAATTCAATAGATATTTTGGAAATAGAAACAAAGTGATGTTTGTATTGAGGAATGTCTTAGCCATTGTAGAAGGTGAACAAGGAGCCAAATCATTCTACATTCATCATATTCAGGAACAATCAAAACTGAGATTAGATTTTATGAGCTATGCCCTCTTGTATGCCTGTAGGAAGGAAAAGAATCAAGGACAACCTTGGGTGCCATTCTCTGAAACTCCATCTACCTCCTTTGAAACAGGTCTCTTATTGTCCTTGAGTTCACCAATTCAACTAGACCACTTGGTCAGCAAGCCTCAGGGCTCTTTGTGTTTTTCATATCTAATGATGGAATTCCAAACACCTGCCACCACATTTGTCTTTTTCAACTGGGCTCTATGTTCGTGCTTGTGAAACAAACATGACTGAGTTATTTCCTCAGCCCAGATTTCTTTCTTTCTTTGGGAGGGAAGAAGCAGGTGATGAGTTTCCATTCTCCATAACATAAGCAGTGAGAGTCTGGGACACGTGCTCCTGGGTATGAGAACTGGAATGATTTGACCTGTGCGAGAACCCTGGGTGCCTCACAGGAGACTTAGGCATGAACTTCATGACAGTCTGAGGCACTTCAGACTTTGGGATTCAGTTGACCTGAAACACTGGCTTACTAATCCCTTAGGGAGAGAATTTTACAGTACTGCATGAACTTCCTGTGAATGATATAACAAACTCCCAAGAACTTGGCAAATTTAATTACTATCCTTTGTTTCCTTACAGGGCCAAAGATCAGAAATCAGTCCATTAGCACAGGCAGAAAACAAGGGGCCGACAAGAGCCACACATTCTCAGAGGAAAGCTCTAGAACAAATAACATTCCTTGTCTCTTCTTATGACTTATGATGGCTACAGCATCCTTGTGGCCACATGACTCCAATCTTCAAGACCAACGTCTTCTAATTTCTGTCTGTTCTGCCTTCTCATGGCCTCCTTTATGTCTGGCAAGTATCCCTTTGCCTCCCTCTTACAGTATCTGTGTGTGGATTCCATCTAGGATCTATCCCTATGATCTAGGACCACTACCCATCTTGCCATGTATACTTAGTTACATATGTAAATCTTTGCGGTAAACATTCATCAGTTCTAAAGATCAGTATTTAAGGTTGCTCAGCCTATTCAAGGGGTCAGCCTATTCAAGGGGTCCCCTGGCAAATCCCCAGAAATCTGTACTACTGTTCTAGAGAGGCAGTGTGTACTGCTAAGTAATGGCTCTAATCAGAATGCTGAATGTCAAACTGCTCCTTAAACACACTATGTGAAAGTTGTTAATCTATCCCAGGAACTACAAATTTGCTACAGATTTGCTCATCTTAGGCAACTTTGCATCACACAGTCAATCCTAAATGAATTGATTTTTTTTTGCTGTTACATAATTTCCACTGAATTGCTGCTATAAAAATGAATGGAGCCTCTTTATGAGGAATTAAGTTACAAAATGTTAAATTTCGTATATATTTTCTGCAGCAAGTTGAGGCGGGTTCATTCGTGAGTTCCACAGTTTCTTCTGTGTTTACACAGCTGGCAACTGTAAATTCATCATGGAAACAGTGTTTCCAAATCAGCAGCCATTTCCCTGAGCTGTAGGGTGAAAATAGTATTGCTGAGTTCTATGATGCTTTAATACACTTAGTCTGTTGACTTTGTGGGGTCAAATGATGGCTGTTATTATCACTCTCCTGAGCATAAGTACCATATGTCATAGCAAGAGATATCCTGAACCATGCTCAGAAATATGTGCCTGGTCTAGCTTCAGACGGGAAGACTGAGCTGTTCCACTTACTAAAGGACAGGGTACAGTACGAGCATTGGGAACGAGCCTTTGAGAGTGCATAGTTCAATTACAAATCTGGTCAACTTCCAGTTCTCAGGTCTGGGAGATGGGAGATACAGATGTCAGGCCTTAGTCTCTTTCCAACAACCATCTTAGTGTTCACAAAGACATTAGGTACTTTCTCTACTTCTCCAAACCAGCAGTTGGTATCCAATACATTCTTTTCTGAGGATCTAGACAGGGGATCTTAGCTGTGTGAAAGCTTGGGGAGTTTAGTGATGGGGAAGTGTGATTGAACTCCTTAGTTATGTTTCTGAAAGACTAAAAATGCCAACAGAGGGGAATAGGTTGTCAGCAGCTATCCACAAGGTTACTGATAACAGCAAACACCTCTGTCTCAGTCCCAGGACACCACCACGAAAGTACAATCACCCCTTTGCAAAGATGTGCAAGGCTGCCATTCAGTGGGTGGCAGAAATGGAAAATCGATTCCAGATTTGTCTCCACTAGAAATTAAGTATGTTCTTTAGAAATAATGAATTATGAGGTCATTGAGGGCTTGCTCTTTTCCTGCTTGCAGAGACACTTTAATTCGAGAAGAAAAAGTGACTAATGAATAGGACATTCTAATTCCAACGATGTGCTTTTTTCCCATTTTAATGTCAACTCAACCACAAAAATGTTAATTTTTTGTCTCCTCAGTCCTTTTTAAGGTTCAGGAAGAACATTGCATCAAGAGTGGGGAGTGGGGATGCTGGTTCCCTCCACCTGCCTTCCAGAAAACAAAACAAGAGGCATTGCTGGTCTCAACTGGCCTGTGTTCCACAGTCCCGGGTGGGGTCCTTCCACTTGCCAGCAGAGTACCCACAAAGCAACATTTTCCATACTTCTTAGTAGCAGGGGATGGGAAAACAACGTTCTTCAGAATCTAGGATATCCTACAAGGTAGAGAGGAACTCTATCATGTCCTTTTAGCAAACTTCCCCATCAGCAAACTCATAATTCACATCCGGTCCCAACTTGCCATGTATGGTACCAGCCATTATTCCAAAACTGTCAACAAAGAGCCTGTTTGCAGATTTCTCTCTAATCTTTATAATAGTCCTATGGTGTTTTAGTTAGTAGATTGCAGATCGGAACTTGGGAAATGCGAACCTTGAACTGAGTACCCTCAGGCAGTAACTCTTAAACTATAGCATGCCTGAGCATCTCCTGGAAGGGCTTGTGAAACAGGTTGCTGAGACCACCCTAGAATTTCTGATTCAGCAGGTCAAAAGTTCCCACTTTGAGAGGCACTGCTCAATGTTTTATTCTAGTAACCTACAACCCTACTCTAAGAAAAGCTATTCATATAAGGCCTTCAAGTACAGAATGCTATTTCATGACTTCAGTTCTTTTCTTCTACTTTTTGGGAGAGATTCTGAAAATGGAATCTATGAACAATGGCTGGCATGCCCTGGAAAGAAATGGAGAAGGTAGTACCAGAGAACACAGCTTCTTAGTTCAAATAAAATGCTCTGTAATAGCTCTCAGGGCATTCATGATTCATGACATACCTCTTTAGGATTATGGCTGTCCATTCAAAATGAAGGCCTTTTTTATGCAAGCAGAAGTTGGCCTTGCTGTAATGGCTATTTTCCCTTTAGCATAGATCTGTAGAGTTAGTTTCCATAATTTAGAATACCTTTCATTTCCATGCACGTTAAACAATCTTGAGGCCACCACCTGGAACATACAGTACAGGTTCACTGTTGGGGCAATGCAACATTGCTACTACAGCTTTCTATGTGAGTTATTTTTTTCCCATGAGGAAACTCTCCCTCTCCCTCTCCCTCTCCCTCTCCCTCTCTTTCTCTCTCTCCTCTTCATTTCTTCCCTTATTCTTTCTTCCTGCCTTGAGTCATTGCTCATAATTTAATTTTTTATAAATTACCTAGCTATTTATTGATTACACAGTGAATTCATGCAATACAATATGGTGCAATAGGTATTTAGAGTGATAATTGCACTGGGCAAAGATTTAATATGACTTCTCTTTTCTACTTTCCTCCCTATGGCATCCATATAGATCATAGACAGCCAACTCTCTTCTTTCCCATCTAGTTGAAATAGTGAGTTGAATAGCGAAATAGTGAGGGCTTTCATAATGGTCTGTATAATTCCACCCAAAAAGAGGCAAACATCTGTAATTTAACTGGGTCTCTTTAAATGAAGGGCTTCCTCCACTATCTTATGGAAATGGCATAAGGTTCTATGTACCTCTCAAATAAGGCCAATATGTCAAGGTCTACTTATAGAGAAAGACTTTTTAATGTTTAATACTTAAAAAATCTCCCCAATAACAATAAGAGATAAAGTTTGAAGTTCTACATATATTAAAAGACTTTCAAGAAATTTTTCTTTTACTGAAAAATTTTTAAATGAACAAGAGTTTAAATAAAATGACAAAGGGAATGGCCATATGTAGGTGTCTATAATTTATCAGGCATGATGGTAGGGTTTCAGGTCACAGTGTTCAAATAAATGAAGATGACAGGTCTGAGAGTTTGACTTCATTATGCTCCTTTTATGGTGAGAGAGACTGAGACTAAGAAGTTACATAACTTCCCAAGATCAAGTTGAGCCAAGGTTGGGATCCATACTTGCCTTTCTTCTATATTCTGTTGCCCACTTGGGAAGTGATGCGGCGAATGAAGCAGTGAAGATAAGCAGGCTAGAAAGGAACATCAAAGGCATGCGGTGGAGAAATGTCAGAGGCATGTTTTTCCTTCTTGTTGATGGTGTTATTGTCCTGATTGTGTAATCCACATCACTGAGGAGGATGGTTTGAGACGTGAGGAAAGATGAACACAATAACAGCAGGTTACAGCAAACCCAAAAGAAGTCTAACAAGGGACAGTGAGCCAGCAACGTGAGTCCGTAGGCACATGGCGACAGACCCGTGAAAACTCATTCCAAGACTGGGGACAACAGCGACAAGGACAAACTCAGGTGAGACTGAAGGCAGTGAGAACTCAATGCCTAGCTTTGTGGCCTCAGGATGCAAACCTTCCCACCCCCATCACTTCCACAGCAACTCTCTAGCAACATCAGAGGTCATAAAAGCCGACCCAGGGGCTCCTGCCCTGTCCTTCTGCCCTCACACACATGCTGCTCTCTGGGTCCTCTTTTCCTCCTACCTCCACTTGGCCATGTGCTCTGTGGCTTCTCTTTTCTGCCCTCTGACTCGACACTATGTCTTCTATTCTACTACTCTCTCACCTTAAGGCTAAACTATATAGTGTCTTTGACCCCCCAGGACCCCCAACTCTAATAACCCTCATATTCCTTAAGTCTATGCTAGTTTCTCTTTATCCGTGAACCTGCACACAGCACCCTATGCATTGCTGGGGCTACCTCTCTAAACCTACCAAACACAAGTACGTATTCAAGTAAAGACAAAGTGAAAATAAACCTTAGAAATGTGTAAAAAAAAACTAACAACATAAACTATCAAAAGCAGAAATAGGAACCGGAAAAGGAGGAGGAGGCAGAAAAAGAAGAGGAAGAAGAGGAGGAGAAATAAGAAGAAAGAGACACAGAGAAGGAAAGGGAAAGAGAGGGCAGAGAAGGAGAGAAAGGGCATAAGACAAGAATTTTTACAATGAGCCAGCAACTGGTTTGGTGACTAAAGGTATCTGTGTGAAGCCTGGACAACTTTAGATTGACAGTGGAGTCCCGATCACAGAAGGAGAGAAATGACTTCTGAAAGTCATCCTCTGACCACTACATATGCACAATGGCATACTGTACTCTCTCTCTGTCTCATAAAAAAAAGTGAAATAATATCACAAAAGTTTTTTTTAATATGCCTTCAAGGAACAGGCATGCATTCCTCTGATTTTATGCTACTAAAAGAAGATACAAACTCAAAATACTTTTAAAATGTTCTAAGTAATTTCCAGAAATAGGTTAAAACACTGTCTTATGGGGTCTTTTGAGAAAGGAGCTGAATGAATAGAAAAGCTGGTTCCACTATATTTTGGCTGGGTAGCTGCAAGCAGCCTGGAGTTCCACCCTCCTTCCCAGCCTGAGTTTCTCCAGCTCATTACTCAGGTACAGCCAGCAAGATGCTGTCACAGTGCCCAGGTAATAAAGGGCTGGCTGTGAGGGCACACCTGCTACTCTTTCTTGTATTGTTGGCAGCAAACATCGTTGGGTAGGATTTGCACCGTGTCTGAAAATGTCCAAACCGCATCTCTGTCTATTGGGTGACTGTTGTAGGGAGCCCATATCTAGCACCAGGTTCCTGGCAGACCCAATCCCACGCAGCTGTTTGGGAGACTCTAGGGCAGTAATTGAGGTTAATTGTCAGGGAAAGAAAGGCACCACATGATCTCTCTACACTGTGTGGTGACATGGCTCAGCAGAGAGAGATGCTCTGAGGGACATCATGTGATTTGTCCGGGCTGCTTACATCTATGGGTTATGCACAAGTTAATGGGGCTAATTGTTACTAATCCAGTGACCGCCCCTGCAATATAACCCCGCCTTCTGCCTCTTCTGCTCGTGCTTTAGTTTATCCACGTTTTGTGGTTATCATTTTGAAAAGAAGTTACAACAGTGGAGGTTGGCAGCTTTGACTGCTGCTAGATCCTCAAGGAGGATTTTGGATTTTGAGTCCTAGAATAAAATGATTTTTCCAAAAAAAAAAAATCCTCTGCGTTTAGGCTTTGCCTTCCAGCTTCAAAGCCTTTTTACAAGCTGCAATTCATTAAACGCAATAATGATTTGAGGCCGGTGGACCGACCTCTGCAGGGAGAACGGCCAAGCCCTCCCACCCCACCCTCTTTCTCTTTGTGTCCCCAACCACAGAGAGGCACAGAGGGGGTGGAACAATGGTGCCCCCACCGTGAGCCGCCGTGGCGCACAGCCCAGGCCTGCTTCTGGTCTCCTCCGTGCCAGGGCTCCACGCTCCACTTAGCTATTGGGAACAGGCTCTTCCCTCCTGGGGCAGTGATTGTCTGCCTTTCACAAATGGGCAGGCTACCCACACTTCTATTTCCTTCAGATAAATGAAGAGTTTCCTAGCCACAGGGCCCAACCAAGCCTAACATAGATAGACCCCATGGGACAGATTCCTCCCTGCCTGACCACTCCCCGGCAGACAGCCAAGAGGTGCCTCTGTTTTTCTGTCACCAGATTCAGAGTTGCTCACTAGAGTGTACACCATCATTCCACCCTGTACCCCAACCATCCCAGCCCCGTCAGTTGGGACCCATCTGAAATTCCCACCTGCTACCAGCAAACAGTGTTCCTCTACCAGAAAGAGCATGGAAATGTCTGACCCTGGTATTTGATCACTGAGAGATGTGTTTCAGTCAGCTCCTGTGGCTCATCCACAGTTTGCAATTCTCATTTCTTTGGACTTTTGTTATTCCACATGCACTCTACCCAGTCCTTTTCTTTCTTTTTTTTTAATACATTTTTAATTATTATTTCAGCTCATACAAACTTAATAGGTACACCAGTTCCCTCCCTCCTCCTCCTCCCCCCAACCCCCTGCTCCCCCTCCCCTCACCTCTCCCTCCCCATCCCCCCCGTGCCTCCCGCCCCAATTCCCAGAGTCCTTTCTTGTGCATGCCTGACTCTCCTCTGGGCCCTCCTCTCCCACGACGTATAAGGACCCAGTGGCATTTCCCTGAACCCTTTCCTGTGTTCCCCTTAAGCATAGGAACACTGCTGTGGCTGTCAATCCCTTGCCTCCAAGGATCTTGGTGCCTTTAGCAGATGCTAGACTTTGTGAGGTCAACAGTGTGTTGAACATTGCGCCGGGCATGCAATGTCCAATTATGATTGCTTCGGCCCTAACTTGTGTGGAGTATCTTGCAAATCATTGCTCCTCCCATCCTTTTGCTCTTACACTCTTACTGCTCCCTCTTCCGCAAATGTCCCTGAGCTTCAGGATGGGGAGAGATTAGTCTGGCCTCGTTCTAGGTAGTTGATATAGAGTCTCTGAAGTTCTGGATAGTGGTTTGTTGATTTTCTTTTGCAGTTTTGTTGCTCCTGCAATGCCCTTCACTCCATCGTGATGGGCACTGTATGTCACCCCCTGGCCAGAGACAGAAAGCTGTTAAACTGGAGTCTTATTATAACAGCACATTCAAGGGTAGATGTAATACTTATACCCAAAAGTGGAATCGCAGGGTCACATGGCATTTGGCAATGGGAGGGGTCAATCACCCATTTGCAAAATGGTTACTTTTTAATCTGCCGGACTATATGCCCTCCCCTTCTGGTGAGTTCATACCCCCTTAGTTGTGAATGATCAGGAACGAATGTCTGTGAACTTAACTAAGTGTCACATTACTTTCTTGCAGTCCTTGATGGAGGCCTATTTTCTCTACTGTAACATGGTCACTTCTTAAAGAGAGAACAAAATAAGAAAGTATCCATACACCCCAAGCATGGCATGCTAAATTTCATGAATCGATGCTGAGTTAATTCTTAGAGTTTTTCTTTCTTTCCAGTTGCCTTTACTCTCTTCGGTCTGCCCATGAGTTGGAAAAGAAAAAAGAAAAGAAAAGAAGCAGAAGGAGGAAAAAGAAGAAGAAGGAAGAAGGTTAGGGAGCCCTTTAAAACACTAATAATTCTGTTGGAGGGTAAATCTAGTCTGCCATTAACAGCAGACATCATTCCCAAACATTTGGGAGTTTTATTCATAGAACCTTAAAAATAACAATGTATGTCAGGATCTTCCGGGGTTGGAGTCTAAGTGGATGAAGGCCTTCTAGCTGCCTTCTGTCAAGGTCTACCAGCAAGACATCTGCTTCCTCCAGAGCTCTGCCCGGTCACTGAGGACTTACATGCTGCTCTGCAGTCAAGAGCTAGCTCTACTCCAGCATTCCGTAGGCTCATCCCAGATAGATTCTCCTCTTCTTGTGCAAGTTCATACTAGAGGTGTTTCAACATTATAATTTTAGATTTGGAAGGAAACTAAAATACCCAGCTTTTCATTTACAAGGTAAAAAAAAATCAATCAAATCATTGTTGAAATGATATATATATTTTTTCTATGTCACAAATTAATCTACAGAAAGGACAAGAATCCAAGTCCCCTTGAAATGACTCGCCTTTCTATTTCTCCCTTCTCATAAATAGCTTCCAGATTTGGGGTGGCCTGAAGATAACCACAGGTCATCATTCGGTGTAAATTTAGTCTCATCTGCTGAAGCAACCGAAGCAACAAAGCCATTGTTTTCAGCAGAATCATTCCAGCCCCCTGTGCGGCGACAGGCCTGCTCCCTGCTCTGCACCTCTGCAGAGGTTTGCAGTGTGCTTGCTCTACTTTCCCAGCTTCTTGGTTCTGTACTTCAATATGCAGGCTGCTAACAGAGACTCCCTATACATGGAAGCACGGTCATGTCTCACACATTCAGTGTTAAACATCGGAGCTGTATTGGGATGCAATACAGGGTCATGATCCCTGACCCTACAATGAGCTACAGAGAACTTGTTTGCAAAGAGGAAGTACAGGTGACTTACAATACATTTAGGTCAAGCTAATACTCCTTTTCCAATAATTTGAGTTTATAGAGAAGGTGAAAAGAAAATCTTTTTTTCATTGTAAGTTGCTAACATGGTATACCATGACCTCCCAAATATTTTAGCTTTAATTCATACAAAAGAAGGGATATTTCCCTCCCATGATCACAATACAAACATCAGAGTTCAATGACCATTGTATTAATGAAGTAAGACCTTCTAATGCATGGATCCACACTCAGCTTTGCCTAGTGGTCCTGGTGCTGTTGTTAATGGCAAGATGAATCCCACATGGTCATTAGCTGCCACATGGCTTAATTCTCATCAGTCTGGCATGATTCTCCCATCTCCGCTGGACCCTCATGACGTTGACACACTGTGCCTTAAGATTTCAGGCCAGTTATTTTGTACAATATCCTTCAATTTTGGTTCATTCTGTATCTCCTTGTGGTCACATCATATGTGCTAGGGCAGAAATGTCATAGATTCAAGCCCTTCTTTGCATACAACCATGAGACATACCAACCTGTCCCCTACTGATGATATACTCTTAGAGACAGTAGTATCACAAAATCATCAACATACACAAAACCAGAAGACTGAGCATATAGGAGAATTTACAGAAAAAAAGATAATATGAAGAAACCCTAGTAAGCCTTTCTGAAAGATCAAGGGGCAAATAAGCAAATAAAGAGAAAGAGAATTTGATGACTAAAATTGCCACAGTTAGTTTCATGTATGTGACATTCTAGGTCCCAGTAAGAGATAACTGGCATGCTTAAGTATCAGAAAAGTAGCATATGCTTTCCTAATGAGCTATTTTTTATGTCTTTTTAATAATGATGGCATAAAAAATTAAATTACTACTTGACTATTCAGAGATAATTTTAAAAATAACTCTTAGGGAGAACAAAAAGTCAAAACTATGATTAAAGAATACTTAAGAAAACTGAGTAAGTTTTCCTATAATCTCAGCGCTCAGGCATTGGAGACAGAAGAATCAGTAGTTCAAGGACAACTACACAATAAATATGCCAGTCTGCTGTCCACCAGACACCCTCTGAAGACAACAACAAGAACTCTTAAGAAATATCAATGATGAGAACATTATACTTTAAATCAACAGAATGGAAATGATGTTGTAATGGGAAGTTTAATGTTGTCTAACATGAAGCACATTTTTAAATAAAAGGGGAAATAACATACAAAGACTCCACTGAAGTTGTGAAGAAAACAAAAACCCCAAGGAATGATATTCATTAAAAAAGACAATTTGTCACCATTAAAGGCATTAAAGACTTCAGAAATGTACACACAGATGAAGCTATATATATACAAGAAGTTGAAACAGTGGATGTGTAAACATTTGTTTCAACAGGGTAGCATTTTGCACCAATGAAGGATGGGTTTATCATTCTTTGAATTGTATTTGGGGAAAATAAGACTAACTCTAAGGGAGGAAGGAGGAAGCTACTTTTCCTGTGCTATATCCAGTATCTCCACAGTAGAGATGGATTAAAACATTGCTTCCATAATCAAAATAATACTTTCAAGTATTGGGAAGGAAAGATGAATATCATATCCAGTGCTAGAAACAATCTTAATAGCACCAAGTATAGACAATTCAAAGAAAATGCTTAAAATGTTCGTTCTGTTTCAAAAAATTATTACAAAGCAAAATTAAAAGGAAGTGGCTGAGCCAATGAAATGGCTCAGTGGATAAGAGATACAACATGATAAGCTGAATGTAATTCTCTGAACCCATGTAGAGAAGGACAAAGAAAACAGACTCCACAAAGTTATCTTTTGACCTCTGCATGAAAACTGTGTCATACACACACATGTATGTGCACGTGCACACACGCACACACATAACACTATTAATAAACTTAAATATTTAAAAGTACAATGACTATTAGAAAAGCATTTCCAATAGATGATTCCTGTGTATTAATAAATACATATACATATATACATAAAACAATTAAGAGTAACAGGGCCCTGTTTGTCAGTGATATGTGCTTACATAGTTGATGAAAATAAATCACATTCATAAATAAAAATACTACTTTTATGATTTTCACCTTGATTAACAAAAATACAGTCCACTCAATGTTAGACTGTAAGTAGAATGATACATTTTGCATACTACTGTCAGAAGTATAACTTAGAACAGCCTTAACAGAGGAAATTCTAGAAGTATGTATTTAAAATGCAATGTGCATATTCCACTAGAAGAATTCAAAGGATGAAATCATGAAGGTGAGCAAAGACTTTTATGTAAAATGTATAATTAGGAAAAATTAAATACAACCTAAATGTCCAACAATAGGGATTTGATTGAGTAAATTACGGGACATGAGAAAGATGAAATAATATTCAGTTATTAAAATCATTTTGCAGGAAAAATATATAATGCTGAACAGAAAAGGGAGGATGTGATAAAAATTCTTTTAGTTAAAAATACATCTGCATATACATATATGATTTCTACATATATAAGAAAAAATACCAGAATAATGTCCACCAAAATGATAACAATAGTTGTAAATAATTTGATATTGCCGAAGGGTTGTATTTTTCATGATTTAAACTCTATAGCACTCCTGGATGCTTTTAAAAGGCAACTACTAAATTCGTCCAAAATGTGTTGATAATGAGCTTGGTACTTAGGCCAAAGTCACATTGACTAGGCTTCCTTGTGACCCTTTCTCTACCCAAACCATCCTACCAACCCATATCCCCAGAGTGGACACTTTGTGCATATGCAGCTCTGCCCTTGAGTCTCTTCTTGGAATCAGGTTTCCTGGAACAACAACCAACGTGGGAGCCCCATCAAGTCTTGTGGTTGACAGCAGCCCTGGTCCACCTCCCTAGAATCCACAGGCAGCCTCACCATCCCGGGGGCTCTCATGCCATGTGGCTCTCCTGAGCACTAGCCAGCACAACACTATGGCAACACTAGGGTTTCTATAGAAAAGGAGCCAAGCCAAGAGTCCAGCATGGCCAGAACAAAGTATCTGGGACACGGAGCAGAGACCAGTCCTTGTTGTCGACAGATGTGGCCGTCCATGTCTGGGGCTGACAACAGCCACACTGAAGAGCATCTGAGGCCAGTCAGGAATCAAGTATTCACAACCAGGCAAGTGTCGCATGGCTATAACGAAGACACCACCACTGCCGCTTCTGCATGGCCTGGCCCAGCCCGGCTATGCCAGATGTCTGCAAGGAAACAGGAGATAAAGAGTTGGTAGAGTGGACTCCAGACTACAAATCAGTGTGACTTTAGCCTCTAAATTCTTTCTCAACTAGCAACTGGAATCATTAACCCAGTCCGTGTACAGATGTCCATGTTACTGGCTGCTGCCTTCTCCAAAAGGGCCCATCAGAAACAGTGGCTGGCAGATGCATTATGAGGAAGGGGATACCATGATGAAGGGGTCTGCTGATGTCTTTTTAGAGTGAACCATGAGTGAAAGAGATATAGTTGTAAACAGGGGCAATGAGATTGGAGAAGGACAGAAAGAGAGAGAGATTTTAGAGCAGATGAACAGGATTAGAGACAAGAGTTTCTCCATCTTTATTCTATGCCAATCCTGGATTTGAGGTGTCTGCCTGTTTTCAATGTTTTCTTTGGCAACATGGTATGAGGGGTAGGGCTCTTGTTTGATTGACATATAAGCCAGGCTCAGGCCAGTGGTACTCAGCTGAGGTCCACTAAATTCCTGCCCTGTATCTAAAGTGGAAAATGACATAATTGTGCTTAGTTAGAAGAAAATTCATATAAAACCTATATAGGTTTAACATTCTGAAGAGTTGGTTCATTTCCACAAGTTTAGATCTGAAGTTTTGCTTGAGTGACATGCACTCTATGTTGCCTTGGGTCATCTTTATCATTCATATCTGTTTCCTAACTATACAGGAGACCTCCTTCTTCAGTGCATTGATTGTTGAGAGTTGGTGACATGATAGAGAAGCCAAAATGATTGAAAATCTATGTGTCAACGTACTGACAGAGTCATCATAGTATGTGTCTGATTCTATAGGCCATGATATTTTTACTAAACTAGTAGATGGCAGAAGAGACTTGGACGTAGCATTTGATAATGTGCAATAGAATGAGTTTCTCTTCAGATAGAGGAAATTCCATTATTAGTTATACCTTATTCCCATTCTCTAAGAAAGCCTCAGGGGTTCTAAGCTGCTCCAGAAATGGTTCAAGAGGATCCGTGGCCTTCTGGATGAGACTCTGGGGAAAACTCTTCTGTCCTGTATGGTTGTGGCCATCACACCAGTGAGCTGCATGCCTTGTTGCTTGATGAGATGGTCTGAGAAGAGTGTTTGCTTTAGGGGAGCAATCACGTTACTAAAGCTGGACATCGTATGGTTTAGTAAGGCTTCTAAGCGAGTGTAGGAAATGTCCACCCACCTCGAGTCTATGCAGTCATTCAACTTATAAGTTATAAGACAGATTTATTCCAAAATGTTGTCACCTTACAGTTGCCGTGAGGCTGCTGACGCATCCATGTTAAAATGACCACAGAAATGGGTTCTGGGACTCTAGAGCGGTGACAGATCCCTGACATGAGATAAATGGAGAGAGAGCAGGACGAAAGGAAAGCTAGATACCAAGAGCCCTGTATCAGCGTGACTTTGATCTTTGTCTTTTTTTCCTGGGGCAATGAGGAAATAGAAGACTATAAACCATAGTCTTCTAGATATTTCTCCAGAAAAAAAAATACAGAGGTTTTTACTTTAGTATGAACTTTTTCCAAGTTCATATAGTCTTTGATGAGTTTGGACACCCAAAAAAGATTTTTGTCCCCAAATTGACCACCTGTCTCAATTCTCTTGTCCCCTTTGCTCTTGTGCTAAGAAATATCTTCATAAATCCAACCTCTCTCTTTTCTTTGGGTTTGTATTTGATGTAGTGAGACCTCTTTACATAACCCCATTTTGGCCTTCCAAGCAGTCCCAGATTCTTTTTCATGCAAATGTACTCTTTCAATATTTTATTTATTTATTTATTTATTTATTTATTTATTTGAGAGCAAGAAAGCACAAAAGAGGCAGTGACCAAGTATGCTTGTGTCACAGCATATGTATGGAAGTCAGAGGACAATTTCAAAAGTTGGTTTTCTCTTTCTACCATGTGGACTGGAGATTGAACTCAAGTTGTTGTTGTTTCTATAATCTCACCAACCGTCATAAAATGAATTGTTTAACTATCCTATTCTTCTCATTTCTGTTAGTAGGAATTCTTAAATAAAAAAATAAAATTCCACATCTTATCCCATTTGCATCAATTCTCCTTAGATAATCAGAATTTTAGAGTAATCAAAACTATTAGACCCTACTATTATAAGTATAAACACAGAACCAGAGTAAAAGAAGAAAACATGTAACATTATAATGAGTACTTTTTTTATATTATGTCAAGGGAAATTTTAGGGAGGAATTTTAGTATGCATATTTCTAACCAAGTATGTTGAGAAAAATCATATGTGCCATGCAGGAAGGTGAATATAGACTTCACGAAACACGCAAAAATAATTGCTCAAAATGAATGATAAATTTCAATGCAAAAACCTAAGTATAACATTTTTAGATAAAACAGGAGAAAATATGACACCAAAGGTATAATCCAAAAAAAGAAAAAACTGACAATTTATATTTTCTTAGAATTTTACTTCAATGTTCTGATAGACAAAGTTAATACAATGAAAGACATATCCCACACTGGAAGAAAATATTTTAAAATACGCATCTAATAAACAACCTTTGTCTTCAATGTGCAAAGAGTTCTTGCAGTTTAGCTCAGTTTAAAAATACACTAAAGAGGAACAGGCAAAATGGCTCAGTGGGTAAAGGCGATTGGAGCACAAGTCTGGCAACATCAGTTAGATCCCAAGTGTTCACATGGTAGAAGAAGGAAACCGACTTCTGAAAATTGTCCTCTGACTTCCACACATGCATTGTAGTACACATATTATACATGCATATGTACACATAATAAAATTAATGAATATTAAATAAATTGATAAAAGATGAAAAGAAACATTTTAACAAAGACAATGAGCAGCTAATAAGCACAACAAATGGTCCACATGATAATTCGTTAGAGAAATACAGATCAAGACCACAGAAAATGTACCATGTCCACTAAAATGGCAACCACCAAAGAAAGACATAGGTTTTATCAAATGTGATTCAGAACATAGAGAAAGAGGAATCTTCACAATGCTGGCATATATGCTTTATGAAATACTTTGGCAGCTTCTGGGCATTAAGTATGAGTTTTTCATGTGATACAATAGTAGCAGTCCGACATGTCCAACTCCAACCAAGAATATGACAAAAATATTGTAGAAATGGACAAATAGCATTGTGAAGTAGCCTAACAGTGTGCATTTTTCATGTGTCCATAAACAGGTGAATAGAGAACAAGATATCCCATACACATATGATATATTCCACTCTCAGACATGAATCAGTTATCAAGATATGCTCCAACACTAATGAGCTACAAAGGCATTATTCAAAGTAAAAAGAGCAAGGCACTAAAAAACTACATATTGGAGCCACTTGCATGAAATTTCCTTACAAAAAGCAAATCCACGGAAATGTAAAGTGTGTTCATGGCTGTCTACAACTAAGGTTCAGACAGAGATTAGCTATAGATAGATGTAGGGGATATTATTGCAGTGACAAAATGTTTTAGCACTAAACTGCTATAATATTACCCAACTTGGAAAATCTACAGAAAGTACAGGATTGTTAAAATGGGTGAATTTCATTAGATGTGAATTGTACCTCATTAAATCTGTTAAAAGTCATTGATTACCAAAGGAAACTCAATGACAGAGGACCATAAAGCTAAACTCTCCATTTCAGCTTCAAAATGTTTTTTTTTTATTCTTGATTAATTCTAAGAGAAAAAAATGATAAGTGGTTACATAGTTAAAGAAAACAACAGGGAACACCTTTTCTGAAATCATCAACTAATCTATTAACTGAAAAGTTCAAATCAACCCAATTGTGCACAGACAGGAAGGCTGAATTTCTTCTCTACCTTTACTTTGCGAAAGATAGATCATTGTAACAATAATGCTTTGTATCTCAGGGTTTGTCCTGGAGCAGACATTTAGAAGAGAGATTTTAAAAAAAAAATCATCCATGACATATCAAAAGATCATTACTAAATAAAAGAGAAAGGAAAAAGAAGGGAGGGAAAGAAGGAAAGAAGGGAGGAAGAAAAGAAGGAAAGAAGGGAGGAAGGGAGGAAGGGAGGGAGGAAGGGAGGAAGGAAGGGAGGAAGGAAGGGAGGAAGGTGAGGAAGGAAGGGAGAAGGAAGGGAGGAAGGAGGGAGGAAGGGAGGAAGGGAAGGGAAGGAAGGAAGGAAGGAGGAAGGAAGGAGGAAGGAAGGAAGGAAGGAAGGAAGGAAGGGCAGACAAGGAGAAGGGAGGAAGCAAAGAGGAAGGGAGGAGGACAAGAGGGCGGGAGAGCAGGGAGGAGGGAGAGGAGGGAGGGGAGGGAGAGAGGGAAGGAGGGAGAGAGGGAGGGAGGAAAGGAAGGAGGGAGGGGGAAAGGAAGGAGGGAGGGAAAGAAAGAAGGGAAGGGAAGGAGGAAGGAGAGAGGGAGGAGGGAGGGAGGGAAGAGGGAGGGAAAGAAAGGAGGAAGAGAAGGAGGGAGAAAAAAACCAAAATGTAAGAGACAAAGCCTTTGAGACTTGAAGACCCTCAAGCCAATTGTTAAGACTGAAAAAAATCCAACAAAATGTTGAGCCAGATTTTCATAGCATTCTACCCTGAGGGTTTGTTTCAAGAGAAGCATGCCTGCTCATTCCCAAATACATGCGAAGCACAGGAGTTATTCCACAACATTCCAAGTGAAAGTCTAGCTTCTCCAGGGTTGGTAAACTCCCAGGACCACTGTTGTAACCCAGCCCCTGGCTCCAACCCACCAGGAAGATAGGTAAGCCTCTCCCTGCTTGAGAAACCTCTGATCCCCAATGGAGCTTGCCTCTGCCCGCAGGGCGCGAGCCGCCAGGTGCAGCCTCCTCCCAGGTAGTGTGGTTGCTAACATAACCATGTTTTGTTCTTTTCTTTCAGCTGAGAAATTGATACTCACTAGACAGTTAAGCTCCTTATAAAGAAAGAAGGGGGAATAGTGAGACTTCACCCACGTATCTGCAAACCCAGAATCTATGACTGCTTTTGTCCGTGGTTAGCCCCAGAATCACAAATATGCTCTATGCATAGTCAATTTCTAATCAATGTTATTTCTGTTGAATTCAGTAGAAAAAAGACCTCAGGCCAATAGGACTCGCAAAGGAATGAAATTGAGGCGATGGCATGGGTCTAGCTGTCTTTTAAGAACTGAGATATTTTGTGGGGCAGGAAAAAGGTTAGTAGAAATAAACCTCCTGCTGATGCAAGAGACAAGACAGGGTCTGGTAAACTGTTCCTTTTACCTGCAAAATCTCTGAACACCCACTGGACAAAAGGTGGCTTGTTTCTCTGCAGAATCAGTGGTACCCAGGAGCTGACTGAGGTGGTTAGAAAGGTGTTTGGCCAGCATGAATGGACTAGCTTGGAGAAGGGTTTGCCAAAGCCTGTTAAGGTTTACGGAAGTCAAGAAGCCATGGAACCCAGCTTTGGTCCGACTTCTCAAATGCGGCTTGGGTTTTTCGTGCTTGCAGTTGACTGGCTCTTTGTGTTTTGGTTTTGCGTGAACACAGAAGGCCTGCTGTTGGCAGTAAGGCCCTGCCGAAGCTTCACATTTCAGCACACTCTGCGCTGCCCCATGACGAGGCTGCGGTTTGTCAGGAAGGGACTTTTAACGCTTTCCTCCTAGAACTGAGTAGAACTCTCCCTGTGCAAACCTCAGCTAGTTCAAACAAAGCTTCTGTAATGGCAAAGGGAGAGAAAGGCCTGCTATAAATACTTTTATAGGCTGCAGAGGTGATTTACGACCCGCTTTATTAATCCTATAAAAAGGCACAGCTGAACGCCTTTAAGTTACATGCATACAGATGACTAATTAAATACACAGTTAAAAGTCTTGACCCAGCACAATTCTGACCATTAAAGAAATAAGTCTTGAATTCCCCTCTAGGCCAAAGTTTTTGGATGAATTTGTGGGTGAAAAGGGGTGGGAGGCAAGTAGAGGGGGGAAGGCTGACATTGAGAACCATGCTAGGTAGACAGGAGAAGGTTGACATTGTAGACCATGAAAAATAGAGAGCGGAAGGAGAAATTCAGTCTCTGCTGGCTTCTATTTACCTATTCGTAGCTACATACAGTAATGATAACACAGTAGTCATGTGATGGTCCCAGACTGCCAAAGACTATGTCTTCTGACCTTGGACAATAATAACAAGGTCTTGGTGACTGGAGTGGGGAAGAAATGAATTACCGTGGCTGTAGAAGGAAAAATAGAATCCTAATGGTAAGTTGGAGCGAACTAGGCAGCCTTGCTCACCATAAGCCCTTACCCCCCACCCCCATCACTGGTCTATACTCTAAAACTGAAGTTCAGGGATGAGAAGTGATTTTTCTGGTACCAGGACTAGCTAAGGGCAAAGCGAAGATGAGTCTCAGAAATGACCTCAGGAATGTTCACCTTCCTGAGACACCATTGATTCCTCAGGCCACATTGCCAGGAGACACAATATGTTTCAGTGGGGGAGAGGGGATTAGTCGAAGACAAGAAAGGTAGCATATGATTCCAAAACTCAAAATGTTTGCCAAACCATTTATCAGAAGCATAAAAGGCCCTTTCAGTTTGCAGGTTCTTGGAAGGGGTTGGAAGGAGAGGGAGTGGCCTTCCCATCAGAAGACAAGTCACAACAATTCCACCATCAGCTCGGTGGGGCTTGCTTTGTTCTTTGGCCCCTTCACAAAGTCTGGCTCTGCAAAAACATTTTTAGAAGCTCCCATGTCAGACTGTGAACGTGCAGTGTGGGAGTGCAGGGCGGATGGGTCAGGAGGGTTGGCAAGCCTGGCAAGGACTGCATCAGGCAAGGCAGCCAGAGTTCTCCTACATTTAGTTCCCAAGGTGGAAATGACCAGTAATGTCAAGGTCACTCCCATACCTCCCCGCTGCCAAAGACTGAGTGCAGCTGATATTTGTTTTCCCATTAAGCAGCTCTATCTGTGTGGTTTTAGGATTGTAGGGTCACTTGACTCTCAAATGAAAGACATCTTCCTTCCATATGCGAAACACAGGGTCTGACTGTTGCCCTCACTTCACTGTCTTTCACTGGGCTTGAACCTTCAATAGATAACTCGGATTCATTATTCAACTTCCATTTCAACTGTCATCTGTAATAGATGAAATGTTTCCAAAACCCAAGACCCAGGGCTGCCTTATCTACTCCCAAAGGAAGAGTATATGCAGGTCCTTATCACAGACCATATGCTCTCTAGGAATTGTTCAGCTTGGTGTTTCCATGTCTGATAGGGACCCCACGAAGGCAGGGGTGATGTGGGTTTAATTACCACTGTATCTCTGGCTCATGTCTTGGTGAGCAGCATACAGAGACACTTGTAAAGACCAAGTACTTTAATGTTCCAGTCTTAATGTCCTTTCATACTCTCAACTGCTTTCCATATCTGAAAACATGGAGACTGAGGGATGTGAGAAAAAATGAATGCTAGACTCATTTTCTAAAGCAGCCACCAAGTAAGTGGGTTTAAACAACCACTGCTAGGAGCCAGCAAGATAGCTCAGCAGGCAAGGTGATTGCTTGCAAACCTGGAGACCTAAGTTCAATTCCTGAACACTCATGTGTGACTTTGTAAGGCTATCTTCTAATCTCCACCCAAGTGGCATGGAATGCATCTCTGTCTCTTTCTCTCCTCTCTCTATTCCTTTCTCTCTCTCCATCCCTCCCTCCTTTTCTCCCTACCTATCTCACTCTCTTAAATAAACAAATATTTAAAAAAAACATGGACAGAGTAACTTGAACAGAACAGAAACTGATGGTCTGACAGTTCCTAAAGATAGAAAACCAAAACAAGGCCCAGCAAGGTTGGTTGAGAGCTGAGAGGAAAATGTGCCCTGGGCCTCTCTCTCGCTGTGGCTGCTAAGTGACTGTCATGGTCACAGGGTAGTCTCTCCCTTTGTGCTTGTTTCTCTCCCCATGTTCCTTTACATAAGGACACCGGGAATATTCAAATAGGACCTGTCCCAGTGACCTTGTTTTTTATGTTTGTTTCTTTTTTTTATTAAGAATTCTCCTTTTATACAATCATGAGTGGCTGTCCCTCCTCTTCCCCTCCTTTCCTTTCTTATTCCTCTCCCTCCTCCTCCATTCTCTCCTTCCCTTCCCTCCCTTCACTAATCTCTTTCTCCCACCCTGTACCTGTTTGTCTGTGTGAGTCCTCCGGGTTCCCTTCAGATTGTCTGCTTTAGTAGATGCTCAGACCTCTGTGACAGTTTGACTGGCCCTTTCTTGCATAGACCCCAACAGGGACACTCCCCTTCACCTGTCTCGCCCTTACCCCTAAGTTTCCCATGGTGTGTTATTTCTCCTGAGTTCCTCACTGGTCAAAGACCTCATTTTAACTCACTACTGTAGAAATCCTAACTCCAAAGAGGATCAAATTCCAAAGTCCTGAGAATTAGGGCACCAACATGAATTGTTGGGAAATGGTATTCAATCCATACAGGGATAGCTGTATGGCCACTTAAGAGTCTAGAAGCTACCACCCTTGCAAATCTCTAATTTTTTTTAAAAAAGTTATATAGTTTATATATATATATATATATATATATATATATATATATATATATGTTATATTTATATCTCCATGTTTTCAGATATGGAAAGCAATTGAGAGACAGTGTGAAAGGACATTAAGAGAGAAAGAGAAAGAGAGGTAAAGAGAGACAGAAAGAGAGATCAATTATTCATGTATTCATGCCACAGCAGCATATATATTGGGACAGGGGACAACTCTAAAAAAAACCTCTTTTCCTCTTCCACCATCTAGGCTCCAGGGGATCAAACTCAGGTCACCAGGTTTATGCGAAGGCATCTTGATCCACTGACTCATCTAGTCAGCCTGTACATTTCAACTTCTATATATATGATCACTTCTCATGGAGCTTGGATAATCAACCTGGGTAGCATATTCTAGACATTAAATTTTCTGTGCATATACACATGCACACACCACACACACACACACACACACACACACTTCTATACACTGAGAGAGTTGGGATTTTTATGTACTCTACCACATCATCCTATCGAAGCAAGAAGTGTCCAAAAAAATCTATTGTCTGTCAAAAAGGGAAAATTCCTTGTTTGAACTCAGAGAATTATATCCTTTGCCCCCACCAATCACTCCTGTGACCATGACAAGAAGCTAAGCAAACTGGTTTTCCTAGGGAGTTACAGGAGCTTTCATTCCTTTCTCTAAACTCATACTGTTATTCCCAGAATAACTATGAAATTGGAATTCCAGCCATAAACCTGGTGAGTAATCAGCAAAGGTCACTTACAGCTGAACTGTGCCTCTGCCTTGCTGGCTCAGCATTTCTTCCAGAGTCCCTTTTCCCTCCAGCTGACTCAGAACAGGCATCTCTCTAAAGCATCTGCCCTGCTCATTGTTTCTGTTGCATTTGCATTTGCAAATGCTTGCAATAGTTAGAGCTACTTTTCTTGTCCTTGATACAAAGTATCTAACGAAAGCAACTCAAGGGAGGAAAGATTTATTTTGGCTCATAGTTTCAGGGGGTACAGACTATCATGATGAAGAGGTCTCATGGCTGCACAGCTTGCAGTGGTCCTGTTCTCTTGCCAGTACAGGTGCCTAGAAGGGAGCCCTGTGGTTCACATATACAAAGAGACATGAGACAGTGAAAGACAGGAATGGACTGGTTAAGGGAGGTGTCATAGTTAGACACAGGTGTCAACTTTTGACAGTTGAGGGTTTGAGCTCTGGGCACATTTGTAGAGAATTAATGGTTGAGTTAAGCTCAGAGCAAACCTGCAGGAGATTGTCTAGCTGATAGGGAAGGTCCAGCCCATGGTGGGTGGGACTAGGCTCTGGAATAAAATACCAAGGGCTGATTGAGAAAGTTGGCATCCTTTTGTATACTTGGCCAGACATGCTGGTAAGTAAGAATTGTCCTCTCTCAGCCATTATGTAGAGATGATGTGGGCCAGATCCCTCAGCCTTTGTGTTGGCATGAGCTCTCCTGTCAAGCTGGACTAAGAACTGTAACCAGATAATCATAAGAGATAATAAACCCTTTGTTCCCTTAAGCCGTTTGATTGTCATTTATCAGCAACCATGCAGATGAACTACAACAGGAGGGAAGGATGGAAGAGCAGAGTTGGGAAAGGGAAGGAGGCAGGACAAACTCATTTAGCTTGAACAAAAAGGATTCTTAATGAAAAGTTGTACAGGGAAGGGAAGGATAGAGAGAGGACACAATAAGGAGTGGGAGTTAGCCTTCAGGTAACGAAATTGCTAACTAGCTTCTAAACACCCCCAGTACTATAAACCTGTCCAAACAACAGCAGAAGGGGAAAAAACAGACATTAGGTAGGATCAGATATCTTAATATTAACCATAAATATCTGGTAGTAAAACTACCACCTAAACATCTCTCATCATATCATCTCAATAGTCAATGAAGATGAAGCCTATTGCAAATGGAAAAATAGTGAAGTAGAAAACAACAACTGACCAGAGTACAGAGAATCTTTGACTCCAAAATGCTCAGTCCTAATCAGGCCATACAAATCTCTTCCCATCCTAGGGAGCCTTGTGGAAGAGGGGGTGGTAAGACTTAAGAGTGTAAAGGCGGAGAGGTGTACTGCAGACAGAACACTCTAGTCATCACAGGGCTGCTGCACTCAGGAGCTCACTGCGGTGAGATCTACCTCCACCAGGTCTATACAATGACTGACATGTCAACATTCCCCCATGAATCCAGAAGACTACAGGAAAAAATAACTACATGCAGTGGGATTTGTAGGTACAGGTAATATATGTGAAGAAGAGTATCCCATCACTGAAGGACCACCTACTAGTAAAGACAATCTAAAAGGGGCCCAGTAGTCCACACAAACACAGAGCCATGAGGCCCAGAGGACCTTTTCTTGAAGAAGGAATGGAGGGCGGGAGAAAAGTGGGGAGGGTGGGAGAGAAATGGGAAGGTAAGAGAAAGCAGGAGCTTTCTCATTTTGTTTGTAAAAAAACTTTTAAATCTTAATAAAAAGTGTTACACAGTCTTTAACATTCCTGTAAAAATATTCTTAATAAAAATGTTTAAAAGAAGAAAGAAGCAAATAGTATAGCGCAGAACCAGAGAGAGACATGATTCAAGATGTATAAATCCTAGTGACCTACATACATCTGGCAGTTAGGGATCATGTCTGAAAAATTCTAAAACCACCCAAAACAGTGCCAGCAGCTAGGGATCAAGTGTTCAAATGCATAAGACTGTGGGAGGTATTTCACATTCAACCATAATAGGGATGCTGAGTGTGTTTCTGTACAGATAGAAGGCAGTTGTATTTGCTCTTTTGTAAGTGCTCTTTATGTGTGATGGAAAGTTTAATGTGACCCAATTTTTTTCTCCAAGTTTCTAACTTTCAGTTTTATTTTTTTTTCTACCAAAAAAAAAAAAACCTTAAGCTTTTTGGAGTCAAGCAATAAGTATCTCACTTTTTATCTTTTACTTTTCTTATATGCTTTCCTTCTGTCTCCTCACCAATTCTCTAGAGGCATCTTCTATCCCCTGCTTCCTGCCCAAGGTATTGTTCAATTTTGTCTGTCTAGGCTTTTTGTGTGTAGGTTTCATTTTCTCAAGGATAGCTTTACAAAATCCTGACTGAGACGCATTTAGTAGCACCTGATACCACTTCTATCATGATGTCTATCATATTTTATAGACTTCCCCAAGTCGCATTTGAACCTCACACCACACTAATTTCTACTAAAAGGCAAAGACCGTGGTTCATTTATAATTGCAGTCCTGGAACCTAGCAGAGTGGTCGGCAAGCAATGGGTATTTGACAACCTTATTTTGAATAATATCCTCTCTCCCTCTTTTAGGTGCTTCTTATCCTATAAGCATCATATCCTGTGTTATGGTTTCAATATGAAGTATGCCATCTTTTATGGCATTATCTTAATAATTGACTTAATAATTGACTGTATCTCAGAAGTGTACCTTCATTGGTGGATCAATTCATACTGAAAAATCTATTAGGAGGCAGAGACTAACTGAAGGAAAGAAGTAGGTCAGTAGACAGTGTGTGCCTTGTAAAAGTATTTCTTGTTTCATCTCTCTCTACACACACACACACACACACACACACACACACACACACACACACACGCACACAGACCCCTGCTTTCTGGCCTCCATGAGTTGACAAACTTTACCTCACCCTGTCTCTCTACTATGACATTCAGCTGCCCTATAACCAAGGAACAATGGAGTCATCTGACCAGGGCCAAACCCTCTGAAACTGAGTTGAAAGAAATCCTCCTGTTTCCTCAGATGTTTTGTTGCAATGATGAGCCCTGCATGCTAAGTTCTCTCAGGTTATTTGGAGTCTAACATCTGAGGGGATCAACTCATTAGCCCTACAGTGCTAATATAGGCCAGTGTAAACTCAATTCCAAAACATCTTTATCAAGCATCATTTAAATTGTCTTTCCATGTAACTGTGTTGACTTATGAGGCTGCACAAGACTAGGAGCTTTCTTACCCCAAACCTGGACAGTTCCTGGACAGTTAATCTTGGGTTTCATTTCCTCTTGGAGTCATGCAATCAACAAAGCATCCTCCTCAGTGGCTTCCATTTTGCTATACTATCAACGATGAGTAAAACTTGGCCTCTATTGAGAAAATGATGCTCAAAAGGAATAGATACCCTTCTATTATGGTCATTAAATGAAAGAATTTCATTCCATTTTCAAATAGAGAATGAATAGAATATTTTTTGCATGTGTGTCTGTATGTATCTATGTGTTTGTATGTGAATGTCTGTGGAGGCCCAAAGGTAACTTTGGGAATCACACTGGATTTTTCTACCTCCTCTTTGCTTTGCTCTGGGATGGAGTTTCCCAGGCTCCATTTTGTAGGAACAGAAATGCAGGCAGCCACCATTTCCACCTGGCATCTTTACATGGGATCTGGGATCCAAATTCAGGACCTTCTGCTTGTGAGGCAGAGGCTTAACCCTTGAGCCATCTCTCCAGCCCTAAGAACAGACTCTTTTTCACAGTATGTGGCCATCACTGCTCTCATGCACTCTTCTTTATATTTCCCCCCCTCTCTACTTTTTGCTGCTGAGTAAAGTTCAACACATGCTTGTTGAAACACCCTAAATCTAAAAAAAAACAAATGTAATGATTTTATCCAAGGAAAAGAACTTGAATCTGTGCTTCTTATTCACCCTAGAATAGTCGGGCTGCTGTTCGGCAGCCAGGCGAGCATGCGAAGGGAGAGAATGAGAGGAATGAAGTGGGATGCTTCTGTCAAAGCCAGTTCAAGTTTGCTCTTGGATTTGCTCTGAAAGTGATTCATTTCACAAACAATGCAGCTGCTGTAGGAGGCAGCCCTGTCAGATTTGATGGATGGCTGTGTATCTCTGCATCTTCTGCAATTGGGCAGACAGGCTCTGGGGCCAAGCAACCATATCAAATCCATCTTGAGTCAATAAGAAATATGAGAACCCTTCCTACCAGTGTAAAGATTAGACAGAGGCCTCTGAATTCTGGCATTTTGGACCTGGTCCACATGTTGACCCCGGCCTGTCGTTTGACTATAACTTCACATCTGCCCTGTGTGGGCATATACAAAGGGAATTGTGGTGAGACACTCCTCCTATCTAAGAGCAAAGGTGATCTCAGTTGATCTCCAAATTGGAAAGGCTGGAGGAAACAGTGATTATGTTATTACTATTATAAAGAATCGTTTCTGGTAAATATTAGCTTGAGAGAACAATTTGGAATGGTGATTGTTGACTCTTCCTCCTTCCCATGCTGAGTGATTTAGCCTATTCTTCCAATTCAGTGGACTCTGTGAGTAGACAATGTCTGCAAAGCCCAAGTGAAAGACAGGCAAGAAACATCGCACAGGGTTGTTTGGAGATGGAGGGCAAGGCTGTCTCTCTCAGCCTCTCTCCTCTTCTCAGGCTCAGTGGACACCTGACTCTGTTCTGCTTTGGTCTCCAAACTCCTAGAAGATCCATATTCTGGCCCGGACGGACACTAATTTTGACAGAAGGAATACAGTCAGAACTCTGAAAAAATCTCCTCCACCAAATATGTCTGTATATTCCTCTCACTCCTGGCCTCCTACAGCCCTACCATCATACAGAGCTAGTTCAAATTAAGTAACACAAGGGCTAAGTGTTTCTCACTCTGGGGAGGCAAGGAAGATGGACAGGTGAGATTTTAACACAGGGTTGGCACAGTAGACAACACTCTTAGGGTAACTCCTAAGTAGACCAGGGTCAGCCAGTGATCCCACGTTGATAGAGGGGTATTATGGGAAGGTATGTCCCAGCTTGCAAAGACTTGAAAGGAAAGGAAGTAGTGTTTGCTAGGGCCTTGTGAATAGAAAGCAATCCCAGATGCCCTTCCCACACACACACACTAAAATTTAGGACTCGTTCATCCATGCACTCATTTAACCAACACAGTGTAGGCACCTGTTCTGTGACCAGGTGGAGCGGTATAGTGGCTCTGGCCTGAGTAAGGGAAGCTCCTCCCACTCTGCTCCCCGACCAGCTTCCCTTACCTGCCATCCTGACAAGAGAGCCTAAGTACTCTCTACCTGGGTATAAAGACATATCCAAGGCCACAAGCTGTTTGCTATGGACCAAAACTTCTCTTCTCCTGGCTTCTGAAGCAGGTCAGGATCAAAGGATTATCCAGTCCCTCTGAGGGCCCCTGTCTCTGATTTTGATACTCTAAGTAAAATTCCAGACCTCTCTTTCTGATTTTATCTCTTTGACTCACAGAGCTGTTCTTTTCCCAAGCTTGAGCCTGGATTTCTCTTGAAACCTTGCTTCCCTTGAGAATCGGAAATCACGTTTTCCTCTCCAACCTCATGTTAAACTCCTCGCCAGCCATCACTAGCTTAATTCCTTTGTCCCGGGCTTCTTTGTCTAGTTTGTTCCCATTCCTGACCCCGTCTCCAAGGCCGTTTCTAATGGTGCTTGGTTCAGGCCGTACAGACCTGAGGAAAGGCGCACATGTCAGCTCCTTACCACCTCTCTCACTTTCCATTCCCCACCGTTCTCTCCCCTCTTTCACAGACTTAAAGACCATGGTCAGTGAGGCAGGTCTCACCTGACAGCTTTGAAGAAAAGAAGCCATCTGCGTCCCTTGGGACTTGTTGAATCAGGACACACATACAGTTCAGCAGGTGATGTAAACATACAGGGAAGTTTCAGAAGTTCATATACAGGCCTCTCTCCCCATAGAACCCACTCCAGAGCATTTACTCTTTTGTCCCTCAAATGTTAACCTGGGGGGGTCCCAGGACCCATGACCAGGCTGGGTTCTGCCAGCCTCCTGGCACTGAGTGGCTTCTCTCTGAAATCCATGATCATTCATCTTCACCTCATAGGAGGAAGCCCTCAGAGATACTTTTACAAAGACATTTCAAAGAAACCATAAATATGGCTGTCATAGTTAGGCACAGTGTCAACTTGATTGTTGAGGGTTTGAGCTCTGGACACATTTGTAGAGGATTAGTGGTTGAGTTAGACCCAGAGAAGACCTGCAGGAGATTGTCTAGCTGATGGGGAAGGCCCAGTCCATGGTGGGTGAGACTAGGCCCTAGAATAAAATACAGAGAGCTGGTCGAGAAAGTTGGCATCCTTGTGCACACTTGGCCAGACATGCTGGTCTGGCAAGTAAAGACTGTCTCTTTCTCAGCCATTGTGTAGAAATGGTGTAGGCCAGTACCCTTGGCCCTGGTGTTGGTGCATGCTCTCCTGTCAAGCTGGCCTATGAACTGTAACCAGATTGTTGTTAAGAAAATAAACCCCCTGGTTCCTTTAAGCCATCTGATGGTGATTTATCAGCAACCATGCAGTCTAACTGCACCAATGGCTTATTTCAAAGGCCTCTGCTCCATCCATAATTGGGGGAGTACAAATGTCCTGGTAATACACCTCAGCCCAGGCTTCCTCAAATCAAGAATTTCTATCAACTATTCCCTCAAGATTTCACTTTCTGAAATGCAATATGGAATATTCGTCATTAAGTTTTTCTGGACACTTACACATTGCTGGTAAAAATACACAGTAATTCAGCAACTATTAAAATCAGGATGGAGGTTCCTAAAAAAAAGCTAAACTAAAAACAGAACTATGATATGATTAGCTATGTCATTTACTGGAATCTTCCTGAAGGAGTCTAAATCTGCAAAAGACAGACATACTCAAACATTCTGTTTATCTTGTTAAAATACACAATCACAAATATATGGAATCAGCTTAGATGCCCATCAGCAAATTAATGGCTAAAAAATTATACACACACACAAATGGGTTATTATTATTCAGTGAAAGAAGAATGAAAACATGTCATTTGCAGGACAAGGGATAGAATTGGACACTATCAAATGAAACAAAATAAAGCAGACTCAGAGACACTAGTGTCACGTGTTTCTCCTCATTGTAGAATATTTAAAAAGCAGACATGAAAAATAGAAGGGAAACTTACTAGAAAAAGGAAGGGACTTGAGAATTTGAAAGTAGAAAGGTAGGTGAAAGAGGACTAAGGTACAGTAATGACTGAACTATGTTACATGCATGTGTAAAAATGTCAAAGTGAAATCTATTATTCTGTATAATTAATATGTGTTAATAAACATATTTGAGATTTAAAATCCTTTTTACAATGTCAATGAGCCAGGAGAAGGGCTTGTCCTATTAACAACAACAATAAAACAAAAATATTTTAGGGCCAGCTAAATTCAATGATTAGGCACCTGCTTACAAACCTTGGAACCTGGTCTCAGTTCCTGGAAGTCCACTGGTGGGAGGAAAAAACTGACTTCTGAAAGTTGTCCTTTAATTTCTACCCATGTTCCATGAATGCCTATATATATTCTTTCTCTCTCTCTTTCCCTTTCCTTCCTTCCTTCCTTCCTTCCTTCCTTCCTTCCTTCCTTCCTTCCTTCCTTCCTTCCTTCCTTCCTTCCTCTCTTCTCTCTCTCTGCCTCCTTTCCCTACTTTCTTTTCCTTCTTTCTCCCCTCTCAAATAAATTGATAAATAGATAAATTAGTTTTCATTTGCATATGTGTACCTCACTTGATACAGTTTTATATGGACAGACCTGTGTGAACAGTTCCATGTTGGCACAGAACCTTTTCATCTCCCCTTGCCAACCGTTCACACCCACAGTCACTTTCTTCCCGCCCCCAGCCTCCATCTCTATCACTTGTTTCAAGAATTTGACATTGTGAGTTATCATGGAATGTGATCACAACTATGTAATCACTGGGCTAGAGAGATGGCTCAGGGGTTCAAACCATTGCCTTGCAAGCAAAAGCACCTGAGTTTGGACCATGGACCCCATGTAAAAATGTCAGGAGGAATTGGCGTCCATGTGTACTTCTGGCCCTGGAAGTCAGAGCCTGAGAAATTTCAGAGCAAAGCAATAGGGCAATTTCTGATGTCACCCTTGAGCCTCCACAGGCATACACACCTACAGTGCCCTCTGATACACACACACATACATACACACCATATGAACACACAAAGGTCTGGATATACCTCAGTTTGCATAACTTGTTTAACTGTTGAAAGATATTTAGGTTATTTCTATTTTCTTTTGGCTACTGCAAATAAAGCAGCTATGAGTACTAACAGGCCTTTATCGAACCTAAATTTTCATTTATCTGGGATAAAGACCCAGAAAGAGATTTCTGGGTCGTATGGCTGTTCCACGTTTAGTTTTGCAAGAAACTACCTAGCTCTTTCCAGAGTGGTGTGATTATGCATTTCCTGCATCAATGGTTAAGTGACCTTTGCCTTGTGCTTTTATTTGACTAAATGTCAAAATCCAGCTCTTTCAGTAGTTTCCTCCAAGCAGGCAAAGCAAGTACAACAGGAAAGAAAGGCCTGGCCTTCCTCAATGCTCTGCCTCCCACAGGGTGCTGTCTGCCCACACTCGCTTTGACTCTGCAGTCTGCTTTCATTTTTTCCCCCTCCTCTGGGTGCCTTCCAAGTTGGTTATCAACATCAGCTGCAATTCCTTTGTATCTTGTTCTGATCGTAATCTGCTAATCCCTCCAGATGCCATGCCAAGCCCCAGGGTGCATTGCAAATGCCACCGCTGCTCATGACTCAGCTCCTTGCCAAGGAAGGGGGGGGGCAACAGCCCCAGGTTCCCCGCCAGGACTGGCCCCTTGCTCTATACAAGCCTCAGGTAAAACAAAATCAGTCTCCATTTTTGCGTTGCCAGCAGCGCAGCAGAACTATGGGCAAAGAAGAGAATGCAGGTCCAGACTGGACAGGACTGGGGATTGGAGCCTGCTGACAAGCCAGAAAGTAGACCCAACTTTAGCACCAGGACACTGTGACTTAAGCCAGATCTTTCCTCCCTTGTTAGAGCACCATTAGGTGAGTATTTGATCTGGTGCTTCGAAGTACACTTTCCATGCATGCAGTTCCCCAAGGCACCACAGCCAGCTAACAGATTTTTCTACTCTTATTTGCCATTTACAAGGGAAGCATCCGATCCCACAGAGATTTAAATGTAGGCAGACAATGCCAGAGCCTGAAGGTTCCTCCCAATTAAGTGGGACTGTGCAGCCCAAAGTTGCACAAACTTTTAAGATTCCGCAGATGTAGAGTTCTCATCCTACTAGCTCCCATGAAAGCTACCTGCATGCCAGCAAGGTCAGAGATGATGTCACTGGCAACGTCACATGCACTGCCCAATTATAGACCTTCGCTGTGTAAGGTTGCATGGCAGCGCCTGATCCATATAAACCAAGGTCTTCTGATGATTTTTGAAGGCAGCCAAATTTTGTTGTGGATCCAAAGCTGTCCATAGGATATGCTGTGGCAAGCCTGAGGCATATGTGTCTCCTGTGCACTGCTCATGACCCTGTGGCATACCGGGAATCCACAAGGATACAGTGCGGCTTCATAGCATGCCACGGTTTCCCATACCCATTTGTCACATTCCATTCATGCTGGCAGAATGCACTCCCAGGCCCCAGAATTCTGCAGCTCACGCCATTTTGCCTTCTGTAGAGACAATATGCTGCCAGTAATCACTTCTCTACAGAGAGCCTCCCCTCCCAAGCTCCATGATACTTGACCTGTGTGTTAAATTCTTTTTCCCCCTCCCTGGTAAGCCACGCCTCCTCACTCTTCACACACCCAGACTTGCAAAGCCTGCTAAATATTCGGCCTTGTGCTGAGGAGGATTGCCTTCTAGATAATTGTCTCCTTAACTCAGGCTTGTCATGGGCTCTCCTGACACTCGGACTGCCAAAAACAACTTGCAATTCTTGCAATCAACATTCCATGCCTCTCTAAACCTTCCCTCATTCTCAGAGAGCCCCGTCTTTCTTGAGGACATCTGGGCTTTACTCATCCCGCCCACCCTTACATGTTTTCTTTGAGTGTTGCCTTTCAAACTTGAAAACTGTTTTCTCTTTAGGCAAGGGATTTCAAGTTGACAGTTGTCTATGCTAAGTTATAGAGGATAAAAGTTTAGAATTCAGGAATCAGAAAGTGGAAGTTTTCAGTTCTAATTCTGGAGCTAAGAACATTCCCAGGGAAGTCTCAGTTTCCAAATAGGCAAAGCATGTTGGAGCACACCTGTAAAACCAAGAATTCTGGAAGCTGAGACAGGAGGATCACGAGTTTGAGGCCAGCCTGGGCTACATAGTTGTCTTGAAGAAAGAAAAGGGAGGGCCAGAGAGATGGTTAAGATTCTCCCTTGCAAGCAGAAGATTCTGAGTTCCGATCCCAGGTCCCATGCAAAAATGCCAGGCGGAAACTGCAGCAGCCTCTCTTTCCAGCCCTGGTGGGCAAAGCCCTGGAAATCAGAGCCAAGCAAAAAGGAGGTAGAAGCAATACAGGATGATTCCCACAGTCACTCCTGGCTCTCCACAGGAATATACAGTACCCTCTGATGCACACACACACACACACACACACACACACACACACACACACACACTAGATTCTTTTTTTAAAAAAAGGGAGAAAGGGAGATTTAAACTTCTATGTGAAGCAGACCCTATCACTTTCTTCCTTTTCTACTATATTTTCCCCCTGGATTCTTATCAGTGTTTCTCAGGTATAATCAGTAAAGCTAGAAAACCAAGTGTTAGCTTTTGCTCTTCTTCAAATCAGCACATGGGTTAATTTCCAAGGCCTTAACATTCTCTTTTGAATAATCTCACTTTTCCATCTTTCACTCTCTCTCTTCACATAATAGCATATGTTTCCCAGCCCAGTGATCTACAGCACAGACTCTTCCACCCACTGGGTGCCATGAAAAACCTCCCATAAGTTTCAAAATGATCAAGTCAGCATGGTGGGAACTGCCAAATCATGAACCTATGTACATAGAAACTTCCAAACTTGAAAGGTTCTAACATCAAGTAAACACATAGCTATATCAAGACTCTTTATTCCTACATATTTCATTATGGTCAGAGAGTAAAATTGCTGAGGTAGATATGTTCAGGTATGCTTTGTACAAGTGATCCGGGGATACTACACATTATGCTCCTTTGCTAAGTCTGATTTCACATTCTTCTATATGACTTCTCTTTCTTCTTAAAATTGTTTTCCCCAAAATATTTGCTCAACCTGAAAACTCATTTGCTTAAATTTGCTTAATTTTTTGTCTCCATCCATCCATCTCATCAACCATGTGTGAAATTTAAGGAGTACACTCCTCCAAGTCTCCAACTTTCCTCTTCCATTCTCCCGTCAAGCTTAGCTCTGCCATAGTTGGCTTTTCCCATTCAGTCTTTGAAGCGTTATCATCCATTTTGATATGAGTGGGTGGCACTCTTGGCCTGGGAGCCTTTGCCACTGATTTACCTTGATTCATGACTTAAAGTCTGAAAATCTGGAGATAACAGCAACAGGACTTGTGTTTACAGCACTGCAAGTGGATAATATTACTAAGATGTTAGTATATATTAATTATCAATTTCATATATTTCTTTCTCAAACTTCCCAAAGTTTTCAAAACAATTGACAAGTAGAGAAATGGGCCATAAGTCCATTAGGTTACAGCAACTAAACATCATGACCTGAAAGATTTGTAAGAGACAGAAATGTATCTTTCACCATTCTGATTGTGTAGAAATTCGAGATTAAGCTACCAGTAGACACAGTGTCTGGTGGGAGCCTGTATCCCAGACAGCCATAATTTTGCTTACAGCAAAATTTCTCCTGTGAGAAAGGTGAGAGAGATCAAAGCAATGTTTATAAGGACACTAATCCTACTCAGCAAGACTCCACCCTCAGAAATCACCTCTTAATAATTAGAATGAGTCGTCTGACATACGAATTTGGAGGGGGCATAAATATTCAGTTCATAGGAGTCATGTAGCATCTTGTCAATATGATGTTCAAAGCCCAGGGTATCTTTTCACATAAAGTGTTATTTTCTAGTGAGGAAATTTACCTGTAAAGTGAATAGATATGCAATTTCTTTTTTGATATTCACACAAGATAATAAATAATTAGAATAAAACTATGCTCCTTTTCCTGTTTTATTTTGTTATCATGCCATTTTGTTTTCAATAATTCTCATAAGACAAAACATAACTTTCACTTGTTCTTTTTCTCTTCTCAGTAGTAGCAGCAAAACAATGCATTATTTCACATTCATATCATTTTACCTTACTAAGGTTTTATGTGAATTTAATCCTCAAAGAAGCCATGTAAGATTTTGGAAGTCATTCTGAAAGTAAGATGATAAAGATTCCAGACAGCTAAAAACCTTATGCAAGATAATTAATCTAGGAAAAATGTAAAATGGAATTCATGTCTCCATTTCATGCCCTAAACATTTACTCACTCTCTTATCACCATTTCTCTGGTTTCCAATTATCAAGTAACTGTGAGTGAGTCCAATGATGTATTTCCAAATAACATTCTAAATTAAAAATAGTGTTATTATATAAAAATTAGAAAACTTAGAAAAGCACAAAAAATGAAATAACACATATGCATAACTGCTTTCCAAATTTTACAGGAACTATACATATTTTTATATCATCTACATCATAATTATAGTAGATACATGTTGTGATTAAGCTAAGCTTTTTAAAATCTGGCTTTTTCAATTTAATAGAACCATTACAACATTTTTCCATGTCATTAAGTCACATTTATTTTTTGTAGGTATATGGCATTTCATTATGTGAATGTATAAACAAATTTATTTCATTAATTCTGTGCTGCTGAATATTTAAGTTAAAACTTTTCCTTATTTTAGGTTACAATTTTTCCTATCATAATGGAGTAGATCTTAATGAATATCTTTATATATGTCTATTCCTCTAGATAAATCTCTACAATAGAATTTTCTTTAGAAACACTTAAACAGAAAGTGTTCAATCTTTCAACTTTTTTAAAAACACCCTTCTGAAGGATTGCTCTAAGTTAGACCCCAATGAGTAGTTTTTAAATGTTGCCTGCGTCTGTGCTTTTCTGCAGACACTCAGAGCTGTTTCTATTTTTATTCTAAGTTGTTTTCTTCCCCTTTCAATGGTTTTTCTCATTTATCTTATTTTAAAACCATAAGCAGAGGGTTTTTTCTTCCTCTCATCAGGAGTAGTAACTGTTGGGCGTTTATGGCCTTACGCCTATAACTCATATAGATAGCTAGAAAACTTGACAAAGAATATGAATGCTTGTTGCCTAGGACTGGACAATGAGCAGTGTGAGATAGATAATCTCTGAGAGCAATTTCCTAATCTTAAGGCAGGAAGGGGTACCCATGCACAGCTTGGCAGACTCCCCAAACTGAGAAGAGATAGGAGCTCAGAAAGGCTGAGGCAGCTGTAAATTGCCAGGCCATTTGTTAGAGCAGGAGTTGCCGCTGGGTGGGAGAACTCCACATATCCGCCCAGGAGTCTCTAGCTGAATCTAAAATTACACGTGTTTAAGCAAACTCCACAAATCTAGGCAAAGAGCAACTCTAGCCATTCTGTTTTGACGAATCCTCTGAGCTCATATAGAGTTAAAGGACATGCAATTTTTTATTCCACGTAGAAAACCTCTTTAAAATATCAAGGTATTCCATAGAGGCTACAGAAAAGCCAAGACTAAATAGAACAAGTAAATAATGTCATACAGACTACTCTATGCCTGCTTTAATGCAGAACAAAAGGATTATGTGTGAAAAAATGCATAACTGCTTTCCAAAACAACACCAATGTCTTAGAGTGGGACATGAAGATCCAAACACTCAACAGCATTAATATTCATTGCAAAATTACTAGATATTCCAAGTAGCATCATTTGACCACACATCATGAGAAAAAAATCAGTAAATCATAATAAGGAATAGAGGGACTAGATATGCCAAGTTGCACCATTTGACCACGTATCATGAGAAAAAAAACAGTAAACCAAAATAGACATACATAGAAGTAAGGGATAGAGACAGTGTAGTGGCAGCAGACAGATCTATAGTGCAGGGTGAAGAGTGAGCAGAAAGCCCAAAATAACTATCAAAGCACAATAATTTATAAGAAAGCATTGTATGACTAACTTGAAAATACATTTTGAAGCCATATGAATATTTTAGGGCTGCAAAATTATGTATCTGAACTGAAAAAATTAATTTGTAGACTTAACAGCAAATTAGACATTGTAGAATTTAAAAAAAAGTGAAGCCAAAAACATAATAATAATAATAATCAACTGTCCTGAGTTAAATACAGAGGAGTGAGGCTGATTAAAGAAATGAATGGAGCCACAGACATGCTGCACTGCGACATACATGTAATTGGAACTAGAGATTGAGACATGAGGAAAGAAGAGCAAGAACAAAGTCATTTAAAGAAGGGTTGAATGTATCTCAAAATTTTATTGCAAAAACATAACAAACTTGCACATTCAAACAGCATGAAAATGCCAAACAGAATAAACTCAAAAAATATCACACAAAACAGAGTAGCCAGCTTCTAAGATGACTCCTAATGCTTCTGACCAGATGGTATAACTATGGCCTGGTGCTAGAAAACACACTAAAAAAAATCAATTTTGAAATAAGGGCAAATCTGGGGGCCTAATATCACCTTATTTCTATAATTACTGTAAAGCTACAGTATTCAAGACAACATGGTTTTAGAACAAAAGCAGATATAAAAGCTAACAGAGCACAGAGTCTGGAAATAGATCGAATATGTATGACCAATTAATTTTAGCAAGGGTACAAAACATTTCAGTGGGAAAAAGGAAACTCTTTTAATATGTTGAGATTATTGGATTCCATACAGGGTAAATTAGCATCAACTTTTGTCCTATGTTATGACTGAAAGTTAGTATGAGACAGTCACAATTGAGTATAAACATGAAAACTGAACTTTCTACAAAATATTCACCAAAGAGCAGGAAAAAAATCTCATGACCTTCAGATTGGCAAGGATTTGTAGCGTAGCAAAACCAAAATGAAAAAAAATGGGCATAAACAAAATGAAAAGTGATGCAGACCTATAATCTCAGAGCTCTGGAAACCAAGGAAAGAGGATCACAAGTTCTGGAATAAGCAGGGACTGCTTAGAAAGTTCTAGGCCAACCTGGGCTACATAGCTAGATCCTGCTTCACAAAAAACAAATAGTTGAGAACCACTGTTCCTCAAAAATCACTGCCAAGAAAACAAAAAGTCAAACCATCCTATGGGAACATTCATAGAAGACATATGCACTATGTCTAAATTGTTAGGAACTCATTAATTAATAATAGTAATGCAAATATATAAAAAAATGGGGAAAACACCAAAATGACCATTTCGCAAAAGAAGGTGTATGAATGGTTTAGAAACACAAGAGAAAGTGCCTCAACTTTTCTTTGAAAAAGTATTGAATTGTGTATTTCAAATGAGTAAACCTCGAGATATATGAATTGTACCCTGATAAGGCTGTTATTTGAAAAATGAAATGGGAATTTAATTTTAAAAGTGAAGACACTAAAATAATCCCAAAACAAGATGTGTTAAGTGGAAACTCTCAAGGACTGTAAGCGTCCTTTTATCTCTACCTGAGAAATTCATGAGTAATTCTATCTAGAATACTCTGTAAGAAATTATGTATATGCATTATATACACATACATATATAGCTCTTTTATATGCAAGTATAATTCTTTTCAACTTTTTGAAAGTTGACAATATGTACTGTGTATCCAATTAATATAATAATGCTGCTGCTTTACTACATTTTTAAGGATACCATGGTAGAATATGTAATAAAGTTATTTAACCTTTATTGTATGGATAGAAATATAAAATGATAATTAAACAAATAAAGGGGCTGGAGAGATGGTTCAGTGGTTAAGCCTCTGCCTCATAAGCAGACAGTCCCGAGTTTGGATTTCAGATCCCATATAAAAACACCAGGTGGAAATGGCAGCTGCCAATATTTCTGATCCTGAAAGGCAGAGCCTGGTAAACTCCAGAGCAAAGCAAATAGGGGGTAGAAGCAATCCAGGATCCTTCTGCCTCCACAAGCACACACTGTGACCTCTAATACACAAAAGACAGACAGATGCACATCAGACACATAGATAGATAGATAGATAGATAGATAGATAGATAGATAGATAGATAGATAGATAGATAGATAGATAGATAGATAGATAGACAGTGACAGATAGACAGTGATAGATAGATAGATAGATAGATAGATAGATAGATAGATAGGATAATAAATATGTAAAAATAAGCGAAGTGGGTCAATGCTTGTTTGTAACCTGTAGTAAAAGCACATTGCAAAGGAACGAAAGAAGCTGTCTTGTAGTGGTGAGCACTTCCTATATCTTAACTGTAATGACAGTTGCATAGATGCATGCAACAGTAAAAACTCATTAAAGAATCATAGGTCACCAATAAGATGGTTTTATGAAATGTGAAAACCGAAAAGTTCCCTCTGCCGTTAGCCTGTTCCATCCCAGGTCAATTAATGTTATCAAATATTCTATATTTTCTATATTCTTCTATGCATACTTTACACAAATGTAAATGCTTTCTTACATGGTTGTTGCAGTCAGCCTGCATGGTTGCTGATAAATGACCAGAACACAGCTTAAGGGAACAAGGAGTTTACTTTCTTACGATAGTCCGGTTACAGTTCATAGTCCAGCTTGACAGGAGAGCATGCACCAACACCAGGGCCGAGGGAACTGGCCACCATAACGGCTGAGAGATGGACAGTCCTTACTTGCCAGACCAGCATGTCTGGCGAAGTGAACAGAAGGATGCCAGCTCTCTCAACCAGCTCTCTGTGGTTTATCCAGGGCCTAATCCCACCCACCATGGGCTGGGTCTTCCCCAGCAGCCAGACAATCTCCTTCAGGTTTGCTCTGGGCTTAACTCAACCATCAACTCTCTACACCTGTGCCCAGAGCTCAAACCCTCAAGAGTCAAGTTGACACCTGCACTTAACTATGACACTCCACCCCTTGTCAACTTGACACAAAAACAATAGCACTTTTAAACTGTAACCTTTCCTTGCCCCACAGATGTTAAAATATAAATACATTCCATGGACAAATTTAAAATGTTCTCTCATTAAAACTTCAGTTCCAATATTTTAAAACATTAAAACAGAAGGATCTTAAAACAGTAAGAAAACATTAAAAAGATCAAAGTCCAGCAAATCACCACATCCTGTACTTCAATGTCCATCTTCTGTTGCTCATCACATAGTCAAGGCGGCTCAAAGATTCGAGTCATTCCCAGTCCCTATCTGCAGCTCGAAGTTGTAAGAGCAGAGTTCCTCTGAACCAGGCTGAATCTCCACTCACAGTTGTCCTCAGCAGCAGTCCCACAGTTCTGGCATCTCACACACAACTCTGGGTTCGCCTCTGCAGCTTTAAGCTTCACCATCCCTTGCAGGACTCTACACCTGCCACTTGGTGCCAAGCTTTTGCTGCTCTCCATGAACCCTTCAGTAGTATACGAAAACCAACATCACCTGAGGGACGCTGTCTGATTCCAAAGCGAGGTTGAAACGCAGCTTAGTCCACTGGAGCCACAGCTGCACCAACTTCAACGCACTGATGCTGGAAAAGCCTCTCTTCTAGGCAACCAAACTTGCAAAGGGCAAGAAACAACTTTAACTTAGGCTTCCGGCCCCTGAAGGAATCTGAGCTTCCAAACCATGAACTTGCTATACGGTGGTTTCCACGTCCGCCACCGTCTCAGTGCAAGTCACTAGGTTTTCCTTCAATGATACTCACTTGTCCAACAGCAGCAGATATTCTGCTGCCTGCCCTTTGCACATCCAAACCTTCAAGGCTGCCAACACAGCTCTCCTCAATCAAGCAAACCAGTCCATCGTCTCTCAATTCAACTTTACCAAAGTCCTTGTTCCCTTCCTCAGAAACTGGGCCCAAACAATGTCTCTCAGCAATTGGCCCACTAAACGCTGAAGAACAGTATTTGTAAATCCACAAAGTGAAAATTTTCAAGAATTTCCAACTTTGTCCAGCAGAACCGTTCAAAAGCCACAAAATCCACATAGTCAGATTTATCAGCAACACCCCACTTCCTGGGTACCAAATTGTGTTGCAGTCAGCCTGCATGGTTGCTGATAAATGACCAGAACACAGCTTAAAGGAACAAGGAGTTTACTTTCTTACGATAGTCCGGTTACAGTTCATAGTCCAGCTTGACGGGAGAGCACACACCAACACCAGGGCTGAGGGAACTGGCCACCATAACGGCTGAGAGATGGACAATCCTGACTTGGCAGACCAGCATGTCTGGCCAAGTGAACAGAAGGACGCCAGCTCTCTCAACCAGCTCTCTGTGATTTATCCAGGGCCTAATCCCACCCACCATGGGCTGGGTCTTCCCCAGCAGCCAGACAATCTCCTTCAGGTTTGCTCTGGGCTTAACTCAACCATCAACTCTCTACACCTGTGCCCAGAGCTCAAACCCTCAAGAGTCAAGTTGACACCTGCACTTAACTATGACAATGGTCCATGACTCCTTCCTAAAAGTAAATGATAGTGTGAAATGACCTATCCTGTACTTTTCTGTATTTTGAAGATCATTATCTATCAGTACATAAAGAGCCCTTTCTGCTCCCAGTTGGGTGATAAGATGCATGATAACCTACTTAATTGGTATTCTATTAATTCAGATCTTGCTACTTCCACTATTGATATTAGACACAGTACAGAAGTGCTCATGTTGGAAGTATATAATTTCATTCAACTCTGTATTTGTCTAGAGGCTACTTTTTCACAAAGTGAACTAGAATTTCAACAAACATAGCAAGTTTCCCTTCATATGTACTATACAGATTTACTCTACCACAAGCAATTATTGCTTTTTTAAAAAAAATCTTTGACAATATTATGGATAGAACATAAGGGCTCACTTACTTGAATTCATATTTCTCCACTTGCAAGATTTTCTGTTCATGGTACTCAGGATTTGTATTTCTATTTTTGTGATCCAGTGCTTAAGACTTTTGACTATTTATTTACTACATACTTTTTAATTTTTATAAATAGAAATAGAGATGCTTTACTAAGAAAGGGAAAGCAGCCCTGAGAGTGGTCTGGTCAGCTAGGGAAAGGATATGCTTGAAGTCTACTTACCTATTATATTCTTGGATTTATTTGCCACTCTATATAAGAAAATTATTCATTGCCTGAACTATGAATTACAAATATTTCTTAAGCTTTTTATTTATATTTTGATTGTGATTTGAATAGGTTGCACTGAATAACTTTTTAAGTAGTCTCATTTAATTTATCCTTCATGATACTTTCCCTTCATGATTTTCAAAGTTTTATTAAACATATTTTGCCATCTCGTGATAAACAGTGTTCTCCATAATTGTATAAGGGATGTGTGTGTGTGTGTGTGTGTGTGTGTGCGCGCGTGTGTGTGTGTGTGTTATGTGCATGTTCTTATTGGTGTATGCATGTTCACATGGAGGTCAGAGGTGGAAGTGGGGTATCTGTCTCAATCATTCTTCACCTTATTTTCTGAGACAGGGTATCTCACTTCAGCCAGGCTGGCTGATCCACGAGCTTCAGGACATCCACTTCCCCTGTCCACCATTACCCAACACTGGGATTACAGGCACTTGCTTTCATGTGGATAACAGGGTTACAAACTCAGATCCTCAAACTTATGTGGCAGGCACATTATCAGCTGAATTATCTCCTCTGGCCTCTCCGGTACCTTTATCTTTTTATTTTTATACGTGAATCCTTAATCAGCTGGCAATATGTTTTGTAATACCAGGCAAAGTACGTGTGTGTGTGTGTGTGTGTGTGTGTGTGTGTGTGTGTGTGTGTAGGCATTGTGTGTGCCTGTGGAGACCCAAGAGTGACTCAGAATCATCATGGATTGCTCTATCTCCTCTTTGCTTTGTTCTAGGGTTTCTCAGGTTCTACCTTCCAGGGTCAGAAGTACAAGCTGCCACCATTTTGGCCGAGTTCTTACCTGGGATATGGGATCCAAATTCAGGACCTTCTGCTTGCAAGGCAAAGGCTTAACGCTTAAACCATCTCTCTAGCATACAGTTTCTTGTCGATGGCCACCTTACAGTTCTAATCTCTCTAACTGGCTAATCTGTCTTTCCTCCATTGATATGAAACTACCATCTTTTGCATAGATGCTCAGAAGTGCACACATGTATTTGTACAAGTGTGCGTGTGCATTTTCATGAGTATTTGGATCTATTTCTATGTCTGTCTTTTCTGCTGTTCTGCTTGGCCAGTCATTTAAAAGAGACAGATTGTTCTAATTATTATAGTTTTATAATAAGAGTTAATTGCTAATGAGGACTGTTTCTCTCTTTTTATCTACAAGAATTTTTCCTGTTTTCTTTGTTTATTTTCCATTCAGACTTTGGAAAGAGCTTGTATAGTTACATGGGGGGAACCTTTTGATATTTTTATTGGGATCATATAAAATTCATAGACGACAGAAAATCAATATTTCTGATTTTGATTCTTTCTATCCCAAATCAATCACAGTTTTTCTTTTCATGTGTGAAAGTCTTCCTTTATCAGTTTCCAACTCTTACTAATATTTAATCTTTTTTCACATAAATCTCATATACTTTATTTTCAGTTGTGCTAATTTAATTATGTTAGCTAGACTCTCTCAATATTTGTAAATTAAGAATAAGGATAGGAAATTTTTTTCTTGTCTTCATTTTAATGGGAATGTTTTCATTATTTTCCTGTTAAGAATCATGCTGATTTTGTGTAGAGCTATATCCTTAATATCTGTTTGTTGAGAGACTTCAAAAAATACTAAATGTTATTAAATGCCTCTGGGTCTCCATGAATATATTATTTTTATGTTACCTATGAATAGAGTTATTCTAGTAACATTCTCTAACAGTAAATAATTCTTACATTTCTGGAGTAAGTCTTACTACAATGTATTAACTTTTAAAATGTTGCTAGGTTCTGTTTGCTATTATTTGGGGTAATCAGAATTCAAAAGTGAATTCTATTCAGTTTCTTTACATTTTGAAATCAATATTATAGTTGCTAAATATTTTGTATAATATTTATAAGAGAGAGTGAGAGAAATTATGCATCATGTACACTTATGCAGTCAAAAACAGGTTAAATAATATTGTAATACACCATCCCTTAAAAGTTTGATGGAATTCCCTGTAAATTCATCTGGTCTGTCACTTCCTAAGAAGGCATATGCCCTGGGCATTTTCATCCATTGATTTTGTGTGTGTGTTTGATGATTAGGAGAATTACATTTCTTTCTATCAAATTTTACATTTTTCACCTAGTTTCTCAAAATTTATTTCAGAAAATGTGAACACATACTGTATTGTGAATATTTTCTGTATTTATTAATTCCTTATCTTCCATTTAATTTTCTTTCTTTTCTTCTTTTTGTGATAGTTTATCTTTAAGATTTTTCTCATTCAAGGTCATTGTTAAATTTGTTGTATTATCTTTTTATTAATATTTTGCTTGCATCTTTGTTTTCTGCTTTCAAAGCTTGACTCTAACTTCACATTTGTAATTTTATGCACTGGATGCAATTAACCAGTCAATTTCATATTTTAGTTTTTTTCTAATTTACCTTTCCTATTAGATAATACTTAAAAGAATCTATGTCCTTATGATAATCTGCTATTTTCTTTTCAGTGTCATTGCTACTTTCTAGGTAAGTTATTGCCTCCTTCACTTAAAATTTTCTTTACAGATTTCTTATTTAAAATTTTCCATGAGGTATTTTGTTAAATTACCATTCTAGTTCTCCAGCATCTAGAATGTATTTGTCCAACCTGTTTCTGTTTTTTGATAAATACTCAGATACAGGGGCTGGAGAGGTGGTTCAGGGGTTAAGCCTCTGCCTTGCAGGAGGAAGGTCCTGAGTTCGGATCCTAGACCCCACGTATAAATGCCGGGCGGAAACGGGGGCAGCCTGTGTTTTTGGTCCTGGTAGGGCGGAGCCTGTGAATCCCCGCATGGAGTAAACGAGGAGGTGGAGTCTCGCCCGTGGTTCTACACACACATACACTCACACACACATGCACACACACACGCACACACAAGCACAATTGAATAAATAATAATTTAAAAATTTTTAAAAACATTAAAAAAATACTCAGACACATTTCATGGCCTGAAATGTAGTCAGTTTTTTCTAAATGTCCCATGGATACCAAAGGATGAGTAAGTCTTTGATTTTTGTGATAGTTTTTAAAATTTGTTTAAGCAATTATAATTATTATAATACACATTTTATATGTATAATAAATGAATTGTTAATTTGTTCTTTTCAATGCTAGGAAATTTAACCCAAAGTCTTGCACATGCTAGGGAATCACACAGCTCTCTTCCTAGCCTGCTTTTTCACTTTTTTAAAAATTTTTTATTATTTATTATTTATTCAATTGTGCATGTATATATGTGTGTGCGCGCGCGTGTGTGTGTAGAACTACGGACGAATTTGGGAACCACCATGGACTGCCTACAATTACATTGAATATCCAAGAACACAAACAACAGAAACTTCTAAAAAGAATTCAGGGAAAAAGAGTTCTTAAACACATTGTTGGTAGAAATGTAAGCTAGTACAACTACTATGGAAATTCATATGAAGTGTCCTTAAAATTTTAAAGTAGCACTATCATAATCCAGTTGTACTACCTATGAGTATATTGCACCTAAAGCATCAAAATCAGCATGCAGAAGAGATGCTTAAACAACCAGGTTTATTGTGGCATAATTCACAACCACCGAGGATGATCATGTCGAACAGAATAGATGAGCCTCAGAAAGATAAATATTGCATGTTTTCACTCCTATAATGGGTCTAGGTTTAAAATATGCATATTAAATCACATATATTAAATATGTGATAGATATGTGAATATATCTAAGGCCAACTATTTGGGAAAAGAGAGCATGCTAGATGCAGAGAGTAGGGAGGAACACAAAGAGCTAATAGGATAGATTAGTATGCTCAAAGTACATGGTATCCATGTATGAACATGTCAACAAAGTGTATTTCATAAAATGATTGAATATTTAGATCTGAGAAAAAAATCAGGTAGGAATTATGCAATAACTTTGTGATAATAAGTGGAATACAATGCTTGTGAGTTTATTAAGTATACAGCAAACAAAGTAGATAGTATCAGCTCAATAGAAAGCAAAACATCATTAAATCATGTGTTCACACACAACATATAGCAGTGATGACTGGAGTAGTCCAACTAAGGGTCATAAACATCATTAACTTGGAAGTTGACAAACTTTCAATATAAACTGAAACAGTTGGGCTGGAGTTTCCAATTGAAAATTTTCTGGTCAAAAGGGTCTTCCCGTCCTCTCCAGGGATGAGCTTCCAATCAAAGGATTTAATGGTGTTTTGCTTTCTTCGGCATTCTATCCATGGATGAGTTCCCTGCTGTGGATGAACTAGCTTCCTATCTGGCAGTCCTTTCAAGGCATTTTTAGATATGGGACAGACAATAGTAACAGCTGCTGGAAATGGTTTATCTTCTAGCTGTTCTTAAGGTTGCAATGTGTTTATTTTTGAGCTGTTCTGCTATTTTTCTTTCTGTTACAGAGTTTTGATGCCAATCTGCCCTAGGGAAAAAAGTTTTCAAGGATACTGTGAGATGCTAGGGTCTGAAGTGTGATGACTAAATCCCACCTCTAGAGTCAGCACAGGACAACTTCTCAATATTATGTATACTACAATGCTTGATACATACACATTGTTTATTTACTTACACTAAAAAAAATAAAAATAAGTGTTATATGAATTGGTCATGACATATTTACAGTCAACAATTTGGTGAGGATTGTTTTCTGGCTGGCATGTGTTTGTGTGTATATGTATACATGCATACACATGTGGGTAAAGGGGTACACTTTTTCATATGAGCATTATTTTCCTTAATCACTCTTCATCTTATTTTTGAGATAGAGTCTCTTATTGAATCTGGAACTCAACTGTTTTGGTTAGACTGGCCTGCCAGGATGCATTTGGAATCCATCTCTACCTGCCCCCCCCACCAAAACTAGCTTCTACATGGGGATCTGAATTCACGCTGTCAAGCCCTTTTCTTTGCACACTTAGCCAGCTTCCTAGCTCATTTTTTATTTCACTTAAACCTTCCTTTATATCACTAGGTTTTTGCATTTTACTTGCATTGATCATAACTATTTTTCATATATTACTAAATATTACTGTTTGGTTATGCTACAGATTTAACATTTTCTATCATATCTTCTAAAACAATAATGTAAAAATAATTTAAAAAGTCAATAGTTACATACAGGACTTGACTTTGCTATGATTTTATATCTTTACATCATTCTTAATTCTATTGCCTGCAATGATTTTTTTTTGTTGTTGAATTCTTTGGACTTTTTCTTTTATTCACTTGAGTTATTTAGTACTTCTGAAACAGTAAGCATTAAATTATAGAAGTAATAGTGGACTTTCTTGCTGTATTTATAACTTTTTTTTCTTTTTAAAAAACACATTTTATTTATCTACTTGAGGAGAGAGAGAGAAAGAGAGAGAGAGAGAGAGAGAGAGAGAGAGAGAGAGAGAGCGAGCTTATGCCATAGCACACATGTGCACATCAGAATACAATTTTGGGAAACGGTTCCCTTGTCCATCATGGGGGCTCTAGGGATCACACCCAGGTGACCAACTTTGCATGCAGGTTGTTTACCTGCTGAGCTACCTTTCCTGCAGGACCCCATTCCTTAGTCCCTCATCCCCAGCAAAGGCCATAGCTGGGGGATTCTGAGCCAGTCATGGATGGAGATTGTCACTTGAGGGGATGAGACCAGACATTGATGGGAGTTATAGCACCTTCTAAGTGAAAGTCACAGAAAGTGACATGGTGGAAGCAGGAAAGAGGGGTTGATGTCTGGAGAGTGGAGAGATTGTTGTGCCAAACCCCAAAGATCAGGGTGTGCAGCAAAATCCACGGGCCCATCAGCTCTCCTGCAAAGTATAGCAGCTGGGAGTGTGTGTGTGTGTGTGCGTGTGCGTGTGCGTGTGTGTGTGTGTGTGTGTGTGTGTGTGTGTGTGCTGATATGCAGCTCTGGGCACCTGGCGAGCCCAATCCTTCTGTAGGTCCAGCCCCTTCTCCATGCCTGCCTACAGGAAGACCAGCCAGTGCTTAATCCCAGGACAGGAGTCTTGGGACTATGGCATAGGGGGAGAGTGGCTGCTTGGGCAAGGGCAGGCTATAGTCTTGAGAGAATGAGGAAGGCCCCGAAGCCCAGCCTTACCCCAAGGTGACACTGACAGGCTGGGGACGAAAGTACAGTTCTGAAGGGGGCTTTGAGACCAGGAGGAGAGCTGACTCGTGGTTAGAGATTTGGGGCTGGTCCTTCCACAGATGATGGGAACTCTGGGGGCGGAAGGGGGGGGTCTTATTCATGTGACAGGTGTGTGGGAACAGGTGAAGCAGTGGGGACAGGGCAAAGGCTAGGGTCAGCCTTCCTTCCAGACCTCAGTCTTGGTGCAAACTAATCTTTGTATGTTCAATATTGTCTTCCCTAACCCTTGTCTTCCAGGTGTGGATTCACTGTATCTTCGGAGACCCATCTCTCGTTCCACCGTATGTTTCTCCCTAGCCTCACTTTGGTCTGCTTATTTGCCGCACAGACCTACCCCATGAGCCCTGCGATCAAGGAGACCCGCCGACCACCACGAAGTACTCCAAAGGCTGCTTGCACCGCTGTATTGCCTATGCCCTCATCCCAACACCCAGCAGACTTAATCCTGACCCTGTGACTGAAGAACCACTTTTATCCAGTTCATTGAGGGCTCCTGTCCATCTCGGGCATCGGCGTCCTCAGAGAAAGAAATCCTTTAATGGCTGAGGAACGTTCTTTTGCATGAGGTCGGCATACACCATGCAAGCAGAGGAGATTAGCTCGTCGGCCTCGAGGTCTATGAGGTTGTTACAGGCCAGGAGAATGTCATCGCCACTCACGTTCTCCAGCAGCACCTGCTCACGCACCATCTGCAGCGTGCTGTGCGCCACCAGCACCTGCACGTTCCTGCACGGCTTCCCCGTCAGCAGGACCTCCCAGAGCCGCCAGACATCCTTGAACGATTTCAAGGCCCTCTGGAAGGAAGCACAGGCAGAACCAGGGGAGGAGGCACTGCACGGTTCCCGAGCCCTTCCCTTCGAGGTGCTCAGAGAACTCGGGGTCCAGACGGCAATCAGGTCGCTGAGCACATCCAGGTTCTTGCTCACCCCGTTGTTGATGACACAGCTGTGTTCTGTTCTCTGCAGAAAGAACTGAGACCCAGAAGGTCTCGTGATCGTGCTCTGTCATCCACTGGAAAAGCATCACCATCTCATGGAAGCCCTGCTGGTACTGCCTGCGTGTTGCGGACATAACTCAGGAGAAGGGTCTTCTCCAGCTTCTTCTTGTCCATAAGCACATTACCCAGGGGATCTCTGTCATAGAGCTTCTGGATGTCATACGCAATGTTGTTCCGAGTCTCTGTGAAGTCCCAATGCAAGTTTTCCAGCAGGGGCTGGATTTTCTCTTACATCTGGCCCAGGTCATTTCTCCTCCTCGTGCTGTCCACCATCAGCCGTTCATCCCGGGAACTCTGCCACGAGTAGTAGCCTGTGAGGAGTTTCCAGGCTTCCATCCTCACAGAAGGGTGTATACTCCTTTCCAGGATGTTAATACAAATGAAGTCCCGGGACTTGGCCAAGTAACCATTCTCATCGAAGAAGGTGTCCCATTCCGTCTTGTCAATGGGAGGGTTTCTCTTTGCCGTTTTGGAGGCTTCAGCCTGTTTTCAGACTTCAGCAGCACATCACAGGGGGAATATGTAGGGCAGCAAAGCCGCTTATGTTATGTGTATTTATAACTTTTAATTTTTATGTCTTACAACAAGAAAATAAATAGATGTCATCTCAATGAACTTTTATTGCAAAGTAAAACAATACTTTGGAGATCTATAATTAGGACATGTTAGACAAAACTACAACATGAGCCAAATTTGTCTTGCTATATATGATTTTATAAATAAAGTTTTATTGGAACTCAGCCATCTTTATTTGCTTGTGTACTGTTTATGACTGTTTCACTGAAAATATCTCTTGATTGGTTTTTTTGCAGGAAGTATTTAACATAACGAGCTCCAAAATATGCTTCAACAATAATCCTATAGTATTGGTTGCTTGACACACAAAACAAGTTTATTTCTTGTTTAAACAACTTAACAAATACTGATTGGTAGGAGCATATGTACTTATTGTAACTTGGGAGCCTAGGTTGAGGAGATCTTAGAATCTAAAACACTCCTCAAGAGTGTCCCATTGTTCATTATTCATGTCCTATTGGCCAGAATTTGCCATGTGACACCATATACTGAGCTGTGAGCATCAAAAAAATTAAAGAAGCTGCTATTGTTACTCTTGGGAGTTTATAGTTAAGTCAGGAGGAAATTAAAAGAATGAAAGACAATCACTGAGCTAAATTATATGAAGTTCTCTCAAGAAGAACAAAGTTCCTTGAGGAGCAACACTGAGAGGAAGTGGCTGTATCTATTTCAGGATCTGGGGAGAGGTTTTGAACTGCTACCCAGAACCTCTTATATGTAGAATACTTCAAGAGAAGGGGAAACTGTGGAAGACAGCATCCCAGAGGTGCTTGGTTAAATCCATGATTCATCTAGGAAATGGGTAGACAACATGGCTGGAGTGACATGAATTTGTAGGGTGCAAAGTCTTGTGTTTGAAGGTTTTGGTATTGGCTTTGGTTACCACTGAGTACCCAGCACTTTGTTAATAACTTTTCACCTGTAGGTGTACAACACTTACTTATTAACTTAATGGATGGGTAAATTAATATTTACTTAACTTAACTTTGTATTATTTCATGCTGATAATGCACAAGAAGACAATGAATGAGCGGAGACTGACAACACCAATAACTCTTTCACTTTCTGTCATAAGAAACATCTTCAATAAAAAAACCTAAGTACAATGTCATTCCACAAATAAACAAGACAGAGAGTAACTATTTATCTGTATCCCCCTCTTTCCATAAGACTCATCATTTAGTTCCTTAGCCCTCCCCTCCAAATGTCCTCATTCCCCTAAACATGTTTCTCCCCACAAAAGAGGAGTTCATCCCATTAAGTCTATACTAGTAGGTACTTACATTATTTTTATTTTTACCTTTAAGTTACCTTCTGAAAGGAAATCCTTGATTAAGGGAGAATCACTTAAAATATTTTTTAAAGTTCTTCTGTGTAGCATAGACAAAAATAAATTTCAAATAGGTTAAAATAGCTTAAAACTGGTCAATGAGACAGCTCAGCAGAACAAAGCTCCTCCTCATGACCTGAGTTTAATTACTATTCATGTAAATTACATGTAAATTCATGTAAGAAGCCAAATTTAGCAGCTCACATCTGTAATCTCAGCATTGCTAAGGCAAGAAGGAAGATTTACAATTGGAAAATCACCCAAACTTGGTTAAATAGCACAGGAGCAATAGTAACAAGAGACCCTGCCTCAAAAACAAGGAGGATGGATGAACTAACTCCTGAGAAGTTGTTCTCCTATCTCTGCGTGTGCACAGTGGAATGTGCCTGTGCACACACATCATATAAATCTTTAAAAATTTTCCAAAAAATCCTACAGAGGAAAAATCATACAAAAATTAAGTGGCCCTTTTCACCCCACCCCGCTCCGCCAGTCGGGAGGCGCGCGCGGGGTCCAGCCAGGCCTCACCCCGCGACCTAGGTAAGTCTCTGCCCGCGCCCGCCCACCAGGACCCCAGGCCAAATAATTCAGTTTAGTGAAAATGAGAGATCTTAAGAGTTAAAACGACAATGCCAAAGTCAAAGTGCAAATCCATGAGAAGCAATCCTCAAGTAAACAAATTTCCCACTGAAGAAATTAATCCCATAATGTTAGACTCCAACCAGAACAAACCCGCGGAAAAAGGCCAAGAAAGCCTGACCCAGGATAACGACTTTCAATATGATAATTACCATGTTCAATACTATGAAAGAGGAAATCCGGGAGGAGTTACATAATCGAATCAATCGCTTTGAAGAGGAACACAACAGACACTTGGAGGAGTTGAGAAAAACAGTGCAAGAAACAAAAACTGGCATAGAGCAGTTAAAACAAACTCAAGCAGACTTTAAAACTGAGCTGCAAAACAAGTTATCTTCAACCCAGAACGCCACAGAGAGTCTTATCAACAGAACTAACGAAGCAGAAAACAGAATTTCAGACCTTGAAGATAAAGTGGGAGTACTAACCAGCTCAATGGAAGAGGTTGTTAAAGCCAAAAAGATACTTGAGAGAAATATCCAAGAGATATGGGACACCCTGAAGAAGCCTAACATGCGTATTCATGGAATACCAGAGCAAGAATCTCAAAATACCACCCCTGAGGAAATTTTTCAAACGATCATCAAGGAAAACTTTCCTCATCTAAAAAAAGAGAGACCCATCCATATACAAGAGGCATTCCCCACCCCAAACAGATACGACCAAAATAGAAGCACGCCACGGCAAATAATAGTTAAAACACTCCACATTCAAGATAAAGAACTGGTGCTGAGAGCTTCAAGGGAGAAAAAACAAGTCACTTTTAAAGGTAAACCTATCAAAATAACAAATGACTTCTCAGTCGAAACAGTAAAAGCAAGAAGAGCTTGGAGAGACATACTTCAAGTATTGAATGAGCAAAAATGTCAACCCAGGCTGATTTACCCTGCAAAACTATCAGTCATCATCGAGGGAGAAAGAAAAATCTTCCAGCACAAAGACAACTTTAAGGGATACATGTCCACCAAACCAGGCCTTCAAAAAAATGCTAGAAATGATACTCAAGCATGAAGAAAAAAACAGGCATATCCAGGAGAACAGAAGGCAAATATAACACCATTAAAAGCGAAGCAATATACTTATAAAAGCTACTAAACATAATAAATGTCTGGAATTAACAATAGTTTCTCCATTATAACACTAAATGTTAATGGACTTAATTCACCGATCAAGAGACACAGATTACAAACTTGGATTAAGAATCACAATCCATCAATCTGTTGCCTGCAGGAAACCCATCTCACCACAAAAGATAGGCACGCTCTAAAAATAAAAGGCTGGTCAATAATTCTACAAGCAAATGGAAGCAGAAAACAGGCAGGAGTAGCCATTATGCTATCAGACAAAGTGGATTTCAAACCAAAAAAAATTATAAGAGACACGGATGGATACTACATTTTAGTCAGAGGTACAATTCACCAGGAAGATTTCACAATACTGAACATATATGCACCCAATACGGGCCCCTCCACATTCATTAATAAAACCCTACAGCGTCTAAAGCATGAAATCAACCCCCAAACGATAATTCTTGGGGACGTCAACACCGCCCTGTCAACATGGGATAGCTTAACAGAGACACTTTGGACCTTAATCAAACCCTGAAAGAAATGGACCTCACAGATCTCTATCGAACTTTTTACCCACGCACCAAAGAATACACATTTTTCTCAGCAGCACACGGAACTTTCTCCAAAATAGATCACATACTGGGCCACAAAATGAATCTACACATATACAAGAAAGTTGAAATTCTAACCTGTGCCCTATCAGACCACCACGGCCTAAAGCTGGACATCCACAACACATCAAACAAGAGAAAATACACTAACTCCTGGAAACTTAACACTATGATGCTGAATGAGACATGGATTCAGGAAGAAATTAAAAAGGAAATTCAAGATTTCCTGAAAGTGAATGATAATGAAAATACAACTTACCAAAATCTCTGGGACACAATGAAAGCTGTTCTAAGAGGTAAGTTCATAGCTCTTAATGCCCACGACAAAAAAATGGAAACATCAGAAATAAACAACTTAACAATGCAGCTTAAAGCTTTAGAGAAACTAGAGCAATCTGATCCCAAAAGCAGTAGAAGAGAAGAGATTAGCAAAATAAGGGGAGAAATATCTGAAATCGAGACTAAGAAAACGATAGAAAAATTCAACCAATCAAAAAGCTGGTTCTTTGAAAAAATCAACAAGATTGATACACCCCTAGCTAAACTAACCAAAAGCAAGAGAGAGAAAACCCAAATTAACAAAATTAGAAATGAACATGGAGTTATCACTACTGATACCCAAGAAATCCAGAGAATTATAACATCATATTTCAAAAACTTATACTCTGTGAAGTTTGACAACACAAAAGAGATGGATGAATTTCTAAGTAAACACAACTTACCTAAATTGAATCAGGAAGTTGTGAAGTATTTAAATAGTCCTATAACATATAAGGAAATTGAGGAAGTAATCTCGAATCTTCCCACCAAAAAATGTCCTGGACCAGATGGATTCAGCACAGAGTTCTACCAGACATTTAAGGAGTTAATAACACCAATACTCCTTAAACTGTTCCATCAAATAGCAAAGGAAGGAACACTACCAAATTCCTTCTATGAAGCTAATATCGTTTTAATCCCAAAACCTAATAAAGATTCGCTTAAAAAAGAAAACTATAGGCCGATCTCCCTGATGAACACAGGCGCAAAGATTCTCAACAAAGTCTTAGCAAATCGGATTCAAAAACATATTAAAAAGATCATTCATGGGGACTAAGTAGGCTTCATCCCCGGCACACAAGGTTGGTTCAACATACGCAAATCAATAAATGTAATTCATCATGTAAACCAGTCCAAAGTCCAAGACCACATAATACTCTCGATAGATGCAGAAAAAGCTTTTGACAAGATCCAACAGCCTTTTATGATCAAAACGCTAGAGACAGTAGGAATGGAAGGAACCTTTATCAATATAATAAAAGCTGTATACAACAAGCCCACAGCAAGGATTATGCTCAATGGGGAACAATTGGAAGCATTCCCACTTCGATCAGGAACTAGACAAGGCTGTCCACTCTCACCACTTCTATTCAATATTGTACTTGAAGTCTTAGCTGAAGCCATAAGACAAGAAAGGGACATAAGAGGGATTCAAATCGGCAAGGAAGAAGTCAAGCTATCCCTATTTGCAGATGACATGATCTTATACCTGAGTGATCCCAAAAACTCCACCAGGAAGCTCCTGGAACTAATTGAGAAGTTCAGCAGGGTGGCAGGATACAAAATAAATGTGCAAAAATCAGAGGCCTTCCTATATGCCCAGAATGAAAGAAGTGAAAAAGCCTTGAGAGAAACAATACCATTTACTATAGCCCCTAAAAAAATGAAATACCTTGGTATAAACCTAACTAAGGAGGTAAAAGACCTTTACAATGAAAACTTTAAAACCCTAAAGAAAGAAATTGCAGAAGACACCAGAAGGTGGAAAGACCTCCCTTGTTCCTGGATTGGCAGAATCAACATTGTAAAAATGACCATCCTACCAAAGGCAACATACAGATTCAATGCTATACCAATCAAAATCCCAAAGCAATTCTTCAAAGAAGTTGACCAAACAATCTCAAAGTTCATATGGAGACACAAAAGACCCAGGATAGCAAAAACAATCCTGAGTAACAAAAACACAGCTGGAGGTATTACCATACCAAACCTAAGTCTATACTACAAATCCATAGTTATAAAGACAGCCTGGTACTGGCTCCAAAATAGACACACGGATCAATGGATAAGGATTGAAGACCCAGATATAAGCCCACAAAGTTACAGCCATTTGGTCTTTGACAAAGGGGCCCAAAGAATCCAATGGAAAAAGAACAGCATCTTCAACAAATGGTGCTGGCAAAACTGGATCTCCACATGCAGAAGATTAAAGCTGGACCCGTACTTGTCACCATGTACAAGACTTAATTCCAAATGGATCAAGGACCTTGATATCAGGCCAGAGACTTTAAAAACCATAGTTGAAAGGATAGGGAACTCCCTCGAGCTGATTGGGCTAGGCCAACACTTCCTAAACAGACATCCAATGGCACAATCACTGCTACCAACTCTCAACAGTTGGGATCTTGTGAAATTAAAGAGCTTCTGTTCAGATAAAGAGATTGTCACACGAGCTCAAAGGCAACCCACAGAATGGGAGAAAATCTTCACTAACCACATATCTGACAGAGCTCTACTGTCCAGAGTGCACAAAGAACTTAGAAAATTAAACTCCAAGGAAAACACTGGCCCAATTAAAAAATGGGCCCTGGAACTTCAAAGAAACTTTACCAGGGATGAAATTAAAATGTCTAACAATTATCTTAAAAAATGCTCCACTTCCTTCGCCATCAGGGAAATGCAAATCAAAACTTCTCTGAGATATCATCTCACCCTGGTCAGGATGGCAAAAATCCACAATACAAACAACGACAAATGCTGGAGAGGATGTGGAGAGAGGGGAACTCTCCTACATTGTTGGTGGGAATGCAGGCTCATACAGCCACTCTGGCGAGCCGTCTGGAGATTCTTAAAGAAATTAAAGATTGAAATGCCATATGACCCTGCTATCCCACTTTTGGGAATAACCCCCCATGCACCAGAGGTTCGCCTCGATAGCACAAGCTCGACCATGTTCATAGCAGCACTGTTTACAATAGCAAAGTCATGGAATCAACCTAAATGTCCAACAGTTGACGAGTGGATATGGAAACTGTGGTACATCTATACAATGGAGTACTACTCAGCCATCAAAAATGATGAATTACTGGAATTTGCTGGGAAATGGATGTCATTAGAAAGAATTATATTAAGTGAAGTATCCCAAACCCAGAAAATTAAGCGCCGTATGTACTCCCTAATAGGTGGCTCCTAGTACCAAACTCACCCAGCCCACATTGAGACACTCAAAAGTAAACCTATGAAACACAGTAATTGCAAGGATTATGAACAAGAGAGATGGGTTAGGAGGGCCACACCAGAAACAAGGAGAGAGGAGACCATGTTACAGCAGAGAAAATAGGCCTCCATCAAGGTCTGCAAGTAAGTAATGAGAAACTTGGTTAAGTTCACAGACGTTCTTTCCTGATCTCACCAGAAGGGGAGGGCATATAGTCTAGCAGATAAAAAGTAATCATTTTGCAAATGGGTGATGGACCCCTCCCTCAGGGAGGTTTCCTACTCTTATTACATCTACCCTTGAATGTGCTATTACAACAAGACTCCAGTTTAACAGCTTTTTGTCTCTGGCCAGGGGGTGACATACAGTGCCCAGCAGAATGGAGTGAAGGGAATTGCAGGAGCAGCAAAACTGCAAAAGAAAATCAACAAACCACAATCCAGAACTTCAGAGACTCTATATCAATCACATAGAACTAGGCCAGCCTAATCTCTCCCCATCCTGGAGCTCAGGGACATTTGCGGAAGAGGGGGCGGTAAGATTGTAAGAGCAAAAGGATGGGAGGAGCAACGATTTGCAAGATTCTCAACAATAGTTGGGGCCAAAGCAATCATAATGGGACTTTGCATGCCCTGCGCAATGTCCAGCGCACTGTTGCCCTCATAAAGTCTAGCATCTGTTAAGGGCACCGAGACCCCTGGAGGCAAGGGATTGACAGCCATAGTAGTGATCTTATGCTTAAGGGGAACAAGAGAAAGGGCTTATGGAAATGCCACTGGGTCCTGATATGTCATCGGAGAGGAGGACCCAATGGAGAGTTAGGCGTACACAATAAAGGACTCTCTGGGAATTGGGGGGGAGGCACTGGGGGAAGGGGAGGGGGAGGAGGGGGGAGGGAGGGAGGGAACTGGTAAAAAATTTTAAAATGTATAATTAAATTTTTAATAAAAAAAAAAAAAGGAATTGAGCAGGAAAAAAAAAATCACAATCCATCAATCTGCTGCCTGCAGGAAACCCATCTCACCACAAAAGATAGGCACGCTCTAAAAATAAAAGGCTGGTCAACAATTCTACAAGCTAATGGAAGCAGAAAACAGGCAGGGGTAGCCATTATGCTATCAGACAAAGTGGATTTCAAACCAAAGAAAATTATAAGAGACACGGATGGATACTACATTTTAGTCACAGGTACAATTCACCAGGAAGACTTCACAATCCTGAACATATATGCACCCAATACGGGCCCCTCCACATTCATTAAGAAAACCCTACAGCGTCTAAAGCAAGAAATCAATCCCCAAACGATAATTCTTGGGGACTTCAACACCGCCCTGTCAACATGGGATAGATCAACAGGTCAAAAGCTTAACAGAGACACTTTGGAACTTAATCAAACCATGAAAGAAATGGACCTTACAGATCTCTATCGAACTTTTCACCCACACACCAAAGAATACACATTTTTCTCAGCAGCACACGGAACTTTCTCCAAAATAGATCACATATTGGGCCACAAAATGAATCTACACATATACAAGAAAGTTGAAATTCTAACCTGTGCCCTATCAGACCATCACGGCCTAAAGCTGGACATCCACAACACATCAAACAAGAGAAAATACACTAACTCCTGGAAACTTAACACTATGATGCTGAATGAGACATGGATTCAGGAAGAAATTAAAAAGGAAATTCAAGATTTCCTGAAAGTGAATGATAACGAAAATACAACTTACCAAAATCTCTGGGACACAATGAAAGCTGTTCTAAGAGGTAAGTTCATAGCTCTTAATGCCTACGTCAAAAAAATGGAAACGTCAGAAATAAACAACTTAACAATGCAGCTTAAAGCTTTAGAGAAGCTAGAGCAATCTGATCCCAGAAGTAGTAGAAGAGAGGAGATTAGCAAAATAAGGGGAGAAATATCTGAAATCGAGATTAAGAAAACGATAGAAAAAATCGACCAGTCAAAAAGCTGGTTCTTTGAAAAAATCAATAAGATTGATACACCCCTAGCGAAACTAACCAAAAGCAAGAGAGAGAAAACCCAAATTAACAAAATTAGAAATGAACATGGAGTTATCACTACTGATACCCAAGAAATCCAGAGAATTATAACATCATATTTCAAAAACTTATACTCTGTGAAGTTTGACAACACAAAAGAGATGGATGAATTTCTAAGTAAACACAACTTACCTAAATTGAATCAGGAAGTTGTGAATTATTTAAATAGTCCTATAACATATAAGGAAATTGAGGAAGTAATCTCGAATCTTCCCACCAAAAAATGTCCTGGACCAGATGGATTCAGCACAGAGTTCTACCAGACATTTAAGGAGTTAATAACACCAATACTCCTTAAACTGTTCCATCAAATAGCAAAGGAAGGAACACTACCAAATTCCTTCTATGAAGCTAATATCGTTTTAATCCCAAAACCTAATAAAGATTCGCTTAAAAAAGAAAACTATAGGCCGATCTCCCTGTTGAACACAGACGCAAAGATTCTCAACAAAGTCTTAGCAAATCGGATTCAAAAACATATTAAAAAGATCATTCATGGGGACCAAGTAGGCTTCATCCCCGGCACACAAGGTTGGTTCAACATACGCAAATCAATAAATGTAATTCATCATGTAAACCAGTCCAAAGTCCAAGACCACATGATACTCTCGATAGATGCAGAAAAAGCTTTTGACAAGATCCAACAGCCTTTTATGATCAAAACGCTAGAGACAGTAGGAATGGAAGGAACCTTTATCAATATAATAAAAGCTGTATACAACAAGCCCACAGCAAGGATTATGCTCAATGGGGAACAATTGGAAGCATTCCCACTTCGATCAGGAACTAGACAAGGCTGTCCACTCTCACCACTTCTATTCAATATTGTACTTGAAGTCTTAGCTGAAGCCATAAGACAAGAAAGGGACATAAGAGGGATTCAAATCGGCAAGGAAGAAGTCAAGCTATCCCTATTTGCAGATGACATGATCTTATACCTGAGTGATCCCAAAAACTCCACCAGGAAGCTCCTGGAACTAATTGAGAAGTTCAGCAGTGTGGCAGGATACAAAATAAATGTGCAAAAATCAGAGGCCTTCTTATATGCCCAGAATGAAAGAAGTGAAAAAGCCTTGAGAGAAACAATACCATTTACTATAGCCCCTAAAAAAATGAAATACCTTGGTATAAACCTAACTAAGGAGGTAAAAGACCTTTACAATGAAAACTTTAAAACCCTAAAGAAAGAAATAGCAGAAGACACCAGAAGGTGGAAAGACCTCCCTTGTTCCTGGATTGGCAGAATCAACATCGTGAAAATGACCATCCAACCAAAGGCAATATACAGATTCAATGCTATACCAATCAAAATCCCAAAGCAATTCTTCAAAGAAATTGACCAAACAATCTCAAAGTTCATATGGAGACACAAAAGACCCAGGATAGCAAAAACAATCCTGAGTAACAAAAACACAGCTGGAGGTATAACCATACCAAACCTTAGTCTATACTACAAATCCATAGTTGTAAAGACAGCCTGGTACTGGCTCCAAAATAGACACACAGATCAATGGATAAGGATTGAAGACCCAGATATAAGCCCACAAAGTTACAGCCATTTGGTCTTTGACAAAGGGGCCCAAAGAATCCAATGGAAAAAGAACAGCATCTTCAACAAATGGTGCTGGCAAAACTGGATCTCCACATGCAGAAGATTAAAGCTGGACCCGTACTTGTCACCATGTACAAGACTTAATTCCAAATGGATCAAGGACCTTGATATCAGGCCGGAGACTATAAAAACCATATTTGAAAGGATAGGGAACTCCCTCGAGCTGATTGGGCTAGGCCAACAGTTCCTAAACAGACATCCAATGGCACAGTCACTGCTACCAACTCTCAACAGTTGGGATCTTGTGAAATTAAAGAGCTTCTGTTCAGATAAAGAGATTGTAACGCGAGCTCAAAGGCAACCCACAGAATGGGAGAAAATCTTCACTAAACACATATCTGATAGAGCTCTATTGTCCAGAGTGCACAAAGAACTTAGAAAACTAAACACCAAGGAAACCAATGGCCCAATTAAAAAATGGGCCCTGGAACTTAAAAGAAACTTTACCATGGATGAAATTAAAATGTCTAACAAATATCTGAAAAAATGCTCCACTTCTTTAGCCATCAGGGAAATGCAAATCAAAACTTCCTTGAGATATCATCTCACCCCGGTCAGGATGGCAAAAATCCACAATACTAACAACGACAAATGCTGGAGAGGATGTGGAGAGAGGGGAACTCTCCTACATTGTTGGTGGGAATGCAGGCTCATACAGCCACTCTGGCGAGCCGTCTGGAGATTCTTAAAGAAATTAAAGATTGAAATGCCATATGACCCTGCTATTCCACTTTTGGGAATAACCCCCCATACAGCAGAGGTTCGCCTCGATAGCACAAGCACGACCATGTTCATAGCAGCACTGTTTACAATAGCAAAGTCATGGAATCAGCCCAAATGTCCAACAGTTGACGAGTGGATAAGGAAACTGTGGTACATCTATACAATGGAGTACTACTCAGCCATCAAAAATGATGAATTACTGGAATTTGCCGGGAAATGGATGTCATTAGAAACAATTGTATTAAGTGAAGTATCCCAGACCCAGAAAATTAAGCGCCGTATGTACTCCCTAATAGGTGGCTCCTAGTACCAAACCCACCCAGCCCACCTGGAGACAGGAATTCCAAGGATTATGAACAGGAAGGATGGGGTAGGAGGGCCACACCAGAAAGAAGGAGAGAAGGGACCATGTTACACCAGGGAAAATAGGCCTCCACCAAGGACCCAAATAAGTAATGAGACATCTGATTAAGTTCACAGACTTTTGTTCCTGATCATTTACTACTGAGGGGGAGTGATCTCACCAGAAGAGGAGGGCATATAGTCTGGCAGATAAAAAGTAACAATTTTGCAAATGGGTGATAGACCCCTCCCTCACTGAGGTTTCCCACTTTTATTCCATCTACCTTTGAATGTGCTTTTATCACAAGACTCTAACAGCTTTTTGTCTCTGGCCAGGGGGTAACATACAATGCCCACCAGGATGGAGTGAAGGGCATTGCAGGAGCAGCAAAACTGCAAAAGAAAATCAACAAACCACAACCAGAACTTCAGAGACTCTATATCAACCACCTAGAACTAGGCCAGCTTAGTCTCTCCCCATCTTGAAGCTCAGGGAAATTTGCGGAAGAGGGGGCGGTAAGAGTGTAAGAGCATAAGGATGGGAGGAGCAATGATATGTAAGATACTCTATACTAGTTAGGGCTGAAGCAATCATAATTGGACTTTCCATGCCCTGCGCATTGTCCAACACACTGTTGAAGCTCAGGGAAATTTGCGGAAGAGGGGGCGGTAAGAGTGTAAGAGCATAAGGATGGGAGGAGCAATGATATGTAAGATACTCTATACTAGTTAGGGCTGAAGCAATCATAATTGGACTTTCCATGCCCTGCGCATTGTCCAACACACTGTTGACCTCACAAAGTCTAGCATCTGCTAAAGGCACCAAGATCCTTGGAGGCAAAGGATTGGCAGCCACAGCAGTGTTCCTATACCTAAGGGGAACACGGGAAAGGGTTCGGCAAAGGCCACTGGGTCCTTGTACGTCATCGGAGAGGAGGGCCCAGAGGAAAATCAGTCATACACAAGAAAGGACTCTCTGGGAATTGGGGTGGGAGGCACTGGGGGATGGGAAGGGAAAGGGGTGGGGAGGGGGAGCAGGGGGTATGGGGGGAGGAGGAGGGAGGGAGGGAACTGGTGTACCTAATAAGTTTGTATGAGCTGAAATAAAAAAAAAAAAAAAAAATAAAATAAAATAAAATAAACTAACAATATGACACAATGAAGTAAAGCTAAAAGAAAAAATTAGTAATTCGGAAAGTCACGAAAAATGCCAAACTTAAGTACAGTTTCTGCAGGCACAAGAAACTTTTAAAAACTAAAAATCAGAAAAATTTCTAGATTTGAGGTGAGAGAGAATCCAAAAGATTAGATCTGCCTTTCCACTCTAAGCTACACTATAAATGGGAGCCTTTATTTTCTGAATTAACTTTTCCAAGCTGTGTTACTGTACAAAAGACTGCTTTGAACAAAAACTACTGAAAAAAGAAAAAAAAAAAAATAACAAAGTGAATGATAACGAAAATACAACTTACCAAAATCTCTGGGACACAATGAAAGCTGTTCTAAGAGGTAAGTTCATAGCTCTTAATGCCTGTATCAAAAAGATGGAAACACCCCTTTCGCCACACCTCCCCCGCTCCGCCGGTCGGGACGCGTACGCGTAGATCCAGCCGGGCTCTCACCGCGCGCTCTAGGACCCCCAGGTCAGCCCACGGGGACCCGGTTCCGACTCCCGCCATCCAGCCGGAGCCGCGCGGGGGCCGAGGGACGAGGAGGACCTCCCCCTGCGCCCGGGCCCCGCCCCAGCTGCCCTCGGGTTAAATAGCTCCACGCCGACGCGCCCAGCGTCCCTTTTCACCCCACTCCACTCCGCCGGTCGGGACACGCGCGCGTCCACCCGGGCCTCACCCCACGCCCTAGGTGAGTCCCCGTTCGGGCCCCGCCCACCAGTACCCCAGGCCAAATAATTCAGTTTAGTGAAATTGAGAGATCTTAAGAGTTAAAATGACAATGCCAAAGTCAAAGTGCAAATCCATGAGAAGCAACACTCAAGTAAACAAATTTCCCACTGAAGAAAATAATCCCATAATGTTAGATTCCAACAAGAACAAACCCGCGGAAAAAGGCCAAGAAAGCCTGACCCAGGATAATGACTTTCAAAATAGGATCATTACCATGTTCAATACTATGAAAGAGGAAATCCGGGAGGAATTACATAATCGAATCAATCGCTTTGAAGAGGAACACAACAGACATCTGGAGGAGTTGAGAAAAACAGTGCAAGAAACAAAAAGTGGCATAGAGCAGATAAAACAAACTCAAGCAGAGTTTAAAACTGAGCTAAAAGACAAGTTATCTTCAACTCAGAACGCCAGAGAGAGTCTTATCAACAGAACTAATGAAGCAGAAAACAGAATTTCAGACCTTGAAGATAAAGTGGGAGTACTAACCAGCTCAATGGAAGAGGTTGTTAAAGCCAAAAAGATACTTGAGAGAAATATCCAAGAGATATGGGACACCCTGAAGAAGCCTAACATGCGTATTCATGGAATACCGGAGCAAGAATCTCAAAATACCACCCCTGAGGAAACTTTTCAAACGATCATCAAGGAAAACTTTCCTCATCTAAAAAAAGAGAGGCCCATTCATATACAAGAGGCATTCCGCACCCCAAACAGATACGACCAAAATAGAAGCACACCGCGGAAAATAATAGTTAAAACACTCCACATTCAAGATAAAGAACTGGTGCTGAGAGCTTCAAGGGAGAAAAAACAAGTCACTTTTAAAGGCAAACCTATTAAAATAACAAATGACTTCTCAGTCGAAACAGTAAAAGCAAGAAGAGCTTGGAGAGACATACTTCAAGTATTGAATGAGCAAAAATGTCAACCCAGGCTGATTTACCCTGCAAAACTATCAGTCATGATCGAGGGAGAAAGAAAAATTTTCCAGCACAAAGACAACTTTAAGGGATACATGGCCACCAAACCAGGCCTTCAAAAACTGCTAGAAATGATACTCAAGCGTGAAGAAAAAACAGGCATATCCAGGAGAACAGAAGGCAAATATAACACCATTAAAAGCGAAGCAATATACTTATAAAAGCTACTAAACATAATAAATGTCTGGAATTAACAATAGTTTCTCCATTATAACACTAAATGTTAATGGACTTAATTCACCGATCAAGAGACACAGATTACAAACTTGGATTAAAAATCACAATCCATCAATCTGTTGCCTGCAGGAAACCCATCTCACCACAAAAGATAGGCACGCTCTAAAAATAAAAGGCTGGCCAATAATTCTACAAGCAAATGGAAGCAGAAAACAGGCAGGAGTAGCCATTATGCAATCAGACAAAGTGGATTTCAAACCAAAAAAAATTATAAGAGACACAGATGGATACTACATTTTAGTCAGAGGTACAATTCACCAGGAAGATTTCACAATACTGAACATATATGCACCCAATACGGGCCCCTCCACATTCATTAAGAAAACCCTACAGCGTCTAAAGCAAGAAATCAACCCCCAAACGATAATTCTCGGGGACTTCAACACCGCCCTCTCTACATGGGATAGATCAACAGGTCAAAAGCTTAACAGAGACACTTTGGACCTTAATCAAACCCTGAAAGAAATGGACCTCACAGATCTCTATCGAACTTTTCACCCACGCACCAAAGAATACACATTTTTCTCAGCAGCACACGGAACTTTCTCCAAAATAGATCACATACTGGGCCACAAAATGAATCTACACATATACAAGAAAGTTGAAATTCTAACCTGTGCCCTATCAGACCACCACGGCCTAAAGCTGGACATCCACAACACATCAAACAAGAGAAAATACACTAACTCCTGGAAACTTAACACTATGATGCTGAATGAGAACTGGATTCGGGAAGAAATTAAAAAGGAAATTCAAGATTTCCTGAAAGTGAATGATAACGAAAATACAACTTACCAAAATCTCTGGGACACAATGAAAGCTGTTCTAAGAGGTAAGTTCATAGCTCTTAATGCCCACGTCAAAAAAAGGAAACATCAGAAATAAACAACTTAACAATGCAGCTTAAAGCTTTAGAGAAACTAGAGCAATCTGATCCCAAAAGCAGTAGAAGAGAAGAGATTAGCAAAATAAGGGGAGAAATATCTGAAATCGAGACTAAGAAAACGATAGAAAAAATCAACCAATCAAAAAGCTGGTTCTTTGAAAAAATCAACAAGATTGATACACCCCTAGCTAAATTAACCAAAAGCAGGAGAGAGAAAACCCAAATTAACAAAATCAGAAATGAACATGGAGTTATCACTACTGATACCCAAGAAATCCAGAGAATTATAACATCATATTTCAAAAACTTATACTCTGTGAAGTTTGACAACACAAAAGAGATGGATGAATTTCTAAGTAAACACAACTTACCTAAATTGAATCAGGAAGTTGTGAAGTATTTAAATAGTCCTATAACATATAAGGAAATTGAGGAAGTAATCTCGAATCTTCCCACCAAAAAATGTCCTGGACCAGATGGATTCAGCACAGAGTTCTACCAGACATTTAAGGAGTTAATAACACCAATACTCCTTAAACTGTTCCATCAAATAGCAAAGGAAGGAACACTGCCAAATTCCTTCTATGAAGCTAATATCGTTTTAATCCCAAAACCTAATAAAGATTCACTTAAAAAAGAAAACTATAGGCCGATCTCCCTGTTGAACACAGACGCAAAGATTCTCAACAAAGTCTTAGCAAATCGGATTCAAAAACATATTAAAAAGATCATTCATGGGGACCAAGTAGGCTTCATCCCCGGCACACAAGGTTGGTTCAACATACGCAAATCAATAAATGTAATTCATCATGTAAACCAGTCCAAAGTCCAAGACCACATGATACTCTCGATAGATGCAGAAAAAGCTTTTGACAAGATCCAACAGCCTTTTATGATCAAAACGCTAGAGACAGTAGGAATGGAAGGAACCTTTATCAATATAATAAAAGCTGTATACAACAAGCCCACAGCAAGGATTATGCTCAATGGGGAACAATTGGAAGCATTCCCACTTCGATCAGGAACTAGACAAGGCTGTCCACTCTCACCACTTCTATTCAATATTGTACTTGAAGTCTTAGCTGAAGCCATAAGACAAGAAAGGGACATAAGAGGGATTCAAATCGGCAAGGAAGAAGTCAAGCTATCCCTATTTGCAGATGACATGATCTTATACCTGAGTGATCCCAAGAACTCCACCAGGAAGCTCCTGGAACTAATTGAGAAGTTCAGCAGGGTGGCAGGATACAAAATAAATGTGCAAAAATCAGAGGCCTTCCTATATGCCCAGAATGAAAGAAGTGAAAAAGCCTTAAGAGAAACAATACCATTTACTATAGCCCCTAAAAAAATGAAATACCTTGGTATAAACCTAACTAAGGAGGTAAAAGACCTTTACAATGAAAACTTTAAAACCCTAAAGAAAGAAATTGCAGAAGACACCAGAAGGTGGAAAGACCTCCCTTGTTCCTGGATTGGCAGAATCAACATTGTAAAAATGACCATCCTACCAAAGGCAATATACAGATTCAATGCTATACCAATCAAAATCCCAAAGCAATTTTTCAAAGAGGTCGACCAAATAATCTCAAAGTTCATATGGAGACACAAAAGACCCAGGATAGCAAAAACAATCCTGAGTAACAAAAACACAGCTGGAGGTATTACCATACCAAACCTAAGTCTATACTACAAATCCATAGTTATAAAGACAGCCTGGTACTGGCTCCAAAATAGACACACAGATCAATGGATAAGGATTGAAGACCCAGATATAAGCCCACAAAGTTACAGCCATTTGGTCTTTGACAAAGGGGCCCAAAGAATCCAATGGAAAAAGAACAGCATCTTCAACAAATGGTGCTGGCAAAACTGGATCTCCATATGCAGAAGACTGAAGCTGGACCCGTACTTGTCACCATGTACAAGACTTAATTCCAAATGGATCAAGGACCTTGATATCAGGCCAGAGACTTTAAAAACCATAATTGAAAGGATAGGGAACTCCCTCGAGCTGATTGGGCTAGGCCAACACTTCCTAAACAGACATCCAATGGCACAATCACTGCTACCAACTCTCAACAGTTGGGATCTTGTGAAATTAAAGAGCTTCTGTTCAGATAAAGAGATTGTCACAGGAGCTCAAAGGCAACCCACAGAATGGGAGAAAATCTTCACTAACCACATACCTGACAGAGCTCTACTGTCCAGAGTGCACAAAAAACTTAGAAAATTAAACTCCAAGGAAAACACTGGCCCAATTAAAAAATGGGCCCTGGAACTTAAAGGAAACTTTACCAGGGATGAAATTAAAACGTCTAACAATTATCTTAAAAAATGCTCCACTTCTTCGCCATCAGGGAAATGCAAATCAAAACTTCCCTGAGATATCATCTCACCCCGGTCAGGATGGCAAAAATCCACAATACAAACAACGACAAATGCTGGAGAGGATGTGGAGAGAGGGGAACTCTCCTACATTGTTGGTGGGAATGCAGGCTCATACAGCCACTCTGGCGAGCCGTCTGGAGATTCTTAAAGAAATTAAAGATTGAAATGCCATATGACCCTGCTATCCCACTTTTGGGAATAACCCCCCATGCACCAGAGGTTCGCCTCGATAGCACAAGCTCGACCATGTTCATAGCACCACTGTTTACAATAGCAAAGTCATGGAATCAACCTAAATGTCCAACAGTTGACGAGTGGATAAGGAAACTGTGGTACATCTATACAGTGGAGTACTACTCAGCCATCAAAAATGAGGAATTACTGGAATTTGCTGGGAAATGGATGTCATTAGAAAGAATTATATTAAGTGAAGTATCCCAAACCCAGAAAATTAAGCGCCGTATGTACTCCCTAATAGGTGGCTCCTAGTACCAAACTCACCCAGCCCATATTGAGACACTCAAAAGTAAACCTATGAAACACAGTAATTGCAAGGATTATGAACAAGAGAGATGGGTTAGGAGGGCCACACCAGAAACAAGGAGAGAGGAGACCATGTTACAGCAGAGAAAATAGGCCTCCATCAAGGTCTGCAAGTAAGTAATGAGAAACCTGGTTAAGTTCACAGACGTTCTTTCCTGATCTCACCAGAAGGGGAGGGCATATAGTCTAGCAGATAAAAAGTAATCATTTTGCAAATGGGTGATGGACCCCTCCCTCAGGGAGGTTTCCTACTCTTATTACATCTACCCTTGAATGTGCTATTACAACAAGACTCCAGTTTAACAGCTTTTTGTCTCTGGCCAGGGGGTGACATACAGTGCCCAGCAGAATGGAGTGAAGGGAATTGCAGGAGCAGCAAAACTGCAAGAGAAAATCAACAAACCACAATCCAGAACTTCAGAGACTATGTCAATCACATAGAACTAGGCCAGCCTAATCTCTCCCCATCCTGGAGCTCAGGGACATTTGCGGAAGAGGGGGCGGTAAGATTGTAAGAGCAAAAGGATGGGAGGAGCAACGATCTGCAAGATTCTCAACAATAGTTGGGGCCAAAGCAATCGTAATGGGACTTTGCATGCCCTGCGCAATGTCCAGCGCGCACTGTTGACCTCATAAAGTCTAGCATCTGTTAAGGGCACCGAGACCCCTGGAGGCAAGGGATTGACAGCCATAGTAGTGATCTTATGCTTAAGGGGAACAAGAGAAAGGGCTTATGGAAATGCCACTGGGTCCTTATATGTCATCGGAGAGGAGGACCCAATGAAGAGTTAGGCGTATACAATAAAGGACTCTCTGGGAATTGGGGGGGAGGCACTGGGGGAAGGGGAGGGGGAGGAGGGGGGAGGGAGGGAACTGGTAAATAAATTTTAAAATGTATAATTAAATTTTTTAATAAAAAAAAAAGAAAAAAAAAGATGGAAACATCAGAAATAAACAACTTAACAATGCAGTTTAAAGCTTTAGAGAAACTAGAGCAATCTGATCCCAAAAGTAGGAGAAGAGAGGAGATTAGCAAAATAAGGGGAGAAATATCTGAATTCGAGATTAAGAAAACGATAGAAAAAATCAACCAGTCAAAAAGCTGGTTCTTTGAAAAAATCAATAAGATTGATACAACCCTAGCTAAATTAACCAAAAGCAAGAGAGAAAAAACCCAAATTAACAAAATTAGAAATGAACATGGAGTTATCACACTGATACCCAAGAAATCCAGAGAATTATAACATCATATTCCAAAAACTTGTACTCTGTGAAGTTTGACAACACAAAAGAGATGGATGAATTTCTAAGTAAACACAACTTACCTAAATTGAATCAGGAAGTTGTGAATTATTTAGATAGTCCTATAACATACAAGGAAATTGAGGAAGTAATCTCGAATCTTCCCACCAAAAAATGTCCTGGACCAGATGGATTCAGCACAGAGTTCTACCAGACATTTAAGGAGTTAATAACACCAATACTCCTTAAACTGTTCCATCAAATAGCAAAGGAAGGAACACTACCAAATTCCTTCTATGAAGCTAATATCGTTTTAATCCCAAAACCTAATAAAAATTCACTTAAAAAAGAAAACTATAGGCCAATCTCTCTGATGAACACAGGCGCAAAGATTCTCAACAAAGTCTTAGCAAATCGGATTCAAAAACATATTAAAAAGATCATTCACGGGGACCAAGTAGGCTTCATCCCCGGCACACAAGGTTGGTTCAACATACGCAAATCAATAAATGTAATTCATTATGTAAACCAGTCCAAAGTCCAAGACCACATGATACTCTCAATAGATGCAGAAAAAGCTTTTGACAAAATCCAACAGCCTTTTATGATCAAAACGCTAGAGACAGTAGGAATGGAAGGAACCTTTATCAATATAATAAAAGCTGTATACAACAAGCCCACAGCAAGGATTATGCTCAATGGGGAACAATTGGAAGCATTCCCACTTCGATCAGGAACTAGACAAGGCTGTCCACTCTCACCACTTCTATTCAATATTGTACTTGAAGTCTTAGCTGAAGCCATAAGACAAGAAAGGGACATAAGAGGGATTCAAATCAGCAAGGAAGAAGTCAAACTATCCCTATTTGCAGATGACATGATCTTATACCTGAGTGATCCCAAAAACTCCACCAGGAAGCTTCTGGAACTAATTGAGAAGTTCAGCAGGGTGGCAGGATACAAAATAAATGTGCAAAAATCAGAGGCCTTCCTATATGCCCAGAATGAAAGAAGTGAAAAAACCTTGAGAGAAACAATCCCATTTACTATAGCCCCTAAAAAAATGAAATACCTTGGTATAAACCTAAACAAGGAGGTAAAAGACCTTTACAATGAAAACTTTAAAACCCTAAAGAAAGAAATAGCAGAAGATACCAGAAGGTGGAAAGACCTCCCTTGTTCCTGGATTAGCAGAATCAACATCGTGAAAATGACCATTCTACCAAAGGCAATATACAAATTCAATGCTATACCAATTAAAATCCCAAAGCAATTCTTCAACGAAGTTGACCAAACAATCTCAAAGTTCATATGGAGACACAAAAGACCCAGTATAGCAAAAACAATCCTGAGTAACAAAAAGACAGCTGGAGGTATTGCCATACCAAACCTTAGTCTATATTACAAATCCATAGTTATAAAGACAGCCTGGTACTGGCTCCAAAATAGACACACAGATCAATGGATAAGGATTGAAGACCCAGATATAAGCCCACAAAGTTACAGCCATTTGGTCTTTGACAAAGGGGCCCAAAGAATCCAATGGAAAAAGAACAGCATCTTCAACAAATGGTGCTGGCAAAACTGGATCTCCACATGCAGAAGATTAAAGCTGGACCCGTACTTGTCACCATGTACAAGACTTAATTCCAAATGGATCAAGGACCTTGATATCAGGCCAGAGACTATAAAAACCATAGTTGAAAGGATAGGGAACTCCCTCGAGCTGATTGGGCTAGGCCAACACTTCCTAAACAGACATCCAATGGCACAGTCACTGCTACCAACTCTCAACAGTTGGGATCTTGTGAAATTAAAGAGTTTCTGTTCAGATAAAGAGATTGTAACACGAGCTCAAAGGCAACCCACAGAATGGGAGAAAATCTTCACTAACCACACATCTGATAGAACTCTGCTGTCCAGAGTGCACAAAGAGCTTAGAAAACTAAACACCAAGGAAACCAATGGCCCAATTAAAAAAGGGGCCCTGGAACTTAAAAGAAACTTTACCATGGATGAAATTAAAATGTCTAACAAATATCTGAAAAAATGCTCCACTTCCTTCGCCATCGGGGAAATGCAAATCAAAACTTCCCTGAGGTATCATCTCACCCCAGTCAGGATGGCAAAAATCCACAATACAAACAACAACAAATGTTGGAGAGGATGTGGAGAGAGGGAAACTCTCCTACATTGCTGGTGGGAATGCAGGCTCATACAGCCACTCTGGCGAGCCGTCTGGAGATTCTTAAAGAAATTAAAGATTGAAATGCATATGACCCTGCTATTCCACTTTTGGGAATAACCTCCCATACAGCAGAGGTTCACCTCGATAGCACAAGCACGACCATGTTCATAGCAGCACTGTTTACAATAGCAAAGTCATGGAATCAGCCCAAATGTCCAACAGTTGACGAGTGGATAAGGAAACAGTGGTACATCCATACAATGGAGTACTACTCAGCCATCAAAAATGATGAATTACTGGAATTTTCCGAGAAATGGATGTCATTAGAAACAATTATATTATGTGAAGTATCCCAGACCCAGAAAATTAAGTGCCGTATGTACTCCCTAATAGTGGCTCCTAGTACCAAACCCACCCAGCCCACCTAGAGACAGTAATTGCAAGGATTATGAACAGAAGGGATGGGGTAGGAGGCCCACACCAGAAACAAGGAGAGAAGGGACCATGTTACAGCAGGGAAAATAGGCCTCCACCAAGGACCCAAATAAGTAATGAGACATCTGATTAAGTTCACAGACTTTTGTTCCTGATCATTTACTACTGAGTGGGTGTGATCTCACCAGAAGAGGAGGGCATATAGTCTGGCAGATAAAGTGTAACCATTTTGCAAATGGGTGATAGACCCCTCCCTCACTGTGGTTTCCTACTTTTATTACATCTACCTTTGAATGTGCTTTTATCACAAGACTCTAGTTTAACAGCTTTTTGTCTCTGGCCAGGGGGTAACATACAATGCCCACCAGGATGGAGTGAAGGGCATTGCAGGAGCAGCAAAACTGCAAAGGAAAATCAACAAACCACAATTCAGAACTTCAGAGACTCTATATCAACCACCTAGAACTAAGTCAGCTTAGTCTCTCCCCATCTTGAAGCTCAGGGAAATTTGCAGGAGAGAGGGCGGTAAGAGTGTAAGAGCAAAAGGATGGGAGGAACAATGATATGTAAGATACTCCATACAAGTTAGGGCTGAAGCAATCATAATTGTTCATTGCGTGCCCTGCGCATTGTCCAACACACTGTTGACCTCACAAAGTCTAGCATCTGCTAAAGGTACCAAGATCCTTGGAGGCAAAGGATTGGCAGCCACAGCAGTGTTCCTATACCTAAGGGGAACACGGGAAAGGGTTCAGGGAAAGGCCACTGGGTCCTTGTACGTCATCGGAGAGGAGGGCCCAGAGGAAAATCAGACATGCACAAGAAAGGACTCTCTGGGAATTGGGGCGGGAGGCACTGGGGGATGGGGAGGGAGGGGGGTTGGGAGGGGGAGCAGGAGGTACGGCGGAGGAGGAGGGAGGGAGGGAACTGGTGTACCTAATAAGTTTGTATGAGCTGAAATAATAATAAAAATGTATTAATAACAAAAAAACAAAAATTAAGTGGCTATTAAGCAGCTGAAGAGAAGATGCTTGATAGGCTTAGACATGTGAGAAAGCACTTTAAAAGAAAAAAATTGAGGGTGATTACTAAATCCTAAATACCAACAAATTAATTTTAAAATATATTAAAATAATCATTGCCTAAATGCGTAGTTGTATTATAAATAATGAGAAAAGAGTTAGCATCTTTAAAGTAAAATTTAAAAAAGCTTAAAATGCAACAAACCAAGGAAAAGCAATTAATAATAAGAACAATCATGAAAATAAACCCTCAAATTTCATTAATAGCAGTAGTAAAATGTAATTTAAAAATAAAAATGTCATTTTCCTGGAAAAAAGTCATAAAAACAAAAAGTATATGGTATTCAGATTGGAGAAGATGGAGTAGTAGTTGCACTTAATTTGATAGCTACTATGACTATAATTAGCACATAAAATAATCTCCTTTAGGGAAACAGATTTGCCAGATGTGCTAAGTGGCATAAAAATGTAGTTACTTTTTGATTCAGTAATTTCTCTTGAGGGAACAGTCCTAAGGAAACAACTCAAACTATGGAAGAAAAAAAAAAAACACTTACCAAGATGTTCATCACAATTCTATTGGTAACTATAATACAATAATTAAAACTATCCAAAACTCCAATAAGGGGATAATTAAGTAAATTACAATGCATTGTTTGAGAGATTTTATGTGGCCATTAAAATTAGAGTTGGTGAGAAGTTAAATAGAAAAACGTTCTTATAAGAAATATTCAAAATGGCACATACATGGTTTGAGTGTGAATGTGTTTGAATATCCTCAGCCGGAAGTACTGTTTGGGAAGGATATGGAACTTGTACAAGGCAGAGCCTTTTTGGAGAAAATATGTCTCTAGGGTCAGGCCTTGAGATTTAAAACCTTGGACTCACTTCCTCTTTCTCCTTAGGACCAATCTCCTGACTTTCGCTCTCGCTTTCTGCTCTCTGTTTGGCTCTCTCCGTCTCCTGATGGCTGATGTGACATGAAGGAGCCTCCCACTTCTGCTGCTGTGGATGTCAACCTGTGTTCTCTACCACACGGAATATATCCTCTCAACAACTGTAATCAAAGTAAGTAATCCTTTCTCCTTTAAGCTGCCTGCATCAGAGTATTTTCTCAGCAACAGAAGATTAACTGCAGCAACATGGATACTAAAATAGCAACCAACAAAAGTGGTCACTTCAATAGTAAAATTGTGTTTTAAAATATCTCTAATCATTCTGAGAAAAAATTATTAATCATGATCACTTCATTCCATAATACAGACATGAAAGGGAACTTCGATCACGTGACACTATGATATTCTTAGATGATTTTAAACTATCTAAACCTTGTCTATTGAAGCTGAAATTCTCCCCTCTCTGACTGTACACATCATTCTCTCCTTCCTGTGAACAGTCTCATATCAAGAAATATCTCAGCACCTCTGCCCTCTGTTGAAGTTGGATTCTCATCTGGCCTCAGACAGGAAATGAGAGACTCAGGAGAGGGAAACCCCTGGTAGGTCTCTCAGCCCAATGATGAGATCCCATAGCACCCTGACACAGAGGAAAGACATAAAAGGCTGCTCTGTTTTAAGAATTTGACTAAAACAAATGACCATGCAAAGATTAAAGTGGGTAAATAGTGTTGGCCTTAAGCTAGGTCTTATTCTGAGTGTCATGTCTGAGCTGCAGCTTCACTGCTATGCCATCACCTTGAAAATGATCTAGACACTTAACAAGGTATTTATCTCCAGCTTGACCCCGGGGATTCAGTGTGCCCTAATCCACTGAGTACTCGCAACAGCCCCGCTCCGAATGCGCCATTGCATCTCTGAATAAGAGCAATGACTCAAGTAAATGATGCATCTGCAGTGGGATCAGAAATTGGACCCAATACCTTGTATTGATTTTTTTCTCTTTTGCTTTTATTGGTTGGTTTGTTTCTCTTTGCTTGTGGTTAGGGATTAATCCCCAAACCCAATTAATTACATCCCCAGCTTATAGGATTTTGAGACAAAAACCCCTTCAGCCTGTCAAATCTGGGATTATAGGCATGAGCCAACATGCCTAGCTTGCATTTTATATTCTTAACAACTGTTGTATATGTCTCTGATGACCTTAAATCTTACTTTTTACCAATTTCTGAGAAGCCTCTATTAGAGGTTTCTGTGTCATTATCATTGGCCAGTGAAGGAGACCCTGATCTATTTGCTTCCTCCCTGGTAAAAGGTATCTGTAATGGATTGAATGGCACCCACTTCTAATTCACATAGTGATGCCTAATTCCACATTCCTCAAAAAGTGATCTTATTTCAAGGGTGGATGCTCACAGAACTAATCAAATTCAAATGCATTTATTAGGGATAGGCTGTAATCAAACATGACTGCTGTCCTTACAAAAAGGGAAAATTCATATACAGGCACAGAGGATGGTCTGTCTAAATAATAAAATGATCTTGTACAAGCAGGCAGCAAGAAATAAAACATTTCAGGGATCAGGCAAAAAGGAAAAACTCTGCAGTGGGATGGTTGAATAACAGAAACTTCAAAACACACGAGGCCCTTAGATGACATGATCATCTGGGAGGCTTCATGAGTTCAAAGTACAACAAGCAAGGTTCTGGAACCGTCTCCTTCTACACATACCCAAACTTCAATGAGAGTTGATTCATCTTCTTCTATTACGCAGTAATGTTCTTCAATAAGATTGCTTGAAGAAATTCGATTACATTTTCAAAGATGACAAATACTGATTTCAAAGCAGAATTTTCAGCTGGCATGTCTGTACTCCCATCACTCTGAAGAGGAAGCACAAGGATGAGGTGTCTTGGGCCAGACTACATTACGTGAGACTCTGTCTCAGAAAAACAAACTTAAAACTTAGAAGGAAGGGAAGGAAGGAAGGGAAAAAGGGGGGAAGGAAGGAAGAAAGGGGGGAGAGAGAGAGAAAGAGAGGGAGAGAGAGAAAGAAAAGGAAGGAAATAGAAAAGGAAATAAAAGAAAAGAAAAGGAGAAAAGTATTTCATTTCTTTACTTAACACCATTTTGTTGAGTCACTACTATACACAAGACCATGTTTTATCCTGTAAACCAATTTTATTACTTCATAGACCTTGTTTTAAATGTGTCAAAAAACCTGAAATTATTAAATAGTAGTTGAGTAATTATCTAATTTTCATCAAAACAAGTACATATCACCTGCATTTTTCCCTTAGGTGACAAAACATTATGTAGTCTTGGTAGATCTAAGATTTTCCTTCTGTTTAAAATGTTACAAAGACTGATCTCCATATTTGAATGCTTAGGGTATGTATTACTAGGTTCAAAGTAATCGAGTAAAGAGTCTCCAGTGAAATTAAAAAAATCAACAAGTTATTTGAGATGGCAGGTTCTCTAGGAGGCTGGAAGCTAATAGTTTGAAGTTGCTTCTGGTTTTGAAGGAAGATATCTCAGAGGTAACAAGTACAGAATATTCTCGAATACAATTGTCACTGCAGTTAAGGGTTCTCAAATCTACCTAAAATAAATTTGAACTTCGGGCCTTTTGCCTTAAAATGGAGGGAACACCTTGTTGTCAAATATTTACTAGGTGTGTTTGTCTGAGTGTCTGTGATTCTGTCTGTCTGTCTGTTTGACTGACAATAGAGAAGGTCAATCCCAATAGCAGGACAGGAAAGCTGGCATTAGAAATCCAAACCGGGATTAAAAGTCATATAGGGAGAAGTTCTGAATGGCCAGCTATATTTCTTCCTGTTCATGGCCTATTCCAATAGCCATCAGGAGCTGTCTTCACTCTCATTTCCTCCAAGATTTCTTTTCTAATTGCAAATTGATATTCAAGGGGAGTAAGAAGTCAGGCCAGGGGTCACAGACCTATCATAATACTTAGAAGATTTAGGGCAGAGGACCTCAAGTTTAAGGCCTGCCTAAACTATGGAATGAGTTCAAAGTCAGCCTGAGAAATTCAGTAAGATCCCTATCTCAAAATAAAAAGTAACAAACCAGCCTGGGGCAATGCCAGTGATGGAAGACTTCCTCAGCTAAGCATGAGGTTCAGTACCCTACACTGAGGAACAACAACAAAGAGGGAGGCATGTCACGTTACACAGTAGCTACTGAAAGTCCAAAAAGTCAATTCTTCAAGCTGTAATTTGAATATTATCAGATGAGAAATATGCCCCATTGCCACTCTCTGGAGATGACGGTACCAGCCTGTAATCCCAGCACTTGAGAGCTTGAGGCAGGAGGACTGTGAATCTGAGCACAGCCTGGAAGGACAGACTACAAAGTGAGATCCTATTTCAAACCAAAGCAAAAATTCAAAATGATTGCTCTAGGTTGTACTCCCACCAGTTCCTTTTTCTCCCCACATCCTCGACAGCATCTGTGGTTAGCTTTCTTGATGGCAGCCACTATGACAGAGCGAGGTGGTATCCTAAAGTACTTTGAATTCTGCATTTCCCTGATGACTTGGGATGTTAACTGCTTTTTAAAATTATTGGGCATTTATGCTTCTTCTTTTGAGAACTGTCTGTTCATTTGATTAGTCCATTTATTGCCAGTTTGGGAGAGGGTCATTTTACTTCTTCAGGTCTTTGCAAATTCTAGACATTAGTCTCCCATCTGAACTACAGCTCCAAAGATTTCTTCCATTCTGTAGGCTAGCTATACCCTCTGCAGATTGTTTGCTATACTGAAACTTTTAAATTTCATGTTTGCTGATTCTTGGGGCTCTTTCCTGTGCTTCTGAAACACATTTTGTTTGAAAATGCCATAATGGTGTTTAATACTTTAAAAAAAATAAAAAATTTTAAAAATCACTAGACTTAATGGAAAGACATGAAAAGAGAAGAAACTTAAGGGGGAAAGTTATAGACTTACTAGCTCAATTTAAAGCAGAAGTTCCAATATTGACACATATTCTAAACATGTCCACAATCATATGACTGTCCAAAATTTTTTTAACATTTTTTATTATCTCCGCTCATACAAACTTAAAAGGTACACCGGTTCCCTCCCTCCCTCCTCCTCCCCCACCCCTTTGCTCGCCCTCCCCTCACCCCTCCCTCCTCACCCCCCAGTGCCTTCCCTCCCCCAATCCCCAGAGAATCCTTTAATGTGCATACCTCACTGTCCTCTGGGTCCTCCTCTCCGATAACATACAAGGACGCAGCGGCATTTCCCTGAACCCTTTCCTGTGTTCCCCTTAAGCATAGGAACACTATTTTGGCTGTCAATTCCATGACTGTCCAAAATTAACCAAGAAATTCTTTTGGATTCTCTTCGAATCTTTGGCAATTCCTTTTGAACAAACTTAAAGATTTAGATCCTCAAAGGTAATAAATCACTTTAGGCAAATTATTTAACTTCTTTGCACCTTTGATTCCTCATAGAAAAATGATCATGACAACAGCCATCTACCCTGCTGGGACTTTGTGAGAGTTAAGTGAGGAAACTACAAATAGTGCTCAGCACAGTATTTGGTACCAAGCAGGAATCCACTAAACCTTATTAGTACACTGGTAGTTACAATTAAAGTTCTCATGATTCTTGGAGGACGTGCTATTTTTCTGGACCACTGAAATGTGTTCAAGAGCAAGTTGTAATCAGAAGGGTGATACAACTCACACTGAAACTTTCGGCAAGAGTAAAAGACAGAGTTAGAAATACATTATATTTTCAGAGTCTTCTCAGCTGGAAATTGTTTTGATACTCATCTCGGATGTTCTAAATAAGGGTAGCATTGTAAAAATAGGCACTATTTTCCTAATGTGACTGCTTTGAAAGAAAAAGTAATAATACCAAGCTGCTTGCAAGAGCAGCTCTGTGGAAATGTGTGGTTTCACCAGAGGTCACCACTTCCAGAATCACGCCTGGTTCAGTCTCAGGGGAGCCAACAAACACAAAGACGGCATGTGCACACTGAAATAATACAAACAGGCACCTGTGCTCTCACGCTTCCCAACTCTAATTTTATCTCCCCCATGTGTTGTTTGTTTCCCTCTGAGCCTTTGAGAGCACAAGGGGATTTTCTTAGAAGGTTCATGTGTCTGCTATTCAGGCTGCTGTCATTACACTTTTTCGAATGAGGAATCTAAATTGTTAATGTGACACAAAACATTCATTTGTGGTTTTTTTTTTCCTTCCCTTTCAAGTTGCTCCTGGTGATATAAGTTTCAACTCTTCCATTGTAATTTAATTCTAGAATTTACAAAGTGTCTGTGTTATGTGGGAGCTTGACTTTGGAAATACAGGTCACCTTACCACTTTTAAACTCACTTGAAACAAATCACAGCACCAGTTTAGGGCCAAGACTCAAATCTCAGAAACAGTTATGAGTTTAGTGAATCTTTGATCAAGGAAAAAGGAAATATCATAGAGAAAGTGGTATCTAATGAGGTGTAAGTTCAATTTTCGTTTGCAATGATGGGACACTTATTCATTCATTTAATAACTGTTATGGAGTAGTCACTGGTTGACAAGATTATCTTGATATGAAAATGGAAAGGAAATTTAATGTGCTATACAGAGAAGTGGGTGCAAAACTAACTATACCAAAGGATAAAACTTTCTATGAGGTGGAAGAGCATATGAATATATAACTAATTCCTTACCTATGCATCATAAAGATCAAGAATGATAAACATTAAAAATATTAACTAAGAAAAACTAACTTTTACTGTAGATAGTGTGATTTCTTCAGCTATTTTTCCCAGTGGCATATATTCACACATTATTTAGGCTGTTTTCATAAGATAGGATAGGAAATACTTTGAAAAAGAAAAAAAATGGATTTTTTTTATATTTAGTGAGGCTACAGAGGAAGATGTTTTTTGAGAATTTTCCTTAGTATAGACAGAGCTGTAATAGTGGCAGAGGCCACAACACTTGTTGAATCCACTGAAGACATGAAGTGCTACCCTCTGCACTGGATTATTTATAGCTATTTTATGCAAGTCTCACAACAACTTTACTATCTTGCCCCTACTTCAAGAACTCAGGAATCTGATATTTAAGGAGTTTATATATGCATTTATCTTTAGTTCCCATACCAAGAACTTCTCCTTATGTGGTGTAGAGTTACTCCCCCAATAGGATATAAATATCAAGCTCTTGATAAATTACAATTGCTTTCCATCTAGACATTCTGCTGCTAATATTTTACCCTTCTGAAGTGTCTTACATATTAATATGCACAATTAGTATTCTTACGCAGTTATACTCTCAGCTAAATACACCAAAGAATCCACACACTATGATCATTCCTAAACTCTTAATATGTGGATCAAATTCCTATATGATGTGCACTCAACTGAAATGGTAAATTAATTCACACTCCTTAGAGTATGAGTAAGAAATTCCCTGTTTATTTTTTTGTCATGTTAACTAAAGGTTATCTTTATTTCCTTGTCGAATATAACACAACACTGAATCAGAAATGTAACAAGAAACAACCAATTCACTTTTTCTATAAGCACAAAATTATATTTCCAAGGCAAATTTTATTGCCAAAGACAGAGTAGGAATCAAAGTTGTAAACACATTATTTCAAAATTGTACTCTCCATAAAAAGAGATTCAAAATTGTAATTCCGAGAGGCTTAAAAAGTGAGCTACACATTTTCATTCTTAGTGACAAGATTTCTTGAGTTCTTACATCAAATGACTTTGGTAGACAAGTTAACTCATAACACCAAAAGTTTGCTATGTGGAAAAAAAACAAGAATAAGAGGGAATTTGGAAAAGGAGAAGAATTGTAATGGTAAGAGGAGGAGAGACAGATTAAGGATTAAAGTGTGAAAATATTATGAGTTGACTATATTCATGTAAAAAACACTAAAAGAATAATAGAAACTATAATGAAAAGTTTTCAATGCAGATATGCTCTTCTTTCATAGATACATGAGAAAATTGGTGAAATACCACTAGTCAACCTTTGCCTATTTGCAACACATTTCTAAGTAACAAATGCTTATTAACCTCTAAGAAATTTATCATTATCAAATCAGGAGAAATGTTTATTTGTTTTTTTTTCCCCATTACCAATTGTTTGAAGGGAGTTGCATGTCATAAGCTAACCAAAGAGCACTTGGCTCCTCAAGTTACTGCATCCCAGCTGACCGGGCAATAGGGTTGGAGTTGGTCCATGAATACAGGTGTTGGTCCTGAATACAAGTCTACACACTGGCTTGTCCACAGAGAGCAGTTGGCAGTCAGCAGTGTGATATCGATTCTGGATTTGATGTGGATAGAACTGGTGAAGGTTGCTCATGAACGCTGAGATGGGTCGAAGGTTCAAAATTCCGTTTTCCTACCTGAGGTGTATTCTATGAAATACACCTATGTATTCTATGGAATACAGAGGCACCACGGCAATTTTAAAGATAAAATGCAAGAATGTCTGCACGTCACTGCTCTTAGAGTGAATCTTGAGTGCATCTGTGATGTATGCAGCATCTTAGCAGGTTGAACCCCATTACTTCCATGCTGTGTATAGTACAGTATCAGTATTATGTGACTCAAATGGTTCAATCTGAGTTTGGCTGTTTGCAGCATCTGATGATTTTCTTTAACCAGCAAAAAGCATGTCATTGCGAAGAATTTTTCAAAAGCCATATCCAGATTCTACCACAGAATACGGGGAATGCTCTAATGAAACTGATACTATAAAAGAGTGAATTTGGAATTCATTCATTGGCACCTCCCAAACTGAGTCAGTCAACATTCAAGCGCCCTACTTTTTTAGTGTAATATACTTGTTGACTCACAGATGATGAAAAGCTCTGAGTAGTCTTCAGTGAGAAATTATACAACCAAGACCTACCTCGCTGTCATTTCCAATGGTCTATATTTCTTTAATTCTTTGGCATTTGTACAATGATCTATATTTTCAAAAGATATTTTATTTATTTATTTGAGGTGGGAGCAGGAGAAAGAGAGAGAAAGAGAGAGAGAATGAGCAGAAAGTGAAAGCAGATGACCATGACACATATGTGACAACACATGTGTGAGGTCAGAGGACAACTTTCAGAAGCTTGTTCTGCCAACATGTAGACTCTGAGAATTGAATTCAAGTCACCAGGTTTTGCATGCAGGAATGTTTACACACAGCCGTCTCACTGGCATAAGATCTACAATTTCATGATAGAAGTTTTTAATAAATAGAAATAAAAAGGAAAAGTAATAATGCAGGAGAAAAAAAAAAAGGAAAAGTAGAGTTGCCCACGTATATAATCTGGTCTATAACTCAAGCAGCAGGATGTTGACAGAAAACTACTATCATTCTTATTAATTTTTTGGTGTTTTATTTTAAAAACTAAATGATATATTTTTATTTATTTGACATGAGTAATCTATTCCTTAGCATTCCAAATTTTAGCTTTAAAAGTTGTGTCTTACGGCTATAAAAACCATAGTTGAAAGGATAGGGAACTCCCTCGAGCTGATTGGGCTAGGCCAACAGTTCCTAAACAGACATCCAATAGCACAGTCACTGCTACCAACTCTCAACAGTTGGGATCTTGTGAAATTAAAGAGCTTCTGTTCAGATAAAGAGATTGTAACGCGAGCTCAAAGGCAACCCACAGAATGGGAGAAAATCTTCACTAACCACACATCTGATAGAACTCTGCTGTCCAGAGTGCACAAAGAACTTAGAACACTAAACACGAAGGAAACCAATGGCCCAATTAAAAAATGGGCCCTGGAACTTAAAAGAAACTTTACCAGGGATGAAATCAAAATGTCTAACAAATATCTGAAAAAATGCTCCACTTCCTTAGCCATCAGGGAAATGCAAATCAAAACTTCCCTGAGATATCATCTCACCCCGGTCAGGATGGCAAAAATCCACAATACAAACAACAACAAATGCTGGAGAGGATGTGGAGAGAGGGGAACTCTCCTACATTGCTGGTGGGAATGCAGGCTCATACAGCCACCTGGCGAGCCGTCTGGAGATTCTTAAAGAAATTAAAGATTGAAATGCCATATGACCCTGCTATTCCACTTTTGGGAATAACCCCCCATACAGCAGAAGTTCACCTCGATAGCACAAGCACGACCATGTTCATAGCAGCACTGTTTACAATAGCAAAGTCGTGGAATCAACCCAAATGTCCAACATTTGATGAGTGGATAAGGAAACAGTGGTACATCTATACAATGGAGTACTACTCAGCCAACAAAAATGATGAATTACTGGAATTTGCCGGGAAATGGATGTCATTAGAAACGATTATATTAAGTGAAGTATCCCAGATCCAGAAAATTAAGCGCCGTATGTACTCCCTAATAGGTGGCTCCTAGTACCAAACCCACCCAGCCCACCTAGAGACAGTAATTGCAAGGATTATGAACAGGAGGGATGGGGTAGGAGGGCCACACCAGAATCAAGGAGAGAAGGGACCATGTTACAGCAGAGAAAATAGGCCTCCATCAAGGACTCAAATAAGTAATGAGACATCTGATTAAGTTCACAGACTTTTGTTCCTGATCATTTACTATTGATTTCACCAGAAGAGGAGGGCATATAGTCTGGCAGATAAAGTGTAACCATTTTGCAAATGGGTGATAGACCCCTCCCTCACTGTGGTTTCCCACTTTTATTACATCTACCTTTGAATGTGCTTTTATCACAAGACTCTAAGAGCTTTTTGTCTCTGGCCAGGGGGTAACATACAGTGCCCACCAGGATGGAGTGAAGGGCATTGCAGGAGCAGCAAAACTGCAAAAGAAAATCAAACCACAATCCAGAACTTCAGAGACTCTATATCAACCACCTAGAACTAGGCCAGCTTAATCTCTCCCCATGCTGAAGCTCAGGGAAATTTGCGGAAGAGGGGGCGGTAAGATTGTAAGAGCAAAAGGATGGGAGGAGCAATGATATGTAAGATACTCCATACTAGTTAGGGCCGAAGCAATCATAATTGGACTTTGCATGCCCTGCGCATTGTCCAACACACTGTTGACCTCACAAAGTCTAGCATCTGCTAAAGGCACCAAGATCCTTGGAGGCAAGGGATTGGCAGCCACAGCAGTGTTCCTATACCTAAGGGGAACACAGGAAAGGGTTCGGGAAAGGCCACTGGGTCCTTGTACGTCATCGGAGAGGAGGGCTCAGAGGAAAATCAGACATGCACAAGAAAGGACTCTCTGGGAATTGGGGTGGGAGGCACTGGGGGATGGGGAGGGAGAGGGGGTGGGGAGGGGGAGCAGGGGGTTCGGGGGGAGGAGGAGGGAGGGAGGGAACTGGTGTACCTATTAAGTTTGTATGAGCTGAAATAATAATAAAAAATGTATTAATAGAAAAAAAAGTTGTGTCTTACTGAATACCATTGTATTAAGGCTTATTTTTGTGCTTCAGATTACACAATACCTATACTTTCTGTTCATAACTTTAAAATTGCTTTGAAAGTGGCTTGCTCAGCACTTCCCTGGGCCCAAGTGGGCGCTCTGCCTTTCCCTGAGTAAGTGCTGCCAACAATGGTAATATCACTAGAACATTAAAATCAATAATCCTGAAACATCAGGGATTTTCTTTACTTAAAAACTATGTCTTTTCTGGTTATTCACTTGGAAGCCAGAGTCAATTTGAAGTTTCTTGTCTATAGGAAAATAAAAAGGGTATGATAAGAAAGAGCAGAGGTCCTAACCCCTTTGTGAGGAAACCCATTAGAAGCACCTCGCAGCGTGCGGTCACCTACCATAGGATTGTTCCATCAGATTATGCATGCCTCTTGGGCCCCATCTGTGACTTTGTCTTTGGTTTGTCTGTGGTTTGTCTTTGGCAGTAGCAAGTGTAGAAGACTCTGTCATTAACTCTGAAAATGAGACCTTAATGTAGGCCAACAAAACAGAAAGTCTGTATCCTCACTTGGATATAATGGTTGGATGAGGCAGATTTTGGAAAATGTAAAATAACGATTGTGCCTGGGATTTTATGTCCTCTCTGAGCCTTGCAACTTATTTCTCAAGGTAATTAAATAACAAGCTAGGAGAATATGAAACCTGTAAGAGATTGAAGAAGCATCCTCCTTACATGCCTGAGGACTCTAAGGTCAAAATGGAGTATGACACTAACTATGGTTTAACTAGAATTTATTTAAGTGCTCAAGTAAGGACCTGAGCAGAGACGTGCATAGAGAACTGTACAGGTCTTCAGAGTTTGCTTTTATGTAACTGTGTCAAGTATGCATGCATGTGTATGCATGTAAAGGCCAGAGAGTGACATTGCGTATCTTTTTCTCTATCCATCTCCACCTTATTCTTTATTCTGAACACTTGTTTATTTGTGGGGAGGAGAGGGAATAAGAGGAAGAGAGAGGGAGGGAGAACAAGCCACTGTTGGGAAGTTGGTTCTCTGCTTTCATCTTGTTTTTGAGACCGTGTCTCTCTTGCTATTTCTGCTGCCTGCCTTGAAAACACAGTCTTCAGGCCAATTCTCCTGTCTCACCTCACGCCATGAGAGTGCTGGGATTAAGGATGTGAGCTAACACATTTAGGGTTTTTCTGTGGCTCTGAGAATGAAGCTCAGGTTATCAGCGTTGTGCACCAAGCACCACTCTCCACTGAACCATCTCTCTGGTCCATACTCCACCTTACTCTTTTGAGATAAGGTCCGTCTCACTGAATCTGGTGCCCGCCAGTTTAGTTAAACAGGCCAATCAGCAGGCCTAGGAGTCCATCCATCTGCCTGCCTCCCCAATATAGGGACTACAGATTCGTGCCACCATACCTGACTTCTTACATGGATTATGGGGATCCAAATTCAGTTCTTCACGCTTGCATGGCAAGCACTTTACCATCTAGGCCATCTCTCCCACACATCTCCATCCTTTGCTTTTATTTCTTAGTTGTGATACGAGGCAAAGCCTTTCCTTAATCACCCACCACCATTCCCCGGTCTCATTAGAGAATCACCTTACCTCAGAGAGCTATAGAACACATTAGCAAAGAGTTTGTGATCTCTTTCCAGAGTGTTTAAGGGAAGCAAAGAGCTCTCAGAGAAGGGAATGAATAAGAACAGCTTAAAAAAAAATGGGGAGGGAAGAGCTAAGACCTGTGTAACAACTTCTGAAGTTCTTTTAATATTTCAAAATACTTCTATTCTACTCTGTCCCTGAGAAAAACAAAGTTCTGAGAAGCCTCCTAGCAAATCAGCATCAAAATGAGAATTATATCTTAGATAAGGTGCAGAACTAATCTTTGGTTTAATCCTACTAAGCCATGTGCCCAATTTCTCATGGTTGGTCAGAGTCCAATGTAGACAGAGGTTAAACAAATTAGAGCACACATCGATGGGGGAGTAGGGTTTTCAGAGTTATTTGAAGATTGTGTCCACCTTGCCAGCTCAGACTTGCAGCAAGTCGGTAAACTTACATTAACCCTAGATCCATCCAAAGACAAAAGAACCTTCAGCCAAGGGACTAAGATAGGAATGAGGGGGAGGGAGGAGAGGAATGTGCTGTGTGCTAATCGCTAAGGAGAGCGGGCCATGGGAGCCAAGTCTGTTCTGATCTGCAGTGGGCTCAATTGCATGTGGAGCGTTTTAGGTCTCGGCAGCAGGACAACGACAGCAGGGCGACGCTGAGGAATGATGACCTCACTGAAGAGCACAGGCCAAGGCCACCAACCTCCCTTCGTGGCCCCCACTTCCTAAACACTCAGTTTCTACTGGACTGCCAGCTGCCCAGTGAAGTGGATCTAGTCTGCAGAGCAAATTGATTAGTCTATGACACCTACAGTCTCTTGTCCAATGAGCCATGAAGAGTCTTCCTTATCCATAGTCCTTTAAATTTTAAGTAGTGGAAATTGCCAACTGCTTTGAAACTGTTGATCTTCAATTTTTTTCCTACTTGCTCAATCTCTATAGATCAGATTTAAGGGAATTTTTTTTCTTATGTGTGTGCATGTGTGTGTGTGTGTGTGTGTGTGTGTGTGTGTGTGTATACATGTGTGTGTATCCTAGAGGTCCCAAGTGAATGCTGGGTAACTTCCTCCATCACCTTCCATTTTTATTTTTAAGGAAAAGTCTCAGCTGGACCAAGAGATCGCCCATCAGCTAGGCTCACTGGCTAGCTTGCCCTGGGAATTTCCTGGCTTTGCCTCCCTTTGTGGGGATTGCAGGCAAAAACTACAACTTTGTCAATTTTCTGTGGGTTCTGAGGTTGAAAATCTAGCCCTCATGCTTGTTAGGCCTCATTCACTGAGCCCTCTTGCCAACCCTAAGGGAAACTTTTAATCATCTATCTCATCCCATCAGCATGACATGCATCCAGGTAAAGGTATGAATATAGCAACCATCCCAAGGGTTAAACTCCTCCCTAGAAGAAAAGCTGTGGCACCTCCCTGCACCCATGATGTTTGGTTCTTTCCTGTTGATTACTGATCACATTAGCGTACAAAGAAAGGATGCACATAAGCTCCAAGTCAGATAAGGACTCAGAAAACAGAACTCTCCTATTAATAGGAGAAAAATGTTGAGAAATCGTTTATGCCAGCTTATTTGCAAAAATGACGTAGAAAGCCTCTAGAACCTCAGATAACTCTTACAAAATGTTTTGATGGATTAAGTGCAAAAAGCAAATCAAACACATGGATTAAATTTTCAGTAAAATACAGATGGGATTTTTTTGTTATTAAATTAAGTAAAATTTTTGGCAGGATCATTTTGGCCTATTCCGGAGACATGTGACAAATACTTTTGAGTTATTCAGTGAATTGAGCACAAAGCCAGAGTTACCCATCCCTAAATTTGGAAAAATGAAATCTGACTCATCAAGGTCTCATTCAGTGTCAAATATATTTGCAGAGAAGGAAACGTCTTAAAAATCAAAATTGCCTACGTGCCCAGCAATACAGTTGGCACGGCCAAAGTTACTGAGTAACTCGCCTACCTGTACACAAAAGGCAGCCATCCTTGACCTGGGAAGAGGTGAACAGATCCTTTTCTCCCCCATCAAGATAGCAAACCTGAACCGAAGCCAGTGGACTCTGGATCGGTTTGCTACAATGCTGTCTAGCCAAGAAGATCAACAAATGCTCATTGCAGAGAAAGGCCATCAACACAGTTGGAGACTTTTATCATTGACACAGAGCAGAACTTAAAAAAGCAAAAGACAACATGCACATTGATGGAAAAGTGCGGTCATGTTTGGAATGTTGTTCCTCAGGCATCAAGAGTTTTGCTTTACTTATTTAAAAAAAAATACCAAGTTGTCAAGGGAAAAGGAGGGGGGATAGGATTTGGGACTAAGGGGTGAAAATATTATAAAGTCACTATGTTCATGTATGCAACATTAAAAAATTAAAGAGGAGATGGAGGCAAGCAGGGATGAGTACTCAATATGCTTGAAAGAATAGAAAAATAAAAGATAATTAAAATAAATAATAAATAAATAAAATAATGATAATAATGAATCCCAAAGGAGTTTTATATGGAAATTGACACTTGAATGCCAATACGTTTGAATATCTTTTCATCAATCCATGGGGTACTGGAATTTTTTTAATCCATCTGTCAGCAACTGATCTGAACATGATGGTACATGAAATTTCAAGTTAAGCAATCTTTTGCTCCTATATGTGGCCATTATGAAACTTCATGTTACTCCTAATAAAAGTTTAACTTTGTGCCAGTGTTCTAGAAGAATGGAGGGTCTTTTGAAATGCCAGATTTGTACAGGTAACTGCATGTCACCAGCGGCATCAATTCACTAGAGATTTATACCCAAGCCACTTTGAGTAGAAATATTTGTGAATCGATGACCCACTACTCTGGATTCTTCAATAAAGGTTTTGCATTGTAAGAACAGACTAAAGATGGATGAGGTAAGTAGAGCTATTTGCCTTCAGACTTGTGATCTTGCAATATTTCCCAATACTTGTGTCGTAGTTCACCAGCATTCCACAGTTGCTGATAAAATCATGACCAAACTGCCTACAGAAACAAGGGGTTTACTGTCTCTTATAACTGTTTGGTTACAGTTCTCAGTCTAGCTTGGCAGGAGAGCGTGCACCATCACCAAAGTGCTGAGGGAACTGGCTGCACCAAACCCACATAGTAGCTGAGAGAGGGATCATCCTTCCTTGCCAGACCAACATGGTCTCCAACTTCTCCAACCAGTTCTCTCTATTTTATTCACCTGTCCAGGGCCTAGTTCCATCCACCTTGGGCTGGGCCTTCCCCATCAACTAGACAATCTCTTGCAGGTTCACTCTAGGTGTAAATCGACTACTACTAATTCTCTATAAATTTGCCCAGAACTCAAACCCTCAACCATCAAATTGACACCTGTATCTACATATGACAAAGGTGTATTTTACTTACATAGCAGATGAGTCAGAAAACCAGAATAAGCTAGATTTTTTTAAAAAAATTTTTATGTGCATCTTGTATGTGTATGTGTATCAGAGGCACTCTGTCTCCCTGTGGAGGCCCAAGACTGACTTAGGGAATCACCTTGGATTGTTTCTACCTCCTATTTGCTTTGCTTCAGGAGTTTCTCAGGCTGGAGTTTCTCGGGATCTGAAGTAGAGGCTGCCACTATTTCTACCTGGCATTTTTTGGTGGGATTCAGGATTCAAACTCAGGACTTTCTGTTTGTAAAGCAGAGAGAGGCTTAACCCATGTGCCATCTCTCGAGTCCCAAGCTCGGTATTTAAAATAAGAAAGGGATTTCATATAGAATTTAGCAATGTCTACAATCGGCACAAACACTGTGGGTTGTGAAAATCTGGAAGACCAGTAGCAGCATGCAAGAAAATATGAGGAAAGGCAGGTTTCATAACTGTGATCCATGACCTTGGCTGATTGTGGCACCAGGGGAGGTGATTCTAGAGGACACATTGGGAAGTCCTTGGGAAACATCTATATGCTATCTGATGGTGACCATAAACCTGCCTATAGCCACTTCTCCAATAGCTCACAACTTGGACAGGCATCTTTCCTTGGATGAACCCCAAAATGGAATCTTTCTGGTAAAAGGAAACACTTTCCAGATACCCAGTCCTGCCCCATAGATGAGAGATAAGAGGGGAGGAAATCCAACTGAATATCAATAGATATTATTGGCACATGTAAGTTTCACTGCTTTGTCCTGGAAGCTTTTTGTTTTCTTTGCCCAGGTTGTTCATCTATATAACTGTTTTACCATTATTTCCTAGACCCACACTTTCATGTACTGACAATCTTCAGTAGATGTTCTTTCCTTAACTTTATCAATTATCTATCTACTCATTGCTTTTCCTCCGTTCTCGCTGTAGTTGTGTAGTTCAGACTCTCATTACTGTTTGCTCGAACCATTGTAGAACTTTCCACACTAAAACACTTGTCCCAAGTCTGTTGTTTAGTTACTTTTTCCACTGCTATGATATCATATCTGGCCAAAGCAATTTAAGAAAGGAAGGAAAAGTTTGGGTTAATCTAGTCATGGTGGAGGAAAGAGATGGAAGAAGAAACACAAGGCAGCTGGTCACACTGCATCAGTTGCTCAGACTGCTTTCTCCTGTCTCCCTTTTTATTTATTTTGAGAGGAAATGCCCAGAAATGTCCAGAAGTGTATCTCCTGGGTGATTCCAAATTCAGTCAAGTTGATTAACCACATGGCAAGCCTACCCTCACCATACTGCCAACACACATCCTAAATTCATCTCACCTCTGTCTACATATCTATATAAAATACAAACAAACCATATAAGAGTCTAAAATCTTTTCACAAAGCAAGCCCTAGTCAAGATTAAGTTATAATATGTTCTTGTAACATGAAACCCTCTATGTGATCATGCCCTGCTCTACAAAAGATGTCTTTGTGTATGAATTTCAAAACGTTTATTGATAACACCTAAGACAACTTCTCCCCCCCAGTTTCCTTATACCAAGACAAAATTAAGACTATAATATGACTGTGGTTTTCAACGTAAGATTTGCAGGGTTAGGAAATTGGTGGCCTAGGGAACAAAGGAGTTGGCTGTAAAATATGAAAAAGGGAAAAGTACAAAAAAGGAGAAGGAAAAAAGGTAAATCCTGAGATGGGTTACATAGGGCAGATGTACTGAATGCGAAGGTCAATAAGGAAAGTTTCACCAGCGAGAGAAACTGAACACTCCCTGAGTCTCTTCTGATAGAGCCATAGTCAGGACCAAGCCCCTTCATGGAAGAGGAATCAAGCCAGGGAGGAGGTCTGATTGGCCACAGGAAGCTCCACTCATATACTTCTTTGTTATCCAAATGCTTTCTAGTGCCATGTGGCTATGCAATTATTATGGTGATTAACCAACGATTACATTGAACATTACAGTTTCCTAAATGCTTCCACAAATTCCTCCTTTGAGTATTAAATTCTGAGCCCTTCAATCAAAGAATGAAGTTTTCTAAGACTTCCCAAACTACTTGCTTGGCTAAGTAAAATGGTTATCATATGTCACATTTTTACAGACTTTGAACTCTTAATTCTTGGCCAAACTACGGCATTTAATTGTGTGTTACTTCAAGTTAACAGGGTAATGTGACAGAGTCTCAAAAAGAGGCAAATGAATGAATAACCATAATCCTTTGTAGTAAGGAAGATAGATTCTCTCTTTAAGAAAATCAGCTGGTGGCCTGTGGAAATAAAAGAGAAGATAGTAAAAGAAGACAAAGAGCAAGTCTTGACCACTAACTTGTCTGCTCATATCCATTAAGTACTAGGCCTGTCTTAGTGGGCTGTGTGCCCAAGGGAAAAGTTGCAAAGGAGATGTGAAAGGATGAAAAGGTCATTCTATTTTGCAATTAATGGGTTAATTTACCAATTTTATTAAGTCCCACTCTTTAATCGTATCAACTAGTGACCAATTTATGTCCTGAATAGTAAAATTAGCTTGCTCATGAGCACTTTCTCCTTCCTAACTCAAACACTGAGGGCTCATCAATGTCAACTTGGAGGAATTGACCAAGATAAAATGTGATTCAGAACCCAGACAGAACTTGAAAGAAGAATATATTCTAAACATATTTCAATCACTCCATAAATCATTCATTGTCCCTTCATTAGTTTCTGCCTTTTGTAGTTCTGAAATGATCTCAGTGCTTCTGTTCTGATCTCTACATCCTAACACTTGTACCAGCAGCATACTTAAGACATCTTGCAATTCAGACCACAGATGGGTCACTTTTGAAACAATGTGAAAACCACAAGTACTTTCATTGGGATATCAGATCACATGACCTGCTCATAGAACAGAGCAGTCCCCACATTTCTTAACATTCTTTTAGAGAGCAACAAGGTCCTCTTCCTTTATATCACATGCTCACAGTTCGCAGCTCGGGTTCCTTCATGAAAAACTGGAATTATCATGAGACTTAGCCATGTCTCATTCCAGACCTGTTTCTCCCAAGGAAAGGATGAAAACTAGCATTTCAAAATGCTCCATTGCTGATATTCATATTTTTTCTCTTGAGTTACTGCAACAAATTTTCACAAAGCTGACTGCTAAATACAATGCACCTTTATGTTGCTGTAGCCCTGGAGGTCAGAAGTGTGAAATCAGTATCACTGAGTCAAATGAAGTCAAGGGCTCAGAAAAACAACGCTTTCCCTCTGGAGACTCCAGGGGAGATCCATTTCTCAGATGTGTTCACCTTCGTGTTGCTCATATCTACCGGTTCCAGCACCTCCATCCCTGTCCTTACCTCCATTTTTAATGGCATGCAGGTGGTATCCTTACTCAGTGGTCGTATTTCTTCTTGTGTCAAATTCCTATCTCTCTCATGCAGGAACACCTGGATTGTTTAGTATCCATCAAGATAATCCAGTTTTAATCACAATTGCAAAGTCTCTTTTGCCACAAGGTGGTATTCACAGTCTCTAAAGATGAAGACCTGGATATCTTCTTGAAAACCATTATGCAGACCTGCGCAATGATTGACATGTCAACGAACCCCGAAAGTCTAGCATGGATCACAGGCACTAGGAAAGCCTCCTTAGAGAAAAGGGATTGACAATCATAATAGTGTCCCCATACCAAAGGGGAACTCAAAAAGGGTGCCACTAAGTCCTTTCACATCACTAGAATGGAGGACTCAGAGGGAAGTTTGGCATTCACACAAAAGGATGCTCCAGGGAATGTGAGGGAGGGAAGGGGGAGATACCGGGAGAAGGGGAAGGTGGAGAGTGAAAGGAAGGGAAAAAGGGGGGGTACAAGGGGGATTAGGGAGAGGTGGAGGGGAGGGGTGGAGGATACCTATTAAGCTTGTATGATTGGGGAAAATAAATAAATATAATAAAATATAAAAAAGAAAACCATTAGCAATATCTCACACTTTTGCTTTTAATATTCACACCTCCACTGCCAACATTGCTATCCCCAATCTACAGACAAAGCTACTGAGGCAAAGTCAAAAGATAAATCACTATTCCAAATAATTGGTGGCAGAATCAAACTCCAAATCGCGTTCCTCTAGGTTATGGATACAGTGAAGGAAAATTGGGAAAATAAAGAAATATTTATTACAAATTTTCTAGCACTTTATTTTTCTCAACTTCTCTTTCTAGTCCTTCCATGTAATCAGAATAGCCCAATGGTTACCTTCTATGGTTGCCTGGCATTATCGGGGAAAGAAAAATATCTTTCCATTTTCAGACTTGGGATTATTTAAAAAAAAAAAACTCATTGAAAATCTGGAGCTGAACTTGATAATATTGCACCTAAACCCTGTTGTTGTTTGTTGTTTTCTTTTTTGTTTTTTCCTGTTCAGTATATGTTGTGAGAGCAGCTTTCCTATCTCCTCCGATGTGCCTCACACTGGTGTTTTTCACATGTCAAATGAACCCCATCGGCTCCAGCTGCTGCAGGTGCCAGCCTGACTCTGATTGCTTTGCATTCCAGAGGAAAAAAACAGAAGAGTCTAGAGGTTACATAGTTTTGATCAATTATTCAAACTAAGACTTGAGTCCAGGTATCTTTCACACCAAGAACTATACGATACTCCAGATGGTTTAATGTCTTACATATTTTAGCTTCCTTATACCTTGTCAATTCTATAAGAACTAGCTTTATTCTTAGTCCTCACTTTTTCCACATCACTAAGAATAGTGTATTACACATATCAGTCCTTTAAGAGCTGAATGAATGAATGTATATGTCCCCATATACTCATTATTAAATAGATTCTTTAAACACCTTGCTACTCTAAGTCCCCAGTTCAGTAGAATAGGCATCATTTGAGATCATCTGAGAAATAAATACATACTCTCCACCCCTACCCCATACCTACTGAATATAAATCTGCGTCTTAGTAAGTTCCCCCACATGATTCTCATACACATTAAAGTTTGGAAAGGAAACTTTAAAGCCTGTGGTTAAATTTAACAAACTTATGCACTATGTCCCATCCTACAATATCATGGTCTTGGCCTCTTCATTCCACCTAGGAGTCTATGTTTTGTCCAGCTCCACAAAAACTATTCCTTTTATGAACCCTTGCTTTTATGTGACAAGCAGTGTTCTCCAGGGACACATTTGAGATTGGCTAATACGAGTATTTTCTTCAAAGCTCCTTAACAGCGAGCACACAAAAATACCCCTGCTTCAAATATACTCTCAGACCAAGCTACAGAAAACTGAATTGTGGTGAGACAAGGAGGCAGGATCCTAAGTAGAAAAGGATGCATGGAGTATCCCTGCGGTAGGGAAAGAACTGGCCATCATGGTGACATGAAGCAAAGCCCCTAAAATGACTCATGTGTACTAAGCACCAGGGAACTTTTACAAGCATATATTTCATCTTCCTGTCTTCTCCTCCAGACCCCGGGGCACCTGGCTCTGGAAACTTGTGCATAAAGGACATTAATTAGACGAGAGAATATCCAAGGTAATGCTTTCTAGAGCATTTTAAGATCAGTTTATGATCTCAAGATCACAGCCTCTCTTTTTAAAATTAAGAGGTGATAAAGCCACAGGAAGAAAAAGGACTCTTCAGCATGAGAAGGGATCGGTTATCACAGACCCCCCCCCCACTTCTGAAACAGGACATCACCCTTGTGTTCTTTGAGAAGCATAAGTAAATGAATCCAGTCCCACTGTCATCCACTCACCTCCTAACAAGAGCTGCACAGGGAGAGCTGAGATGGCAGAGCCTGGTGTCTCCCTGATTGAGGTGGCAGAGTCTGGCAGTCTCCCTGAGCCGAGGTGGTAGAACTGTAAGTAGTGAGTAGTTGGCTCTTGGAGCAAAGTTCTTTGGAATAAAAAGCTGCACAGAAAAAAACAGAAATCTTCAGAAGTCATCCCCACAACACCCAGCTGACCGCTGGTTAAACCAAGAATACAAAGAATTTGCATGAGGAAATAAGCAGGCCAGGAAAAGAGCCATGTCAAACTCTCCTCTGGGTCCTCCTCTCTGATGAGGCGTAAGGACTCAGTAGCATTGCCTAGAGCTCTTTCTTGTGTTCCCCTTTAGTATAGGAACACTATTGTGGCTGTTAATCCCTTGCTCCTAAGGATCCTAGTGCTTGGGATCCATGCTAGCCTTTCAGGGGGGGTCAATAATATTTTGGTAATTGCACAGGTCATGCAAAGTCCTATTATGATTACTTCGGCCCTAACTTGTGTGGAATATCTTGCACATCAATGTTCCTCCCTATCTTTAGGCTCTTATAATCTTACCGCCTCCTCTTCCACAAATTTCTCTGAGCTTTGGGATGGGGAGAGATTAGGCTGGCCTGGTTCCTGATGATTAATGTAGGGTCTCTGATGCTCTGAATTATGTTTTTTTTTTTTTCTTTTCTTCCAGTTTTGCTGTTCCTGCACCACACTTGGCTCCATCCTGATGGGTATTGGATGTCACCTCCTAGCCAGAGATAAAAGGCTGTTAAAATAGAGTTTATTATAAGAGCAGATTCAAAGGTAGATGGAATAAGAGTAGGAGACCGTGGTGAAGGAGGGTCAGTCTCCCATTTGCAGGATAGTTACCTTCTATCTGCCAGAGTCTTTGCCCTCCCTGTCTAGTGATATCAAACCCCATCAGTTGCAAGTGACCAGGAAGGAAAATCTGTGAGCTTAACCAGATGTCTCATTACTTACTTGCAGTACATGATGGTGGCCTATTTTCTCTGCTGTAGCATGATCCCCTCTCTCCTTGTTTATATTCTTTGCAATCACTGTAGGTATTACAGAGATTTATCTTTGAGTGTGTCACAAAGTGGGTTTGGTACTAGGATCCACCTATTAGGGAGTACATACGGTGCTTAATTTTCTGTATCTGGGATACTTCACTCAATATAATTGTTTCTAATTCCATCTATTTCCTGGTAAATTTCATTAATTCATTAATTCATCATTTTTCATGGCCGAGTAGTATTCCATTGTATAAATGTACCACATTTTCCTTATCCGCTCGTCAACTGTTGGGCATTTGGGTTGATTCCATGACTTTTCTATTGTAAACAGTGCTGCTATGAACATAGTCATGCTTGTGCTATTGAGGTGAATTTTTGCTTTATGGGTATTATTCCCAAAAGTGGAATAGCAGGATCATATGGCATTCAATCTTTAACTTTTTAAAGAATCACCAGACGGCTCGCCAGAGTGGTTATATAAGCCTGAATTCCCAACAGCAATGTAGGAGAGTTCCCTTCTCGCCATATCCTCTCCATTATCTCTCTTTCTTGTCTTGTGGCTTCAGCTAAGACTTCAAATACAATATTGAATAGAAGTGGTGAGAATGGACAGCCTTGTCTAGTTCCTGATCGAAGTGGGAATGCTTCAAGTTTTTCCCCATTGAGTATAATCCTTGCTGTTGGCTTGTTGTATACAGCTTTTATTATATTGATAAAGGTTCCTTCCATTCCAGCCTTCTCTAGGGTTTTGATCATAAAAGGCTGTTGGATCTTGTCAAAAGCTTTTTCTGCATCTATCAAGAGTATCATGTGGTCTTGAATTTTGGACTGCTTTATATGGTGAATTACATTTATTGATTTGCATATGTTGAACCAAACTTGTGTGCCTGAGATAAAGCCTACTTGATCCCCGTAAATGATCTTTTTGATATGTTTTTGAATCCAATTGCTAAAACTTTGTTGAGAATCTTTGCATCTGTATTCATCAAAGAAATTGGCCTATAGTTTTCCTTTTTAAATGTATCTTTATTAGGTTTTGGGATTAAGATGATATTAGCTTCATAGAAAGAATTTGGTAGTGTTCCTTCCTTTGCTATTTGATGGGACAGTTTAAGGATGATTGGTGTTATTAGTTCCTTAAATGTCTGGTAGAACTCTGTACTGAACCCATCTGGTCCAGGACATTTTTTGGTGGGAAGATTCAAGATTACTTCCTCAATTTCCTTATATGTTATAGGACTATTTAAATAATTCAAAACTTTCTGATTTAATTTAGGTAAGTTGTGTTTACTTAGGAATTCATCCATCTCTTTTGTGTTGTCAAACTTCACAGAGTATAAGTTTTTGAAATATGACATTATAATTCTCTGGATTTCTTGGGTATCAGTACTGAGAACTCCATTTTCATTTCTAATTTTGTTACTTTGCATTTTCTCTCTCTTGCTTTTGGTTAATTTATCTACGGGTGTATCAATCTCATTGATTTTTTTCAAAGAATCAGCTTTTTGACTGGTTGATTCTCTGTATCAATTTCCTAATCTCAATTTCGGATTTTTCTTCCTTTATTTTGCTAATCTCCTCTCTTTTACTGCTTTTGGGATCAGATTGCTCTAGTTTCTGCATTGTTAAGTTATTTGTGATGTTTCCATTTTTTGATGTAGGCATTAAGAGCTATGAACTTACCTCTTAGGACAGCTTTCATTGTGTACCAAAGATTTTGATAAATTATATTTTCATTATTGTTCACTTCCAGGAAATCTTGAATTTCCTTTGTAATTTCTTCCTGAATCCAATTCTCATTCAGCATCATAGTGTTAAGTTTCCAGGAGTTAGTGTATTTTCTGTTGTTTGTTATGTTATGGATATCAAGCTTTAGGACGTGGTGGTCTGATAGGGTACAGGCTAGAATTTCAACTTTCCTGTATATGTGGAGATTCATTTTGTGGCCCAGTATGTGATCTATTTTGGAGAAAGTTCCGTGTGCTTCTGAGAATAATGTGTATTCTTTGGTGCATGGATGAAAAGTTTGATAGAGGGCTGGAGAGGTGGCTCAGGGGTTAAGCCTCCGCCTTGCAGGCGGAAGGTCCCGAGTTCGGATCCCAGATCCCACGTATAGACGCCAGACGGAAGCGGGGGCGGCCTGCGCTTCTGGTCCTGGTAGGGCGGAGCCTGTGAATCCCGGGGCAGAAGGAGGTGGAGGCGTCCATGGTGGTTCGCGAATTCGTCCGTGGTTCTACACACACATACACACACACACAGACATGCACGCGCACATACACACAGTTGAATAAATAATAATAATAAAAAAAATTAAAAAAAAAGAAAAGTTTGATAGAGATGTGTAAGGTACACTTCAGTAAGAGTTTGATTAAGTTCCAAAGTGTCTCTGTTAAGTTTTTGACTTGTTGATCTATCCCATGTTGAGAGGGCAGTGTTGAAATCCCCAAGAATTATCATTTGGGGGTTGATTTCTTCCTTTAGATGTTGTAGAGTTTGCTTAATGAATGTGGGATGGGCCGTATTAGGTGCATATATGTTCAGTATTATGAAGTCTTCCTGGTGAATTATACCTGTGACTAAAATGTAGTATCCATCTGTGTCTCTTATGATTTTTTTTTGATTGGAAGTCCACTTTGTCCAATAGCATAATGCTATACCCCTGCCTGTTTTCTGCTTCCATTAGCTTGCAGAATTTTGGACCAACCTTTTATTTTTAGGATGTGCCTATCTTTTGTGGTGAGATGAGTTTCCTGGATTGTGATTTTTAATCCAAGTTTGTAACCTGTGTCTCTTTATTGGTGAGTTAATTCCATTGACATTTAATGTTATAATGGAAAACATTTTTAATTCCGAATATTGTTTATGTTTAGTGGCTTTTGTGAGTGTATTATTTGGCTTTTAGGTTTTGATGGTATTATACTTCTCTTCTGTCCTCCTGGATATGCTTGTTTTTTTTCAAACTTTAGTATCATTTCTATCATTTTTTGAAGGCCTAGTTTGGTAGGCATGTAAGCCTTCAAGTTGTCTTTGTGCTGGAAAACTTTTCTTTCTCCCTCGATCATGACTGATAGTTTTGCGGGGTATATCAGCCTGGATTGACATTTTTGCTCATTCAATACTTAAAGTATGTCTCTCCAAGCTCTTCTTGCTTTTACTGTTTCCATTGAGAAGTCATTTGTTATTTTTATAGGTTTACCTTTAAAAGTGACTTTTTTTCCCTTGAAGCTCTCAGCACCTTTTCTTTGTCTTGAATATGGAGTGTTTTGACTATTATTTGCTGTGATGAGTTTCTATTTTGGTCATATCTGTTTGGGGTGCGGAATGCCTCTTGTATATGGATGGACCTCTCTTTTTAGATGAGGAAAGTTTTCCTTGATGATAGTTTGAAAAATTTCCTTAGGTGTGGTATTTTGGGATTCTTTCTCTGGTATTCCATGAGTGCACATGTTAGGCTTTGTCAGGGTGTCCCATAACTCTTGAATATTCCTCTCAAGTATCTTTTTGGGTTTAACGACCTCTTCCATTGAGCTGGTTAATACTTCCACTTTGTCTTTAAGATCTGAAATTCTATTTCCTGCTTTTTTAGTTCTGCTAAGACTCTCTGTTGAGTTCTGGGTTGAAGATAACTTTTTTTTTATTCAGTTGTGCATGTGTGCATGTGTGTGTGTGTGTATGTGTGTGTGTGTAGAACCACGGGCAAACTCAGGAGCCACCATGGACCGCCTCCACCTCCTCCTTGTTTACTCTGCCCCAGGATTCACAGGCTCTGCCCTACCAGGACCAGAAATGCAGGCTGCCCCCGCTTCCACCTGGCATCTATATGTGGGGTCTAGGATCTGAACTCGGGACCTTCCACCTGCAAGGCAGAGGCTTAACCCCTGAGCCACCTGTCCAGCCCCAAGATAACTTGTTTTTTAGTTCAATTTTAAACTCTGCCTGAGACTGTTTTAACTGCTCTATGCCTATTTTTGCTTCTTGAACTGTTTTTCTCAACTCCTCCAAGTGTCTCTTGTGTTCCTGTTCAAAGTGGTTGATGCGGTTATTTAACTCCTCCCAGATCTCCTCTTTCATGTTATTGATTATGGTAATGATCATGCTTTGAAAGTCGTTATCTTGGGTCTGGCTTTCTTGGCTATTTTCTGTGAATTTGTTCTGGTTGGAATCTATCATTGTGGGGTTAATTCTTTCGGTGGGAGATTTGTTTTCTTGGTTTTTGTTTCTCATGGATCTGCACTTTGACTTGGGCATTGTTGTTTTGCTCTTAAGACCTTTCAGTTTCTGTGTTTTTGACTGAACTGATTTAGTTGGTATTACTACTCTCAGGCAGTGTTTGCTTTGGATTTGGGTATGTTTGTCTGTTGTTATTGTTATTTCCTTGATGAGGCTATAAGACTGTTAATACATCAATTAAGTCAGGTTTAGTAGATGGGGTGAATATTAGTATGGTATTGCACTTTTACGATTTAGTAACTTGGTGATATGTGAGGGTGAGTGGTATAGTCCCTGAAGTTGTATATGTTTTGGGGGTGGCTATATGGAAAAATTAATCTACAGTGATTAATAATTGAAAGGAGCAGGATGGTAAAAAGGGATTTTACTTATCTTTGGGCTGGATATGAAGAATCTCTCCCATGTGATTGGATGATTTTAGAGGACTTCAGATGTATGGCCTTTGTCCCCTGGATCTTTGCTTGGGTTTCCTTTGGACTCTGTTGAATTCTGAGAAACAGTGTGTCCTCCCTGGACTGCGAGCCAGTGTCCCGGGCAGTCGGGAGGGGCATTCATCTGGGACCTGGGGCATGGCCTAGTGGCCCACCCAAGCTCGGGGCAGCCTTGGTGTTGCTCATGCTGGCTGTTGGGGGGAGCTGGGACGAGCGCATGACCTGGGGGCTGGTGGAACTTACCTGGGAAGGAGAACCATGAGCTAGCATCCCGGGTGGGCGGGAGGGGCAGAGGGGCTGATGATCATTATTAATTCATTATTTCACCATTCTATAGGTGAAATATAATTATCCAGGTAAGCTCGACCAAGTTAGGCTCAGTTTACCAAAAGGTCAAAAGGAAGGAGTCATCTATGGTAAGCTCTTTACTGAAGAACCTGAGGAAGAATTGAAGCCCACATTTATTATATTTATTGACAGAACTTCTTTCCTTGTGTTACAAGATTGCCTTGGAGAACACTCTCAAATCCTTTCTCTGTGACCATTTCCTTCTGATGAGTTAAATTTCCTTAAGGTTAGAATATCTGACCTAGTCTTTGCACTCATCCAGAAAAAAAGTATCAAGTTTTTGAAAGTTCATATAGCTTGGGCCCACTTTCCTAATTTCCTTTCTTAAAGTGAACTGGTTAATAACTGTGTTAGTCAGGGTTCTCTGGAAGAACAGAATTGCTGGAAGGCAATTTATGCATATAAATAACTTTATTAAATAAACACTATAAATGTAGAATCCTTCAAAGTAGCTCCCCAGAGCTGCTTCATTCTTGACCAGCATGTCTCACAAAGCCAAAGGATTCCAAGAAGGTTTCAAGCCTCTATGTTGCTGAAGGGTTGAAGATGCTGGGCTCAGAGGTCAGTGATAAACAGTGGACAGCAGCAAGACTCCAAAGACAGCCACAACGTAGAATGGGCGGAGTTCTGTGTCAGTCAAGGATGCAGGCAGCAGCGGCAGCAGCAAAAAAGAACAACGCTGGAAGAATGAACTTAACAGTAAGTCAACACAGGATAAAGGAAAAGCAAATCCTTTCTCCTTGCACTTCCTATCATCTCTTCACCATTGGAAAGTACCACCCACTATGGGCTGGGTTTTTCCAAGTCAATTAAGCAAGTACCTGCAGGCTTGTTTAGGGGCCTACTCCAACCTTTGATTCTCCACAGCTGTGCCCCAAACAGTCTGCAGCTGTCAAATTGAAACTAGAATCTAACCATAACAATAACATTAATTACATGCAAAAAAATCTCAATTTTTTCCATGTCTCATAATCATCGAGATATCACCAAGGTTCAAAAACAGAAAGCCATCTTAGAATCCTTAAAACTGTGAGATGGCTAAATTGGCAGATGAGAGATCTTCATATAGTTATTAATTATGTATTTCAAATGATCAAAAGTAAGTAATATGTCCTATGTTAAATAGTAATAGGGAAATATTTTCAAAGGATAATAATCTTCTGGAAGCTTCATACTGGCTACTCTTCATAGTTCCACAAGGTGCTATGCATGAAACTAGAGAAGAAAAAACATCGACCATCTTACACCACTGTGAATTCACTAGCTACAATAGCAACCACCCTGGCAAGATTTGCCTATTGGTACAATAATGGCATAAATATTACGGGAGTAACAACTGCTTTCTGATTGTGCTTAATGCCCACTGCTCAGTAGGAAACTCGTGCCCACTACTACAAATCAGACTAAGAACCATTAGTGGGAAGGCCATATACCTGAGGGGGGTAACTAACTACTATTATTTCGCTATGGGGATATGACTGCCTTCTAAATTACTTATATAACATTATAAACTTACACTAGTTCAGCTCTCAGCCCTTGACCAAGAAGCCTTTTTTTTAATGGAAGATGTTTAATACAGAGAATTATAAATGACCAAAGGGCAGAGAATAACTGAACAGGTATGTTCAGCCCTAAACAGAGTATCTGGTTACCTCCCACCCCAAGGCTCGGGGAACATCGTGAAAGAGAGCACAGTAAGAATGGAGCCAGAGGATGGTGAGGAATGATGTCAAAGAGTATCTTCTGGACATGACAAGGTAATGTGCTCATGAATTTACTACAAGATTTGGCCGGTCAACTTTTCACCATGGTAGGGGGTAGTCTCATGAGACACCAACCCTGCTGGAGGGACTGTTGAGTGTTAATACTAGATGTGTGAAGGGGAGGCACTTTCTTCTATGATATACTGAAGATATATTGCCCGTGTGCCAGCAAATGCCAATACAGACACCCCAAGGAAACTCAGGTGGTCCACATAGACACACACACACACACACACACACAGACATGAAAGTAGAAAAGAGATTGGTTGGTTAGGGAGAAAGTTTTCAATGGAAGAAGGACAGAGAGTTGGATCAAATATGGGAATAAAAATGACTTAAATTTATTGTATTCAGGCCAAAGAATAATTTTTTTAAAAAACTCATCTTTTAGAAATTAAAAATACATGGAGTGGAGCCAATACTACATAAGATATCACAGACCAACAGAGTAGCAAACTATGAGACACCGTAACAAAAACTATTCAAAATAAAACACAAAGGAAAAAAAGTTTTAAAATAAACAGAATGCCCATGAAATGTGGACAAGTTCAAGATTGTATAATATCTGTAATTGTAATTTTCAAAGAAGACACAAACAAAAGAAAGAATAATGACTGTACATTTTGCAAATTTGATGAAAACTATGAATCTATATGCCCAAGAAACTCAATCCCTAGACCATGTGGGAAATGACTCTAAATATCACTATCAAATTGCTCAAAACCAAGGATAAAAAGAAAATTTCAAAAACACACAAAAGAAGAAAATCATGTTCTGTACAAGAGAAGAAAGACAGATGTTGCAGTCAGCCTGCAGAGTTGCTGATAAATGAACATCAAACGGCTTAAGGGAACAAGGGGTTTATTTCCTTATGAAAGTCTGGTTACGGTTCATAGTGCAGCTTGACAGGAGAGAATCCACTAATACAAGGGCTGAGGGAACTGGCCACACCATCTCTATGTAATGGCTGAGAAAGGGATGATCCTTACTTGCCAGACCAACATGCCTGGCCAAGTGTACACAAGGATGCCAACTCTCCTAACCAGCTCTCTGTATTTTATTTCAGGGCCTAATCCCACCCACCATAGGCTGGGTCCTCCCCATCAGCTAGATAATCTCCTGTAGTCTTCTCTGGGCCTAACTCAACCACTAATTCTCTAAAAATGTGCCCAGGGTTCACAACCTCAACTGTCAAGTTGATACCTGTGCCCATCTATGAAAACAGATAAAAACACATATCTCATCAGAAACAGGGCAGACGAGAAGACAGTAGGGTAACATTTTCAAAGTATTCCTAAACACTTGTCAATACAGAATTCTACATTCCAACAAAGTAAAAATCTTCAAAAATTGAAGGGCAAATCCTTTGTCATATACTCAACAATGGAAAGAGTCCATTACTATCTATAGTACCCTCAAAGAACAACTAATGTAATCCTTCACAAGGAAACTGATATGAGAGGGAGATTTATCTATACATTCAAATGAAAAAATAGCAAAAATTTAAACTATACATAATTTTTTTGACTACTGGAATGCCTTTAAACATAATGAGCGATTAAGATGAGAAGTTGGCAAACTTTTTCTAGAAGTTACATGGTAATTGTTTTATAGCATTGTGCCCATATAGTTTTTGTGCAAATAATTCAAGTGAATGGTATAGTTGTATGGCAATAAAGCTTTATGTACTTAAACAGCTGTTAGGTTACTTTAGCCACTGGACTTCAGAGTGTAAATCTTTGATTTAAAACTCAAATAGTAATTGGGTGATATGGGACTTACGAGTAGAAGGAAATGGTACGGCAATACTATGAAAAGGAAAACCAGAAGGTAGATTCTGGAAGTTGACCATTATAAATTCCTATACCATACATGAAATGGACAGTTACTTGAGGATAGACTATGCTATAAGTTAGCTTGCTTTTACTACATGTTCTGTAAGTCCTAATGCAATTGTTAATAAAACAAAATTACCATTAACATGATAAAGAAGATAAATATAAATTGTCTTGCAGAATATTCTACAGAAAGCAATAAAAAAGGAAAAAGAACAAATTGGACAAACAGCAAGAAAATAGTGCACTAATTACAGTAACTATTGCAAAAATGTAAGTAGAGACAACAGTCAAAGTCAGAGAGGAATTTTAGTAAACAAGTTAAAATATAGCCAAAAAAAAAACCCAACTGCAAATACAGAAATAAAAACACAAAATAAAGATAAAATGATCTCCAACACACATGTGCTCATAAGTAGATTTGACACAATGGAAGAAAAAGGGGGAAAAAGGAAACTCAAAAATATATCCAGAGATATAACTCACACAAAAACAGCAAAATCTGAGAGAGAGAGAGAAAGAGAGAGAGAGACAGAGAGAGAGGGAGAGAGAAAAGATATGCACATTTGAAAGTTATCATGAATCCAATAAAATTAATAACAAACTCTAAATCACAAATCCACGAAGCTTAGAGTACATCAAGCAGGCTGTTATGTTGAAAAACAACAACAAAGAATAAAAATCTTACAGGCAGCTAAAGAAACCAAGATAAAAATACAGCAGACTTATTATCAGAACCACACAAGCCAAAAGATAGTACAAGTACTGAGGGGGTATGATCTCACCGGAAGAGGAGGGCATATAGTCTGGCAGATAAAAAGTAACCATTTTGCAAATGGGTGATAGACCCCTCCCTCACTGTGGTTGCCCACTTTTATTACATCTACCTTTGAATGTGCTTTTATCACAAGACTCTAGTTTAACAGCTTTTTGTCTCTGGCCAGGGGGTAACATACAATGCCCACCAGGATGGAGTGAAGGGCATTGCAGGAGCAGCAAAACTGCAAAAGAAAATCAACAAACCACAATCCAGAACTTCAGAGACTCTATATCAACCACCTAGAACTAGGCCAGCTTAATCTCTCCCCATCCTGAAGTTCAGGGAAATTTGAGGAAGAGAGGGCGGTAAGATTGTAAGAGCAAAAGGATGGGAGGAGCAATGATATGTAAGATACTCCATACAAGTTAGGGCTGAAGCAATCATAATTGGACTTTCCATGCCCTGCGCATTGTCCAACACACTGTTGACCTCACAAAGTCTAGCATCTGCTAAAGGCACCAAGATCCTTGGAGGCAAGGAATTGGCAGCCACAGCAGTGTTCCTATACCTAAGGGGAACACGGGAAAGGGTTCAGGGAAAGGCCACTGGGTCCTTGTACGTCATCGGAGAGGAGGGCCCAGAGGAAAATCAGGCATGCACAAGAAAGGACTCTCTGGGAATTGGGGCGGGAGGCACTGGGGGATGGGGAGAGATGGGGGTGGGGAGGGGGAGCAGGGGGTTCGGGGGGAGGAGGAGGGAGGGAGGGAACTGGTGTACCTATTAAGTTTGTATGAGCTGAAATAATAAAAAAATGTATTAATAAAATAAAAAAATGTTGGAAGAAAAAACAGCCACTCAGAACTCTAAATCCAAAGAAAGAAAATGGGGAGGAGGAAAAACATGATTCTCTCAAAAAAAAAAAAAAGGATCTGTAGGAGGAACGGACCAGGCAGACCTTAATACATTGCCATTGAATCTTCACTAAAAAATGTGATTTTCAGTAGAAGATTCACATTACCAGACTCACAGAAACATATGCAGATATTGTAACAAGGTGCAATCATTAAGTAAATACCTTCAACAACATAGGAGAGAGAAAAAGAAAAAATATCAGCTGGGTATGTTGGTGCACATCTGTAATTCTAGTGGTTGGGAGCTGGAGTCAAGGACTGGGAGTTTAAGATCAGCCTGAATTTCCTGAGAGGCTCTCTCACACTTACCAAAAGAGTAAAATGTAAAAATAGCAAATTATGAAAATAGGAAAAAAATCTAGCAAGATAGATTCAAAGTTGATTATCTTTGTAATCGGATTATCAAACTAGATTAAAACCTGAAGCAACACCCAATTACTCATGGTTTATGGTTACCCAAAGTTAAATCCAAGTTAATAAGCAAAAAGTAAAATATCATAAATAGATATGGCTCGCAAATTTTGAAATAGAGAAGCTAGAGAAACTCCATGAATATCAGGGAAAACGAAGTTAAGGATGGGAGTATTTCAGGAGAAAGTGTGAGAATGCATGCTGGAAAGGGTCAATTCTCCACAAAGCACAGCAATCCTAATATGTATCTACCTAGCAACAGGTTCTAAAATATACCTGGAAGGTAAGTAGAAAAATCTGCAGTGATACTTGGGGCCTTCAATGATCTTTTCTCGATAATTAATGAAAAAATAAGCAGACAATAGATATAGAGAAGAGCTGAGAAAAGTATCCACCAACCCAACCTAACACAGACGACTCCACCGGAGCCACAGAAGGCCATTCTTGCCATTACAATGGAATGTCCACTAGCTAGGCCATATGCTGTGTCCCAAAAGCCCTGGTGAATTTAAAAGAACAGAAACTATGCTTCTTGAATTAAAACCTGGAGGGGCTGGAGAGGTGGCTCAGGGGTTAAGCCTCCGCCTTGCAGGCGGAAGGTCCTGAGTTCGGATCCCAGATCCCACGTATAGACGCCAGGCGGAAGCGGGGGCAGCCTGCGCTTCTGGTCCTGGTAAGGCGGCACCTGTGAATCCCGGGGCAGAAGGAGGTGGAGGTGTCCATGGTGGTTCGCGAATTCGTCCGTGGTTCTACACATACACAGACGCACGCATACCCACACGCACATGCGCACAGTTGAATAAATAATAAAAAAAATTTAAAAAAAAAGAATTAAAACCTGGAAATCAAAAACAGAACAATATCCAGAGAACTCAATTATTTGAAAGATAAATAACCCATCTCTCAATAAATCCATGTGATTGGAGTTAACCCATGTTGAAGGAGTCTTTCTAGAAATTTTCAACCATTCTGAGCTCAATGAAAAGTGTATCAAAACTCGAAATTCAGAAATTAAACAAGTATGCTGTACAACCCAGCTCTCCCACTCAGTTATTTCACCATGAAGAAAGTGAATATCTGTTAACACAATGACTTGTACATAAATGCCCCCAAACACATTATTTGTTATTGTTCCAAATTGGAAACAGCTCAGCTGTTTATAGACATTTGAATATATAAATCCATTCTCTGGAACATTATCTACAATAAAAAGATAAACAATTCATGGTATCTTTATTTAGCATAATTATTAGTATAATAATGGAAAGGAAAGGACTATTAATATACAGAAAAGTAAAATGGGTGAATTTCAAGAGAATAATGTTGAGGGAAATAAACCAGGCTAAATGAAATGTCTATAATTCTATTTATAGAAAATTCTAGAAAACACAAAGTAACCTATAATGGCAGATGTGGGAATGATAGGGTAGGGAGAGGAGATGGATTACAAAGGATTCCAATTTTTAGTCTGTAGTATGTTCACTATCATGGCGGTGGTGATAATTTTTGTTAATGTATGAATATGTCAAAAATCTATCAAAATTGTACCTTTTTAAATAAGAGTCATTGTGTATCAACTTCAATAAAGCTGTTAAAAAGAAAGACAAACCAGAAAAATCCATGTGGCTTTGCATAGTTTGTGTGAGCTTCAACTAGCTATCTTGCTGAACTTGGGATCTGTTTTTAACCAATCCGAGTGCTCCACCCCACTTCTTCCTAACACACACAAAAACAAATCCAGAGAATTTTATCACTGCTGAACGCTGTCTTCCATTTTTGAATGAAGGACTAGAGCTCCACTGATATGCTGAGCTTAAAAAGAGAACAAGCTTAAAGATAAATATAACTCAAAAGAATAGCTAATGCTTCTCACCTTTATGTCCAACATCCTCCAGTCTGTGTATTACTTCACTCTGAACTGTGTGATAGTTAATCCTGGGTGTCAACTTGACACACCTGGCATTAACTAAGATCAGCTGAGACCACCTGAAGAGATTATCCAGATCAACACATTCACAATACAAAGACCAGCTCCAGATCCCTTAGGAACCTCCCTAGATCTCATTGGAACCTCCCAGTAGTGGACCAGATAAAAGCAACCACGGAACAGAAGACTGGGGAGAAGAGAGACTCTCCAGGAATCCATTCAGTCGCCATCTACTAGCCTACGTTCACTACTATCCTACTGGATGTCTGTCCTGACTTTGCTTCCTCCAACTTCAGCTACCAGCCATGTCACCTCCACCGTGAAAAGACTATATCTCCCCTCTGGAACCCTAAGATGATACATTTCCTTTTCTCTCTTGAGTTGTTTGACTTTGAATGCTTTCTCACAGCAATAGTTAAGAGTAACCGTTACAAACTGTAAAGGCCAATAACAGCAGCACATTATCCCTTTCCCATGATACCACAGGTTTTTGTTTGTGTTTTCAAATATCTGACTGGCTTTCCTAGTAAGATGCTGTATTACCTTATGATTAAGTACTTTTCGCTTTTTATTTACACCATAAAGCTCAGGCAGAGCAGCTTTATCATGGCTTATCCTACACATGGGGGAAAATCACGCCACATTTGGCAGCAGGAGCAACTAGTACCTCATTTGAGTGCTGCAGCAGGTCGTGTCTATGAGTAGGCTCACCTCTGCTCCAGGAGACTTCAGATGCACCAATCCAGTGCCATGACTCACTCCAATAAAATAAGGATCCGGGCCACAGAAACTCAGAGGGAAAACGTCTCATTCTCCAAAATGCCTGCATCTATTCAATCCAATGTTGGTTGTTAGCATCCACAACCAATAAATTAGACTAAACATCCTAATGATATTTGCTGTTCCTGGCTCTCAGTAGATCTCCTTAAAGAAATAGATTCCTTTTTTTCTAATTTCAGAGAATATTTTTAAAAACTATTCTCTATTTAACAAAGTCCAGCCTTTTGAATTTTTCCTTCTAAAAAGGAAGTCTCAGTCTCTTCCACATTTCCACCCATTCAATAATTCTGGGCTCAGTGATGGGCCTGAAGCCCGTGACCATGAACTACTGAGGTTCTGCTTTTCATTCATGCAGTGTCTTCAGACCCTGCTGCTCTTGAATGGCTAAGGAAATAGTTTGCAGTTAACAGTCCCTCCAATAACTTCTAGCCGGTGACCATTACTATTTGTAACCCTAAGTCTCAAAGGTCCTTTCACCTCTCTTTTGCTTATTATTACTGTTAGGGTTTCATCCCCTAGTTAATCTGAGTCATTATTTTTTAAAGCAACAGGAAGTTGCTATTTTTGTCCATTTGGGCTGGGTTTCTTTAGCTCGTTCTCTCTGTTGCCATGTTACTAAAAGTACTGAGAAATCACTGCATTCATTCTCTTCTAAACATCAGTCTTCTCTGGATCCTGATTATTCAGGTAAGTGGAATTTTCCAGCACACATGTCCCCCAGTCTTCTCATTCTGGAGTTGGCAGCTAATTGATACTCTTTGCTCTGAATAAGTTATTTACAATGTCTGTCTGAGACACTTCTGAAAAGTAAAATAGCAAGGCCAAAATCAACACATTTTAAGAGAAGTTCTAGATTGCCCTCTTCACTTTACCAGAAAGACAGTGTTGAAGTGATCTGATAGCCAACTGTGTTTGCATTCTTCTTGGAACCAGAATCTATGTGGTTTCTGTTTTAGCCACAGATACTCAAGCACCTTCTTCAGTATGTCCCTTCAGTTTCTCTTGCATGGCATTCCATTTAGCATTAATAAAATCTCCATAGATTCTTTGCCTGACTGTTTAGTAAACATTTGAACAACTCAGATATGAGATTTGTTTCATAATATTTTGGGTTGAGATTTAGGAACCATCAAAACAACGGACACCGCCCTCTGCGCCCGGGCCCCGCCCCAGCTGCCCTCGGGTTAAATAGCTCCACGCCATCGCCCCCATCCCCCCTTTCGCACCCTAAACCCGCTCCGCCAGTCGGGACGCGCGCGCGCGCGCGGTCCAGCCGGGCGTCCACGCCGCGCCCTAGCTGGTGAGTACCCCCGCCCGCCCCCCCCGCCCCCCCCGCCCACCCCCGGGGAACCGCCCACCAGGACCCCCCAGGTCGGCCCACAGGGACCCGGCTCCGCCTCCCACCATCCAGCCGGAGCCGCGCGCGGGACCCAGGGACCAGGAGGACCTCCCCTCTGCGCCCGGGCCCCGCCCCAGCTGCCCTCGGGTTAAATAGCTCCACGCCATCGCCCTCATACCCCCTTTCGCACCCTAAACCCGCTCAGCCGGTCGGGACGCGCGCGCGCGCGGTCCAGCCGGGCGTCCACGCCGCGCCCTAGCTGGTGAGTACCCCCGCCCGCCCCCCCCCGCGCACCGCCCACCAGGACCCCCCAGGTCAGCCCACAGGGACCCGGCTCCGCCTCCCACCATCCAGCCGGAGCCTCGCGCGGGACCCAGGGACCAGGAGGACCTCCCCTCTGCGCCCGGGCCCCGCCCCAGCTGCCCTCGGGTTAAATAGCTCCACGCCATCGCCCTCATCCCCCCTTTCGCACCCTAAACCCGCTCCGCCGGTCGGGACGCGCCCGCGGTCCAGCCGGGCCTCACCCCACTACCTAGGTAAGTCTCCGCCCGCCCCGCCCACCAGGACCACAGGCCAAATAATTCAGTTTAGTGAAATTGAGAGATCTTAAGAGTTAAAATGACAATGCCAAAGTCAAAGTGCAAATCCATGAGAAGCAACAATCAAGTAAACAAATTTCCCATTGAAGAAATTAATCCCACAATGTTAGACTCCAACAAGAACAAACCCATGGAAAAAGGCCAAGAAAGCCCCACCCAGGATAAAGACTTTCAAAATATGATCATTACCATGTTCAATACTATGAAAGAGGAAATCAGGGAGGAATTAAATAATCGAATCAATCGCTTTGAAGAGGAACACAACAGACATCTGGAGGAGTTGAGAAAAACAGTGCAAGAAACAAAAAGTGGCATAGAGCAGTTAAAACAAACTTAAGCAGAGTTTAAAACTGAGCTAAAAGACAAGTTATCTTCAACCCAGAACGCCACAGAGAGTCTTACCAACAGAACTAACGAAGCAGAAAACAGAATTTCAGACCTTGAAGATAAAGTGGGAGTACTAACCAGCTCAATGGAAGAGGTTGTTAAAGCCAAAAAGATACTTGAGAGAAATATCCAAGAGATATGGGACACCCTGAAAAAGCCTAACATGCGTATTCATGGAATACCAGAGCAAGAATCTCAAAATACCACCCCTGAGGAAATTTTTCAAACGATCATCAAGGAAAACTTTCCTCATCTAAAAAAAGAGAGGCCCATCCATATACAAGAGGCATTCCGCACCCCAAACAGATACGACCAAAATAGAAGCACGCTGCGGCAAATAATAGTTAAAACACTCCACATTCAAGATAAAGAACTGGTGCTGAGAGCTTCAAGGGAGAAAAAACAAGTCACTTTTAAAGGTAAACCTATTAAAATAACAAATGACTTCTCAGTCGAAACAGTAAAAGCAAGAAGAGCTTGGAGAGACATACTTCAAGTACTGAATGAGCAAAAATGTCAACCCAGGCTGATTTACCCTGCAAAACTATCACTCATGATCGAGGGAGAAAGAAAAATTTTCCAGCACAAAGACAACTTTAAGGGATACATGGCCACCAAACCAGGCCTTCAAAAAATGCTAGAAATGATACTCAAGCGTGAAGAAAAAAACAGGCATATCCAGGAGAACAGAAGGCAAGTATAACATCATTAAAAAAGAAGCAATATACTTATAAAAGCTACTAAACATAATAAATGTCTGGAATTAACAATAGTTTCTCCATTATAACACTAAATGTTAATGGAATTAATTCACCGATCAAGAGACACAGATTGCAAACATGGATTAAAAATCACAATCCATCAATCTGCTGCCTGCAGGAAACCCATCTCACCACAAAAGATAGGCACGCTCTAAAAATAAAAGGCTGGTCAACAATTCTACAAGCTAATGGAAGCAGAAAACAGGCAGGGGTAGCCATTATGCTATCAGACAAAGTGGATTTCAAACCAAAGAAATTATAAGAGACACGGATGGATACTACATTTTAGTCACAGGTACAATTCACCAGGAAGACTTCACAATACTGAACATATATGCACCCAATACGGGCCCCTCCACATTCATTAAGAAAACCCTACAGCGTCTAAAGCAAGAAATCAATCCCCAAACGATAATTCTTGGGGACTTCAACACCGCCCTGTCAACATGGGATAGATCAACAGGTCAAAAGCTTAACAGAGACACTATGGAACTTAATCAAACCCTGAAAGAAATGGACCTTACAGATCTCTATCGAACCTTTCACCCACACACCAAAGAATACACATTTTTCTCAGCAGCACACGGAACTTTCTCCAAAATAGATCACATATTGGGCCACAAAATGAATCTACACATATACAAGAAAGTTGAAATTCTAACCTGTGCCCTATCAGACCATCACGGCCTAAAGCTGGACATCCACAACACATCAAACAAGAGAAAATACACTAACTCCTGGAAACTTAACACTATGATGCTGAATGAGACATGGATTCAGGAAGAAATTAAAAAGGAAATTCAAGATTTCCTGAAAGTGAATGATAACGAAAATACAACTTACCAAAATCTCTGGGACACAATGAAAGCTGTTCTAAGAGGTAAGTTCATAGCTCTTAATGCCTACGTCAAAAAAATGGAAACGTCAGAAATAAACAACTTAACAATGCAGCTTAAAGCTTTAGAGAAGCTAGAGCAATCTGATCCCAAAAGTAGTAGAAGAGAGGAGATTAGCAAAATAAGGGGAGAAATATCTGAAATTGAGATTAAGAAAACGATAGAAAAAATCAACCAGTCAAAAAGCTGGTTCTTTGAAAAAATCAATAAGATTGATACACCCCTAGCGAAACTAACCAAAAGCAAGAGAGAGAAAACCCAATTAACAAAATTAGAAATGAACATGGAGTTATCACTACTGATACCCAAGAAATCCAGAGAATTATAACATCATATTTCAAAAACTTATACTCTGTGAAGTTTGACAACACAAAAGAGATGGATGAATTTCTAAGTAAACACAACTTACCTAAATTGAATCAGGAAGTTGTGAATTATTTAAATAGTCCTATAACATATAAGGAAATTGAGGAAGTAATCTCGAATCTTCCCACCAAAAAATGTCCTGGACCAGATGGATTCAGCACAGAATTCTACCAGACATTTAAGGAGTTAATAACACCAATACTCCTTAAACTGTTCCATCAAATAGCAAAGGAAGGAACACTACCAAATTCCTTCTATGAAGCTAATATCGTTTTAATCCCAAAACCTAATAAAGATTCGCTTAAAAAAGAAAACTATAGGCCGATCTCCCTGATGAACACAGACGCAAAGATTCTCAACAAAGTCTTAGCAAATCGGATTCAAAAACATATTAAAAAGATCATTCATGGGGACCAAGTAGGCTTCATCCCCGGCACACAACGTTGGTTCAACATACGCAAATCAATAAATGTAATTCATCATATAAACCAGTCCAAAGTCCAAGACCACATGATACTCTCGATAGATGCAGAAAAAGCTTTTGACAAAATCCAACAGCCTTTTATGATCAAAACGCTAGAGACAGTAGGAATGGAAGGAACCTTTATCAATATAATAAAAGCTATATACAACAAGCCCACAGCAAGGATTATGCTCAATGGGGAACAATTGGAAGCATTCCCACTTCGATCAGGAACTAGACAAGGCTGTCCACTCTCACCACTTCTATTCAATATTGTACTTGAAGTCTTAGCTGAAGCCATAAGACAAGAAAGGGACATAAGAGGGATTCAAATCGGCAAGGAAGAAGTCAAGCTATCCCTATTTGCAGATGACATGATCTTATACCTGAGTGATCCCAAAAACTCCACCAGGAAGCTCCTAGAACTAATTGAGAAGTTCAGCAGGGTGGCAGGATACAAAATAAATGTGCAAAAATCAGAGGCCTTCCTATACGCCTAGAATGAAAGAAGTGAAAAAGCCTTGAGAGAAACAATACCATTTACTATAGCCCCTAAAAAATGATATACCTTGGTATAAACCTAACTAAGGAGGTAAAAGACCTTTACAATGAAAACTTTAAAACCCTAAAGAAAGAAATAGCCGAAGACACCAGAAGGTGGAAAGACCTCCCTTGTTCCTGGATTGGCAGAATCAACATTGTGAAAATGACCATCCTACCAAAGGCAATATACAGATTCAATGCTATACCAATCAAAATCCCAAAGCAATTCTTCAAAGAAGTTGACCAAACAATCTCAAAGTTCATATGGAGGCACAAAAGACCCAGGATAGCAAAAACAATCCTGAGTAACAAAAACACAGCTGGAGGTATAACCATACCAAACCTTAGTCTATACTACAAATCCATAGTTGTAAAGACAGCCTGGTATTGGCTCCAAAATAGACACACAGATCAATGGATAAGGATTGAAGACCCAGATATAAGCCCACAAAGTTACAGCCATTTGGTCTTTGACAAAGGGGCCCAAAGAATCCAATGGAAAAAGAACAGCATCTTCAACAAATGGTGCTGGCAAAACTGGATCTCCACATGCAGAAGATTAAAGCTGGACCCGTACTTGTCACCATGTACAAGACTTAATTCCAAATGGATCAAGGACCTTGATATCAGGCCAGAGACTATAAAAACCATAGTTGAAAGGATAGGGAACTCCCTCGAGCTGATTGGGCTAGGCCAACAGTTCCTAAACAGACATCCAATGGCACAGTCACTGCTACCAACTCTTAACAGTTGGGATCTTGTGAAATTAAAGAGCTTCTGTTCAGATAAAGAGATTGTAACGCGAGCTCAAAGGCAACCCACAGAATGGGAGAAAATCTTCACTAACCACATATCTGATAGAGCTCTATTGTCCAGAGTGCACAAAGAACTTAGAAAACTAAACACCAAGGAAACCAATTGCCCAATTAAAAAAATGGGCCCTGGAACTTAAAAAAACTTTACCAGGGATGAAATTAAAATGTCTAACAAATATCTGAAAAAATGCTCCACTTCTTTAGCCATCAGGGAAATGCAAATCAAAACTTCCCTGAGATATCATCTCACCCCGGTCAGGATGGCAAAAATCCACAATACTAACAACGACAAATGCTGGAGAGGATGTGGAGAGAGGGGAACTCTCCTACATTGCTGGTGGGAATGCAGGCTCATACAGCCACTCTGGCGAGCCGTCTGGAGATTCTTAAAGAAATTAAAGATTGAAATGCCATATGACCCTGCTATTCCACTTTTGGGAATAACCCCCCATACAGCAGAGGTTCACCTCGATAGCACAAGCACGACCATGTTCATAGCAGCACTGTTTACAATAGCAAAGTCATGGAATCAGCCCAAATGTCCAACAGTTGACGAGTGGATAAGGAAACTGTGGTACATCTATATAATGGAGTACTACTCAGCCATCAAAAATGATGAATTACTGGAATTTGCCGGGAAATGGATGTCATTAGAAACAATTGTATTAAGTGAAGTATCCCAGACCCAGAAAATTAAGTGCCGTATGTACTCCCTAATAGGTGGCTCCTAGTACCAAACCCACCCAGCCCACCTAGAGACAGTAATTCCAAGGATTATGAACAGGAGGGATGGGGTAGGACGGCCACACCAGAAAGAAGGAGAGAAGGGACCATGTTACAGCAGGGAAAATAGGCCTCCACCAAGGACCCAAATAAGTAATGAGACATCTGATTAAGTTCACAGACTCTTGTTCCTGATCATTTACTACTGAGGGGGAGTGATCTCACCAGAAGAGGAGGGCATATAGTCTGGCAGATAAAAAGTAACAATTTTGCAAATGGGTGATAGACCCCTCCCTCACTGTGGTTTCCCACTTTTATTACATCTACCTTGAATGTGCTTTTATCACAAGACTCTAACAGCTTTTTGTCTCTGGCCAGGGGGTAACATACAATGCCCACCAGGATGGAGTGAAGGGCATTGCAGGAGCAGCAAAACTGCAAAAGAAAATCAACAAACCACAATCCAGAACTTCAGAGACTCTATATCAACCACCTAGAACTAGGCCAGCTTAGTCTCTCCCCATCTTGAAGCTCAGGGAAATTTGCGGAAGAGGGGGCGGTAAGAGTGTAAGAGCATAAGGATGGGAGGAGCAATGATATGTAAGATACTCTATACTAGTTAGGGCTGAAGCAATCATAATTGGACTTTGCATGCCCTGCGCATTGTCCAACACACTGTTGACCTCACAAAGTCTAGCACCTGCTAAAGGCACCAAGATCCTTGGAGGCAAAGAATTGGCAGCCACAGCAGTGTTCCTATACCTAAGGGGAACACGGGAAAGGGTTCGGCAAAGGCCACTGGGTCCTTGTACGTCATCGGAGAGGAGGGCCCAGAGGAAATCAGTCCATGCACAAGAAAGGACTCTCTGGGAATTGGGGTGGGAGGCACTGGGGGATGGGGAGGGAGAGGGGTGGGGAGGGGGAGCAGGGGGTACGGGGGGAGGAGGAGGGAGGGAGGGAACTGGTGTACCTAATAAGTTTGTATGAGCTGAAATAAAAAAAAAAAAAAAACAACGGACACCTTTCCAAAAGTCTGTTTCTTGTTAGGAATTTAGTGACCACCTATGTGGTAGTCATTTACTAGCCCACGAATGTCTTAGGATGAGACTGCCCCAGATGTCTCACATCAATACCCTCAGTATTCCACCTTGAAGCACAAGAAGTGAAATCATCCTTGTCTGAGAACAAGAACAAGATATTTGCTGTCAGTTGTTCTGGATTGGATTTTCAGAGGTAGAGATACTACCAACCAAACTTCCCTTCCCCTTCCAAAGCACGAATCATGCACATGCCTTACATTAATCTACTTATACTCTGTTTGACCCTATTTATGGGGTCAGCTTTGATGTTCTCCTGGGTAATGGACCTGAGAACCACTGATTCGATTGCCTGTAAGAAAACAAAACAGGGTGAGATGAATAACTCAGGCTGAAACATTGTGCTACAAACCAGTCACAAGCCCTCAGAATCACTTTTGTCCGTGTCTGTGCCCTTCTGGCTATCACAGAGCATCAGGTGGTACCCAGTCTCAGTGGGCCAAGAGAAGATGCAGCTTTCACTCTATCATCTGTATTTTCTATCTTAATTTAAAATGTACGCAGAAGTCAGATCCCATATGCCCAACTGGGCCATGTAAACCCTCAGTCTTTCTTTTGTTGGAGGAGTTGCTGACATCTTTCTTTAAAAAAAAGAAGGGAGGGCTGGAGAGGTGGCTCAGGGGTTAAGCCTCCGCCTTGCAGGCGGAAGGTCCCGAGTTCGGATCCCAGATCCCACGTATAGACGCCAGACGGAAGCGGGGGCGGCCTGCGCTTCTGGTCCTGGTAGGGCGGAGCCTGTGAATCCCGGGGCAGAAGGAGGTGGAGGCGTCCATGGTGGTTCGCGAATTCGTCCGTGGTTCTACACACACATGCACACACACACAGACACGCGCGCGCACATACACACAGTTGAATAAATAATAATAATAAAAAAAATTTAAAAAAAAAAAAAAAAAAAGAAGGGAACTCATTTTCTGATGGGGACATGACTCAGAACAGATAAAACACTAGTGACCAAAACAATTAACCTCAGAACCCATATGATGGAATGAGAGAATCACCTTTGGGAAGTTACCCTCTGACATGTACTGTGGCATGCACATGCATGTGTGTTTGAACACCCACAATGTACACACAGATAGATAGATAGATAGATAGATAGATAGATAGATAGATAGATAGATAGATAGATAGATGATAGACAGACAGATACTTTAAAAAATAAGTTGTTAAACCTGTTCTGCTTTGTGTGGAGCTATACTAGGCTAGGCAGAATTCAAGATAAATAAAACAGATATGGTTTTCAACCATTGGAAAAATAAATGGAAGTGTGCAATAGATATGAGAAAGAACTACACAGAGACATGAGTAAATCAAGAAGAAAGGATTAAGCAACTCTAATATATCAGAGTCATACAGCTCTGTGAGTGTCATGTTCAACAGGTGAGTAGACTGATGCACAAAGGAATGAAGGGATGAAGGGAAAGAAGAAAATGGGACTGAATGAGAAAGATAGCTCTCCATGCATGTTCAGGAGCTGGGAAAATGTTTCAGGAATCTAAGACTTGCCTGTAAATCTTATGATATTCATAAAGGGATGAGAAGTGTGCTATAATTGTGTTGTGAGATAAAAATTTACATTGAACACCACATTGTTAAGAGAATTTAATGTGAAAAAAACAGTGTTGTGAGATAAAAATTACATTGAACACCACATTGTTAAGAGAATTTAATGTGAAAAAAACAGGCATTATAAAGCAAAAGCAGCTGCAATGAAAATCAAAGAGCTGGAGCAAACTGGTGTGACAAGGTGTTTGATGAGAGAAGATAAGAGGGGAGAATACAGATATCTAGTAAGGATCTTGGGAGCTGAAGGACACTTTGAGCAATTGGATTTTTTTTTTAAAGTTCCCTGGGGATTTCAAGGACCCCCGCCCTCCCAGTTTAGGAACTACAAGTATACATTATGTGACAGCTGCCAGTCAAATGAAATTATTGATTTTTTTCTTTCATTGTTCCTTCTACTAAAAGATCATGTGTTCTTTTTGTATGTGTTTATATGTTTATGTGCGTGTTTGTGCAAACATAAGAGCATTTAATGTGCACGTGGATATGGAGACCCAAAGCTGAAATTAGATATCTTCTTTGATTGCTCTCCTCTTCTACTATTAAGTCAGCTTCTCTCACTTCAAACAAGAGCTCACCAGCCAACGAGGTCAGCTACTCAGTTTGCCCTGGGGATTCCTTATCTTTGCCTCCCAAGTGCTGGGATTATTGATGAGTACCCTTCCTAACCAGCTTTTACATTCATCTTGTCCACTGAGCTGTCTTCCCACCTACATTACTCATTATTACTTATTGGATAGGTATCATATATTCCTTCATTTATTTCCATTTATTATTTCAAAACATGAGTTGTCATAGGCATACGAAATTGCAGTTCTGAATCTTGGGTTTTGACCTGTAGCGTAAAAATAGTAATACTTCAAGGCTGGTACTAAAGCTCATTTGGTAGGGTGATTACTAGCATGCCAGAAGCCCTGGGTTCAATCAGTGCCACATAATCTGAGTGTGGTGATGCACAACCCTAATCTTAGCACTCAGGAGGTGGAGGAGGATCAGAAGTTCAAGACCGGCCTGGGCTATCTGAGACTCCGTCCCAAAAAACTTTTATAACAACAATAATACTTATTATTTTGCTTTAGGGCGTTTTTTTTTTTTTTTTTTAGCAGTGTTGGCACCCCAGGACTTTGTGCATGCTCGCAAGCATCCTACCACTGGGCTACACCCTTATCCTGCGGTAAAGATAAAATGAGGCAGTGCTTATAAAGCACTAAGCACAGTACTGGGAACACAGAAAATACACAGAAACAGTGTGATTACTGTTGATCATCTTCATTATTCTGTGACAGATGAAATTGTTCCAGCTCCCACAGCTTCTCTAAGATTACAGAGGTCACTTCGTCCATTATTTGTGGATGATCCTCTTTGCCTGTATTGATCCCCTTTCAAATGCCTTCTCAATCAGGGACAGGTCTTGTTCTTCCCATTTTAAGCCTGCCTATCTGAAGTTGTAATTCCTCAAAGCTTTTTTCCCCAATAATCTCTATATAACATTACTCAGAACAATCTTTAATGATTTCAGCATTCCTTTTTTTTTAAAGGAAAAAAGAGATTTATTTGCCTTATGGTTCCAGAGGAGATACAGTCCATTATGGTAGGAAAGACATGAGTAGCTGGCAGAAGTTGGATGGATGAGGCTTAACTCATCAAGACTGAGAGAGCAACTTCCAGAATAAATGTCTATCATGGTGGGGTAACCAACATCAAGGCTCCACCTTCCTCCAGCAAGGCTCTATCTCCTAAAGGTCCATGACCTTCCCAAACAACTAAAGATTTAAGCACATGACCATGTAGGAGACAACTCACATTCAAATCATTAAAATAGTTTAAATATTGGATTCACTGATATCTAAGAAAGCTGTACACTTTTTGAAAGGGTTTACTAGCCATCTGTTCAATTTCATAGCTATTTTAATTTGATAGTTTATTTTCTAGTTCATTTGGTAGTTTCATTTAATTTGGTAGTTCTTTGTTTATTGTAGATATTAATTCTCTGTCAGAGATATAACTGGCAAATATTTTTCACATTTTGTGGGCTGACTCTTCATCTAATAGGCAAATTCCTTTGTTGTTCTGAAGTTTTTTTTAGTTTCATGAGTTCTCATTATTCAATTGATTGACTTATATCTTCCACTAATGAAGTCATAATTAGAAAGTACTTTCCTATGCCTATATATTGAAGCATATTCTTTACCTTTTCTTCTAGGAGTTTCAGAGTATCATATCAGGTCTCATCCTGAAGACCTTGATATGTTCAGAATTGAGTTTTGTATAGGGTGAATTTCATTCTTCCACATATTAACATCTAGTTTCCCTAGCAACATTTAATGAAGATGTTATCTTTTCTCTAGTATATATTTTCATTTTGTCAAAAATTAGGTTAATTGTAACTGCCTAAATTTCTTTTTTTTATTTTAATACATTTTTTATTATTATTTCAGCTCATACAAACTTAATAGGCACACCAGTTCCCTCCCTCCCTCCTCCTCCCCCCGAACCCCCTGCTCCCCCTCCCCTCACCCCTCCCTCCCCATCCCCCAGTGCCTCCCGCCCCAATTCCCAGAGAGTCCTTTCTTGTGCATGCCTGACTCTCCTCTGGGCCCACCTCTCCGATGACGTCCAAGGACCCAGTGGCATTTCCCTGAACCCTTTCCTGTGTTCCCCTTAAGCATAGGAACACTGCTGTGGCTGTCAATCCCTTGCCTCCAAGGATCTTGGTGCCTTTAGCAGATGCTAGACTTTGTGAGGTCAATAGTGTGTTGGACATTGCGCAGGGCATGCAAAGTCCAATTATGATTGCTTCGGCCCTAACTTGTGTGGAGAATCTTGCAAATCATTGCTCCTCCCATCCTTTTCCTCTTACAATCTTACCGCCCCCTCTTCCGCAAATGTCCCTGAGCTTCAGGATGGGAAGAGATTAGTCTGGCCTAGTTCTACATGGTCTATAGACTCTATAGAGTCTCTGAAGTTCTGGATTGTGGTTTGTTGATTTTCTTTTGCAGTTTTGCTCCTCCTGCAATGCCCTTCACTCCATCCTGCTGGGCACTGTATGTCACTCCCTGGCCAGAGACAAAAAGCTGCTAAACTGGAGTCTTATTATAAGAGCACATTCAAGGGTAGATGTAATAAAAGTAGGAAACCTCAGTGAGGGAGGGGTCAATCACCCATTTGCAAAATAGTTACTTTTTATCTGCTAGACTATATGCCCTCACCTTCTGTTAAGATCATACCCTCTTAGTTGTAAATGATCAGGAACAAACAGTCTGCGAACTTAACCAGGTGTCACATTACTTACTTGCAGTCCTTGATGGAGGCCTATTTTCTCTACTATAACATGGTCACTTCTCTCCTTGTTTCTGGTGTGGCCCTCCAACCCAATCCCTCCTGTTCATAATCCTTGTAATTACTGTAGGTAATACATAAATTTACCTATGAGTGTCTCAAGGTGGGCTGGGTGGGTTTGGTACTAGGAGCCACCTATTAGGGAGTACATACGGTGCTTAATTTTCTGGGTTTGGGATACTTCACTTAATATAATTGTTTCTAATGACATCCATTTCCCGGCAAATTCCAGTAATTCATCATTTTTGATAGCTGAGTAGTACTCCATTGTATAGATGTACCACTGTTTCCTTATCCACTTGTCAAATGTTGGACATTTGGGTTGATTCCATGACTTTGCTATTGTAAACAGTGCTGCTATGAACATGGTCGTGCTTGTGCTATCAAGGTGAATCTCTGTGTATGGGGGTTATTCCCAAAAGTGGAATAGCAGGGTCATATGGCATTTCAATCTTTAATTTCTTTAAGAATCTCCAGACGGCTCGCCAGAGTGGCTGTATGAGCCTGCATTCCCACCAGCAATGTAGGAGAGTTCCCCTCTCTCCACATCCTCTCCAGCATTTGTCGTTGTTTGTACTGTGGATTTTTGCCATCCTGACCAGGGTGAGATGATACCTCAGGGAAGTTTTGATTTGCATTTCCCTGATGGCTAAGGAAGTGGAGCATTTTTTAAGATATTTGTTAGACATTTCAATTTCATCCCTGGTAAAGTTTCTTTTAAGTTTCAGGGCCCATTTTTTAATTGGGCCATTGGTTTCCTTCGTGTTTAGTTTTCTAAGTTCTTTGTGCACTCTGGACAGTAGAGCTCTATCGGATGTGTGGTTAGTGAAGATTTTCTCCCATTCTGTGGGTTGCCTTTGAGCTCATGTTACAATCTCTTTATCTGAACAGAAGCTCTTTAATTTCACAAGGTCCCAACTGTTGAGAGTTGGTAGCAGTGACTGTGCCATTGGATGTCTGTTTAGGAAGTGTTGGCCTAGCCCAATCAGCTCGAGGGAGTTTCCTATCCTTTCAACTATGGTTTTTAAAGTCTCTGGCCTGATATCAAGGTCCTTGATCCATTTGGAATTAAGTCTTGTACATGGTGACAAGTACGGGTCCAGCTTTAATCTTCTGTATGTGGAGATTCAGTTTTGCCAGCACCATTTGTTAAGATGCTGTTCTTTTTCCATTGGATTCTTTGGGCCCCTTTGTCAGAGACCAAATGGCTGTAATTTTGTGGGCTTATATCTGGGTCTTCAATCCTTATCCATTGATCTATCTGTCTATTTTGGAGCCAGTACCAGGCTGTCTTTATAACTATGGATTTGTAGTATAGATTTAGGTTTGGTATGGTAATACCTTCACTAGTGTTTTTGTTACTCAGGATTGTCTTTGCTATCCTGGGTCTTTTGTGCCTCCATATGAACTTTGAGATTGCTTGGTCAACTTCTTTGAAGAATTGCTTTGGGATTTTAATTGCTATAGCATTGAATTTGTATATTGCCTTTGGTAGGATGGTCATTTTTACGATGTTGATTCTGCCAATCCAGGAACAAGGGAGGTCTTTCCACCTTCTGGTGTCTTCTGCTATTTCTTTCTTTAGGGTTTTAAAGTTTTCATTGTAAAGGTCTCTTTGGTTAGGTTTATACCAAGGTCTTTCATTTTTTTAGGGGTTATAGTAAATGGTATTGTTTCTCTCAAGGCTTTTTCACTTCTTTCATTCTGGGCATATAGGAAGGTCTCTGATTTTTGCACATTTATTTTGTATCCTGCCACCCTGCTGAACTTCTCAATTAGTTCCAGAAGCTTCCTGGTGGAGTTTTTGGGATCACTCAGGTATAAGATCATGTTATCTGCAAATAGGGATAGTTTGACTTCTTCCTTGCCGATTTGAATCCCTCTTATGTCCCTTTCTTGTCTTATGGCTTCAGCTAAGACTTCAAGTACAATATTGAATAGAAGTGATGAGAGTGGACAGCCTTGTCTAGTTCCTGATCGAAGTGGGAATGCTTCCAATTGTTCCCCATTGAGCATAATCCTTGCTGTGGGCTTGTTGTATATAGCTTTTATTATATTGATAAAGGTTCCTTCCATTCCTACTGTCTCTAGCGTTTTGATCATATAAGGCTGTTGGATCTTGTCAAAGGATTTTTCTGCATCTATCGAGAGTATCATGTGGTCTTGGTCTTTGGACTGGTTTACATGATGAATTACATTTATTGACTTGCCTATGTTGAAACCAACCTTGTGTGCCGGGGATGAAACCTACTTGGTCCCCGTGAATAATCTTTTTAATGTGTTTTTGAATCCGATTTGCTAAGACTTTGTTGAGAATCTTTGCGTCTGTTTTCATCAGAGAGATCAGCCTATAGTTTTATTTTTTAAGTGAATCTTTATTAGGTTTTGGGATTAAAACGGTATTAGCTTCGTAGAAGGAATTTGGTAGTGTTCCTTCCTTTGCTATTTGATGGAACAGTTTAAGGAGTATTGGTGTTATTAACTCCTTAAAAGTCTGGTAGAACTCTGTGCTGAATCTATCTGGTCCAGGACATTTTTTGGTGGGAAGATTTGAGATTATTTCTTCAATTTCCTTATATGTTATTGGACTATTTAAATAATTCACAACTTCCTAATTCAATTTAGGTAAGTCGTGTTTACTTAGAAATTCATCCATCTCTTTTGTGTTGTCAAACTTCACAGAGTACAAGTTTTTGAAATATGTTATAATTCTCTGGATTTCTTGTGTATCAGTAGTGATAACTCCATGTTCATTTCTAATTTTGTTAATTTGGGTTTTCTCTCTCTTGCTTTTGGTTAATTTAGCTAGGGGTGTATCAATCTTATTGATTTTTTCAAAGAACCAGCTTTTTGACTGGTTGATTTTTTCTATCGTTTTCTTAATCTCAATTTCAGATATTTCTCCCCTTATTTTGCTAATCTCCTCTCTTCTCCTACTTTTGGGATCAGATTGCTCTAGTTTCTCTAAAGCTTTAAGCTGGATTGTTAAGTCGTTTATTTCTGATGTTTCCATTTTTTGATGTAGGCATTAAGAGCTATGAACTTACCTCTTAGAACAGCTTTCATTGTGTCCCAGAGATTTTGGTAAATTGTATTTTCATTATCATTCACTTTCATGAAATCTTGAATTTCCTTTTTAATTTCTTCCTGAATCCAGTTCTCATTCAGCATCATAGTGTTAAGTTTCCAGGAGTTAGTGTATTTTCTCTTGTTTGTTGTGTTGTGGATGTCCAGCTTTAGGCCATGGTGGTCTGACAGGGCACAGGTTAGAATTTCAACTTTTTTGTATATGTGTAGATTCATTTTGTGGCCCAGTATGTGATCTATTTTGGAGAAAGTTCCATGTGCTACTGAGAAAAATGTGTATTCTTTGGTGCGTGGGTGAAAAGTTCGATAGAGATCTGTAAGGTCCATTTCATTAAGGGTTTGATTAAGGTCCAAAGTGTCTCTGTTAAGCTTTTGACCTGTTGATCTATCCCATGTTGAGAGGGCGGTGTTGAAGTCCCCAAGAATTATCGTTTGGGGGTTGATTTCTTGCTTTAGGCGCTGTAGGGTTTTCTTAATGAATGTGGAGGGGCCCGTATTGGGTGCATATATGTTCAGTATTGTGAAGTCTTCCTGATGAATTTTACCTGTGACTAAAATGTAGTATCCATCCGTGTCTCTTATAATTTTCTTTGGTTTGAAGTCCACTTTGTCTGATATCATAATTGTTACCCCTGCCTGTTTTCTGTTTCCATTAGCTTGTAGAATTGTTGACCAGCCTTTTATTTTTAGGGCATGCCTATCTTTTGTGGTGAGATGGGTTTCCTGCAGGCAGCAGATTGATGGATTGTGATTTTTAATCCAAATTTGTAATCTGGGTCTCCTGATCGGTGAGTTAATTCCATTAACATTTAGTGTTATAATGGAGAAACTATTGTTAATTCCAGACATTTATTATGTTTAGTAGTTTTTATAAGTATATTGCTCTGCTTTTAATGGTGTTATACTTGCCTTCTGTTCTCCTGGATATGCCTGTTTTTTTCTTCAAGCTTGAGTATCATTTCTAGCTTTTTTTGAAGGCCTGGTTTGATGGACATGTATCCCTTCAAGTTGTCTTTGTGCTGGAAGATTTTTCTTTCTCCCTCGATGATGACTGATAGTTTTGCAGGGTAAATCAGCCTGGATTGACATTTTTGCTCATTCAATACTTGAAGTATGTCTCTCCAAGCTCTTCTTGCTTTTACTGTTTCTTTTTCCAGCATTCCTAAGGACATATTTGTTCTTAGTTTCAGTTGGTCTTGAATTATCCACCATGTTTTGTCATGCATATTAATCAGTGTTTACAGTGATCTTTCAGATATGTGCTTATATAATCCATGATAAAGTGATAAAGCTGGGTTTGGAAAGCTGGGTGAAAACCACAATTCATTAATTAATTCATTTTTGTCAGCCAGTGTGTTACCCACAACTATTAAAGAGAAGACACATTAAATCATCTAATTGGTCAGTTTTGCAATCAAAGCTTTAGTGGAACACCATGGTAGATTCAGTGATGGGAAGCAGGAAACCTAATGCATGACCTTTGCAAGCTAGAACACTCCTGCCTCGTAGGTGATTTTGAGCCAACTCGATAGAAAATGTTCAGGTGCAAAACCAAACAGTTCTATTCCTGGAAAATCATTAGTAGTTAAGTAATTAAGCAATCCCTCACTTATTAACTTTTCTGGTTCTTTGGTCATGCTTGAGAACACCAAGACTGACTGGTAATTATATAAATTATTTCTATTCCCTGCTTAGTAATTACTCAAAAACTATATTTTTCATAAAGAATAGGTTACTTTGAAGTGAGGGAGGTAGAATGGAGCAGGGGTACAAATTTTCCCAATGAGTACTGTGTGTTCAAAAAATATACTGGGAAGCAAGTAGCAACACATGGCAGAAAAAAAAATTGACAATTTTGAAACTTTATTGATAGGCATGAACAGTTTGTCATTATAGATAGCCAGTCTTTATCATGTAAAATTGAAATAATGTCAGATATGGTGGCACTGCCCTGTAATTCTAGCACTCAGGAGACTGAAGCAGGAGGATGATGAGTGTTAGACCAGGGCTACATAGAAAGACCCTTTGTCCAAAAAAGAAAAAAAATCAAGGACAGGATAAAGCTCTGAGGCAGAGTACTTGCAATGCCCTAAGTCATTCATGTCATTTCAATCAGTAATTCTCTTAAGAACTCATCCTGACACAGATGGCTAAAATGTGTATGAAAGGACATTTGCTGCAACATTGCAATGAAAGAATAATTGCTGCAGCACTGTTTATAATAAAATAGCAAGATTTAAAAGCCTAATAAAGGCCTGAGGATGGCTCATGGGTTTGAGCCTTTGCCTCCCAAGTAGAAGAGCCTAGTTCAGATCCCCAATTTGATGTAAAAAAAATGCCAGCAGTCCTGGAAGGTGGAGCCTGGGGAAACTCTAGAGTAAAGAAGAGGAGGCACAGCAATCCAGGGTGATTCTCAAAGTCATCTCTGGGCCTCCGCAAGCATTCACACTGCCCTCTAATACACATAGACACAGAGAGATACACATGCAATAAATAAATAAACAAACAAATAAAGAAGAATAAAAGCTTAGTAATATGTGGTTGCTTAAAAATAATTTAATCAGTGCCTATGCATAAAGTAGAAGTAGAAATCATATTTTGATTATGCGTATATATTTTCTGGCATACATAGGCATGAACATACACTCACACATGCTCACACACACACACACACACACACACACACATGCACACACACACAAATACTAGAAAACCTGTCAATTTGTCCCATGTGTGGGGTAATAGGCAAAGCTTGTATGAAGACCCTGTTCCGTATTTAGTTTTACTTTGGTTACAAATTGACCTTTATTACAAGTGAGAAAGACGCTCCACTGGACAGGGCCCTGTCTCTTTCTGTCACTCTGCATAAATGCCTTGCACTGCCTTGGCGCAGCAAATGCTTGTCAATGGTTGAATGGCAACAAAATCAAGGTCAGCAACAGTGTCTGCCCAGCTTTCAGACAGTCTCTCCCGACACCAGTCACAAGTGTGGTTGCCCTTCAGTGGAAAAACATGTTCCGCCCTCCCATCAACCACCTGGCAGCAGTATTCCCCTCAGTCTTTGACACCAGTTCAACCTTGCTTCCTATGGATGCTTTTATAACCCTGGCATATATCCCTTATGTTCTCACACCTTACTTTTTTCCCTCTTTTGTCACAATACCTCTTGGAGCATAAAATGGTCCTTTGCCTGCCTTAATGGTTCATGGGAGCTCCTTCAAAGAAACAAACTAGCCTTATGAAGTTGCTACTTCTTGGCTCAGCCTACTACCAGACTCAACAAAAGCTCAATAGATGCTGGTGAGTGAGCAAGGAGATGACAGCAATTTTATCCTGGCTTTTGTTGTCTAGCTGTGACTATGCTGGGGAAAGTTTCCCCCTCTCCAAGTTCCTCTGTCGCTTGCCTGACCTTGCTTCCCACATGAGTCAAATACTATAAAGATACCTAATTCACATGACTGTACCCAAGGCATGAGACAGGGTTTAACTTTCAAAATAGCAAGACACCTAAGGGAGCCACTGCCCTTAGGTATAAAACCTTCTCATACTGAAAAGGCTATTCTACTCTACTCTGAACCCTCAACTCTGATCTTCCAGGTGCATCTGTAGCGAGTAAGCTCTGGGTCTCACAGAATACACAAATGCTCCGCAGAACTCTTTCCTCAATGACTTATTATCCACTGGTAAGTCATCCACATCCCAGCAAGTACCCAGGCCCCTGTCAGTACAGGCATCCCAGATGAACCTAGTGAGTCACACATACAAAATGACATGGAAAGTAAGAGGGAGAACTGTTTGGCAAGGAGGAAGTATACAGTGGGCAGGAGTGGGGATAGGATTGAGTAGTTATGAGTGAAACCCGTAAGTTCAATGTATTTATATATAAAAATAGCAAAGAATAAAAGAATTAAAATCCATAAATTATAAGAGCGAACAATCTCTTTTCAGTAACAGCCCTAAATATAAATGACATCAAATTAACAATAAATACATGCTGACTTGATTACAAAACCTATAGTCAGTGATCTAATGTCACCAAGAAGCACACATCACTATCAAGCCACTCAATTATCAAGAAAATAGAAACTAAAAACAAACCGTCATAGCTGTTCTGATTTCTGATAAAGACTAAACAAAAATGAATCAGGAAAATAAGAGTATTATACACTAATAAAGGCAATTAATCAAGAAGTCATAGACAATTGTAAATATAAGGCATTGAACATTAGTGTTGCCAAATTCATAAAACAAAAACTAATGGGCATAAAGGGTCAGGTTGGTCCTCATACAATAATACTGGTGACTTCAATACCCCACTGTCATCTTTAAATAAATCTTGTTAATCATCCAAACTAAAAACCACAAACATTTCATGAACTACATATACCATATATCAAATGTATTTGTCAGATATCTACAGAATATTATACCTAATAGATATGGAATATGTAATGCAGATCACATTACAGGTCACAAAGCAAGGATTAAGAAATATAAAGGAATCAAAACAATGTCTTGCATCTTATCAAATTACCCAGGAAAAACACCTAAAATTTTATTACAGGAAAAACCACACAAACACTTCTGTCATTGATAACATCAGGGAAGAAAATTTGAAATACCAAGGGCCAAATGAAAAGGAAGGGACAACTTATCAGATATGGCTGAGGCAGTTCTAAGGGTAACATTTAAATCTAAGAGTGCCTTCATTAAAAAAGAAAGGCCTCAAATAAATAACTTAATAGTGCACATGAAGGTGTTAGAAAAACAAGAAGCAAATGAATCCCAAAATCAACAGCTGGTGAGAAAACAATAGAGAACAGGACAGAAATTAAAGTAATTGAAACTGAAAAAATAGTACATAAAATCAAAGAGCTAATTCTTCAGAAGAAATAAACAAGATTGACATATTCTTCTAACTAGTCTAACCAAAAGAAAGACAAAAGAACCCAATCAATAAGTTAGAGATGAAAAGAAAACGTTATAACAGATTCCAAAAAAATTCAGAGAACCATTTGAGAATACTTTGAAGACAATTTATCCCCCACATACAAGAAAAAATCTGGAAAATCTAGAAGAAAGTGATAAATTCCTAAATGCATACAACTTGCCAAAATTCAATCAAGATATAAATAAAGTCTAATAACAAATAGTAAAAGAAAGAAAGACCCTTGCAATAAAGAAACATCTAAGATTGGATGGACCTACTGCTGAATTCTAACAAATTCTTTTAAGAAGGACTAACACCAATGCTCTTCAAACTACTCCAAAACGGAAAGAGAAGGAACATTAGCAAATTCATACATAGCTCATCATCATAAGGAGTATAAGACAAATATATGACCAGCATCATACTAAATGGGGAAAAACTAAAAGCATTTCCTCTAAAACTCAGGAAAGAACAAAGAGTATCCATTCTTTGCTCTTATTCAGTTCAAAGTCTTAGCTCTTCCAATAAGACAAAAAATAAAAGGGGATACAAACAGAAAGCGCAAACATCAAAATATTTGCAGATGACATGATCCTATACATAAAAGACTAAGGAATCCACCAGATAACTCTTAAAACTAATAAATACTTTCAAAGATGTAACAGGACACAAAAATAATATACAAAGATGGTTGGCTTTTCTATGTACCAGAAATGAACTTGCTGAGAAGAAAAAAAGTAAATCAATTTATTCATAGTTGTTTCTTAAGAATATACCTAACCAAGATGAAAGACCTGTATTCTGAAAAATTTACAATCCTAAAAAAAAGAAATTGAAGAAGACACCAGAATATAGAAAGACTTGCTATGCTTATGAACCAATATTGTGAAAGTGACTATATTATGAATGAAAATATGTAGATTTAATTTAATCCCCATCAAAATTCCAATGGCAAAATTCAAAAACCAACCTAGAAAAAAATCTTAAAATTTATATGAAATATAAGACCTGGAATATTCAAACCAATCACAAACAGAAAGAAAAATGCAGTGTATATCAAGGAGACAACCAACAGCTGTCTGTCAAGGCTCACTTGTCAGAGTGGAACACATTCCTGTTACTATAAACCAAAACGAGAATCTACGAAAAGGTAAGGAAACAGGTCACAAGGGAAGAATAAACTATGAATCTTTAGCTGGGTAGATAGCACACCAAACTGCTCTTATATTGGAAGAGCACTCAGCACTCAACCTAAAAGCCTTCTTCTACAAGAAAAGCACTTGTCAAAACTCAGAAAATAAGAGTCTGCAGACTGTTTGTCCCTAAACAGGACATATAAACCTTACCCACACCTACCCTAAGAATCATGGAATATTACAGAAGAGGGGCAGTAAAATTGTAAGAGCCCAAAGTGGGATCATGGTGGACCATGCATCATCTCCTGGACATGATATAGTCAATATATATAAGATTTTTTAACATATGTACTTACATAAGAATTGCACAGGAACTGTCTTATCAAAATCTCACCGTAATATCAGAAAGATCTCAAGAAGCTCCACACCTCTCTGAGAGACTGATGAGGACTCATGTTGCTGGGGAAATAAAGGAGGATGCATTTTTCAATGGTATAACCACTGACCTAGGCTGCTTGTTGGAGCATGAATGAGGTCAGGCATAAAGCATCACAGACTAGACGAAACTAGGGGGCCAAATAAGCAAAAAGATTTGAAAATAGGAGGGAGTCTAGCAGGGGAGATGAAGGGTTGTAAAGGGAAAAGAAAAGAATGGAATTTGAGACTAAGGGTTGAAAATATAAAGTCACTATATTCAGGTATATAACATTAAAGAATAAAATAAAAAAAGAAAAGAAAGATAAATGCAAGATACATCACAATATCTTATCTCAAGATATACTACAGACCATAATAAGAAAAATAGTATGGTACTAGTACAAAACGACATAAACCAATTAAATAGAATAGACAATTAGGAAACAAACCCAGACATCTACAGCCACCGAATCATTGCCAAAGGCATAAGAAACATGCATCAGAAATACATAGCCTTTCCAGTTTGGAAAAACTGGATTTTCACATATCTAACAATAAAAGTAGATCCATATCTCTTGTTCTGAACAAAAAAAAGATCAATTCAAAATAAAGATCTCAACGTAAAACTTGAAATTCTGAATGTATAAGAAGAAAACATGAATAAAACACTTCAAGATATGAAGTCGCATGGCCTTTCTGAACAAGACTCCAGTTTCAAAGTAAATAACTTGGTGGGGTAACAAATGGAGTTACATAAAATTAAAGGCTTCTGCACAGCCAAGAAAACAGAATGAAAAGACAGCCTGTGGATTGGTAGAGAAAGTTTACTATGTCTAACAGGGTATCAGTATCTAGGCTACACAAATAACTGCAAAAATCAAATACCAAAAGATATTCCAATCAACAAACAACCCCCCCCCCCAAGGTTTAGCACCGATCACAGGGGAGAAGGCTTCAGGCAGTAGTCTCCTTACAGGCAAGGGGTTAAACAGTGATAATAGAGTTCCGTACTAGCGGGCAGCCCAAGAAGGGGCCCCAAGCTATGCCACTGAGTCCTGAACAACTCAGGGAAATTCAGCACCCACATGTTGTGCAGGATGGGAGGGAGAAAGCAGGAAGTACCAAGAGAGGAGGGAAGGATAAGGGGTGAGAGGTAGTGGGGAGAGTGGAAAGCAGGGGAGAGTGCAATGGAGGACAACAGGGGGGAAGGTGGAAGGGAGAAAAAGGGGGTATCTATTAAGCTTGTATAACTAGGCAATTAACATCCTTAGGCACCAGAAATGCAAATCAAAACTGTTGTGGGGTTTCATCTCACTCCACTCATAATTGCTATAACCAAGAAAACAAATGACACCAGATGCTGGAGACATTGTGGGGAAAGAACAGCCCTCGTTCACTGCTAGTAGAAATGCCTAAAGCAATGCAGCATCTATAGAATCAGTACAGAGAATCCTCCCAGAACAGAATTACCATATGATTCAGCTAACCACTCAGGAGCATATACCTGAAGGATTCTAAGTTAGCGTAACTCAGAGTACTTCTGCATCATGTGTACTGGTTCACAATAGCCAAGATATAAAACCACTCTAGATTTCCATCAAGAATAAAGAAAATGCAATACATACAAAGAATGCAATTTTAATCAGCTCTAAAATGAAATTATGATATTTACAAGGAAATGAATGAAATTATATCACCATGGTAAACGACATAAGCCAGACTCAGAAAGGCAGATGTCACATTTTTCCTTATATGCAGACTCTACATTTAATATGTGTCACAAAAGCAGAACAAAGAACTATTTGTGGAAAGGAAAGATATGACAAGATGGAGAGAGAAGAGATGGGAAGGATATTGTGGGATGGATAAGAACAAAGTATAATGAGATATATAAATATAAATTTATGAAAATGAAACCTGTTGCTTTGTATGTTAATCAAACAATTAATTTTTTTAAAAAATTAGCTTTAAAAAGCTTGAAGCCAGATGACTTGAAGTTATCCTCCTAGATTATTTCTTCTAACTCCATTTAATGTGAGCAGCACATCACTCGATAGAGCAATTTATATCCTCACACTAAGTATCACATCCAAACTGTTATATCCTCAAAAGAGACTTTTTTGGGAGGGCTACAGAGGCTTCAAGGATTTCAGTACAGCCAGGGATGGCTACAACCTCTATTAAAAGGAGTTGAAAGGGACTCCATTATCTAGAAAACGGCCTAAAGAAAAATCAGAAACTCTCTGCAAAGCAACTCGCAGGCCGGCTAAAACACCAGGCTGAATAAAAATATGGAAGCCAGTCAAGAAGGAGCTCCACACTGAGAAATGACAACAGCCCAAGGCACAGCAACTCCCCAGAATCCCATAAGACTCCAGACCCTATAGTGGGCCAGGCAGGGGACACTGGGAACCACGGAGCACAGCCTTCCAAGCCCACCAAACACCTTACCACAGTCCAGGAATGCACCCAGATCAATTTTCCTTCTCCCTGCTCATTGGCTGCAAGGACATTCAAGCTGCAATAATTTAATTTCACACATCACCAGCAACTGTGTTTCATACTTGTCAGTGATTTAATGATCTGTGCTTAATTGTGCTCTAGAACTGACCAGCTTCCCGTACATTTTCCTTTCCTTTCTGCTGCTTTTTAGAGTCCTGGTCTATTGTGGGGCAACAAGCTCCAAAGACAGACAAGAGAAGAAAAATGGGCCTTGAAGCTTCTGTGTTTTGTAACATAGATGGGTAAGTTCAGCTGCCATTTCTCTTTCACACCTGATTCAGAAGGCATGCATACAAAACTTAATTATACAGAAATAATTTTTCATTTATACTTGCTCTTTATATAGAACTTTACACCAGCAGATCTTTGGACCTACTGCCTACTTCCATAGAGAACCACTCCACACTGCCGTTATTAAATCCATGTATGCGTGTTCCTTTCTCCCAATTCTGTAGCTAGGAGCAGGAAACTTCAACCAAAATGGATTTTGGGAGTTTGGAGTTTCTGGAAGTACCACTTAAAACCTAAAAGAATATCACTGGGACTATTTTATATTTTCAGAATCCTTGGAAAAATCTTATCCTCTATTCTTAAATATTACATTACAGAATTCAGATGAGTCATCTAAAATATTGCTAATGAGACATGTTATTTTATGTCTAACTTGCTTATATAGTTCTGTAATGATTATTATTCTGTTTTATTGTATTCTTATTTCATTATTAAATTTATTTTTATTATTTATTTTATTTAAATTTTTACAATGTTATATTTAATATTTATGTACCCAGTCTGTTTACATAGTTCTACGATGATTTTTATAAGTGAAATCCATGGACCTTAACTGAGTTTATGTTTCCCAAATATACCCTAAGTCTTATATATTACTGAGCTTCTGTGGACAATGTTCAGATCACACTTTGCCCCATTTTTTGAGAAGAGACTACTTTATTTTAGACAGTGTTCCCACTTTCAGGATCATCAAGAAAGATGTTCAACATGCTCTAGCCTCCAGCAGATAACTACAAGGCAGAGACAATACTTGGTACAGAAAAAAGTCAATTGCTTTAGATAAGCAAAAAAAAAAAAAAAGAAAGAAAAGAAAAGAAAAGAAAGAAAGAAATATCTAAAGGTAAACTCAAGCAAGAAAATCCTGGAAAGAAACTAAAATCTGATAAAAGAATAGTGGATGATTTTTTTTATGCCTAGTGCCTACAGCAAGTCAAAATGAGTGCCACTCAGGTGAACTGATAGAAAAGCCTTGGGAAAGAATATAGAACAGCCACGGCTGTAATGAACTCATCAGAAAAAAAAAAAAAATCCCAAAATAGGAGTAAACCAGAGAAAGAAGCCCAAAATATATACATATACTTGTCCCAAGTATCCAGATGAGTCCTAAGTTATAAATGTACTTGGTGTACTTGAAGAACCTCCATAAACTCAGTCAAACAATGGGAAAACTAAATGGACTACCAAATCTCCACAAAAGAGAAGGTTAGCTATTAATGAAACCTCAGCAGTCCACCTTCAGAGGACCAAGGAACACTTGAACACTTGGGAGTATCTACAACGAATCATTCAAAGCCTTCAGGGCCATATATGAAATTTCTTATTCTGTGAAGAAACTATCTTTAATTAAATAAAGGAAGTTTCTCTTAAAATTCACTTGAAGACAAGAAATCTTGGGACTGGAGAGGTGACTCAATGGGTAAGCCTCTGCCTCCCAAGCAGAAGGACATGAGTTCAGATCCCATGTAAAAACACCAGACAGAAATGATGGTGATGGCCTGCACTTCCAGTCCTGTAAGACTAAGCCTGGGAAATCCCAGAACAAAGCAAAAAAGAGGGAGAGCTACCCCGGATGATTCCCAAAGTCTTGGGTCTCCATAGGTGCACAAATTTTACTCTGAGGCACACAGATACAGACAGACATGCAAAAAAGAAAAAAAAACTGTACTGATGAATAGAAAGCATTAAAAGATAAATGTGGTGTGAAAAACACCACATCTAAAACAAAAAAAAAAATGCACTTCTTAGGAATTAAAATATAGAAGAATATAGAAGATATAGAAATGAACCAACCTGAAAGCATAAATATGCAAAACTTAACATAGATATTACTCAAGTCAGATGGAAAAGAGTGTAAAGAGAAGGAATTAAAAATATTTAAGATTATAGTAACTGAAAGAGCTATAAAATTTGATAAAACACTTAAAATTGCAAATTTTACAAGCTTAGTGAAGGAATGTGTATCTTCATCATAGCTAAATTGCTAAAAACCCAAAACAGTAAATTTTAAGTAAATATATTACTTTTTCTCTTTTAAAATTTTAAAAATCTCACTGGACTCATTATATATATATATATACATACATATACATAGACATATACACATGTATGTATATATGTGGAATAGGATGATAAAATATATTAATAAGCTGTACAGTTCCTGCATTTCACATGAAGTAGCACAATGTTAATCATGTGTAATAGATTATGAAAAGCTAAGACTATACTTAAATACATATGTGAAAATTCAATTGGAATCTAAAAATTATTCAAATGCCTAAAAAGAAGAAAAGGAAAAATAGAAAAACAAAGAAATAGCAGCAATAAATAATAATTCTAGTGGTAAATCCAGACATATCCATAATTTCATTATTTATAGATTAAGCAGATGTTGTCAGAATGGATTATTCTTAAAAAGACCGAGATAAAAGTCATATTCTAAACCCTATAAGAAAGCCATTTAGCAAAAGAAAAGAATCAATCTAAAGCATCAATCTAAAGTAAACAAAAGGTGGGTTAATGAAGAAAATTTTACAAGTTCCACAAACATCTGCTTTTAATTCACAATAGCATCTGTGAATTTTCAGACTTTAGGCTTCAGAACCAAATAATAGTTCACTGATTTTAGCTAACACAATAACATTGACATGCACCAACACAGCGTTCCACATTTGATATTGCCTTGACTGACAGAAAACATGAGTCTTGGGTATGTGGAAGACCCTCCCATTCCCATTACTCTCTTTTTATTTCAAACATCGCTTTTTAGGCCCAGTCATAACATGAAATGTATGTAGTACTTTTTTTAATATTTACATTCTCACAAGTTCTTCATGCTAACATTAACTACTTGAATATTACAATTTCAGTTAGATTTTGAGAGGAAAATAGATGGCTTTGTTCTGTATTTCTGACAAAATTATACCAACTGGCTTTAGCTCTCATGACTCATCTTACACTTTTCTGGGTGGCTTCAAGCTGAGCACGCCCTGGTCAACATGCCCACACAATTAATTGGAAGTACGAAGCTGTCCTCCTCTGAAACAATCCATGACGTCAAAGTGATGCTGGTGTGAAATGAAGCATGTCTGTTATTACTCTATTGATTTGAACAGCTCAACCTAAGTGCAAAATTGAATTTTTTAAAAAAAGTTAATAATGGACAGAACATAAAGATTTTTTGACTCTACTAATAGAAAAGGCACTGCTGAGTGTCAGTAGGTTATGAATAGAAGTACTCCATGACTAAGAACATGACATATCATATCATCTGAGGAGACACACATTCTAAAAGGATATTCAGAATCAGAGGTTTATTGTGTGTTGGGCAAAAATATTGAACTTATCTATATCATTGTATGGTGGCATGCCCAGCTACTCTTAGGCACAATGACTACTTTAAATGCCTTACCTTTTGTTTGAAAAAAATCAGATGAGAATGTTGAAGGAGGAGAGTGGTTTAACAATCAGTAGACTTATATAGACTTATACATAAAAATAAAAATGGGGACATACTGTTGGCATGAATGACCTATCAGTGGGTAAAATCATTGAACAAAGTAACTCTCCTTTCCTGTCTGGAGTTTACTTTCAGTAGTCTCTTAGGGAAGTGCAGTGTGTCTTAAGATTTCCCTTCTCCCATGATAAAAAGTTGAGAAGTAAAATGTTGCGCAGGTCTTATGGAAGCAGACATTTCTGCAATGAGTTCTTGCATATGGCAGCCCTGTCGTGAGCAGAGGATACTGTCTGGCAGCTCCCCTCCCAACCCTTAGATTCTTCCACAAGTTTTCCTGCGCCTTGGGATAGGGGTGATTTTGATGTTCTGGAAGTCCAAGGAGCCACACACCATAAAGTAAGAGGGATACCAACTAGACAGAAGAAAATATGTAGTGGAAAAGGAGATGATATAAGGCAGTCAAGGGTAAAAGTGACATAAATTCATTATATTCATATGCAAAGTGTGAAAGAACTAAAAAATTAATTTTCATAAAGTCAAATGTGACCAAAAAATCAAATAGCCAAGAGATACATAACATGAAAATCATTTCCTAATTTCACATACCTCCTCTACGTCCCATTTTCAACCAATTCTACATCTCAGAGGTCAAAATAGCAACAATAATTTTCGTGTTGGGGGATGGTCCAGTAACCAAAGTTCTTGCTGCACAAGAGTGAGAACCTGAGTTCTTTCTCCCAGCACCCACATAATGGTAGCATGTATCACTAACTCCAGTACTAGAGAAGCAGAAACAGGAAAATCCACTGAACTTGCTGGTCCATAATCTTGGTCAAATTAATGAACTCCAACTTTAGTAAAAGACCTGATCCCCAAAATAATGTGCACAGCAATATAAGACATCTGATGTTGGCTTCTGGACTCTACACGCAAACATGACCACACATTCACGTCTACAACACAGAGAGAGAGAGAGAGAAAGAGAGAGAGAGAGAGAGAGAGAGAGAGAGAGAATCAACAAGTTCTTCACCACCCTTCCAGAAATTTCTATATATCCATACTACCATGCTCCTCTCTTGTCTTTTCCACATTAAATTTTAATAACTTTAAACTTAGAGGGAATGCTCATTTAACCTTCACCCAAACTTGTTCACATTTTACAAATGAACAAATGTCTGAAAGAGAAGAAAAGGAGGAAAAAATATAAAAACAAAGAAATACAGCAATAAATAATTCCAGTGGTAAATCCAGACATATCCAGAATTTCATTGTTTATAGATTAAGTGGACATTGTGGCACATATGTCAACAAAAAAATTAACATTGGCATATACTTACTGTTCATTGAATCACAGGCTTTACTAAGTTTTCACTAATGTTAATTGGCTATGTCCCTTTTGTTGTTCCAAGATTCCAACTGAATGTAATTGGGAGTCTCCTTAGCCTTATCTACTCTGTTTCTTATTATGCACTCATATATATGTGTGTGTGTGATCCTGCATGTGGAACTATCTTTTGGAGTCTCCCTGTAGGTACTTCAGTAAATACATGCCCACCCATAATGTGTTAGTTGCCCATTGTTCATCAGTTTTTTTGTGTGATCCGCTGAGTTTCTCCTCTTTTCATAAGTGACTGTTGACTAGGTAGTTCTACTGTAAGCATGGCATCAGTAACCACCTCTGCTTGGAGCCCATAACTGCCATGGCTATATCATTTTTCAGTCCCACCCACAGTGAATGAGAGCTACTATTGTTTAAAGTCTTTCCAGCACTTGATGCTACCTGTGATCTGGCTTTTAAGCATTATAATAGGCATACAGTGGAATTTTCTGTGATTTTAGTATATATACTTATTTTCTATTTGCAAATCTTCTTTGGTGAAAATTCTTTTAAGGTCTTTGATCTGTGTTTTCAATCAAGTTGCTTTTCACATAGTCGAACACTAAGAGCTCTGTATATAGTCTATTATTGGTCTTTCTACAGGGTAAAGTCTTTTGCAAATTTTCTGCCCCAGATTGTGATTTTTCTTCTCAATTTGAGCATTATATTCTATAAAGTATATAATTCTACTTTAGTGAACTTCTGCTTATGAACACTTCTGTTTTGTATATTTCATGCCTTTAGTCATACAAGGAAGTCATTCCCATCCCTAAGCTGTCTAGATTTTCTAACTATATTCTAGGCTCACAGTTTTGCACATGGACCCATTTTGAGTTGATTTTTTTGGAAAAGGTGGAAGTTCTGTTGTCTAAGTTCATTATTTTGGGTGTTGAGGTTCAGTTATTTCTACACCATTTTTATAAAAGCCTATTTTCCTCATATCATTTTGTTCTTTGTCACAGATCAATTGGCTTTATTACAGGGATCTATTTCTGGGCTCTCTATTCTGTTTCATTGATCTGTTTGTCTATTCTTTGGCCAATACTATTGTGTCTTGATTACGTAAACTTGCAATGCATCTTGAAGTCAGGTAGTGACTGTCCTCCCACTTTGTTCTAGCTAATTAATGTGCTTATTATCCCGAGTCTTTTGCCTCTCATAAATATTATAGTTTGCCAAAGTCTGAAAGTGACCTGATTGGGATTGTATTGAATCCATATATCAAATTGGGAAGAACTGATATTTTGATAATGTGGAGTGTTTCTATTGGTGAGCATGGAATATATCCTTATTTCTTTGAATTCTTTCATTAGAGTCCTGTAGTTTTAATTGTATGGATCTTGTATATATTTTGTTGTATGTATACCTAAAAGCTACAATTTGAGGGTATGAATGTAACTGATACTCTTATTTTAATTTCAAATGCCTCATTCATTGCAGTGGATAGAGCAGTGATTGACCTTTGCGTATTCATTTTGTATCCTACATTCCAATTACTTACTAGTTCCAGGATGTGTTAGTTGTCAATTTTGCTTACAAGTTTGCTTGTCAATTCTTTTGGATTTTCTCCATTTGAGAACAAAGGCCATTTTATTTCTTCCTTGCCAATCTGTATAACTTTTGCTCTATTTTCTGGTCTTTGTGTAGGAGCCAGGATTTGCTGCTGGAAAGCAGTGATGAAAGGTGATTTCTGTCTGACTCCCGACCTTAGTGGAAAAGGTTCAAGTTTTTCACTAACAAGAATGCTGTTAGCTATAAAGATTTCTGTTTTGTTTTGTTTTTACGTAAGGAAATTTCTATTCCTAGTTTACTGGAAAAAATTAAAACACTTATTTATGTTTATCTTGTAGGAAGTATATGACATAGTGGGTATCATAGTGTATATGTAAATGTCAGAGGAAATTTTGCAGGGTTTGGTTTTCTCCTTCTACCATGTGAGTTCCTGGGATTGAATTTGGGTCGCCAGGCTTGGTAGTAAGCACTTTGACCCACTAATCCATCTCACTGACCCTTTAGTGAAAATATTTACTAGCAATAGATATCAGATTTTGTCAGATGCTTTTTCTATATCTTTTTTGTGATTACATGAGTTTTCTTTTCTACCATGTTAACACGATTGTATTGATTGCTTTTTCCTTTTTTAAATTTTTATTATTATTATTATTTATTCAATTGTGTGTGTGTGTGTGTGTGTGTGTGTAGAACCACAGACGAATTCGGGAACCACCATGGACCGCCTCCACCTCCTTCTTGTTTACTCTGCCCCAGGATTCACAGGCTCCGCCCTACTAGGACCAAAAGCGCAGGCCTCCCCCGCTTCCGCCTGGCGTCTATACGTGGGATCTGGGATCCAATCTCAGGACCTTCTTCCTGCAAGGCAGAGGCTTAACCCCTGAGCCACCTCTCCAGCCCCCTTGATTCCGTTTTCAAATGTTTGAATATACCTTTTTATCTTGATAATCCTTCTTGGTTGTGGTTTATAATTTTTTATAATCCATGGATGAAATCACATTACAAATACTAAATTTTTATTCTTGTATGATTTCATATATGTATATAATGGTATTGGAGCATCTTTACCCCCATTACCTCTCCTATCTTCTTCTTTTCCACTGAAACTTTTCTTCCTTCCCCAGAAAACCCCTTCCTGCTTTTTTAACCTGCTAGTTATTTGCCTGAGCATGCAAATATTTTGTTAAAGATTTTTGCATCTATGTTCATGATAGTTTTTTTTACTTTTCTCCTTTATAGTGCTTTTCACTTTGGTATAAGTGCAATGCTGACAATATAGAGTAAGTTAGATAGCATCTTTTATGCTCTACTCTTCTGAAAGAGACTGTAGAGAATGGATATAATTTTTCCATGTTTGCCAAAATTTAACTTTTAACCCATTTGGCCTTCATTACTTCTATTTTGAAAAGTTATTAATTATCAATTCACTTTCTTTAAGAGATAAATGCTTATTCAGAGTAGTTATTTCCTCACGTATGTGTTTTAGCAGATAGTGTTTAAAATAGAGTAATCAGCTATGGGTGTTGGCCTAAATGTAGGAGTAATCATTAACATTCACAAAGAGACTCCAAATGCTATCGGCTACATGTTTTCTCAGGGATTATAAAGAGGAGGGATACAAAGGGAAGAAACCATGACTTTCACTGTGACCCCTTTTGCAGAAAGGATGCCTGTCTGCTGAGACAGATGCTCTATGGAGAAGATGCCTGAAGGGACGTCTATATCACATTTGAAGAAGCAGACTTGTCTTTTTCTTCAAGAATGCCAGTCAATCAGAACTCCAGTATCCTTTCTCTACTTAGACCATTCCCTTTTATTTTTGCTTCTAGCCAAGGCCCAGCACCAGCTTGTCTCCATCCCCATTAATAAGTCTATAGCACAAAGCATACTAATGCATTCCTTCCCGACAAAGGAGCCACTCCTTCCCAGTCCCAGGTCTGCTCACTGTCACAGGCTGGTTTCAACCCTAAGAAGCATGCTATGTTAGGCAGCAACCTTTCCAATGGTCAATGAAGAATTCTCAAGCTTCTTAAACAGACATGAAGTCTGGGTACCATGCATTTTCATTGCCTTCTCCTCATAGGAAAATGAAATACCCTTCACCTCCTCTTAGACAGTAAACTGAATTTCTCCTACCATTAAAAATCTTATTTGTCATAAAATGTTCCTTCTTTGTCATTGTGCCCGAAGGTAATGCTGCAAAGGAAACAATTATTTTTAAAATAGAACAAATGAATTAAATAATACCAACTTACAAACCAATTTAAAACCAGAACAGTCCCCTATACTGTTTTTAAAGGGGTCAGCAGGTAAATTACAAACTTATTTTATCTATTTGTGCAGTGTGAATCCTCAGGATGGGAAGGGGGAAATAAAACAATACCTTTGCAACAAATAGTCTAGCTTGCTCTCCCTGGGAATTAATACATGATCATGCAGTCTACTTTCTCTGATTTATAGATCCTCATGGAAAGATCAAAGACTGGCTTAAATCTTTTATAAAACAAAATACAAAAGGGAAGGACTGATGCTGAGAATGGTGATTAGGAACTGAGCTTCCATTACCACCTCTTAAGTCAAAAACTAGCTGTTTGTATAGCCCAGGTAGCAACTCATACCCATGAACTTCAGAGAGGCATTTGCAAGGAGTTTTCCATACCTATTTAGATGGGAAATGTACTATCACTTCTCTTCTTAGTAAAGCTATCAGGAAGCACACTTTTAAAATTCTCAAGAGGCACATAATCATTCTTTCAAAATAGCAATTTGGCCATAGCAGCCATCTTCCCATTGAGCTACACAGGCCTGTGAATGGTAATGGAGATTGTTAATGTCTTTTGGTTTTTCTGTGGGTGGAGGAAACTTACCATCATATGTAATTAGCAAGAAATAGCAGAAAAAGCAAATTGCTATAGAAGCTAAACCGAGAATACATTAGCAAGCAATCTAAGTGATTCTCATTGCATCTCTTTAGGGTTGTAGAAGGTAGTGATTTTGGGGTTAAGGATATCCTATGATTGCCACAGGACTAAACAAGCAGGACTGTGCCATGGCCTCTTGATGGAGGGGAGAATCCACAAGAAAATTACAGATGCAATCTGACTTCCATGACCTTTTTATTACTGGCCAGCTCTATCAATACGCTTGATTTCTCACTTTCCCCATCAACTAGCAAAAATATGCCGGATATTAGTCATCAGATAACCTGCTGGCCCTCAAATGGAGCAGAAGTGAGGTGAGAAGCAAGGCTGCCACTAGCAAACATATGATTATGATTGATCCAAACCACGTGGCTCTGATTCCATCTCTACCCTTCTGAAGCAATACAAACAGGCTGCTGAGGTGAAGCGGCTTTCAGTAGAGCAAGGTGAGCTGGGAACAGGAAGAAAGAGAAAGAGCAGAGAGAAGAGAGAACAGAAGGACATGGCAGTAGTGGCTGGGCAATTACCGAGTGAAATTGTAATGATAGCAAAGGGACCAGCTGCATTCGACAGTTGAAGAACAACAGCGGGCCCAGCGGTGCCAGGGCCATGTGTGGCTGCCAAGCAGGTGTGGGTCCTGACTGATCCCAGCAGGAACTTCAAGCAGTCCCAGGGACCCAGCTAAAGAAACAGCTGAATGGTTCAAAACCAGTGGGATAGACAGAAGAACAAGCAAGAGACAGAAAGAGAGGAAAAGGGAGACATATATATATAGAGAGAGAGAACAAGAGAGAGAGGGAGAGGGAGAGAGAGAGAGAGAGAGAGAGACCAACCATAACTAAAGAAAGATAAATGGTAGCAAAGGGTCTCAGACTCCAGGAACTACAAAAATTCTAGCTCTGAGCATCAACAAGAACCAGGCCTGTGTGGTCAGTAGGACTGAGGTACTGGAAGATGCTGCTTGCGCGGCCGCTTGCATGCTGCCACCACTAACCACTGTCAAGCACTAAGGCAATGAAAGCTGACCAAGACTAGCACTTGAAGAGTTTCTCCTTGCCTACCCATGATTCCTATCCAGACAGAGCAGAGGAGTCCTCAGCAAACTGACTGGCTTGCATGCCCACTCTTACACCACCTTGTTTTCAGAATGCCCCTCTGTTCAATTGCTAGACCTTCTTATTTCAGGTCTACTGAGATACTGCTCCTGTGAATTCTTATAGCACTTAAGAGTGCCATCATAGTAACAACAACAGAAATTTTATGTTTTTATTGAGCATTCTTTATATGCTGGGTCTTATTCTGGCTGTTTATATAGAACTTCACTTTATCTTCACAACTATCCCAACCTATTTTACACTTGAGGAAACCATGATGGCATAGTTACTAGAAACTGGGCAGGAGCCAAGATTTGTCAACCAAAAAGTCTATACTCTTCCCCATCTCCCATCTTTCATTCCTTTTTTTTTTCATAATGTCCCAGCCTAGTATCATTTCATATCCTTTTATATATCATTCTGTGTTTTGCACAGTGGAATTCAATCCTATAGGGAATAGGAATTACTTATTCTATGTATACATACTATCTCTTTAATGTGACATGAGCATCGCCATGGATACCTACCTAATATGGAAGAAGAATGAATAAATGTGTATCTTTCTCCAAAGTTCCTCAAAGACTTTTTAAGAACAATCTCTCTGAACTGTAGTGCACGGAGAGAGGAAAGACAGAGTGACGGTGGTGTTCAGAAAGTTCCCTGGGTTGGCACTAAGTCATTTACATAGATTCACTATGATTCTCTAAAACTCTCAGTGATTATCAAGGCAGAATAGTGCCTGACACATACGTACTATCAGAGAACCCCCAGGAGAGGTAACATCACCACTACAAAAGTGATATGACTGTGGCAATCCTCATTCTCTGAGGATCCGTGATTGCACCTGCCAATCAGTGCCAGGATGAGCTTCAGTAACTTTCTGGGCTCCATTGCCAAACTTTAAATAGCTCAGTTAGATCATTGTGAACCAGTGCCAAATGAAAGTCATTTCTGAGTGACCTGCTATCAGGAGGTTACTCCATGATATGCCTTCAAAGCTTCACTTAACTATAAAATAACTTCAAATGCAGTGACAAGAGAAGAGTTCCAGCTTGTAATAAATAAAACTTGAGATGCACAAAACTTAAAGGGTGGATCAACTAGCTTAAATTCCATACCACTTTAAAGCAGTTATCACACTCTAATGGAAAAAAAAAAAAACAATCTAGTATCCAAAGAGTTTCACATCGATTCTAGCTTGTCCTTGATATAGAACTTCAGCCATGTCAACTCACTTATCACGTCTCAGTTGCCCAAACCATTCAATGAAGACTGAAAACACCTTGATTTTGAAATTACCCACAAGATATCATCTGATATTTGACAGTTCCCTTTCCTAGACCTCATTTAAATATGTACCATATGTTTTCAGAAATTCCTGGGGTATGCGTATTATTATTGTTGTAGTTGTTTCTTTTGTGCTTTGGTAGATGTTTGTTATTGTTGTTTTTAAGGCAGGGTCTCATACATACCTTGTAGCCCATTCTGGCCTTGAACTTGTCATCCTCCTGCCTTAGCCTCTCAAGTGCTGAGATCACAGTCCTGTTCCACCTGCACCTAGCTTCTCTATATTTTCAATCCTCTATCACACTACTATATGTTTCACTATCTGTCGGGCTACCAACCTAATGTTTCAGAAGAATGGAAGGGTGGGTTACTTTCAGGGTCACAGGGGAAGTCAGAAACGGTAAAGAAACAGGTTTCATCTTCTTATATTAAGACCTTCTTTTAAATAGCTTTTATCTTTGGTTAGGAGATGACCTCAAAACCCAATGCAGCCAAGGGCAGTACAGGAACACCAAAACTGAAAGCAAAAACAAACTATAATTCAGAACACCAAAGACCCTACAATGTTCACCTGGAACCAGACTAGCCAAATCCCTCCCCATCCTAAAGCTCAAGGAATCTTGAGGAAGAGGGGGCGACAAGACTGTAAGAGCCTAAAGATGGAGAGGACCACCAATAGACGAGATGCTCCACTCAAGCCTGGGATGAGGCAGCCAGGATCTTGAGTGTCAGGAAGCAAAATGGCACCTCAAAGAAAGAGCTTGAAAGAAAGGATCTAGGCTAGGTCTTGAAAAACTAGTAAATTCGTGACCAAACCATTATCTTGCAAATGAATTATTCACTGTGCTTATTATACAAGATCCCCCAGATGTTCCTCACCCTTGCCCACCTATGAGTCTCTTCTAGGAAACTTTCCATGAACTACTTCCTATATTGAGGTAGTTGTCTCTCTTCTGCCCTGTCACAAGATTGGTTTATATACGGGTATGATAAAGGCAAGCCTGTCTTTACCTGTAGCCTCCAGATCAATGGAAGTGACATCTGGGACCACAGCTCCTAACACCCACAACCGCATCCTGTACGCCACATGTTTGCTTCATATTTGGATAACTAAGTCAGTCAACCTTTGTGTTTTCTCTGATACAATTTCTTCTCCCACCAAAAGACTAATCTTGCTAAAGGAAGGGCACTTGTGACCACTAGACGAAGTCTGAAGAAGACATTATACACAACAGAGTTGACAAAGGCTCTCTTCAGCAGTGACCTAAGGTCACTTTGCCTTCTCTTAGGAATGAGCGAAATAACCCACGGCCACGTGCATTTCCTCTCAGCTTTCAATGGGGCAAGGGTCAATCCAGATAGGTAGATTATATACGACTTTAGAGAAATGTCTTCTGTTATGACTAGAACCAAAAGAAACAGAGATGGCAGTGTGGTAAGTCCAGCTTCCCACAACCTAAAAAAGGTGAGGTTGTTGCTGTATGTTGTGGTTCAAAGAACCATGTGGGCTATTTGTGAGCCTCACTGAATTATCAGTCCCCCTGAGACCTGGGCAAAAATTTAGGCTTTGTACTGTGAAGCAATCTTACACCTTTCCTAAGCTCTAATTCAATTTTCAATAGGGGGAAAATAAAAGAACAGCTGGCATTTTCCATTCATGACTCTGAATAAAACCGGAAATACTTTGTACTTCTGGGATTGGGGGTGGGGAAAGATGAGCTACTAAGCCTTAATGGGTCCTTAAACAAACAGGCTATGCAGCCACAAGAAAAGCATTTGCAAAGCTATATTTTCATTATAAAGACCTGTAGGATTTTTAAAGAACCACATGAATCCTGTTTTTTTTTTACTTGCATAAATTTTTGCAGTTAATTTTTATGAGCCGATCTCAAACTCCTGAAAAAGAGGTTTGTTAAAATCTGTCAGGATTTCAACTGCAAGGTTTAAAGAGATCTTGGAGGAAAAGACATTTTTATTTCCTTTGTCTGTTTCCTCTGCAAAGCCAAGTCATATTTGAGTAAATAATATTAAAGGACAACAAATCTTGTTTAATGGTCTGTCCATATAAAAAAAAAAAAAAAAGAGCAACCTGGAGTGACTTTCCACCGACTTCTCATGGTTAGGAACAAATTATCAAAGCCAAGTTTAATGAATTTCAGCTACACGTTTTTTGGGGGGTTTTGATAAGTGATGTTGAAACACATCATAAAACATACCAGCAGCTCATTCCCACCCCCTCACCTCCCTAAAATGCCTCATCCAATGGAGAATTGCTGTTTTTCTTCTTTGAACTGACAGAAGGTAGGAGGTAACAGCCTTTGTGAACCTGCTAAGTCCTGACTTGATCTGTGTCTATACATGCAAATTAATTAAAGCAACCCCGTTTAATTTTTTTTTCTAATTCAGTCCTATCACTGAGGAGTATCCTTAAAGTCAATTCATTGTTTAATTAATTCTATTTTTCCCTCTAGTATTCTCTGATGTTCTAAAATTATCAAGGCAGACCATATGATTCTCTTGACATATCTGGATCCAGAGAAACACAACATGAAAGAGCAAGTCCTAGAAACTGACAGAAGATGGATTTTTTTTTTTTTTTACCTCCTCAATTTTTTCTTTAGCCTAAACCCTACCCCAAAAGGAGAAGGTCAAAATGTAGCAATGTCCTGATGACTTCTGAAAAGCCTAGCCCCAGCACATACATTTCTACAGGCTCTACAAAACTCCCAAGACAGCAGTGAGTCAGGTCAGGCGACACCAGCAGAGCACAGATTCAAGAGGAAGAATGAGCTCAGAGCCAAGGCACCGGGCCACAGCATCAGGTCATCAGGAAGTTCCCTGGCTTGATTCCAATCAAAAGGTAAAGTTCAAATTCCCTTCTGTCACTTCTAGAACTTTCCATTTCCCAGCCATCATAACCTAGCTTTGCCCATCACCTCTGTCCTGGAAAACAAGTCTCAAAACATACTCTATCTGGGAACTGCTCATCATGTGGCCAGGCTGCGAAATATTTCAAGCATCTTAACCCTACAACAACACTGGTCTGCCCGATTTTTTATTTTTCTGTCCACCTTGAAGTGTGAGGACCAAAGGTAAATATCTTTTAAATCATAACATTATAACTAGAATGGCAGTAAACTTTATTTTAGGATTTGGAATGAAGGAGCTATTGCTGAGTATCTCTGAAGGATCAAAGTTTGCAGTAAGAAGTGAAAACTGATCCAAATGAAAGATTGCTCTGATCGACCACAAAGACGCAGACAAACTGTCTGGGTGAGCAGATAGCTTCTTCCATGGCAGTTAGAAAAGATAACCAAGGAGCTGGGGAGGCAGATCAGAGACCAAAGCTGAGTAAGTTAAAGGATAGGAGTTCAGATCTTCAGGTCCCATGTAAAATGCCAGCGGAATGTGGTGCCCATCCTGTAATCCCAGCCTTGGAAGGTGGAGTTTTCAAGAAGAAACGGATGGAAGAGTGACTGAAGATGATTCCCAGTATCAACTCCCAGCCTTCACATGCACACACATCATACACACACACACACACACACACACATACACGTGTGGATCTACACATAAAAACATACTACCTACATGCAGGTATCTCATACACATGAAAAATGGAAAGGAGGGAGAAAGAAAGGATAGTTTAGAAGTGGAGCATCCAGGCACCATGGGAAAACAGCCCATTCCTTCCTCCGATCTGACTGGAAGAAGTGACAGAGGGTGGAACATGCCATACATGCCCACAAGCTTCACCCCAAACATATGAATCCTGCTCATACATTTTCAAAGCTCATTTCTCCACAACTGGCTCCATTAGAATCCTGCAGTCCAAAGATTTCTGATGTAACCTACTGAGATTTTTCATCTGACAAATAAGGAGTCCCCTGTCCAGAGACATGAAGTGAATTCTCCATATTTATTGGAGATTTATGTTCCTCTCAGAATATACCGGGTCAAAAGAAAAAAATAAAGTAGCAATCTACATGACTTGGGAAAAACAGGCCATTATAATATAGTGTGTTTGGATGTTGGCCAAGCCATTAATTTCCCTGAGCCTCAGTTTTCTCATTTCTAACAACTCACCTACTTTAGGAAGCCTGCAAAGATATATTTAAAGTATTGAGCACAGTCCCAGACTGGTAGCTGGTAGGTATCAACAACAGACATCTATAGGTATTGTTGTTACTGTTAGTACTACTTCTGCTAATAGCATAATGAAATTGCTAAGCCAGGAGTCAAAAATAACTTAAATAATAAAATAAGTTTTATTATTAATAGTGTAACAATAGTATACCCACCATTGCTTGAGTATGTGCCTGGATATTTTACTAACTGCTTTAAACATATCATCTCACTCAAGTCTCCCAGTTGAGAAGCCAAAAAATTCACTCAACAGCTAATAAATGATGCTATTGGGATATGAACCTAGATGGCATACTTCAGACTCTATGCTCTTATGCTGAACAGACTATCTACAGATGAAGGAAAAATAAAGAAAATGAAATGTTTAATTTTATAAGTAAGGTCCTTGAGTCCTTTCCCTAAGTTAAAAAAATATAAAAGCTTTGTTTTATAGGGAGGTATCAATCATTTCACTTAACCAAGTCAGACTGTTATTATAAATGTTCTGGCTGAATGTGGGGTCACTCAATGTCAACTCGATATGTCTTTAACAGGGAGCTATAAGGCAGTCCTGCCATTTTAAGATTTATCTCTGGTTTACACTAAAACTGGCCGGATTTTCTATTGATTGAGTGTTTATGGTACAAAAGCTCAAGAATTGGCCGCTATTGAGTTGATGTGTCCCTGTATCTGTCAAACTTGTTGGAGTGTTATCTTCTATTTCAATGCGACTTCCCTGGCTTCCATAATAGTTGGGGTACTGCCATTAATTTCAAAACTAGTAAATGGTCTGCCTCCATTCTTCCTTGAAAAGTTTCTGAGATGTTACTTGTGTCACTTAGGCTAATTTTTTTTTACCTCATCCCTAGAGATGAGATAGGAGTTGGGGTATGCAGGAGGGATACCCCTTAGATCTCTCTCAAAAAAGTCACGTCTTCCATCAAGGGCCCCTGTGGTGTAAAATACTAGGAGGAGGGTGCCTTAGGTTGTGAAATCTGTGAGCAATCCCATTTTTCTGGAACTCCCTGACATTTGAGCCGTCCTGCTGCTGGAAGGATTCCAAGAGCACCATAAAATTAGGGCTGGTCTTGTCTGAACTGAGTCCAGATCATTTCAAAGTGACTCAAGGCAGCGAAATAAATATTGAACCTAGTTAAATGTTGCTTGAGATTATGCTTGGCACCAAGTGTCCAGCTGCTGATTTACTCTTGGGTTATGTGGGTTATTTTGAGCCCGAATGGATATGCCAGGGTGGAGTCCTTCAATGGCAGCAATTATTCCCAAGCACAGTTGCATTTCTGACACATTTAACGGAATGTAATGTACAGATTTATGAGATGGTAAAGGTGGGTGGAGCCGTCCAAGTCCTCAGTTTCGTGCCACTTGATTCAAGCCCCAATCACACTGAGTTTTCTCCATTCCCTTCCTTCCATTCCTCTCCTTGTTTACTCTTTCTTTCTTTTTCTTTCTTTCTTTCTCTTTCTTCTTTCTCTTTCTTTTCTTTCTTTCTTTTTCTTTCATTTTTCTTTCCCTTTCCTCTCTCTCTCTCCTATTTTTTAAGACAATAACTTGTAAGTTATAGATGACCAGTAGGAATTAAGAATCAGAGTCATCACCAGAAGTTGTAATGATTTGTCGCTTATCCCACCCACAGGAGAAAAGTAGATATTGGTATTTTGAAAATAAAAAATGTTAAGTGGTCAATTGCACCTTTCCTGAGCAGACTGATAGCAAAATCATCAGGCTCACATAAACTGTCTGTCTAATCTAAGCCCTGCTGAAACAACTTGGGGGTGTTTTCAGTTAGGGGCTGGTGTTGCATCGAGGACTACAGTGCTACAAGATGGAAGACATGTGCAATCCTAGCCCTGTGCCTCTCTTCCCTCTATCAAGAGAAAGATAGCCTCAAGGTCAAATTTAATGTCACCACTGACCCAAGGCTCTAGCTGGTCAGCCTTCTCCCAGCGACACTCAGTTCTAAGCTAAGAGAAGACTTTAGGGGCTGGAGAGGTGGCTCAGGGGTTAAGCCTCTACCTTGCAGGCGGAAGGTCCTGAGTTCGGATCCTAGACCCCATGTATAGACGCTGGGCGGAAGTGGGAGCAGCCTGCGTTTCTGGTCCTGGTAGGACAGAACTTGTGAATCCTGGGGCAAGAGTAAACAAGGAGGAGGTGGAGGCGGTCCATGGTGATTCCCGAGTTCGTCTGTGGTTCTATACACACACACACACATACACACACACACATACACTCACTCACTCACACACACACACACACACACACACATGCAAAATTGAATAAAAACAAAAGAGAGAAAGAGAGAAGACTTTAGAATCAGACTGATACAGGACTCCTGACTTCCATGATAGTACTTTCTGACCCAGAGCAACTGTCTTCTCTGTACTCAGGTTCCTTATCTATGCACTGGAGATGTTATAATTCCTTCCTCAAAGGGCCACAGAGTTTTTTTTTTTTATTTCCACTCATACAATCTTAACAGATACACCGGTCCCCTCCCTCTCTCCAGTCCCCCCATCCCCTGTAGCCCCCTCCCGCTCCCTCCCCATCCATCCCCCAGTGCCTCCCAGCCACGGAGTTATTATGGTGACTTACACAGAAAGTTTAGGTGAGCCGCTAGCACACAGTGAACAGTAACTGATAGCCTAAAATAGTCCCCCATTTACCAAACCACTTCTCTTTCTAAAAGGATCATGACCTTTTTGATCATAGCCTCCAGCATCTACAGACATGATTCACAGGGAAAGGTGGCTCAAAGGCCTGGCAGGGGTGAACAAATTTGGTTGGGGGCGCTGATTGAGGGGCCCACCAGATGATCAGGTAGGAAGTGACTTCCCAGGACACTTAGCTGTTTCCTGGGTTACAATGGTCAGTGACCAGGTAAGTGCAGTTTCTAAGATGAAGGCCCTACTCGAGTTTAAAGCACAGGACTTTGTTGAATGAGTCCACATCTTGAAAAGTTAGGTGCAACAGAGTACAGATTAAATCGCATTAGTAAGAAATCAATAAGGGATATGTGTTTAACAAAGCTCCAGACTTAGATTGTCTGTTTCAACAACTATTTGATCCAACTTAACTCCTGAACCCCAATTTATACACGTATAAGGTTTCATAGTTCCAACTTCCCTTCCCCTACTTTATAGTGCTTGAGCCTTTTTCCAAACTTTTCAAGGATAGCATTCCTATCACCACTGCACAAAGAGCTGATGCTCAGAAAGGTTTAAGTCCAAGGTCACTCAGGTAGTCTAGTAACCTCTTGATTTCAGGCCTTCTGACCACCTTTCATACTGCCCACTGTCAGGTCAGTTGGGGGAGAGGAACAGAAAGTGACTTCAACTATGTGTAAGAGTCACATGGAAGCCCACGATAAAGAGAAACTAACATGAAAGATAGACTTAAGAAACATAGGTCTTATTAGAGCCTAGGGCCTGGTGACCAAGGGAACTATAGTTTAGCCTTCAGTTGGGAGAGCATTAGAATACAAGCGATATCTTAAAATCAGAGAGAATAAGGAGCGAGGAAGAGATCTATGGACAGGAAGAAGTCCAAAGAAAGAGACGGAAGAGCCCCTGGGTGGGGCAGCAATCTTTTATGGCCGTCAAACATTGCTAAGGAATTGTTTTGGGAATGCTAGGGAACCAGGACACTAATGATGGGGAGTGAAAGAATGTTATCTGAAGAGACTTAGGATGTATGGTCTGTTCCTAGTAATTTCCACATTCCAGCTAGGGTGGAGGAGACTTTACAAACTGTCAAGGGCAACACCTGTCTTTATCCGCCCATAGAGAAATGGTTAACCAGGATGCTTCCCACCTGCCACCCACCACTCACCAACCCAATGTATCACTGGCTGGGAACCTAACCAATATCTAGATTCTGAAGAAGGATGAGAGTTAAACGAGAAAAATCTCTTTTAAAATCCAGTCATGGCTCTATTCCATAGACGCAAGAACTTAATGGAAAGGAAAAGAGTCCAAGAACTTCTGGGGGACTCTTCCCTTTTCCAGCTTTTGGAAACACAATTGGTATGTAGGGTAATTTATTTTGTGATCCAATGAATATAAAAACCACAGTAAATTTAATGATACTATATCCCTTAGACACAAAATCCCTAAGGCACAAAATGGTATTCTCAAAAAAGGCACAAATAAATGAGTATTTTACAACTGAAAATGATTGGTTCTTTTATACAAATTCTATGCTTACATCCACAGTGAATTAATTCCTTTTGTCCCAACACAAAATTTTAGGGATTCTCATGGCCCAACTTCTTTGTCGAATATGAAAGTCCCCAGCCTTTAAAAGGTCTGTGCTAAATAGACCACCATACCTTTACTCACAGCCTATGCTACAAAGACTGACAATGATCAATGACTCTTGGTAGCTGGGCATTGGTCATTCATTAGAGAAAGCATGACTTAAACATAGCTATGACAAGATTACCTCAAAATCAACCCCCTAGTCCTTGTTGAATCAGACCCAAAGATGTGAGTCTGGAGAACATTTGGAATGAGACAGTATCACAACCCAAAGTGCACCTCTATGACCGTGGGGAACACAGGATGGTAGTTCGGTGGGATGTCAGTTACACTGGGGAACAAGAGACACTGTACATTTAAGGATTTGATCTAAAACAGCTGCCTGCTTTCATTTTCAACCCCGACCGAGGCAGAGAAACCAAAGTCTTTCTCTAAGCCTCTCCCTACACGCCATCAACACAGCACACATATGGAGCTGACTGAAGAGATGCGTGAGGATGGCCCAGAAGCATACATTGGATTACATTTGAAGTGAACCAGAGCACACCCAATGATGTTTGTATATCCCAAGATATGATCCCATTAACCTCTATGAATGAATCAGCAGGTATTTGCCAGCAGTGTTTAAAATGCTTGGTGGGTTGGGTCAGGAAGTATCTGGCATTTTAAGTCTCAAAGTCCCAGGAGAGACTCTTGGTTGCTGCCAAGTTAAGATCCCTTGGCTTCTCTAGAGTCAATCCACTTGCAGAGCAAGGCCTCTCCTGGAAAGCCCACAGGTCTCTAGTTAGCATAAAGACCACTTCTATGGTATAGCTAGTGCAACAGAGACGACTCAGATCCTTGGGACTGGAGGCAGGTCTGAAGTGGCTGCAGTAGGAGACTCCTTCCCCTGAAGCTTCACGAACTTCTCCCCACAATGCTCCTTTTCTCTGGAGGAGGAGGAGAAAGAGGAGGAAGGACAGATGTTGAAAGGCAAACTAACAAGGCTGAATCCCAGCTATGCCCACCCACCAGGTGAACACAAACAAAACAATTACCTTCCCCAAGTCTCTGGTTCCACCTTGGCAAAATGGAATAGCACAAGTTGCCACATAGCCGATCAAGGTTGCTAAGATGGTTGATGGACAGATTTGGCTGAAGTTGAACTCAATGCCTGATCCCCAGTCAGCAGAAGTTGTGTTAGATATTATTCTCAGGGTATGCATCTCCCCTGCTCCCCATGTAGACTCAATCACTTTCTTGAGTTCCAGACTGTTCCTCCCTTCACTCTTTTAAAACCTCTTTTCATTTGTCATTTAAATAAGATCCCAAATCACAATCCACACGAGACTATATGGACAGTCTTTCAGATGCATGGGTCTTCTATGAAGCTTAGCATTCTTCAAGGGCATGTCTATAGTACTTGTCTCCAGGCAAAATGCTGCATCTGTATCATGGAGGAAAATACTGAGATAAATAGAGGCAGGATGATTTTTAAGGTCAGAAGTACATGCGTGTTCTATGGGCAGACTTTGAGAAGAAGCAATGATCACCAAGTAGAAATGCAAATATCACTCTTGGGGCACTCACTAGCCCAAGATCCTTTTGCTATAGTTGGGTCTTCAACCCCTAGAGTCCCTGACAAAGTATGACTAAGCCAAGCCGACATTTCTCTTCCCTGTGTTTTTCACGTGGCCAAGAGTTTAGGCCATTTGGACATTATCTGATAAGGCTGTTTTCTGCAGTGTTCTGGTGCCTGTGCAACTGCACCAATGAACTCTCTGTCCTTTCTCATCTCCTCATACATAATCATAATATACCCATTCCCTCCCTCTCCCCAAGTCTGAGCGAAGACTAAACAGAACACAAACTCTAAGAACCACACGTAGAAAGGTGAAGCTGGCCAAATAAAGACATGTGCACTCTAAGACGACAACTAGAGTCGGCACCCAAGTCTCTACCTCTTTGCTATCTGAAAACAGGAACCTCTTATAGATGAATGATTATGGTCCTTCTTCCTTTCTCCTCCCCAGGCCACCAGCAACAACACAACCCTATAAAAGACACATAACCAGAAAGGCTTTAGCAGAAGGTTTGGGAGATGGGGTACTCTAGAGCTGTGAAATTATGCTGTGGTTATTGTGATAGTTTCCCTGCAGCCACAAGATGCCCTGCCCAGTACCCATCAACCTTACAGCCTGTTGAGAGCTCATATTCCCAAGGGAGGACCTTGGCCTTTTGCAATGAACTTCATGCAGCCCAAAGCTCAGCCCATTTCTGCGCAGCTCTGGGCGCTTAACAAGTGCTTTTAATGATGATGCAACCCTTTCAACTTAGATTTGCCAGGGTCCCCAAGGCATCCAATATTCCCCTGAGAAGCATATATTATCTGAAGCTTTCCCTTTTGCTTAATTACATTGTACTAATGTCCTTTTTCCACTGGATTTCTCTCTGCCAACTCCCCCACCCAAGCCAGGCTTCACTGTGGGTTGGATTTACATAAAAGACCAGCGTATTATAATTGTGATGATTGATCACCGAAGTTTCCTTGGGTTTAGATTGTTTCCTAATGTGGGTCATTTTTCATCATAAAGAGTCGGCTGATAATGATGTCATTTCCATTGCTTGAATTTCAAGGCAGTGGCCACACATCACAGAGTTTAAATGACTGTCTATAGGGCAGTGAAATCGTGTCGTTATCTGTTTAAAACAGTTGCTTGCCTTACTCCTGGGGACAAAAATGAGAACGGGAGCCTCATCAAATAAGAGAGGGATGCCAGGAATCTGAGACTGCATCTGCGGCTGGGGAGGCGGAGGCGAGAAGGGAGGTGGGCTGGCAAACCTGTTTCTGTGTGAAGTTGTGCAGTAAGGAGGCATCAGAAAAAAGCCACAAAGTCATGCTTGACAGAAAATAAGCTGCACTGCCGAGATAGACTCCCGCGCCATCATTTCACTGTGACTCCACAACATCAGGAAAGAGGAGTTGAAATCACTCGTGAAGAGCTCTGGTTTCAGACCGTTTGGCCAGATGAGCCAAGGAAAATACCTTTCCTTGAGTGATCCAGCTGGACATGGAGTGAAAGGATGTTACATGTGAATTTAAAACAAAATAGCTGCAGCGCAACAGCCAGAGGCTGGCAGCTCCTAAAAGCAGCATGTGTGCTGTGCCCCAGATGGTCTAATTTCTCCAGAGTGCCATTCTCACATGGCACAACCTCTGAGAGATTCTAGAGCATCCTGCAGGTGGTAACTTACAGCTGAGCCTCAGACCCACCTTCTCCGACCTTCTTCACCTGGTCCAGTGTGTTCCTCCATCCCACAACATCTTAAAGAAAAGTTGCAAGAATAGCACAACAACATCAGCCCACTTACCTACAAACACTTATTGCCAATCATTCCCAATCACTCTACCTTACTCTTCTAAGCCAGGGTCTCTAATCAAAACCAGAGCTTGCCAATAGTCTGACTCAGCACGTTGCTGTAAGGGTGCTAGAATGACATACAGTCTGCAACAACCACCTTGCCTTTGTATGGGATCTAGGGATCCAAACTGCAGAACTTTTACTTGCAAGATAAGTACTTAAATTACTTCTCCTCAGCACTAAACTGACTTTCTTCTTCATGGCGTTGACCTGTTGCTCTTAGCAGTATCGCTGATGCTGTCAACAACTTACTACATGAAATCTGAGCTTTCTTTACGGTTTCATTTTTGTTTTTAAAAATATATTGGAAACACAGTCAGAGGACTTTGCTTGAAAGTGATTGAGTAGCTTTCTTAACGTGTCACTGAATTCAGTTATTATCTTTTTTCTTTGTGTGTGTGTGTCTGTCTATGTGTCTATGCGTATCAGTGTCCGTGTCTGTGTTGGTATGTGTGTCTGTATTTGTAGATGTGTTTATCAAAGGGCACTGTATGTACCTGCAGAGGCCCAAGAGTTACTTCAGGAATCATCCTGAATTGCTGTACCTCCTTTTTGCTTGGTTATGGGGTTTCCCACGCTCAGCCTTCCAGGCCCTGGCTGATATTCTTTTCTGGTGGGATCAGGGATCCAAACTCTGGTCCTTCTGCTATCAAGGCAGAGGCTTAGCCCCTGAGTCATCTCTCCAACACCCTTCATCTTTTTTCTATCCCTGCCATTTTAGTGGTTTTATTACTGCTGCTGCTTTGCTAAAGTAGAAAAATCATTATCCATGTTAAGCTCAAAACCAGATAAAAAGTTCTACTCAGAAAAGTTCAATTCCCTTTCTTCCCCTTGGGCTTGGCTCCCACTGACCCCTGCTGAAAACAAATTCTACTAATTTCTGGCTCATTTGTCCTGTGCCGCTTTTTGAAAAGCTGAGCAGATTCACTGGCGACTTTTAAGTCACTAACATGTGTACCCCTTTTGCAATAATTGACTTTGTAATTAAGGACTCTATGAGAAAATTCCAAAAGATAACTTCACTCCAAGAACATTCCTTCTCATTTCCTGCTTGGAGTCAGAAGAATCATCTTTGTTTCCCTTATAAGCACCAGAAAAGGTAAGCTGTAGAGAAGAGGAAGAGTGATGGAGCCCAGATCCACTGTGTGATTTAGGAGATTAAAGCAGCACGAGATTCCACCCAATGATGGTGGTTGTCTAAGCAACAATCAAGAAAACAACTAACTTGGCCTGCTTCTGATTCTCTTCACAATGTGATCCAATTAACCAGCTCAGTCATAGGATTTCTTAAACTCAACGTAAGTCTGATGTATTGCTGTATATTCTGAAACCCCCCTGGCTCCCCTTTGTTGTCAGGATAAATTCTAAACTTGCAAAATGTTCGGTAGGTTGCCCTCTCTAGTCTTGCATCACACACACACACACACACACACACACACACACACACACACACACACACACTATGGAATGCCACCGCCTGATTCTTTTCTTAGCTGTGCCATTTGCTTGGTTTTTAGCAGCCCCATTCATTACTTGAAGTACTCTTTCCTCTTTGAGCTGAGATTGAGCCAGCTAGCTAGGCTATTCACCTTCATTAATCCCATATCCTCGGACAGCATCTTGCTTGCAGGGCTCCCCACAGTTGAAATTTGGGTGATGGGTTTGCAACAAAATCTCTTTCGATTACAACTCCACGGAAAAGCATGATAGGAAACAGAATTCATGAGCTTGAACTTCCAGCCAAAGACAGGTCAAGGAAGGCTTGTGGATAGTACAAGATGGACATTAGGTCCCCGCACCTTCTCTAGAAATAGAGTAATGCTTTTGGGCTCCTTGAATGCGAGGACCAACCCCCCATACATACCTCAGTCTCCCAAGTTGTTGCTGGCTGGCTTCACTTCTATTTCCTATTTTTTCTATACCTGATCAGTAAATCAATAGTCTCCTGAGAGAGTTCTTCCTTTGACTGTTCTTGAGTCCCCAGATTATACTATGACACTATACCACCCCATTAATCTTTGACACTTAATCCAGTCTTCCAGTTGAAGACAAAGAGACACGATGGGGATTTTCAGACTGTACTTTAACGAATGGAGGGAGGATCTGCATTTGTACACATACCCCAGGTCATCTCAGTACCATGCTAAGAAACACTAACTAAGCATAAGGGTGCCTTTTCTATCACTCTTCACCCTAACTGAGCCTTCTGGAGGCTATAAATGCACTTTCTCCTAATTACTCAAAACAACCACTCCTTAGATATGCAGAGTAGAATCCAGGCAGACAAAGGCTCTCACCACTAGAGCCTCAGCTGGTCCAGACAGGAACTGCAGCTCCCTAAGAAACTCCCTGCTCCTCACCCTAATTACATCTTCCCCTGAAATAATTTATTTTGAGCTGTGAGTAATGTTATTTTACCTTCCACTCAAATAACGGACAATATTCTGCTGCCTACTCAACTCTGTTTATTCACATCAATGTAATTTTTATTAGAAAAAAGTTAGTGCTTATCTGTGCACTTCATTTGTAAAGTGTCTAGACAGTACAGTATTTAAAATTCTCTTCCCATCACCCATCTTGCAGAAAACAATTCCACTAACATCTAGCTAATCACATATTACTTTCTTCAAAATATAATAAAATCAAATTGGGCTTGACATCTGTAGAGCTGGTATAATTTATAAGAATTACTGCCAGTTGGTAGATGAATGACATCTAGGAGTTGTGGAAGGTGTTTCAGCCATTCATCATCAGCTTTTCTTGGAGGAGCTACACCTGTCCAGCTGAAACACATGACGGCTAGCTGGCGATGGAACACCATTCTCCTCTGACCACTGGGAATCAGTCAGTGTTCCCCTTCCCTTCTAAGGGTGTCAGCACCTACTTTGGCCAAAAATGCACGTGATACCGCTTGTCATGACAGTTTACTAAAAGGTCTGAGAAATCAGAAAAGAGCCTAAGAGGAGCTAAGAAATCCCAGCACAGTGAAATTTTGGAAAACAGCAGAGTACAATATACAAACCAGACCATGAGTCTTCCTGACCTATCCCACCCAGCACACACAGCAGCAAGCGCAGTGCTGGCAGGCGAGCTGCAGAGTCTCTGTTGGAACTCCACTTCTGCTCGGCCACCGGTAGGATATGATTTGGGGCAATGTGGTCTCTGCAGGCCTTTCTAATATATACAAGGAAAGAGCATTTTATTTGACAATGGTAATGATTGGCTGAGGTAATCATGTATTTGACACAAAACTGACACTCCAAAAATATGATTGTTTTGTCTCATCATGGCAAAATACATGAACAGAGTTGACTGTCTTAATTATTTTTATGAGAACACTTTCCATGGTTGAAGTTCACTAGCATCATGCATGACCATCACAGCTTTCCACATCTAGAACGTTTTCATCATGCCAAAGGGAAACTCCATTTTTATCTATAAAAAATAGAGTTTTGGCTACATTTGTGAATTTGCCCTTTATTTTTCCTTTTTCTCTTATTTCATTCTTCTATTTTGTTTCGTTTTTCTTGGTGGGTGGGATTGAACCTAGAGCCTTAGGTTTAATGGCAGTTACTCAACCACTGACGTATCACATAGTAGCTGTAGGTGTAACATAGAAAAATGTAGAATCTTACTTTAATTTTTGGGGGGAATGAGTGTGTATGTATGTGTATTGTTGTGTGTTATGCACATGTGTGCATGTGTGTTATGCACATGAGTATATGCACATATTTATGTACATACAAGGGGAGGCAAAAGCAAGATGTCATGTGACTTCCTCTATCGCTGTCTTATGCCCTAAGATCGGTTTTCTCAATGAACCAGAAGCTTATTTGGATAGACTGCCTAACTAATAAGCTCTCAGGATCTGCCTGTCTCTGCACCCAATGCTGGGGTTACAAACATGCACAGCCGTACTCAAATTTTTACAAGTGTTTTAGAGATTCAAACTTAGCACTTTATGATTATAGAGCACATGCTCTTATCATTGTGTCATCTCCCCATTTTAGCTTTGAATTTTCTTTTTCAACATCTGTATTTTAGAAGTTATTTATTGATTGTGCTCTTCATTAGAAGTCTCCAGAAGAGAAAGCTTACTCTTGGGGTTGGAGAGATTGCTGCTGTGTGTGCTGTGTGGGGCAGATCAAGGAGACTCGTGGTCTGTTTTTTTTTTATTACACATACATGTTTAACTATGAATAATGACATGGAAAATCATCATTGTTATTTAACTACAAAAATCCTCAATTACCAACACCTGAAAAACACATTCCCTAATCAAAATTGTTAACCACACTTTCATTGACTTGCCCACACCCTCAAACATCTCATCCTGATGAAATTCAGTTCCATTCTTGGACTCTTACAAATCCTCACAATTCCTAGCCATACATTATACATCTGACACTATTATAGCATTCTTATCAGTCACACACATTATTAAGGCTGTAAATTAAGACTCTACCTCAAAAGTAGGTCTTGAATTTGGATCCTAAGTCCCATGTTTAAAAAAAAAAAAAAAACAGGCAGAAAAGGTGACAGCCTGCATTTCTGGCCCTGTTGGGGCAGAGCCTGGGAAATCCCAGGATAAAGCAAAAAGGAGGTAAAAGTAATCCAGAATGATTCCTGAAGTCATTCTTGGTCCTCCACAGGGACACACAGTGCTACACACACACACACACACACACACACACACACACACACACACAAGAAAAGACAAGAAAAGACAAGAAAAGACGAAAAGAAAAGAAAAGAAAAGAAAAGAAAAGAAAAGAAAAGAAAAGAAAAGAAAAGAAAAGAAAAGAAAAGAAAAGAAAAGAAAAGAAAAAAGAGAGGGTGGGGGAGAGAATGTTTACTTTTAGAGAACAGTGGAATAAGACTCATCATACTCATTATACTCCATTCATTGTAGTTTTTCTAGGTCTAAGACATATTATAGGGACTTAGTAGTTTTATTCTTCCTATATCTTGAAATGTTGTGCTAGCTGTCATCTAGACATGATTTGTTCATTAGCCACCAGTTATTCCCATCTGTGCTTAAGAACAGTGAAATAGTAACAAATAGAAAAATTGTGAAATAATCTAAAACACTTATGTAATAATGAAATAAATTGTCACCAGGATGTCACTCTTTTGTTTTTCTGTTGTTCTGCTCCAAGTTTCACCACATCAGTTCAGGAGGCTTAAAAGAAGATGAAACACACCACCTTTGTGGGATTCTTTTCAACTTTTAGTGGGGATAGGTGAATTCACAATATTTGTATATTTCATGGAAAAATAATTCATTTACAGAAGTATATATAGCACAGTTACTAGACAAAGCACACCATTGATGCAGAAATTTTATATAAGCCAAATCTCAGGCTAGGAGCTTTTAATTGGTGACATGTTAAATAAACTTTCAAATTCCAATTGCTAAGGTAATACCTTTATTCAACAGACCAAAAATATAATATGGTGCTCTGGACAAGACATTCACTCAATAGAGAGAATTGCATGCAACATCATGATGAGAAATTGAACCACCTTCCTTACTGAAAAGACATGTGACAATATTCTTCTCTATGTGCAAGGAAACTCTCTTGACCTGGGTCATAAGTGGACAAGGTAAACATGCACAGAAAGATGAATGCGACAATATAGACAACGTAGAAGTCAAAAAAACAATTGATTTAACAGTTTGAATGATATAAACATATAAATATAAATAAAAAGTATTTTCCAAATATAAAACAAAGATGTCTATCTCTCTTACTTGAAAGTTTCTCAGAAGGATTATATCCAGATGATGTAACTACAAGAAGCTAAAATCAAAAATAAGAGATGTGTCTAAAAACAGGGAATTAGTATTTATAATAAAGTATAGATTTCAGAATCATGTGTGACTAATGATGATTAGTCAAAGGCAGTTGCCCACTTTGTATACATGTTAATCTAAGGAAGTGTGCAATTAAAAATAAAAGAAAATTGCAGTTAAAAAAAAGTTTGTAGCCTCGTGAGGGAGGAGAGGGAGTAAGAATTCTGAGGTCAAGTTCAAGTCTTTATGTATTTAAAATAAAATCAAACTGGAATGTTCTTTGTTTAAACTTCTATCAAAATTTCTAAAAAGTTTGCTTTAAATACTGCCTTTACTTCTGATAATTATCCATAAGACAAGTCATAAATAAAAGAACAATGAAAGGGTCCATTGGACGCAAATGGTAAATAGTAAGAACTGTTATTAAAATTCTAAGGATTAAAGATTCAAAGTTTGTTGTGATTATCACCGTCACCATCATCAGTGTCCATGAATGGCCAGGTTTTTATTCTGAGAAACAGACCACATCCTTTGTTTCATGGAAAGGCAAGGACTCCTTGGCACCAGCAGGTTTGAGGTATCCTGTTGCCACCCTCAACAAAGAAGAGCATCATTGTACCTTCCCACTGTTGTGCTAAATAAACCAAAGACAGACCTGCAGACCTAATGTGACCAGCTGCATGTGAGCCTGCTTCCTGGAACATATATGACACACAATTCTGACCACCACCAATTTCCACTGACTCACACTGGCAGCTCTTCAAAGACATGATACAGCCCCCCCATGTTTTTGAGGGGGCTCAGCATTTAAAAGAAGAAAAGGAAATATAGGAGATGATGCCCACGTGAGTTGGAAAGATGAAAGAAGCTATGGGAAGGGATCATCTAGCTAGAGGGGAAAAAACAGTCTACTCAAGAACATGATACAAGGGCTGGACAGGTGGCTCCAGGGTTAAGCCTCTGCCTTGCAGGCGGATCCTAGACCCCACATATAGACGCCGGGCGGAAGCAGGGGCGGCCTGCGTTTGTGGTCCTGGTAGGGTGAAGCCTGTGAATCCCAGGGCAGAGTAAACAAGGAGAAGGTGGTGGAGGCGGTCCATGGTGGTTCTGCACACACACACTTACATACACATACACATACATGCACAATTGAATAATAAAAAAAAGAACATGATACAGAGCTGGAGAGATGGCAGGTGGGGGGGAAGGGTTAAAGTACTTACCACACAAGCATGATGGCCGGAGTTTAGAGTCCCAGCAGCCATGGCAATGCATGGCGTAGGAAAGGAAGGTAGATAAAGACAGGGATCCCTAGAGCAAGTCAGCTGGGTAGACTAGCCAAATTGGTGATCTTTAAGTTCAAAGGATAGTATGATCCACACACCTGTGAATACTCATGCATGACACACATACACACAGACATTCACACACATGTGATACACATTTTAAAAAACACCATACAACTGGAAATCAAAAGGATATCAAGGAAGTTCAAAAAAACAAAATGCAAAGGAGAAAATTACTCTACCAACTTTAAAGAGATAAATCTAAGAAAGCAAATAAAGGAGAAAAGTCAGAGCTTTGGATTTTTCTATGTATAATTTTATGAATTAGTAATGAATATATAGCATCTCCCCATATTTGTCCAACGTAAAGAACTTACTAACCATAATAGCAATCATGAATGGAAAGAGAAATGACTGCCAGACTTGAACTGCTCCCCTGAAGACAGATATTCAGGTAACAGACAAAGGATCCGCGGAAAGCATGCCTTTGAAGGCCATGTCTGGACTGGGAGAAAGTAAACTACATTTCCTTGGTCTCGCTCATCTCACCTAGGATAACACAAGAGTAAGAACAACAAATCCTCAAGCAGGGTGCACAGTTTGAATCCTAGCTCTGCATTTAATGAAATCTAAGCTAAACTTCACCATCTATGAAGTGGAGTGAATGCGAATGGTGGAGACACTAGTAGCCATTTGTTTAGGGTATCTTCTGTTTGTGCCTACAGATCCTACTATGCTCTCCTCTAGCCTTACCCCTGTCCCAGGTAAAGATCCAATACAAAATTCCTCTGTAGTTTTCTGGTTGTTTCCAACAGCCTCTTCTGGCTCCAACAGTCTCTTGTTTCAGCAGAGCATTGGAGAAGGGCCTGGGCTTGTTGCTATCTGACTGGTTTTGTTGCTTAGCTCCAGGTTGCTGCCATTTTCAGGGTCATAATTACTCCTTCCTTCTGGATTCTAGAAACTCCACTCTGCCCTCAACGCTTCAGACCTAAAGGTGACAACAGAATTCTGCATATATTTTGCAGATTGCTAACCCTACTGTTGCTTTGCAAGCAGGCCACCCATCTACTGTCCTCCCACCAGACTCCATATTTTGCTGGGGTCTCAGCAATCTCAGGATTGCAGAGAGATTTAAAAAGTTCACTTAACAATCTTACAATGATTCTTTTAAATTCTTTTAAATTCACTTATCTTTTCTAACTATGGCTACTTGTAGTCAGTTCTTCCTCTAGTTCTTTAACACAAGAAACCACAAACTTATCTATAACTACTTCCTGGGGATTAAATAGCTAAGGCTATTTTGAGCTGTATAGTCTGCAGCAACTGTTCAACTCTGCCCTTGTAGAACAAAAGCAACCATCAACAGCAGCAGGCAAATGAATATGCATGGCCGTATTCCTATACCATTTTATTTCTAAACACTGAAATTTGAATTTCATATAATTTTCATAGGTCATGAAATATTATCTTTCTTTGATTATGTTTCAGCTAAATGAAAACATAAAAAGCATTCTTAGCTCTCAAGCCAAGCAGTGGGCAAGACTTGGCCTACGGGCTACTGTATACCAACCCACAACCCCTGCCTTAATCGTTTCAAAACAGCATTTCTGTGGCACTAGAGACTTTTTATGCACAGAATTATTATTCTATATTTTTACGATTTCCTTTTTTTTTTTTTTTAGAAAACTTTACTAACCCGTTCTGTGAGACCAAAGCATGCTTACTTTCTCCCAGGATCTTTGCCAACTGGCTTCACAAGCCACGTTCAAGCCGTTCTCCTCTACAGCACCTTCCATAGGCAGCATCCTGGAAGCCATTCCAGCACTTTTCCTCTGGGAAAAGGCACATCCAAAACAAGCCTTATGTTATTCACTCTGGAAATAACAAGAAATCCAGTGTATTTGGACAAAAACTACCCTCAGTTGAATTTGGAAGGGATGGGGTTCCTTTTCTGCAAGGCGATCGTACCTACCCTGAGCTTGCACATGTTTGGGTCTTTTACCAACCCTCTTACTCCCTCTTCCTTCTCTTCTTTAGGACCATCTGGTCATTCTGCAAAAGTATCGATCAGTGCTAAATAGTGTTTCACTTTCACTATCTAATGCACAACTTTTAAAGCCAAAGAATTCTTGTATCTTAACAAGTCTTTTCAAAATAATTCCTGATCAGCGCAATGTTTTGAATCCTAGTTACATGTTGGAATCACCCAGAAAGCATTTTTAAATGTGATGAACAGGACCCAGTCTACAATGATTAAAATGTATCTCTACTTTTTTGAAGCTATCCAGACAATTCTGGTGCAGGGTCCTTATTAAAGATTGTAGAATGAAAAGGAATGGCCAGAGAATAGAGGGGGATCAGAGATCATGACATGGCCTCGTTTAATTTTGCTTGTTCTCCCATGCAAAAGTTTGATAAAGGAAAGTGGGACTGGAAATGAACATATCTATGCACCTGAATTGTATTTGAATCCTATTAATTGCTTTCTAGTCTTTTATCCATTTGTCCAACATTATTCATTAAGCTGCTACTTTGTGTTGGGCACTGTGCTAAACACTGCAGAATCAAAGATGAAAAGATTGATTTAATCTCCACCTTCATGGAGAGGAAAGGAATGGGAAGAACAGGGTGACTAGTTAGACAATTGTTTTGTTTTGTTTTGTTTTGTTTTTACAATAATTATGGAAAGTCTCGTGAAACTCGAGGTGCACCTTCTGGGGAATCTCAGTTGATTTGAAGAGACCAGGGAAAGCTCCCTCGAAGATCTAATGCTTCACTACGGTGTGAAGGATCAATAAGAATTATAAGAACCTGAGAATGGAGACCATAGGGGGAAGTGTGCCCTGTGATGGATGCTTAGGTACAGAGAGCTATGGAAGAACTGAGGAACTGCATCATTGGTGAATTTCAGAGAGTGAGAGGAGGATGGAAAGATAGATGAGGATCAGAACAGGCCAGGAGGGGTCTTTCTGTGACAGAGTACATGGTTGTTTTTTTCTGCGCTTCATTAACAGTCTTGTTTGACACACTTATCCCCAGGCACATGGTTTCACTGAGAAGAGGTAAGGCCAACACTCAAACTCACTTCTGTCCAGTTCCAAAGTCATCGTCCTTGGGGTGGCTCTGTCTCCTTTTGTGCTGCTCTCTGTCTTCAAGGTGAGCTTTACACTGGAATAGAATTTTAAATCTGATTTGGGTTTCTAAGGGGAATCACTCAGAAACGAAGAAAGTATGCTTACATATGAATAGGGAGGAACAAAAAAAGTAACTGGAAAACATAAAAAATACTGACCTCAGGAGAAATGATCATCCTTGTGAAGGAGACCACTTGAACCTCCCAAGACTTCCTATCACCAGTCCTTTCAGAGTTCCACTGAGGAGTCATTCATAGGCTCATTTATCTGGTATTTATTGAGCACTTAAACATCACATACTACAGACATAGATAAAAACACAATACCTCCACACTCACAGGACTTACCATTCATTTTTTAGAAGAGAAAAAGAAAGTAATGTGCTCAGTCAATTTCAAAGTCAGAAATGCTTAAAGACGAATTAGAGACAACAAAGTTATATTTTGCCCTTGATATTGATGTCTATCAGATTAATTCTTCTGCTTCACTCTGCCACCCCAATGACTTTGAAGATAACTACATCTCTATCCCTCCATCCCACCAAAATCAAGATTAATAAAAACTGCTAGATTTTTTTTACAACAAATAAGAGACTACTATATTGTGACTAAAATTTAAGCAGTGGACTATGCTATTCTAGAATGTGATCAATGAGTGAAAAAAATGTGAAAATCTTCAAAAATTAATTCTGAGCCTATTCTAAAATTAACAACATATATGAGGCTAATCCAGTCCTCCCATAGATGGTTTACAGAAAGCTAAGTTCAGTCCTCAAAGTAATGGTGAGTATAAGAGATATAAAATGAACAGATCAAAAAAAATTCATTAAAATCCTGAAATAAAACTAAAATATCTATAGCCGATGGTATGGATAATAGACAGTTAAATGTCTGACAAAGGTAGTGATGATTATATCAGCATACCTGTCCCCCAAAGTGAAAGTTCTAAATTCTTTCCCACACATGGCTTGGGGAGGTAGCAGAATGGGAAGCTCTTGCTAACTTCTAAACACATGTACATATATGCTGCACAACACTTGTGCATGCATATATGGGAGGTATACATCCTCCTTCCTCTCATAGGAATGATTTTTTTTCTTTATATCCACAATATCTGCTAGAACTTGGCAAAAGAGACCCATAAATTGAAGTCATTGCATCATGAAGACATCTTCTAATATGTTCCCCCAAGTTAGCATCCAAAATGCCTCAGAGTGCTTTGTGCTTTGTGGAGGCCACTGTGAATGGAGAGGGGAACCTAAGAACAGTGCTGTCCTGCTCTCTGTCGAGAATCTTCAGGACCATTATGCATCACATTTCTGCAGCCATCCTTTCCTCAAGTGAGATGCCAAAATGGGCACTATAAGAACTTCACCTTAAAGGAAAACACATCTCGACTACACAGTGTCTAGTGCTCCACCCCCTCCAAATTTATCCCATGACGACAATACAAAGTCCTTCTCCTTTCTAGTCTTCCAACATTAAGACCCTGAATTCCATCTGCCAATTGAGTCTCTTCCCTAGATTTGCGCATTCTAACCTTAGGATGATTGAGTGGAACAAAAAGATTAATTTCAATAGATATAACTATCAAGGATAGCATATTACTAGTCCTGAATCTGCTTCTCCTGTCTACGGTGATGAATGTGGTTGCTAAGTTCTCAACCGTCTTTGATGTAGAACTCTAAGTTCTGGGCTCTGTTCTCAAGTACTTGCCTGGATGAAGGACTTTAGCATCACCTGGGAGCTTGGCAAAGAACCAGAGACCCAGGTCCCACTCCAGATCTGCGGAGTCAAAATCTGCATTTCAATACTATTCCCCAGGTGATTTCATGGATATGTACATTAGATAATGTTCTTCTAAAGTGCAGTGCTCTTATCGCAACCCTGGAATCAGGTTACAGTGTTATTAAGTATATTGACTATGCCAGTAGAATAGCATTAGATGGAGAGATGGAAATTGTGAGCCTTATTGTTACTATTTACAACTTAATGGAATTTATGTTCTTTATATGAGGTACTTAGAGATGAAAAGAAACTATATATAGCACACTGTGTGTGTGTGTGTGTGTGTGTGTGTGTGTGTGTGTGTGTGCGTGATATGCCAGAAAAGTTCAAAGAAAGAAAGAGTTTGATGTAGGAGTATCACAGAGAAAGCAGGAACTGGAGCAAGGGTAAGTGGGTGAGGTCTTGCTAACATACAACAACAAGGGAAATTTTCTAAACCTAAACTGATGTCTTGAGTTTTCGAGCAGCATTTACGAGCCATGTGAACCTTAACAAATCATTTAGCTTCTCTGAATATTAGCAAAGCTGAAAGAGAGACAAAGTTGGTGTCGGACGGACCCGCTTTCAGTTCCAGCTAGCCAGCATCGCCTTGGAGCAGGTGCTTTTCCCTCCTGAGCCTCAAAGTCTTATCAAAACATGAACTAGTACCTCAGATTTCATGCTGTGAGAAACTGGGGCAACAACATCTGCAGCACACTGGATGGATGTGGCCTTCAGTTTTAAGGGTCAGCTTAGCAACTGAGAACTAGTGGTCAGGCACACCTACGAATAATTCTTTCGTTACTACTCTGAGCAATCCTGTAGGAGATCATCTAAAGAATATGAGAAGTCCCGGTCCATTAGGTGAGATCACTCCCTGAGCAGGCAAATAAAGAAAGATCTGGTTGGAATTTGACAGACTGACAAGCTAGAAAATGTGCTTGATTCCTTGCCCACCTCTCACTTTTTCTATGGATAAGGTGTGGCCAGTTGCTTCAGCTCCTGACAGGCTGACATCACTCTCTTACTATAATGGACCGCAACCTGAAATCAGAAGTTGCTATACCCTTTGTTCCCCTGAGTTGTTTGGGCCATGCATCCATTACAGCAAGAGAAATATGAAACTAAGACAGTGAGAATCCCATATTAATCTATATTGTCTCTTCTTTCCATCTCACAGAGTGACTTAGATAAATGGTTAAATCTGGATCCCAGCTGTCAAGGAAATACAAATGAGGAAAGACCTAGAGAATCAGGCCTGGTGGGAAAAAAAAAATAGAATCATCATAAAAACAAGAAACTGTATTTTCAGAAGACCAGTGAGGTAGCACTAGTCCGGAATAAACTGTCAAGCTCTCAGAAAAGAGCACTGTATGAGAGACCTATGCCGGCTTCTGCGAATCAATAACTGCATCTGTTCCATCACAAGTCATTTGCTCTCAGCTCCATGGTCTGCACGTCATCTGTGCTTCCCTGTGGATTTGGGGCTGGATCTCTTGCCAAGTGACCGCAACGTGCGAGGCTATCAGGCTTGACCAAGGCAGGAAAAGGAGAAACTAAGATGTTCATCCTTCCTCTTCTGGCGGCATCATGAGGTACTGCTTCTCCTGCAGACTTCAACACACGACTCCCAGCTTCCAGCTCTGCCTGGAGCCCAGGCTCTGGTTCTGGTGACACCACCCCCCACAGGCACTCCATCCATCCTAAGGCTGAAACAGCCTCCTACCATTGCTGAACTCTGGGCCCTCCACATCTTCTCTTTGGGGTCTCAATTATAGTGGTAACCAGTTTCCCTTAGCATATTCCTTCTATATAAATACCAAAGATGGCTTATATTTCCTAACTAGCCTTTAACTGGCATAGCACATAAATTAAAACATATTTATAATCATTTTGTATATATCAGTATGCAATGGTCTATGATCACCATGAATAGCTCCGTATCTTAAAAAACATACAAATTCAAATGCTATAATGACTTATCTTCCAGTGAAAAAGAGAAGAGGAATTTGGCTCAAAATTCTCCCACCAAAATATATCTCAGATTTGCTAACAGTGAATAATAATTAATCTGTAAATATGACTCAAATTTGAGTATTTGCATAGGTGATCTAGAAAGGCTAATAAAAATGCAGAAATAGTTTCCACAAGTACAATCTGTAACATATTTCACAAACTCCCCCAAGTAAAGGATTAACCACAACCAAAATCAGGCAGGTAGAGAATACGGGTAGAATAAGATGAACCTCCCAGAAAACTTATCTCTGGGGATAGGGACATGGCCCTTGATTAAAGTACTTGTCACTTCAAGACATGAGTTAAAATTCAAAGAACGCACATAAAGGGGTCATAGCAGCAAGCATCTGTAACCTCACTGCCCCCATGGTGAGCTAGGAGGTAGAGATGGGAGAATCCCCAGAAACTCACAGGACACCTAACCTGGCTACACAGCACAGAAGTACATAGCAAAGATCTTCTTCTAAAAGAATCAACACTCAAGGTTGTCCTCTGACCTATGCATACACACCGTGGCACACACGTGCCCTCTCACACATGCGTGCATACACTTCATGTGTACATACACACAAAAATAAGTCAACAAAATAAATACATAGATAGCTAGATCATAATTACAGAATCAGATACTGCTCTAAAATACACACTTGTATAAGTAAAAGGAAGTAATCACAGATACTACATTGATAGGAAAGGAAAAAAGGAAAGAATAAAGCAAAGGAGACCACAGAGTGACTGGTATGGAACTCGGTGCAGATTAGATGCAGTTTTCTAGATGCAAGCTTAGATGTCATTTTGAGATTTAACAAAAGTAAAAGGCCTGATAATCATGAGTGTTATGTATAAATTCTCTGTGTCCTTATTGTTTTAAAAGATAGTCTCTCTCCAATCTCCAATCACTCCTGCCAATTTCTACAGTATTGATTGTTCCAAAATCAACAATGCCTCACCAATTTTGCATACCTCCATAACAAAAATAAGAAAAACATTAGAAGTGGTAAGAACTTAAGGAAATCACAGCTGAAAGCTAATGAGCTGTAGGCCATGATGGACAAAGCGAATTACAAGAACCAGATTGGCAAGGCAATCATGTTCCCAACAGGCCCAGGGAAAATCAGGCATATTGTGTGGGACAAACAAAGTCCAATTAGAGGATAGATTTCTGCATTGACCTAATTATCGAGTGTCCAGCTCTCATTTTTATGGACTAAATCCAGCCAAGCAAGTAAAATAAATTCTTAGAGACGAAGCTGCTCTTTCTAATAACAAAAATTACTTCCTTTATTTCTCCATGAAGCCCCAGATGGTCAAAAAAATTAAATCCTGGCATACTATTTTTTTGTTCAGTTCAAACCTTAAATAGAAACTCTATGAGGATAATATTGTCTTGTACAGGTTCACACAGGCTGTTTCCATGTGGTCAAGTCGACTTATTTGAAAAAAATGGAACTCTGAAAGAACAAGAACTTTCAACTTTGAAAGGACAAAGCACCAACCAGAAAAATCGTTTGCTTCCGAGCAGATTATTAGTGGGCGGAAGAGTGAGGATTAAAGATAAATACTCAGAGCTTTTGCTAAACTGAGCCGTTATGATCTAAGTGTTCATGAGAAGCCATTTTCAAATTTAAAAGCGGGTGGGAGAGAAGCAACTATAGTCAACTGTAATATAGTAAGGATCTGCCACATGATCTAATTACAGCAATGAAAGCAACCCAGGAATTATGTGGTCTATTCAAGCCTGCCAGGAGCATGAACAAAGAATATAATTATACATCAAGCTTGTTGATTAAACAATTACTATTTAAAGCAGATATAGATTTAAAATTAATTTGCTTCTGCAGTCTGAGGATTTGGGGACTGAGATAAACAGTGTTTGAAGTTTAATTATCCGTGTGTAAGATGAAGGGGCTCATTTCAATTTGGTTAACTCTGCAGAACATTTCGGATGGTATAAAAGGAAGCATCCAACTTCACTGCAAGTCCCAGCATCGCTGAAATGTGTGATTAAAGAGAGCAAGAAGACTCACACAGCCTAATCCCCACAGAAAAGGAGAGAGCACAGGAACGTTGTACAACCACATATTAATATTCAAATGAGCATTAGTTTGAAGTTTACCTAGAGAGAAAGCGTACTATCTCCAAAAGAGCAGAAGGCGGCCAAGCATACAACACCAGTCCCAACAAAGGGACACCGGGGGACTAGACCCCTTCACACAGCACTGAGCAACAAGATACCTACTTGCTATTTCCTCTGAATAGAGTGATTCTTATTAGAGGCCACATGTGCCGTGTCCTGGGGCAGAGCTTCGGGGTTGAAGGTTAAGCAGAGTGAAGGAGTAAACTGCAATTGGCCTGAGACAATAGAGACTTGAAAATTCCAAAGCTAACAAGTGATTGTTAAGATGTCTGGAATCGAGTCTGTGTTCACATGCAGAGATCAAAGCATGATGGTTGCATATCCAGCCCTCAAGCACAGTTCACCAGCTCCACAAAGGACACATGTGCCTGACCCAGTCATGCATGAAACCCCAAGCCTCACCCCTGGAAGATGCTGCAGAGAGTCATGGGGTAGCGCAGAGAAGACCTGGAAAAGGTCAAGTTTAAATCCCAGCTCCATCATATTTTACTAAATGTCTGCAAAGCATTTGGCTCCCACTGTTCTCTCTACAAATGCCAAGCAGAACCCATTACCTCTTCTCTGGATAATCTCGAATATTAAATATGATAGAGGAAAATTAAGTGTATCCTTTCTCTACTCAGAATCTCTCAGTGGAGCATTTTGCATTCTGGGTGAAGGCTAATCTTCTTACGGTGGCCTGCTCGCCACTCGACCTTTTCTTGCACACTCCAGTCAAATCCTGTCTCCATTCCGGTCACAAGACTTTCTCTCAGCTTTCTACTTCCTCTCTGCTTCAGTCTATCAATTTGATTTTCTCTCTGTCGTGGAGCACGTTGTTCTTCCCTTCTTCAAGCACCTGACATCACCTTCAGATCTCACATTAAGCTCTCTTAGGTAGTGGTTAAACCTTGCATTTGGAAAACAAGTGTCTAGATTCAAAACATAAACTCTTCCATTCACTGTTGGCTTCCCTTTGCCCACCTAGACTCACTTTGCAAAGTATACAGCACACAGCTGTTATAAGGACCTGTGAATTAGTACATACATGGCGATCCTAGAGAACCAAGCCTCCAGCTCATGGGGAGCCCTGGAATCTGCTCTTATCAGGGACTGCAAAGGCTGGAATGGCCCCAAAGGCTGATAAATCAGAGATCTGTTCCCCAGCTTGTTGTTGTTATGAGCTGATGAACCTTTGAGAGGTGTGCTCTGGGGGGAGATTCCAGTTCATTGGAAGTTGTGCTACTAAAATGCACAGGAGGAGTCCAGCCTCTTTCAATCCACTTTGATTCCTGTTGCTAGTCCAGTCACTTCACTTGAGTGAGCTAAAACTCAGGAGCAACATCAATTCTGGGATCTGAATATTCACTCTTTGTCTTTAGCTCACAGGGCCTTTTCCTCAACCCAGATTTGTCACCAAACTTCACTGTTGAAAAACAAAATGATTCAGTCAGTATATAAAATGATTTGGTGGGAGCTACAGAGATGGTCAGGTTTAAATCTCTGCCTGTCAAGAAGAAGGACCTGGGTTTGGGTCCTGGATCCCACGTAAAAATGCAGAAATGGTGACATGCACTTCCAGCAGAACCTGGGAAACCTCAGAGCAAAACAGAAGGAAGGTAGAGTTATCCAGGATGATTTCTGAAGTCATACTTGGGCCTCCCCGGTCCCTCACAATGCCCTCACATGCACATACAAAAAAAAATTAAAAATTAAATAAAATAAAACATTTTGGTGGCTTCTTAAAAAGTTAAACACGGAATCACTACACAAACAAGCAATAAAACTCCTACAGCCAAACAGTATGAAAACAGATGCTCAAACAACAGCATGTAGGTGCATATTTACAGTCACACTATTCACAGTAGCCAAAGTAGAGAAACAATTCAAATACCAATCAATGGATGAATGAATGAACGAAAAGTGGTATAGCTACACAACCGAGTACTGTCCATCCATGACAAAGAATGAGGTAGGTTACAGTTTGAATGAATCTTCACTACTTTAGATGAATAATGGTCATATATTATACAATTCTATTTATATGAATAGATCAAACCATAAAGACAGACTATGAATTGATTCACCAAGTGCCAGGGAAAATAGAATGCAAAGAAAATGTATAAAGGGTTAAGAGGTTTTTACCCAATAGACAGTTTGGGTTTATGGGAATGTTTTGGAGATAGTCGTTGAAAACACAGAATATAGTGAATGCCTCTGAATTTTCCACATTAATGGCTAATTTTATAGTGAGTAAATTATACCTCAATAAAGTTTTAAAACATGTGAAGCCCTGCTTGCTTAGCTGGCATATATTGAAAGCAAGAATCCCCCAACGTGCAAATAGATGTGGTTGCCTTGGGGATGTTTGTGGGATATTTGTTTTTAAAGTTTTCATCTGGCTTCATTATCTGAAGTGATACATACCATTATGAACCCTTTAGAGAAAGCATGGCCGCGCAAAGACTGCAGAGCTCACTGCCAAGATTTCGTGTTTTTTGAAATGTTCCTCAATGTTGATGGCTTTACAGTTCATTTATTTATTTCAGAGGAAAAGAGAAAAGGCCCATGTATGGACGCCATGGTGCATGGTGGAGTCAGAAGATGGCTTGCAGAAGTCAGGTCTCTCCTTCCATCATGTGGGCTTCCGGGGGCTCAACTCAGGTTACCAGTTTGCAAAGCAAGCACCACACCCCCTGGGTTATCTTCCCAGACTCTTCATTGAGATATTAAGTGAGCTTTGTAATTAAAACCAAAACCAAACTGCTATGCATGAAGTAAAACAATCCCATGCACTTCAACATCTATTTCTGTCAATGCTTTCCCTATACACTCAATTCTCTCTATGGGCAGATGCTTCCTCCAGCCCCAATTCTCATATCTGACTCACAGCAGCTGACCAAGCCCAGTTTCTGTGGGACAGAGTTTTGAGCAGGTCTCTTTCTTCTGGGCTATCACCCTCCGTGAGACTTGGACTCTCCACTGCTCTTAGGTGGACGCCTCCTCCAGCACCAGGCAAGAGGAACTCCTAAGGGTTAAACTATCAAGCTCCAGGAGCAAGGAAAGATCAGCATTTCATAAAAATCTGCATACAATAGGAGGTCTCACTTTCCGTTCCCCTAAACTCTTAGAATGTAAACCTAGGTGAAATGATAAATATCAATAGGAGGAACTGTCATGTGGAACTTGTGTCAACCCAGGGCATAGTTTTATAATGTCTATACATTGAATTCATATGCTAATGGGGCAGCATTTAGAAATAACTGGATCATGCACAGAATTGGTGCCCTTATTAAAAAGGCCTGAAGGTCTTGCCAATTTCACACCGTGGGATCACAAAGAGAAAGTAGCCATTTATGAACCAGAACTGTCCCCCCTAACCAAACATGAAAACTGTACTGACTCCATCTTCAGAGCCTCCAGAAAGAAGGCTCTGTTGAGAAAGGAGTTTCTGTTGTTTATACAACATTCAATCTTTTGTAATAGTATCTGAAACAAGACTTAGATACTTGTACTGAGGAGATACTTGTACTCTGAGACACAGAACAACTACCCTAATTCACAGATTCAGAGCTTTGGGTTTTGAATATTCACTCTTTTCCTTATCCTATCCACGTCCTTTTTAGTAAATCAATTTTAGAACCAACACTTCACTTCATATATTCCTTCAGTTCTTTGACTAATCCCTCATCTTGATCTTACAACACAGCAATCTGCATGAGTCACCTCTTCTTTATTAAAAAAGAAGATTGGAAGGTTAGAAGAACACGAGGATCCTAAAGAGAAATCTTTCTGAAAAGAAAGTGGCAAAAGAAAAATAGATTATGAAAATCCACACACACTAAAAAAGATAAAGAAATAAAAAATAAGTAAATGTCAGAATCATCAATGGTAGATTTCCCAAATATAGTTCTCTGAAGCAGACTTCCCAGGTATAGGAGAGCTATTCCATTGCAGACAGAAAGTCCTGGTTCTTCTTCCCCAGAGGACATAGAAGCAATGTTTTTCCCAGGTGTATTCCTTGATGAAGTATAATGTGAAGGTTAATATTAGTTATTGACTTGACAGCACATAGGACCACATAAGAGACAAATAAATTGACAAGTTTGTGAGGAAGCTATTTCCTTGTCATCATGAACTGCATCCTCAAACTGTAAGCCACAATATGCCATTAAGGTATTTTGTCACAGCAACGAAAAAAGTAGCTGATATGTATAAGCATAAGAAATTACATGAGACACACTTGCCTCTACTTCTTACAGACCATATGTAGATACTCAAAACTGCCACAGCAGAGTCCAACATAAACATGCAAGAGAAGTAAGAGAAAGCAGAGGAAGGAGAAAGAAACAAATATTCAATCAAATGCTCAACGTCCTCTTGCTCTGTCTTGCCTGAATATGCAGACATGAGATACCCATGAAAATCTCAAAAAAAAAGTGACCTCTGCTCTGAGCTCCTTATACTTAGCAAAACTCTTCAGGTTTTATTTTTCTTTAGATTGTAGCATTTCTAATTCAACTCCAAGTTTACCTCATAAAAGTTTTTAAGCCCAGTCACCTGATAAGAAAAGAATTTTGCTCTGGAGTGCACAGACATGGCTGTGAGGCCCTACTGAGAGCTGGGAGTTAAGGTCTTGCAGAGGCTACATTTCCATATAGATCAGAACAAATGACTACCAAAAGCAATGAGCTCATAGCCCAAGGTCTGAGGCAACAACAATGACAATAACCACAACAAAAATACAAGTGTCCTCAGGAGAAATTTGATGTCACTAAAGCAGGACACTGTGTGCTGCTTGTCACTATGATTAAATCCAATTCTAGAAGGCTGCGGAATATGGCAAATAGTCAGGACTTCTTTGGGCCAACATCTGGAAGCATGCATGCTTTACACGGCTAATTCCATGGAAGAGCAAAGTCAAAGCCTGGGATCGTCCTGCATCCAGCCCTCCCGTGATTGCCCGAAACCCTTCACAACACAACGTGTCTCAGAGATCCCTGAAGATAGCATCACAAAATCAGACAATGGTTGGCAGCAGTCATCTTCTCAACTTGCCAGGCTTTGGCTTTGTTTTATTTTGTTTTGTTTTGTTTTGTTTTAACAGCAGACAGCATCTAATGGCCTTGAATACTTCATTTAGCTCCTTTTTTTAAGTAATGCATTGCAAGAAGTCCACTTTTCATCACTTGACTCTGCCAAATAGCCCATCTCAATATCGCATCCAACTCCTGAAGAGATTTCATCCAAATCTTTTATTAAGCCCTTTTCAGCCACTTATTGTTTGCAAAGGACTTTGAAATAAGTTAGCAGCCAAACCTTTGGTGGTGACCCAGGTCATTACCTACAGAGAGGAAATTGCCCCTCACTGTTAGCACCAACTGCAGAGAAAGACCTTCAGACTCAGGGAGCCCTGTTTCCAAGATCTTACTGGAATAGAAATGAAGTACAAGTCTAGACCTTCAAATCTCTACCCCATGACTTGTCTCGTATGAACACAGAGAGGGGCAGCTGAGTCTTGAGGTGAGTTGTGCAATGGCTGAGATGCATCCCATTTGGTTTGACTGTTCTGGAGTTTTCCATTAGGCCTGTACCTCAGAGAGTTTTCTGATACAGACAAAGCTTGTACTGAGGTAGTTTAAAGTGTTGCTTAACAGAAACAACATGCTGGCTACCATAGTAATTAGTTTTCGTTTATCCTTATGGCCTGGTATCACTCACCAAGAGAACAGGAACTAAAACAAAGAGGCTAAGGACAAGTGAGTTAGGTAAGCAAGCTAAGAGGTAGAGGACAACAATCTAAAGCATGGCCCTGTCTGCTGCAGAAGAGATGAATTAGCCAAAGGGGCAGTGAAAGGGGAAGAAAAGGGAAGATGGGACTAGATACTTGGCTTTGAGATGGAGCAAGAGCTGAGGAAATGAAAGCCAGATCTGGCTGGATTTACGAATCTGCCTAAGGCCAGTGTTGCTTTTCTGAAGACCATAGGAATGGGGATGTGCCTTTTTTTAAAGAGCAATGTCTTTCATACCCAGGCCTCAAAGGGGCCATTTGTAGAGAAATGACAAATTTTTGAAGAGTTGTTATGCTGAAGGTGTCAGGAGCAGAGCAGAACTAAGGGAAAAGGACTGGGGAAGGTCCCAAGGGTAGATGCCTTGGAAGCTCCACAGGGTAGACATGTCTGGGACAGCATGGATGTAGTTAGTGCAAGTTGTGGTTGAGCCTTTGTGAGCACCTTTCCAAGTGCACTTGGGCTCTCTGACCCCACCCCACCCCCAGGAAAAGAAGAAAAACTGGTGACACAGATGGTTCCACTGTCACTCTGGCATCAGAAGTATGCTCCTCAGTTGGATAACACCTTCACCATCTCTCCTCCTCCTCCTCTCAGCATCTCTTCCTTGTTCCCTTCTAAGATGGTCAGGGCAAAATTGTTAAAAGATGTGGCTTCGTTGATGCAATATAATTACTTAGTGGTAGACGGATAAAGATTTCCTAGTAGTTCTTACTATGCAATGGTGGAGACAAGTTTCTCTCTATATTCCAGTACTCCTCACATCATAGCTTCTCAGCTTTTCACGTTTTCTTCCTCACAATCCAATCCATGGTACCCACACCTTCATACCAAACTCACAAATTTGGGTTCTGCCAGAGTTTGCATGGAGATCGTTCCCCTGTCATAGTTAGGTGCAGGTGTCAACTTAATGGTTGAGAGTTTGCACTCTGGGCACATTTGTAGAGAACTAATAGTTGAGTTAAGCCCAGAGAGAAACCTTCAGGAAATTGTCTAATGGATGGGGGACTAGTTCCTGGACAGGGGAATAAAATAGAGGGCACCGTTTGCGAAAGAGGGCATCCTTGTGTATACTTGGCCAGACATGCTGGTCTGACAAATAAGGATCATTCCTCTCTCAGCTATTACATGGATATGGTGTGGCCAGTTCCCTTGGTCCTTTGGTGATAGTGAATACTCTCCTGCCAAACTGGACTTAAGAACTGTAACCAGACAATCATAAGAGAATAAACCCCTTATTCCCTTAAGCATTTTTATTATGGTTTTATCAGCAACAATGCAGGCTACCTGCAACATCCCATAGGCTCATGTGTTTGACTGCTTGATCCAGAGTTGGTGGAGTTGTTTGGAAAAGTTATGGACCTTTTAAGAGCTATGCCATCGATAAAGGAATTACTAGGAATTATATTACTAGAGTGGGTTTTGCTATTGACAATCCAACCCTGCTTCCTCTCTCTCTTGCTCTGTCTGTTTCTTAATACCTGCAAGGCAGCTACCAGCCTGCTTCTAGTGCCATGCCTTTTACTATTGTCTTCTGAGATAATGGATAATGTTTCCATTGGGACCATAAATAAAAGAAATAATTCTTTCTTCCTTAAGTCACTTAGTTCATATTATTTACTCACACAAGAGAAGTATAATTGGAACAGGTTGCATCTTACTTATCCCAAAAGAACAAGAAGGCAGGACGCTGATGTTTTCTGACAACCTGTCCCCACTAACTTGTCCACTTTCTGAGCATTTGTTCAGTGTTATCTAGTCTAATAAACCCAAGTCAAAAGGGAACTATAGATTAGAGTTTAAGAGACTCAATTCAGAAATCAATACATATAGGTGAAATGTTATTTCTTCTGATACATGAGTCCTCACAGGCAACAAATGGAGATTTCGGTAGAGGCTTTAAGAAGAACAGTTTGGATGAGGGCCTCTATTCTGGGGAACTTCAGCCATCAGAGCAGGTTGGCATCGAGACAGGAAGAAAAGAGCTAGCCTGCAGCGTTTGGCTCTATTCCATCCACATTTTATAAGCCAGCTGCCTACTCTTTGGGTGTCTGCTGCCCATCCTATGGTTAAACCACACTTTACTCCATTCAGTAGAATCTATAAAATCCTAGTTTGATCTCAGATCAACAAAATAAATGGTGTGAAGGATACAAGAACAGCAATTAACAGTTAGTTCCCAATTATGGAAAATAGCATTCACTGAGTGCAAATATCATCTAAAAATCTTCTGAAGTTGGCCAATAACCATTGTTTACTGACTCATTGTCCCCAAGAGACAAAATTGCTTTCATTTAGGGGAGTAAGTTCTGTCATTTTCCAACTATGACTTGGGATAAGTCATTTAGACTCTTGGAATTTCCAGAGCTATATGTACAGAGTGGAGATAAATACACTTATGTCAGCTGGTTATAAGAATTCTGTTAAATTGTTCTGGAATATCTGTAGGCCATGCTGTAAAGTGAGTGAAAATAGTAACATCCATTGCAGCTATTCCCAGAGTGGAATAAGAGTGGTAATCTTTGGCCTGTTAAGGTATTAAGTGTAACAGTGTGGTATATGTACTTTTAGAGGATAGAAAATCATTTGTATTTGAGAATTTCACATTGTCCTTTGCCATAGTTGTGAAAAATCTGAAGTATGTGCCCTAGAGACAGACATTGTCTGTCCCTAGCAACTCCAGGAGGCAAGAGGGTCTGGTCATCTCTGAGAGAACCCTTCTTCCCACCTATACACACACACACACACACACAAACACACACATATACACAAATACATGCACACACATGAACAAACATATACACACACACAAACACACATATACACACCTACACACATGCACAAACACATACAAAAACACACATACATGCACACACAAACACACAAAAACACACACTCAAACACACATATAAACAAATACATGCACACACACGAACACACACAAAAATACACACACATGCACACACACATATATACACAAACACACACATATACACAAATACATGCACACACACAAACACACACAAAAACACACATACATGCACACACGAACAAACACATACACATACATATACACAAATACAGTGCACACACACACAAAACACACATACATGCACACACTGAACAAACACATACACACACATACACAAATATATGCACACACACTGAACACACACAAAAACACACTCAAACACACATATACACACATACATGCACACACATGAACACACACTCAAATACACATATACACAAATACATGCACACACAAAAACACACATACATGCACACACACATATATACACAAATACTATGCACACACACAAACACATATACACACAAAAACACACACATATACACAAATACATGCACACACACATGCATTCATATACATGCACACATGTGGGCATACGCACATGTACATACATATTACACACACACATTCATGCACACACACACATGCATTAAATGAAGGGAACTTTCTATCCCTCTTGTCCTGTCCTTTCTCTCACCTTCTCTTTCCATCACCCGCTCACCATTACCCTTCTGACTGAGAACCTGCAAGAGCCTGCTTAGTCCAAACTCAGGGTTTCTCTTTGGCTTTAAAATACTTACCCAGCTTAATCAGTAACCAGCAGCCCTCAGCTGCCAGCGAGTCTCCTGCCCTGACATGAGTCCCTTCTCCTGCCTGCCAACAGATGTGGCTTTTTTCTTTTGCAGGAAGGTTTAGTTCCCAGCCTTTACCCTTCCTGCTTGACTTCTTTGAAGGTTACCTGTCGCTAGCATTCTCTCACATGAGCACAAAGTTAAGTGGGTGCTTGACCTGACCTTGAGAAGCACATCAGCTTGTAGAGGAACTCTAAAAAGGAGCACTTGACATTGGCTGTCTTATTTGTGCCCAGACTGAGAAAAAGAATCCCCCCATGGAAAGATACTCTCTTAAGCCCAGGGACACGGCCTGTGAATGGCACTTGTCAACTATATCTTGTAGTGATATTCAGTAGTCAGGAAGCAGAGGAAATGTTAATGGAATCCTGCCTAGCTGCAGGAACACATTTGAATAGAATCAAAGTCATACGTGGAAATTTTTTCTCTTATGCTGTCTTCTCAGCATATATTAACCTTTTGCCAGCTTGAAAAAATAAAAAGGCACCAAACTAGGATGATTCACTCATTCGATCATTCTTCAAACATTTATTGAGCACCCTTTGTGTACCAAACCCTATATTCCAGCACTAAGGATTAAAAAAAAAAGTGAGGCAAAGATCATTTTAGGTGAATAATTTATTACTCAACATTTTATAATGAGAACCCCCACTACTCAGTTTATTAAAGCACAAAGACTACATGTATTTCTTCTGGGCTCTTTGTTTTGCTGCGGGAACAGGAAATAGGGAAAGGTGGGGCCCATCAAAGAACAAATAGTGTTAAATTGGTTAGGGCATGCTTTGAATTTATGAAAACTCCACAAAGGGAAAAATAAAACCATGTTGGGTTCTGGGAAAGAGACTCTCAGGCAAGCAGAATGGATGGAATGATCCAAAGCAATCTTTCAGGAAATTGCCCAGACCTGCCATTGTTTGTGAAATCGTTTTTCAAGCAAGAAGAGACTGTGATGGCCAAGCCCGGCCAGCCCTCTCCTGTTCAGTCTCTGACCCTCCGCCTGACACTGCCAACAATGAAATTTGGCTGAGCATTGTTCTGCTGATTAGCAGCACAAGGCATTCCACTTAACAGAAGCTTCCTGCTGCAAGGCTGTGTGAGAATTCAAGGACTTGCTTTGTCATCACCCGCAGAAGTGCGGGTTTCCATTGCTGAGTCAGAAGAATGAAATTGGAGCTGGACCCTATACAAATGAGGGAGTCGAATGAAAGACTATTGCTGCAGGGCAAACCTACTCCTGCCAGGATTGCCCCAGGTATGGTTGGCGTGAAGTGCCTCAGCCAATGCCTACAGCCCATTTATTCATGCAACAATTGTAGAAGACTTTCCAAGTTTCAAGAACTGCTCTAGGTTCTGGGGAAAGAGGAAGGATGTCAACCAAGAAGACCCTGCCCTCACCAAGCTTATGAAGACAGCAGCAATTGTTGTAAGGGCAAAGACAAAATTGACAAATGTTCCAGAAAGTAATTTATGGAAAGCAAAATACACGAGACCTGACTGTCTTGCAGATAACAGAAACCACTCTTTCCTGTGGAAGCGGAAAAGAATGCTATACAGTTCGTCTCCAATATAGAGCCTCCAAATCTATGAATTCAAAACTATTTGGGGGGGGATCTTATCTGTGCTGAACACAAATGGATTTTGTGATATCGTTCCCTAATGATACAGCAAATAACTATTTACATTGTGTTAGGTATTCTAGTAGTCTAGGGATGATTTAAAGTCTGTGTGAGGATATGCATGAGTTATAAGCAAATGCCATAATATTTTATATGGGATTTTGACAATCCATAGATTTTTATATCTCACCAGGGCCTTAAAATCAGTGCCTTATAGACACCAAGGGATGGTTACATGGGTAGTTCAGTGGTTAAAAAAATCGTTGAAAGGACTAGTACAACAGATATTAGACGGATCTCTTGAGAATGATATCCAGCCTATACACAGTCTGTTATAAGAAGCCTTTGCATGGGGAAAGTGTAAACTCCTGCTGAGGGCAGAACAGTTCCAACTCCCATGCAATCCTGATAACTAGCTGTGTCTGCTGTTATGGACATCACTCTGTCAGGAAATTGCCTCTTCCTGTTGCAAGTCATGGCCACAGCTACCATAGTGACCACAGCTTGTTCCAGCCTCACACCACTTCTGCCACAACCCACGCCTGCACAGTGATACTCACTCCTGTCCAAATGGAAACCTTCGGAACCACAAGATGGATGTCTTGCATGCTGTTGGTGGAAACTAAATCATTTTTAGAATTCAGGCTCTGGCATAGGAAAAGAGAGTTTGAATGGATGGTAAGCTTTCTGATCCATGCATGATAACTATGTCACTCTGGGAAGTTTCATCAGGGAATGTTTCTAAGGAAAAGTGACATTTAGGCAAAGCAAATGAAGGATTATGGAAGGACTGGGTGAATTAGAATAAGAGTTACAGAAAGAATCACACTAGGTTGTATCCATGGTTCTAATCTAAAGAAACAGTGGAAAATACTCCAATAGAGAAGAACAGGGAAATTTCCATAATTGACCAATAGCTATGGTTCTTGAGGTTTAAAATCAAATCTGTCATGTAGGCAGGCTGGAAGTCATCTAAACCACAAGCTTCTCATTTTAGCCTCCCAACTATTCACTAATCACATTCTCTGGATTATTTTTATCATTATTTATTCATTGTACAGAATGATGAATGTCATAAGTATTTCTTATAAGTGTATATTTTATAAGTGTATGTTTTATTCTAAGTATACCTTGCAGTCTGAACACATTCATTTCCCACCTTACCTCCCTTATCCCTCCTCCTGTTATTCCCATTCATTTCCCTAGACAGTCTAAGGATATTTTTGAGTTTTGAAAAAAAGTGAATCCAGCTTGTGTATGTAAGCTACAGATATGAGTAAAACCATGCTTACAGTTATTGGGACAGGGATCGACCTAGTAAAATATGTGGGGCCACATGGAATAATCAGGGCATTGATATCAAATCTTCACAAGAAACAAAAGTCATTAAAAATCATTTGGAAATCTGAAATCTGAAAAATCATATGAATTTAGGACAGTGGAAAGTCAAAGCCCTGTGTTGTCATTTAGATCCAGAAAAATAATTCCCAGGTCGCTGACCCCTACCTCCTTCTTCTTACCACCTCTCTCTACTCACACCATTAAACATTTATATAATTAGTACATTAGGTTATTTCTTCTTACCACCTCTCTCTACTCCTTCTTCTTATCATCTCTCTCTACTCACTTATACCATCAAACATTTGTATAATTAGTACATTAGGTTATTTACTGAAATTCATGAAATAATTGAAAGATTAAATATTGTCGAAAGCAGAAATGTACATTACGGCTCCTCATAAACATCAATAATCTAAATGATCAGCCTGGAGTCACCCTGAAGAACCAACTTACAATTGCAACTCTAGACTCTGCTATAATCTCAATGAACAAATAAATCCACAAGAAAAAAGTTTCATCAAAAGACAGAAGCGAGGCACCCCTGAACCCTTCCTACACAAAGCAATCAGGGTTCTCAGCATGGTCCTGTGGCTAGAGCAGAAGCAGATAATCTTTCACCTTCTCTACACTTCAAATCTCCCACGTGTCCTTAGCACTGTCCATGGACATACTAGTATTAGCATGGAAAAATAATTTTGTGTTACTCTCTTATACTTGATAAAGAGGCAGATGCAGACAGCTGGGTTGTTAGAAAAGGAGAAAGTCAAAACTCTTTATTTGACCTATTTGAAATCTTGCTAAATCACCCAATAAGGCAGCTCATAATTATACATACTTCAGTCATTTTCAAGGGAACTCCATACAAATAAAAATTATTTGTCAGCATAGGACACTCTAAGCCCTGTACATAAGAACTTTTAAGTTCTTCTATACTCCAAGAATAAAAGGTGTAAGTCCAAGTATAAACTTACTGTCAAACCACCGACTTGTGAGTGATGGGAGTACAGGTTCTACTCTCAAGGGGTCAAGAACAAATCACTGTCATCTACCATATGGTAAAGGGAAAATGGTCTATGCAAAAAGAAACATTGTCCTACATGGAGAGATCCAGTTTTCCCATTTGTTGAAGATACTGTCTTCTTTCCAAAGTGTATTTTTGATGCCTTTGTTAAATATCAGGAAGAGATAGTTGCTTGGTCTTTTATCTGTGTGTGTGTGTGTGTGTGTGTGTGTGTGTGTGTGTGTGTGTGTGTGTGTTTGAAATCACATGTGTGGAGATACCCTGAAGAATGTTCTTTTTGCTCAGGACTTCTTTGACTGTTTGAGATCCTATGTGTTTTCATATGAATTTTAAGCTTGATTTTTCTATTTCTATAAAAAATATAGCACTGGAATTTTTAATAGCATTGTATTATGTTATTCTAGTCACTATTTTGCATAGTATTATATTTTATCTGCTCTATGTAAAGGAAATCAGCCCAGAAATCCATAAATTGATGAATGAATTATGAAAATGTGATACATATATAAAATGAAATTTTGTTCAGCTATAAAGAAAAAGAAGTGAAATTATGCAATTTGCAGGCAAGTGGGTGGAACTGGAAAATATTATACTAGATGAGGTAACCCGGGCCCAGAAAGAAACATGTTCTCTTTCATGCACAGATCTTCACTTGGAATTTTTATATTTCTGTGCTTAACTTGGTATGCCTGTAGAAGCCAAGAAGCTATGAAGGGGCCATTGGGTAAGGAGAGAGAAGGCCTTAAAGGAAGAGGAATTAGTAGAGTATGTGTGATATGAAAGTAGAGAAGGAGGGATTCTAGAGGCAGAAAGTTTTAAATCAATAAGGGGATGGAGAAAGACATAAGTGAGTGGGAGGTAAGGTTAACCAAAATTAAGAATTATGAAAAATTCATATGGAATCCTATTATTCTACAATTTAGAAATATAATTAAGGAGGAAAATGTTTGAAGGGAAGAACCCTGCATGGGTGAATTATGTGGTCCCCAGAAACCCCAGTTCATTCTTAAGGTATTATATTGTCAACCTGCCAGCTAGAAGGCAGATTTCTGTTCCACCTCAGAGGTGTTCTCTCAGTTCAGGTGGTCCTATTAGGGATTGTTTTTTGCTAATATTCACTGATATGGGGAGACACTGTTCCCTGTGGGCAGGACTCTTCTCTAAGCAAGGAATCCAGAATCATTTAAGAATGAGAAGAACTGGGCCAGCAAGCAAGCATGCTTGAGTTCCTTTCTTGCTTTCTGCTCTTGCAGTAGATATGAAATGACTGGTTCCCTTGGTTTCTGTTGCTTTAACTTTGCTGCCTTGATGGACTACAACACGGAATTGTAAGCGAGAATAAACTACTTCCCTTAAGTTGTTTGAGTCAAGTATTTTGTTGCAGCAACGTGTAGTGAAACTAAAAGAGTTATTAAACAAAATTTCCATTGCCAGGTATGGGATATCTCCTTTTGGGTTATTGGTCAGGGGGGGGGTGGTTTCCAGAAGTCCCCAAAGGAATGTAGGCTGCTACCAAAGCTCTTGGTTGGCTACTAAAACTACAAGATTAGACCCTGTGGCTGAAGACACCAAACACGTCCATTTCAGGGCATAAAGAAATGAAATTGGCTGGCTTTTTCAGTGCTGGAAAGTACTATGCAGGCTGTTGGGGGAGAGGAGAGTCATCAATAGCTTTAGCCAATTGTGACCCTGATAACCATAATATCAACTTGCCAGGAGAGATGTGTCCATTGGTGGCATTGTTACTATGGAAGTAACCAATCATCTTCTGCCTGGATTTGAAACCAACTACATAGAAGTGAACCTCATACCTGGCACTATAAACCTGTTCAAAAGCCCAAACCTGGCAAAGTTATAGATCCTAGGGGTAAACCTACTTTAATAACCACTTTACTAAATAGTCATGGCATCATATTGCCTTCTAAATACATTTGTACCCACAGATTAGCACTATTCTTGACCTTTATTTGAGAAACTTCATTTTACAGTGGGCAATGGTTAATGCAAAGACTTACATCTGATCATCACAGTGCAAGAATAAGTTACTGTGGAGAGCTCAGCCCTAAATGAAACAACTATATCACATAAAGGAGCATCATGGAACAGGGGGAAGAAAGAATGTAAGAGCCAGAGGATGGTGAAGATGGTGTAAAACACCATATTCTGTACATGACACAGCCATCACATCCATAAACTCACTAGAGGTGTGGTTACCTGCACAAGCTCCAGTCCATCAAAGTCCATCATAAAGGAGGAAGGGACCCCTTAGGCCTCACTTCTTTCTAAGGAACTATTAGCAATTAATGGTTGCTAGGCAAAGGGGTGTTGCATTCCTCAATGGCAAACATTGGTAAATTGTATCTGTTCAATATTTCCCACTGTCAGACAAGCAACCCTAATGCAGTGGACTACAAGCAAAAAAGAAATGGAAATAGAAAAGTAACTTGTTGGAAGAAGGAGAGATTCAGTAGTAAGGGGAAGGGGATAAGAAAGAATTATGGGGGAGAATATTATTGAAGTAAATTATGTATGTATATATGTGATGAAATGGTGAAAAATAAAAATTATTTTTAAAAGAATTGTATTTAAAAGAATCGTATTGTATTCAATTCAAATTGTGGACTAAATTTGTCCCATTTCTTTGTTTGGCACTATCTAGACTTTGCTAGTCTCTGGAAAGAAAGCTGCTATCAGTTTGGACTTGGCTTTCATTCCCTAGTCCTATCTCTGACTATACTAAGGTTATGTTTAGTCCAAAAAGTGTAGGTGGGAAGATAGAAGGGACATGAGCCACAGTTTGTTATTTTTGTCACCTAATGGGAAAAGGGATTTGAGTGAGACTTTTCTTTAGAAACTGCTGGTCTGAGCAGATGGCAGATATTTAACACACATCTTTCGAATGTGTCAGTGAATCATGGTGTCCATCTGGTTTGGGCACACTTCTCACTGCGACTGTGGTTTTATGTCTGCAACATACACCCCACTTCTTTTTCACCAAGAAGCAATAGTGTCTGAGGGAACATCTAGGTTGAGGTCTAAAGTTTCATTTTCAGAGATTAGCAAAGTATCATGTGATACTTGATTCTGGCCAAGAATTTCAGAAGAGAAGCTTCTGGGATACTCTTCTTGGTTCTTAGCACAAAGTAACAGGGAGATGTTTTTATTCCTCCCTCTCATGTGTCTCAAGTGAAGCTGAACTTCAGATGCCGTCAGCAGCCACTTTATGTATACAAAGATGAATGAAGCTGAAGTTCCAGAAGAATGAAGTGACTAAGAAAGCCTGGCCCTTTGATGATACTTTTTGAGTTATCAAATACGCCACAAAGCTTGCTCTCCCTCTGAATTGCCTGTGACATGATCTAATAATTTCCTTCATTGACTTTGACTAGACACTTTGTTTCCTGAGAACATAGGTAAAGGATGTAAAGACTGCATCTTTTATGAACAGGGATTATTTAAGGTTATCTAAATATTTCAAATATCTAGGTTATCTTTCTTTAAAATGCATGATTAATAATGAACCACATATTTGTAATACATCCTTAACAGTCCTTCAGAACTGATACTGAAATAAAGTCTACAAGGCAATAGAAATGAAGCTGGCAGCATGGACCTTCCACAGAAATCAGAGCCTCACTTATGTAAGATTCTCACTTAAGTTTTAAAGTTAAGTTTACACTTTAACTAGCTCCCCCTCCCAGTTAGATTCATATACATGGCTCTTTCCCTCTATATCTTATTCATGCCTGGGAATCCCAGACAAAATTTATACTGAAGTAATAGTGGTCAAGTTGTAAAGGGAAAGGGAAAACAGTTCCATCATTAAGTCCACAATCCAATAAAATACCTCTTCTCTAACAGGATAAAGGATGGGCATGAGATAGATTGTCCACTGTTGGATAGGGTAACTGCTAGCTAAATGCAAGGACTCCGTCTTGACTCTGACATTTACTAGTGTGTGCTGCTAGGAAAATACTTAACCTAAAGAAACTTCTACTACCTTTTTGTAAATGAAATAATGTAATACCTGTGTTCATCTCTCACCATTATCTGTGGGTTATACAGCACAATACAAGTGAAGCACTTAGCATAGTGCCTGTCATGAAGAAAGTACCCAAGAAATGTTATTAATATTCACTTCATGGAGAAAGTAATCAATGAGTGTTACCTGGAGAGAAGATATTGGCATTTTAAAAAAAGCACTGTTTCAAACCAAATTTTCAGAGGTAGAAGTCTGGGGCCCAACAGGTTTTTCTTCCCTCCCTTTTTAATATTTCCCTTGTGTCTTTCTCACGGGGAGTTGGTTTGCATCCTTCTTCCCTCCTCCATTCTCATAGCACTTTAAGAATTAACTCTGACTCTCACTTGGAGCTCAGCAAAATGAAAAGTTGTAGCATAGCACAATGATCATCTCATGGCTTGATAAAGAAACACTGAAGTCTTTTTTAAAAGATCAAATTTAGAAAGTGAGGGAATAAATAAAGTGAAAAAAATCGTTGTAGTCTATTCATGATGGCTTGATTTCAAGAAATCCAAGACACTGACCGAAGGGTGTGGTATCAAGAGTCCTAAAGGGGTGGGAAACAGGGTTCTAGCCTATGTTTTGGTATGATCCTGAACAGATACCAACGTCTCTGTGGAGCACAGAGTCCTTACCTGTTAGATAAAGGCCTTAGATATAAACCACTGTCTCTACATGAACTGTAAGTATAGAAGAGAGAGGAAGCATGGGGGTGACACAAAGCAGAAAGGACTCATGTCTGAAGTGTCATTTTTTGCCTTAACGACTACAGTTACATTATTGTATATGTTGCTTCCTTTTCAAGAAAAGATCTGAGCAAAATACAAAAAAAAGTTTAACTCAGTCATCTTCAAAGTCTCTCTCCTATTCTCCTCAAATGACTCCAAAAATCAGTCCTTCCACCCAACCCAAAATTCCTTTTCCACTGAACACCAAAGGGGTGTTGTCATTTGTACTGCTTCCATACTGTGCCAGAATGTGACATTCTGTGCCAGAATGACATAGTAAGTGATGGCTTCATAGATCTCTGACCAAGACATCAAGAGCATCATACTGATGAGGCTCACAGAGACAATGGTATGGGGAAGATGTTATGTAGAATACAGAATGATCTTGGGCATAAGAACAGAGAGAAGCAAGGGCTACACACAATGGAAGTTTCTTTGAGGATCTTGAGCTGAGTTTTTTCCTTAACCAATGCTCTCCAAACCCCAAGGCTCTCGGGAAAGAATGACTAAGAAATGGACACTGATCATGCTCAGTACATTTGATTCATATATTCACCCCACCATCCTCTTCCGGGTTCCCCAAGAAGTCTGAGTTGGCACTTATCAAGCTAAATGCTAGCGTCTACATAAAATTGAGTTTGGTTGGTCAAAAACAAGCACTTGCAACTTTAATTTTTATCAAAACATTATGAAAGAGTCTTCAGTAGGCCATCCATTTACACAAAATCCTAAATGTTTTTCTTTTCTTAAATTCTGAAAGAGTTTCATGGATACCAAAAAATGTAAAAAGTAAGATCGCAAGTATTCTTCATGTTTATTAAAGCTTAAAATTTTACCTTATATTTTATCTTCAGTGCTTTCCAGGGCTTTCAGAAGCAAAATAGGGTACACACCTGATAAAACCCTGTGTTTAAGCCCCAGTCCTATTTTTATGCTTGCTGCGATCCCCTCTGTGGAAAGAATTCTCTTCTTTATCTAGGTAGCTTTCACTTCTACTTCCACTTTCATATTTTCCATGCAAAAAGCATTTATTTATAAACAAAATGCAACTTTATTTTATAACTCAATTTTCCCCTTTTTTGGCTCAAAATTTTCTTGATATCCACTCACATTGACTCATGAACTCGAGACAGCATTGACTTCAATAGAACATGTCCTTTTTGTAAGGCAAAATCAATATCAAATGAACATTGAGTATGTTTCCAATTTCTATTCATTATAAGTGAGACCATGTTAAACATCCTCATCCACATACAAAAGCATTTTTCTAGATCTTAGAAAAGTGAAAATTAAACTCACTTTTTTATTATTATTATTTATTCAATTGTGCATGTGTATGTACGCACACACGTGTGTGTGTGTCTGTGTGTGTGTAGAACTATGGACGAATTCAGGAACCACCATGGACCACCTCCACCTCCTTCTTGTTTACTCTGCCCCAGGATTCACAGGCTCCGCCCTACCAGGACCAGAAGTGCAGGCCGCCCCCACTTCCGCCCAGCATCTATATGTGGGATCTGGGATCCGAACTCAGGACCTTCCACCTGCAAGGCAGAGGCTTAACCCCTGAGCCACCTCTCTAGCCCCTAAACTCACTTTAAATATGAGGTTGTCAAGCTGTTTTCTAAAGTACCTGCTCCCATTTAAACCCTTTCTGACAAGGTGAGACTTTTTCCCCCCTCATCTGACACCTTCACTAACACTTGCCATTGGCACATCTCCATTTCCACAAACCTTATAGATACAAAGGTTACTTTGATGTAATTTTAATTAACTTTCTTCTATCACTGGACAGATTGCAAAATACTATGAATTTTTAAAAGGCTTATCAGTCATTCATGTTTTGTCTCCTATGACTGGCCTGTTCTTATACTTTACTGATTCATTTTGTTGTTGCTGTTGCTGTTGCCTTTGCTGTTGGTGGTGGTGATGGTGTGAATGGTTGTCCACATGCGTATGGTGCATACTCGCCTGTGCATATGCATGTAGAGGTTAAAGATCAACATTAGGTGCTTTCATTCCATAACTCATTGCTATAATAAATACCTGACCAAAAAAACTTAGGGAAAGGAGAAGTTCTCTGGGTTACAATTCATCATGGCAGGAGAGTCACACCAGCAGAAGTTGAGGAGATGGACCACACACATCAAAAGTCAAGAGCAGAAGGAAAGAGTCAATGCATGTGAGCCGGTTTTGTAGTGCTCAAGTCGCTTTCTTATAAAACACAATGACGTCACCCACAGTGGGCTGGTCCTCCCACCACAATCAAAGCAACCAAGACCATCTGTTACAGGCTTGCTTGGAAGCCTACATCAACAAGTGCCAAGTGACAACTGAAGCTGTCACGGATGTCTTCCTCTGTAACTCTCCACATTATTTTATATTTCTGTCACTGAATCTGGACTTCTTTGAGTAGATCAGTGAATTTGCAGGATCCTCCTGTTTCTGTCTCCTAAATATTGGTATTGCAAGCATGAACCACCACATGTAGCTTTCTTACTAGACAATGGAGATCTGAACTCAGGTCCTCCTGCTTATGCAACAAGCACTTTACTCAGCACACTATCTTGCCAGCCCTCTCCTCAGACTATTTTGTTTTTGGTTTTTGAGAGAGAGGGCGGGGAAGAGACAAAGACTGAGTTAGAGAGAGAGAGAGAATGGGAGACAGAGGGTGTATATGCACAATAAATAGCGTTCTATGAAGGTTTAAGCCTATTATGGTGAATTATTGTATTAGCCCATTTTCTGTTGCTAATAACACAATAACACAAATTTAATCATATTATAAGGAAGTTTAATTTGGTTCCTGGTTCTGATCCCAGTTCAAGGGACCCCATCTGGTTATAAGAAGTGCATGGTGATTGACAGGTGGTACAAATGTAGCATATATACATATAACAGCATATATGTACACATATATATCCTCTGACTTCTTCTCATTCGTAAGTGAGCAAATTAAATTACAGGGCTCCATTCAAATGTCTTTATTACATCTTATCACTTTCTGGGGTTCCTACCTCTAAACACCAAAGATGGATCAAGTTTCCACCCTCTTCAATTCTTTTCATGAGTATTAAACTTCAACATGAATATGAGGACAAACTCATCACTTTTTTATTGTTTTTTGTGAGCTTTTCAAGTATCCCAGATACTACTTATCTGTCAGTTACATACACCACACACATCTCTCCTACTAAGGCTCATCATTGCATTTCATTTATTTAAATTGTCTTTGTAATATAAAACTTTTGATGAAGTCAAAGTTGTCCATATTTTCCTTCATAGTACATGACTTTCAGGCTAAAAAAAATCTTTCCTTACCTCAAAGTTGTGATGATATTTTTCTATATACTTTTTTCTTAAAGTCATATATGTATATAGTCTACTTGAAATTTGAATATAAATTTTGTACATTTGACAAGACAAAAATATGATTTTGTCTTTCCATGTAAAATCAGTGGTCTAAGCATCATCTTTTTTAAAATAAAATCTATCATTTCTGATTAATTTCTAAGTTACCACTATAGTACATAAACTATTTATTTTAAAAAGTTAAACCTTACAGTCTGTATCATGTTGCAATAGACTATCTTCCTACGATATTTACCTTCTTGCTTTGAATACACTACTTTTCTATTTTCATATGCATGCATGTATAGGGTATAATCCTGTGTATATGTGTGTTTGTGTGTATTTAGGGAAACAGGTATAGGCAGGTGTGTATGCATATGTATGTATGCATGTATATGGAAGGCTTAATACCTTTATTCTTTTGAGACAGGGTCTCTAATCAAACCCAGAGCTTACTGATAGGGCTTGTCTGGATGGTTAGCTTCCTCTGGAGAGTCCCAGTCTCCACCTTCAAAGGCTAGAATTACATACATGTAGGCTGCCATACTCACACAACATTTTATATGGGATTTGTGGACCCAAACTCTATTCTTGTACAGTAAGCACTTTAACCACAGAGCCATCCTCCAAGTTTGAAGTAAATGTTAATATCATAAGGAAAAGTTTTTACCTCTAAAAACATTTTGGCTATTTGTGACGTTTATTTTTTCACATCAATTTTAGAATAGGGTTGTGAAAAGTAATGCTGGGATTTTGAGTTTTGAATTCATTCAAAGAACAAAGGCATCTGTAAAATAATATATCACATTATTCATAAACACTCTATATCTATTTATTTGTCTCCATAGCTTTCAATAAAGTTTTATAATTTTTCAATATTTGAAATATTTGTTAGATTTATTCTAAGATATCCAAGATAGCACTTTAATTAAAAGGTTTCAGTACTTAAAGGATACTTTTATTTTTCTTTTGTTCTGTTTTTTGGCTTGGGGGGCATTGTTTAGTTATTTAAGACAGGATCTCTTGTGATCCAACTAGTTTTGAACTCTCTGCATAGTGAAATCAAAAGTATATTTTCTAGCTTTAAGAATTTTGAACTTTATGGCCAATGAATAGGGCTCTTAGTAGTGAATGATGTAGGCACTAGCCAGATGTCCCTTTAAGACTGAAGGACTTCTGGCCCAGCCTTGGGATATAATATTGGAATACTTTCCCCACATCTCATAATTGACCCTCTTTAGAAAATGCTTTACTTTCGCATTCCCCTTTGGGGAGGAACCGCACATGCAAAGACTGAATGACAGAGAACAAAGACTTGCTTCCCTCACACCAACATGGGACCACTCAGGACAGAGCTCCACATCTTCCCTGACATTACATCCCAGTCCTTCTACTCTAGTCCGTCTCTTTCTAGTCAAACTCACAAACATCAAGCTTTATAGTATACTCTAATAAGCTTCCAGCACATTCTTTTCTCTCCCACCCCTTCTTCTCTATCAGCTCTTTGGAGAATCCAGTCTAAGAGTGTAGGTCCATGAAAGCAAAATGAAGATGACATTCTGAAACTGGTTTATCCCCTGCCTCACTAGCAATAAAGACTTATTACTGACATAAGGTAATGGCAACATTGTTAAAACTTCTGTAAGCAATAAACTTAAAGAATTTTCTAGTGAAAAGCAATGTCCCTGACAATGTGTTTTATCAGGCATTTGCACAATATAGCACAAACAATAACTAAGCAGACAACAAAACTAGATGGCTGTAGTTAAGATTTATCTGTTCTTTGGAAAGGATATCAATCAAAGGTTGCGAGATATTGTCATGTAACAACTAAAATGAAAGCTGGATCTTCATAGCATCTTGGAAATTGGCTCCCACAACTCACAGCCTAAGAGTGAACAGGGAATGCTGAAAAGGGAAGTCCTGAAGGCCCAGGACTTAGTCAAAAGTATAGCAGGTGAAGGGCAGCCCCAGAACTTATCTGTAAGAATAGGCGGGCCCGAAGGAAAAGAAACAAGGAGAGAGGGGACCATGTAACAGCAGAGAAAATAGGCCTCCATCAAGGACTGCGAGTAAGCAATGAGACATCTGGTTAAGTTCACAGACTTTTTGTTCCTGATCATCTACAACTGAGAGGGTGTGATCTCACCAGAAGGGGAGGGCATATAGTCTGACAGATAATAAGTAACCATTTTGCAAATGGGTGATTGACCCCTCCCTCACTGTGGTTTCCTACTTTTATTGCATCTACCTTTGAATATGCTCTTATAATAAGACTCTAGTTTAACAGCTTTTTATCTCTGGCCAGGGGGTGACATCCAATACCCATCAGGATGGAGTGAAGGGCATTGCAGGAGCAGCAAAATCGCAAAAGAAAATCAACAAACCATAATCCAGAACTTCAGAGACTCTATATCAACCACCTAGAACTAGGCCAGCCTAATCTCTCCCCATCCTGAAGCTCAGGGACATTTGAGGAAGAGGGGGCGGTAAGAGTGTAAGAGCAAAAGGATGGGAGGAGCAATGATTTGCAAGATACTCCACACAAGTTAGGGCCGAAGCAATCATAATTGGACTTTACATGCCCTGCGCAATGTCCAACACACTATTGTCCCCACAAAGTCTAGCATTTGCTAAAAGCACCAAGATCCTTGGAGGCAAGGGATTGACAGCCAAAATAGTGTTCCTATGCTTAAGGGGAACACAAGAAAGGGTTCAGGGAAATGCTGCTGGGTCCTTGTATGTTATCGGAGAGGAGGACCCAGAGGACAGTCAGGCATGCACATTAAAGGATTCTCTGGGGATTGGGGGAGGGGAGGCACTGGGGGATGGGAAGGGAGGGGTGAGGGGAGGGTGAGCAGAGGGGTGGGGGGAGGAGGAGGGAGGGAGGGAACCGGTGTACCTATTAAGTTTGTATGAGCAGAAATAATAAAAAATGTTAAAAAAAAAAAAAAGTTCGACTTGCACAGGATGGAGCTCTCCTCGGGAAAGAAAGCGCCCTCTCATGGTGATGGGGCATCTGAGTGAAAATAGCTTCAACTCCGAAACTAACACATTTTCCTGAACACTGAGCTTGCAGGAGCAGCCTCTCCCTTCCTAGTAGGCCTACTCTCTCTCTCGCTTGGCAAGATTGGAGAAGCCGCTTCTCTTCAGGGCACTAAGCACCCCATCCCTCTCTCTTGCGATCTGTCTGCATCAATGCCCAACTCCTGGCATAGTTAAGGGTCAGTCTCACTGTAAGCCTGGCATTGGCATTCTAATAAACAAGGGGAGAGTAGTGGAGGAAAAAGAGTTGTACGATCTACAGAACATTTCCCAAAAGCAAGTCAGGAGGATATGTGTCAGACTCAATTCTTGGGGTGAAGACTCCAGGGAAGCAGAACCTAGAGTTGAAGAAGGAAGCGTTTATTGATCTAGAGGCACTCCACGAGAACATGAGATTCAGCTAGAGTCTTGTTAAAGACCCTAGGAGACTGTGCAAACATCTCCCTAGGACACTTCTCAGAGCATGAAGAAGTTACGGCCCAAAGGTTCATAAACTTCAGTCTGCTGGCCGAATCTGGCCCCTGGCTTATTTTTTAATCCCTCAAGCTAAGAATATGTTTAACATTTTTTCAAGATATTTCAAAGAAATAGGCAAAAATAATATGTAAATAAGGCTGTGGCCCACAAATTCCAAAACATTTTCTATCTGACTCCTTGTAGAAAAAGTTCGTTTGACTTTAGCCCACTCTGTAAATGAAGTAACTGCCAAGGCAGAAAGTATAAGAAGCAAACATGTGAGTGTGTAAAATCCCAAAGGATGATATTGCTTCTTAGGAGGTTCAGAGTAATACAGCGTGCTGGTGACTGGCACCCTAAGTCCGGTGGTTCTGCTTTCTGCTGCAGGCCACGATGACCAAGGCTGTAACAGAACTTGGCTCATTGATAATAATGGAGATTCTGGAAGTAATGTATGATGACATGTAACTGCTAGAAAGCAGAGGTATATGATTATCTTTAATGAATAGTAAATTTGGAGTTGCAGACATGTTCATCCTGATCATCAGGAAAGGTAGGCTTGATAACAGACATCATAGACATAGGAGAACATGTTTGACATCTCAGTGATGCACTTGTGTGTTTCTTGGTAATTTCTTGCCCCATTTTGATGCCAAAGAGTCATAGAAACCCTGGATTGTGGTCACAGACTCAGGCCACTCAGGAGATTGGTAGAGGTGCTACTAAGGTTGTATGAGATTTCAAAAGCAGGGATCCATGAGAATTCCTTGTGGGTTTAAAATTGGCTGCATCAGAGGAAGTCGTACTTTACTCGTCTTTCTCTTGTAAGTGTCCTCAATGCATTATTATTGGTCAGTTTCACAAGACTTCAATGTATACCCAAGGCAATTAATTTATAAGGAGAAAGAGTTACTTAGGTCATGATTCTTGGGTTCTAACCCAAGATCAAGCAGCCTCGCTGCTTTGGGTCTCTGGTGATGTCGCCAAGCAGCCATGACTGGAATGTGTCAGATCAAGCTGCTGACATTATGAGGCAGGAAGCTGAGAAATAAAAGATGTGTAGGCTCCATATCCTCCTTAAAGGAGCTGCCTTGAGTGACCTATGGAGCTCCCACTTGGGGCCCTCCTCCTACAATTTCATAGGACCTCCCAAGTCACCATCCTGAGAGCAAAACCTTGAATACATGAGCATTTTAGAGGACATTAAATATCCAAACCATAACAATTTTCATAAGAATTCTGAAAAATGATTCATAATACATAGAACATATCCAGATTCTCCTTCAGGATTGAAAAATTTGTTCACCTAGGTATGGAAGGTAATATCAGCTGTTAGCTCATCTGCCAGCTTTTTTAAGGAAATTATCTTGGTAACAAAGAGATGTTAAACCCAAATCCATCTATACATGAGGGCATCCCACACCTAATGGGCAAACATGGGTATCTCAAGCTCTGGCTCTCCAACTCCTTCATGGGGCAATTCCTAATATCACATTTAACTACAGGGTCTTGTAGGGACTTCTTTAAGGCTGCATCAAGCTTATCCTCTACCTCAGCCCAATACTGCTTCAGTCTTGGCATCAATAGTGTTGTTATCAATAATCCTATCACAGAAGCTCTCTGAACACTAATTTGTCTCCACATCTGTTTCCAGGAATGAAACTGACAGCAATCTTTTATCCAGAATTAATAGAATTATTTGACAGGTTCACTAGTATATAAACATTATCTAAAGAACAAAAAAGAATAAGTTTTACTCTTTTCTTACCTATACATCTCTCATTTTTTTAAATTTATTTTTCCACTCATACAAACTTGATAGGTTTCCCCATTCCCCTCCCTCCCTCCACCCCTCCCTGGATCCCCTTGCTCCCTCCCCCTTTTTCCCCTTCATTTCCCCCCTCCTTCCCTTTCTCCCAGTGTCCCCTCCATTCCTGGAGCATCCTTTAGTGTGCATGTCAAACTTCCCTCTGGGTCCTCCTCTCTGATGAGGTGTAAGGACTCAGTAGCATTGCCTAGAGCTCTTTTTTGTGTTCTCTTTTTTGTGTTCTCCTTTAGATAGGAACATTATTGTGGCTGTTAATCCCTTGCCTCTAAGGATATTAGAGCCTATGATCCATGCTAGACTTTGGGGGGTTAATGACATGTTAGTCATTGCACAGGTCATGCAAAGACCTATTATGATTATTTCGGGCCTAACATGTGTGGAGTATCTTGTATATCATTGCTCCTCCCCATCTTTAGGCTCTTAGAATCTTACCACTCCCTCTTCTGCAAATTTCCCTGAGCTTTGGAATGGGGAGAGATTAGGCTCCCCTGGTTCCTGGTGATTAATGTAGGGTCTCTGATGTTCTGAATTATGGTTATTCTTTTTTTCTTCTTCTTCTTCTTCTTCTTCTTCTTCTTCTTCTTCTTCTTCTTCTTCTTCTTCTGCTTCTTCCAGTTTTGCTGTTCCTGCACCGCCCTTGGTTCAATCCTGATGGGTATTGGATGTCACCTCCTAGCCAGAGATAAAAGGCTGTTAAACTAGAATCTTACTATAATAGTAGATTCAAAGGTAGCTGGAATAAGAGTAGGAGACCGCAGTTAGAGGAGTCAGTCTCCCATTTGCAGGATGGTTACCATGTATCTGCCAAACTCTATGCCCTCCCTGACCGGTGAGATCAAACCCTCTCAGTTGCAAGTGACCAGGAAGGAAAGTCTGTGAGCTTAACCAGATGTTAAGCACATTGGCTTATGTGTTTTGCAACTGTGCATTATGAGCTCCTGTTCGTCAGACATTCATCTGTGGGAATCCCGTGGGACCCACACTAAGGGTTTATACTGTCACACCAGTTTTATGCTTGCCTTTGTCAGACACCACGGAAATAGCTCTTTTTGCAAAACTTTCTCATCTGGGGTAGGATAAAATAAATAAAATAAAATAAAATAAAACGTCAAACACACAACGTTCCTTGGTATCTTTCTCCTTGTCTTTCAATTGGCATCTTGCTAGTGCTCAGGACACCATTAAAAACTAGAGGATTATGGCATTTAGTTCCATTTTATCCATGTAAGATGAAGCATACTCTTTCTCGCCCCCTTTCCAATCCTCGCATGCATCCAAAGTGATTTCCTATGTTCTTGGGACTTTTCCCCTCTAGTACTCCTTGAGATGTCTTCTTCCAAAGGAAGCTAGCTAACTGGCAAACCAGTTTCCAGAAAAAACAGTCCCATGGCCCACTTTAGAAGCAAGATTTTTATGCTCCAAGGCAGACATTTACTAACATCTTAATTTTTTTTAATAAAGAAAGTCAGCAGGGAAGGAAGAGAAGAAGGAAGAACAGAGAATCGACAAAATTTTTTGTTGTTCGCTGACAGAAATCAATCCTAAGAGCACTTTGGTTGGCAGATGTTCCCCCCTCAATTTGTACATGAGGCCCAAGACTATACAGCCAGAACAAGGCTCTGATCCTCTGGCAACCTCAAAAATACAGCCTCAAGAAGGGAAAGCTTAAGGCAGGTAAAAGTTCTGTTTCTCACTGACCCAAGACTGTTCTTGTAAACTGGACATTAGCATGGCAGTTCGCTGTGGATATCCTGCCTGCTTCAGTGTTTCACTTCTTAGTCTCTCTCGCTGCCTGCTCCTCTCCTCTCCCCAAGTTTCCAGTAGCAATTGTGCCAATTCTCAGGGCTGAGTGAGAGGCTCGGATCACAAAAAAAGAAGGGAAGAGCTATTGAAGGACAAGGCTTTTTCAAACAGCAATATGAAAACCTCTGAAGCAATGTCCCCTCAGAGAAGGCCCTCCTTCCCTGAAGGCCAGTTAGAGCTGTGACATAAGGCTGTGAAGTAATGTGATTCCAGAACTCGGGCCTTCTGATGCTCCAGGACATTTTTAAAAATCACATGGTCATCAAAAAGCTGCAGTTCCAGCTGCGTGAAAGTGACTCTGCAGCCCCCACTTAATTTGGGTTACATTACCTCATTCTATACATCATTCATGACAAGCCAGGAACCACAGGGCTCCCCTGACTAAATCTTCCTGTCCTTGACCCAGCTCTAATTTATTCAGCCACTTGCTTCAGAGACGGGTGAACCCTGCCGCTGAGAGCGGCTTACAGGGTCCCAGTGCAGGGGGTTCTCTCCCGGTTGTCACAGCAAGCCACGGCAAATGGGAATCCTTGTATCCATCTCCTTCCCAAGTGATTCACACGGCCATCGCTCCAGCAACTGGGATGGAGAGGGTGAGACAGAGGAGATTTTTTTTTTTTTTACAAACTGTCTTTGGATGGACTATTTATGTTTTCCAGCCTGGTACTTTTCCTTGAAACCAAAGAGAGCACCAAAAATAGATATCAGGGTGACTCCTTTGCCCCACACCCATGAATACATTTTTCACCTTAGCAGCTATCTGTGCTTGGGAAAAAATGGCAAGTCCCCCCACACACCCATGCTCTGTAGACCCACTCAGGTTTCCTAAGAAAGCCATGTTACAACAGAAAGCCAAAAGCATATGGCCTCAGACCTGCAAGTAAGGACGTCTTCAGCCATGCTCCTGCACAATCCTTCATTGTGTCCTATTTGTAGACACAACTCTCCTATCAGTGTTCATGATTGGGGCACCATAACTCTCTGGAGAGAAGTAACGTGGGAACAACACTTGGTACTGTAGGCTGCAGATATTTAGAACCAATCTAGGAGCTACGCTCTGTCCCAGGACTCAAATACAATGAGACAAAAGAGCCTTCTCCAAAGGCTTAGACACAACCCAACCTCCATGTCATGTCTGTAGAACAGACTGGCTACAGGATGCTAAATCATCAAAGCAACACTAGACTGTGCCCAGGGACTATACATGAGCATAAAAACAAACATAGACATTTTAGAGTCTCAACATCAGGCATCAAAACAAAAGGGGTTTTATACTTCACCGGGAATTAAACATAACTTCTATTTCCTCAGAATTCCAATAATAAGGGTTTTCTTTCTGAAGTGTTTGAGGGCAAAGCAGTCTTTGCCAGTGTGGGACAAACAAACAAGGGACAAAAAAAATACAACTGATGGGAATTTCTCCCAAAATATGCAATGCACTTTGAAAGTCAAAAGACGAGTCTAGCAAAAAGACACATGGTATTCTGCTTCAAAGGGACCGTTTTTAGATCTGCTTAGGCAAAAAGGAGCCAGAGGCGTTTACCCTGGACTAGATAAGCTCTTGAGTCTCCCCAGATCCCAGCTCATCTGTAGACTACAATCACTTTCCCTACTCATAGGTTCTGCTAAGCACTTCCCTTCCTTCCTGTGTTACGGGGAGTCTCAAACCAAGCACTACAAGAATGTACAAAGAAAGTCTCAAAGTTGGCTTGAGGTTAATTTCCATCCTTGCTTTTCTTCTCTTATTGTTTCTCTGTCCATGATCTTTAACTGCTTCTGTCTTCCTCCAACTTGATCTTTCCCACCGAAGTTTGCCCTAGAGCTGGCAGAGCCAACAAGAAATCTCTTTAAGAATATAAGGTTTGCTATTAATTATACTAATGACACATGCCACTGAGAGCCAACACAGCCAGGCAAGGAAATCTGTCAGCCCGGGTTAGCTTTCCAGAACCTGGGAAGTAAGACTTATAATATAAAGAGGCAGCAGAACTGTCTACCCTCTCACAGCCACTGATGTCTGAGAAGGTTTGGGTGGATCCAAGTCCAAAGGTTTTTCCCAGCCACTCTCCAAATCCCATCTTGCTTTACAACTGGAATTAACAAAGGTTTGTTTTAGTCCAAATAAAAGTTTCTACTTATATAGGCATGTTGCTTTTTTGTAGGCTTTCAGTCAGTTAATCAGGTTCTAGTAACCTGTAGCAAGTAGTCTTACAGCATTACTTATCAAAGTCAGTGATGAGTTTTTTAGTAGAGAATGGTCCTTGCCTTCTGCATTCTATGGGTCTCTAAGTCCATACCATATAAAGATAACACTCCATCTCTATAGAGGACTGAGCTTTAGGATTACTCTTCCCATTGCACAATGAACTATAAAAACCAAGTTGAAATAATTTCAAGGAAGTCTGTTTTTTTTTTCTTTTTATCGAGAATTTTCATTTTTCATTTACAAACAAAATGGGGTTTATGTCTTTAACCTGACCCCCTTCCAATCCTCCACCCTTTTCCACTCTCCCCTCCCCTCAGCAACCCTGCCATGTTTCACCCACCATCCCATCCCTCTGCTCGTGGGTATCACATGACTCCCTGTGGGATGCCTGTGTTGGTAAAAGAATCAGATACCGTCTGTAGTATATGTGGCTCTTCAGTGGGCAAAGTCATAAGAGGGGAGTTTCTCTTCCCTTACCCAGTACCTGCCCCCTGATACTCTCTGAGCGCAGTCATTTCTTCTAAGATCTTTGTAAGTCCTTGGAGGAATGTTGATATGTTGGCCATTGTATAGATCTGGTGGTAGAAGTTCTATAGCAGTGAGCTTCTGAATACATCAGCCATGTTGTAGCTGGAGTGTGTTGTTTAGAAGTATTCAACCCATTCTAAGCTCTTACCAAGCTCTTCCACAAGCTTCCCTGAGCCTTGGTGTGGGGAAGGATTTTGGTGGACTGATCAGGGCTGAGCAGTCCAGATTCGCTGATGTTCTGCACTCTGGTCAGTTAGTTTTTTGCTTCACTAGTCTTTCATTTTAATAGGGTGCATCTTGGCTGAGCTTTGAGAGATTGTCTTACCTGAGGGTTAAATAAACACTATTTAGATAGTGTTTATTACCAATTTTTATAGTTAATAATAAGATATTTATTCCAATCTGTTTACTTCCCTCTACTGTTCTTTGGACAGGTTTACAGTATCAGGCATGCATCCCCTGACAATAAGAGGTTTAGAACCCATTCAGATAGTAATTGTTTACTCATGGGTCTTACATACCTCTGTTGCTCCCCTAGATCTTCTCGCCAGAGTTGTATTAGCTTGCAGCATTCAATACTGTATTAGTTCCTTAATCTCTCTTTTTACCCTGAGCCACTTATCTTTTTTCCTTCCCTTACCCTTTTTTTTAATTAAAAATTTAATTATACATTTTAAAATTTTTTACCAGTTCCCTCCCTCCCCCCTCCTCCCCCTCCCCTTCCCCCAGTGCCTCCCCCCCAATTCCCAGAGAGTCCTTTATTGTGTACGCCTAACTCTCCTCTGGGTCCTCCTCTCCGATGACATATAAGGACCCAGTGGCATTTCCATAAGCCCTTTCTCTTGTTCCCCTTAAGCATAAGATCACTACTATGGCTGTCAATCCCTTGCCTCCAGGGGTCTCGGTGCCCTTAACAGATGCTAGACTTTATGAGGGCAACAGTGCGCTAGGACATTGCGCAGGGCATGCAAAGTCCCATTATGATTGCTTTGGCCCCAACTATTGTTGAGAATCTTGCAAATCGTTGCTCCTCCCATCCTTTTGCTCTTACAATCTTACCACCCCCTCTTCCGCAAATGTCCCTGAGCTCCAGGATGGGGAGAGATTAGGCTGTCCTAGTTCTATGTGATTGATATAGAGTCTCTGAAGTTCTGGATTGTGGTTTGTTGATTTTCTTTTGCAGTTTTGCTGCTCCTGCAATTCCCTTCACTCCATTCTGCTGGGCACTGTATGTCACCCCCTGGCCAGAGACAAAAAGCTGTTAAACTGGAGTCTTGTTGTAATAGCACATTCAAGGGTAGATGTAATAAGAGTAGGAAACCTCACTGAGGGAGGGGTCCATCACTCATTTGCAAAATGATTACTTTTTATCTGCTAGACTATATGCCCTCCCCTTCTGGTGAGATCAGGAAAGAACGTCTGTGAACTTAACCAGGTTTCTCATTACTTACTTGCAGACCTTGATGGAGGCCTATTTTCTCTGCTGTAACATGGTCTCCTCTCTCCTTGTTTCTGGTGTGGCCCTCCTAACCCATCTCTCTTGTTCATAATCCTTGCAATTACTGTGTTACATAGGTTTACTTTTGAGTGTCTCAATGTGGGCTGGGTGAGTTTGGTACTAGGAGCCACCTATTAGGGAGTACATACGGCGCTTAATTTTCTGGGTTTGGGATACTTCACTTAATATAATTCTTTCTAATGACATCCATTTCCCAGCAAATTCCAGTAATTCATCATTTTTGATGGCTGAGTAGTACTCCATTGTATAGATGTACCACTGTTTCCTTATCCACTCCTCAACTGTTGGACATTTAGGTTGATTCCATGACTTTGCTATTGTAAACAGTGCTGCTATGAACATGGTCGAGCTTGTGCTATCGAGGCGAGCCTCTGCTGCATGGGGGGTTATTCCCAAAAGTGGGATAGCAGGGTCATACTGGCATTTCAATCTTTAATTTCTTTAAGAATCTCCAGACGGCTCGCCAGAGTGGCTGTATGAGCCTGCATTCCCACCAACAATGTAGGAGAGTTCCCCTCTCTCCACATCCTCTCCAGCATTTGTCGTTGTTTGTATTGTGGATTTTTGCCATCCTGACCGAGGTGAGATGATATCTCAGGGAAGTTTTGATTTGCATTTCCCTGATGGCGAAGGAAGTGGAGCATTTTTTAAGATAATTGTTAGACATTTTAATTTCATCCCTGGTAAAGTTTCTTTGAAGTTCCAGGGCCCATTTTTTAATTGGGCCAGTGTTTTCCTTGGAGTTTAATTTTCTAAGTTCTTTGTGCACTCTGGACAGTAGAGCTCTGTCAGATATGTGGTTAGTGAAGATTTTCTCCCATTCTGTGGGTTGCCTTTGAGCTCATGTGACAATCTCTTTATCTGAACAGAAGCTCTTTAATTTCACAAGATCCCAACTGTTGAGAGTTGGTAGCAGTGACTGTGCCATTGGATGTCTGTTTAGGAAGTGTTGGCCTAGCCCAATCAGCTCAAGGGAGTTCCCTATCCTTTCAACTATGGTTTTTAAAGTCTCTGGCCTGATATCAAGGTCCTTGATCCATTTGGAATTAAGTCTTGTACATGGTGACAAGTACGGGTCCAGCTTTAATCTTCTGCATGTGGAGATCCAGTTTTGCCAGCACCATTTGTTGAAGATGCTGTTCTTTTTCCATTGGATTCTTTGGGCCCCTTTGTCAAAGACCAAATGGCTGTAACTTTGTGGGCTTATATCTGGGTCTTCAATCCTTATCCATTGATCTGTGTGTCTATTTTGGAGCCAGTACCAGGCTGTCTTTATAACTATGGATTTGTAGTATAGACTTAGGTTTGGTATGGTAATACCTCCAGCTGTGTTTTTGTTACTCAGGATTGTTTTTGCTATCCTGGGTCTTTTGTGCCTCCATATGAACTTTGAGATTGTTTGGTCAACTTCTTTGAAGAATTGCTTTGGGATTTTGATTGGTATAGCATTGAATCTGTATATTGCCTTTGGTAGGATGGTCATTTTTACAATGTTGATTCTGCCAATCCAGGAACAAGGGAGGTCTTTCCACCTTCTGGTGTCTTCTGCAGTTTCTTTCTTTAGGGTTTTAAAGTTTTCATTGTAAAGGTCTTTTACCTCCTTAGTTAGGTTTATACCAAGGTATTTCATTTTTTTAGGGGTTATAGTAAATGGCATGGTTTCTCTCAAGGCTTTTTCACTTCTTTCATTCTGGGCATATAGGAAGGCCTCTGATTTTTGCACATTTATTTTGTATCCTGCCACCCTGCTGAACTTCTCAATTAGTTCCAGGAGCTTCCTGGTGGAGTTTTTGGGATCACTCAGGTATAAGACAATGTCATCTGCAAATAGGGATAGCTTGATTTCTTCCTTGCCGATTTGAATCCCTCTTATGTCCCTTTCTTGTCTTATGGCTTCAGCTAACACTTCAAGTACAATATTGAATAGAAGTGGTGAGAGTGGACAGCCTTGTCTGGTTCCTGATCGAAGTGGGAATGCTTCCAATTGTTCCCCATTGAGCATAATCCTTGCTGTGGGCTTGTTGTATACAGCTTTTATTATATTGATAAAGGTTCCTTCCATTCCTACTGTCTCTAGTGTTTTGATCATAAAAGGCTGTTGGATCTTGTCAAAAGCTTTTTCTGCATCTATCGAGAGTATCATGTGGTCTTGGACTTTGGACTGGTTTACATGATGAATTACATTTATTGATTTGCGTATGTTGAACCAACCTTGTGTGCCGGGGATGAAGCCTACTTGGTCCCCGTGAATGATCTTTTTAATATGTTTTTGAATCCGATTTGCTAAGACTTTGTTGAGAATCTTTGCATCTGTGTTCATCAGGGAGATCGGCCTATAGTTTTCTTTTTTAAGTGAATCTTTATTAGGTTTTGGGATTAAAACGATATTAGCTTCATAGAAGGAATTTGGTAGTGTTCCTTCCTTTGCTATTTGATGGAACAGTTTAAGGAGTATTGGTGTTATTAACTCCTTAAATGTCTGGTAGAACTCTGTGCTGAATCCATCTGGTCCAGGACATTTTTTGGTGGGAAGATTCGAGATTACTTCCTCAATTTCCTTATATGTTATAGGACTATTTAAATAATTCACAACTTCCTGATTCAATTTAGGTAAGTTGTGTTTACTTAGAAATTCATCCATCTCTTTTGTGTTGTCAAACTTCACAGAGTATAAGTTTTTAAAATATGATGTTATAATTCTCTGGATTTCTTGGGTATCAGTAGTGATAACTCCATGTTCATTTCTAATTTTGTTAATTTGGGTTTTCTCTCTCTTGTTTTTGGTTAATTTATCTAGGGGTGTATCAATCTTGTTGATTTTTTCAAAGAACCAGCTTTTTGATTGGTTGATTTTTTCTATCGTTTTCTTAGTCTCGATTTCAGATATTTCTCCCCTTATTTTGCTAATCTCTTCTCTTCTACTGCTTTTGGGATCAGATTGCTCTAGTTTCTCTAAAGCTTTAAGCTGCATTGTTAAGTTGTTTATTTCTGATGTTTCCATTTTTTTGACGTGGGCATTAAGAGCTATGAACTTACCTCTTAGAACAGCTTTCATTGTGTCCCAGAGATTTTGGTAAGTTGTATTTTCGTTATCATTCACTTTCAGGAAATCTTGAATTTCCTTTTCAATTTCTTCCTGAATCCAGTTCTCATTCAGCATCATAGTGTTAAGTTTCCAGGAGTTAGTGTATTTTCTCTTGTTTGATGTGTTGTGGATGTCCAGCTTTAGGCCGTGGTGGTCTGATAGGGCACAGGTTAGAATTTCAACTTTCTTGTATATGTGTAGATTCATTTTGTGGCCCAGTATGTGATCTATTTTGGAGAAAGTTCCGTGTGCTGCTAAGAAAAATGTGTATTCTTTGGTGCGTGGGTGAAAAGTTCGATAGAGATCTGTGAGGTCCATTTCTTTCAGGGTTTGATTAAGTTCCAAAGTGTCTCTGTTAAGCTTTTGACCTGTTGATCTATCCCATGTAGAGAGGGCGGTGTTGAAGTCCCCAAGAATTATCATTTGGGGGTTGATTTCTTGCTTTAGATGCTGTAGGGTTTTCTTAATGAATGTGGAGGGGCCCGTATTGGGTGCATATATGTTCAGTATTGTGAAATCTTCCTGGTGAATTGTACCTGTGACTAAAATGTAGTATCCATCCGTGTCTCTTATAATTTTTTTTGGTTTGAAATCCACTTTGTCTGATAGCATAATGGCTACCCCTGCCTGTTTTCTGCTTCCATTTGCTTGTAGAATTGTTGACCAGCCTTTTATTTTTAGAGCGTGCCTATCTTTTGTGGTGAGATGGGTTTCCTGCAGGCAACAGATTGATGGATTGTGATTTTTAATCCAAATTTGTAATCTGTGTCTCTTGATCGGTGAATTAAGTCCATTAACATTTAGTGTTATAATGGAGAAACTATTGTTAATTCCAGACATTTATTATGTTTAGTAGCTTTTATAAGTATATTGCTTCACTTTTAATGGTGTTATATTTGCCTTCTGTTCTCCTGGATATGCCTGTTTTTTTCTTCACGCTTGAGTATCATTTCTAGCAGTTTTTGAAGGCCTGGTTTGGTGGCCATGTATCCCTTAAAGTTGTCTTTGTGCTGGAAAATTTTTCTTTCTCCCTCGATCATGACTGATAGTTTTGCAGGGTAAATCAGCCTGGGTTGACATTTTTGCTCATTCAATACTTGAAGTATGTCTCTCCAAGCTCTTCTTGCTTTTACTGTTTCGACTGAGAAGTCATTTGTTATTGTGATAGGTTTACCTTTAAAAGTGACTTGTTTTTTCTCCCTTGAAGCTCTCAGCACCAGTTCTTTATCTTGAATGTGGAGTGTTTTAACTATTATTTGCCGCGGTGTGCTTCTATTTTGGTCGTATCTGTTTGGGGTGCGGAATGCCTCTTGTATATGAATGGGCCTCTCTTTTTTTAGATGAGGAAAGTTTTCCTTGATGATCGTTTGAAAAATTTCCTCAGGGGTGGTATTTTGAGATTCTTGCTCCAGTATTCCATGAATACGCATGTTAGGCTTCTTCAGGGTGTCCCATATCTCTTGGATATTTCTCTCAAGTATCTTTTTGGCTTTAACAACCTCTTCCATTGAGCTGGTTAGTACTCCCACTTTATCTTCAAGGTCTGAAATTCTGTTTTCTGCTTCATTAGTTCTGTTGATAAGACTCTCTGTGGCGTTCTGGGTTAAAGATAACTTGTCTTTTAGCTCAGTTTTAAACTCTGCTTGAGTTTGTTTTAACTGCTCTATGCTTTTTGTTTCTTGCACTGTTTTTCTCAACTCCTCCAGATGTCTGTTGTGTTCCTCTTCAAAGCGATTGATTCGATTATGTAATTCCTCCCAGATTTCCTCTTTCATAGTATTGAACATGGTAATGATCATATTTTGAAAGTCTTTATCCTGGGTCAGGCTTTCTTGGCCTTTTTCCGCGGGTTTGTTCTTGTTGGAGTCTAACATTATGGGATTAATTTCTTCAGTGGGAAATTTGTTTACTTGATTGTTGCTTCTCATGGATTTGCACTTTGACTTTGGCATTGTCATTTTAACTCTTAAGATCTCTCAATTTCACTAAACTGAATTATTTGGCCTGGGGTCCTGGTGGGCGGGGCCCGAACGAGGACTTACCTAGGGCGCGGGGTGAGGCCCGGCTGGACTGCGCGCCCGGGTCCCGACCAGCGGAGCTGGGTGGGGTGAAAAGGGAGAGGTTTTTCTTCCATAATGGCCTTATTCATATATTTATCTGTATTCCTTTGCCTCCACTCTCTTGGAGTCTTCTTCCCTCTAATCCCCAACTTATAGTCCTTTGTGAGTTTTGGATGTGACAGAAAATTCCCCATGAATATATCATTTCGAGGCTTTAGTGCTAGGATCCACTTGTAAGGGAAAATACGTGGTATCTGTCTTTCTGCATCTGGGATATTTTGCTCAGTATATCTTCCAACTCCATCCATTTGCCAGCAAATTTCATTGATTCATTTTTCTTAATAGTTGAATAGATTCCATTCCATTCCATTTTCCTTATCCATTCATCTACTGTTCAACATCCAGGTTGATTCCATTTCTTTGTCATTGTGAATAGAGCTGCAATGAATAGTAAGATGTAGCTTTCTTTGGGAATATTACCAGGAGTACTATAGCTAGATCATATGGTATTTAAATTTTTAAATATTTTAGGAACCTCCATATTAATCTCCAGAGCAGTTGTTCAAGTTAGCATTCCCATAAGCAATATATGAGGGATTCCTTCTCCCTGCATCCTCTCCAGCTTTTGTTGTTGCATGTGTTTTGGATTTTGACCATTCTGACCAGGGTGAGATGATACCTCATGATAGTTTTGATTTTTATTTCCCTAATGGCTAAAGAGGTGGAACATCTAAAAAGATATTTTTAAACATTTTAATTTCATCTTGAGAGAAGTTTCTTTTAAGTTCTAAGGCTATTTTCTAATTGGATGTTTACCTCTTTGGTATTTAATTTTTTGAGTTCTTTGTATACCCTGGGTATTGATCCTCTATTAGATGTATGGTTAGTGAGGATTTTCTCCCATTTTGTGGGTTATCCTTTTGTTCAGTTAACAATATATTTTGATAAACAGAGTTTTTTTAATTTCATGAAATCCTACTTGTTGAGTGTTGGTCCTATTTCCTGTGCATTTGTGGTACTGTTCAGAAAATGCTGACTTACGTCAATAAATTTGAGAGCATTTGTTATTCTTTTTTCTAGGATTTGTATAGTCTCTGATCTAACAGTGAGGTCTTAAATCCATTTGGAGTTGATTTTTTTAAATATATTTTTTATTTTGTGTGTGTGTGTGTGTGCGCACACACACACATACACACACACACCGTATGTGTATGTATATCTATCAGAGGGCACTGTGTGTCCCTGTAGAAGACCAAGGGTGATTTCAAGAATTATCTTGGATGGTTTCCCTCTGGGATTTCCCAGGCTCTTCCCAGCAGGGCCAGAAGTGCAGGCCACAGCAATTTCTGCCTGGTGTTTTGACATGGGACTTGGGATCTGAACTCAGAACCATCTGCTTGAGAGACAGAGTCTTAACCCCTGAGCCACTTCTCCAGTCCTGGAGTTGATTTTTATGCAGGATGACAGGTAAGGGTTCAGTTTCATTCTTCTGCATGTAGATACCCAATTTTGCCAGCACCATTTATTGAAGATGCTGTCCTTTTTTCAGTATTTTTTTTCTAGGTACTTATGTCAAAAATCAGTTAACTGTAGATGTATAAGCTTACATCTGGATCTTCTATGTGTCTGTTTTGGAGCCAGAATCAAACTGTGTTTAATGCTATGGATTTGTAATATAGATTAAGGTCTGGTATGGTGATACCTTCAATAGAGTTTTTTTTTACTGAGGATTATTTTTACTGTCCTGGGCCTTTTGTATTTCCATATGAATTTTGACATTGTTTTATCAACTAATGTGAAGAATTATCTAGGAATTTTGATTAACATTGTTTTGAATCTGTATATTAATTTTGGTAAGATGGTCATTTTTATGTTAATTTTACTGATCCAGGAGCCTGAGAGGTCTTTCGACCTTCTGTTGTCTTCTGAAATTTCCTTCTTTAGGGTTTTAAAGCTTTCATTGTACAGGCCTCCTACATTGATTAGATAGATTTATCCCAAAGTATTTAATTTTTCCAGGTGCTATAATTAATGGAATTGTTTCTCTTAGGACTTTCTCATGTTATTCATCCTTGCTATATAGAAAAGCCATGGATTTTTGAGCATTAATTTTGTAATCTACCATGCTACTGAACTTATGTATAAGTTCCTCATAGAACTTTTAGGGCTTTTCAGGTATACAATCATGTCATCTGTAAATAGAGATACTTTGATTTCTTCCTTTCCTATTTGTATCCTTTTTATAAAAGTTTGCATTTTAGAGAAGCACTCAGGTTCATTTGCTAAGTCCTTGATTCTAGAAGTAAGGATTCAAAGTACATATAGATATGATTTGCAAGTTTAGAGGTTAGGTGACCACCAGCATAATTCACTTTGATCAAGCAATAAAAGTATAAAATATTCACATAGGCCCTATTCCTGGGGCTCTTTAGATTAGGTTGCCATTGCTATAACGATATCTGGTGCAGAGAAGCTTGTGGTGCTATAATTCCAGAGAAGCTTACCATGCTAGAGCAATGAAAGTTTCCTTTCAAATATCTCAAGTAATGGCAGGCACACACACACACACACACACACACACACACACACACACACACATGTGCAGTGAATATCCTCAAGAGGAGGTTGTTCTCATGTGTAAACTAACTGATACAATTAAGCAGAATATTTGCTAGCCATCTTCTACTTAGATTGCCTCCTGTTATAAATAATTCATGTATACTAGGATGTCAGGAACGAACTAGTAGACAACAACCACTCCTTCAGCCCCAACACACACACACACACACACACACACACACACACACACACACACCCCTGTTTAGCCACTTTAATCCTTTTTTTGGTCCCATTCCTGAGTCTTTCTTACCTCTAGTTTCTCCTCCAAATCCCCTAATGTTCCCCACCCCTCAGGTCAGCTTTCCAAAAACAAAGTAGTCTTCCAGGTGCTTGCTTACTGGGCAGTGGACAGGCCAGCTGTCACCCTCAGTCTCCATTACTCTGTGATTCAGGGTTGACATCTTAAAATAGATCTGGCCTTTCCTGCTGCCCTCTCTCATTGCAGTCTGGCACCTCTACCCTTGTCCGCTGTCACCCCACGTCCCCTTTGGCATTACTGCTTTCCAGGTTTCCCTTCTTCTCAAACTGTACATGTTTTTAATTACATTCTTTCTAACTTGAATAAGCCAACACGCACAGCTAAAAGAGCATGTATCTTCTTATCAACCTATTAGAGATTCCCCCCCCCCTCCAAAGAACCTTTCAAGAGGCATTTCATTCTGGGTAGGAAAGGAACAACAACCACCAAAATAGAAAAGTAAGATAATATTCTCAATCAGAACTTTGAATGATTTTCTAGAGCATGCAGGAGCTGCCTCAGAAAAGACTTGAAATCATGTGATTCCACACCATCTTGAAGCTAAGGAGAGCACACATTGCCCACTGAAATAAATTCTGGGGTTACAGGACGCTACCACAGGCATCTTCTTCAGTCTTTGCTGCTTCAGAACTCTTGTTTCTTCTCTTCTCTTTCCTTAGGATATAGCTCATGACTGTCTCAACTATTGCAGGTGATGGGAAGTGTGTCCATAAAGTGTGTCCAGAAAAGTTCAGGGGTCTGCACTATACATAGGAAGATTTAAGAGGAACTCCTGAACCCACAGCATTGATCCCCAATGCTTCCAGAGAAAGAACATTCCTATGTTAAGAAATCTTGGATAGCACTGTAACAGCCTGAGTCCGAGTCACTATCCCCCTTTTGCATTTGTGGAAGAAATCTATTTCTCAGCCATTAGCTTTGCATGCTTTTTTCTTTTCACACTCAATGATCAACTGGTTTACCACAAAATGGAAAGGGAACTGGGGAAGCAATGGTAACCAATGAAGTCTGGAACTACAATAACAGAGGAAGGCACAGGGAGGGGGTTGTGAGATCTAAAAATAAATCACTTTTAACATACAGATACATAGAAAAACACCCACTGGTCCTAAGAACCGTTAAAGAGCACTGAGTCTCACCACAGCTCCCTCTGGCTGAAGGAAGAATCCATACCCCTTCAGTTAACTTTTAAGCAATGATGACATTTTGTTGTAAAGTAATTCATCACAACTGAAACCACGGAACCAGCAGAAATCTTCCCATCAGCCATTCCCATAACCTAAAAAGAACATCACGCCCATGACATTTGGTAACTACTGTGTGAGTGAAGTCCTCCCATTTTCTAGCAGCAAGCTTTCAGTGTTTCAATATTAACATTAATAACAAAAGTACTGATTGTGCATTTATAGATTAAGCCATCACAACCTCAATTAATCCTTACAATGATAAAATGAAGCGTCTCTTTTTCGAAAGGAGAAAGCATATTGAAAAATACCAAGTCACTTGACCAAAAACCATACCAATTCAAGCATATCAGAGTTTAACTCAAATTTGGATCCATTTACTCTCTCACATTATAATTTTTATTGTGTTTGCATAGTGTGCTTTGTCATCCAAATTGTGAATGCTAAGGGCTTCAGACTTTGTTTTACTGGCAGATTTCTTTTCCCCTAACTCTGAAAGCTGATTTCTTCACATATTTAAATTACTTCAGTTAGAGCCCAACTTATACTTATTTCTCAGACTTTTATACAGACTTCTGTATTTCATGTCACATTCTGGATGTGAGGCAGCAATGAACAAGAATAACTGGTTCTAGGACAAACACCCAAGGTCAAGTTTGGTCATGGTGGTTCCAATGGAATAATGAATGACTCTGGCTCTAAGCTATAAGCACCCAATACTTTGAGACATCATCATTGTAATATGGATTGGTCTGCTGGGATATTAACAATACACTACAGACTGAATAGTTTAAGCAATAGAAATTTACCTTCTCACTTCCGGAGGCTAGAATTCTGAGACCAAGGCATTGGCAAGGTGGCTTTCTTCTGGAGGCCTCTCTCCTGGGCTTTCAGGAGAATATTGCCCCCTGTCTTCAAATTACTTCTAAATGCACCAGTCCCCTGAGATAAAGCCTATCACGTGACTTCAGCATTCCTTCATGATTTCCTTAAAGACTCTTTCTCTAATGACGGTTACATTCTGAGATACTTAGGTCTTCGTAAAACCTTAACTCTAACCATAACTTAATACCTTCTTTTATAAGGTTATCTTAAAAAAGTGACCAACAGTTACTTCACATGTGTACTTTGTATCAGTCTTACAGTCTTTATTATGGGATGCCTAATGAATGGTATCACAATTTAAAATGTATGCCTATTAACCCCCCCCCTTGAAATCCTTGAAGGTGATTCTATTCTTCTCTTTCTCCTGGTGAAGAAAGAGAGTGCTACAGAGATTAAATAAATTGGTCAAGTTCATAAGATTGGTAAAGACAGGTCTTAGTCGTAAGCCTAGTTCTGTCTGACTCATCTAGGTTTTTTGTTTGTTTTTCCACTACAAGTTGATTCTTTGGCCTCCTAAGGTATGTAGCAGGTACATTGACTCAGTATAGTGACTTAGTAACTAAAAATTCTTTCTGGACCATAAACATATCTAATTTGGGGGACTGGGAAGCTGGTCCAATGTTAAAGAACTTACTAGCCTTGGGTTTCCAGATCTCAGTCAACGATGAGTATGTATGACGCCCAGACTATAATTCCACTTCCTTGGAAAGCAGAGACTTGGAATCTTTACAGTAAGCTGGCTAGCCAGGCAGCCTTATTGGTGAAGCCCAACAAGTTTCATTAGAATCACTATCTCAAAAAAAGTATGGTAAAGAGTAATCAAGGATGATTCCCAATATCAGCCTTGGTTTTCCACACACAGATATACACATGTACATTTCCCATACACACTCACACACATATACACACACATACACATGTCACATATGCACAACAAAATGGGGAAAACTTATCCAGTCTAGATCCATCAACTCTTAATTTGTAGTAAATAACATCATATGATGATACTTTATGGTCACAAAATAAATCATGGATTAGATACCACTAGATAGAAAAATCTATACCTATTTTGAGTAATGGAAATTTTTAAGGTTCTACAAAACACAAACAAATGAATCTTTTTTCCCTAGGAAGGTTGGTTATGTTCAATGGAGTTCATGACTAACCACAAGCTGGATTTTGCATTCTGATAGACACATTTCTTTTTTAATTTTGTCCATATTGTGACCTGGATTCCCAGTCAAAATGTGTTGGTGGCAAGAGCTTTTTCTTATCCTGCTTTTTTTAAATTTATTATTTATTCAATTGTGCGTATATGCATGTGTGTGCATGTGTGTATGTATATGTGTGTATGTATGTGTGTGTGTGTAGAACCATGGACAAATTTGGGAACCACCATGGACCGCCTCCACCTCCTTCTTGTTTACTCTGCCCCAGCATTCACAGGCTCCACCCTACCAGGACCAGAAACGCAGGCCGCTCCTGCTTCTGCCCGGGGTCCATACGTGGGGTCTAGGATCCGAACTTAGGATCTTCGCCTGCAAGGCAGAGGCTTAACCCCTGAGCCACCTCTCCAGCCCCTTTCTTATCCTGCTTTAAGTTATCTTGTAGTGCAGAGTAACATGCCTTAAACAAACAGCTTTGAAGTCTTTACAAGATGACTGAGACATTTGTGGAAGACATGGTGCTAAACCTCATAACTGGACAACAAGCTCTCAAGGAAATCCCTAAAATCATTCCCAGACCTTTGATTTATGAAACTGACTGTCTAAGGATTATCTGAGAATGTTGGCAAGGATGCTTTTATAATAGTTGTTCAATTAATTTTGTTTACATGAAATGGGAGTATAAGAAATCTAAATAGGTCTTAAATTGGAGTTTTAGAGAAAGACCTTTTTAAAAGCAGAAGGATTTGTATAAAGCTGTTATCCATGTAATAGGCAGGACCTATTATGATTTGACTATGAAATGTCCATTACAGGCTCATGTGTTTAATACTTGATACTTAATTTGTAACATTTTGGGGGTTGTGGAAGGTTTAGAAGGTCAGGCCCAGCTAAAGGAAGTATGTCACTCTGGGCATGGCTTCAGCAGTTATACCTGGTCCTTGGTTCCTGTATTGCTTTCGGCTTACTGGTTGCCAGAAAACGAACAGCCCTGCCATAGGTTCCTACCATACCTGCTGTCCCGGTGCTCAAGTACGTGAGACCAAGCAACCATGGGCTGAGCCCTCTGAAACTGTGGGATGAAATAAATCTTTTCTCCCTCAATTTTTCTTCCAGATATTTTCATTGCAACAATAAGAAAAGTATAACTCCAGAGCCCAGGTGAAGGGTAGAGTCAACCCAGGTGAACTAGTTACTTCCCTGCTCCTCCTGTAGCTCAGGTAACGACAGTCCATATTCTTGGCCAAAAAAGTAGATAACTAAAATACACAACAAGCAAAACCAGGGCACGTATGTCTGTTCTTTCACGTGCCATGTCCTTTTCTTTCAACTCAGCCCCAGGCCCTTCCCAGAGTGACTCTGAGTACCTCTTTTCAAGTCATCCTTTCAGACAACTAAGAAAACAAAGAAGTTATCAGCCTATGAAAATCGGGCTTTGAAAACAGATAAATTGAGATGAGCTTTCAGATGTATGGATCTTTTAAAGAGACAGAGATTCGTTTGATGTGGAATTTGAGGCAATTTGAAAAACAAACGCGCTTTAGGGATTCAGAGAGTATCCATGAACACACGTTCAATCTGGTGGCAAGACAAAACTCTCACCCTTATGCCCAGGAGTGCTTTAATTTTATCATGTCTCAGGTAGGTTACAATGTGTTGAGTTGGGGACCCGGATCCCTAAAGTAGAGATGTCTTCAAAGACTTATCTAAGCCTAAGTTCTCTTTCCCAGAAGAGACAGATTTGCAGATGACAACAGTTTAGAGTCAGGAAAAAAAGACATGGTTTGGACATAAATAAATAAATAAATAAATAAATAGATAGATAAATAAATGAATAAATGAATGAATGAATGAATAAGTGAGAAAAAGCTTGAAGAGCAAAGTATGATCAAATACAAAGCCTGGACCATCCGTACTACTCCATGCATGCTAGGAATGCATTATCTTCATGTAATTTCAGTACCCATCCTGGAACAGCATATCATCCAAAGCAGTAACTGTAGAAAGTAAAGAGGATGGCGGGGTTGCAGCGGTGAGTCACACCAAAGCCATCACTGCACCCACCCTTTCATCAAGGCAGAAATGATTCCACATTAGCCACAGCTTCCATGATCTCATTAGTAGAGATATTAAGAATCTGCTGCTCCTCTAGGCGGGAAGACTGAAATGGTGCCACAAATTATTTCACCCACAACATTTCATTCTGAATTGATGGAGGAATATAGAGAAATAAAGCAGTCCATCTCCCATGGTAGCTTTCCTTGATCTTGTTGGGAAGAGATTTGTGTGAAGGGAATAAGGTGTGTTCTTCCTTGTATTTGTGAGTCCAGGGAAAGGCTTCAATTTGGACATCCTGAAGATTTGGAGAATGGTTGAGATGCTTTTGTGGAAGTAAGCAATCTGGCCAAAATGCAACTATGAGCTTATGCAAGCCAAAATTTTGGGGTGGGTCTGGCATAATACAGTAGATGAATTCAAACTCAAACAATATTATTAGGACTTGGCTCTGTTTATATAGTCTTTGGTTCATGAAACAGTTCTTCACAGCTGGCCAAGTTGGACCAGCATGCTGACAGGCTAATGGGTTGGATTGGGTGGGATTTTTCTTTAATTAGCTCTGCCTTCTCCAATCGTGAGCGCTGCATGGCTGCATGAGGACTGGCACTGTGGGCTTCTCAGTCTGCTGAGAAAAAAGTTCTGGAAACAGGATCATAAATAAAAGTATTAGAAACTCTGACTGGCTCACATACATCCTCCTTCCCCAAGGTTAGACAGTGGCCTGAGTCGTGGAGAGTCATGGATAGAATCAGGTGAACTCCAAAGTTACATGGGCTGAGTTATGGTTATAATAAAAAGCATAGTGAAAACTGAGCGCCAAGAACATCAAATGTCCACAGCAACCAATGCATGAAGTGGTCTGGAAGCTGAATGTTTGCAGAAATCTTTCAGATTACTTTAGGTTTCTCTCCAGAAAACAGAACCTGAAAAGAAGGCTTGCATGTAGGTTATTCATTTACAAAAGGACAAGAAATATTTGGGAGCTACAAAGAAGAAAAGAGGGAGAAAGGAAAAATCAATGCAAGGAACACTGCGGCCATATAGAGAAGGAGGGACGCAAGAAGGGATCATTTCTTGACCTGCCTCCAACCCTTGCTAAAGGGTTCTTCGTAAGTATTACAGTGGCTCTTGCTTCCAGATGTTTGTACACATAATAATGTACCAGTGGTCTCCTACAGAAATCTTACACTGCAAAGTCAGAAAGGAGATAGACAGTGAATTTGTGTTCCATGATTAAAAAAAAAATCATGAGGTTATGAGGTAGTTCACAAAACTTGTTGGCTATACCTTTCTTCTTTCAATTGCTATAATAAATCTTTGACCCAAGCAACTTAGGAAAACAAGGTCTTTTAGTCCAGATTATAGTCCATCATGGCAGGAGAATATGCCCAGGGATTTGCCATGCCATCTGAAAATCAAAAGCACAGGGAAAATATCGTTGAATTTCAGCTATTTTTACACAGTCCACATCTTTATATGCACCAACTGCCTAAGGTATGATACAGCCCACCGTGGGCAAGTCTTCCTAGCTCAACTAAAGCAATTAAGACAGTTTCCTACAGGCATGCCCAGATCCTTGCCCTAATTGGGTAATTCCTCATACAGGTGCCCAGAGGCCCGCCTCCTAAGTACCATGAGACTAACCACCACAGAATGGCTAGATTGCTTTTCTTTGTGTTTTCGGTTCATTTTCAACTAAGAGTAACTATAGAAAGAAAACACCAAAGAGCAAGACCTAGACATGAAAGTATGTAAGAAACATTAAGAAAAGACTTAGACTTAAATCTTCACTCAGCCACCAGCACTGGCATTTAGTCAATCTATCATCACAAAAACATAGGTGTCAATAATGCCTAGATATGTGATTGCTGGAAGTATCATTAATATGTAAAATCACACTGTCACCTTATTAAAATATTGTTTTTATTTGCATTGTTCTTAACAACAAACAATATCTATAAATTTTAAATTGCAAATGCAAGCTAAATGAACTTTTCTGGCTTCTATTATTTCCTTTTCACTCATGAAGTTTGCACTTCAGGATGTTAAAAACAACTTCCAGTCCATAGATGTCACTCAGTGATAGAAACCTTGAGGCCCTAAGTTGAACTCTTAGCATCACACACACACACACACACACACACACACACACACACAGAGAGAGAGAGAGAGAGAGAGAGAGAGAGAGAGAAAATGAATAAATAAAATTCTAATCTATTACAGAACCAAATGGTATCATTTCAACAGAAAAAAAGGAATTGCAAAACATCATTGAAATTGCTGCAGGATCGCTACCAAGAACTCTCTTGATTCTCATCTCTTGAAAATGTATCACCCATCATTTTTTAAAACCCCACTTAATCTGAAACAAGGGAGTGGTCATATTCTGTCCAACCTAGTGGTAATGCAGTTTCCAGGAACTTAGAAAAGAAAATACAAAGTGCATTTGTCATCAGTGACAGCTGCTCAAATGCCTAAGCAATTTTTTTCTCCACTATTTCTTACAGACATGCTAGGAGGAAAAAAAAATGCTGAAACCAAACACTATTCCCAATACCTGGAGTGCTCCTTCTATGCAAGTGTTTACATGGCAACTGAAGGCTGGACTTTTGAGACATCTATGAAGCATTAATAGTTAAGGCAAATCCTGAGTAAGCCTGTGGGAGATTATCTAATTGACATGGGGGTCAGAGCCCATAGTGGGTGGGACCATTTCCCGGAGCAGGTAGACAAGACGAAGAGAGATAGTTCAGTAGTTTAACATACCTTGGTAGACTGGCAAATAAAAAAGTTTGCCCTCTCTCAGCAACTCCTGTGATTATGTTGTGGCCAGTTCTCTTGATTCCTGATGTTGAGGTGAACTCTCTTGTCATGATGAAGTATAAACAAAAATAGTAAACAAAAATAAATATCTTGTTCCCCTAAGTTGTTTGGTGATGTATGTATCAATGACACGAAGAAAAACTGCAACTCTTGGTGGGACGTAATAGCCAGGACATCTAACCATGAGGTTCACCCCTGACTTCCTGACACAGCATCAAATCTTCATCACAGTCCCAAATGGTGTGGGGTGTGTGTGTGTGTGTGTGTGTGTGTGTGTGTGTGTGTGTGTGTGTCTTCTTAAGGACCAAGTCAAAAAGCTGCCTCCTCTTCTCTGATTTTCTCTTTCAGCCTGGCTTTGAGCCAAAAGTGATTCAAATGTTTGGTAGAAAGCCAAATTATCCTTAGGTAAGGGAAAACGGAGATAGTTTATGCCAGACTCCTGAAAGAGAAACACTTAAATGATCCAGGTTTCTTTAGTTCCCCCACATAGCCTAACCTCTACTCAAACTGCACCATTCACGGCACCTTTCAACCCAAAAGCAAGTTGACTGCAAATCAGTATCTGCAGGTGTTTTAGAAAATGTCTAACATTCATTCCTCTTTGAATTAGGCTCTTCCATAGATGTTACATTTTAAGTCAGATCTAAAAAGTACTCTTCAAATGTGATTTTGAAAAAAATCCATTTAGGGGCTGGAGAGGTGGCTCAGGGGTTAAGCCTCTGCCTTGCAGGCAGAAGGTCCTGAGTTTGGATCCTAGACCCCACTTATAGACACCAGGCGGAAGTGGGGGCAGCCTGCGTTTCTGGTCCTGGTAGGGCGGAGCCTGTGAATCCTGGGGCGGTCCATGGTGGTTCCCGAATTCGCCTGCGGTTCTACATACACGCGCGTGCGCGCACACGCACACATGCACAATTGAATAAATAATAAAAAAAATTTTAAATCCATTTAATTGTTCTTGCAGTACATACTGATATGCAAGAAACTTCCTTATAGATGGAAAGGAAACCAGCAAATAGACTATACCTGATTTTTCAACTCAAGACTAGAGAGATAGTTTCATGGTCAAAATATCTTCCATGCCAGTAAAAAAGGAGTTAAGATCCCCAGGTCCTACATAATAAATGCCATTGGATATGGTAGTCCACTTGTCTCAGAAGGCAGAGACAGGTAATCCTTGGAACAAGTTGGATAGTGATATCAGCCCTATTTGTGAGGCCTGGATTTAACTAAAGATCCTGCCTCAAAAAGAATCAATTAGAAAAGTAATCAAGGCTGATTCTCAACATGAGCCTTGGGTCTCCATAAGCACCTGCCCACACATGCACATGCTCCTACACGCATACAAGCATGTATACCCCCTCACATATACATAAACATGGAAAAGGTTTTTTAAAAATCAACTCAAATTTTAGGAAAAGAAATGAAGTAAGCATAATAAGACTTTTGAACAGAATTATGGTTAATATCAAATTTCAAGATAAGGAACCATCTCTAATGGGGAGAGAGGAGAATATGATCACAGACAAGTACAAGAGAGAAAGGGAGAGAAGAGTAGAGTGGAGGACACACATCTATGCCCTCAGTCCCTGCTGCTGCCGCATGTGCACCAGCCCATTGTTGCCAGTTTGCTCACCTCTACCATGTCAGTGTCATTAACCTGAGCATGGCCATTCAAATTCTAGACGGAAAAGGTCACTGATCATTCCAGCATAGTAATGATTCTTCTGGAAGCAAGTGTCTGTTCTTAAGTCAATAACCTGTGGCTAGGGACCTGAGGACCACCAAGTCATGTCTATTCTCTATGCTAAAAGACCAGGAGGATGGGCTGATTTATGAAGGATTTAGAGCAAAGTCTGCCTTTACAAAATTAAGAGAGTCATACAATAAATTTTTCCCATAATTCCTCTGTGCACATGAACATGTATTTATCTCCTGATCATGCACTGTTCACTTGAGCCAAGATGAGGGTGAAAACTAAATAAAGCTTCAATCCTTGCTTCTTAACAATGCCATCAGGGCCATACACAATTAATCAAAGAAGAAGTCACCTGAGAAGGATAACTGGAAATGGCCGCAAAATATGCCTTGTTGCCAAAACACTCCTCCACATTCAGACTACCAGCTTTGCACTAGGAGTGCAGCGTTCATTTCAACTATAGCTGCATGAATTCAGGTATGTCCTGCACAGAGAAGGTAACAATGCCCCACATAAACAATGCAGCCATGAATATCCCACCCACTGCCAGTTTGGAACCAAGGGTGAGGCCTTGAGGTCAGTCCATTCATTCTAATCCAGAAGAAGAAGCCTTTACTGGCACACCTCCCAGAGACCGAGTGCAAGTTTCACAAGGAAACTGAAGCCCAAAGGAATCTAGAGTCTCATGTCCCCTACAGTAACTTGTACGTGACTTCCACACCAAAGCTTTGTGGCTGAGGAGGACAAGCCAGACAACCTACAACACTGAACTCCAAAAATTACATCTTTATAGTAAACATCAAAACTAAGGACATTTGCCACTTGTCAAAACTATGCAAGTAGGTGCCTTGAAATATAATGATTGACAGTCAAGTTCTCATTGACTTGACAGGGCCTGTTTATAATTATGACATGACTATAGACATACTTTAATTAAAAATCACAGCAATGATCTTCTGGTGTTTTGAGACCTATGCTAAAATATTGGAGAGGAGTCACTTCTGGCCAAACTCCTATTTCCAGATGACCGCCTTTTGTTAAAGAGTCCCCTTCATTCTAAAATCTCTTAGATTCATTCTTTGACTATTGATGATTTCTTTTTTTCAGTCTCAAAAAAAAAGCTAAATATATATTGGTCACACCTGGAACAAGGTACTCTAAGCATCCCCAGGACCATTCAATCCATCTCATTTTGTCTGTGAAAATATTGTACCATAAAGAAGTCAAGTGACTACCTAGAAACACGGCTCAATGGTTGGGGAAAAAGAACACAACCATAATCACTGCTTCAGGAAGCCACCTGGGAAATAGTGGAGTTCTGAAATTTCAAATACTACTTACTACCTATTACTTCCCAGACTGCATTCCTGAAAAATTCCAGTCCTCTGGGTAATTGGTTTGATAAACAGGAAAATAAGCAAAGGTAGGGAGGAGAACAGGGAAGGAGGAAGAGAGAAAAAGAGAGTGGAAAGGAGGAAGGAAAAAGAAAAACAATTGCAGTCTGTATCTGTGCAAATGCTAATGAAGTCAACCTTTCTCAAAACCAGTGAGTCACACACACAAAGATATGAAGCAGGAGAGAGGCTTGTTGGGAAGAAGGTTTTTGGTGGGAGATGAAAAAATATAGGGTAAAAATTACTAACATTCATTATATACATATATGAAACCATCAGAGACTAAAAAGAAAGGAAACTCCATCCAGGGTCAGTAAGTATAGAGAATGAGACACAACTTATCCCCTTCTTAAGGACTCACACCCCACACTAGGGAATCTGAGAAAGTAACCCAACAGTAAAGAAATGTTTAACTCAAAACTCTTTTTCCAAGTCACACCTATTAACATCCTCCAGACCTGGTGTTCCAGGAAACATACACTAGGGCATGCTGACTTAGTGAGAAGAGAAATGAATTTCAAAACAATTGGGTTGGAAAGTAAAGAAATTGAAACAGCCTGGCTCACGTCAAACCAGAATTCAGAAACCACCCCGTGTCATCTTAACTCTCTTGCTGGGACTTGATGACAAGTCAGGGGGAGGGGGGAAAGGGGAAGGGAGGAATGTGTCCTTGAACAGGGAGGAGAAGGAGAAGAAGTGTTCTTTAGTTTACCATGAGAGTTTGTGTCAAGGATTGAAAACACGGATCTGTCTTTGCCACTTCTTTTCATGAGTATTTAAATCTCTACCAGAAATATAAAGCTTAGAATAATATTCCATGTATTTTTAACCTCTTTACAATAAACTACCATGATTTTCCCCCTGGAGCTGGTAAAGCTACATTCCTACTTTAAAAACTGTGAGGAAATCAAATTTGGCCTTTAAACAAACTAATTTGAAAAGTTTAAAAAAGTATTAGAGACTTAAAAAAAAAAAGGAATAGGGGACTCAAATATCCCAAAGTGTGAAAATGAAACATTTTTATATGCGAATGATTCAAAATAGATGAACAGAATGCTTCCAAACTTTCTAAAAATATGCGTCTTCAGGCAATAAAAAAAAAAAAAGCCAATCTAAAGGGTCATTTATTTCAAGTATCTGAAGCCCAGTTTAGCACACCCATGAACCCTGCAGCTGACTGATCTGGTACATGTGGCGAAGAAAGGCCCTTCACACTCTCCCCAGATCCTTAATGATATGTTTGGCCAAGCTAATTTTAAACTGGTCGGAAGCTTTTGATTCCATTAACCATAAGGTACTGTGACAAGTCTGTGGTCAATGGCAGGCATGGGCTCTGGTCATTTTGAAGTCAATGGTAAGTTCATTCCTGGAAGGAGGGGAGTTACGGCTCATGATCCACCCTCATCACCTGGGAGGTCTTTTCTCCCTGACCTATTTACCCAGTGTGGCAAAAGGCTCTGGGAACCATCAGTGGGACAACATGTTCTTGAGGACGCTGTTCTATTACTATCCTTTCTACGGGTCTAATCTAAGCCTTTCTCTTGGATCATAGCTATCTTAGTTCAAGCAGGAAGTAAATGGCTTCAAGTCAACCTGAAAAGGCTTAGGTTGTGCTCTCACCAGTCTGAGGAAATGTCTTTAAGGATGTAAGAGGTGGACCTTCACCAGAGCTACTGAGGGAATGAAAGCTTGCTGACTGATGCTTAAGCATGCCCAAGAGAAGTCTTTGTCTGAACGCTGGATGTGCTTATTCTAATATTAACTTCGGGAGGAAACCACCTTTCCTTGTTCCTATTCACCTAGTGATAGCCACTCTTTTCCTTGTTTTGTAGAATTTGCAAAGGAATCTCATTACTCCACTTTATTCAGTCTTGGTTTTGTATCATTCAACTCAGATCCTTTCTTTTTCTCAAGATTTGTTATGGGGAGCCGAGCCGCCTGGCCAGCAGCACCCGCGCGCGGCCTCCGGCTTTGCCCCCAGCCCCCTCTCCGCGCCGAACCAGAGCCCAGGTCGCAGGTGAAGAATTCTGCCATCAACATAAGACCCTTTGCCTCTCTGGCCCACCGGGGACCTACGCATGTGGTCCACGGAAGTCACACTGCTACTCAGAATTCAATAGAGTACAAAGGAAACTCAAGCAAAACTCTAAGGAACAAAGAGAACACAGGCCATACATCTGGACTTCACTACAACCATTGTATCACATGCGAGACTCTTCACATCCAGCCTAAAGATAAGTAAACCTTTTTTTTTTTCCTTACTCTTTTTCTTTTCTTTCACCTTACTGATTCTTTCTAGTATCAATGTTGTAGGTCAGCTTCCTCATACAGCCACCCCAAAAACATACAACTCCAGGGAGTACACGACCCACCCTCACATTTCACCAAGACACTAGATCATAAAAGTGCACTACCATACTTATATTCATCCCCTGGTTACGTAACTGACGTACTAACATCCTAGTAGTCTCATCCAGGATATAACAATACCAATACACAAACATACCCAATCCAAGGCAAGCACTAGTAACAACTGGCAGGTGTAACAATACCAACTACATCGGTTCAGTGAAAAACACACAGAAACTGAAAGGTTCTAAAAAACAAAACAACAATGTACAAGTCAAAGTGCAGATCCACGAGAAACAAACCCCAAGAACAATCTCCCACCAAAAGAATCAATCCCATAACGATGGATTGTGACCAGAACAAATCCATAGAAAATAGCCATGAAAGCCAGACCCAACATAACGACTTTCAGAGTATGATCATTACCATGATTAATAATATGAAAGAGGAAATCCGAGAAGAGTTAAATAACCGTGTCAACCACTTTGAACAGGAACACAACAGGAACCTGGAGGAGTTGAGAAAAACAGTTCAAGAAACAAAAATAGGTATAGAGCAGGTAAAACAGTCTCAGGCAGAGTTTAAAATTGAACTAAGAGATAAGTTATCTTCAACCCAAAACTCGACAGAGAGTCTTATCAGCAGAACAAATGAGGCAGAAAATAGAATCTCAGATCTTGAAGACAAAGTAGGAGAAGTAACCAGCTCAATGGAAGAGATTGTTAAAGCCAAAAAGATACTGGAGAGGAACATTCAAGATATATGGGACAACCTGAAGAAACCTAACATGCGCATTCATGGAATACCAGAACAAGAATCGCAAAATACCACACCTGAGGAAATATTTCAATTCATCATAAATGAAAACTTCCCACAATTAAAGAATGAGAGGCCTATCCAAATACAAGAGGCATTTCGCACTCCAAACAGATATGACCAAAATAGAAAATCGCCACGGCAAATAATAGTCAAAACACTCCACATTCAAGACAAAGAAAAGGTGCTGAGAGCTTCAAGAGAAAAAAAGCAACTCACTTTTAAAGGTAAACCTATTAGAAAAACAAATGACTACTCAATGGAAACAGTAAAAGCAAGAAGAGCTTGGAGAGACATACTTCAAGTATTAAATGAGCAAAAATGCCAACCCAGACTGATATACCCAGCAAAGCTATCTGTCATGATTGAGGGAGAAAGAAAAGTTTTTCAGCACAAAGACAACTTGAAGGGATACATGTCTACCAAACCAGGGCTTCAAAAAATGCTAGAAATGATACTCAAGCTTGAAAAAAAGAACAAGGAGTATCCAGGAGGACAGAATGGAAGTATAATACCAACAAAATATAAATATCAAACAACATGCTTACAAAATCTACTAAACATAAAAAATGTCCAGAATTAAAAATAATTTCTCCATTATAACATTAAATGTCAACGGCATTAACTCACCGATTAAGAGACACAGATTACAAACTTGGATTAAAAACCACAATCCAACAATCTGCTGCCTTCAGGAAACTCATCTCACCACAAAAGATAAGGCACGTCCTAAGAATGAAAGGCTGGTCCAAAATCTTGCAAGCTAATGGAACCAGGAAACAGGCAGGGGTAGCAATTATGCTTTCAGACAAAGTGGACTTCAAACCAAAGAAAATCATAAGAGACACAGATGGATACTACATTTTAGTCACAGGTACAATTCACCAGGAAGACTTCACAATACTGAACATATATGCACCCAATATGGGCCCCTCCACATTCATGAAGAACACCCTACAGCGTCTAAAGCAAGAAATCAACCCCCAAACAATAATTCTCAGGGATTTCAACACCGCCCTCTCAACATGGAATAGATCAGCAGGTCAAAAGCTTAACAGAGACACTTTGGAGCTTAACCAAACCCTTACTGAAATGGACCTTACAGATCTCTATCGAACTTTTCACCCACGTACCAAAGAATACACATTTTTCTCAGCAGCACACGGAACTTTCTCCAAAATAGATCACATATTGGGCCACAAAATGAATCTACACAAATACAAAAAAGTCGAAATTCTAGCCTGTGCCCTATCAGACCACCACGGCCTAAAGCTGGACATCCACAACAACACAACAAACAAGAGAAAATACACTAACTCCTGGAAACTTAACAATATGATGCTGAATGAGAACTGGATTCAGGAAGAAATTAAACGGGAAATTCAAGATTTTCTGAAAGTGAACGAAAATGAAAATACAACTTACCAAAATCTCTGGGACACAATGAAAGCTGTTCTAAGAGGTAAGTTCATAGCTCTTAATGCCTACATCAGAAAATTGGAAACATCAGAAATAAATAATTTAACGATGCAGCTTAAGGCTTTGGAGAAACTTGAGTAATCTGATCCCAAAAGTAATAGAAGAGAGGAGATTAGCAAAATAAGGGGAGAAATATCTGAAATCGAGATTAAGAAAACGATAGAAAAAATCAACCAATCAAAAAGCTGGTTCTTTGAAAAAATCAATAAGATTGATACACCCCTAGCTAAATTAACCAAAAGCAAGAGAGAGAAAACCCAAATTAACAAAATTAGAAATGAACATGGAGTTATCACTACGGATACCCAAGAAATCCAGAGAATTATAACATCATATTTCAAAAACTTATACTCTGTGAAGTTTGACAACACAAAAGAGATGGATGAATTTCTAAGTAAACACAACCTACCTAAATTGAATCAGGAAGTTGTGAATTATTTAAATAGTCCTATAACATACAAGGAAATTGAAGAAGTAATCTCGAATCTCCCCACCAAAAAATGTCCTGGGCCAGATGGATTCAGCACAGAATTCTACCAGACATTTAAGGAGTTAATAACACCAATACTCCTTAAACTGTTCCATCAAATAGCAAAGGAAGGAACACTGCCAAATTCCTTCTATGAAGCTAATATCGTTTTAATCCCAAAACCTAATAAAGATACACTTAAAAAAGAAAACTATAGGCCGATCTCTCTGATGAACACAGATGCAAAGATTCTCAACAAAGTCTTAGCAAATCGGATTCAAAAACATATCAAAAAGATCATTCACGGGGACCAAGTAGGCTTCATCCCCGGCACACAAAGTTGGTTCAACATACGCAAATCAATAAATGTAATTCATCATGTAAACCAGTCCAAAGTCCAAGACCACATGATACTCTCAATAGATGCAGAAAAAGCCTTTGACAAAATCCAACAGCCTTTTATGATCAAAACGCTAGAGACTGTAGGAATGGAAGGAACCTTTATCAATATAATAAAAGCTGTATACAACAAGCTACAGCAAGGATTATGCTCAATGGGGAACAATTGGAAGCATTCCCACTTCGATCAGGAACTAGACAAGGCTGTCCACTCTCACCACTTCTATTCAATATTGTACTTGAAGTCTTAGCTGAAGCCATAAGACAAGAAAGGGACATAAGAGGGATTCAAATTGGCAAGGAAGAAGTCAAACTATCCCTATTTGCAGATGACATGATCTTATACCTGAGGGATCCCAAAAACTCCACCAGGAAGCTCCTGGAACTAATTGAGAAGTTCAGCAGGATGGCAGGATACAAAATAAATGTGCAAAAATCAGAGGCCTTCCTATATGCCCAGAATGAAAGAAGTGAAAAAGCCTTGAGAGAAACAATCCCATTTACTATAGCCCCTAAAAAAATGAAATACCTTGGTATAAACCTAACCAAGGAGGTAAAAGACCTTTACAATGAAAACTTTAAAACCCTAAAGAAAGAAATAGCAGAAGACACCAGAAGGTGGAAAGACCTCCCATGTTCCTGGATTGGTAGAATCAACATCGTAAAAATGACCATCCTACCAAAGGCAATATACAAATTCAATGCTATACCAATTAAAATCCCAAAGCATTTCTTTAAAGAAGTTGACCAAATAATCTCAAAATTCATATGGAGGCACAAAAGACCCAGGATAGCAAAGACAATCCTGAGTAACAAAAACACTGCTGGAGGTATTACCATACCAAACCTTAGTTTATACTACAAATCCATAGTTATAAAGACAGCCTGGTACTGGCTCCAAAATAGACACAGAGATCAATGGATAAGGATTGAAGACCCAGATATAAGCCCACAAAAATACAGCCATTTGGTCTTTGACAAAGGGGCCCAAAGAATCCAATGGAAAAAGAACAGCATCTTCAACAAATGGTGCTGGCAAAACTGGATCTCCACATGCAGAAGATTAAAGCTGGACCCATACTTGTCACCATGTACAAGACTTAATTCCAAATGGATCAAGGACCTTGATTTAAGGCCAGAGACTTTAAAAACCATAGTTGAAAGGATAGGGAACTCCCTTGAGCTGATTGGGCTAGGCCAACATTTCCTAAACAGACATCCAATGGCACAGTCACTGCTACCAACTCTCAACAGTTGGGATCTTGTGAAATTAAAGAGCTTCTGTTCAGATAAAGAGATTGTAACACGAGCTCAAAGGCCACCCACAGAATGGGAGAAAATCTTCACTAACCACATATCTGACAGAGCTCTACTCTCCAGAGTGCACAAAGAACTTAGAAAACTAAACTCCAAGGAAAACACTGGCCCAATCAAAAAATGGGCCCTGGAACTTCAAAGAAACTTTACCAGGGATGAAATTAAAATGTCTAACAAATATCTTAAAAAATGCTCCACTTCCTTCGCCATCAGGGAAATGCAAATCAAAACTTCCCTGAGATACCATCTCACCCCGGTCAGGATGGCAAAAATCCACAATACAAACAACGACAAATGCTGGAGAGGATGTGGAGAGAGGGGAACTCTCCTACATTGTTGGTGGGAATGCAGGCTCATACAGCCACTCTGGCGAGCTGTCTGGAGATTCTTAAAGAAATTAAAGATTGAAATGCCATATGACCCTGCTATCCCACTTTTGGGAATAACCCCCATGCAGCAGAGGTTCGCCTCGATAGCACAAGCTCGACCATGTTCATAGCAGCACTGTTTACAATAGCAAAGTCATGGAATCAACCTAAATGTCCAACAGTTGACGAGTGGATAAGGAAACTGTGGTACATCTATACAATGGAGTACTACTCAGCCATCAAAAATGATGAATTACTGGAATTTGCTGGGAAATGGATGTCATTAGAAAGAATTATATTAAGTGAAGTATCCCAAACCCAGAAAATTAAGCTGCCGTATGTACTCCTTAATAGGTGGCTCCTAGTACCAAACTCATCCAGCCCACATTGAGACACTTAAAAGTAAACCTATGTAACACAGTAATTGCAAGGATTATGAACAAGAGAGATGGGGTAGGAGGGCCAAACCAGAAACAAGGAGAGAGGGGACCATGTTACAGCAGAGAAAATAGGCCTCCATCAAGGTCTGCAAGTAAGTAATGAGAAACCAGGTTAAGTTCACAGACTGTTCTTTCCTGATTTCACCAGAAGGGGGGGCATATAGTCTAGCAGATAAAAAGTAATCATTTCGCAAATGGGTGATGGACCCCTCCCTCACTGAGGTTTCCTACTCTTATTACATATACCCTTGAATGTGCTATTATAACAAGACTCCAGTTTAACAGCTTTTGTCTCTGGCCAGGGGGTGACATACAGTGCCCAGCAGAATGGAGTGAAAGGCATTGCAGGAGCAGCAAAACTGCAAAAGAAAATCAACTAACCACAATCCAGAACTTCAGAGACCCTATATCAATCACCTAGAACTAGGCCAGCCTAATCTCTCCCCATCCTGGAGCTCAGGGACATTTGCGGAAGAGGGGGCGGTAAGATTGTAAGAGCAAAAGGATGGGAGGAGCAACGATTTGCAAGATTCTCAACAATAGTTGGGGCCAAAGCAATCATAATGGGACTTTGCATGCCCTGCGCAATGTCCAATGCACTGTTGCCCTCATAAAGTCTAGCATCTGTTAAGGGCACCGAGACCCCTGGAGGCAAGGGATTGACAGCCATAGTAGTGATCCTATGCTTAAGGGGAACAAGAGAAAGGGCTTATGGAAATGCCACTGGGTCCTTTTATGTCATTGGAGAGGAGGACCCAGTGGAGAGTTAGGCGTACACAATAAAGGACTCTCTGGGAATTGGGGGGGAGGCACTGGGGGATGGGGAGGGAGAGGAGGGAGAGGAGGGGGTTCGGGGGAGGAGGGGGGAGGGAGGGAACTGGTAAAAAAATTTTAAAATGTATAATTAAATTTTTAATAAAAAAAAAAGATTTGTTATGAATGATTTTTTTATACAATGTGCAAGGCTGTTCTCCATACACGCTGCTGTCTGTGGCAAAGAGAATATCAGTGTTCTACCCAAGAACTCACCACCCAAAGTAGCTAAGGAAAACCCTTTGATACTCTTTCCCAGACTTCAGGATGTTTCCATGCTATAAGGGAGCTCAGGCTAGAGAAAGCAGGACTTAGATTTCCTTAAGACACATAGTAATTCAGAAAAGCCAAAAGTTTTCTATGAGCAAGGACCCTAATATAACTTTCCAAATGTGATCAATCACTTCTATTCCTCGCCATGAATCAGAAAAAATGAGGACATCACGAAGACCATCCAGATGGGAAAGAGACAAGGAAACTGTGAGAAAATCAAAGGAGAAAAGGAAAGCCAATTAGTGGAAAAGATAATCACTCTTCTTCCCAAGTATATTGTATGTTCTATTTGGCCAACAAAAAGATACTGTTAGCTAGTCTTTCGGATCTCTTTGGCATGGGCTCTGGTCATTTTGAAGTCAATGGTAAGTTCATTCCTGGAAGGAGGGGAGTTACGGCTCATGATCCACTCTCATCACCTGGGAGGTCTTTTCTCCCTGACCTATTTACCCAGTGTGGCAAAAGGCAAAAGGGAGGTACAAGAAACAAATATGTCTACATGAGCTTTGTTTTCTAGTTTTATGGCAAAAGATACTTCAATGGCTGATGCTTTGAGTGTGGATTTTAAAGTGTACATCTCATTTATTCAACTGCTAAACATCTGCCAGCTACTAAGATCTCTGCTGCAAGTTGCTCTAAGGAAAACCAATATGAAAGAAGCATAGTTTTATCTCTATAAAATAGTGTTTAACAAAAAAAGAAAAATACTCCTCCTGACTGTAAATTGTAAGAATGTGACATTGCACAGCCACAACTATTAATACAAGGAAACTGCAGATAGGTGCTTTAGAGTAGTTTGACCTGAGTATTATAGGTGTCTAAGAAAAGGATACAGTATATCTCTTAAAGTTGTAAAGAGCTAAGAATCTGTTATCAAAGAGGTGCTTGAGCTCGGACTTGAAGGATAGAGGGGACTTGAACTCAAAAACTGAGGAGTAAAATTCCTAGAAAAAAAGAAATGATCCCCAGTCAAAAAATAAAAGATCTGCTTGACATATAGCAAGTAAATCCATTTAGTCAATACAGAGAAAAGATAAAGGAGCAATTAACTATAAAAAAATGTGTCGGAAGACAGATGATGGATAATCAAGAAGAGAGATAGAAAGTCTAGTCTAAATACTCCAAGTGATGGGTACCCACTAAAAATCCTTCAGAGGACCCGTCTCTGGACATGTTAAGGGGAGAGTGGATGAGATGTACCAAAACTGAGGCAACTTCTGGCAATGATCCAAGAAAGTGATGAAGAGCAGCAGGGGTGAGAATGGAAACGAGGCCAACTCATGAGGTATCACAAACCCAGAAAGAGCAAAAGCAGCTTGGTGTGGAAGCTGAAGGACATTACTAGGGCACTTCTGGCTGACGTGAAATCCCATCACCTCAAGTGACACTGGAATATGTGAGATTTTTTGAACCCGTCACTGAGATGGTCTTCACTGCTGCTCAGAATTGTTTGGTTGACTGATGGAAAAACTCTCGTCGTCGTTTAGGTTTATTATTATTATTCTTCGTTATTTTCAGAGTCAGGGTCTTGTTACATAGCACTGGCTGATCTGGAACATTGTGTATAGCCCAGGCTAGCCTCAGACTTGCAGCATTCCATCTACGCTCCTCTACCTCTCAAGTGCTAGAATTGCAGCTATACACAACCACCCGCAGTGAAGCGTCTCGGTTGTATTGTTCCCTCTGTTTTCCAAGGTAGAAGGACCAGAAACACAGAGACATCTGATATCAAATATATCTCAGACTCAAGGAAAGCAGAAGAGATCAGAATCTGCTCGCTGGTATGCAATTGCAGTCTCTGTGCAGTGGTGGATAGATGGCTGCTAAATACAAAGGAGACAATCTATTACAAACTCTCCAGACCCGTCGTTCTGCTCCACCACGACCATCCTATGTGCCATGTATGTGTCCCTGCACTCACTCATTTTAATGTCAGAGATTGTTTATAAGAGAAGCCCACCCAGGAAGCGTGCCAACAGTATGTCTGTTACAAACTAAGGGCAGGACGACCGTTGTTCATCCCCAGCTTTTTGTTGTTGTTGTTGGAACTGAATCCAGGGTCTTGAGCCAAGCACTGAGCCGCATGATGTGGATACAACGTGAAGAACTCATCGCCTCATGAGACGCCTCCCTTAAACACAGGGATCATCTCTACCTAAATCTGGAGATTTCTGACATAGGACAAGGACATTAGTACCAGATGGGCTAGTTCCAAGCTGGACAAACCTGGAGAGAGATTTAAACCCTCTGAACCTGTTTTCTTTTTCTGAAGAATGGAGATCATCTTTCTCCCTCAGAAGATTCTGGTGAGCACTAAATGAGACAATTAATGAAAACACTCTAGCAGAGCTGTACACTAGAATAAAATCTGGTCTGTGAGGAAGCTGAACATGACCTCTGTGGCTGGGATCATGACTGTCCTTTCACCAAGCAGAATAAAAGACATGCCAGTCCTTCCTGGGAGGGTCTAGAAAGTAATACCTATTTTCATTTGCATGCTCATAAAAGCAATTCCTCTCCAGACTATAAATTGTGTTTTCTGTTTTATTTCTCCCCTTTTCTCACATTGGAAAATTTTCTTCTGCTCCCTATTCATAGATACAATGTTCAGTGCATGGAGCCAGAAGTTAGCTGCCCATGCAGCCGCCACCCAGAGGTGAGACTTTGAAGCCATCTGCAGCAAGCAGTAAATCAAACCCTCCCCTCTTCCATCCTGAGGGAGCTACTGGTATGCGGGGCAGGTTACAGGAGCAAGCCCCAAATGAGAACTAAAACAGAAATCATGGAAGCACGAAAAACAGAAATGACTCCCTCTTGCAAATACTCAGAGAAATTCAAAATAAAATGAAGGACAGAATGAACCAAAAGAGAAAACTGTCATGGGAATGAGGTAGAACACTGAAAACCCAATGTGCATCTTTCCTTATTCTCGGAGACTAAATCATTGCTTAGATGAATTCTGTTTTCAACGTTTCCATTAAGCACAACTAAGAGGTGGACTATGCTCGCCTGTTGCCAGGCAGGCTACACGACAGGAGGTTGGAATGCATAATTAATCAAGAGAGGCAGCAGGAGATTGGTTATCTGGGAGCTTCTGGTCCCCCTTGTACATACTTCCACAAGCTGGTGCACCTGAAAGGTTCTGAAGGTGATCTTGACTTTCATCAGTGTTGCTCACCCCCAGTCCCTCCTGGGCATTTCCAGCCTAGTTACCCCAGCATTCCAGGAAAGGCACAATCTCCTTCAAACACCACACCTTCTTCCCAAACGGTATCTGCAGAAATAAATTTAGAGTTCTGAATGACATCACCACCTTACTGCAGATTATGAACCCAGACATTTTCCCATGTGGGCCAAGGTGATCGGGCAGCCTGGAGCAGTGTGCTGGCCAAATTGGAAGTGGGCAAAGCTTCTTGCTGAGCAGATGCTTTTGAACCTGGCAGATCTAGGAATCCTATTTTATTTATTCACTTTTGCCTTTAAAGATGCAGATAGGAATATGAGACCTAGAAGTTATCCGTGCTGCACAATTTATGCTAGCTCATTACCTCCTGCTAGACTCCAAGGCTTTGTAACGGAAATTGGCTCTGATTTCTGAGATGGGCATTACATCATAGTCTTCTTTTAGCACATTATGTCATCCCTGCTGAGACGCATTATCTAGGGTTGGCTCAGCAGTAGCGATTTTTTTTTTTTTTTTGTGAGCCGACTGCAGTGTTCCCAAAGAACTGCTGGGAACCACAGATTGAAATCTGAAACATTTATCTTCTAAAAAGCTGAAATAGAGGAAAGATGTTCATGTTGGACCCCATGTATTTTTCTTAACCCTCTCCTGTCTCAGGTACTTATAGATTACACTGCTGTGAATGCAAGTGAATAATGAGCTTTGTCGGTGTGGGGACAATGGCTAAGAGAGAGCCACCATTACCGGGGACGGAGATACCATTCCCCATCCAGAACTGACATACCTGTACTTGCCAGGATTATCTCTCCAGGAATGCTACGAGATGTTTGATAGAAAACCACCTGCTCGCTCACACTACAAATAGAAAGCATCTTCCCCGGTTCTTGGGTTGTTTCAGAAGAGAATATGTAAATGAATCTACAGGAACACAGGGGAAAGGCTTGCTTGTCCTCTTGGCCAACACAGTGGCCACAAAGACAAACTCTAGATTTGTATTAGAAAAGATTTTTATGCTATGGATAAAGCTGATATCATCTCTTCTCACTTCAACCATGAAATTAGAAGCCCATTTCGTATCTCTCCATCCTAGGCAAGATTAGAAACCATTGCACAAAGGGATGAGAAAGACACTTTTAGGACAAAACAAAGATATTCCCAAGCCCCAGAGAATCCCAATACCTTTCTCGTCACAAAAGCATAATTATGGAGTGGCGGGGGGAGAGTCTCTAAATACCAAAAGGAAATAGAATACATTCAACCATGACTAAATTACAATTCCTTTCCTATATCCCAGCTAATGAGATTCGTTGGGAGGGGAATAAGTGCTGGGAGAGGCTCTGCAAGCCTGTGTGAGATCCCTTCGCCTTCCATACCTGCGCATCTATGCAGACTTTTTAATAGTGAGTGCTTTTATGCTCTCAATTACTTTTCATGGCTCTTAAATAGTAGCTCTGCCGAAGCAAACCACCTCATGATTAATCTGCAGCAAAAAACAATGTTTGGCCAGGTGCAGAAGCCTTGCTCCTATTTCCACCCTCAGCGATATTTCATCATGTTCTAGCCAGTGCCCCCACCACCCCACACATATCCCCGGGCCATCAAGATAGCAGGTGTCATTCTTCAGCTTGGTCTGTGGCAAGGCCATATGCACTGTCCAAGCAATCTAACAGGAAGTAAGACTTCAGAATCTGGACAGTATCTGAACAGCATTTAGTACCTCTTCTCTCATATTTCATATCAATTGTCATTTTTCTTTATCACCTATGAGGGGGACAGTGTGAGGATTGATGGGGTGATCCACAGAGGGCTCTGAGGTGATTTGCAGATGAATGGTGCTTTATAAAATAATGTTAAACAGCTAAAAGCATTTGCAAAATTCCTCTTACCCTTCTCCTCCCTCTTTTTTGTCCCTTCATCTGCAGCCCATCTCCTGAGTTCTTGGCATTTTATGATCTGAAGGCCAAAATGCTTTAAATCTTAGTAACGACATGTGCCACTTGGGATACTGAAAGGAAGCTATATGTACTCTAACTTGACTCATTCCAAGCTTTTACTACAGCCAAAGTAATTGCTGCACCATTTAAAACTTCTACTGAAAAAGCAAGAAGCCTTCCACACATTAAGTTGGTTTTCATGTAAGTTGTAAAATATTAGATGACTGTGACTTCTATCCATAGTGAAATCACCTGGCTCAGTCACTCCCTTTTCTTTTGCAGGGACAAAGACATAGATTCCTAAGAATAAATCGCCATCTCTGGATCTTGGCTGTCTGGCTACTGGGATCTGAAGACACAGCACAAAGGAACCTGAGTACTGCTTCTCTCTCCAGTGACCTCTGAGTCCCAGCAGGCTGTGCCCAATCCTGCAAAAATGTCTTCAGGACGCACAGAGCCCCTTCATTCATTCTCTAAATCAGGCTAATTCGGGAACAGACCTGCTGTGTTCCTGGCCCCAGAACAGGACAACAATTGGCCATGATAGAAGCAGCTCCTCCTTCACTCCACTCTAGGGAAGAGGAAGGCAAGTCGGGTATCTGCACGCCATAATGGGGAGACCAGATGCAAATGAGAAACCAGCTCCCTCTTAATGGATGCCCCCACATACAGGTGGAAGACAGGGATCAGCAAACCTGCACAGGGAGATCAGACTAGCTTCTGATGTCATAGTGAAACCAATGCTTAGATTATAGTGGGAATTCTGGCCCCGGCTTCTGCCTCTTTTGTTTTGTTTTGTTTTGTTTTTCAGACACTATGCTCCGAAGGTTGGCAGAAAGAGAACAAAGTATTGTGGACCTTTCCAGTTGTCCTGGGAAAAAGACACATGGAGAACTGGCTTAGTTTCATGTGGCCCCACCTGCCTGCTTGGAGTCGCTGCAAGGATTACCTAATGAGTGAAAAATAAACATTTGCTATATCATTGAAGTTCTCGATTCTGCTGTCTACCAGCAAGGCCAGGACACCAGCTGCATCCACCACTCGCTTCTCTGGATGTCTTTGGAAGCCCCGTGTGTTGCCTAGGACGCAGAACCTTTCCTGCTTCTCAGAGAAAGCTCTCAAGGACAATGGACTCTCTGACCTGCTGCCTCAGGAGGAACCACACACTTCTGCAAATGGAAGCCTGCCCATGAAAATACAGAGCTCAAAAGTATCAGAACCACAATTCAGAACAGAAAGGTTAGCTTTCTCCATTTGAGGGGACAGGGAATTACACAGGGACATGGAGGCTACCTCTGGTGAGAGCCTTCTTAAAGAAAGTTTGTGTTACTTCATCCTGGGCTAGATTGGGCATCCTTTCTTTCCACCTAAGAAGCTTTTTCTTTCTTAGAGACCAGGATTCTGCTTCATTTCTCCTTGCTGACCTGAAGGGTATCGTTTGTTTACCTTGATGAAAGTACTATATCCTCATATCCTCATTACCCTGAACAACAAAACTAGATAAGGTTCAACTGAGCATAGTGACTCATATCCAAAACCCTAGCACTTGGGAAGTAGAGGCAGGAGGTAGATCAGGAGGTCAAGGCTAACCTGTGCTACATGAGAATCTGTCTCTTTCTCTCTCTCTCTATATATATATATATATGTGTGTGTGTGTGTGTGTGTGTGTGTGTGTATTCATTAGCAAATATCTCCTGAGCAATACCCAACCTTGTGAGTCAATTGTAGTAAGAGTTATGGGGATAACCAGACATGGATTCAGACCATCAATAAAAAGGCTGAATTAAGTATGTAGCAGAGGCTGCTTGATTTGACCCAAATCCCTGTTCTTATTCTTGAAAGCATGTATTGCCTAACTTCCTCTACAACTGGTCATGGCCATGTGTCATAGTCCTGCACAGGAAGACACAGATGCCATGATGTGCATTGTGTCCAGGTCCAGCCTATAAGACTTCACATGCCTCCCATTCTGGCCGGCCAGGACTGACTTGAGCACTGATATTGAGGACAGTGGAGTTTCAGATGGACATTCCAGGGAGTGCCCACTCAGATAAATGCCCAGTGATCTTCAGGACTGGTACAGGGGCAAGAAATTAATATCTTCTGTGTGGATCTCACAGTTTCATCTATTTTTAACAGATACCAGATTAATTAATATAAACTTTCAGATAAGTTACCTTCAAGTTACTTAATAAAATGGAAAGAAATTTGTAGTATATAAGAACAGAATGGAATGCTACTTAAAGTGTCAGTCCAGAACTGGAGAGATGGCTCAGGAGTTAAGACTCTGCCTCACAAGCAGAAAGTCCTAAGTTCAGATCCTAGGTCCCACATAAAAACACCAGGCAGAAATGGTGGGCCTGCACTTTCCAGCCCTGGTGGACAGAGCCTTGAAAAGTCCAGAGGGAAGCAAAAAGAAGGTAAAATCAATCCAGTATGATTCCCAAAGTAACCCTTCATCTTCCACAGGGACACACAGTGTCCTCTAATACATACACACACACACACACTAAATAAAAAATAAAAATAAAGTTTTAAAAAAACTTTAAAATTGTGAGTCAATTTTTAAAAGAACATACATATATATAGATATTTCTAGAGAAATGTCTCACTTGCAGTAAAATAGGTATATCTTAATCTACATTTTTCTGATATCTCTGATGAATGTGCTCTGATTGCATAATGAAAAACTAAATCTAAGTTCAACATCAAACAGAGGAGTATGCCTTGAGCTATATGCAAGGCATGGATCTCAAAATATCTCTGGTAAATATTTCCTGTGGGAAATTAGGAAAGCTTTCTCAAACTAATCATCTATTAATGACACTGAAAATCTATAAATTAGCCACAGCCTGAGAAATAGATCCATTCAATTATATAACACACCTGGTTCCTAGCCTTTGCATATTGAGTACTCATCATTGGAAATCAATTTTCCAGAAAGGCCAGAAGAGATACATTTTTCTATTAAAAAAGTACCAAGAAACAAGTTTTTAGGGTGAAGAATAGGGATAAAGAGGGGGGGAAAGGATTATGGCTAGAGAGGAGGGAAAAGTAGTATACCTTTTACTAAACCTTATGAGTATATTTATATGTATGTTTTACCCATTCGCAAAGTTCAGAGTTCTAAAACCTGCTGTAAACATTAACTATGGATTCTTTCTGACCTGGTTAAGGGGATACGGATGCTAAAATCATAGATCATCTCAAAGTAGAATCCCACAAAATCATAGATCCAAGGAGTCATTGCAGTAAAGTTTCCAGTTTCCCCCTTTCATTCAGTGTGTTCTTTCCACACACTGGAGGCCTACAGGTGTCAAAAAAAAAAAAATCTGCTTTGTTCTATACAGCTTCTGAAAGTATCCAAGGAAAGATTTGTAATATAATGAAAATCAGAAATGTTGCTAAATGTGGAGACCCTAAGTTTCCAATCCTCATCTGCAAAGGCATTATTGAAGAAGGGAACTGACTTAAGAAGGACAGTCGACCATCTTTCCAGAGGAAAGACGAGCACTGGAAACTGAAGTCTTTGAAAAACAGCTCTGTGTTGACAGTTGCAAGGACTCTGGAACACCACCGGGGAAGAAGAAAAGGAGGCAGAATGAAATCAAAGCAAAGTTCAGCTGTGACACAATCACAGCAAAGGAGTCAGAGTCCACAGGGAAATCCATGGCAGAGTTTTTCCGAAATGGACTAAAGGGACCAGGGTTTTACACCATCCTGGTTTGGGAGCCACAGCTTCCCACTGGTAATTTCCAGGAAGAGACTCAACAGTGAGGCAACAGCAGGAAATACTTCTAGCAACTGGGGAAGCAAAAGCGCTTGGGATCAATAGATGCACAGCAATGTCTACCACCCAGCAGGAGGACAGTGTCAACTTTTCTCCTAATCTGTCGTCTATACCCAGTTGTGAAGGAGATCACAACTGTTAGCAGTTGGTTTTACATTGCTGAGACTAAAATTCCTGACAGGAAGAACTCAAGGAAGCAAAGGTTTCTTTTGACTTGGGGTTTTAAGGGCGTCAGTCCTTTGTGGTGGGGAAGGTATGACGGAGCTCATGGCAGCAGGAGTATGTGTGAGAGTCCTCTCAGACCACAGCAGACCTGGAGCGGACTATGTCCAGAACTAGGGCAGGGTTACAAACCATCAAAGGTCTGCCCTTAGTGACCTTTTGCCAAGTAGAGCCCCCATACACACCCTTCCTAACGGTTTCACAGCACCCACAATACTAAAATTGGTTCCTGTGACTCTCTTTACGATGTTTCAGCAGCTTTCCTCTTGGATGGACCAAATAAATCTGCCTCTTCAAGCCCCTGGGTTCTTTTCAACCTTCGAGACAAACGCCATACAGTGACCTGGGCTCCCCCACAGAGCTATAATCCACAGTCCCAAAAGTTAGTATTTTTTTTCACAGCTCTGGGTCATGGTTGGTACTGTTTCCTTATGCTGTCTCTAACCTTATATTCCTAGAAAGTTCCAACCTGTCACTCAACACTCAGAGTAATTCTCACTAAGCTTCTTTATCTCCCTTGGGCAAAGCAGATTCATTTTTTTCCCTATGGCCACAACTCTGTGTGTATTCAGCCTTTATGAGTTATACCATTTCTCCATGTCCATATTCTCATGAGATCGGAGCCCTCTGGAAAACAGAGGTGGGTCTTTCATCTTTGTGTCCCTGATATATAGTAAGTATTAAATATTTCAACTCAACGCTCAGCATGGAAGAAACAGAACAGGTAGTGTTAAGACCGACCAAACATAATGGATGCATTCTAATAAATTTGTGGGCGGAGTCAGGAATGAGGGATATATCCAGAAGCAAGGTGTCTGTAAGTAGCTGTGGTGCCACAAAAAAAAAATGTGGCCTTTGTGCCAACTTTGGTATTCATCAGCTAGTTTCAGAATCTTAACAGGATGGAGAGTACATTAGGCACCCATGCATTGACAATAAAATTGCTTTTAGGGTCCAACAACCAGAAATTCTCCCACAGGTAACTAAAAAAAGGAGCATGGATTTCTAGCTAAGACTATTCACTAAACCAGATGGAAGGTCTGGGTAATCATTTCCCTACTGGTATATGCATTCTCCTGTAGCTATTAAACATGACTGTGTTCCATGGGGTTCTTTTTGTGTATGTGTGCTTGTGGGTATATGCATGTGTGTGGTGTGTGGGTGTGAGCGTGGGTATGTGTAGAAGAGAGCATTGTGAATGCCTGTAGAGGGCCCAGGGTGACTTCAGAAAAGACCCTGGATTGCTCTATCTCCTTCTTGCTTTCTTCTGGAGTTTCCCAGGCCTCGCCTTCCAGGGCCTGAAGTGCAGTCTGCCACCATTTCCATGCAGCATTTTTACATGGGATCTGGAATGCAAACTCAGGTTCTTTTGCTTGCAAGGCAAAGACTTGATTCCTGATCCATTTCTCTAGCCCTGTGGGATTCTTATTACCGAAAGTGTTCATGAGAGGATGAGAAGGGGGACTACATGACTTAGGAGTTCAAAGCAAAGGGGACCAGAATCCCAGGCAACAAGGAGACAAAAGAGCTCAGACATCCCGGAGCTTCTAGAATGGAAAGTGAAACATGGACACTCCTCTTACTTTCCCTCGCCTGGTATTTGTCCTCATTTCAAATTTCTGTCCTTAAGCAGAATAGGACTAGGTCTAACTCTACACAAAGTGATTCCATCTTGGACAGACCCTAAGTAAGTACCATGTTCTTTCAGAACTCTGATTACAAATATAATATGGATGAACGACGAAGCAAAACTAAATTCATTGCAAACCAGAAAGCAAGGTTGACTTCAACCGAAATGAATTTTCAGGTTTTCTTGCTTATCGAAGTAAGGAAATGTTTGTGGAAGGAAGAGAAAGGTACTCTATGTCCTCAGACATGCCAATGGGCCACAGAGCTTAATCTGCCCCAGCCAGTGGAGAGGCTAGGGCTTGCTCAGACACACAGACAAGGACTCCATCTCTCATCTCCTCCTACTGACAAACCGAGGATGCTCTGTGGTTCAGAAGTAGCTGATGGCAGCATCCAAAAGGAAGCTTGCCCAGCCAAGCAACTGCTCCGCCCACCTGAAAAGCCTTCTGTTTCTGCTTCCATTTGGATGTAGGTGTCAACCTCTAAATATAACCCAAGAACAGCCTCCACCATCTTCCCTGTGTTTATAGCTTTCTCTCTTTCCAAAAATAATAAAAGGAGGTAGGCAGTCTCTAGAGAGTTCCAGAAGGGGGAGGACGAAATATGGGGTAATGAGACATAGGACAGTGTGACCTTTTGCTTAGAATAGGAGAGCTGAACAGCAGCTCTCCATACAAGTGGTCTCAAGGCTTCTCACTCCCCATTGAGTTCCCCACCAAAGAGATGGTACCTAAAGTTGACCAGTAGCCCAGGGGTGCTAACTGGCCTGACTCCCACACTCCCTGCTCCAACACTCCCACTGTAAAATTCTGAGTGTCTGTGGGTTTGGATAACCCTCTCTCATGCTTCACAACATCCTCTCCCTAGTTATGATAATGCCTGTATTTCTGGATGGTTTTCTAATAACCAGCCCGTGCCTAATCTGCTGTCAGTCTATCTCACTAGCCCTGATGTCCCTGATAGCAGTCCTGTGCCTTGGCCATCAGGACAGATGATGGGAAAGTACATTGGGAACTAGACTCCACGTCTGCCCTGCACCATGCAACATGATCCTTGAACCTCACACAAACCTTTGGAGGAGCTCTAGAGAGGAGAGACTTCAAGTCATAGTATGAGAGTCCTGTAGTTCCTTGCCTCTGGGTCACCCTGCCCAAAATAAATCCTGCTGGAATCGAAGCTGCCCTAATAGCAGATCCTGGGACAAATCAAGCTGGAACCACCGAAGAACACAGAATCAATGAATGGCTAACAAAGTCCAAGGCAGGCTTTCTTCTCGCTGCATTTCCCTAGCCTAAGGAGGGTGTCTGAGCCTGAGCTGTCCGTGCAGCCCCCAAGGCACCAATGACTGTTTACGGTAGATGGCTGAAGAGATCCATACCCCAGGCAGCCTGCTAGTTCATGGGGGCTACAAATATCTTCTTGTGAACAGAGGAGCTATTCTCCCTTTGGGTGAAGCCTGAGAGATTGTGAGTCTGGAAGGGAAGGGTTGGTTGGTTTTGGGGAAATTCCACTTCCCAGCCAAGCAGGGCCTTGTGGTCTGATAGAGACGGCTGAGTTCTTCAGGCACTAGAGAGGAGTCTGGGCAGCAAGGGAGAGGAGAAGGCTGCTGGCTACACCAGTTAATTTCAATTCAACTCAAAACCTGAAGTTTCACTTGCTTCATTGTTTTGTTTTGTTTATTTCATTTTAAGCGAGAAAAGCTTTATTTTGGCTCATGGTTTTGGAGGGTCTCAGCCCATAGTCACTAGGCCCGTGGTAAAACAGAACAGCAAATCGAAAGGGGACAAGCAGACTCACTCACAGTCATCAGAGGCAAAGATAGGCTCTCCCAGGGCTCTGTTATTCTTTTAACTGACAATGAGGTAGAAGTACATTTTATATCATATTATAGAAAACTCCTGGATACACAGAGGGAAATTTCCCATGTGAGGCAGAAAGGAGAACAGGGCCTGGGTGTTTTTGGCATGAGCCCTTGATGCCTGCCATGTTGCATCTTATTTTGCTTCTTAAAGACCAAAGGAACTGTCTTCAGTTTATGAGACAGGCAAAGTTCAAAGAGCACAGAAACTCTGACCCCTTCTGTGAGAGGCAGCAGAGGGGGATCCTTTGGAAGCTCTGTTCCTGCTGCTATTGTAATTGTTGTTGTTAGGATATATTGCTTTACATTTGAAAAGCGGCTTATTTAACCCAATCATTTTAGCATATAATCAATATGAAAGCTATTCTATTTTTCTTTCTTGGATTGTTTCATACAATGAAGTTTTGTCACTTTTTTACCATATTACCCTCCTTCAATCTCTTTCCTTCTTCTACTGAGAATCCTCTTCTTTTCAATAAGTTTCCCTTAGACGTCTATGTCCTTCTTGTGTGTAAGACCCATTGAGTCCAACACAGGCTGCCAGTGCTGGCATGCTCTGGGCACTGGCTGTAGCGTAGGTGACATGTCATGGCAGCACCACTACAGCAAGCATTTCCCCTTCCTCCAATCAGCACCAGCCATCAGTATTCACTCAGAGAGGGGTAGGGCCACAGCAGCTCTTCCTTGATGCAGTGCCGATGAGCCCATGACTGTGTAGGTCTCGTGCAGATGAACATAGATGCAGTGAGTGTCCGGATGTAGTGACCTTATGTATAGGAGATACTGTCTGACTCCTCCCTCCTAACTCTCCAGCTCTTGCATTCCTTCTGTCCTCCCTCCTCCTGCTGTGTCCCCTGAGCCTTGAGGGGAAGGATCGGGATTCCAATGTCCTGGACAGGGATGAGTACTCTGGAGAGCCTCTGAAGACCATAAGAGCCCAAGCTCCATTCCCAGAGTGACTCATCTAAATGTTTCAGTGAAATGATTGCTGGGCTATACCAGGTTAGAATGGAAGGTGTGTTGGGGCTGGAGAGATGGCTCAGGGGTTAAGACTCTGCCTCATAAAACAGAAGGTCCTGAGTTTGGATCCCAGGTCCCATGTAAAAACACCTGGCAGAAATGGCAACAGCTTATACTTCTGACCCTGGTGGAAAATCCCAGAGCAAAGCAAGAAGGTAGAAGCAATCCTGAATGATTCCAGAAGTCACCATTGATCCTCCACAGGGACACACAGTGCCCTATGATACACACACACACACACACACACACACACACACACACACACACGCATGCATGCATACGCATACAAAATAAACAATTTTTAAGTGGGGATTGTAACTTCCCCTCTTCCAAAGGGGAGATTCGCTATGGGGAAAAAAAATCTAAAAATTATTATTTCCTCTCTCTTTACTTTCTTGGTTTGAAATGTGCTTAGTTCTAAGAAAATACAACATAAAAAAAAAAAGAATGGAGGGTATGTTGACCCCCCCCCAATATCTTATTTTCATCTGATCTTTACTCAAGCTTTTGAAAGTCAAGCCATGCAACTATTGCTTCCCAACATAAATGATTCCCAAGGTGGAAAAATCAGGATGATTCGTAAACATTTCTTAGCTCATAAATGCTTTTAGTGTTAGAGCAAATCTCCTAGGCAACTAGGACTATTTCCACGAAGCTGGGAAATGCTGGACAAGGTGGATGGTAACACTTGCATTGAGTTTTCACATCCTGTAGCTGACAGCTCATTTGTGGTGGATCTAGATGGAGCTCACCTCTAGTGACTCAGCATGTTTCCTGGGTCCCAGATACAGAAGGAAAGGGAAAGATCAGTTTAAGTCATATAATATTTAGGAAGTGCTTCAGGCTCCCTGATTGATAGTGGAGCATCAAGACCTGGTGGAGTTTCAAGTCTTCACCTAAGTCCCAAGATTAATTACTCAACTTAGTCCTCAACTGTGATCATCTTAGCTGTCAACATGATGCTTCTGAGCTGAGCCTTCAGGCATACACCTATGGGGAAATATTCAGTCTAGGGAGGCCTCTAGCAAGTCTATAGGATTGCATAATTGATGCAGAAATACCCAGCCCATAGTGTGTGGGAACATTCCCCGGGCGGCATGGAGAGAGCCTGATGGCATTTTGGCAAACTGGCATGTTTGAAAGCTAGCAAGTTGCGATGGTCCTTGCCCCTCTGCGCTTGCTGTGTGCCTAGGTCCCTGGACTTCTGATGAAAATGAACTGTAAATTGAAATCATAGGCTGGAATTAAAAAGTCCCATATTTCCTTCATGGTTTAGGTCAAGTATTAAAACAGCAGAAGATAAAACTAAGTCACTAACTCATAAGTTACATTCCATGCCTTCCCAGGTTCCCTTCCCCACCCTGGCAAGACGCAAACCAAGGGCTGATCTCTCCTTACCGAGAGACAAGAACTCTTCTCATGGCAAACTCCTTTGAGCTAGAATCTATCTACCTGCTATTAATTCCTTGGTATTTGTTAAATGCAGACTAGGCAACTAAGAAAAAAAAAGCCACAGTCAGGTACAATCTGTTCATTCTAGACAGATTCCTTTTATGAAACATAATTAATTTCCAAAGAATTAGGCAATCAAGGTCCCGAGTTAGCAGTTCAGAAGCGTCACCCCCCTGGCGCTGAACCCCTGTTCCCTTAGCATCATTCTCCCCGGAGGCTTCAGCTTCCGCATGAAATCAGCACAAATCAGTTGCTCTTCATAGATGAAGTCACTCTGTTCTCGGAGTGTGACTTCCTGAACAAAGAACATAATAACCACCAGCTTTTCACAACCACGCGAGAGTCTTAGAATACGCCTGTCCTTACTGCAGGCTGCCGTTTGCAGGGAGAAGCAATCGTTGCCTGCCGGTGCTTTGCTTTGACAGGAGATTTGTCCTTGTTTTCAACGATAGAATCTGAGAGTTGAAGTGAGAGGGCAGGTGAGGTCAACACCAGGCCTCACCTCTGTGTGAGTGGAAACCAAAAATTCAGAAGAACAAAGTGAGCAGTCTAAGTGGACCAGGATGCCAGAATCTGCTCCACATCTCCTTTCCTGGCCGTGCCATGGCCTGGCTCTAGAAAGCCAGCTCACTCCTACAAGCTTAAATGCCAACAACATATTTCTAACTTTCACCCCGACCTCTCCACAGAACTGCTGGACTTCTCCCCCAATCCTATCCCCCATTCTATTCTCCTGGACCCGCCTCCTCTATCTGACATACAGCACCAGCATCCTGTCAAGTTGCGCAGAACGCAGTGCTTGCCACCATTATTTCATTCGTCATTTCTCTGACATCCACGTCTAGGCATCAGTCTTAAATTTGCTCAGTGCTAGCTCCATGTCATGGTTTGAATATAACTCATCCCCCATAGGCTCCTGTGTTGAATCCTTAGCTGTTTTCAGTATGTGGGAGGATCGTGGCACCTTTGGGAAGTGGAACCTTGCTGGAGGAAGACATGTCACAGGGGATGCATCTGGATGCTGATTAGCCCTGCCCTTCTTTTCTTTAATAGTCAGTTCTTGAAATATGCAGCTATTCTCTGAACCTCTATGATGGACATGATTTAAACCACCTCCAGCATCTGCCAGCCAGCCATGCCTTCCCTGCTATAATGGACTGTATCTCCTCTCTGAAACCATAAACCAAATAAGTCTTCCTTTCTCCCCTATAAGTTGCTTGTGTTTGAGTGCTGTCTCACAGTAGCAGAAAGAGTAACTGCTGCACTCCACTTCCAAAAACAAATCACAGATTCAGTCCTCTCCATCAGCCTCACTTCCACAGCCCAAGTCTACCACCTATGTAGTCCCATCATACTTTATTTCAACAGTCACCTCTTACCTATTTCATTTTCATGGCTCTGAGCTAATCTTTGTCCTTCCATTCTTTATAGTACATCTTTATAGTACATCTACAATGGAGTAAAACACAGCATAGCACACCCCTGCTTAAAATTTATCAGCTTTAAATTACAACCCAACCTTCTTACCATGACCCAGGCTGACCCCACCAATCCCCTGCCTCTCTTTTCTCCCTTTTCACCAGCTACACAAGATCCTCAACCATTAGCAGCTCATTCTCAGTTCTGGCTCTGGCTCTGTACTGTAGCTCTTTTGGTCCAGGTTTTCTTCCCAAATCTTTATGTGAACACCACCACTTCTTACTTAGTTCTCACGCAGAGAGCTAGTCACTAGAGCAACCCCCAAGTGCCTTCTCTTTCTCGTGCCCACCTTCTTCACTTCCTTCTAACCTACTACTGAAATCATTAGCCTAGACTCTGTATCTGCTTCTCCCCCGTGCGTTTCACCAGCAGTACCTTATTCCTCAGTGACTAGCCCACATGTTCTGAGCTGTGCTTATTCCACTTGCCTGTCGTTTCTGTTCCTCCTTTATTTCACCTTACATATGACCTTGATCTTCACGTCCCCCATCAGTCATTCTCATGAGTTCATTGCCTCGATTACCTGTTAGCAAGAGAATTCTTTCTAGATTCAGTTTATCCTTCAAAAATAGGTCACACATTGTAGATCACTAAGCAGCTTATAAACTGGAAGCAGCTCTTGGGTCAGGAGCTCACCTCACCCAATTGTCTGTGTTCATATGTGTGGCCACCCCTGTGCAAAGGAGAGATGGCAGGGTAAGAGATGCTCAAAGTTCTAAAAGACACTTTAATCTAGTGATGGTACATTTAGGTCATAGAAAGAAACACATCTGGGCATTTCTGTTAGAATCTGGCTGTGAAGCATTTGTTGAAGCCAATGAAAAGTTTGGTAGCATTGAAGGTTTCATCTTCAAAAACTTACATAATCAGAGCTTAAAAATTAATTTTTAGAAAGGTATGCAATGGATTGGAGCAGGATGAGACTGGAAATGAGAAAAAGATTAGGAGCCACAGGGAAGCCACCAAAGGACTATGTCATGGGAATCCAAAACCATGCATAAGCAATTACACAGCTGGGAGAGGCTCTGCAGGATGTGAAACGTATTCCTGCTACACACAAGGCATCAAGCCTCATGCTAAAGGTGTTGCAACTTTCTCACATTTGACCTTAAAAATCCTCTGAAGTGACAGATATAATTTTATATGCATTATATGTAGGTGATGAATAGTTTTCTCAAGATCACACATCCAGAAATTTTCAAGCTTGAATTCAGGTTCGTATTGTAAAAACTAGAAGGTTCAAAATCTAAGTCTTGAGGGGATAGTGAGAATAAGTCGGCCTTCAAAGATTACACTAAAGTTAGCAAGTTAGTTACTTGTGACCATTTGAAGGAGGGGACTTAGCAGGGAAGCTGGCATGGAAAATGAGTCCTCAGATATGATGGACTTGAGGCAAGGATGTAGCATATTGATGGAGATAGCCATGAAACAGATAGAAATATGAAAATAGAGATCAGAGGAGTCCAGACTGGGGGTGTTGTAAGGAGATAGGAGTTGGGTGCCTAAAGGTAATTATTGAACCTTAAGGAAAGGTAGCACAATAGGATTGGTGACTGACTAGCCCAATTGCCTATGACTGTCCTGATTTCAGCAAAGTAAGTTTTAAGAAACCCCCATTTCCAGACAAACAGGAAATATAAACCACCCTAAAGGAAGTGCATTGAGGTGGGCAAGGCAATGGGGAGCATTCATGTTGAACCGTAAGGGAGCAAAGGAGAGGAATTTGTTAAAGGCAGGACATAGTTTCCTCGCCTTACCCCAGGCTTGAGAGTGGGAGATGGGGTGAAAAATGTTGAAGGAAGAAGTCTCCACCAGACTGGACTACATAGGAAGTGGGACCACCAGATAAAAATGTATCCGTCCATTAGAACCAGGCAGTAAAAGGAACATTGGAGAAGGGTAAGAGAATCCCCAGAGCACTTGAAAGACACCAGTAGTTATGCCCACAAGGCAACCTGAGATTGGAGAGGGGTTGGTCCAAGCTAGGCAGATACAGGACTGTATCAAGGTTTAATCTGTAACCACGATGAAGGGCAGAGCACTATGTGGCATGGAAGACAGAACCACACAGAACCTTTGACCTTAAATCTTGTTCCTATCACTATAGCTAGCCACATGCTCCTAAGCCATCCTTTCCTCTTTGAAGCTAGACATATCCTCCTGTAAAACAGAGTTCATTGTAGCCACAATCTTGCAGTTGGAGGTAGGGATCAGTGTCAGTATCCAGCACAAAAGTAGGTCTTGATAAAAAAAAAGACTGTCCCTGTGAGGATGTCAATTTGTTTACTGTATTGCAAAATGAGTCTGGACAGCATGTAAGCATCAGAAGAAATTAACTAGGCAGAATTCTGTGACTGTGGCATTCTCCGTCTCCATGCATCTGCTTAAATATTGCAGAAAAACATGAAACATCATGCTGTTCATTTCTTGGAAGCTCAGCCTTAGCACTGGGTGACAAGACAGGTCTAACTTTCAAGGTTAAATGATGTCACCATTAGACTTGAACAGCCTGGATACACATGGGGAGGGTAAGTCTGCCTCGTGCCTACCACACACCCCGGAGCTAAATGCCTAGAGCTGGAAGTGCTGCTAGCAAAGGGAGTACTCTTGGCAAAAAAAAAGGAATGTGCCTCAGTAGCAGGTGGTGAAAACTCCACTGAGTTAGTGAGAACATCTCAGAGCCCAGAATCCAGGCTTTAAATATTAATCTAACTTCCGAAACACAGAGCTAGTTTTTACCCATTAGCTGAAAAACTCTTCAGATCCCAACTGTTATTTTAAAAGCCCAGCTCTCCACTCCTAAAGCAAAAGGATGACTTAAACAACCCCCAGGGATCCCTGTGTCTCCCAAGTGTGGGAGCAGCGAGCAGCTACTCATTCTTCCTTCCTGGGCCACTATACCTAAGGCCGGTCTTAGAGATGAGATCAGGCCTAGTTGAAGATTAAGATCCTTCCTTCACAAAAACTGAAGTCCCATGAGCCAAACTATTGCACAAAAAAAAAAAAAAAAAAAACAAGAATCAACTGTGGTTCTTTTATCTTGGTTCTGGAAGCACACAACATGTAGGAGCTCCCACCTGTCATCTTATACACCCAAAATACAGAAAATACATAAAACATGCCAACAAAAACATACCTACCGAGGCCATGAGAGACCATCCTGTCTTGCATGTACAATGATAGAGAGAGAACAGTAGTGCAGCTTGGTGCATGTTTAGTGTGGTCAGGATGCTGTAATAAAAATTCAATAGACTGGTGGAGAGCCTATAAAAAAATAGGAATTTATCGTCCACAGTTCTGGATTCTGGCAAAGGCCCACTTGCTGAGTTGTGGATATTTGTCTTTCCCTGCGTCTTCACGTTATATAAGGGGTAAAGGAGCTTTGTGGTGTCTTTCATAAGAGCACTAATCTCATTCATAAGGATCCCACCCACATTGTCCAGTCACCTCCCAAGGCCTCATCCCCAAATACTCTCACCTTAAGGATTAGGTTAAACTTCAACAATATGAGCTAAGCCATTGCAAACGGTGCCCCAACTCTGATTCTTCTGTCTCTCGTTTTCAGAGCCAAACCCAGATCTGAGTGAGAGTGATTACCTTTTAAGCTAGACGTTAGCTTTATTCTAATCAAGACTTTGGAAAAGGATCAGGGAAAAAGTCTTCTCAGAAAGAGTCTGAAGGAAGAAATTGGCAGAATTCCAACAAATGCAGGAGTTTAAAAAGAAAAAAAAATTAACAACATAAATCTGCTCCCTATCACGAAAGCAAATATATTGCATTTTCAAGACAGAGCAGCAAGATTGTATAACTTGGGCCAAGAGGTTGCATTCAGTTCACAGTTCACTTTCTTCTGGAGTTTTGTACTGCATCGCCTACGTGTCCAAATTTGGACAAGTCTGGTTTGGTATTTCCAAGTAAAAAAATAACCTACAATAATTTCTAACTAGGTGCAAGAGCTGTAGGACATGGGAATATTTAAGAGGGACTATCCTGGAGGAAATTCTTTTTTTACCTTTTTTAATTTTGTTAATGTTTCATGCATAAATATAGCGTATTTCTTGTATTTTTACAATTTAACCCCCAATGCCATCCCCTCCTCCTTTTCCCATTACAACCCTTTTTCTTCCCTCTTTTTGCATGTGTGGACCACTGAGTTTTTTCTGGGTTGCATTTAATGTCATGTGCTCTGCAGGGAATTTTTATAGCACACACAATCACATGCACAGAGTCATACCCTAAATTATGAGGAGGAGGAATCTAGAAGATAATGCACAGTACTCTCTGATTTTGCAAATGAGACAATTGAAAGCCAGAGATGTAATCTGTCTTGCCCGAAGCCAACAGGTCTATGGTAAAGAACTGAAACAGACTTCTGTTTCCAATAAATGGCCAGATACTGTTATTGGCATTCGGTCTATCTGGACCTCAAATCAAGCACTTTTTAAATTCTGAGGTTTGAGAACACAAAAAGCATCCTCCCAAAGATCCCAGCCTTTGAGGCAACAGCAGGGCAGAGCTTCCCCTCTATCACACACAGTCTTTGGCCTGGAAATGTAGGCTCTGCTAAGAACATTGTCAGATCCTAGGGCAGCACAGTCCCTTTCAAGCCAGAAATGCTTATGACTTGTGGAGCAAATCCTTGTTTTGTCCCCATAACAGTTGACTGATTTAATCTGTCTTGGTTTATTAGTTAAATATTTACCTATGAATATATTTTAAAGCCTTATTATATTTACACAATATAATCTGGAACCATTCTGGACTTCAATACCTGTTTAAAATCACCCTGTCCAAGGCAAGAAAGCCAATGACCATTCACAGGAAGGATGCGAAACATACAGGTTACTGAAGTTGGCCTTTAATTTAGGTTTTATTTTTAACACGGTTGCACTACTCTTTCTCATGGGAGTTTTATGTGTGTTTGGACATGTGTGGTGACAGAGAAGTGAAAGGAGAGAGAGGCCCTTCACCGAAGCCAATGCATTGGGCTGCTTTATGGACAAGCTCATTGCCAAATTTCTTACTGAAATCAAAGACACCTTTGAGTTCATTGCCCAGGAGTTGGGTAAAAGTCACCTGTAGTCACGTCTGTTCCTCATTTAGGGCTCCTGTCACTCAGATGCCTTGTGGATTAAATGAAATCTGTTCCCAAGTTGGAATCGTGTCTACCACGTGTCAGCTTGGCTGGAGTTTGGAAACAGGAGCTCAGCGGGTGCAACTCTGGTTTTCCCCATGTGTAACCTGAAGAGGAGACATGGGTTCTGGGGCCCATGCCCCCACTTCACTGGAAATAAGAGATGCTGCGGAACCCTGCTTCCATCAGCTCCCTCCCCCCTCAGCTCCCACCGAAACTTTCAAAAGAGAGGCCATGACATGAAACACCAAGTCGGGGAGAGTAGTGGACATGTCACTCATGATTCATGCTTGAGTTTGCAACCATGGCCTGCCACAGAGAAAAGAATCCAACCAGAATGTATGAAACTAAATAGTCAGAAGTGATTATTTAGTGCAGGTAACTGTTAATGGTCTGTTCAAATATGAAAAAGATTCCAGTGGTCTAAAGAAGTTGCATTAAGTAATTTAAGAGAACTCAGCTCATTTTTCATTTGTTTTTGTACTGATATTAATCTCACTTTTACATTTATTTATTGTTGGGGGGTATGGTGTCTGTGAGATCAGAGTGCAATTTGCAAGAAAATGTTCTCTCCTTTCACCTCATACATTCCAGGGGTGGAACTCAGGTTGTCAGATTTGGCAGCAAGCACCTTTACCTGCTGAGCTCTCTTGCCAGCCCAAAAACTCAGCTCTTCTGTGAAGAACCCAAAACAAATTCTTTCAGGTTTAATCCAAGGTGACCTTTAAAAAAAAATCAGTCTTAGGAATTCTGAGTTTGTCCCTTTGAGCACGTTTTAGAATATTAGTTTTCCCTTTGCTTCTTCCTTCTTCTCACTGCTTCAACAAGCTTGTGACCACTTCCTGCATGCTATCCAGTGTCCCCATCCATACAGCAGAGGACTTTGCTTCTATAGAGTTTCCACTCTGACTGGGGAGAAGAGGTGCTGGCTTTGAGCTAACTTAGTGAGTGTGTGTTCCAGATAAAGTCAAGTCTCCATGTGGCATTCCAGATTTACACAGGATAAATCAGGATGTGATAATTTGCTTCAAAAAAAGGATTCAATATTTTACTTTAAAAAAAATCACAGAAGGATTCCCTTTAAATCTAAACTGCCTCTAGCCCCCCCCCCCACCGAGTCATTCTATTTATTCTGAATTTTGGTACTCCATTCCTTGTTACATGAAGTATCACTGACACCATTTGGGGCTCATTTTTAATCACCATCACAGGTAGACAGTCACATGCCTTGGGAGGGATGAGAATGCACGCAGGAAGTGACTTAAGATGTGACGCCCTTTTCCAACTAAAACAGGTTCACAGACAGAGGTAGAGAAGGTCTTGGGTTACCATGGGCTGTTATCCTACAACTTCTGGGAGCCCTTTGTGTTAAAGAACTGAGTTCAGTCTCAGATAAAAAAAAGAAAAGAAAAACATGGAATGAAGGAGGATTTTCTTTCAGTTTTGTTTTTATGTTTGTTTGATTGCTTGCTTGTATGCATGTGTCTTTGCCTTTCTCATGGTCAGGAAAGGAAGTAAAAGAGAAACACAAGCCCAGTGAATACAGTTAAAAATGGACTCAGTGAGTAGACCAACTCTTTTTCATCTCCTGATACTTTTGACTACTTAGATACTTAATTATCTGTCCTTCTAATTTGGCCCATTAGCAATTAGTAAGAACAGTTACTCTGCTGAGCTTTTGTGTGAGAAAGTAAATAACTACCACGTGCAAATACAGACTGAAGAAGAAAAGAGAAAGAAATAGAACATTTCTAATCTTACAATAGGTCTATTATTTTGCTCATATTGTGGCTTCATTGATCAGTGAACACAATTCTCCTCAGGACCATTCTGCCAGGAAACTTCCTGGCCAGCTACACAGTAGTAGAAAGAGGAAAAGGAGGAAGGGGAGGAGGAGGAACAGGAGGAGAAGGTGGTGGTGGTGGTGGAGGAGGAGGATAATGGATCTCTGCTCTGTTTAGAAAGTGAATGTCATACCATAAATTTCAGCTCCACAAACTCAAAGTCCGTCTTATTTAGGGGGAACAGTTGAAGTCAACCTTGGATTTCTCCAGAGGACAAACCCAAGAAGGAATCACATGAAAGGCATCATAACAATGCAGTAAGTTCATAGATCAAGATATAAAAGGGTCCCAGAAGTCAAATGAGCCATTCTTTAAAAGCTTTGCTACTTGTAGAACATAGTCCTACTCAGCACCATCTTACCACTTCAATTAGCCAGGGGAACATTCTGTTCAAGGAAACTCTAAGAAGAAAACAGTCTTGGTGTGGGAATAAATTGAGTGGGGTTTTTCTCTTCCCCAATATTTGAATAATCCAAACAGACTATATAGCAAAAGCCAAGCTTCAGATATACATCCTATTTAGCTCTGCAAGGTCTCTCCTGGCCTTGGCATCTGGGTTTTACTGTGCAGAGGCCAAGTATCCAATACCCATTCTGAATCACTTTTCCAACTACGGTCTTTCTGCTCCTCCAGGAAAGCTCGTGGAACTGCCCTCAGACCATCAGAGAGTAACACTAGACTTACACAGGAAGAAATTCTTTTTGCTGCATCTTGGATCCAGCAATCAATTAACTTGGGCTGGGACTTTAAGTAAGAAATGATTATGCAGCTACCCCAGCAGAATGTGAGGCAAACTGCCAGTTGTCTGGGTCAGGCAAAGAAACCCACTTTGCCTTGATTCATAACTAACCTCCTCCCAAAGGAAGGTAGTGAGCAAAGGCATGCCGGGAGTGCCCATTTTCCTCAGCATCTTCTTTTAGTTCACCTGTCCACATACATCCTCCATTCGTGCTCCATTTTCCTCAGCTAATTGATGGAAATGAAAAGAACTCATGGAAATTTTCATAGAAAAAAAAAGTTTCCTCAGGCATACTCAAGTTGCCAGCAACAACAGCAACCACCAACACAAAAGTTAGGCCTTGAACTCTTGGTGACCTGACTACATAGCCCGTGGAAGCAGATAAAAGTCTCTGAAAAAGAATCACTCATCAAAGTCACAGAAGATTTGAAGCCCACACATTGAAATGTGATCCCTTCTTAGGAATAATCCATGCATCAACTTAAACCAATATGCCATATGACAACACCATGCAATTCAGTGCTGCCCACCTAGGACCCCTGTGGTATCCACCACTATGCTATAAAAGTCTGTATTTTAACCAACCATTTAAGTCTTGGGTAACATCAGACCTGCAAGCAGATAGATAAAAATGGAGAAAGTAGTTGTCTCATGTCAGCTTGCCACCATAATCTCTAATGAGACCTATCAAATGAATGGGACCTATCAAATGAATTAGCCTGTATTCATAAGAACCACTGGAATTCATAACAAAAGTTAAGTGCAGAAAGATGAGAAGACTGCGATTGGGAGTACAAAACACAGATTTGTGTTGCAGAAATGTGGGTCACTCATTTAGTCTTTCTGAGCCTCCCTTTATTCTGTATGGATTAGCAAATGCTAATCATTTGGGCAATGTTCCTGAGTGTTCCCTGGAGATCAGTTTTAAGCCTTGGGTTAGCTAGCCCTGGACATTGTTACACACACACACACACACACACACACACACACACACACACACAACCCTTTGTTGTTTTGCCAATGATTCTTAGAGTCAGCTCAGCATATCCACTAACTCTAAAGTTAAAAGGCATTAAAGAGATAGGTGGGAATGTTCTACAATAAAAGACTGACGGAACATTTTTCCTTTGTGAACTATCCCAATGTAATACAACTACAGAACATTACCCCCCACGTTATTAGAGGCTCAATATGTACTGCTGAGATGCTGTGAGGACATTCGTCCCATTGATACTACCATTTTTTTTTAGAAATCTGTGAAACTGTAGTACCCACATTCATAGTAATCGCAATATAAATATCACCCAGCTCTGTTTCCATAATTGTTGCCATCATTTTCCCCCTTCATTCCTTTGTCCTTTCCAGTGGCCTTGTTTACTACTTTCAGCTCTAATTCCTCATTGTTGGTTCTACTATCTCCATAGAGAACAAATAACGATATACTTGGGTTTGATCCATTTCTGCTTACCTGGGAAACTTCATTCTTAAGGACTGTGAAAGTCCTCATCAGTACATCTGACCACCTTGATAAGATGCCAGGGCTTCCAGAGCTCCATCAGCCTGGACTACGGGCCTGAGCCAAAGAAATCCTAAGCACAGAGTCACCTGCTTATTTCTATATTGATAGAAATGACAGAGATCCTGAACTTATTTACTTCACAATTTTTTGGTGCTAGTGTCTACAATCTTCAATCTGCTTCACACATTTGATAGTGTTACTTAAAGATTTTGGCAGATTATAAAAATAGCACTAATTCTGATGTGCACTATCTTGATGATTCTGCCCCTTGGTCCCAGAATACTGAGTGTGATGTAATTTTTCATGAATAATTCTGAAAGACTCAAACCTGCGGAAATTTCACACAAACTGCTAAAAGACTCATAATGTTAGACTTAGATTCAATTTAGCTACATCACAATCAGAGCTGACACTCTAAGTGGACCAGGCTACAGACAGACCAACTAAACGATCATCCTAAACTTCTTTATCACACTTCATTAACACCAAGAGAGTTATCATTTCTTTATCTCGATCATGCAAACATTGGAGAACTTATTTCATGCTGAAAATCACACTGAGTAATCTGGTTTCTCAGAAGTTGAGCATATCGGCTTATAACTGGCCACTTTTGAGGACTGGCAGCGACTTGAGAGGCCCAGTGCTTAGAATGTTCATGTCTGGCAGAAGTCTGCAAATCCTGAGATTCAGGTCAGCCTTCCTGCCAGCAATTCTCACAGACTTTCTAAGGAAGACTCTGACTCTCATTACCCTATACATCCTTCCACTTATTTGGTCAATGACACTAGGCAATAGCAAATGACTATATCTCTTACAACTCTGGTGATTTATTCTACATAAATAGCAGCCCTTGCTTTATAGTAGGACCTGTGCTAGGCATTGAAGTGAGTGAAAGTCACTGGTTTTATCAAGGGGCTCACCACTCCTTGTATATAACTAACTCTAAGGCCATGAAGAAGAAGAATAAGGGAAAAAGAAGAGCAGTTAAATGAGCACAGAGCATGACTGAAAATATAACCAGTCAGCCTTAAGACCAGCCACTGCATGACAATACAAATGCAGTCCACCAGCTTCTGCCATTCTCTGGCTACATACTTGCTCAAAGTGTGAAATCCTTGAGGGGATTGCTGATCTAGCTTACTGACTATCAATATAGAAATGACAGACATAGCAATGAAAAATATAGGCATTTAAGTAGCTCTTCTGCAGCTAAATGCCTTTACTTTGTAATTCCATGAATGTTTAAAATACAGCTAAGATAGTTTAACACTAGTAATGTGTCCTAAACTGAAGTTCAACTTAACAGGTGTCTATGGCAAGATGCTATATGCCAGTATCTTCACCTAAGTTTATTGCTTCAAAATGCAGATGGCATTCTGAATTTATTAGTATATACAAAGTTTGGGGGATTTTTCTACTCTCCTAGGAGAGTTCATGAGAGTTTTTTGTTTTTCGGAATTTCCTATTTTTATCTGAAAACATGAAACTATTTAAATAGGCAATATTACTGGTCACAACAAAATTGTTAATTTTCATTATCTTAAAACTAAAAGGGTTAAGGTTAAGGAAAAAGTAACTCTCAATAAATTCTCAAATAAAAGTTAAGTATCCTCTGAAGAGCATTGTCATTTGATTTTTTTTATCACACTAAATGTAAATCAAATAATTCTTGGTTAAACTCTTACTATTATGTTTCATTAACACTAGGAAAGCTCACCCTTGATCTCTCCACACACAGATCAAAGCAAGAGAAATAGAAAGAGAGAGAAAGAGAAAGAGAGAATTGAAATCCATTGTGATAGTTAGATACAGGTGTCAACTTGACAACTGCAGGATGAGTCTTTGGCACATTTGCGAGGAACTGATAGTTAAGGCAAACCCTAGCAAACCTGCAGGATATTGTATGATTGATAAGGAAGACCCAGCCCATGGTGGTAGGATTATTCCTTCAACAGATGAATAAGATGAGAGGATCTGGTAAAGACCAGTGAATTCTATGAACATGAGCCCATGTTGTACTTCTTTAGCTGGTTTAATAAGCTAGCACACTTCAGAACTTGTCCTTACCAGACCTTCATAATGACTGAAATGCCAACATGGCCCCAGATTCTATGAGTAACTGAAAAGAGATAAGAACACACAGGGGAAACCTTAGAGACTAAAGCTGGATGAGTGAAGGGAAATGCTCCTATCAGTGGGGTGTCCCGAGGAAAGGCAACTTGGTATGACATGGAGGCCTGAACCCCCACAACAGTAGACAAAACAGAGGGAACCCTGAGATCCATAGAAGCGGCCAGATAGGAGGGTAGGAGGGAGTGGAATGGATTGATGAGGGGAAGGGAGGTGGATGAGAGGAGGGCAGATGGAGGGAAACAAGGATTAGTACTCAATATGTGCTTGTAAAACTAAAAAACAAAAATAAAAAAAAACACACTGTCTATTGACTCAATATAAAAAGGAATACTTGGATAGGCGTGTTGTCTGGCAAGTAAGGTTTGCCCCTCTCTCAGCAATAGATATGGTGTGGCCAGTTTGCTCAGCTCCTTGTGTTAGTGTGATCTCTCCTGCCAAGCTAGATTAACAACTGTCACAGACAATTGTAAGCCAGAATAAAATCCCTTGTTACCATAAGCCATTTGGTCATGAATTTATTGGCCACATACAGACAAATTGCAACAACTATCATTTGTGACAAGGATAGAATTGGAGATCATTAGGTAAAATAAGTCAGGAACAGAATGACAAGTAACACATGAGCACATATTGATCTCCAAGAAGTTGAGAGTGGGATGATAGCTACCAGAGGATAGAGAGAACGGAAGAGGGTGGAGAGAGGATGATGAGGAGCGGGACAGGGTAAAGGGAGGTTTCACAATGGGCATTAAGTTATGATTAGAAAGGAGCAAGCTGTTTTAGTGTGAAATTGCATGGGGTTGGGTGATTTAATTTTTTTCAATTATGTGTGTGTGTGTGTGTGTGTGTGTGTGTGTGTGTAGAACCATGAGCGAATTCGGGACCACCATGGACCACCTCCACCTCCTCCTTGTTTACTCTGCCCTGGGATTCACAGGCTTCGCCCTACCAGGACCAGAAACGCCCGCCCCTGGTTCCGCCAGCGTCTATATGTGGGGTCTAGGATCCGAACTCAGGACCTTCCACCTGCAAGGCAGAGGCTTAACTCCTGACACTTCTTCAGCCCCGGGGTTGGGTGATTTAAATAATCATTATATACTATACAGTTCGGAAAGCTATAAAAGAATACTTTAAATGTTTTCACTATGAAGAAATGATAAGTGTTCAAGGAGGAAAATATGCTTATTTAATTAAACATTACACAACAAGTATATGCATCAAAGCATCACACGTACCTCATAAGTATATACAATTACTATGTTTTTGCATTCATTAAAAGCAAATTTAGTTTACATCTTAATAAACAATAAATGAGTCTGAATTTCATCATAAGACTGGAACAAAAAATTGATTTAGCTATTTCCCAATGGAGCAAAGACTTTTTGTATCATACACTAGACACAAATTCAAAACATAAATTCCAGGAAATATGCTTCCTGCATGATAGATCAGACTGTACATGGAAAGATGCATCCAGGATGGAACCTCTGCTTCAATCTTCAATTACACTGATCACCATCTAATGAAAGGCCTCAGAATATGATTAAACCTTCATTTTCATAAGCAGATGCTGTATGATGATAGAATAAATCACAAAGGAAAACAATTATAGAATAATTAAGCATTAAAGTAATAGACGTTCTTGCTGAAGAAAGGATAATCAAGGAGGACCACATGAACTCACATATAGTCTAAATTATAAAACTATGCCATAAAATGGTGTGTCAATTTGCTTTTCAGCAAAATGATAGAATGAGGACTACTCAAAGAACTTTTCAAGTGACCAATATCAGAAACACAAAGAAATTGAGGGAGGAAGGGACTGTATTTTCTCATTTACAAAATCACAGCCTGCTTCTTATATGAAATACTCAATAAAGTTTTCCTGTGATGATTTTAACAAAATTTGAGTGTTTCAAGTTCAGATTGATGTCACCCAATGTCTGTGTGTATCTGTTTGTCTGTCGTCATAAGATTATGCTAGTCTGGAAGCAAGAATTAATATTAGAGCCAGGTTGAGATTAACTATATAGTTGAGCTCCAAACTATAGTCAAAAATGTTATCAGAGAAATTTGCAGAAGAGGGGGGCGGTAAGATTGTAAGAGCACAAGGATGGAGGAGTAATGATATGCAAGATACTCCACACAGGTTAGGGCCGAAGCAATCATAATAGGACTTTGCATGACCTGCGCTATGTCCAACACATTATTGACCCCACAAAGTCTAGCATGAACTAACAGCACTAAGATCCTTGGGGGCTAGGGACTGACAGTCACAGTAGTGTTTCTATGCTTAAGAGGAACACAGGAAAGGGTTCTGGGATATGCCCCTGGGTCCTTGCACCTCATCGGAGAGGAGGACCCAGAGGAGAGTTTGGCATGCACATTAAAGGATGCTCCGGGGATGGGGGGGCACTGGGGGATGGGAAGGGAGGGAAGAGGGGAGGGGGGAGATGGAGGGGGGTCGGGGACCGGTGTACCTGTTAAGTTTGTATGAAGGAAAATAATAATAAAAGTGCTTGAAAAAATGTTATCAAATGAAAAAGAATATCCCTATGAAAAATGCACTGGCAGTTAAACAAAGAGAATGCTACACACAAAAGAAATTTTGAACTGATTTACATAATGTTTGTATTTTTAAGTTTCTGAACTAAGATTATGTGTACTGTTCCATGTTTTGAATTCATTAAGATAGTTCAAATGCTATCACAGCCTGCTCCATGAGTTGATCCAGATCTTTTATTAAACTGACGATTTTTCAAATAAAACTTAAAATAAATGAGCTTGCTATATTAACCTTGGACCTAACATTGTTACAAACAGGTAATTGTAATGGCTCTTGTTATAACTCGTTTTACTCTATATAAATACAAGCGTATCACGAGATGACTTTAACTATTTAGATTCCTAAAAAAAGATCCAAAACATGTTAATGCTTAGCTTAAACATGATCAGATACAACATGATGCCTGCTTTGCTAGTCACCAAAGAACTAATTGCTAAGCTCACATAAGGGGAAGCATGTCCGAGAAAAGACAACCAGTGGTGCAGCTGGAGAGTTAAAAAACAGCAAGAGCTTCTTCCAACATTTGGTTATCATCAAAGGCCTAAGAGTAAGCTGGAAAAAAAACCTCCTTACAAGCAAACTCACTACAAATAATGATTATAAATTTTGAACAAAATAAAAAACAAAACCTCAAACACTTGAAGGCACATGAAGTCAACAAAAAGCATCACTTAGGGTAGGGAGAAACAGCTGGTATTTGTAAGAAATAAACAGGATAGGAAATCAGTTTCCATGATGTCATAGTTAGATGCAGGTGTCAACAAGGTGTACAGTTGAAGGCTCAGAGCTCTGGACTCATTTATAAAAATGAACAGTAGTTGAGTCAAGTCCACAGCAATCCTGGATTATATTGTTCAATTGACAGGGAAAATCCAGTCCACGGTGGATGGGACTATTCACTGAGACGCTGAATAAAATGGAGGGAGCTGGTTAAAGAAGCTTGTTTCTCTCTCAGCATATATGGATATAGTATGGCCAGTTCCCTCAGCATTTGGTGTTGGTGTGTATTCTACTGCAAAGCAGGGCAAGGAACTTTAACCAAGAATTATAAACCAAAGTAAAATCCCTTGTTCAGTTAAATCCAGGTCATGAATTTATGGCAACAATGCTGAGTAACTGCTGCACATGGTTTTGGGCATGAAAGCAAGATCTCAACATATAGCCAGAAATCTCTGCAAAGAAACTCTTCCCAACTCTTGGTTTGGGGGGATCACTGAACATACATTGGTGGGCAAGTTCCAGGCACTGTGCCACTGATGAAGTCAGAGTTGCTGGCCAGGGAATGGCTGGCTAATGTAGTCTGATCCAGTTAAACTAACTTTCTGACCTAACGAAAGAAAAGAAATCAACCACATTCAATGTAATACCTAGACATTCTGCACACCTCACCCATAATCCTCAGGGCATAACCCAAAAGTACTTGGCATCCAGGAAACAGAACTTATCCAAAATTTTTAAAGGTCCTTTGAGGCCATCCCCAAGGAGACCCAGATGATGGAATTATTATAAAAGGACTCAAAAGCTATTATTATAACTGTGATCAAGAACATGAATAAAAATGCATTTCAATAAATTTAAAGATAGGAAATGTCAAAAGATAATCAGAAAGTATTACAAAGTAAGAAACAGAAATTCAAGAATAGAAAAATTAAGTAATTTGAAAAAATCATGGAACAGATAGCAGAGTGAAAGAAATAGAAAGAGTCAATCAACATTTTTCTGACCTCCACAGAGAGGAAAAACCTTGAATAAAGGTTTCCTGTGGGACAACAGCAAAAGGTACTTACACACTAGTCCTGGAGTTATGGAGGAGAGAAAACAGGAAATAGAATATAAAAAAATTAAGAACCAAAACTTTCATGAATTCCAAAAAAGATAAAGTTCAAGAAGTTTGGTAAACTTTTAGAGATGTTTAGAATTGGGGACAAATGCCAGACTTTCACTGTCAGCTTGGTCTTTAGGCAATGTCTATTGAGTCCCATTATTTGGAACATTATTGGATACATGTGTCAGAGTTTCTGCTTAAAAAGATGCCATTTTAATTTCTAAAACTAATTTGAAAAAAATTATCGGCAAACCAAAATTCTATGAAATTTTGAAATAAAATATAAAATAACCCTAACTGCTATATGATCAATCCCTGTCTTTGTTGTAAATGTAGCCTTCAAAAATTCCAGTGTTAGAAATAAATATATGTTTGTATATTACTTGCCTTAAGTAGAAATTCACTCTGTTACACAATGTTGCAAACAGTGTTAAGTCATAGAATAACATTTTGTTCAGCCTGATTTCTCCTCAAGCTATATAAGGTAAACATGGTTTAGTGTTGCCTATGTTATGAAGGTAGTAAGATAAGGAAGTCAAAGGGATTTAATTCTGACACCTGGAAATTCACATTGATGAAGACCCATCTTTGTGACAAGAAAAGAGAGAGTATGTGTCCATAAGTATAGTGTGCAGAAACAAACAAAAGATATGAAGCATAAAGTTCTAAATAAATCTAAGAACGTTGATATTAGAGGAAACTTCAATCTTTATGTTATTTAAGTAGTTCTAATGTCCCTAACTTTCTCCAGCCATTTTCTCTTGTGTCAAACTCTTTTTAGCCTTGTTCAATTTTTTATCCTGACACATTGGGGTCAAAAATTGTAAATGTTCCATAACAAGATCTCTTTATCATATATCACTTGAAGTGTCAGCCATATAGAAATCATGAATATTAAATATCAAAGTTTTATCTTAAATTTTTTCTTTATTCGCAGTTTCTATTCTATCTCGCCAGCTTTTACCAAGCCATTTTCTAAGACGGAAACAACTTTTGACCTTGTATTTGCAAAGGCCTGTTATAAAAGGAATTAAGAACCAATTTAGCATGGGCTATGATCCAGTTAACCAGCTATTACGTCTAGATGCAGTGCTGTATAGAATCACACACTATTTTCACTTGTAGTTAGTAATTCATGTGTTAGAAAAGGAAGGAGAAGAAGTCAATGTAAACACAGGTGCCCCTGTCAAGCCTGAACTGTTGATCTGGCTTATTCATATCTTTGGCAAGCAGAAAAGGATATTTATGGGACATGTGGCCTTTGAGTGTACTAATTTTCCAAAACTGTGACTAGAGCCATTCAAGACATGCCAAACTATCTATCTTAAGAATTTAGTTTGCCTCAAAGCCCAGTGAAGATGTGACCCACCCAAATCTTTTGTACATTTTATATAAATGTGCTTCAGACAGGACTCCTTAATCAATGTTCTTCCACTTTCCCCGAAACCCCTTTAAATTTCTTAACTTTAGGAAATTAAATATTACTGTAATATATTTTCTCATTATGTTGTGAATAGCCGGCAAACCTGACTGATCACCATCCAAGAGAAACAGACACAGGCAGTCCACTTTCCTCGCTGGTACACTCAGCTAGAAGTATATTAGTGCTGGTAATTGCCCAATGGACTGGGACTGAAAGGATGGATTGCAGTGGGAAGCCTGCTTAACAAACATTGCAATTAGCACCACCTAAGTATTTGAGGGTGCGAAAGGTAATAAACAAAAGAGTAAATTAATATGCATGTTCAGTCCCCAAAGATAGCCAGATGGCTGGCGGCAACATCAGATGCTTTCCCTCTGCCTCTGCCACAAGACTCATTCCTCATGCAGTGAGCGGGGCCGTTGACATTTTCTGGAATCGCAGGCATCTAATGCACAACGATAGAAGCTATGATGCAGCCTAGCTGGGATGCCCTGAGGACCTTAAGCTCAAAGCCACACCAGGTGTCCCTATGGACCAGAGAGCACATGGAACCACAGCCATAAACTAAATCAAGAACAAACTCACAAACACAACCTCCAAGGCTCCTGCTCCCCAGGAAAGAAAGGAAGGCATAGACAAGTTACAGGACTAGATGGTTTTCTTTTTCTTCCCTGCTTCCAGAACTCAAGGGTAGTTAATGCTTTCACAGGCTGTGCGGTGAGGCTATTGAACTGAGCCACATGAAAATCCGTTCCCACATCACTTAGAATTTATTTGTCACAGACTCAAACCAAAAGGTGGGCATTTTGACCAAGTCTCGGACCCTTGCAGCACCAAGAAATCACTGCAGCAAGGTCTACTTTCACGAGACCTGCACAATAGTTGGCCTCTCAACATCTCACCATAGATGAGGGGGGATCTCAAGCGATACTGCACCTCTCTGAGATGCTACTTGAGGCTAACAAAACAGGAGAAAGGGAGCTTCTTTACTCAACAATTTGCCCTCTGATAAGCCATCCATGCCCCAGCTTGTGTTCAGGCACTTGCCAGTACAGACATCCCCAGATGAAACCCAATGGGTCACACATACAAAAAGACATGAAAGTATGAAGGAGATTGGCTAGAGAGAAGAAAGTCTATAGTGATTCAGGAGGGAGAGATGGGATTGGGTTGACAAAGCTCAGAGAACTTCATACTTTTTTCAGCTATGACTGTAAATGCCAAATTATAGAACTAGCCGTGATTATGTCACCAACTGTTATGTGAAAATACATAATTTCATTGTAGTAAGAACATGTTAAAGCATTTTTTTTAAATTTCCATGTAGAATCCTGGGAACTCTGGACAGCTACCAAAATACCTTTCCAGTGTCCCCTTCACCTGTCACCACCTTTGCAACCCATCGCCTTATTTCTCTCTACTACATACCTTCTGGTTCTTGCCACTGGTTGCTGTGAAATTCCTTTGCATACAAGGCCTCTATCACTATCATGCCTCACATCATGCAGCATTAAGTCTGGATCTCACTTAACTATCTCTAGGAGTTACTGGTAACTGTAAGCATTTTCCAAGCCCACCATTGTTCTTTTTGACTCCTATCAATCAAACCCCTTTGCCTGGGAAGCACGTGCCATGAAGCTTCGCCATCTGCTATGATTCCTTGACGCGGCCTCCTTATTGTCCAGTCATGTCGGGCGCAAAAGATGCCTGCTTCATAGTCTCCATCGCCACTTGTATCACTTCCCGAGAAAACTTGAGACACAAGTCTCCCACTCCAGGTCACATGATCCTGAACTTGGAGTTCATCACTCATTAGTGTACACATTAGCAATCATTCCCATCACTAAGTGTGATGCCCTAGTTCCTGGGCACCCCTGTCTGTCCACTAGTATGAACACCTAGTCATTTCATCCAAGCATTCTCTTCCTTTTCATGGGATCCTACCAGCTCTTTGCAGTGGCCACCCTTGACTTTACAGAGAAAGGAAAATAATGACAATAGTAAAATAAAAATACTTCCTCAAGATCTATTCTTTGCTACAGAGCATAACTTTGTATTCCTACCCTCTACCCCTACATCCCATAAAAACCATAAGCATGCTCGACCACACACTCCTTGGTCCACAAGAAAATATGTAGGTACTTAGTGAATGAATAAGCAAACTTCTATATTTTGAGCAATCAATAATTCTAGCATTTGTGATATTTACTGTTAACCTTTACATTTACATTGTCTTTCAATCATAACTTATCTTTCCTAAAAGAACTTAATTTCCTAACAGGTTTTCTATGCCCTATAAATATTTCCAGTGTCCTAAACATTCACTCAATAACAATTTTTGGTTGGGTCTTTTTCACAAGTTAACATTATTAACATACTGCAGTTTTTAATTTTTCTGTTATCTCAGTAGTTTCATTGTGAGTCACCATAGACCAAATGGTAACAGTGACAATTATAACAGAGAAGTTTGGAAAGAAGTACTAACAATTGTTAGTAATATTTTATTTTTAAAAAAATAAACTGCATCTGTAGCTGTTTTACCAGTAAGATACAGTAGCTACTGTCAATAGTCATTGTTATTAGTTTAATTTATTAGTTAATTTAATATTAGCATTGTTACTTTATTGGGGCAACTAACCTAATAGTTGAACTTGTGCTAAGTAGCCAAAGAAAAGAAAAATGAAAAACTGAAAAGCTTATAAAATAGTATTTGATAAATTGAACTTATTTGTAATCATTGGGGGAAAAATATATATACAACTGAAGACTTAATGGGAATCTTCAGAGCACAACTCTGAAGTCCTAGGAGTGATTTGGCAACCTCATCGAATGAAAGTGACCTCTAAAGGGTGAGGCTTCCCTGAAAGACCTGTGCAACCATCGAAGGAGGAGCTGCTTAGTATTTGTCCCATTGTTTGTATTTGTAAGTAATTATGCCACCGACTGATGCTATCTTGTGAGGCTCCTTGAACTTCAATAAAATCAGATGCTGACCAAATTGAGTTCTTTAGTCCAGAGAAATCAGAACATCCTAGGCAGAAAGGTATATAATCTTATTTAGTCCATACATTCTCTCTCTCTCTCTCTCTCTTTCTCTCTCCTTATGAATAAAGAACTCATTAGTTCTCTCTCTCCTCTCTCTCTCTCTCTCCTTATGACTTAAGAACTCATTAGTGATTGTCAGTCCCTAGCTTCCAAGGATCCTAGTGCCTTTAGTCCATGCTAGACTTTGTGGGGTCAATAACGTGTTGGACATAGCGCAGGTCATGCAAAGCCCTATTATGATTGCTTCGGCCTTAACTTGTGTGGAGTATCTTGCATATCATTACTTCTCCATCCTTGTGCTCTTACACAGTAGTGTTCCTAAGCTTAAAGGGAACACAGGAAAGAGTTCTGGGAAATACCCCTGGGTCCTTGCACCTCATCGGAGAGGAGGACCCAGAGGAGAGTTTGGCATCCATAGTGAAGGATGCTTTGGGGACTGGGGGAAGTACTGGGGGGAGAGGCACTGGGGGATGGGGAGGGAGGGGGGAGAGGAGGGGGAGCAGGGTGGTCGGGGGGAGGTGGAGGGAAGGAGAGGACTGGTATACCTGTTAAGTTTGTATGAGCAGAAATAAGAAAAAAAAAGAACTCACTAGTAAAATGTGCTGCCACAAAGAACATTACCAACCCTACAGATATTTTTATGACAACATTATCACAACCTAATTCACACACTATGTAGTGCTCCCATATAAAGTATACAATTCAGAGTGTTAATATGCTTACTAGGTTGTGTAACTATCTCTCTAGTCTCATTTTTTCGCATTGTGTCCCTACTGTCTTTGTGTCTACCTGCTTGGGACATGGCAGATGAACAGAATCACACAATACATGATCTTTTATGACCAGCTTATTTCACTTAGCAGAATGTTCAAAATACAAGCATGTTGTTTGTGCTACATTATTTTTAGGAGCAGAGAACATTCCATTGTATGGATGCAGTACATGTTTTGAAAATGTGTCTGTCAGCCCTTTCACTATGTAAGAGAGCCAGTTTCCAGATGTGTGGCTAGATGATAAAATAAATTGTGTCTGTGTAAACTTGACAAGTTATTTCTTCTAGCTTCTATTTCCTCACTTGTAAAGTAGAGGTAGTTCCATACTTACAGAATTATTAGGATTCTTCTACTTTATTAAAGAGCAGGGCAGTGATTTCCCACAGGAGTGACTAAATAACCATTAGGTGTCATGAAGACATAAAATCTTTAATACCTCTCTTTTAAATTTGATTGTATTTTTAATTGCAAAGGTGATCAATGTTTATTATAACCAATAAAAAATATGGAGGTGAATTCTCAAGTTCTTAATGTTCCCTTCAGCTCTCTACCTACGCTCAGATATCATCAGCATGTGGTATGACATACATCTTGACACACCATTTCCTATACTCACAGTTACTTCTGCAACAAAAACATAGGTGCAGAGATGACACTTTTACTGTAATATGCAACATACACATTAACCTAGAATTTACCTTTCTAGGGTAGTTTTGAGTTATGATTTCATTCTATAACCCAGGCCTTAAACTCATACCAAACCTTATGTTTCAGTCTTTCAAGTATTGGGAATGTAGGCCTAAGTCACCATACCTAGCAACTTATCATTTTTTGTAGTCACTTTTTAATTTTTCTAATTTTATAAGCATATTGAGTACTTATTCCTGCTTCCTTCCATTTTCCTTCCTTCCCATTCCCTTCCCTTCCCTTTGTCAATCCATCCCACTCTCTCCCACCTTTCTGCTTCTCCCTGCCTGTCTGCTTCTAAAACTAAAGACCATCTAGTTATCTTTCCAGACCAATCCATGTACTGCTAAGCCTTTGCTCTTAGTGTGCGTGTACTGCTCCACAGAAGAGATGCAATCTGGTACCCTCAACTCCTCCACAACTAATGCGCATGCAGAGTCCATCCACTGGACATGTAAATGCTTTGCCAAACCTCCTTCCAGGAAAATAACAAGTATTTTTAGCTATAATCCCACTTCTGCAATCATTCTATCCATATCTTTCTACTCCCCAGTTTAGTCTAACATTTATCTGGTAAACAATACTTTTTGAAACAAGGACACAGAATAAGACAATCTATAAAAGACTTTCAGGGTCTGGGAAGATGGCTCAAAGGGTAACATGTTTATTATCTACACAAGCATGAGGACCAAGATTTGGATCCCCAGTACCCATAAAATAAGCCAGACATGGCAGAATATACCTGTAACCCAGGACTGGAGAAGAGGAGATAGTTGATGGCCCAGAGGTTTTTGGTAGTCAGTCATTCTGCATGAAAGGTAAGCTCCAGGTTCAATGAATAACTCTATCTCAAAAAATAAGGTTAATCCATCCCTGAGAAACTGATGAGGGTTAATGCTGATAGGAGGAAATGGTATATCCACTGATACATGATTAATGCTCCAGCAAATACTTAGGCACAAATCATCAGAGGCGAACCAGATGAAACTCAGTGGACCACACATAAGAAAAGATTTGAAAATAAGAGGGAATCTAGCAGGGAAGAAGAACAGAAAGAGGAAGAGGAATGGGATTGAGGATTAAGGTGTGAAAATATCATAAATTCACTATATTCATGCATAAAAAGCACTAAAAGAATAAGAGGAGCTTTGGAGAAAAATAGACTACAAGGAACTCAAGAGAGATAAGAACATACAGTGGAAACCTTAGGGACTAGAAATGAAGGAGTCAGTGGAGTGACCTGAGGAGGGGAGAGTTGGTATGCCACAAGGCCTGAACATCCACAAAAGTGGACAAGCCAGAGGAAACCCAGGGTCCATAGAAGCAGCCATTCTGGAGGAAATGGAGGGAAGTGGTGATAAGTACTCAATGTGGTTGTAACATTAAAAATAAATAAATAAAAATAATAAGAAATTAAAAGCTTGGAGGAAAATAAATAAGTGGAAAGCAATAAAGACAGACACTGGGCATTGACCTCTGCTTCTACCTAGGTGAGTTCACCCACACCCACAAACACACATAACACACACATAGATTTTTTTTCTTTAAATTCAAAAAGAAATTTGACTAATAATAACTAATAATAAACTAATTCAGTGAATGGATAAGAGGTAATTGGCCATCCAGATAGGAAAGGGAAGTAAGTGGAAAAGAAAAATGGAGAGACCAGAATCACAAAATAGTGAAAATCCTCAGAAAAGTCTGCTACAAAACAGTCAGACTCCTGGGCAAACAGAATTTTTGACTTTCTAACAAACTAAGCTCTTTTTCCTTAATATTAGGAATGGCACTGTCTTTTAGACAAACATCTGTTTTCTCAAAACATTTTTTTAAGTTTTCAACTAAAATTTATACACGTGATTCTGACTTACTGCTCCATTCTAAATTAATTTAAATAAAAATTTAAATGAATTTATTCAAAATTTGGACACGGAAGACTATGGCAACACTATGGGACATGCTGAGTGGATTTTTCATATCATCTGGACTCTAACTTACATAATGGTTCTGTCCCTTTCACGGGAGAACCAGCTGTTGAACATGAAATATTTTTATGAAAACTTTTTAGAGAATTCTCTGCAAAGGATTTCATTATTTAGTTATTTATTGTTTGGGCTTGGTTTGGTTTTTATTGTTCTTTTGTTTTGTTTTTTTCAGACAGGATCTTGTTGCACAGTCCTGCCTGGCCTCAAATTCTCCAGCCTCCTGCTTCAGGCTTCCAGAATGTCAAGACTACAGGTGGGTACCACCAGGCCTGCCTCTCCATTCGATTTTAGACATCAATTTTGGTTCTCAAAAATGATCCAATTATAAGGTATTTCAACCACAGCTTTCTCATGCCATGGATTCTGTGATGTGTTACAGCTGGTCTCAGTATCCACGACTGAGTTTACTAGAAACCTCACACATGGCTGCCCCTTTCCAAGAGCCAGACATGGAAAATGATTCCCCTGCCTTTGTTTTTTCTGGAAATGTGTGCTATGTGAAAAAAAAAAAAAAAGTTTTATCCAGAAGGAAAACTTCTGGATTTTACTAGCTCACTAAAATATAAGTCATTTAGTGGTTTAAAAAAAAATCTTAAGCTTTCTTTCGTCTGTTTGCACATGTCAACCAAAAATAGCAGAGTATATATAAGAAAAAAATGTTTGTGTAAAAAAGAGAATTCAAACCCCCCAAACCGTAATCTCCTGTTGCTAGAGTGCTATTTTAAGGGATTCTTTTATTCAGGTAGTTTATTGTATTTCTCTAATAACATGGAACAGAATAGTGATTGCCTATCAAACCTAAAAATCTCTCACAAATTTACAAGGGACTCACAAAACATATGTGAATGCCCACGGCTGAGAACTAGCACTTGCTCAGAAACCCAGTCAAGTAAACAAGTATATTCGGTGAAATTTAATGCTGTATTAGGGGATAGAAAAATTAATAACTTCTTTAATTGACAGCTTCTATATTTCCTTTTACCAAGGTATAGATGGCCCCCCAAGTAACCTTGAGATGTAGTCAGTCTTGGCAGCACACAGCTATTTCCTCTGTGGCCTCCCGGGTCCTGCTACCCTTCATCTTCTACAAGGGAGCACATTTAAATCTTTCAAGGGGCCTTTTGTAACCAGGCCACCCTGTTTCTCTTCACAGGAGATCCTGAAAGCCTGTTTGTCAGGACTGAGAAGGGTCCTATCAGATCCCACGACAGGCCAGAGGAGGCCCACCTGCACCACCCAGACCAAAGTGGACGAGTCACTCCTGTTGGACCTGTTCTTTCCAACAGTGTTGAAATCAGCATGTTTCATATCCAAATAGCAATAATCCATTTCACTCTCTTTCTGGCAGAGTTAGGCAACACTCTACTGCTGAGCTACCTCCCTAGTCCTCAATAATCTATTCCAGCAACAAATGGACTTGCCAGTTAGCAGCAAGAAGTTGTCAATTTGACTCAGATTTACATCCCATTACTAATGTCTGACAGAGCTCCTGTCACTAACTCAATGCCACACATTATTCACACAAGCTGGGAGCTCAAGGCAGTGCGACCCACCCAGTGATCTAGTCTGTGGGCTCCTAAGGCTGAGAGTGTAAATGGAAAGCAGTGGTTCCCCCCATCTCCCCGCTTCTCCAGTCCCTGCCAAGCAGCCCCGCATGCCCAGGCTCTGTTCTTCATCGTGTGCTCTCTACATCCTCGGCTGAGAACCTTCTATTGCCTTCACTATTTAAGATCTTCCAGTATAATCTAAACCAGCCATCTGATTTGAGTCAATTTCTCTAAACAGAGGTCCCAAAACACCTGTTTTTCTGTAGATCGATGGTTGCTTCTGGATCTTTCTCTCTCTAGACTTGGTGCTGGTAGATAGTAAGTACTCCAAAATATTATTAACAATAGTAGAGAAGGGTTAAAATTGTCTCCCCCTTAAAGGATAACAAATTGAGGTTTAGATAACTACTTAAAATCACTCACATAAAAAGTAGGAGAGAAGAAATTGAAATCCAGCTTCATTGGACTGTTTAACCCAAACTAGTTACATTTCTGATAAAGGAATATAATTATTCATTAAATTATATTAACCGTTCAATGTTGCCAACAGAATGAGATACACAGTCAAGCCCTTGGAAATCTTTCCAACTACTATGATTTCTCTTGATCCCTGATGCTCTGAGTATCCGAGGGCAGCACTCCCAACAATGCTCCTGAGATGGGTACTTATCTATTGTGGTGCCTTATAGGAATGTACTAAATACTGCAGTGATAGTCTCACACTTTGTTCTTATCAGAAGCTCCGACCCAACCAGTGACTGACAGAGGAGAACAGAACAGGGCCCAGGCAAGAAATACAAAACTGCTGCTTGGTTCTAATTTGTTCCATAATCGTGTCGCCTTTCACGCCCTGTTTGCTTGGCTCCCGCTTGCCTCTCCTGCACAATCACTATCCATTTAGCTCCCGGTGGCTCTGCATGCTGAGCAGTCGATGAGCAATTTCCACGCGCTAACTCCAACCTGCAAATGGTCCCAACGTCACTTCCCCACACACAGCCTCTTATGTTCCCAGGTGTTATATAAAGTTCAGTTACTAAAATTCTGGGCTGTAAGCAGCCTATCTTCCTGGAACTCTATAAGCAGGAGGAAAAAAGCTGTAGCCATGAGCTTGCTTCTAAGACTTGGACACATGAAGACTCACTGGCATTTACTACCAATTAGGTTTGTTCTTATTCCATATCCTTCCAACGCTGGTTTCCCAGTTAAGCTGCTTTAAGTACAGCCTCTTGTGTCCCCATTTCCCAACCCACTGAAGTTTCTTTCTGAATCATAAAATGCAAGGTGAATTTTCACTGAATGAAAATATTTATTTCAGAGTCTTATTAACAAACTAGAGGAGAATGGTAATATTATTCCCAACATGATGGAGTAGACTTCCGCAGATGTGAAAAGGACCAGACTCTCATCCTAATTCTTAAACACAAATACACACACACACACACACACACACACACATGTATATATGCACATATGCTCAACACAACAGTGAAAGTGCCACAGATAGGCAGAGATACAAAGTCTTTGTCTCTTCTAATTCTCTTCTAACACCACAAACACTGTCTCTTGACTCCACAACCCAGTCTTTTATATCATGTGATTCAAGGTTTGAAGTTATGCAAACCACATTTTGCCTTTGCCAGGTGGTCCTACCATCGATTCCAACAAAATGGACTACTAGTAGATTATACTACTACTATAATCCCTGGTGGATAACTAATTTAAAAAAGACCAATCTCCCTTCTCCCTCCCCCCCTCCCCGCCCCCGGACATGCGCAGTCCAGCCAGGACACACAGGCACCGAGGTAAGTTCCACCCTGCCCACCCCCAAACCCCAGGCAACCCACTGGTCCCAGCTTCTCCCACCAGCCAGCTGGAGCAGGAGCTGCTCCAGGCCAAAAAATTCAGTTCAGTGAAAAACACACAGAAATTGAAAGAAAATGTAGACTTTCTGCTTACGTGACCCTCAACAATTGCTCCTTTACCTTGTAAGTGACAGTTAGTTCCTGTTTTCAACTGTTTTCTGCCACTTCACAGCCTCATCACACCCCAGCCCTGCCAGACTCTCCCCTAGCTACTGAGACGTCCACACCAACTGGGTGGTGTCCCTTCCTCAGAGGTCTAAGTGCAAGTTCTCTGTGCAGTCTCTGTGCGTTTCTCCTCTGACCTTCTAGATTCTACCGTCTTCTCTGTGTTCCCAGAGAAGTTACTGTGGAGTTACTACCTCTCTGTTACCTCAGAGCTCCCTTTTGTTTTTCTCAGAAAAGTTTCAATTCTGAAATAGGGCTAATCAACTCCAGGGATTGCGCCTTCTCTGTTGAAAATTCTGTGATATAAAGATGGGAAGGTTTATCATTGGACAAGACATCCCATTCAAGTCAGGACTGCTGCATCTAGGAGCTCACTGCAGTGAGACTTGTCCTTACCAGACCTGCATAAAGACTGACATATCAACATGCCACCATAGACTAAAGTTGGATGAGTGAAAGGAAATGTCCCTATCAGTGGGGTGGCCTGAAAAGAGGCAACTTGGTATGCCACAGAGGCCTGAACCCCCACAAGAGTAGACAAACCAGAGGGAACCCTGGAGTCCATAGAAGCAGACAGGCAGAAGGATGCAAGGGAGTAGAATGAATTGATAAAGGAAAGAAGAAGGATAGGAGGGAAGGGGGATAGAGGGGAGCACGGATAAGTACTAAGTATGTTTATAAAACTAGAAAAACAAAATAATGATTAAAAAGGGATCTGTGATAGTTTCTATTTTTCTGACATTGGGCACTCACTCTCTGCTTTAATAACACTTCCTCTCCTGCCTCATCCTCCAACCCTAATCATTTTGCTTTCTAGCTACCCTAACTTCACGCTCTCACAGCTGGGTGGCAATTGATGTTAGTGGGAAAGAGTGAGGAAGGAAACAATGATTCAGGAATCCTGCATTCCAAAAACTAAATGCCTTAGCCCAGTTATGGACCAGGGGTCAGGGAGGTCAAATGAGAGCAAGCCTGCCCGTTAGCCTGCCTTAAAGTTAGAGCCACGCAGGGGACGATGGTTGTTGTCACTGCCGTCGTTGTTGCTGCTTGAGTACTTGAAGTGAGAAGCAGTCACATTAGAGTAATTGAGTTGGGTGAGAGATAGACAAGTTACAAAGACCACCACTGAATTATTTTAAAAACACCAGGAAGAAACTGCTGCCCCAAATTACTCCCTGACAACCCACCCACTTCCACAAGCAAGGAGAGCCCACCTTTCAAAGCTCAGTTTCTTGGCTGACCTCTCTCAGCCTTCTCCAAGACCCTTCTCCAGAACCGCTTCGGGAGACACGACATGGGAAGTTCCCAGTCGTTGCCTCTCTACGGAGAGATGTACTCTCAGCCATCATCTGTTCAGAACTGACAGCTAATAGTAAAGCTTTCAGGAAATGCGAACCTTCCAAGACAAGATATGTAAAGGGATAATTCTGGAATGCTCTGTAAAGAAAATTTAACACAAACCATGCTTCCTTCAACACTCATGAGTACAAATCCCAGATATCTCTCTCTCTCTCTCTCGTCAAAGACTCAGGCAAGTAATTCAGCACCCAAGCCTTGGTTTCTTTAGCTGCAAAAGAATAGTCATGACCTTTATAACAGTAAACTAATGTATGGAATGCCCTTGGCTTAACATCATGGCAGAGTTTGCTCTGCTTGGCAGTGGGAACTTTTGATTAAGTTTGAAGTGGTTTCATGTCATCTCCGGCCCTCACAAGCTCCCATCTTTTCTTTGATTATTTTGAAACAGGCCTGAAGCCTCGTCCCCTGACTTCTGTTTCTTTGCGAAGTCCATCGCTACTTGTCCAATCCTTGAGGATTCCTCTCCCATTTTCCAAAGTTGACTGGAAAGGGAAGCAATCACTCCCAGCTTCCTCACTTTCTTGAGGCCCCAAAGTTGATGGTGAAGGATTTGCTTTCCTTGCACAGTCCTATGGTTCAACACTGCCTAGAAACAGACACAGGAGGAAAGAAGATAAAGAAGGCACTGAGACCACTGGATCCTTTCATTGGTGGGAGATAAATTCCTGCTCGTCTATAAGAATGGCTTTGGCTTCTCTTCTCCCCCTTGCACCTTTGGCTAAGGAAGGAGGGGATGACTACTGTTTCCCTCGGCCCTTCTTCTCAGCCTGAAGCAAAGAACGTACTTCTCATTGGACCTTTAAAGAAATACCTCTCAAGGTCCTGCACCAAGATGATGGGAAATTTATTCCTCAGGCCTCTGCCCTCCTCAGGGAAGAGCCCTTACGCTGCACCTTCACTGGCAGTGCACATCTGTGAGTCTGGATGGCCTGAAGGAGAGCTCAGATTTGGAGAAAGAGATTAACAGTGTAGCCAATGAAAGACTTTGGAATATCGTCAAGGGAGGCATTTGAATTACTAGCTCTGCTTCTAGCTGCATGCGCGCGCATGCACACACACACACACACACACATACACACAGAGGAGCTGCACACTGGCTTCTTATCATTTGGGACTCAACATTTTTAATAAGCACAGCACCAAGAGTACAGCAAATTCAGCACTCACTAGAATCCAAACAAATTCTGAATGCTTACTTGCATTAATTCTCACCACAACTCATAAGGCAGCTTTTATTGCCCATTTGACAGTGGAGCAATGGAGGCTGCAATAAGGCAAATCACCTATCTGTGGTCCCACCTGCAGGAAGGGGCGGAGCTGGGATTTGAACATAGCCTGTCTGTCTGACTCGCTCCACATTCTTTTCCATTACATTGTGTTTTTCCAATAAATCCACTTTTCCCGCTCAAGGAAGAACCTTCCTAATCCTAATACATGTGGGTCTCAGCAATGAAACAGAAATCAAACTGAGCCACAGAGACTCAAGTCAAGGCCAAGAATTGGTTCATGCTCTTTCAGCCCTTTACATGATGTCTCTTCATGGACCTCACTTTCCTCTCAACTGAGGGGTAAGTGGGAATATTTTTAGGGAGAGAAATAAGAATAGGAAGCTGAAATAAAGGAGGCTGAACTTTCTGGATTGCTTTTGCTTTTGCTTTATTTTTTTCTCCTCTTCATCACATACTTTCTAATTCACATGTTATCTTTTGCATCTGGAAACTTTTCATGAAAGGCAATGTCATTTGGTGTTAATTCCCTTTAAAATTGAGCTGCACCTGAGTTAATGGAAAAGAATTTGCTAAGGCTTCGACCCTGGTAAAGAAAAGAGGGTTTGGTTCTCAGCTGAAGTGTCCTGCTTCCTTCTTCTACACCCTGTGCCAAATAAGGAGAGACAAAAGCTTGAAGAGGCTAAAGCACAAGGATGCTGTCTACAAGCCTTTGCCGGCCCCTTCTGCTTTAACCTGCTTTTGTTTCCCCTGCTCCTGTGCCCAAGCAACAGACCAGAAGCAGCAAGTGGGAAAGAAACTATTGCAGCTGCTTCCAGGGAAATAGATGGTCTATCTGAGACTGGCAACTCTACCAGGTCCAAACTACGCACCCATCCTGGCTCTACCTCGCCTAATCTCTTCTCTTACAGTTGTCTGCTTGCTCAGTTCACCTCTCAGCTGTTTGCACAAGTCCACTTCAGAGAGAAAAGAAGTTATTAAGATTTCATAGCCCAGACCACAAGACAGAAGGAGCTTTCATAGAAATTTGCCCAATAGCACAAATTTGACATAAAAAAGAATAATTCCGATTCTAATTTTTAGGCTTTCCTAAGTCTAATTAATACGATTAGCACTTCTTTCTGTTCAGTTCCAGAAATAAAAATTTATTGAGCAATTACTACAAATTGAATACTAAAGAAAAGGGTAGAAAACAACTCAAAGTAAATGGGGGAGGCACATGATTAAACAACCCTCACTATATAAAGTCTGCTTGTCATTATAACAATATCCAGAGATTTTTCCACTGCAACACTAGATTAGTCCTATATAAAACATTCATCTTGTCTCTTAAGCTGTATTCAGTCACTCCTGACCTTGCCTGTTGGCATCTTCACATATCCAGAAGCAAGGAGAGCTGAGAGGAATGGATATGAAGACGGCATAGCCAAGCTCTCTTTCTCCATCAGCAAGCGTGAAGGCGTGGCCATTAGCCATTGCCCACAGAGGCAGTTTTTTTCATCCACAGCAGCTGTAGTCCTGCAAAGACTCTGGTCTGCATCTCAGCTTCACTTTGATTCCAATTAAGAGTCCAGCATTGTGGGAGCAGCATTGGCACCTTGTTTGTTTACAGCACCCCTGTGACAGCAGAAAGGACTTGAGGGCAAAAGTTAAATCCAAATGGTCAGGAAAGCAAAGACCAGCATGCAGTCTCTCCAACCCCCTGGACTTCAATAAAGCAACTGCCTTGGTACCTCTGGATCAATGTGCCACTTCCTTTATATGTAGTGACTAGTAGGAATTTTTAAGTGGGCCAGAACTCAACAACTATCAAAGCACTGGGTAGAATACAGCCACAGCATGGCCCCCAGGGACTTGATTATAGACAGAGACCAGCACACATGAGTGTATTGAAACTCTGAGTGACAGAAAGAGGGAAGGGTGCATAAGGAAATAAGAAAAACTAAACATGAAGGATATTAGTAACTTACCACCCCACCTAATGAGATAAATAAATCTATTGCACTGCATATCATTTATATTGGAAGTAAGAGCACAGAAGTTTTTAAATACTAACCTGGAATAGAGCTTTCCAGGCTACCCTCACTGTATTTCATTAATTCTCCTAGCCACCGTGCTCAATAACCTTGTTCATCATCTCCACTTACACAGGTGAGAAAAACCAGTCAGACATAATGAGATGGCTAATCTTGCTTGCCAACTTGATTAGATGAATAAACACAAGACATTGATAAAAGCACACCTCTGGAAGTGTCTAGGATGGTGTTTCTAGAAAAAGTAAGCTCATGAGATTCTGGCCTAGTCAATGGATTAATCCCTCAGTTTCACAATACCACAGCATCATTATTAAAAGATGGTTGAAGGTAGGAGATGTGGCCTAGCTGGGGGAAGTAGGTCGTTGGAGACATGTCCTTGAAGCCACTTCTTGTCGTGTTCCCTTCCCCCTTTCTCTCTCTCTCCCTCTCTCTCTTTCTCTTTGCCCCTCTCCCTCTTCCTCTTCACCTCCTCCTTCCTGCCCAACATGAAGTAAAGAACCTCCTCCAAAACAAGTGGTATGAAGACCAAAAAGGGAATAAAAGGGCAGTTTAAAGATGAGGGAGAGGACAGGTTAGAGCAGAAGAGGGGTGGAAGAAGACAACGCTAAGGATGAATAATAAAGCCAATAGTAACCAACTTTTTAAAAATCTTATTCAAAAATACAATTTAAAAAAGAGCAGAAAAAGACAAGCATTTATATAAAGGAGTACACAGAAAGGGGGAAAACATGGATAGCAGAAAACATCTTGAGATCCTTCTCCCAGAAGACATAGGGGATTACACAAAATTCCCAGTAACAAGTGTGATGAGCTGTTGACCAAAGAGGTCCCAGAAGCCCCAGAACAATACAGGCTATTGCTATTGTTCTTGGTCGCCCACTAGAAACTGATAAGACCTTATTGCTGAAAACACCACAAATCAAGCTGGAAGTGACATCGAAGCTTCCTCCTTGCCAACTAACCTTCCAAAGTAAGAGAAGATGCTATGAAACCTGCTGGGAGGGGAAATTAATCAATGATCTTATTCAGCACTGAATCTCTGAACTGCAATAGCTGGCATGGTAAGATGAGCCTATCAGTGCAATAGTGGAATGTTAGGAAGTAGCCAACCCCTTTCTGATTGGATTTAAAGTCCCCTCAACAGGAGTGTAACCATTACTCTTAACTATTGCTGTGAGAAGGCACCTAAAGTCAAACAACTTAAGGGAGAGGGAAATTTATCCAACTTACAGTTTGGGAGGGGAAATACAGTCTTTTATGGAGGAGATGGTGAGACGGCATGGCTGGCTGGCTAAAGTTGGAGTCAGGCTACGTCACACCCATCTGAGAGGCTAATAGGCTTCCCGGAGAGCCTCTCTTCTTCTGTTCTGTGGTTCCTTCTATCTGGTCCACTATTGAGTCATTCCAGTGAGATCTGGGGATTGATCTTCATATTATCCAGATAATCTGTTCTCGTGGTCTCAGCTGATCTTAGTTAATGTCAGGTGTGTCAAGTAGATACTCATGATTAACTATCACAAGGAGGGAACTTAAACCTGATAAACCATGGATGGGAGATCCTAGACTGTGAAAGAGAACACACTACTATTCTTTTGCTAAATGGACATGGTTTAAAAAAAACTACTTTCTAAATCCTTATCTTTAAATCCACATATTAATGCAACTTTCAGTCTTCGTTCAAGAGGTCTCTTTTTTAATATATATAGTAGGTGACACAGAGAATCATAACTGCTCAAAGCATAGAGAATAAATGACTGTGGAATGTTCGCTCTCCCCACTTCAGAACTGAAGAACATCACAGAAGAGAAGACAGAAAGACTGTAAGAATAATTGGGTGAGAAGTGTCCAACAGTGTCTGTTGTACAAAAAAGAAATTTCTTCCCACTACCATGATGTCCTAACCAAGAGAATGGAGTCAAGAACTATGGAGTAAACCCTCTGAAATGATGAGCAAGAGTACTTTTTTCCCCTCTCCTTAAAGTTATCTATCTTGTCTTCCTACTGTTTCAAACTCTTGGGAAGGAAGCCCTAAGAAATAAAACTGTAGTTCTGATCCTGTTGAGCCAATCTTGTAAAGCTTATGAAGGAAAAGGTGGGTGCTATGGTGCTAGACACACCTCTAGCTCATGTAAAAAGCTCAAACTGGGGAATTAGGGGGAGAGGATTTCTTTGGGGAAAGTTCCCAGTACCCTGTGCCTTTCCCAGACTTATTCAAACTCTATAATATGAGATCTGAAAGGCATAGATTATGAGTCATACTTCCCCTGTTAAAATATATCCTGCAAAAATGTTAGATGTTTAATAACTATTTGTGGAACTACTAAGCATATCGGATCATAAATGAACAAATGGGTCTATTGGTTACCTTCTCACTTAATGGAAGGAAGGGTTTATTTTGGCTTATATGCTGAGGGTATAGTCCATCATGGTATGTAAGTGGTGATAGCAGAGACACGAGATAAATGAGCAGTGGATCCTGGTGCTCGGCTCATTTTTACCTTTCTATTCAGTCAGTAGGATAGTGGCACCCCACTCAGCGTGGGTCTTCCCACCTTAATTAAACCTTTTAGGTAACCCAGAGATATGTTTCCATGATGATTCTACGTTCATATAGTTGACAAAAGGACTGATCATCTCAATAAATGAATGAATTAAGGAGTGAATAAATATTTGAAAAGTATAAGTCAAGAGTACATGGCTAGAATGAAAGAAAAATATACGTGTTATCTGACAGCTATGCAAACATGCTTATACCCCCAGATAAAAGGTATGAACAATGCAATTTTAGAAACTCAGGTTATGCTGACCTTTCATCATAACAGTTATGCAAACTGGCAGGAAAGCCCAAAATGGTTATGTGTTCATATTTTTCAATAAAATCTTAACATCACATTAATCCCAGAGAAAATGCAGGGAACAACACCCTATATACATATTACACACACATATAGTGTTGAAAGTCATTTGGAGTTCTTAATCTGGTTGATAAGAGACTTCATTCAGTCCCTGAATCTTTATTTACTTGTCTGAGTCCTTCATGGTCTTCTACCTTCTACCCTTAATTGCTTCATTTAGAAGTTGGTCCAGTCTTTATTATATGACACTAGATATTAGACAGGAAAGACAATGCTGTGTACAATAAGCAAGAAGCATCATCTATCTGTACACATCAACTTCTTTAGCCCAGTGAAATCTTCCATTCTGATTAAGCAGTAAAACTGGACTTATAACTTGTTTTGATGTTCTAGAACAAGTTCCTGAATTGTAGATCCTGTCTCTGTTCTACTACATCCCACAATAAATAGCATGCTTCCATAGATATACTCTCTTAAACAATATAGAGAGAAATGTATTTATTCATGCAAACAAGCAGTTGAAAAACTAAATCCAAATGAAAATCATCTTGATGAACTTTGAATACTCTTCACCAGATAGTTTGCCCCCACCCCTAGGATTTCCCATGTTCCTGTGAAGGAAGAGCAAACCAGGTTCTGAGCAGTGGCCAAAACCAAACTCTACCACACTTCTACTATCCAAGCTATCAAACGAAAGCAGCCAGAGAAAATGAGCATGGGATATATGCTTTCCAGGTCTATTTACCCAGTCTTTTTTTAAGTAGGAAGCCAAGGCTTTGATATAAAGTTCTGTTGCTCCTTATTTCCCAATGCAAATCTTTCAAGCTCTATCCAAATAAGTTTCAGAAACACAGCTTCCTCTGCATCATGCACAAAGAAAACCTGTGCACTCTTAATGGGATAAGCATGAACTAAGTCCCTCCCTTCTCCCTGTCTTATAGAAAAGAAGTCTAAATCCATCAATGGCTTGATTGAGCTTGTGCCTGAAGGGGGAAGGGAGGATCAAAGAGCCAGAAATATGTTAAAAAGTAAAAGAATTAAGTATGTAGAACTTGGCCAGATGATGTCTGAAGAGTGATGCAAACATCCACAAGCATTTGAAAACTGTAACAAAACATCACAGAATGATTTTTTTCAAGATGTTCTACATGGTTACAATGTCTGAAAGCTGAAGGAAAGTAAGGAGAAATGAGGCAGTGCAGAAAGAAGAAAAAGAAAAGGGGAGAGAGAGAGAATGGAAAGATGAAGGAGAGTCTAACGTAAGTATTATGGGAACTCTGCTTGCAGCATGGACTATTATGCAGAGGGAACTGCTGGCAATCCAACCTAATGCTAAAACTACCATGCTGTAGAGTTCATATGAAGCTCCCATTTGCAAATCATTTCTCAAATGTCTTTGTCTGGGCCTGCAAATACATGTTTGCATGATGTCTCCTTTGCCTGTATTTGCTATATGCTTTTAGGAAGTATTTTGTTACCATTCATGTTTTCTATGCACTTTTTATCTTGTACTTTCCCCAACATAACATGGAAATGGCCTGATCTTACAAGGCAGCAAGTAGACCTCCTTTGTGGAAAAAGGGCAAGGTGAGCACCGTCGACTTTAGAAATACGACACCAAACAAAAGATCCCTTCTTCTCCTTCCTGGAGCCTTCAATGCCTGAAACAGCTCTGAAGTTCCTGAACTAATCTGGTTGCTTCATGGTCTCCTCCAAATTCTCTGGAGAGAAGGCGGATGGAAGCTTCTGAACATAATCAAAAAATACATCTTAGCTGCTTTCTCCTGAGACATACTGTATGGCAAGTCTTTCTGGAATTTCTAGATGGAAAGAAATATGTATGGCGAGAACAGCTTTGCTGAGAGTCTTTCAACACATTTATTCCCAGATGGGTTCAACGTGAAAGTTTTTTTTTAGGGAGCGACGACATTTCAACAAAGGTTGGGTTTTCTTTTCAGCTAGAGGTGTAGGGAGTTATGTTTTGGTTGCAAGCTCTTCCCCAGTTCATGTTCTACAGACAAGGGGCACTAAACTGGAAGTCTGTTGACGTCAAATCCCTCCTCTTTTCAGTATCTGGATAACCTTGGATCAATCAATTTTTTTTCCAGTTTTCTTACATATTGGGGATTACACATTCAGCACATTTCTTAGATAAGTCCAAAAAGTTGGACTAAATATGTCTGGTTAATATAAAACTGAGTAGTCCAGAGCCTTCACTGCTCATAGCCTTACCATAGGTACTGAGCCTAAGGTGGAATACCAACCCTCTTCAATGGAAGTTTTTTGAAAAACACTAGATCCTATTCTCCCTTTGGACTTCTCCAACCTTACTTCCTGGTGAATTTCAGTGGCAGCAAGCAAGAAACAAGCTGGGCAGCATATGTAATTGGTCCTGAAGAACCTGCTAATTAAAATGAATTCAAGTGAAGGGGGAACAGGTGGCTTGAAGCTTCCTTAAGACTTGAAATCTAAAAGGAAAAAAATCCAGAACAGACAAGTGTGATAATAACAACAAAAAATGGGTTTTCTGAACCAACATTGAAGTACGTGCTTGCAAACCCAGCACTTAGGAAGTTGAGAGAGAAGTATTACAATTTTTTTCTAGCTTTGCAAGCATATTGAGTATTTATCCCTGATTCCCTCCTTCCACTCTCCTACCCGTCTGCTTCTATGGACCCCAGGGCTCCCTCTTGCTTGTCTACTCTTATGGGGGCCCAGGCTTCTGTGGCATACCAATTTGTCCTTCTTTGGGTCACCACACTGATAGGGACATTTTCCCTTTAACTTATCTAGCTGTAGTCTCCAGGGTTGCGCTGTATGTTCGTATCTCTCTTGAATTCTTCAATAGTCTATGGGAGCATGTTGGTATTTCCATCATTATGCAGATCTGGTAAAGACAAGTCTTACTGCAGTGAGTTCCTGGATGCAGCAGTCTCACCTTGAATGGAATGTCTTGTCCAACGGTAGACCTTCTCATCTTTAGACTCTTATAATCTTTCCCCTCCTTCTACAAAGCTCCCCAAGCCTTAGGATGGGGAGAGATTAGGTTGGCCTGATTCTGGGTGAGCCTTGCTAGGTCGCTGATACTCTGCATTATGGCTGGCTGTCTTTGTCCACTTCACTTCTCATCTACTACACTAGGCTGCATCCTGTCAGGGTGTTGAGATCTTCTATCTCTATTGCAGAAGAAGACTTGTAGGCTGAGTGCTAACCGTTCTTCAAGTCTATAGGTATAATAGCTATTTACAAAACAGCTTGGTGTACTACTATCTTCCTACCTATAGGTTCATAGGCAGTTTTTCCATATTGACCTATTTCCTCCCTTTTTTAGCTTCTTGTTCTATTTAACAGTAACAGGAATGTGTTCCATGTTGATAAACAGGTCTTGAGTTCAATCAGAAAGCTGTTGTTTGCCTCCTTGATACTCATGCCACTATTACACTTGTGGTCACCTGATGCCATGGTAATTTTTATGACAACTTGCAGATCTCATGAGTTGATAAGGTGTGTGATTATTTCTCTCCCTAAGTAGGCTTCTATAGTATTCCTTGGTAATTTGTAAGCTATCCAGCAAGAAGTAAGTTCTCAGACAAGATCACAAGTTTGAGGCCAATAAATACACAGTGAGCTGTTCAATACCTGAAGCATCAGGAAAACACAAATTAAAATTGATATTCTATCATACCCAGTCAGAAGGGTTGGTATCAAGAAAACAATTAATAATGAATGCTGTTGAGTGTGTAGAGAAAAAACAGGCCATTGTTCACTGTTGTACCTTAGTGAAACACTATGGAAGCAGCTCCTCAAAAAATAATCCAGTTTTTAATTCTGCTTATGCGAGTGTATGAACCCAAAAGAATCAAAGCCAGCATGCAAGAGAGGAAACCTGCACCACACTGCATTACAGAATTCTTCACAACAGAATATTATGGAATCAGCCTAAGTGTCCATCAACAGATGAATGGAAAAGAAATCATGTCCTAAGTTTGCAATAAAGTTTACTCAAACAAACAAAATTCTGTCACTTGCAGGGAAGTAAATGGAACTGGAGATCATCATATTAAGCAAAATATGCTAGATGGAGAAAAAATTGCATGTTTTCTCTCATATCCCAAATCTAAACTAGAAAATATTAATATTAAATACAAAGTATTTGGGAAAACTAAAAGGGCCAATGAGAACAGGAAAGGAAAGACAATACAGAGCAATAGAAGTGAATATTCAAAGACTACAGTATGCCTGCATACAATATCATAATAAACATTATTCATGCAGATACATGCAGATACATGCAATCAAATACATGCAGATAAAGTAAGTTGTCATTCACTCTGTCTTTGTGTCTCTTTCTCCTTCTCTCTTTTTATATTTCCTTCATCCCTTTGTTTGCTCCCTCTCTCTCTCTCTCTCTCTCTCTCTCTCTCTGTCTCTCTCTCTCTCTCTCCTTCTCCTTCTCTCTCTCTTTCTCTTTTACATCTGCTCACCCTCCAGACCAAAGACTTATGCAGCATCCTATGGGATTCAGCTATGGAAAATATATGTTCAAGAAATGGAACCAAGCAAGACTTCAGACAGGGATCACAAAGAGGCTCTAAACCAAGCAGAGTTCAACCCAGAAGGGAACTCCCATATTTGCTAGGTTTTTGTGCCTACAGTTTCAAGGATGCATGGCTGACAAGAGATGTGGGTACCTAAGACAACCAGCACAGCAGAGGTTGACAGAGTCCCCTAGAAAGCAACTCCTCCCATCAATGGGCTACACAGTAAAAGGACTGTTCCTCGGTCACTCAGCTTGAAAAAGGATGCTCTTACAGTTGTCAAGCATGTCCCATGAGAGGGCCACTTGGTAGTATTACCCAATAGGAAATATACACAGCAGTTGGTATGGCCATTCCACTACAATTGTATATTATCAGTAGACTTGCTTTGGTCAAAAAATCCTTCTGCAAATACATTTTCTGTGGTATGTCCGCAACGATGAATGACTAAAAACTGTTAAATATATTTAGGCTTACTTACACATAGGGATTGATTAAGAAAGAATAGATATATTTAGGTTACTCAAATATCAGTATACGCCATAGACAATGAAAAGAAAAAAAAGAGCTTAACTACTAGCATTAAGTGAGAAAAAGCAAAATACAGAGATGGGAATACAGTTCAGCAATAGAGTATTAGTCTAGCACATACAAGACCATAGTTTCAATTCCCAGAACTGCAGAAGGAGGAAGAAAGAAAGAGAGAGAGAGAGAGAGAGAGAGAGAGAGAGAGAGAGAGAGAGAGGAAGGAAGGCAGGAAGGAAGGAAGGCAGGAAGGAAGGAAGGAAGGAAGGAAGGAAGGCAGGCAGGAAGGAAGGAAGGCAGGAAGGAAGGAAGGAAGGAAGGAAGGAAGGAAGGAAGGAAGGAAGGAAGGAAGGAAGGAAGGAAGGAAGGAAGGGAAAGGAACAAGATGCCAACATTATGTACAATATGGCATATGCACCTAATGTAAAAAGAATACATGCATATATATTTTTGCCTACTCACAGAACATTCTTGGAAGTGCTAACAATGGGTCTTAAGAAAAATCAAACTGGGGATGGGGAGATGCTTCAGAGGGAAAAGTTACTCTTTAAAGGAACTTTCACATGCTTATTCTATGATTCTGTAATTACATTGCATATATACATTAAAAAACAAGAATGTTTGCTAAAGCAAAATCTATCATCAATACATCTTTAAACAAACCATAGTATGCCCTAAGAGTTCAAAAAACAGCCACCTGCTCTTTTTATCTTTATAAGAAACTAGAATAGAATAGAGAGATTGGCTGGCTCATTAAGACTTTTACAGAAAACCAGTATAAAAAAAAAAATATTCAGGGAGAAAGGTGCTGAACTCAAGAAGAGATCTAATTGTATCTTCCAAACATGAGCAAGTCCCATGACATGCTCTCTCACCTCTTTCCTCATTCATAGCACAACTGCAGTAACTGAGTGGTCTCTAAATCTCCTTCCCATCCATCAAATGTTCAGTGCCTCGCATGTCATAACCATAAGCATGGGCTTTGGAATTCTAATTCTAGCCCTGCCCAACCCGTTACCCATGAGGCCTTATGTAGCACACTACAATCTTCTAAATTTAAATGTTCCTATTTGGAAAGCACAGACCCCAACCCATCTGCTTCACAAAGTCTTATGGGGACTGAGCAAGTACACTGACCTAAAACACTACCCAGCAGCACTCCTCCTCTAGTAGACTCACCCCTAAACTGTCCTTCACAGCTCCACTGTACTTTCTCTTTCTCTGTCCTGGTTATTCTCTATCTTACCACCTTACTTTCATTCCTTCACAGCACAAATTGCAAAAGTTAATCAGCATGAATATTAGTTTGGCTAGCTTATTTCCCTAGAATGCAAGTCTCATGGTATTAGAATTCCAAGTTTTCTTACTTATAGTGGCTAGCTCATAGAAAGCTACTGAATGAATAAATGGATGAAAGTTAGCTGCCACTTGCTGTTGATCCTCACAGTAACTCTGAACCAGAGGAGACTAGTGATATCTCTCTCCAAAAGCAGCTGTGAGAATGCTGTCCCACATCTTAGAGGCACATGTGCCCAAGATTAGGGAGCTAGAAAGTAGTAGAACCAAGTTTGGAGTCATTCTGTTTTATTTTATTATTTTTATATTATGCTATTAGTTTACTCCAAACTTGTCCTCTTAAACACTAGACTCTTCTAGGAGAGATAATTCCTTTGACTGGAGTTATATACTTGCCCAGCTCCTAATTGCATGCCTCGAACAACAATCATGTTCAACCTTCAATTCACCACTGGCTAAAACACTCCTAATGGGAAATCCTGTAATGAATGGGAAATCTCACTAATCTATGCCATAGCACATTTATCCCCTGCAGTCCCCTCCTGCTGACCCTTTAAAAGTCTTTGCTGGAGGCTGAAAACAGAAGATATTCTTGCTCTGTACAACAACATTTTGAAAGATCCCAGTTGAAGCTGAGAATTATTCATAATTATCAAATAACAAAAGTGAATAGTTGTCATTTAAATATCACCAAAGTCGTAAGAAGTGGTCAGAAGGAAAGTCATATTACGTTTCAGTACGGAAACAGAAGCAACTAAAAGAGAACATTAAAATCTTATAGGCTGATTAATGGCTCACCATGCTGTCATTTCTGAGGTTATGTAAAGTTTATGAGCATGCCTGCCTTAATGCTGTGATTATAATGAAGCTGTTCAGCACATGCAAAGTTCTTGGCTGTAAAGTCCACAAGAAGATAAATAACCATAAATAAGTCTTCTTTGTGGATATAATTTCTACCACTAACATGGAAGAAAACCTTTTAGAGCCTTGGGGGGGAAGGAAGACTTAAATACTTCTTGGCCAGGGCACCAGTATTAGAAACATCACCCTAAGAAGCACAAAATACTGAATAGGCAATTTAGGTTGGCATGTTTAAGAAAAGATGACTTTGACCTAATTGAGCATGTTCAGCTAACAGAAAATTTTTAAAACTTACAGGTATGGCAAGATAGCTCAGTGGATAAAAGTGAATGAACATAAGATAACCTGAATTCAATCCCAGGAATCCACATAGTAGAAGGAGAAAACCAACTTCCTAATGTTGTCCTCTGGCTTCAAACACATACCATGGCTTGTATGGTATATTCGTTCTATCTATCTATCTATCTATCTATCTATCTATCTATCTATCTATCTATCTATCTATCTCTCTGTCTGTCTGTCTGTCTGTCTGTCTGTCTGTCTGTCTCTCTGTCTCTCTGTCTCTCTGTCTCTCTGTCTGTCCTATCTAGCTAGCTAGGTAACTAGCTCTAGCCTATCTCTGGTAAAGCATATTTGAAACATGTCTAGTCAAAAGCTTCCATATTTTTGTTTTGCTATTTTATGAAAAAAGTTCTTGCCTTCAAAACATGAACAGCATATTCAGTCATTTAACCAAAAACAATTCCATTGCTATCCACATGAATAATACTGTCAATTTGTCTTTCCAAGTCAAATCACCTAAAGTGCATAACAAATTATGTCTCTTAAGAAGTATCCTATATATGTCCCTGGGTCCTTGCATCTCACTGGAGAGGAGGACTCAGAGGAGAGTTTGGCATGCACAGTAAAGGATGCTGTGAGGATTGGGGGGGGGGCACTGGGGGATTGGGAGGGAGGAGAGAGGGGAGGGTGAAGCAGGGGGGTCAGGGGAAGGTAGAGGGAGGGAGGGGACTGGTGTACCTGTTAAGTTTGTATGAGCAAAAATAATAATAATTTTTAAAAAAGGAAAAAAGAAGTATCCTATAGAAAAACATGCATCTCAGTGGAATTCTATTTCACTTACATAGACGTCATCACCACCAGTGTATCAACATATCTAAATCTTGCATTAAATCAGCAAAATACACCAGTATCTTGATTAAACAAGTTTTTCAGGTGCCGTGCTGATTAGTACCAGAAGAAAATGGCAAAAGTCTCCAAACTCATGACCATACAGATAGCCATGTTTAAAGTCAATGGACTGCAAATTAAATGAATATATATGGAGAAAGATTTGGAGGGAAGAGAATGGTTAGACAAAAGTGGTAGAGAGAACATGGAGAGTAAGAGTGGTTTGTATGTATATGTACGAAACTGTCAAAGAATAAAATTTAATTAATAATATGGTAATAATAGACAGATATAGAGAGATGGCAGACAGAGATAGATACATAGGTGATAGATAGATAGATAGATAGATAGATAGATAGATAGATAGATAGATAAGCTAGCTACAGAAGCTAGAGAAGGTAGCTAGATAAATCATACATGAATACATAGACATAGAGAGAAATGCATGCATACATAGAGAGAGAAACTGTAGGTAAACAGATGACAGTCAGGTACATACATATACACATGCTATTGTAGTTTGTTTCTATGTTGCTAGTGAATTCATGACAAAACAGTTTAGAAGAACAAGATGTTTTATCTTGGCTCATAATTCATAGTCCAGCTCAGCCAGAAAATTCATACCAACACCAGGAGCCAAGGGAACTGACCACAGTATGTCTACAGGGATTGCTGAGAGAGGGATAAAGCTCACTCACCAGACTGTGAGTCTGAAATCAATCTTCTGAAGTTTACCCAACTACCAAACCAACTCTATTTTATTCACTTGCCTAAGGGATAGTCCCACCCATCATGTGTTGGGTCTTCCCACATCAACTAGATACTCTCTGAAGATTTGCATAGGGCTTATCTTAACTACCAAGTCTTTACAGATGTGCCCAGAATGTAGCCTTTAATTGTCAAGTTGGCATTGATATCTAACTAGAACACTTCATCGTGTCAACTTGACCCCAAAATACCTTATTTTTAAACTATAACTTTTCAACCCTTGTCCCCATAGATGATACATTCATCTTATGATATTAATAAATACATTCATTTCAATTTTAAAAGTTCTCATAGTCTTGGGCTGGAGAGGTGGCTCAGGGGTTAAGCCTCTGCCTTGCAGGCAGAAGGTCCCGAGTTCTGATCCGAGACCCCATGTATAGACGCTGAGCGGAAGCAGGGGCGGCCTGCGTTTCTGATCCTGGTAGGACAGAGCCTGTGAATCCTGGGGCAGAAGGAGGTGGAGGCGTCCATGGTGGTTCCCGAATTCGTCCGTGGTTCTACACACACACACACACACACACACACACACACACACACGCACGCACACATACACACACGCGCGCGTGCATACACGCACAATTGAATAAATAACAAACAATAAAAAAATGTTAAAAGAAGTTCTCATAGCCAGAGAACCCAGCCCAGCCCCGCCCCGCCCCCCACCCCGGAGCCGCCCTGCCAGCAGCACCGGGCCACGCGGCCTCGGGCTTACCCCCCGGGGCCCGCCCCGGACCCCAGCCCCTCGCATCCTCCGGCTCCCGCGCGCCTCTGCCCCCCCCTCCAGGTCGCAGGTGAAGAATTCTGCCATCAATATCAGACCCTCTGCCTCTCTGGCCCACCGGGGAACTACGCACATGGTCCACAGAAGACACACTGCTACTCAGAATTCAATAGAGCCAAAGGAAACTCAAGCAAAATTTGAAGGAACAAAGGGTACACAGGCCATACATCTGGACTCCACTACAATCATTATATCACGTGGGCGAGTTTCTTCTCATCCAGCCCAAAGATAAGGAAAGTTTTTCTTTTCACCTTACTGATCCTTTAAAGTATCAATGCTGTATATCAACTTTCTCATACAGCCACCCCACAACATAGAACTCCAGGGAGTACACCACTCACCCCCACATTTCACCAAGATACTAAATCGTAAAAGTGCACTACGAAACTAATATTCACCCCCTGGTAACATAACCTGACTTAACTGATGTACTAACAGCCTAGTAGCCTCATCTAGGATATAACAATAACAATACACAAACATACCCAATCCAAGGCAAGCACTAGTAATAACTGGCGAGTGTAACAATACCAACTAAGTGGATTCAGTGAAAAACACACAGAAACTGAAAGGTCCTAAAAAACAAAACAACAATGTACAAGTCAAAGTGCAGATCCACAAGAAACAAAACCCAAGAAGACCAATCTCCTGCGGAAAGAATCAATCCCATAATGAGGAATTCCGACCAGAACAAATCCACAGAAAATAGCCATGAAAGCCACACCCAACATAATGACTTTCAGAGTATGATCATTACCATGATTAATACTATGAAAGAGGAAATCCGAGAAGAGTTAAACAACCATATCAACCACTTTGAAAAGGAACACAACAGGCACTTGGAGGAGTTGAGAAAAACAATTCAAGAAACAAAAATAGGTATAGAGCAATTAAAACAGTCTCAGGCAGAGTTTAAAATTGAACTAAAAGACAAGTTATCTTCAACCCAAAACGCAACAGAGAGTCTTATCAGCAGAACAAATGAGGCAGAAAATAGAATTTCAGACTTGAAGACAAAGTGGGAGAATTAACGAGTTCAATGGAAGAGATTGTTAAAGCCAAAAAGATACTGGAGAGGAACATTCAAGAGATATGGGACACCCTGAAGAAGCCTAACATGCGCATTCATGGAATACCAGAACAAGAATCCCAAAATACCACACCTGAGGAAATATTTCAATTCATCATAAATGAAAACTTCCCACAACTAAAGAATACAAGAGGCATTTCGCACTCCAAACAGATATGACCAAAATAGAAAATCGCCATGGCAAATAATAGTCAAAACACTCCACATTCAAGATAAGGAACTGGTGCTGAGAGCTTCAAGGGAGAAAAAACAAGTCACTTTTAAAGGTAAACCTATTAGAATAACAAATGACTACTCAATGGAAACAGTAAAAGCAAGAAGAGCTTGGAGAGACATACTTCAAGTATTAAATGAGCAAAAATGCCAACCCAGACTGATATACCCGGCAAAACTATCTGTCATGATTGAGGGAGAAAGAAAAGTTTTCCAGCACAAAGACAACTTGAAGGGATACATGTCTACCAAACCAGGCCTTCAAAAAATCCTAGAAATGATACTCAAGCTTGAAGAAAAGAACAAGCATATCCAGGAGGACAGAAGGGAAGTATAATACCACCAAAACATAAATATCAAACAACATGCTTACAAAATCTACTAAACATAAAAAATGTCCAGAATTAAAAATAATTTCTCCATTATAACATTAAATGTCAATGGTATTAACTCGCCGATTAAGAGACACAGATTACAAACTTGGATTAAAAACCACAATCCAACAACCTGCTGCCTTCAGGAAACTCATCTCACCACAAAAGATAGGCACATCCTAAGAATGAAAGGCTGGTCCAAAATCTTGCAAGCTAATGGAACCAGGAAACAGGCAGGGGTAGCAATTATGCTTTCAGACAAAGTGGACTTCAAACCAAAGAAAATCATAAGAGACACAGATGGATACTACATTTTAGTCACAGGTACAATTCACCAGGAAGACTTCACAATACTGAACATATATGCAACCAATACAGGCCCCTCCACATTCATTAAGAAAACCCTACAGCGCCTAAAGCAAGAAATCAACCCCCAAACGATAATTCTTTTTTTTTTCCTTTACTAGTACAATCGCACTTTTTTTTTAATTAAAAATTTAATTATACATTTTAAAATTTTTTACCAGTTCCCTCCCTCCCCCCTCTTCCCCCTCCCCTTCCCCCAGTGCCTCCCCCCCAATTCCCAGAGAGTCCTTTATTGTATACGCCTAACTCTCCATTGGGTCCTCCTCTCCGATGACATATCAGGACCCAGTGGCATTTCCATAAGCCCTTTCTCTTGTTCCCCTTAAGCATAAGATCACTACTATGGCTGTCAATCCCTTGCCTCCAGGGGTCTCGGTGCCCTTAACAGATGCTAGACTTTATGAGGGCAACAGTGCGCTGGACATTGCGCAGGGCATGCAAAGTCCCATTACGATTGCTTTGGCCCCAACTATTGTTGAGAATCTTGCAAATCGTTGCTCCTCCCATCCTTTTGCTCTTACAATCTTACCGCCCCCTCTTCCGCAAATGTCCCTGAGCTCCAGGATGGGGAGAGATGAGGCTGGCCTAGTTCTATGTGATTGATATAGAGTCTCTGAAGTTCTGGATTGTGGTTTGTTGATTTTCTTTTGCAGTTTTGCTGCTCCTGCAATTCCCTTCACTCCATTCTGCTGGGCACTGTATGTCACCCCCTGGCCAGAGACAAAAAGCTGTTAAACTGGAGTCTTGTTGTAATAGCACATTCAAGGGTAGATGTAATAAGAGTAGGAAACCTCACTGAGGGAGGGGTCCATCACCCATTTGCAAAATGATTACTTTTTATCTGCTAGACTATATGCCCTCCCCTTCTGGTGAGATCAGGAAAGAACGTCTGTGAACTTAACCAGGTTTCTCATTACTTACTTGCAGACCTTGATGGAGGCCTATTTTCTCTGCTGTAACATGGTCTCCTCTCTCCTTGTTTCTGGTGTGGCCCTCCTAACCCATCTCTCTTGTTCATAATCCTTGCAATTACTGTGTTTCATAGGTTTACTTTTGAGTGTCTCAATGTGGGCTGGGTGAGTTTGGTACTAGGAGCCACCTATTAGGGAGTACATACGGCGCTTAATTTTCTGGGTTTGGGATACTTCACTTAATATAATTCTTTCTAATGACATCCATTTCCCAGCAAATTCCAGTAATTCATCATTTTTGATGGCTGAGTAGTACTCCATTGTATAGATGTACCACTGTTTCCTTATCCACTCCTCAACTGTTGGACATTTAGGTTGATTCCATGACTTTGCTATTGTAAACAGTGCTGCTATGAACATGGTCGAGCTTGTGCTATCGAGGCGAACCTCTGCTGCATGGGGGGTTATTCCCAAAAGTGGGATAGCAGGGTCATATGGCATTTCAATCTTTAATTTCTTTAAGAATCTCCAGACAGCTCGCCAGAGTGGCTGTATGAGCCTGCATTCCCACCAACAATGTAGGAGAGTTCCCCTCTCTCCACATCCTCTCCAGCATTTGTCGTTGTTTGTATTGTGGATTTTTGCCATCCTGACCGGGGTGAGATGATATCTCAGGGAAGTTTTGATTTGCATTTCCCTGATGGCGAAGGAAGTGGAGCATTTTTTAAGATAATTGTTAGACATTTTAATTTCATCCCTGGTAAAGTTTCTTTGAAGTTCCAGGGCCCATTTTTTAATTGGGCCAGTGTTTTCCTTGGAGTTTAATTTTCTAAGTTCTTTGTGCACTCTGGACAGTAGAGCTCTGTCAGATATGTGGTTAGTGAAGATTTTCTCCCATTCTGTGGGTTGCCTTTGAGCTCGTGTGACAATCTCTTTATCTGAACAGAAGCTCTTTAATTTCACAAGATCCCAACTGTTGAGAGTTGGTAGCAGTGACTGTGCCATTGGATGTCTGTTTAGGAAGTGTTGGCCTAGCCCAATCAGCTCGAGGGAGTTCCCTATCCTTTCAACTATGGTTTTTATAGTCTCTGGCCTGATATCAAGGTCCTTGATCCATTTGGAATTAAGTCTTGTACATGGTGACAAGTACGGGTCCAGCTTTAATCTTCTGCATGTGGAGATCCAGTTTTGCCAGCACCATTTGTTGAAGATGCTGTTCTTTTTCCATTGGATTCTTTGGGCCCCTTTGTCAAAGACCAAATGGCTGTAACTTTGTGGGCTTATATCTGGGTCTTCAATCCTTATCCATTGATCTGTGTGTCTATTTTGGAGCCAGTACCAGGCTGTCTTTATAACTATGGATTTGTAGTATAGACTTAGGCCAAACGATAATTCTTGGGGACTTCAACACCGCCCTCTCAACATGGGATAGATCAACAGGTCAAAAGCTTAACAGAGACACTTTGGAACTTAATCAAACCCTTACTGAAATGGACCTTACAGATCTCTATCGAACTTTTCACCCACGCACCAAAGAATACACATTTTTCTCAGCAGCACACGGAACTTTTTCCAAAATAGATCACATATTGGGCCACAAAACAAATCTACACATATACAAAAAAGTTGAAATTCTAACCTGTGCCCTATCAGAACACTACAGCCTAAAGCTGGACATCCACAACAACACAACAAACAAGAGAAAATACACTAACTCCTGGAAACTTAACACTATGATGCTGAATGAGAACTGGATTCAGGAAGAAATTAAAAAGGAAATTCAAGATTTCCTGAAAGTGAACGATAATGAAAATACAACTTACCAAAATCTCTGGGACACAATGAAAGCTGTTCTAAGAAGTAAGTTCATAGCTCTTAATGCCTACATCAAAAAAAATGGAAATATCAGAAATAAATAACTTAACGATGCAGCTTAAGGCTTTAGAGAAACTTGAGCAATCTGATCCCAAAAGTAATAAAAGAGAGGAGATTAGCAAAATAAGGGGAGAAATATCTGAAATCGAGACTAAGAAAACGATAGAAAAAATCAACCAGTCAAAAAGCTGGTTCTTTGAAAAAATCAGTAAGATTGATACACTCCTAGCTAAATTAACCAAAATCAAGAGAGAGAAAACCCAAATTAACAAAATTAGAAATGAACATGGAGTTATCACTACGGATACCAAGAAATCCAGAGAATTATAACATCATATTTCAAAAACTTATACTCAGTGAAGTTTGACAACACAAAAGAGATGAATTTCTAAGTAAACACAACCTACCTAAATTGAATCAGGAAGTTGTGAATTACTTAAATAGCCCTATAACATATAAGGAAATTGAAGAAGTAATCACGAATCTTCCCACCAAAAAATGTCCTGGACCAGATGGATTCAGCACAGAATTCTACCAGACATTTAAAGAGTTAATAACACCAATACTCCTTAAACTGTTCCATCAAATAGCAAAGGAAGGAACACTACCAAATTCCTTCTATGAAGCTAATATCGTTTTAATCCCAAAACCTAATAATGATTCACTTAAAAAAGAAAACTATAGGCCGATCTCTCTGATGAACACAGACGCAAAGATTCTCAACAAAGTCTTAGCAAATCAGATTCAAAAACATATCAAAAAGATCATTCACAGGGACCAAGTAGGCTTCATCCCCGGCACACAAGGTTGGTTCAACATACGCAAATCAGTAAATGTAATTCATCATGTAAACCAGTCCAAAGACCACGACCACATGATACTCTTGATAGATGCAGAAAAAGCCTTTGACAAAATCCAACAGCCTTTTATGATCAAAACACTAAAGACAGTAGGAATGGAAGGAACCTTTATCAATATAATAAAAGCTGTATACAACAAGCCCACAGCAAGGATTATGCTCAATGGGGAACAATTGGAATCATTCCCACTTCGATCAGGAACTAGACAAGGCTGTCCACTCTCACCACTTCTATTCAATATTGTACTTGAAGTCTTAGCTGAAGCCATAAGACAAGAAACGGAAATAAAAGGTATTCAAATCGGCAGGGAAGAAGTCAAGCTATCCCTATTTGCAGATGACATGATCTTATACCTGAGTGATCCCAAAAACTCCATCAGGAAGCTTCTGGAACTAATTGAGAGGTTCAGCAGGGTGGCAGGATACAAAATAAATGTGCAAAAATCAGAGGCCTTCCTATATGCCCAGAATGAAAGAAGTGAAAAAGCCTTGAGAGAAACAATCCCATTTACTGTAGTCCCTAAAAAAATGAAATACCTTGGTATAAACCTAACCAGGGAGGTAAAAGACCTTTACAATGAAAACTTTAAAACCCTAAAGAAAGAAATTGCAGAAGACATCAGAAGGTGGAAAGACCTCCCATGTTCCTGCATTGGCAGAATCAACATTGTAAAAATGACCATCTTACCAAAGGCAATATACAAATTCAATGCTATACCAATTAAAATCCCAAAGCAATTCTTTAATGAAGTTGACCAAATAATCTCAAAATTCGTATGGAGGCACAAAAGACCCAGGATAGCAAAGACAATCCTGAGTAACAAAAACACTGCTGGAGGTATTACCATACCAAACCTTAGTCTTTACTACAAATCCATAGTTATAAAAACTTCCTGGTACTGGCTCCAAAATAGACACACAGATCAATGGATAAGGGTTGAAGACCCAGATATAAGCCCACAAAAATGCATAAGGGTTGAAGACCCAGATATAAGCCCACAAAAATACAGCCATTTGATCTTTGACAAAGGGGCCCAAAGAATCCAATGGAAAAAGAACAGCACCTTCAACAAATGGTGCTGGCAAAACTGGATCTCCACATGCAGAAGATTAAAGCTGGACCCGTACTTGTCACCATGTACAAGACATAATTCCAAATGGATCAAGGACCTTGATATCAGGCCAGAGACTATAAAAACCATAGTTGAAAGGATAGGGAACTCCCTTGAGCTGATTGGGCTAGGCCAACATTTCCTAAACAGACATCCAATGGCACAGTCACTGCTACCAACTCTCAACAGTTGGGATCTTGTGAAATTAAAAAGCTTTTGTTTAGATAAAGAGATTGTTACACAAGCTCAAAGGCAACCCACAGAATGGGAGAAAATCTTCACTAACCACATATCTGACAGAGCTCTACTGTCCAGAGTGCACAAAGAACTTAGAAAACTAAACTCCAAGGAAACCAATGGCCCAATTAAAAAATGGGCCCTGGAACTTAAAAGAAATTTTACCAGAGATGAAATTAAAATGTCTAACAAATATCTTAAAAAATGCTCCACTTCTTTAGCCATCAGGGAAATGCAAATCAAAACTTCCCTGAGATATCATCTCACCCCGGTCAGGATGGCAAAAATCCACAATACAAACAACAAGAAGTGCTGGAGAGGATGTGGAGAGAGGGGAACTCTGCTACATTGCTGGTGGGAATGCAGGCTCATACAGCCATTCTGGCAAGCCGTCTGGAGATTCTTAAAGAAATTAAAGATTGAAATGCCATATGACCCTGCTATTCCACTTTTGGGAATAACCCCCCATGCAGCAGAGGGTCGCCTCGATAGCACAAGCACGACCATGTTCATAGCAGCACTGTTTACAATAGCAAAGTCATGGAATCAACCCAAATGTCCAACAGTTGACGAGTGGATAAGGAAACTGTGATACATCTATACAATGGAATACTACTCAGCCATCAAAAATGATGAATTACTGGAATTTGCTGGGAAATGGATGTCATTAGAAACAATTATATTAAATAAAGTATCCCAAACCCAGAAAGTTAAGCGCCGTATGTACTCCCTAATAGGTGGCTCCTAGTACCAAACTCACCCAGCCCACATTGAGACACTCAAAGGTAAACCTATGTAATACAGTAATTGCAAGGATTGTGAACAGGAAGGATGGGGTTGGAAGGCCACACCAGACACAAGGAGAGAGGGGACCATGTTACAGCAGAGAAAATAGGCCTCCAAGGAATGCAAGTATGTAATGTGACACCTGGTTAAGTTCACAGACGTTCGTTCCTGATCATGTACAACTGAGGGGGTATGATCTCACCAGAAGGGGAGGGCATATAGTCTGGCAGATGAAAGGTGATCATTTTGCAAATGGGTGACTGACCCCTCCCTCACCGAGGTTTCCTGTTTTTATTACACCTACCCTTGAATGTGCTATTATAACTAGACTCCAGTTTAACAGTTTTTTGTCTCTGACCAGGAGGTGACATACAGTGCCCATCAGGATGGAGTGAAGGGCATTGCAGGAGCAGCAAGACTGCAAAAGAAAATCAACAAACCACAATCCAGAACTTCAGAGACTCTATATCAACCACATAGAATTAAGCCAGCATAATCTCCCCCCATCCTGAAGCTCAGGGACATTTGCAGAAGAGGGGGCGGTAAGATTGTAAGAGAAAAGGATGGGAGGAGCAATGATCTGAAGATTCTCCACACTAGTTAGAGCTGAAGCAATCATAATAGGACTTTGCATGCCCTGTGCAATGTCCAACACACTATTGATCTCACAAAGTCTAGCATCAGCTAAAGGCACCAAGATTCTTGGAGGCAAGGGATTGACAGCCACAGTAGTGTTCCTATGCTTAAGGGGAACACGAGAAAGGGTTCAGGGAAATGCCACTGGGTCCTTGTACGTCATCGGAGAGGAGGACCAAGAGGAGAGTTAGGCATGCACAATAAAGGACTCTCTGGGAATTGGGGGGGAGGCACTGGGAGATGGGGAGGGAGGGAGGGGGAGCAGGGGGTTCGGGGGGAGGAGGAGGGGGAGGGAACTGGTGCACCTATTAAGTTTATATGAGCGGAAATAATAATAAAAAATGTTAAAAAATTAAAAAATATATAAAAAATTTTAAAAAGTTCTCATAATCTTTGTGCTTTAAGTAGTACATAGTCATTTCATATACAGAAAAGTTAATAATCAGGAATAGATGCCTATTTGAAGACAAGTAGAAATGATGAATTGAGTTCTGGCATTGAATTATAAAATAATGATTTATAATGTACCATTGCTACTTTGCACAACATAGGGTCATCAAGTGGTTTTTCTTTTCTGTTGATAGCACATAGCTCTTCTAATCTCAAGTTCAAGGAACGATCGGAAGCCAAAAACACATAAGTAATATTAGAAATCTTACATGGACAGGAAACAGAACAGAAAAAGAGCAAAAGCTGAACTTGTAGAAATGTCATTAGAAAAAAAAAAAGCCCCTAGAGTCAAGTTAATGACTAATAATGGCTCAGAAGACTATGAAGTGACAAAATGATATGAAGTCAAAGAAAACATGCCCAGATAAAAGAATGGCCAATGGATACAAACATAATCTCAATACGAAAAAAAATGGCTTGTGAATTTGGTAATTCAAGAGTAGTCTTTATTTAAGATGTCTTCACATAGCTCTGAGGTAAGAAGTCAGATTGTAGAGAATTGAAGGACAACAGCATGATGAATACTAAGTAAATGCTTCATTAATTAGTGTCCAGAATTCAATCTATCATTTCTCTTTCTAATTCTTGGAAGAAGTTTTAGTAGCAAGAGGTTTTGAAGAAGGAATAGGCATGCACTTATTTAGGTAGCAAAAGAAGCAATGATATGAGAAAGAATATATAGAATGAAACAGGAATAATTTCGGGTTGGAGTCCAGGAAAAGAAGGGGAGATTCATTTGCCAGAGTTATTATAACAAAATGCCCAAGACTAGACAAACTCAAATAATGGACATTTGCTTCTCACAGCTCTGGAACATAGGAAGTCCAAGTCAGCATGCTAGCAGATTAAATTTCTGGCGAGATTTCTCTTCCTCCTTTTGGGTGGCTGCTTTCTCTCTGCAACCTCACATTGTGGAAGAAGAAAGCTCTTTCTCTTCTTTCAAAGACATCAAGCTCATCATCAGTATCCCACCCCCAGGACCTCACCTAGAACTAATCACCTCACAAAGACTTTACCTCCAAGTCTATTTCACTGGGACTAAGGGAGTCAACATAACAATTTAAAGAACTATAAACATGAGTTCCTAACAAAAGAGACAAGTAATATAAAGCACAGAGGGAAAAGTTACATTGAGGCAGAAGAAAAGCATCTTATTTGAATTCTGCAGTGCAGGATATAGAAAACTCAGATGCAGATATGTCTGCTCTTGATGGGAGAAAGAGAGAAATGGTAAGGGTCACAACCTCAATTTCCTCTATGAAGCAGAAAGAGCATGTGTAGTTGGAAGGTCATGGAATTTGAATAGGTAGCTTTAGAAGATTTGAGGACTTGGAATAGCTGCTACAGGACATGGGAAAGAAAGCTGACTAGGGGCAGATAAGAAGACTGATGAGCTAAGTGAGATCCAGTTGAAGACCATGAAATATTGGCACTGTGAAAGAACAAGCTTTTGCAGTTTTCTTTAGCAGCATTCAGCATCCTGGTTATGAGTGTAGGAAAGGTCATCTCAGTCATCACATTAAGCCGAACAGAAGAGAAGGTCTTAGGAAACAAAGAGGTTAAATAATTTTAAGTGGAAGCCCTTAATGGAAATTAAAGTCAATCGAAATTTAGAGAAAAAAAAAACAAACAAACCTATAACCAGGCACCAAAGTCTTCAAATATGATGGGTTTTCCAAAGGGCTCATAAGTGTTGAAAAATGTAATGCTTATAATGGGAGAATAGACTAGCTAGATTACATAAAACCCAGAGGGAAGAAGGTTTGTACATGGGGACCCCAACAGGGACGGACTGTTGTGCCCTGAGGAAATATAAACACCTTCGTAGGCCATGTGTCTAGAATGACCTTCCTTTCCTCAAAAGAGCCACTGAGAAAGCAGTTTCAAGAGAGGAAAGCATTTCAATTAAACCGTTGTATAAGAAACTTGGGATTAAAGAGAAATTAAAATAAAATGGGGCTTGGTGAAGAAACAAAGAGGGAATCAGCAATGAAATAGACCCATGAGGGGGGACTCTGGCAGAGAGGAAGTAAAAGAAGCCCCAATTCACCTGATCCTGTGGCTTCTCTGTGGAGTGTTCCCTCCCCAGCCATCCTCACCCTGGTACTGCCCCTTCGATACTACTGCCTTGGTCTCCTAGCTTAGATGGGAAGATCTTTATTCTACATATCCCAGCTACCAGTAGTATATATCCAGGACACCAGTAGTATAAACCCTGTCCAGCCTTAGTATGCCTGGGAGTCTTGCTTCTAACAGTCTTAAGAGTCTGAGTTCTGGTTTTCTATCACCATTCTTCCTTAATTTTTCCACTGTAATCTAAGTTCCAAACTTTATCTTTACCTTCCTCTATGTGATATAATCCTAGTATCTACCCCGTAATTTTATATATCATCCAACAAACTGCCTTAACATGGCTTCCCACAGTGTCATTCTGAGGTCTCCTGCATGACCCATTCATTCAAAGAACCACAAAGTACGCCCTTTCCTATGGTCATTGAAACAGTTTATTGCCTCACATCCAACTCCCTTCAAGCATTTTCTCTTCTATCCCTTTATTAGTCATCTGTCATCACTAGGGCAAAGAATTCAACCCCATGCTAATTGTGATAATAAAGAAATGAGAAGATTCACCTCTGAAATGATGAAATATTGGAGGCAAGGTGAAATTCAAGAGACGTCTCTGGGACCTTTAATTGTATGACTGTTCATATATAATTGCCCAATATGATCACATAGACTTTAAGAAAGCAGGTTTTCAAATCCCATAAAAGACATCAGCATCATTATATTGTCTGAGATTCTTAACAGAGAAGAGAATGAAGATTTGGAAACTTCTGAAAAACTGAATACCACCTAGACAATTTCAAATACATATCAATGCACAAACAAGAAGCTCATAAAAGAAAAATATAATAGTCATAAGCAAAAAAACAGTCTTATTGGCAATCAAAGCCATGCAAATTATAACAATAAGACATTATTTAGGTAGACAAGTGGCAGAAATTTTAAATTGTACTGAAGAAAATATGAATAAATCAGCAATGGTACTCTTAAATACTGGTGAGGGCTCCATTATTATCTCATTTTTGAAAAGCAGATTAACAAAATACATCAGAAGAATTAAAATACTTCACAGTGATTAACAATGCTCTGGGAAAATAAATGACATGGATGAAATCATGACATTTATCAGTGTAAAAAGTTTATCAAAAGCATGTGAGGATGGGTGTGTGCCTAAAGACATCCATATACACATATACATGCACACATATGTAAATATGTAGAAAAATGACTAGGGAGCTATCAAGCAAAGTATCAACGTGAATGCTCTCCAGTCATAGTAATGCTTTCATCTCAATGATTCCATTTTCAAATTTTGTACTCTAAAGTTAATACTTATATATTCAGAAGAAAACATTTCTAAAGTTGTTTTTTTTTAAAAAAAAAGAATAGTGAGAGAGAGAAAGAGAGAGAGACAGACAGACAGATAGACAGACAGACGGGGGTGAGGGGAGACCTCCAGAGAACAATATGAATACAAAGGGACCCTGCTCATACATTCAGGCCTTTAAAAATAATTCAAAAGGCAGAGAAAAGAGGACACATTTAAAGATAGACATGAAAGTCAGAAATGCAAGTCAGAAAGTTGAAGGCCAGAGCTACTGATTCTTGCACTGAATAGAGTGACAACAGAAGGAACCATTTGATTTACGCTCAGTCAGACTGAGAAGAGAGGAATGGTTATATTGTTTGGAGTAAAACTAATATAACTTATTAGCCCATGAAAACCAGAATGGAATACGAAAATAATGAACTCAGAAATCCTATTCCTCTGGCTTTATCCCAGCTATTTTGAGGACTTTTAACATGGAAATATACACACAGAGGTAACATGCTCCCAACAGTTTTTTCCTAAGCATCTGGAGTTGCTATGAGTAAAGAAAATCATATGAAATCATTTGGTTTTGTTGCTATATTGGACACTTTCGCCTTTCTACTTTTTTTTTTACATTTCCAAATGCATGTGAGCTAGTGTGTGTATGCACATGTGTGTGTTTACATATATGTATTGGCATGAATATACGCATATGTGAGTGTGCGTGTGTGTGGCACCCCAAGGTTAATATGAGAAATTATCTTTGATTATTACTCCCCCTTACTCTTTTTGCGACAGAGTCTCTAATGAAACCCAGAGCTTGCTGATAGGACTCGTGTGGCTAGCCAGATTCCTCTAGGGATTCCCATGGTCCATTTTCTGAAGATGGAGTTGCAAATAGGCTGCCACACCCACCACACATTTTTAATTGTTATTTTGGGATCCAAACTCCATTTCCTTTGTTTCCATGATGAATGCTTTAACCTCTGAGCCATCTCCTCAGGCTTATGCATTCTGTTCTAATTCCTTGTGTAGACATGTCAACTTAGGGTCAACATCAAGAGTTGCTACATAAAATGCTACAACTGCTATTGGTCCAGTTTGCCCACTCATTGTCCTGCAAACCCATCATTAGATATCCTACCAGCCCAAACCTGTTTTTGTAACAGTCCCTACCCCAAGAGTACTAGCCTATTTTTGTGGGATCTAGATCAATGGACAGTTATAGTGGCACCTGCTGGGTTATGCTCAGATTTCCATTCCTTTTCTTCATGGGTCAACTTTTTGGTCTCCATTTTCTTTTCTGTCTGTCCTGTCTGGAATTCTGTCCTTGGAGGGTATCATCTTTACCATTCATGGGGATTCCATAAGGCTTGAGAAATATACTTTGTTTGTGGGTGTGTTAATCATGTGCATATATGTATATTAAAAGTCCTTCAAAATGTCAGGGTTTAAAGTAAAGTCAAAGGAATATGATTTTGAGCCCAATATTTTTTTCCGATTATATTCTTTCTCTCAGATATAAAAGAGGCATTGTTATCTGAGCCACAATACAGGGCATCTAGCACTATGATGACTTCTCTTTAAGGTAAGGCTGAGATTCTTACTACTGGCAAGCATGCATGTACTCATCCATCATTGTGGAGGCAATGTGACAAGCTTCCTCAATCCCTGCTGCTGTGGCTTCCCTGCCATGATGGACCACAATATTGAATCGTGAATTAAATGAACCTTTATAACCCTGTGTTGACTTCTCAGGATATTTTTCTCAGAGACAAGATACTAAGAGTAGCTCTTTTGATGAAGAAAAATACTCTGGAATTGGTGGGATAAATTCGATTAAGAGAAACTAAAAACTCAGGTGAATGAAGCAATCATGAGATGGATATATCTGATGGTTGAAATTCAGATATTATATATGTCTTTTATAAGAATTTGCAGATAAAATGGTCATGTCCAGTGATCACCAAGGACACACATAGAATGAAAGGAAAGTGCTGGAGAAAGAGAAGCTACAAACAAGAAAATGATGAATTTGATCATGCCCGGACATTAGCCTCTGTTTTCTCCTAATAAAATAGCATGTGATGTTAGTCTACAGACTAAAGAGCACAAGAAATGAAATTTTCTTGATTTCCTTAAAACTATTCAATTTCTCTATCCAAATCCCCATTTCCAATGGAAAAAAAAAGTTGTTCTCAGTCCCTACTGAGACTGTTTCCTGTTCTGATTTGCTTTACAGCCAAGACAGGAGAGGCAGGTTGGTGGATAGCAGGGGTGGGTGGGGAATTCTAGCTCCTTTTTTTCCTCAAAGAACCATTATCCCTATCTTTGCGGGCCACCTTAAGTCCAAAAATCCTAATCTCTTAGAAGAAAAGGGAAAAATCCTGATCATTAATAATTAATGTACCTGTTTTATTGTATGTTTTTAACATTATAAATATGATTCCCAGCATGCTGAGATTTTAATGGAATAAAAGATTTTTATATTTTGTATATACAAAATTAATAAGTGTAATCATGATGCCAATACAGTGAACTTATTCATAATCTAACTAATGATGATCAAAGATGAGGACCAGATGATGCAGCCTATCTAGATTTAAATTTATCTGTTATATTTCTCTACTAGAGAAGCCAAAGGTAATAGGACTTAAACTTTCTCATCTATAAAAGTGAAGACAACAATTTCAACATAGTGACTAGTATGCCTAGTGCTCACCAGCAATCTAGCATTTTATTGTGTCTATCAGTTCTACACATCTGGGTAAGGCACATAACTAATATACACCACAGAGCTGTCCCTTTCCTTACACCCTGTCTCTTTCCTTTAATACATCCACTGGGTTCCTTTGACTGTCTTTCTGTTTCTGTCCATCTCTGTGTGTCTCTAATTCTCTTCTCTTTCTCTCTCTCTCTCTCTCTCTCTCTCTCTCTCTCACACACACACACACACACACACACACACACACCTGCTTTGCAATGGCAGTCTTGAAGGGAACACATTCCAAATGATCTAGTTACAAGATGGAAGCAGACACAGCTTGGAGAAAAGTACAGCTCATTTTGGAATGATGTTAATGAGAAACCTTTATTGTGTTAAGTCACTGAGAACTCTGAGGTTTATGTGCTGAGGCAGCTATAGCTAATTATCTTGCCCACTAGGACAGTGACTTACTCGCACAATGCCTGCCATCTAGCATCCACTCATGCAAGTTATATTTGTCCTCATCATCACCATGATTATCATTATCAGAAAGAACATTTAGGCTTCAGAAGATCTAGGATTGAGTCCTCACTTGGCACTTACTAGTGATAACAAGACATGTCATCACCTAAGACCTTATTTGACAAACAGAAAAAAGAGCCTTTGTCTCTAAGGTTGTAGGGAGGATTAGCACAGAAAGATGTGAAAACATTGGGAGAACTGAACATGATTGTTTGACTGTTTTTAATTTTTCCCTGTCATTCACTGTCAAATTTCTTCCAGAACATTCCTTTAAGAGCACACCTCCTCTTCCCATTAATGGAGGACTGTCACATGACTTGCTTTGACCAATAGTGAGTGAGAGGATGCAACACATCTACATTTAGGCAGAAGTCGGAGAACCGTTATATGTGAGCTAACAGTGTCCCTTTTTCTTTCCTTGACAAAGAAAAGTGTATATCATGTTAGGACTCTTTCCTGCTGGCCCTGCAGTTAAGATGTCTGGGCCTGGAAAACAATACTCTCCAAAGTAAGGCCTCAGGAGCAGCCTCAAGCACAGTCTTCTGTGACCTTCACTGACCCACCATTTATTGCTTTCCTTTCATCACTCAGCGCAGAACACAGAAACTAAAATTTCTCTTTTCCAAACAAATCACAGAAGCTATGATGTCTTATTTTCCCCCAAACCAGCCATAAAGCCTAAATACGTTATTCCAATCCCCAGTACACACACACACACACCTCTTCTGCCTTGGACCTGGCCATGAAGAAATTCTCCACCCTGACTTGCCTGGTAGTAGATCACAAGAACCCCCACTTCTGAAGGGGGACTTCCACACATTCACCAGGAGGAAATGCAACAAGAGACCAAAACGAATAGAAAAAAGCAAGCCTTGCCACCCGGTCTATTACTATGTTATATCTCTCTGTCTATTTCTATACAGCTGTCCCTGCTTTATCAGATCTAAGGGTAAAGATGAGTCTTTTGAGTCTTCAATTTGAAAGATTCCCAAGTTACAGAAAACTACATGAAATAAATGTGCTTTGCTTTTCTCTTGTTAAATTGTTTTTTGTTACAGAAGTGTCATCTGTGAGACTTTATGATACAAGCAAAGGGAATCGTGCTTTTTCAGTCCCACAAACACAAATGCGGTACTACTGCTAAATTGTAAATTTATTCCTTCATTATTAGAAATTATTAAGACATGATTGTTACTGCAGTAAAGCTAAACTTTCTCTAAGTTTATTGCCCAAAATTAATTAACTAATAGAGTAATAGTACTGCAGATGAAGATAGCAGTACTATTAGTTTGAAGCAGTTCTTCTTCCTTAATTTGGGGTAAGGGGTGGGGGGTTATATATATATTCATGTCCATGTATGTGTATGAGAGAGAGAGAGAGAGACTACACCATTGTATATGTGCACATAGGTCAGAAATCATATGGGCATCTTCATCTATTACTCTCTACCATAGGATTTCTTACGGAACCTGGATCTTACTACTTTAGCTAGATTGACTGGTTAAGAAATCGCCAGGGATCTACCTGTCTCCACCTCCCCAGAATTGAAGTTGTAGATGTATGTCAACACCCACACACATGACCTCCTTGTGAGTGTTAAGGATTTAAACTCAGGTTATCATCTTTACGCAGAAATCACTTTATCCTCTGAGCCATCTCTTCTGACCTCAATGGTTTTCTTACTAACAGTCCTTTTAATCTCTTATTTAAAAGAAGAAAGATGGCCCTTGCCCCTCATGGTACTCGATGTCTGGAGTCCATGAGTTCTTTTCCAGCTCCTTGCCCCTCATGGATTCCATGCCTGGAGCCCATGAGTTCTGCAGGGCACCCTTGCCCCTCATGGTACTCCACGTCTGGAGTCCATGAACTCTGTTCTTTCTCTCCTCTAACAAACTCTGCCTTAATCCTCAAAAAATTATTAAAAATGCTCCAGTGTGCATATGACATGACTTCAAGTTCAATAGTTAAGACTTGTGTGACAGAATCACGTTTCAGAAAGAGAAGGTGCCATTTAACAGGGAGAAATGTAAGTTCCTCACACCATTATAAAATTAGGACAATAGTAGATCTAATGAAAATGATATGAAGTGCAAGGTAACAATGAAGCATGAAAGAAAGAAAGAAAGAAAGAAAGAAAGAAAGAAAGAAAGAAAGAAAGAAAGAAAGAAAGAAAGAAAGAAAGAAAGAAAGGAAGGAAGGAAGGAAGGAAGGAAGGAAGGAAGGGAGAGCAAGAGAAAGAAGAAGAAAAAGAAAGAGAAAGAAAGAAAGAAAGAAAGAAGGAAGAAAGAAAGAAAGAAAAGAAAAGAAGAAAGAAGAAGAAGGAAAGAATGAAAGAGAAGAAAGAAGAAAGAAAGAAAGAAAGAAAGAAAGAAAGAACGAAAGAAAGAAAAGAAAGAAAGAAAGAAAGAAAGAAAGAAAGGAAGGAAGGGGAAGGGGAGGAAGGAGGAAGGAAGGAAGGAAGGGAAGGAGGGGAGAGAAAGAGAAAGAAGAAGAAAAAAGAAAGAGAAAGAAAGAAAGAAAGAAAAGAAAGAAGAAAGAAAGAACGAAGAAGAAAGAAAGAAAGAAAGAAAGAAAGAAGGAAAGAAGGAAAGAAGGAAAGAAAGAAAGAGAAATAAAGAAGAAAGAAAGAAAGAGGAAGGAAGGAAGGAAGGAAAGGAAGAGAAAGGGAGAGAAAGAGAAAGAAGAAAGAAAAAGAAAGAGAAAGAAAGAAAGAAAGAAAGAAGGAAAAGAAAGAAAGAAGAAAGAAAGAAGGAAAGAAGAAGGAAGAAGGAAAGAAAGGAAAGAAAGAAAGAAGAAAGAAAGAAAGAAAGAAAGAAAGAAAGAAAGAAAGAAAGAAGAAAGAAAGAACGAAAGAAAGGGGAAGGAAGGAAGGGGAAGGAAGGAAGGAAGGAAGGAAGGAGGAAGAGGAAGGAAGGAAGGGAGAAAGAAAGAGAAAGAAGAAGAAAAAGAAAGAGAAGAAAGAAAGAAAGAAAAGAAAGAAAGAAAGAAAGAAAGAAAGAAAGAAAGAAAGAAAGAAGAAAGAAAAGAAGGAAAGAAGGAAAGAAGAAAGAAGAAGAAAGAAAGAAAGAAGAAGAAAGAAAGAAAGAAAGAAAGAAAGAAAGAAAGAAAGAAAGAAAGAAGGAAAGAAGGAAAGAAGGAAAGAGAGAGAGAGAAAGAGAGAGAGGTTCACCCATACACTAAACCTATGAAACGTGGTTCCCAAATAGCTCCAAGTACCTTCACACTATGGTCATTTGGACTTATTGAATTCTGGCTTAAAGAATAGATCCTAAACCAAAAAGACATGAATTTGGCTTAAGTCCAAAAAACAGTGCCTAAGTTTCATAACGCCTGTGAAGTCTTGTAGGGGAGAACAATAAGCACATTCAGGAAGAAGAAAAGAAATCCAAGAGGTTAACACTAAAGGTGCATTTAAACACTGCAATTTAAATCTTTGAAAGTCTGTTTGCTGGAATAACCCATCGAATTATTCTGCATGATTTTAAGATGCAAAATGAAGGTATAAGGAGCAGTTAGATAGGGATTTTCAATGAAGAAATTCCCACCCTGAAATCGAATGGGCTACTTAGACTGTGTTGGGAAGATTCATGCATGGGTACAAATGAGGATTGATTGGTCTTCATGACGAGTTTCTTGTATATGTAAAGAACCAAAACCAACTTACAAAAAGCAAGACTGGATTAGGCCAGAGCAATGCACTGGGAGTGGAGGTGTTAATAATTCACAATTTGCAGTCCTATGGGAAAATGAGCTTTACTTACTAGCAAGAAATACAAAACTAGTAAAGTTGAAGTGCATTCTGTACCCTCAAAGGACCCACCATTCCTCCCTCATGGCCAAGGAAGCCAGTGCGCGCAGGCTGGTTCATCGCAAGTCAGACTTTCTTTCTCATGTCATCAATAAAAGACATATCTTTGGAAAACTTTTAATCCTGGTATTTGTATTTTTTTTATTTTTCTAACATACGGGGTGGGGAGGAGTGGACACAGAAACACAGCTCTTCTCAACTAGCGAAAGGCAAATGGCCAACACAAATATTATATCATGAGGCCGGGCCAGGGGAGAAAAGAGAAGAAAAGATCAGTCCCTCTTAAAAATTTCCCTGAAAATGAAAGGTCATGCCAACCGCAGCCACAGGTGCAGCACCACAATCCCCAGGGGAGCTTTAATCAGCAGAAGCTGGCTCCAGGCACACACGCCTGCAGCTTCCCACTCGTTTTCCGAGGGCCATTTTCTGAAACTAAAGAGACAGGAGCCTCATTCATGGCCAGATGAAAGAGCGACAACACACACCGAGAATGGCAGCCCTGGTAGGATTCACGTTTCTACAGGTGTTTCCACCTCCTCCCATAAATCTCACTCTATTTTCTCATGAGCTTCCCCTCAAAGCCCTGCCTTTGGGAGGAGATATTAATATGCCTGATCCTGTGAGGGGCTTGTATGGGTCATCGCAGATGTTCTGCTTCTAGATGGTAGCGGTTAGGTTCAATCCAGCTACACTACACTATCACCTTACATGTCAACCCCTGCCTCCTCCTGAACCTCTCCCTCGCTATGCTTCCCTTTGCCCTCCCCTTGGAGCACTCTAAACTTACACACCCCGAAAACTTATATCACAAGCCACCGAACTATCACAGTCTTACTTCTGGACCTTTATACAGTCCGTTCATCTGTCTGCAAAGTTTTGCTTCTTTTGTAGCCACTTGAAGTCAGTTAGCTGTCATTCGGACTTCAGGTACATGGGGGCAACCTGATAGACCATGTCCAACTTTGGTCTCCTCTGTCAGCGGTGCCTCATGTATCCCACAGCTGCCTGCATATTTGGGTCAGGTGATAGTTCTTGACTTGTCTGTCAAGGAATTCACATCTCATGAACCATGCCCAGCCAGTGAGGGTCAGGTACCAATGCATAACCTGCACCTCCAGCATCCTTGCACCTCGGCACAGAGGTCCTGAAATCTACTCTATCATGCTCCTTAGAGGACTCAGGAAGAGTGAGTCCCATTTGCCCGAGGCAAAACTCTGCTCATAAACCTCCTATGTCACTCTCCCTTCTCTCTCTGGCCTCCTGACTCCCCCCTCATGCTTCGTGGTATCGAATGCTAAATAAATTTTTATTCTTCCATCTTGGCCTCAAAGTCTGCATTGGGGAAAACTGAGATAACAGCATTTCTTTTACTCCTTTGAGGCCAAGCCACGCATCTCATTGCACAGCAGTATCAGCATCATTCTTTTGTCCAGATCTGTCTTCAAACAGAAAAGGCCTTGAAGTCTCCCTGCCTTTGCTTTCTCAGTATCCGTGATTATCACATAACAAATATTTATCATTTAGTAAAGTGATAAGTAGCACACACCTGGTCTCATAATTTCTCTTTTCTATTGCTATCTGAGTCTACAAAGTGATACATAAAAAAGCCCTGTTTTCAGAATCAGAAAATCTATGTTCTAATTCCTTCCAGAGCGATTCCAGTGGTACCTTGACTAACTTACTTCAATTCTCTTCAATTTCTTACACTCAAAGCAAGATGTGTGATTTTCCTGATACTGTGACACATTGAAGGAACAGTTGTCCATAATTCTATGACACTCTTGGCCACTAGCTTAATTTCATTATCCATTCCTGTAATAAACATATAACCCAAACATTTTTATTCTAGTTTATGGTTTCAGTTTACAGCCCATTATGGCAGGAGAGTTACCAGAAAGACCCTAGGGGACTGTCCACACCATACCCACAGCAAGAGTTGAAGAGGGCAAGAACTAAAGCCTTCTAGCTTGAAATCCTGCCAATTCAAACCAGTTCTGTTTTATTTACCTTCCCTGGGAATTGTCCCCTTTGCTCTGAGCTGGTTCTTCCCACATCAATTAGACAGTCTCCCCCAGGCTTACTCAGGACTTGCCTTAACTAAATAATTCTTTTATTTAGTTAAGACCCATCTTCTCAAGTGTCAAGTTGACACCTAAAAGCAATTGCCATCACTAGTGACCATCAAATTTGTCTGCTCAGCACTGTCCCTTGACCGCAAACCAATTGAACCAGAAGAACCAGAATCCCAGTTATGGGGTGTAAGGATCTCTGCTTAGGTGTTATTTTTTAATTGGGGTCTAACCAACAACCAAAATGCAAACATTATTCAGCTTGATGACTTGAGCAATTATAGACCTGCATATAATCACCACCTAGACATAACATTTCAATCACAAAAGCAAGTTTCATGTTGACTTTCCAATCGCCCAACAGTGATATCTATCACTCTACATCAGTTTTGTCTTTGTGTTTAACAGAAATGAAATCATTAGACAACACATTGTGTCTCTTGTTTCATTTAGTATAGAATATTTAAGACTCATTGTGGCATGAGTCAGCAGTTCATCCTTTTTAATTGCTGTCATCTAGTGAATACATATGCCACAAAAATCTTCATTCATTCCCTTGTTGATGGATACTGAATTGCTTCAAGTTTGAGCTATTATAGACAAAGTTGTTATGCATAATATTTTACAAGTCTTTGGGGTGCAAGTCTTTTCTCTGAGCTAAATATTTAGAGTAGAATTACCAGAGTAGAATTACTGGGCCACATGTACTTAACTTTATTAGAGATTATCAAACAGCTTTCCAAAATTGTTAGACCATTTTACCTGCTCATTTGAATTCTAATTGTTCTGCTTCCTCAGCTCCTCAGCAAGATTTAGCATTTTTCATTTGTTTTGGTATTCTAGCATTGTTGGAAAAGTCTCTTATATGTGGCTTTTTTAAATTAGCCGTGGTTGGTTTCATTTGAGGCAGGCACTCACCTGTGCAGCAATACCTGTCTATGTATTACTTTAATATACAGTTATTTGGTCATTAATGATCTTGACCATCTTTGCATTTTCTTTCATGAAATGTCTGTCCATGATTTTGGTAATTTTTATTATATTTATATCACTTTCAAGTCTTGAAATATATCATCAAATGCTTTCCTAGCTTTGGGGGATTGTAGAAGAGATATTTCATGTCATTGATGTTATTCTGATGTTTCTGTCATCATAGATGAGTTTTTCCCTGACGGCTTTATTTTTTTGATATCTTGACTGTCATTAAAAAAGTTCTTCTCGGGTAAGTCTATATAAATTTTTCTTCCATGTTGCTGACTTCTCATTCATATTACTGATTTTTTCAGAATTTTGCTGATATGTTCCTTTTCAGTTTGAATTCCTGTTTCTTTCTTTACTATAATTCCACTGACTAGAATAGGCACTCCTCTAGTGTTTACCTTAGCTCCTCTCTCTGTGCTGGAGATTCTTGGGCCTCTTGTTCATATCCCAGGGTTCTTGAGTGCTATGGTCATATTCATTTGTTTTCCTTTACTAATGCTCAAATGCAGTATTTTGTTGATCTTGTCCTCTATCCCTAACGTTCTCTCCACTGCTTGACTGAATCCATTGCTGATGGTTTTTCCCTGTCCCTTTTTTTCTTTTTAGAAGTGATTCATTCAACTTTTTAATTTTAAAATTTTCTATTTGAATTTTTTTTAATTTTCATTTTTTTTCCTCATTAATTCTGCTGTTTTATCCTATGGGTTGCTAACTTGTCTCTCTAGGTTCTGGACTGATCTTATCTAGTTGTTTGCATCTTACTACTTTGAAGTTATTAATTATTTGAACCAATAAACTTTTTAATTTTATTGTTTTAATGTTTCATACATGAATATAGCAAATTTATAGTATTTTTACCCCTTAGTACCAAATCCCATCCCCCCCTTCCTTTTCCCCTTACAATTTTTCATCTTCCTTGCCAGACTCCCTCCTATTTTCAAATCTTTTCCCTTGTACAGTCCACTATGTTTCATATAGTCTGTCTTTGGTGACATATGCCTGACATGACTCATGCTCCAGCAAGCATCCTAGATCAGTAGGTACACCACTGAGGAAAGCATCCTCCTTTTCTTTCCCATCAGCATTAGTCCTTACCAGTCGCTGATAAAGGTATGGAGCTTTTTGAGATCTTTCTAATGTTAGATGAGATGTTGATAAAACAGCTCCCATGCAATTCTTGTGTAAGTATACCTATCTGTCACTCAATCTCATATATTGTAATTGGGTCATCCAGAGATAATGTCCAGCCCATCATCTTCCTACTTCAGGCTTTTATAATCTTGCCACCCCTGAGCCTTGGGATGGAGGTGGGTGTGGTTTATATGTCCTGTTTGGGGACAAGAAGTCTATAGGTACTTATTTTCTGCATTTTGGCAAGTCATGTTTTTCAATAACAAACATCTTCTAGTGTAGAAGAAGGCTTCTAGGGTTGAGTGCTGAGTGTTCTTCCAATCTGTGGGTGTAATAACAAGTATTGACAAAGCAGTTTGGTGTGCTGTCTTCCTAACTCAACCATTCATAGTCTGCTTTTCCCTTGTGACCTATTTCCTTCCCTTTCATAGGTTCTTGTTCTAGTTTACAGTAACAAGAATGTGTTCCAATCTGACAAGCAGGCCTTCAATCAGACCAGAAAATTGCTGGCTGTCTCCTTGATACTCATGCCACTATTACACTGATGAATCATTAAACTTTTGAAATCCTCATCAGCATTTTTCATATTTCAATGTCTTTTTTTCTTCTAATAAGATTTATTGAGAAGCAAAGAAAAATGGGGAGACATCTGATTGTATGGGAGGATCAGGGGAACAGGAAGTCTCTGGCTGTTCAGATAGCTAGAGGGGAAGGAAGACTATTCCAAGTTTTGCTCTGGGGACTCTGGACACTGGGTGCCCCTTTTATGATCTTTTGGGTCATTAAAAATGGAAACTTTCAGTTGGCTTCCTCGCTGACGTGTACGCATGGTGGTCCCTGGTGGGACCAGGTTTGAATGTCCCACTGGCAAGTTTTGTGGTGGGCTACCTACTTTCTGAACACAGTGTAAGCTTCAGGTCAACTCTCTCAGTGATATTTCAATGTCTTGAGTTCAGTAGTTGAGGAATTATTATTTTTTGGGAAAGCCATGTCAACATTCTTTTAACATGTTTGTGAGTTACAACTTACACATCCACTGGTTTGGTTAATTCTTCTGGTTTTATTGGAGGTCTCCTGATAGAACATCTTATTCCTGAGGACTCAATCCTTGGTATCCTTTTGGATAGGAGAAAACATCTCCTCCTCTTAGAGAGGAAAAAACATCAATTCATATAAAAGAGGTAAGTACACTTAAAATTATTAAAACCCCACTACTATATCACCAATATCTACAAAGAGAAAATGTCAAAACTACTGAAGAATGTGCTGCAAAGTTTTTTTTAAAAAAAATGACTTAGGATAAGTGTGTAAATAGCAAATGAATAAAATAAAAGGAGGCAAAAAAAGAGGGAGAAATAGAGGTGAAACAAGGTTAACTAAAAGAAAGGAAAAGGAAAAAGAGTAGATATAATGTTAGGAGGGATAGAAAAAAGAGCAAACAAAAAAGAATAAGTAAGAAAAAACAAATATTTCCTAATAAAGTTCAATACAAATAGGTAAAAACATGAGTATTATAGAACTTGGGAAAAGAATAAATCACACATACTAGCAAAAAGAAAGGAAGAGGAACTGGAAAAAGAGGAGGAAGAAAAGAAAGAGAAGCTGCTAAACGATTGCTCAGTAATGAGAACAGTTATAAATAAACCTAGATGGATGTATGAAGATGGACAAGAAATTAAAGCATTAAAAATTAAATACAATAAAATGAAAATACAACTAACAGCATAGCAAAAGACAAAAGAGGACTCGAAGGAGTCAAAAAATTTTTGCTTTGTTTTATTTTAAAAAAAAAATTACCCACTAATTAGAAAGCTCAAATCCAGAGTAGGCAAAAACTTAAGTATTTTAAAATGAATAAAGGCATCTTTCACTTGCCTCCTCCACAAGGGAGTAGCTTCCGTCTAGAGTTGTGTTGGGTTTACTTCTTGAAGTCACATGGCCCATCTTTTCCTCTGCAATTTTTAGGCATCCATTCACTATCTTTGTACATTTCCAAAGCTCATTTTTTTCTATCTTTGAAATAATGTCTGTCTCTTTTCTTATTCAGACTCTCTCCTAAATCAGAAGCAGCTTCCAGGCTGTCATCTTATCTAAAAGTTTCTGGATTATATATCACTGATGATTCGAAGTATATTCTAACATATTCTGCATAAAATATTATCACAGCATGAGTATTATAAACAATTTTTCTTAGTCTTTGACTTATCTACTCATTTTCTTTCTTTTTAATTTAAAAATAATGTATTTTTATCAAGAAGAATCTAAAGATTTTTCTTTAATTATAGGAAATTTATTTAAAACACTTCAAGGGATAGGACATGGCTCAGCTGGTAAAGTGCTTGCTGTATAAAAGCATGAAGATTTGAGTTTGGATCTCCAAACAGTCATAGAGAAAGCCAAGCCCAATGCACATGCATGCAATCCCAGTTTTAGGCAGGAGAAGAATTTCTAGGGCTTTCTGGCCAGCTACTCTCACTGAATCAGTTAGTTCCAGGTACAGTGAAAGATGCTATCTCAAAAAAAATAGGGTGAAGAGCCATTGAGGAATACCCAATATCAACCTTGAGCCTCAAGACACTCATGCATACATGTGCATTCATGTACACACATACATACATGTGCATTCATGTACACACATGAATGTATATACCCACAAACAAAAACAACAATCTTTCAACTAATACCAAATATATGCGTGAGAATTTTGTGCAATATTTGAACTGTTGACATTTCACCATAGAAGAGGGAAGATGTCACAAGGCAACATACTTCTCTGAAAGACTACAGAGAGCAAATACTGGGTGTGGGAAAAGGAGATACTTTCTTAAGTGGTATACCCACTGACATATCATTCATGCTCCAGCAAGTGCTCAGACATACATGCCAGTAGAGGCAACCTGAATGAAATTCAGTGGGTTGCACATGCAAAAAAGACATGAAAGTAGGAGGAATGTTAATTGAGAAGAAGAATATTTTCCGTGGGAGAAGGAAAAAGATATGATTGATTAAGCACTATGGGTGAAAATAATAAATTCATTGTATTCATGTATGAAACTTTTAATAAAAAACTTTGAAAAAAGAACCTGAATAATCTCAGCAAATAAGAAACAAAAGTACTCAATTACCTTTATTTCTGGGTATACAAGGGATTGAACTTGGAGCCTCTTGTGTGCTAGGCAAGCACCCTTCCACTAAGCTACTGTCCCAACAGTAACAAAAAATTAAATTTCTTAATAGTTTCCTTTATAAACAGAAATTGTCAGTGAAATTCAATTCCTTGATATTTTTTTCTTTCTATAGCATGGCCAAGAATTGATGATGCTAAAGGTACATGTTCTCTTATAGAGGAGTCATGCTCTGCCATCTATATTTAAGCCTAAGAGTCATCAAAAATGGTTTTTCATGTGTTTTAAGACAGTTTGTTTTCTTTTTGCCAATATGGATAACGAATGTTGAAAAGACCTCCCCATTGAATTAACTAGATACATTGGTCAGAACTGTATCAATCATAATGATATGGGTCTATTTTCAGACTTTCCGTTCTGTCATCTTGTTAAAAGGCAGGAATTCCATTAAAAGTTTCAATGCGTGGTCTAACTTTATGTGACAACTGAGGGAGAACCCTGAGCCATCCATGAGATGGACTAGGTTCCTTCTTTTGTGCATCCTTCTTTCTTCCAGGAACAGGTAGCTCCTTCCTTCATCTTTCACAAACTTAAGAGTATTGAAGAGTATGGTCATATGCTTTATACGGTAGCCCATAATTCAAGTTTGCTATTTTTTATGCTCAGCCTGAGGCTATGAATTTGGGGGAAGAGCTTCCTCCTTCAATGCTGGTGTGGTAAATGGCACTAATACCCAGCAAGAAATGATTCAGGAGAAACTATCTGCAGTTGAGGCAGCCATATGTAAACATATGTTAGCAGAAAATGGAAGAACTCATAGAAAGAGCTTGAGGAAACTGTTCTATTTGTTTGAAAGTCAGTAGGGATACATGCTACTACAATGCAGGTTTTATCATTTTTTGCAGTGTATCAATTTTAGACAGATAGAAGGTTACAGACAAGAACAGAAATTTAGTGTAGGTTAGCATCTCATATGATCATTCTATGGTTATCAAAACCAAGAAATTAACATTGAGACAAAACTGTTAATTAAACTAAGGGTCTTACTCAGATTTTACCAGCTTTGTTACTAATTATCTTTTCCTGTTCCAGAATCTAGTTATTATGTCTTATTCTTCTCCAATTTCTGACAATTCCTTTTCCTGTTTTTCCTAGCCTTGGGAATTTTGAATACTCCATTATTTCATGTTTGTATATGAGTAATTTGAGGTTACAGGTGTGAGAAAAGAATACCACAGAAGTAATGTGTCTGTCTCAATGCCTCATGTAAGAAAGTACACAATATCAGCATGATGATGCTACATTCATAATTATGATTTTATGACAGCATTATCTTGTATTCTGTATTCATTTGTTTCATTCATTTATTCAATCATTGATTAATATCACTGTATGCTCAGGGTTGCTGAATTTATGCTTTTTTTAATTAAAATTTCATTGTTAAATCCAAATTTTCTTCTGTTCTCTTCTAAAAATTTATTGTTTAAGCTGAATATTTTCATATAAGATATGATACATATCTTACATGCCAAGTTGGTATGTATTATTTTGTTTTGCTTTGCATGTGGTCATCCAATTGTTTCTGCATCATTATTGAAAAGATTATTTTCTTCAACAGTGTTGAACCCTTGTTTCAAAGCAATTGTTTGTATTTGTGTGGTTCTCTTTCTGGGCTCCCTATTCTCTTCCATTACTCTACACATCTATCTTTTAACTAATTTCATGTTGTTTTAGTTACTACAACTTAATGTTTTAAAATCAGTAGCATTAGTTTCTAACTTTACTCCTTTTGTGGAATTTGTCTTTTGTTCAAACATGCTTATGTTTCCATACAATTTTTAGAATCATCTTATAATATCAGTAAGAAAATCAATAAGAAAATGTGTTCACCAAAGTCTTCTAATTCATGAACATGGCAGATTCTTGGGTCTTTCTCTTTCGTTGTACCTTTGCAGTTTTCAGTATAAAGACTCACATATATTTTGTTGGATTTACATCTAAGTTTTCTGGTGTTATTCAAAAGATTGTCACTCTTTCTTATTGTTACCTTTTAATTTTCAAATTTCAAGTGTTTATTGCTAATTTAAATAATACCGTTAAATCTGTATTATTGATCTTGCATCTCATGACATTTCTAAGATTGCTTATTGGTTCTGAATTCTTTTTGGTTGATTCTTTGGGATTTTCTACATAGACAAACATATAATCTAACAACAATTTTATTTCTTCCTCTATACTGTATGTCTCTTAACACTTATAGAATTATGCTGAGTAAGAATGTTCCTAATCTCATAAAAGGAAAAAGATAATTCAAAGATGACTTTACTTCACTATTATACACTACTTAGACCAAAGTATTTGGATAACTAAAGGAAAACAGAAAATCATGACTTCAACAAATCTTCTTTCACCACTAACATATCAAGTTGGGAAGAAACATTAAGAATTTCAGAGAATCAGAGTATACTAATGTAAATAATTATAATCTATATATACAGGTAATACATAAAACTTATAAGAATATGCAAATAATATTAGCCTCAGTCAACTTCAAGGAATATTACTTGAACAACTTTCTCCAGTAAGAGTCTCACATTGTGTTCTCCATACCCCTGGATCTCTTGCTTCTCCAGATTCTGATGGATAATGTCCATGAGCCTAGCTTTGACTCTTCAGATTTCGCAGGCCAACAGAAAAACATACTTGACTTTGTGAGTTAAGGCTGGGTAAGTTCTCAAGACCCTTTAAAGGGAAGGGAAAACAAATATGGAAGGTTTTCTTGCCCTATACTCAATCCTTTTACCAAAAAAGTTGCTCATAAAAAGAACATAAATATGAGAGGAAGATTTGAGCAGAAGGAAGATTTGAGTAGAAGGAAGATTTGAGTAGAAGGAAGATTTGAGGAGAGGAAGAAAAGACAGAGGGAAACTAATCAGAATATTTTATATACATGTGTGAAATTGTCAAAGAGCAAAATTCATCAATAAAGTGTAAAAAGTTTTTACTTGTCAGTAAATGCTCAACAAAAATTTATATGTATATTTCATTCACCATGAAAGATATATAGAAATATTTGTAGCAACATAGTTCTCAAAAAGCTATGTACAACCCCCATCTCCATTTATGGTAAATATGGCTGGGACGACATAAATAATAAATGAAAGGGTCCTCAGGAACAAAAATGAAGAAATACAGTCAAGATAAATGACTTTAGTGCAATATTTTAAAAATAAAAATCAATGTCAGAAGTCAATGAACAAAACATTAAATTTTCAAAAAAGTGGCAGAATCAGTATTACTAATTTTTCTTCCTGTCTTAGGTTCCAATATGGATCATTACATAACTGAGGAAGTAGCAAATAAATTGTGAAATACTGTCAAATGCTGTACAATGAGAATGAACTACAAAGCACAATAACACAGACATATCATATATATAGGATGCTAAGTACCAGAGACCATACTCAAAAGTAATTCTGGTAATTCTATTCACATCAAGTTCCAAAACAGTCAACCATACAATAAGATACCAGAATTCAGGACAGTCCTCCCTCCCAAAAAAGCATGAGGGGATCCAAGCCCTCTACAAATATTCTACTTCTCAATCCACATGTTCCAATGGTTTTAGAGAATTGGTCACTCTGTTCTTTATTATTTGTATGTTTTTATTATTGTATTACATTTCAATAATCCTTACAGTTTCTTAGTCAAAAGTTGAAATAGATAGAAGAAAAATTTTATATGCGTGCCCAAGAAGAAGAAGAAAAGCAGTCAGAGCTACCTAAGACAAAATTTTAGGAGACTAATTTATTTCTGGGTTTCTGTCCTTGACTAACCCTACGGCCAAAATAAGTCAAGTGAACTATCCATTAGCAAGTATGGCTAGTACCCAACCACCATGTGTTGCACCCATTCAGAACATTGGGCTGTCGAGAGCGAGTCCTCCATGGGCATGATGTGCCAAGTGTTAATTACAACTGCTGCTTACTCAGAGTTTTGTGGGAATATGACAAGAGAGCCCAGATTTCATGCACATCCCAAAGAACCTTTTCTCTAGAAACCAGATACGACCATATCATGCATGACAAGGCTTCCAAGCAGCAGGCAAGGCAATTATCCAGGACATTGGCCAACACTGGCCATCCCTGCCAACACCCACATGATTGTCAGCATGACCATAACAACACCTCCTACAGCCCCCACACAGGGCCACACATCACATGGTGGAACAGGAGCTACTGGAAACAGGAGAAGGCTATTTCAGAATGTGAACTGAAACCAAACATGATGAGCTATACTAGTTTCTAGTGGGAGCAGACTTCTCACTGACTCCTAATGATCCTCCACCTCACTGCCAAGGCTACGAAGGCCTTCATTGGGAAGAGCCTTCTGCTGTAGGTTTTGATGGATCCTGAGAAAAGAAAGACAATGGATAAGAGAATGGACAGTACATTTCTTTTCTTGGTTTTCCAAGGAACAATAACAATCCCATCACCGGTCTCCTCGGAAGGGAAATAATGAGGTATCTGATTTCTAAATCAGCAGCCACTGGGTAACGTTCTTAACCTGATGTTTTGAAAATAATTTCTCAAAGCAGCTGAAGGCTACAACATGAATAATCCTTCAAGACACTAGTATAAATGAAATGAGCCAATGCAAATGAAAAACTACTGTAAATTTTCATTTATTCAAGATACTTAGAGTTGTCATAAATATAGTCAGAAAATATAATTGTGGTTGCTAAAGGCAAAAATGATAATGGAGGTGGGTGAAAAGCTATTGATTCATGAGTACGGGATTTCAGTTTGGGGAGATCAAAGAAATCCCTGAAATAAACAGTGGGGGTGACACGTAACAATACAAACCTATTTGACACCATTGAAGTGAAAACAGTGAAATGTTATATTTTACCACATTCTTTGAAAGTGGCTATAGGAAGTGACATTCTCAATCATCCCCTTCTCCATTCTGTGAAATCATCTTGTCCATTAATTTTACTGTCCTGACCCAAATCTACAAGTATGTCAGTTAGCTTGAGTTTCCTCAAAAACTGCACTGAACTGAGCACATCATTCTTCTTCATCTCTCTTCCAACAATATCAACTTACCACACACCTACCAGGGGAAAAATTGGTCAATAAAGTTAAATTAAAACATTGAATCAAAAATATAAAATAAATCATTCAGAAAGACAACCCTAAGCATGACAGGGAAGGACAGGCAGCCAGCCCCAGGTGGCATATCCATGACTGCAGAAACCCTCATTCCACCACCTCTTTTCTTCAGTGTTTTCCTTGCCAGATATTTCTTCCCCAAATGTAGCCTCAGGTGTCCTGCCCAAGACAAAATTATATTTAGGAAAAAAGCCCAAAACTCATTCCCACAGAGCTACAAAGTAAAAGTTCTAATTTGTCAACTCTAGCAAGGATATTAACTCACAGATTTTATCTGTGAGCATGGCCTGAGGCCATCTACATGCGGGATTTCATGAAGCCAATAACAAGGGTGGTAGGTCAGGTGAAACTCCAGAAGAGCTGCCTAATGGCCTTCTACTTCTTGACTGTCATAGGCAGCCTTGAGCTTTCCCTCTGTGAAGATTTATTTCTGTTGGAACCTTCTCCCTGCCTCCTGAGCATGAACGAAAGGAAAAGCCAAAAATTCTGGGAACATAAATACAATGGCTACTTTCCTGGACATTTACTATGTAGGATACATCACCTCATTAAATCCTTAGCAACTGTCTTATAAGGAATACTATTTTATTTTTGACAAATATAGAAACATATATCTAACTGAAAGAGAAAAAAATGCCTGGTTTTTAATGTCTATATGAATAAATGGATAATCTTAGCCCTACTGGGTTCCATTTCATTTTTAGGTTTCTTGGTGGTTTCGTTTTTGTTTTACATTTTCATATTTCTGTATTTCCATTTCCAGTTTTATCTCTTGCATCTAAAATACGAGCACCCCCAGACACCCAGACATAAGAATATAGATTAGCACAGTTTGGAATCAGAAAGATTGGTTTTAGAACTGGCATTAGAATTCATCATTTATTAGTCCTATGGGGGAGGGTGTGTGTTGGGCTTGAAGGAAGAGAACTACATCTTATCTAATAGTGTATGTGTGTTGGGTTTGAAGGAAGAGAACACGTCTTATCTAATAAATATCCCTTGTGTGACAAAATTAATTACCTTCAGAATAATGTCTTCAAAAGATGTCTCAAACATTCCACTCAAAGCAGGACTGCTGCATCTAGGAACTCACTACAGTGAGACTTGTTCTTCCCAGACCTGCCTAATGACATACTAACATGGCCCCATAGACTACCTAGGAACTCAAGAAAGATAAGAACATACAGTGAAAACCTTATGGTCTAAAGCTGGGCGAGTGAAAGGAAATGCCCCTATCAGTGGGGTGGCCCGAAGAGAGGCAACCTGATATGCCACAGAGGCCTGAACCCCCCAACAAGAGTAGACAAGCCAGAGGAAACCCTGGGATCCATAGAAACAGACAGGCAGGAGACTGAGAGGGAGTAGAAGGGATTGAGGAAGGAAAGGGATGGAGAGGAGGTAGAGGGGATAGAGGGAAGCAGGGATGAATACTCAATATGCTTATAAAAGTAGAAAAATTAAAAATTAATTTAAAAAAGATGTCTCAAAATAAAGAATCTGCACTGAAAACTATGAATGCATCCTATCAGGTTAGGCCTAAATCAGGGCAAATATTTTTACAGTCACCATTGTATCTATCCTTCAATGTTTATGATTCAGTAAACCTCCAACAACAAATACATGCTAGGCATGGTAGCAGAATTGTAGATACAAAAATTAATAGTATTCAGCCTTCATGCTCAAGCAGTTCACTGTCCCGTAAAGGATATGGTTGGGTAGAGAACAGAATAAGTGGCATGTTAAGTTTGTAATGCAGACATAGGCACAATACAGTGAGGTCACAGGGAAGGGAATCTTGATAGGAATAGAAACACTCCAAAGAGGCCTTCCAAGCAGAAAGGCAAAGCACACTCAAGGACGCAGAGTCCTGAATAAATGTAACACTTCAGGACACAGCCAGTGTTCCTAGCAGGAAAACCAAGCAGGAAACAGGGACAGTGAAAAGACCAGGACAGTGTGGCCATCACTGTCAGACTCTAAAAGTATAGAATTTTGCCCTGTGGGCAACAGGAAGCCAGTGAAGGGCTTTAACCCTGTAGCAACACAATACAATGTTATGACAACTAATTTCTCAGCTGTCAACTCAGCACTTGACAACTTGACCTATGGGGACGCCTATGCAGAATCTTCTTAAGGCAGGCCTCTGAGCAAGCTTGTGGGAGATTATCTCGATTGCATAATTGACATAGGAAGACCCCAGCCCATTACTCCCTGGGCAGGTAGATAAAGCCGGAAAACGGGCAGGCAAGCAAACCAGCATGCAGCATTGAACCTCTCCTCCTGCTCTTGAATATGGAAGGAATATGGTGTGACCAGTTCCTTCAGCCTCTACTAGTATTACTTTCCTGCCATGATGGACTGTAACCTAGAGTTATGAGCTGAATGAGTTTCCTTGCTTCCCTAAGTCGTTTAGGGTCAGGATTTATAGCAGCCAGAGTTATAGAACTAAAACAAATTCTCAGAATTCCCCCAGAGACATGATAGGTCAATGCTATGTGGAAACAGGACTGGAAAGAAGTGGAAATAAAAAAGACTTACCAAAGTTTCTGCCGTTGTTAAATGAGAGAGAAGGGGGTTTTGACAAGAGATGCAAGACACCATGTCAGCCAGGCAGTTTGATGAAGCATGGTACATGGGAAGAAGGTCCTAAACTGATCCCAATATTTTGGATTCTCACATTAGACTTGTATAACCTAAGTAAGAGTGTCCTTCCTCCTGGGAGCAGAAGAACACACAGGGAAACTGCAAGGTCAGGGAGCCACATGAAGCAACCCTTAGTGCCCATGAGCTGTTGCCTCTCGTTGCTTCTTCTCCTATGCTGCCAACAAGGCCTTCCCCTCACCCTGCTACCCACCAGTCCTCAATGCAATGGAGGCCGCATCTGGCCCCTTGTCATAGCTTGAAATATGAGTTGTCCTCCCACAGCTTCACGTGTTTGAATCTTTAGTTGTTTGGGAAGGTCATGTCAACTTAAGGAGGTGGACCCTTGCTGGAGGAAGGCAGTCACAGGGGATGGGCCTTGAGGTTGGTTAGCCCCACCCTGCTTGAGTGAGTGAGTCTGCTCTGCAGCTTGCAATTTGGGCATCTTTCAGACTCCATGAAGGACATGACTGCAGCCAACCACGCCTTTCCCACCATAACGGACTGTATCTGCCCTCTGGACTGTAAGCTGAAGAAGTCTCCCTTTCTCCCTTTAAAGTTGCTTGAGCCCAAGTGGTGTCTCATGGCAACAGACAAGAGTCACTAGTATCCCCCCCCCACCTGTGCTTGTGCAGAACATTCAGGGGAGGAGGAGGAGCTAAAATTTAATTTCAATATAGCTTGTGATCATGGACCAGCACACCTTTCATTCTGAAAGCCACGGCCAGAGCAGCTGGGACTCTAAAGATTCCTGAAACCTGTAAATGTCCTCAATTGATCCACAGGTCAAGTGCTGCCAGGCACTACCTGGGTCAGCTGAAACACAAGCACATGTGGCCTGCCTGCTTCAACCCAAGCCACACAGTCGGCCAAGGCTGTCAGCGATACCCTCTGGGCTCAAGTGTCTTTGCGACTAATTGCCTGCAGGTCATAAACAGAGCACATCTATTCTCTCTACCTTAGGAAACATGTGATTTTATAAGTTTTTCCACTGTAACCTTTTGTTTCTAATAAGGATGTACATGGATGCTAGCTACCAAAATTACTCATCCAATCATTTTAATCCCAAAAGCTGCAACAGATCTGAACCTGCAACAGTAGAACAATTCAACTAAAAACGCATCAGTATCATGAAATGGCAGGCAACTCCAAAAGGTGTATCCCATAAATAGATCTGTCGCTATGGACATACATTATACAATATTACAGAGCTCCTCGAACTTAGAACATAGTCCCAAGAACAAACCAGAGGGGACAGTGGCTTCTGCCTCCTTCACCAGTGCTTCCCTAGTGTCCAGAGCAGGGTGTCAGACGCAAAGGAGGGATTCATTACATACCCATTGATTGAACACATGTAAGAAATGGGAAAATCACATGAAAAGAGGATTGTAATGCCAGAGAAAGAAAGAGATGGGGGAGAAAGATGCTTTTCCTATGTTCCTAGTCGTTTTCTGGGAGGAAGGGGGAGCATAGTATTTTTTATTTCTTTGGGTTTTTTTTTTTGTCTTTTTTAAATCTTCTCTCTCTCTCTCCTTTTTTCTCTTTATTCCTTCCCTGTAAGGAGAATAAGGTGCTAGAATAGCAATGGTCAAAACACAAAGGAAATTAATTGAGAGAGAAAATATCGCAAGTTCAAAGTTCAATGCCTAAAGTCACTTGTGATTCACTATTTTTCGTGTGCTATCCTAACATGACAGTATCCATCTGTACTCCTACATATAATCTAAAGTACTAATTTATGCTAGCACAGTATAGAGTCTCTTTGGCCTACATCTGGATCAACTCCTTGACTATAACCTCATGACTTGCCCAAGTCCCACCCCAGCCACTGAGTGCTACGAAAGCATCTGGTTGCTCCCAACAAGAAAGGGGTCCCTCGCTCTTCTCCCTTCGTTTGCCTTTGAACTCTTCTCCTTACTACATCAAACGTGAGAGTGTGAAGGCTTTTCACTCAGTTTCTCCACAGGCAATTAAAAAAGCCTCCAAAGATGTCACCAGCCAGGCTATCACCCTGCTTAAACTGTGACTACCCTGGAGAGAAACGGGGTGTGCTTGAACAGTGAAACCTCACAAAATCGGAGTATATGAATTCTCTAGGATCAAAGCTGGGGCACACGATCCTTTCCTGGCTGCACTAATTGGCTTAACTCACTGATGATTTTTTATAGCCCCAGAAACCATTCCCTCTGATTGCAAGAATGGAGTTTCCAATGATCTTCAACCACAGCTCAGATGGCCAAGTGCCACCAGAAGAATATTTGGAGAGCGAAGTTATTTTAAACGAATGCTAAGGATCCTTTTTCTGTCTAGACTCCTGGTAACACCTGTTGCTCACTCATCCTGTCCCAGCTGACCTCCCCCTCAACGGTAATACGGCCAAGACAAATTATGGCCCCCTGACAGAACCTTGAGAAGTGGCCACGTCAACAACAGATCCAGGCAACCCAAGTGTCACATGCAGTGCCACAGTCTGTGGGGCCCCCTCAAGATTCTATTGCCAGGTGTCAAAGCAGCCATGATCCAGCAGAGAGCAAACCAGGTAAGGCAACATATTAAGATTCCGTATTATCAGGGAAAGACTTCTGAGTGGATCATGGCTTTGACGGTGCTGTGAAGACCAGAGTAGAACAGGAAGAAGATAGTAGTGTTCTGGTCTAATCAGACCCTCCAGATATAACTCAGTCCCCTTTGCCACATCTCCTGTATGTGCTTCCCTAGCCTACTATTAAATCCGGTGGTCAGGAAGCTCACATTTCATGAAACAGCTCAATTTATTTTGGAGTTTCCCTTATACAAAGCTAGATCCCTTAGTGTGGCTTTGGTTGACCTCATTACACTTAAATTTTAATAGAATGAATCCCGTATTTCTTTCGTGCAATCCAATTCAACATGCCTGGTGGTAAGCACATAAAACAGTTAGATTCAAATGGTAAGTAAGCACAGGAGCTATGGAGGAGTTTGCCAATTCCTGGGAGCTTAAAGCCTGGATTTCCACAACTCCTAGGTTTAAGCAGGGTCAGAGGTCAGATCTGAGATGACTGCCGAAAACCAAGATGCCAAAATGTACTCAGAGAAAAGAAAAAACAACTGTTCCATGTAAAAGTTAGCAAACATATCCAATTCATTTCAACCCAGATCCTGGATAAAAGTGGGAGGAGTAGACATGAGTATGGGGAGCTGAGGAGGTGGGGAGTATGGGCATGGGTGTGTACACATATGTACACGTGTACGGGTGCACGTACATGAGTGTGAGGGTGTGAGGGTGCTCTTTAAACCTTTCTAAACACAAATTCATATCCTTTATAGAAGGTAATATGTATTTACACGTTTGTGTGTGTATATATATATAAATAAATAAATAAATTCTGAAAAACCCAATTGAAACCTTCCATTTAAATTGTCTGTTAGCCATGCCAATAAAAGCAAATTCTTTAGAAGAACACTGTGAACTCAAGTCTCAAAGATTCATTAAAGATAAAGTTTTAAGTAACATCATCTCAAGACCAAAATTCACCAAACATACAATGAAACAAGCTACCATGATCTAGAGTATGGAAAGATGACTCAGTAAACACATCCGAGTGCAAACTTGGTGACCTGAGTTCACTCCCCAGAGCTGGCATGGTGGAAAAAAGACAAAGGAGAATTTATTTATGAAAACTGACTTTTGATCTCCACAGGCACACGGTAACATGTCTTTCTCTCCTCTCTCTCTCTCTCTCTCTCTCCTCTTTCTCTCTCCAGGCTCCATCCACCAGGACTGGAAATGTAGGCCTGCCATTTCCACCTTGCATTTTTACATGGGACCTGAGATCTGAACTTCAGACCTTCTGTTTGTGAGACAGAGTCTTAACCTCTGAGCCATCTTTCCAGCCCATGAAGCCCTGTGTGTTTTAACAATGCATACTGTCACCATTACGTCATCCTGCAAAACAGTCTACTGCTCAGGAAAGAAAAATCCTCTATTCTTCATCTGTTCATTCCTCACTCTATACCCCTGAATCTCTAGCAACCACAGGCCTTTTTACTATTTCTATAGTTTTGTCTTTTCCAGAATGTCATAAAATCTGACTCATACAGCATGTTACTTTTCTGAGCTAGTTTCCTCCATTTAGCAATATATATTTAAGCTTCATGCATGAAGATAGGGATAGTGGCACATGCCTATGATCAAGCATTCCGAAGGTGGAGGCAGAAGGATCAGATGTCCAAGGACAGCCTCAAGGCTAGCCTGAGCCATTTGAGACCTCGTCTCAGAAAAAAAGTATATAAACAAAACTTCACGCATGACTTTACAGTTGGTAGCTCATTTCTTTTTAATCACTGGCATGAATATACCAGAGTGTGTTTATTCAGTCAGCTAATGAAGGCCATCGTGGTTATTTTAAGTTTCTAGTGATATAAATAAAGCTGTCATAAACTCTCTTGTGCAAGATTTTCTGTTTTCAAACCAGTTGGGTAAATACCTACAAGCATACTTATGGGTCAAAGTATATGAATGAATTTGTCAAAAATTATGATTCTATTTTCCAAAGTGACTGTTGCACTTTGTGTCATTTATCTTTCCAAAGAGTTCCAAAATGACTGTGTCAAATAGGTGTTCCTCTTGCCAGTAACTAATAATGTCCATATTTTCAATTTCCCTATTCTAATAGTGGTGTCTCTGGTTTTAACTTCCAGTCACCTGGTGATAAATGCTTATTATCTTTCTATGTACTCATTTGACTGTCTCCAGTCTTTGGGCAGTGTGTCTGTTCAGATCTTGTTCTACCTATTAACTGGACAGCTTTCTTACAATGCAATTTTAATAGCATTTTGGAGCCAATCCCTTTATCCGATATGTGTTTTAAAGATAGTTTCATCAGACAAATGTTCTGCCAATCTTTAACTTGCCTTTTTATTATCTTAATCTTATATTCTTCCGATCATGATTAGTGGTTTCTTTAAGTTCAATTTATCAAGTTTTCTTTCATGGATTGTACTTTTGATGTTCTTGGTTAAATACTGGGGCATTCCAAGGAAAAATTCTTGAGCTTGAAGACAGATCAGTTTAAACTCCCCAAAGCATAATACAAAATAAAAGATGGAATGTAGTCACTAGCATTTCTTTTATTTTTTTAATAGGATTTCCACTTTCTTCTGGACATCATTGGTACCTGTCATCTACTTTTCCAATTTCAGCCCTTAACTTGCAAAGCATTCTATTAAATTCTACAACTGGTATCTGTGTCTTATCTCAGCATGGTCCCAAGACCTGCCTTGATCTCTTTAGATTATCTTGTTCTTGGCTTTGTCATATCCTTTCCATCTTGTTTTATGTTATGTTGTCTTGTTTAAAGGTACACATGGCCTTTACTGTGAGAATCCATGTTAATGCAGCTGAGAGTAGGGTTTAATATTTTTCATAGTTGCAAGAGCAATTTCCCAGGCAAATTCCTGCAGGACCCTTGCTTTTGTCTTCAGACTTGGGCCTTCCTTACATACCAACTCACAGAGGATGTGGATCTTGCAGCTGTTTCAACTGGAACCACTCATATACTGGGGTTCTATTAGTCAGTAATAAAAGATGGAAGAAAGGAAGATAATCCTATAGCCAAGTCCAGGTCTTTTAGATTATGACTTTCACACATGGCTTGACAGTGTTATAGCGTCCTCACCCTTAGATTGGAAAGAAAGTCTAAAATGGACAAGTGTAGATTGCTCTGTCCTTGGAGAGATGAAGCTCTAGGGAAATGTTTTCCCAGGACAAAAGATTAGGAAGATTGTTCTGAGTATATGTCATAACAATTATTCCTCCCTTCATCTTGCAAAGGCCTTGGAAGATCTTTCCTGGACCTTTACCAAGAGAAAATAGTCAGATTCTTAGAGGTAAAGTCACAGAAATGTGAAGATCCCTCTAAGTCTGATTGGATCAGGGCATTTCTTCCTTTCAGGCCACCCCATACTCCACCTCTATCAATTAAAATAGATTCCTATGAATTCTTTATAAAATCTCTACTTTGGGGAAATATTTAAAAGTTTTCTATATAAAAAAGCTCTCTTCAAAACAAAATTGTTAGGATCTAAACCAGGCTTACTTGAAGTAATAAGTAGGTCAGAATGTCAAGACAATTTCATCACAAGACTGAACGCCCATGTGCCACGCATGCCGCTATTGGACCAATGGTCAGCTCTTGACGAAGTGGTTTTTATTGTACTTTGCAGCATTCACAGCTGGGTGAGACTATTGATTGCTTTTCTCTCTGGCAACCTGCATCATACCTTCTGATACTATGAATACTTGTGGACAAAGAGAAAATTTCCATATCGACTACAGTTCTCCATATCCTGTGATCTTTGTATGGTACCTTCAGCTATAGAGTCTTAACACCAGGTCTTGGAGTGCAATCCAGAACAATGGCAAATGCCTATCTTTTTGGAGGGTCAAGAAGAATCTTAGAGGCCCTCTTTAACCAACAGCTCGTTAGAAGGTATCACATACCTGGTACTAGAAATTCTGTTTAATTGTCGAAGGATTCTGGTGGGAGTGCTATTTCCTACCTCTCTGAGCTGTCTGTCTTGAGGGAAGGATTCATATTAAATAAGCAATTTTTATTTAATTACTTATGTTAAGCAGACAAAATGGTGCTGGCAAAGCAGATAACACAAAACAAAAACCCTAGAACTCTACAGCCTGAGCTAACACCCTAACCATAGTCTGACTGGATCCAGGGGCCGCCGCCAAAGCTTCATGAGGGGGAAGATGAGCAGAGTGGGGCGGTGCAGCGCAAAGCAAACTCTCCACGGGTTGAACTCGTCTGTCACCTCCTGGAGTCCCCAGCACCTGAATTTAGATTGGACAGCCAAGTGCAATTTTCACATGCAATCTTGCTGTCTAGAATTTGACCCTTTCCATGAACCCTTCTCTCTCGCCCATTTAAATTCTCTTTGGATATGGGTGGACTCTGGACCAAATTATAGTTTGTTACCTGACGACAATATAAAAGGAGGATTGAGACTTTACGCTGGAGAAAGATGAAACACAAGCCAAGGAACAAGAAAAACAAATGAAATTTTGGGTTCCACACTCAGGCCATGATTTCAGCATATAAACTATGAAAGTTGCATCATCCTGTGTATAACATTTTCCCACAAGGAAAATAAAAATTATACCATTTACCAACTCTAGAGCAGACAATTACTAAGAGGGCTGAATAATTATGTCTATATAAACGCTTATTATTGATTTACCACATAACTAATGGTAATTAATGATGGTAATTATAAAAAATATAGATTGATGTCAACATTTAGAACAATATCCAAACTTTCCAAACTATGAATACCAATCTATAACTTTAAAAATAACAGCAATGAATCATTATTATTATTATGGTTAAATGATAATGATTTGTAATATAATATCATATGTTTTCTCCAGCCAAGAGAAGCACTAATCTATTATGGTGAAGATAATAACACTAATAATGAAAAAATAATGATTCCTAATCATTCCCCATTATTAGTATCAAAATGTCCAAATCAGCTAAAAAGCTGGCAAAAGAAAACCTAGAAAAGACATTAAAGTAAAACAAGTAATCTATAGCCACCAAATCTATCAGTCAAGATCAGGGGCCATTGGTAACTACACAGTTCTTACAAGTCTGCCCAGTAGAAAAAACTGAGGATCTTTTTTTCAGAAAAACAAATATACTCTAGCTAGCCAGATCAGAGAAACAGCTCAGCAAGAAAAAGCACTTGCCCCAGAAACTAGAGTTCAACCCCTGGGATGCACAAAGTAGGAAGAAAGAACCAACTCCCAAAAGTTGTCTTCTGTTATGGCATGCCTGCAGTAACACACAAATATACATATGTGCACACACAAGCACACACATGCACACCCACAAAAATTAATTGACCAATTTATTGAATTAGTTTTGAAAATTTCAAATCCAGTTATGGTAGAACATTCCTGTAATCTCAGCATGTGGGAGGCTGATGTTGGGGGGGGATCATGAATTTAAAACCAACACAAGATAATGTCTCAAAAACACCACACAGAGCTGAGTATATGTTTTACTGGATAAGAATGCTTGCTTTGCACACATGAGAAACTGAGTTTGGATTCCTGGCAAGCACACAAAAGGCAGGCATGGATGCACATGCTTGTAGCTTCAGAGTCGTCCAGAAGAATGGTGGATCCTAGGAGCACTCTAGCTAGCCAGTTAGTTGGCTAGCCTAGCCAAAATGACAAGTTACGAGTTCACTCCTCCCAAGAAAATAAGGCAGAAAGCAATACAAGAAGACACCCAAACTTCTCTTCTGGCCACCTCATGTATGCTCATGGTTATTTATCTGCATATGCATATAACACAAAAAAATAGATAGATAGATAGATAGATAGATAGATAGATAGATAGATAGATAGATAGATAGATAACTGAACCCAAAAAAAAAGTCCAACTCTGATCCCCAGAGAATCTGATTTCATTGACCTGGACATGGCTGAATTTTTTTTAAAGTTTCCTAAATAAGTCTAATGTGTATCCTGAGTTGAAAGCCACCATACCAGATGTTTGATTTTATACCTGAGAATATGGATATACTTACTTGCTCCTGGGGCAAAATTGAATTCAGAGACTTATGTGCCTAGGCTCCGTCAATCAGAGCTGTGTAGCAGAGGAGTAAGTTGTTAGTTGTCAGGGAATTCTCTTCATGAAAAAAAAGTACATTAAAATACCAAATTACAGTATTTACATATCTCATTTTTTTCCAACTGCGTTCCCATGGCAACTCAATCCATTTGCTTCCTACTTTCTTCTGAGTTATTTTCCATCACGAGCCATGCTTTATTAACGAGGCAGTTTGCCCTCTGAAGTAACTGTTTTGCTATTTACTGTTTCTTTGCCAGGGAACTCAGCTTTAGCGCCTCTTCCTTACTCCTGAACTCAGTAAACTGATCAAGTTAGCTCTGCTGCTTTAGGCAGAGAGAGTGTCTTTCTTCTGACTGCTTCTTTAAACCAAGCAGTCTCAGAGGATGTTTGTTTATTTGCTTGTTTTGTTGGTTGGTTTTGGTATGTTTTTTTTCTCATGAACTGGCCAAGAAAAGGCACACAGAGAAGAAGATGTCCCTTAGGGAATCTGTGGGTAGAAAAAGATGCAATTGAAGTTAACCGATCAAATCCAAACAATGATCAATTCACTGAACTCAACAGTAGACAGTGTGCACCCGGCCCGATCAGGCAGCATTGCTGTTAGAAGGACATAGTGCCTTTGAAGATGGACACCCACAGCAAGCAGGAAGAAAGCAAGTCCTACTCCTGGCATGAAAGGATTCCTGCGTCCCCAGGGAAGAGGCCCTAGGGAGACAGACCTAGGACACTGAGATTTCTTTGTGATTTCACCCAGACCTCTTGGCAGACTTGAGGGCTTGTTTGTTTGTTTGAAAATAGGACATTTCACTTGCTAATAGAGCGCTGCTTTGCAAGAGAACAGAAATGCCAAAGAAGACATCAGGAAGAGGGCACCGGGCCTGCAGCTTTGGGACAGCTCTCCTTGTGCCTTCCTGGTGCCAGGGTGGACCTGGGACACCAGCGCCAGAGAGAGCTGAGTGGCACTGGAGCCCGGGCAAAGCTGTGAAGCCGTCTGTTCTCAGCCGCTGACTCACGCGCCTCCTTCTGTGCCAGCAGTGCTTATGGCGAGGACTGCTGCCTTCCTCCTCCCTCCCGGGTTTCCAAGAAAAGCCAGAGCTGTGATGCAATGTCCCCAGGCCAGGAGCTGGTAACCAGGGGACATTTCAGAAGGCGGCAACAGAAACCACAGAGAGGCAGAATTTGCCTCTTACTCCCAAGCTCTGGACACAACCTACATGACTGAACCCACTGCGCTGCCTGTTCTAGGGAGTCACCAGTTGTGCTAGTTAATCTTGTGTTGCTGTGAGAGAACACCCAGAGCCAAACAATTTAAGAGAAAAAGGGAGATTTATTCAGCTTTCGATTCCAGAGGGGAGATACAGTCTTTGGTGGCGGACATGGCATGGCTGACTGGCCGAAGCTGGAGGCGGGCTAAATCACTGCAAACATCTTGGAAACTGAGAGCCGCAAGACTCCCAGTTGTAAAAACAGACCTCTCCAGCAGATAGGGTGGGACTAATCCACCTCAAGGCCCACCCCTGTGACTGCCTTCCTTCAGCAAGGCTCCACCCCTCAAAGGTGCCATGACCTTGCCAAACACATGAGACTGTGGGGGATGCATTTCAGTGACACCAGTGAAGTTCTTGGGAACCCTTCTAGCCCCATATTTACTCAAAAATAGCTCCCACCCCCATAAGTTAGGGTTACAACAGGAAGCAGATGGTAGTCTCAAGTTGAGTAACTGGAAAAAAGTTTGACTAAGGGATTATTTTTTACAAAGGTATGAGCAAGGTACAGAAAAAGAGATGGCAGCAAAAATTAAAAAAAAAAAAAAACAGGAAAATGTCCTCGACTAAGGCTTAAATGGCCAAATACATAGACAAAACTGGAGCATTGTCAAGAACTCGGGCCTCCAGTTGAAGGAGACATCAACCATACCAAGAAGAAAGACGATACGGGAAATAAATGCATAGCCAACATTCTCTTGGCCTTTCCATCTACCTGCCAGTACGCTCCACTGCCAAACCCAACAGGAAGTATGAGCATAAGGGCCCACTATGTATCCATAAAGGTTGGCCTTCTTCTGAAAAAAGATGCAAAGCGAATAAGGGATAGACCAAGGGTGAACAGAAACATCAGACTCTTAAACTCTTAAACTCTGTAGGTAACACAAGACCAGAAACACGTTTTTGCCATTGTCAGAGTCCTCCCACATACCAGCAAATCCCCAGAGGACAGCATCCAAGGGAGTAAGAAGAGAACATCAAGCGCTCACAATATGTTCCACCCTGGAGAAGAGAAGTGGAAGCTTTATTTATCCAAGGACATGGAGGTGATACAGAGAACAGACACACAGGTATCCTCCCCGATTCAGTGGTACCCTTACAGCTGTGCCTCACTTTGTTTCTCCTGCTGAGGGAAATCCTGAGCACAAGGTAAGTAGCCCACTTTGCTTAAACACACTGTCTAGCTACCTGTTTGGAAAGGCAGGTATAAAGCCTCTGTTTGGCATCACTGATCCTAAGAAGATGCAGCATCAAAAATAAACATTCCTTGTATTTTCCCTTATAATTGGGTCCTAGCAGTGAATCTTCAGGAAGATATAATTAAATGGAAATGTCTAAAACACTACCAAGGAATGTAAGTCAAGACGGTGGAAGAAGTTCCCAAAAGAGTAAGAACATAAGAAGTAAGAACATAAGAACACGGGTAAGAGAAGCGCTCAGCATTCAACTAAGATGAATGTAATTGCAGTGGAATATTAATGAACTGGAAAACCACAGCTGGCCAGAGTGCAGAGTATTAGCGACCCTAGTATGTTCAGTCCTAATCAGGCCATCAAAATCCCTATCCTAAAGCTCAGAGAACCTTGTGAAAGAGGGCGTGTGGTAAGATTGTAAGAGTCTAAAAGTGGGGAGATGTACTATAGGCCAAGATGTTGCATTCAAGAGCTCATTACAGTGGGATCTACTTCCACCAGATCTACACGATGACTGACATCTCAGTATTACCCATGGATCAGACAGGTTCTCAGGAGAAACAAGTACATCCACAGAGAATCTCTAGAGTAGGTTCTGGACAAAAGAAGATGATCTTCCCCACCTGTGGATGCACCCACTGAAGAGCCACTTAAGGATCCACTGAAGGGACACCCACTGTGTCCCTTACTGACACAGGCACATGAAAGGAAGCCCAGTGATCCACATATGCAGAGGCACATGATGGTGGGAAGGACATGGAGAGATTAGAGAAAGGAGGAAAGATTAGGAGAAGGGGAGGAAAATGGGGAGGACATAATGAAGTAAAAAAATATATTATTAAAAAAAAAAATATTTTAAAACAAAAAAAAGCTTAAAATAAACATGTTTTGGAGAGAGAGAGATGGCTCAGAGGTGAAGACACTGCCTCACAAGCAGAAGGTCCTGAATTCTGATCCCAGGTCCCACAAAAGCAGAAATGGCTGTGGCCCTGGTGGGTGGAGCCTGGGAAAACTCAGAGTGATGCAAAAAAGGAAGGTAGAAACAATCCACGATGATTCCTAAAGTCACCCTTGTTCCTCCACAGGGACACTCAGTGCTTGCTGATACACACACACACACAAAAGTTCAAAAAAGTACTTTGGACTATGGAGATAGTTTCCAGCCCAGATATCAGTTAAAGCCTTTATCATGCAAAGGGTCTGGAATTGGGACCCCAGGCCACACACAAAACATGCCGGGGGAGTATAGTGATTGATTTCTACTTGCAACCCTAGAAGATTGAGAATCCCACAAGCAATATAGCTAGTCACATTTGTCCTATGGCTCTCTCTGGGTTTAATGAGAGACCCAGGCTCCAATCAGTATAGTGAGAAAGCAATCAAGGATGATTCCCAATATCCCTCTCGAACTTCTACAGATGTATCTGTACATACCTGCCTACACAGACATGCACTTACATATACACAAAGCACACATATACATGTGCACACAGCCCACACATACACATGAAAAGAACAAATAATCAAATATGCTTTAACAGTCTGGCAAGATGTTACCTGGTTACTAAAAGCTCAGTATCTAAGGAACATCAGTAGGAAGCATTGTTCCCATTCTGATGGAGCTGGGAGAAAAGTAGATGTTCGATATGCTGAAGATTAGGTGGGGCAATAGCAACATGCTCTTCTGGCACCTTTGCATGGAAGTGCAATGGAGAAGGCAAAAGTAATAGTGATTATAGCATCTATGCAGTCTGACTAGGAGACTTATTCTTTCTTTTAGTTTCTGTTTACATTATGGGTTCTTCAAGTAACTAAAAAAGAGTCTTAGCAAATAATCTACTGGCTCTGGAATAACTATTGCAATTTTTTTAGTTGGAGCTCAAATGCAAATTTAATAACTCATTTTGTACTGCAATTTATTCATAAAAGTTCAAAATTTCATGTTCTAGATTTCAAAGCCAGTTCAATCAACTCAATTCTAGAATATTCTCATAGCAAATTTTATTGAAAGAACACAGAAATTATCAAAGTACTCAAAAGAAAGAAACTTGGAGTGGTAGAACTGCCATCTCCAACTTTTACACTATTTTCTTTAGTGCTTTCCTGTTTGTTTAATATGGCTGTCCATGCACTGGTCATCTGAGAATCACTTTTCTTTGTAGTCCATAGCTATGGCGACTATGTAAATATTTTCTCAAGTAAATATAAAATATTTTCCCAAGTAAATATGAAGTGAACCACCTTGACCCATGCGAACCTGAAAAACATATGGTCACCATGACTATGATACATGTAGAGGCACACCAGGAGTAACAGCATCCACAATAATAGTTAAAAATAACCTCTCTGAAGCCTTTCTTCACCCGTGAACCTGTTCTCCAGGAAACTTGACTCTTGTGATTACGGTGGCTTGGAGTCAGTTCAGACAAATGGAGGCATTTGTCACTTCCCTTGCACTTTCACCCTTTGACCTCAACATAACTAACAACCACCCACCTCCCAGACCAAAGCAACATAACAAACCTATGTACATAAACCAATACACTCCACTCTTTCTTAGCCCATGGAATTTTCCCACTAGGGCACTGGACAGAAGCAGCAGTGTTATTTTCAGAGCATTAAAATACTCTGCCCCAGACAGCTGAAAGCACAATTGTTCAGAAAGACCCTTCCACTTCACCCTGCTCATCTGTTCTACAGTACAGTTGATATGCAGGTTGCCAGAGCTTTAGTCTCCTCCAAAGACCCAAGTTAGTTAGTCATAGGAGGTACTCAGAGAGCAGCCTGCTGTCTCACGGGGCTGTACAATAAGTTTCAGGAACCATAAAATGAGATAGGACCTCATTAGCAGGGAGCAAGTTGAGCATCCTCCATCCACTGGGTTCATGGCTGGATGGAAGGCCAAAAGTTCTTTAACCTTTCCTATGAGTAATAGAAGTGCTCAGAGGTTTTGAAGTTAGGATAGAACTAATCAAAGATAACTCTGATGACAATATGAAAGGTGAAGGGGAGAAGTAGAAGATAAAACTGTAGGAAGGAAGGAACATCAGATGAGAGAACTTTCGTTCAGGCAGTATCCTGAAAACTTTCAATCCATGGCAGTAGTGAACAAGATGAAAACAGGGAATATCTACAAAGAAAGTCTTTCAACACAGTTAGTGCTGTGCAGAAGTTAAAGAGAATGAGGATTAATAAGATTCCTTTGAATGTGGCTCTTTTACTTTGTGGTTAATATTATGAAAGCTGCAAGGACATAATTCTTTTTTCAGACAACTTTTACTCTAATTGAAGGATTCAGGTGCCACTGGTTTGCAGCCACACACAGTATTTACTGTTTGTCCCAATGGAGTTAGAATTTGCCTTCTAAGATATGCTCATCCATTGGTACCAGGAATGTGAGATGTCATCTTAAATGACCAGAAACACAAGAACCTTCCAACTTCTCTTTTCACCTTGTACTTAACATGATAAAATTTTGTACTTAACATGATAAGAAGGTCAAAACTAAACCAAAGTAAGGAACATATCTTTAAGTTAGGAGGACTCACTGATTTTGTTATAGCGGTCTCCAGAAGATAAACAATTGTAAGGACCACAGAATGGTGATACAGCACTTGCCTACAATGCATGAAGCTCTGGATTCAAGCTCACACGCTATAGGAGACAAAAGGGGGAAAAGGAGAGTGGGAAAATGTTTTTAAACATAGATAATACATTCTTAGTTATTTATGAAAGTTTCATGGGTAAAAATTCGCATCATACACATAACACATATATGGTAATATGCTAAACCTCCATACGTTCACTCCAAAATTTATCCATTTACCCTCCTTTGGTTTTTTTTTTGTCTCTATACACATTTTCTTTCACCCTTGATGATTAGAAAGTACACTGATAAGTACACCATGACACTTCATTTGCAAATACCTTTAAAAATGGTCATAGCACTATTATCTACCTAGAATACTAGCCACACTTAAGTACTAACATTTAAATCAAGAATATATCTTGAAAAAAATTCCTTTGTGTTTGGACTATCTGTTATAACATTCCCTATAACCTAGAACATTTTGATGTTTCAGTCATTTGCGTGACAACATGAGAGGAAAGCAAGAGGTTCAATCACATCAGTTCAAATTAGTCCTTATAATGTAGGCCCTCATACTGCAGTCTTTTCTGATGAAGGAATATCTTAAAATATGTCTATAGCTTGTTATTATAAGCAGACTATCAGGCATATATATGTTTTTTCAATATTTAAAAAGTGTGTTTTAAGTTAAGTATGATCATATCATGTACATACTCACAGATGTATGAAGACAACCTCTTCCAAGTGAGGGCACTCATGAAGACATGTCAGCTCTACTGGATGTAATGGCACATGGCTATAATTCTAGAAATCAGGATGCTAAAGGGTGAACACAATTGCAAGGCCTGCCTGTGATACTTAGCAAGCTTAAAGACAGTCTGGGCTACACAGTGAGACTCTGCCTCAAGAGACAGAAGACAAAAGAACACAAAACAAAACAAATTAAACAAAGTAAAAAATAAGTTATCAGCACATAGAAAGGATAACAAAGACGAATCATAGTAGGTGAAGTCATTTACCTGACTAAAGAACATCATATCAAACAATGAGGACATTGGATTGAAGGATAGTTACCAGGTTGTTTTCATTAACAAGCTTCTAATATAAATCTGTGTGAGGCAGGTATATGCCTGGAACAAGGTTCAGAAATCCCACTGGAGATTCCCCTTGGGATTATGGGGCAACTAGCTCTGTAGGATACTGGGAACACAGATGTAAATCATATGTATTATAGGATTCTGGAGAAGAAAGCACAAGTCAAAATCACTGCAGAATTCTGGGAGCGAAGGTACAAGTCACATGCGCTCATTGCCTCACTTCACACGTTTATCAATTCAGGATGTTTTTAATAGGGGAATATGGCATAGATCACTAAGAGCAAGAGAAGAAACTTCAACTCTAAACCATCAAGATTGGAAGCAAATGGAGAGTGGACTCCTCTTAAAGAATCTGAGCTTGTGTTGTAACACAAGCTGTAACACAAGATGTTACAGAAATCATCTCACCACTAAGTAAATTTTTCTTAAGAAGAACACATTGACAGGCCACACAAAACAAGACCTAGAAATAACTGGAAAGGCAGCAGAAGAAAGAAAGTTTAAGTGGGTCCTGAAAACCCAGAGGCTAAGAATACCAACATAATTTTAAAACACAGGGAAGATTTAAAAACACATGTAAGAGCTGCAAGGAGCATTGGCCAAAGAACAGAACTAGAGAAAACCATGGGAAATGGAAAAGAGAGGAAATGGAGGATACAGACATTTCATTCCAGGAATACAGATGCACAAGAAGAGGCCAAGAAAGCCAGCCAGTAAGTCCTCTGTAGGAATATAGGACATGCCACCACCAACTGGAATCAGTACCACCCACCACCACCCCAAAATCAGAGGATGGGTAGGCAACCAAACAAGCAGGGGAGCAATGTGTGGTTTTCAACAGAAGGTAATAGACTGTAGTCAGAGGCACTTGAGCCTACAACCTCACAATTAGACACAGGAACTCTAGAAAGCAAATGCAAAAGACAAAATCCAGGAAGAACATCTGGCCCTCTATACGTAACCTGTACGTCTGAGCTGCATTGCTTTGTCTACTGCACGCCCCTTTGTTGACAAGTAAACCATTCCACAAAGTTGTTTGAGGATAGTTTAATGAAATGAAACGTGTGGTAGAAAACAAGAGAGAATCAGAGGTTTTAATGAGATCGGTAGCTGTTTCATAATAGAAAGATACATTTGGGCTTTGGATCGTTCCTTATGCTTTGCAGAATCACTCTCCTGTTTTAATGATGTCATACCTTGAGCACCTCTGAATTTTTAACTTAATTTGAAATAATTTCAGAGTGAGCATATGTCAAGCTTTATTATCACTTCTAGAGCAACCTGGGAATGTTCTTTGAGGAACTAGACTGATGACATTCTGTATACCAGAAATTTGGATACAAAAACAGGGGAAGTACTAACATTTCTATGAGTCAATAAATGACAAATAATAAAAATCCATGTGGCAACAAATAGGTAAGATCTATCAAAGAAACTCTCATGCCCTTTTTCTCCAAATAAACTTACTCAAGCAGCCAGTAAACTGGGGGTGGGAGGATTCCACAAATGAGCAGGTCTGGATAGGTAATGCACAAGGAGGAGAAACATCTTTTTTAAAAAATACATTATTATTCTGGGCTGGAGAGATGGCTTAGGGGTTAAGACTCTGCCTCGCAAGCAGAAGGTCCTGAGTTTGGATCCCAAATGCCAGGCAGAAACGGTGGCAGCCTGCACTTCTGAACCTAGTAGGCAGAGCCCTAGAAATCCCAGAGTGAAGTAAAAAGGAGGTAGAAGCAATCCAGGATGATTTCTGAAGTCACCCTTGGCTCTCCACATGGACACACAGGGCCCTCTGATACACACACACACACACACACACACACACACACACACACACACACAAATAAAAAACATCATTCTTTGATAGTTTCATATTTGTGTATAATGTATTTGCGTCATTTTTCTGTCTTATTTATTTTCCACTCCCACTGAACCATTCTTCTCAACATGTCCCCTTCCGATTTTCATGTTCTGGTATTTTGGTTTTTTTGCTTTGGTTTGGTTTTTTGCTTTGGTTTGGTTTTTGTGACACAACGGCTTTAAACAGTTGCTTAGATAAGTTCAGGTTGAGGGTTTTTTCACTAGAGCATGTGCAACTTAAAAGTGGCTACACCACTGAAGAAATAACTCTCTCTCCCAGAAACAACTGTCAACAGTTCCTCATGGAAGAATAAGGCCCTTGAGCCCTTTCCCCATCCATGCTAGAATGTCGACTAGTCCCATCTTGTACAGACCTTGGGCCACTCACCATAGCTGCTGTGTGTTCACAAGTGCAATGACATGTCATGTCCAAAAGACAACCAAAACGTCTTGTTCCATCTAACTTCTACATAACATCATAAGAGCAAAAGAAAATGAAGTAATATCTATGGAATTTTGAAGATTATTGAAATCTTAGTATTATATAAGCAAGCAGCTAAGCTTGAGAAAGAAAATTAACCTGGGATCTTCATGGAAAAAAACATTTGGAAGAATGTTCTATAATTATGAGAACTCATAAATTTTTAAATTCATAAACAAAATTCCAGTATAGGTAAGTACATCTAGGAAAACCTTGTAACCGCAGCTTGAAGTCGATTTTTACTCATTTACCGTTAATATCTACATAATCTATTTGTAAAAGATTTTGAAATGATATAAATACTTAAGCTAATTCTTTTAAAAATGCTTGAAAATGTAGAAAACAAGCTTATAAACATAATCTGGATCTTAAAAAAATAGTAAAGTGCACAAATACTTGCTGCACAAGGGTGAGAATCAGTTCGGATCCCCAGATCCCCAACAAACATCAGATGCATTGGCTCAGGCTTCTGCAAGCTCTACACACCCATGGAAATGCAAAACTGAAACCTGAGAATCTTCAGAAGCTCAAGGGCCGCCAGGTTGTAAAAAACTAAGAGCCAGAGGAAAGGTACTGCCAGATGACAGCCTCGGTCTACATCTTGGCCGACATAGCCAAGAACTGAATGCAGCAATGTCTGTTTCTACTTGCCCTCCACAGTAGTTGGCTTAGTAACATTCTACCATGGAGGAAGGAGGATCTCAGGAGATGTAACCTCACCCTGAGAGATGGTTTGGGACTGGTGCCAGACAGGAAAGGGGGAGCTTCTTTACTTGCCGCTTTACCCACTGGTGAGCTGTTCATGTCCCAAATGGGTCCCTGGGTACTTGCAGGCCTCCTAGATGAGGATCAATATATCATACATGGGGGGACATGGGAGCAGGAGAGAGACGGTTGAAAAAGAGAATGAATAGGGTGGCAGGAAGGATGAGAAGGAATTAAAGCATATAAATTTATTGTAGATGAAAGCTTCAAAGATTAAAAATATGAAAAATGAACCAGAAGATACGAAATCAGAGACATGTAAACAAAAAGGGCATAAGAACAATAATGGGCATTTTAGTGGTGTGTGTGTGTGTGCGTGTGTGTGTGCGTGTGTGTGTGTGATGTACCACGGTGTACCTATGAAAATCTGAGCGCAACCTTGTGGAATCAGTTCTCTCTTTCCATCTGCACATGGGTTCCCCACGATAAAGTTATCAGGCTTGTATGAAAAGCACCTTTACCTGGCGAGGTCCTCTTGCCAGCCCAGAACCAATAATATTAACGGACAAACCAGCACTAAAGGCAATAAAAGTTAGACAATATCCTCATGAAGGGAGAAAAAGAGAAATCTGTAAAAACTAAATATAGCACTAAGTATATAAAGTCATTTTAAAATTCAAAAAGAAATTACCCAGGTTTTCACACTAGAAGTTTTCACATCGCACTGGCAGATCAGTCAAAAATAAGAAATTTTTAAATTAAATAATATAATACCAAAAATTAAAGACATGCTAACAAGCAAAACAAAAAATAAAATAATTACAAACTAAAAAGCACTCCTCTAATCTCATTAGTCAAAGTAAAATAATACAGATAAAGAAACTATTATTAGCAACACAGGGCAGTTACCTAACGTATGTGCTATTTAGCCAATGGTACGAGATATAGAAAAACATACCAATCTAACATTGTATTATTAAACATGAAGAATAGAAATTTAGTTAAGCACTAAAACTAGGGTTTGAAAAACTTTCTATATAGAATTTCACATGACTTAATTTGAAATTTTAATGGCTGACCTTTCAGCTGGGTAGGATGATACACATCTGTGATCTCAGGGCTGGGAAAGCTGGGCAGGAAGTTTGCAAGATCAAAGCCAGCCTAAGCCTCATAGAATAACTTGGTCTGCTAAAGTGCTTTTTACTCTTTTTACTAGGGAACTATAAAACAGGATTGAAGAACTTTTTAGCTCAATTGTTTTTACTCTGTGTGTTGTGGTAGGTAGCTTTCTATTACTGAAATAACATAACTGAAATTATGAGGTATAAAGGAGAAAAGGTTCATTTTTGCATTCATGATTTTGGAGGTTTCTCAGCCTATGGTCAGTTGATGTGCTGTTTGGAAGAGCTGTGGGAGTAATGCATCAAGGTGGGATCATGTGACAGAGGCAACTGATCACTTCATGGAAACACAGAGAGAAAGAAGAGGCTGGGGCCCCAGAGACCCTGCTATTATATTCCACCTCTTAAAGGGACCCAGCACCTCTTAGTAACATCCCAGGCTGATGACCAGGCATAAAACCATAAGTTGTCTCCATATAAATGAGAAATAAAGCAAGTATGCACCCACTACTTAGCATAATTCTAGAAGTACAGGGAAATTAAAATGCACACAAAATAAAAATATTAAGCATTGGAAAATAACAAAAACCATCATTTGTTGGCTTCTTGATTCATTAAGCTACAATGCATAAAAGGAGCAATAAAAACAAAAGAATTATTTGGAACAAAGGCCACTTAAAATAGTGCAAAAACAACAGTCTTTTTACATACTCTAAATGAACAGAATAATTGAAGTAAACCATTCATAAGATTAAGTAATCATCATAATATCAATGTTGATAATAATAATGATGATGATTCTATGGACCTAAGAATCAAATTAATAAGTATATAGCACACATGTAAAGAAAATGGTAAAATTTTAATGAATGGCATAAAAGATTTCAAGAAATGGAAAGATATACTGTTTAGAGACAAAAATTACTCAACATTATAAGGCTTGCCTCCAATTTTATTTTTAAATTCAATGCGGTTGCATTTAAGATGCCATGGGACATTTGTAAGTTGGCGAAAAGTATTATTGACCTAGAAGACAAGCAGCAAAGCCACATCACAATACTTGCAGCAATATGAAATTGGTTAAGGAAATTACTATAGCTGAGCTAGAAAGCAACAGCATGTCATCATTTGAGGTGTTTATATAGTTCTAGGTTGATTGACATGAAAAGATTGTCATAAGACATTAAGTGGAAAAAGCAAATGTTTGGTTTACACCCATTTAGGGAAATTAAATATGTAAACAGAAAAATAAAGTGTTGAAGCTATACACCAAAGTATTAATTTATCTCTAGAAGATTACAGATTTATTTTTTTAAAGTTGCTTAGGTGGCTTTGTTTAGTTTCTCTACAAGGAAACAGGTGTTATTTTCTGTGATTTAAAATGGAAAGTATGAGTGTGTTTCCTAAACATGACCACCCTTATGCCCTTGGGTTGTTCTAAGCTCATTCAGCAGCCATCACATAGAAATAATGAGTTTCCTGATGCTGTTAGTGTACAAGCCACACTCTCTTTTGTCTTGAAACTACCTTAGTAGTTTCCTTTCTTGCTCTTGTTTTTCTAGGTTGTTACTTGCCTGATTCATTTCCCTTCATAACACTGCAAATTCTTTATCACTTCCCACTCCACCTTCCTCTGTGCAGACTAAGAGCATTAAGTCAGCCCTTTCTCATAAAAAAAAATTCCTTATTTGCTCCTTCTCGATTCTTACAGCATCATTAAGATGACCGCATGGCCAAAATGGAGCAGTATATTTCCAATTTACTTTTCCCTCACTTCTACCATGTATGAATTATTTCCCCAAATGTAAAATATCATCTCGATATTAGTTACAAGACTATTTATTGAGCCGTGTGTCTATGGGTTTCTTCTTTGCTGCGCACTGGGGAAGCAGTCTCTTTTTAATGTCAAATTCCATGACAACAGCTATAATGCTATAGCTAACCTCCCAACTAGACATAGATTTGTCTGGGCTGCACAGATGGATCTGTATCCAAATTCACAAGGAAGGCCTTTTGTGAATCAATAAGTGCTATCCTCCTGTCATTTTTCTTGCTGTCAAAATGCCATACATAGTAAAGGGAAGAAAGATCCCAGCTCACCCTGTATAAATTGTTAGTTTTAGGCTCTTTCCAGATTATTCTGTATGTGTGTTCATGGACACACACACACACACACACACACACACACACACACACACACGCTTTCACACACGCATGCACGCACATGCACACACACACATACATGCGCACATGTCTTAAGTACTCTCATATGTTATGCATTACAACCAGAAAGAAACAGGAAATCAGCTGTTTGTATCTGAGTAAAAGAAACTAGGTTGTAAAGAAAAGAAGACAGACAGACATGCACAGGGAGTTTGGAGACAGACTGGAAGAGCACAACACAGAAGCTAATCTAGTTGTCAAAACAGCTCCTTTGTGGAGAAAGTAAAGCTGCCTGCACATCTGTGGCTGTCATTCTGACACTGTCCATCCAGACCACCTAGTGTTCCTTCTAGAACAAGCTGTTTAATGTCCTACAAGGAAGGAATGTTGATATCTCATTTTCCCACCCTTCTCACCACAAACTGCCAAAGCTTCCCAGTACAGTCCTTTCAACTTCATCTACCACATCAGTGTCAGAGTAAGATGTTCAAAATGTTGCTATTTATCACTCTCTTTTGTTTTTTAGAACAAATGCTGTATCTTGCTTCCTATTGCATCCCCTGCATGCCTTTTGGAATACAGCAAAGATCCCACTTATGCCACGCGCGGTCTTTCCAATGTTGGCCCAGCTATGTTTACAAGGTATGCATCACTTGAGCTCTCCCTTCCTTAAAGACACCCCCAGCTCTTTGGTGCAATCTTTGGCTTCTCAAATCCATTTGTCCAGGTATCAACTCTTTTTTTTTCCAGTCCTCCCCAATTACCCAGCTAGGGAGCAAATCAGTAACCTTTCTCTGATTTTCTATTCTCTGATTTAAGGTGAACCCCCAAATCCCTTAGGAACAGTAATAATACAAGCACTTCTGGAGCACTACTGTTTTCGTTTTATTACACACTGTCACAGAAAAACACTTTTCAACCAGGTAAATATACCTTATTTAAACACACCTAAAATTCCACCAATTGCTTTTTAAAAGGAAAAAAAAAAACGACTTTATCATTAAAGAAAGAATAAAATCACTTTCATTCATTTTTATTTTTTCATTTTTATTCATTTTCCTTTGATCATTTTTAGGGATTTGTCCATTTTAAGACACATCCTTATTTTTTTCAGAGATACTTGACAAATTATCAGAAACACTCTTTTTCAGAGATTCTTGATGAAATAGCAGTATCAAAAATAAATTCTGAACTTATTTTTGTACGACACCTAAGATCTAAAAAGCAGGAGTTTAAAGCAACTTCCAAGGAAAAGCCTCAGCAACCCATTTACTGCTAGACAGATCCCGAATAGAAGACCTGGAAGCTGTGACTGATACTAGAACCTACCAGAAACTCACCAACCAATCATGGATATTATATCAATAATAATCAATCCATCATTAAAATCCCTCTGGGTCTGATCCAGTAAACTACCCAGATGAGATTTATAGGGCTCTTAGAGAAGATAAAAGATTCCTCTTATCTCCTTTCTCCAACCCCCAGACTAACACTGCTCAGAAGTCAGGTGGTCAAGCAAAGAAAATCTCTAAAGCCACCATGATGTTAGATATTTCCCTGTTCACCTCTCTCCCTCCTCCAGTGTAGTTAATATGTGGGTGCCATATCACGTTTAATTCTGGCATCTTGGCATCTGCCCGAGGCTTGTACCCTTTCCTGGAAATGTACAATTATGAGTCCAGATATTGAAGTAAGAGCTAAGAAAACAACATCTACTCTTCACAGAGAACCCTCACACAGAACTCTTCCAAGCCCAACTGTCCCTGAAAACAGTTATTTGTTCTTTCCTGCTCTTACAAAGAAAAAACTCAAAAGTTATTATACACATTTGCTACAGAATATGTACAAATGTTTCTCCAGTGTATGAATCGAAAAAGGGAAGGATAGAGTCTAGAACTACCATGTATTACACAAGATAATGTCAGACAATATATCCAAAGTGGTTGCTCTAATTCATATGCTGACAGAACATAAGTTTCTGTTACTTGGAACTTTACCAGTTGACATAGTACAAATTCTTGATTTTCACCCATCTAGTAGAATAAAGACAACACACAGTCGATTGTTTTCATAAAGCTTGAATAAAAGAACATTAAGCAAAAAGTATATTATGTTCACACATGTATATATGCATAACTGTTCATGTTTCGTTTCATCTGATGAGTAATAAAGTAATATTTTAAATTGCCTTCCTCTCTGCTCCCACAACACTGAAACAATGCTTCCAGGCATTTTTCAACCACCCTCTAAATTACATTATAATTGTCAAAAAGTAGTTATTCCCTTTTAGCTCCAGACAAGAAATGAAATTCCAGGGGAAGACTCTGATCTGCCGAATGAGATGTATTCACCAGCAAACCAGTTAGGGTGACTAGAGGAAAAAATCTGCTTTGCATACAACATGGGGTGTCATGAAAGTGAATGAAAGGGAAAAACATGACAGAACCTTCAGAAGTGTTGATGTCATCATCTTCCACAGGCTATACAAATGATAAATGGTAGATGAGAGAGTCTACCCAGATCTACAAAACATTACAGACCAGCCACTAACCACTTCCATTCTGGTTCCTAATGGGACAACACGTTGAGATTTTTCTCTAGTGATATGTCAGAATTTCACTGAAGGCTGGGACCCTTCCACATCTGTGTCCTCCAGCTCCTAGAGCTACCTGGCACTTCTGAGACGTTCTCTAGAATTAACTAAATCTCCATTTACATATTGCTTATTTGAACATATTCTTACACCAACAAGAATATGACCATGTCTAAGACCAGCTGTGTGGGTCTTGTGCTCACAGGAGAACAGATGGGGATCTGAAGAGTGGGAGGGGTGGAATGTTTTAATTTCAAGAACAAAAAAATCAAAAGGAAAATAGCAATCCTAGAAATTTCATACTCAGAGTAAAGTAGTCTGATGATAGAAAGCAACCATAAGAGGAGCAGGAGGAACTGCTGTATTTTTTTTAATTGAGAAAAATTTTATTTCTAATTTGTGACTTCTATCATTTTTGTATAAACGAAATGAACAGGAAAGTAGAGCTGGGTGAGTTCATGAAGGGACATTTTCTTTGAGTATATTATTTCAATAGTTTGTTTGTTTTAATGTAGGATTGGGGAGGTGACTTAGTGGTTAAAGTGCTTACTACATAAGCTAAAGGACCAGAGTTTGGGAACATAGATCCCATATAAAATGTTGGGGGGGGGGGGCTGGAGAGATGACTTACAGATGATGGTTCGGGGGTTAAGACTCTGCTTCACAAACAGAAGGTCCTGAGTTCAGGTCCCAGGTCCCATATAAAAATACCAGGCAGAAATGGTGGTGACCTGCACTTCTTGCCTGGTGGACAGAGCCTGGGAAATCTCAGAATGAAGCAAAAAAGAGGTAGAAGCAATCCAGGATTGTTCCCAAAGTCACCCTTAGTCCTCCATAAGGAAACACAGTACCATTGGACACACATACACACACACACACACACACACACACAAATAAATAAATAAATAAATAAAATTTTAAAATAAATGAATAAATTATAATTCCATGCTAGGAGGGCAGAGACTAGGAGTACCCAGAGCAAGCTGACTAATTAAAATAGCCCTATCTCAAAAAGAATAAGGTGGAAAAATGATGAAGGAAAATCCAAATATTAACTTCAGACCTCTACATGTACAATCATACAGACATACATGTACACACATGTACATACCCCCACACATGACAATGGAAAGAGGAACGTTTTAAATTTTCTGAAAAATGTTTCTGTGAGATAACTATAAATCTAAAAGTAAACAATTGCTGCATGAATGCATGTTTTAATTTTTCCCCATATTCCCTGGCCATGGTGTGAAGGTTATTACTCAAGAAATGATCTTTACGTGTATTTCTTTTCATCTGGGTCGTGCTGGCTTTCACATTCTTTCTCCCATCGCCACACATCTTTCCTGCTACTTGTCTTTTTATCTCTTGTGTGATGCCTAAAAATAAAACCCAAAAAAAAGCTATTTCTTTCTTAAAGACAATCTTCTCATTTCCCACTATTTTCTGTGTCTTGTTTTGGAATGCATCTAGCCTTCTCAAGATACTGAGCATACATGTTTAAACACTTTATGCTCATTTTAGTATTTCAACTCTTCATTCTCCTTTCTTTCCTCTCTGTACCATAGTATTTTATGAATACACACACACACACACACACACACACAGGCTTCATTTCAAATGCCTATCCATTGTTTTTCATCCTTGGTATTCCTTGCATTGCTGCTTAGCCATTAGGTTGAGTACAGTCCATTAATTTGAACTTGTATACAATATTGGTTCAGGCTGCTTCTAATTTTGCTGAGGACCTGTATGTAACTGCAATTCATTTTCCTTAAAACATGTTCTTTCTTCCCTCTGTCCACATCTCTGTATGAGCCAATCTGATAGTCAGTAAAACATTAAACTCCGATCCAAATTTTACTCCATTCCAAATTTCAACTTTTTTCTCTTCCTATTTGTCTCATTTTGTTTCTGCTATAATCAGTAACTACACATTGGCCTGTTTCACCTGAGGCCATTAGATAGTGTTTTATTCAGGTAATTTTGAAGTGAATTTTATCTTGCATTTAGTTGGACAAAAGACAGCAAGGGGTCTAGACAAATTGAAAGTAAGCATTGTTTCAGTCTTGGGACAAATATTCCCCACTGGCTATGTGCACCATCGAGTCTCCCAGCCCTTTGTGCTCTAACAGTGCTTTGCCTGTACCAACTTGTGCATATTTCAGGCTCAAAACCAGCAGAGAAAACCCCAGAATCCTGGCTCAGGATTATGCAACAAAAAAAGATCTTTATCTTTATTTGTTTTCATCTGGGTCATGTTGGTTTCCAAATGTTTTCCCAATCTTTTCCCCTTAACTCTTAACTTTCATTTAACAAGCATTAGGAAGAAAAAAGAAGAGGAGGAGGAGGAAAAGAAAGAAGAAGAGCAGAAACAGCAGGAAGAAAAAGAGGAAGGGTTCCCTTCAGTTTTTTCTTCTCCAGTCTGGTTGAAGTACACTATCTTGCTGATGTCTAGCTAGAACCTGGACATTTTCTTAAGTGAAATTCGAATGCTTCAGGTTCAAGGCACATTTAATTCATGTTATTAATATGTCAAAAAGCATTTAAAAAAAAAAGAAATAAGGATGGAGAGTCCTTATGCAGAGGAGCACAGAGAGGAAAACAGAGCAAAACAACAACAACAAAAATGCTCTGAGCTGGCACATTTAGAACCCAGTGACAATTAAAACTATACTAGAAGTGGCAAGACTGTGACACTTCCTGATAAGTTGTTGGTTAGAGAAGTCTCCAAGGCCCCTAAACATCATAGGCTTTCACCATTGCTCTTGGTTTCCCTCAAAAAAACTGTCAGTAAGACCCTATTACTGAAGATACAACACATATGAATCACAGGTCATGGGTAAAATACACCAGTTAGAACTGGTTTGAGAGCTTACTACTTATGTATAGCTTACACAGTACCAAGGAATACTATAGAAACTAATGGGGGAGAAAAAAATAATCAAAGGCCTCATCAACCTGTGAAATTTGCAAGTTACAATAAAAATCACCATGGCAACAAGTGAGCACCAGTGTAATAGTGGTATGAGTATCAAGGAGACAACCAATAGCTTTCTGATCGGGCTAAAGGCCTACTTGTCAGAATGGAACACATTCCCATTACTGTAAACTAGAACAAAAACTTATGAAAAGGGAAAGAAATAGATCACTAGGGAAGAACAAACTGTGAACCTATAAGTAGGAAGACAGTATACCAAACTTTTCTGTAATACCTATTAAATCCACAGATTAAATCCACAGCACTCAACCTAAAAGCCTTCTTCTACAAAAGAAGGAGAGGATCTCAACACCCAGACAGGGGATGAACAGTGAAATAGACAATAGTCAACTAGAATACAGAGTACTGGGGAACCTGCATTGCTCACACAGAAGCAGGCCAGTCAAATCTCTCCACATCCTAAGATTCAGAGAATCTTGCAGAAGAGGTGGCAGTAAGATTGTAAGAGCCTGAAGATTGCTTAGTCCACCGCTAGACAAGAAATTCCGCTCAAGCAGGATTGCTGCATCCAGGAACTTGCTGCAATGAGACTTGTCTTTACCAGACATGCATAATAGCTGACATACCAACATGCCCCCATAAGCTAGCAAGGATTTCAGGAGAGATAATTACATATAGTGGAAATCTTAGTGACTGGGGCCAGACAGATGAAAGGAAGCACTCCTATCAATGGGTCTGCTGCCCAAGGAAGAACCACTTGGTCTGCCACAGAGGCCTAAACCCCCATTACAGCAGATGATCCAGAGGGAACCCTAGAACCCATAGAAGCAGACACACAGGAAAGTGGGAGGGAGTGGAATGGATTGATGAAGGGAGAAAAGGGAGAAAGGGAAAGAGGGGAGAAGGGAGAAAGGAGGGGGACAGAGATAATTGCTCAATATGCTTATATAACAATATTTTTAAGAAAATACTATGGTAAAGAGAGCAAAGAAAAGGTGTTTGGAAAAAAATATTTCCAAACTACATAGTGCCTGTTTGAGCATTCAGATCCTTATCAATACAGATGTGACATGTCTGAGACCAGAGGTGGGTCTTGGGCTCAAAAGAGAGCACATAAGTAAAAAAGTCCTGACGTTGGAATATCAGAGTGTTATTTGTCAGTGAAGACAATGCCCACCAAGGATTTCTCTATGCCATATATCAGATGCGAGGCTCGTGTGACTACAGCCATGGCAAAATAATGAGATATGTAGCCTCAGTTAAAAAAGACTAAAGTGTTATACCACAACTATGTGTGCAGTGACATGCATTCTCTGCTTCAGCTATTAAACTGGCAGCAAATTTTGGACTAAAATTCCCAACAGGGCTGGGGAGATGGTTCTGTGAATAAGGCACTTGCACTACAATTATGAGGATCAGAGTTCAGGTCCCTATGAAAGCTACACAAGCATACCAGCCACCTATAATCCCAAAACTCAGGAGACAAAGACAGAATGTGCACAGGGAAAGTTGGCAAACTAGTCTAGCTCATTGGCAAGTTCAACTAGAAACTGTTATGGTTTGAAATGTATCCCCACAGGTTCATGTGTTTAGGAAGGTCAAGATACCTTTGAGAGGTGGAGCCTTGCTGGAGGAAGGCAGTCACAGGAGGTAGGTCTTGAAGTGGTGTAGTCCCACCTCACTTCTGGGAGAGATCTACTCTAGTAGTGGGGAATCTTGCAGCTCCCAAGCCTCCCAGATGGATGTGACCTAAGCTTCTTCCAGCTTCTGCCACCAGCTGTGCCTTTCTGCCATGAAAGACTGTTTCTCCCACTGGACCCATAAGCTAAATAAATCTCCCTTATTTATTTATTTGTTTGTTTGTTTGTTTGTTTGTTTATTGTGTGTGTGTATTTCAGAGGGCCCTAAATATCTCTGAGGAAGACCAAAGGTGATTTCGGGAATCATCCTGAATTACTTTTACCTCCTTGCTTTCTTCTGGAATTTCCTAGGCTCTATCCACCAGGGCCAGAAGTACAGGCCGCCTCTGTTTCTGCCTGGCATTTTTGCATGGGACCTGAGATCTAAACTCAGTCTGCTTGTGAGACAGAGTCTCAACCCCTGAACCATCTCTCCAGCCTTCCCTTAAGTTGCTCGACTTTGGGTGTTTTCTCACAACAGATAAGAGTAACCTGTATAGAGACTTTGCCTTAATAATAAAAGTGGAGATATTAAAGAAGACACCCAACTTCAACTTTGGGCCTCTGTATGCATATGAACATCCTTGCATTTGCACCCATACACACATGTGCCCACACACGTGCAAAATGCTAACATATATGAATACGACACATACATAATACATATGTGAGAAGGAAAATACCATCAAATTTTTTCTTCATGTTTTGTTTCTACATATGAAGGCTTCCAGAAAAAAGGAGGCCTTTAACATTGAAGGTAATCTGGGTCCTACCTAAAGTTTTCTGGTGATATATGCCTGGCAAACTCCTGACTGGAAAGCATGGCTTCCTGTCTCTATGTGTACTAGACATTAGTGGAAGTTGGATAAAATTGTTGCCCTACCATGATTCACTGTTCTGAGTCTGGAAATCCCAGGTAAAGGACTAAATCTCATAGAAAACCATGAATAGGTCCCTAAGTCTCTTCCAAGCAAAGCTCTCGCTTCCTGTTAGTTACAGCAAATGCCAGTAAGGCTAAGACTTGAGCAATGTAGGAGACAGTTGCCCACAGGGGAAAATCCTACTCCATAATCACAGGCTAAGCCGGTAAGCCTAGCCAGACATTTTGTAACCATGACCATAATGAAGCCAGCTAATTTTCTGTTCCATTGCCTACTGTTCTAGAAAAGGATACTGTCACTTGAAATTTTTATGTCAGATGCAGTCTCTAAAAAAGTCATTTCCAGAGTCACATAAGCAAAGACATGATAATAAGAGGGAGACTTGCTAGGAAGATGGTTTGCAGTTGGAAAAAGAAAGAGGGTAGGATTGAGTAATAAGGGGTGAAATAACATTATATTTGTGCATGAAACTCTAAAAGGATAAAAATAAATTTTAAAAATAATAGAAAAATAAAGAAGTCATTTCCTGGAACAAAGTAGCCAGGGGCTACAAAGGAAGAACGAGATGGAAAAGCATTTCTTCTGAGAAAGAAGAGCAATTACAAGCACCAAAATCAGAAAGAAAAGACCTCTGTGGCATTAGTATTGTCAACCTAACACCTAAGACACAGTAGGGCAGGATGCACCTGAGAGTGATTCTTCAGTCTAAGATAGGCCTTTGGACAAGCCTGTAGGAGACTGTCTTGGTTGCATAATTGATGCAGAAAGATCAGCCAGTGTGGAAGGGGCAGGTGTCTGCAGATGGAGAGAGCTAGTTGACCATTGGCAGACAAACAAGCAAGCAGGTATTATGCATTGGTTCCTTCCTTCTGCTCTTGGCCAGTTCCCTTGGCTCCTTTATATATGATTCTCTTACCATGATGGACTGTAACTTAGAACTGTGAGCCAATTCCCCTGAAAAGTTTGGTCAGGTATTTTTGTTGCAGGAATGGATTGTGAAACTAAAACACCACCCTGTAATTAGGTCAGAACAGATAAATGTGTGTTCAAATCACTGTTCTATAGACACGAAGTAAAATGTATGTGCTCAACCTCAGCTTGCAAATTTAAGGATGAGAAATGAATTGCAGGTATATCAAAGTTGAATTCTGGAGTGCCGCTGTAGATGGCCAGAAAAACTGGGACTTTTCTCACTGAGTAACACTACTCTTGCAACAAAGTCAGGAAGACACGCTCATAGTAATAAAGAAATAGGAAACTGAGAGAAGCTATCAGAGAATTGAAGATAAGGAGGAGGCAGTTTAAAATGGAAAAAAGAATCTCTCTAACTGGTAATGGGACTGTAGATTGGTACATTTCCTGAAAGAATTTGATGATCAACTTATGAAAAGGCTTAGTATTTCCATTTCAGGGCATCTAAACCATGAGTATAAGAAAAGTAGAGAATCATGCATATCACTAAATTATAATGATTAAAAAAGGACATCTGAGTTCACAACAGAAGAATCCATGCTGTATGAAGTAACCTATGGGGCCTTTAAAAGCAGTGTTTTCTCTGAGTTGTAGCAGAGGAGTCAGGTGTAATGCATGGTAGGAATTCAAGCTAAGAGTTCCTGCTGGTGACTACCCTGTTGTGAAAGAACCTAAAGACAGCCTGTGAGAAGGTAACTGACAAAGAACCGTGAGCATCCTCAGGGTATTAGCTGAAGACTCCAGAACTTCAGCCTATAACCACAAGGCTCTCCTTCCCACAGTCCAAACAGGATCTTCCCAAATCTCCCAGAGAAATGCAGTTACCTGATTCCTTGAGTATGAGACCCTTAGCAGAGGCTCTGGCTAAGCCAGGCCACACTTCTGCCCTAATACAAACTGTGATATAATAAATAGTGCTGGGTTAAGCCAATAAATTTACAGTAATTTTTAATGGGCAACAGTAAACTAACACAAGGATATTTAGCAGTAGGTATTTGTTTGGCAATAACAGGAGAAAAGCAAACCATTTTATACCTCCACGAAGTATAGAATGTTTCATAAACTAACTGCAAAACTTTTCTTATCAAGCATGCCTTATACGGCTAAGGAAATATGTTAAAGCAATTCACAAATTATATCAATTACTGTGAAAGCAATCACTTAAAATTTATATTAAAAAACTCTTTCCTTAAATTACAGCTGTTTATAATCAACTTGGAAAATTCCTATGTTGCTCTTTTTAAACTACTATATAGGATGTTGATTCCTAAATTAATGGCACAACTTTTAAATAAGTAACACTCTCCATAGTACTACATCCTAAATCTGTATCAGGATCACAGAATGACTTGAGATGTTGTTAAGCATTGTTCTTCAAAGTATACATACTCCTATGAATGAGAAAACACCAGGCAGAAAAGGCGGTGACCTACACTTCTGACTCTGGTGGGCAGAGCTTGGGAAATCCTAGAGCCAAGCAAAAAGTAGGTAGAAACAATCCAGGATGTTAAATGGGACCTGGGTTCAGCACTCAGGACCTTCTGCTTGTGAGGCAAAGTCTTAACCCTTGAGCCATCTCTCCAGCCCAATATGGTACCTCTTGTTATTCCAACTTCCCTTTGGTATTAAATGGCAATAACAAGCCAACAATATTCAGGGGATCCAGTTAAGAAAAAGTTGAGCTGAGGACATGTTAAGTAGCTCTTGGTCTCTTCAGTTTAGTGATCGCTTAATGCCCTGATGAAGCAATGTCTTCCAGATCACTTCCAGAGCAAAGCAAGAAGGAGGTACAAGCAATGCAAGATGATTCCTGAAGTCACCCTTGAGCCTCCATAGGGATACACAGTGCCTTCTGATATACACACACACACACACAATCAATCGATAAAGTTTTAAAAAAAGAGAGACAGCAATCTCAAGTATTTTGACTAAAAAAGTTTACTTTTAAAAGTTTATAAAAACTTCTCTGTTACTAGGTTATTAGTAAGGCATTTCCCAGGGCCTTAAACTTTATCCTCATTGGTTTACTATATACTGTATTTTCTCTTAGCAGCCTGCTTAGTATTCTATTGGATAGTACTAAGCTTACCATAAGTCATTCATTTCCCACACTCCCTTTCTCTCTTAGCATTTCTTATTTCCTTGCAAAATTTTTTTTGCATACTACAACATAGGTCCAAATAAGTCAGCCTTGCCTTTTCTGGCTTCAAATCATTTTTTTAAACCTTAGATTCCCAATACAGGGACATTAAACACTACGACCACAGTAATTTTAGAGTCAATGTCCTGAAAATGAGAAATTCCTACAGAATGATGAACTGTACAACATTGCTTCTACCATCCCTCCCCCAGAACTACCACTGGAGCGCTGCATACATTCTCCTCCTTCATTTTCATATATATTATATTTACCATCAATCTTGTGGCAAGTTGCAAGAGGGGAGATTGGGTGACATGGTTCTCTGATGAGGAGATCAATCTGCAAATGGCACTTCCTGCTGTGGGTGAGAGCATGCAAGAGCACAGCTTCGCTGGTCCTGGCTCTTTCTTTTCACTCTCGTAGAAATTTCAGTCCTAGGAAGCTAAACAGTCGGCCAAAGGTCTGAAGAAAAAAATGTATTCAAGAGGAGGAAGAGAAAAACCTCGAGAAGTGATTGTGTGGTTAGCTGCGGGATGGTTTTCGATGAGTTTGGATGTAAATATAAGAATCCCTGAAATATCCAAAGAAAAGCCTTGAGGAAAGAACTCAAATGATTATCCATAACAAAATGTTTTTATTTGTTAGCGATCTATTTTTTAAATCGTTCAGATTCATAAGACTTGCATCTCCTGAACATAAAAGTTTAGTGCGACTAAGTTTTGAAATATTTCCCATTTTGAAATTAAATAGTTTAGATCTCAGAAGGTGTTTTTTGTTTTGTCTTATTTTGTTGCTTTGTTTTGTTTTGTTTGCCCCAGTTTGTTCATTCCTATGGATGCAACCATCTCTCTGTTCAAACATACACCTAGGGGAGTATGTTGCTGTGCATTTATGTCAATTGTTATCAAACTGTTCAAGAGAGCACAACACAGAGAGTGAGAGAGAAAGAGAAAGAGAGAGAGAGAGTTTTGACATCACTGGTATAACCACATTACAATTGCAGCAATGAAAAGCAGGACGGGCAGAAGCCCACGGGCTCTGGGTGTGTTTTCCAGAATGGATTACAAAAATTGGTGGGAAAGAAATGCCCTGTGTACAGAGAGGAGTTTGAGGACAAATGTAAACCAGATGGAGGAACCCGGAACCAAGGAGGATGATGAAAGGGAGGAAGCAGATGCTTCTGGGAAGCAGTGGGGGAGGGGTTGAATTCTCGAGTACCGAGTTGTCAAAGTCTTGTAGAAACGCAGAACAAAGTACTGTGCTGGGTACACTACATCCGATCCCAGACTCTGCGGTCTCAGTTAAAATGCTTCTTCAGATTGCTTGGTTTCAATTATCTCCAGGCCCTGGCCCTTGCTCAGTGAGAACCCCCTCCCTTATCTCAACACTGTAAGCTGTCCCAACCCCTTTATGGAAGACTCCTACACCTGCACGGCTCCACTCTGCCCATTGTGCAAGACTTGCAACAGTCCTACCCTCTCTGCCCTTTCTATCATATCAAGGTTTAGAGAAGACAGAATTGGTGTGTGATCTGACTACTCCAGTGTCGGAGGCACAAGGCACCCTTTGCCCAGTGGGAAACAGGAGATGGAAAGGTCTTGGTAAGTCAGCCACAGAGGCCTGAACCCCCACTAGAGCAGATGATCCAGAAGGAACCCTGGGACCCATAGAAGCAGGCAGATATGAAGTGGGAGGTAGTGGGATGAATTGATGGAAGGGAAGGAGGGAAAAATGGGAGAGAGAGTGAGGGGGCAGGGATAATTACTCAATATGCTTGTAAAGCAAGGGCAAAATTGTAAAAAAGAAAGGTAGCAAGTTGAAGGACTGCCTAGACTACAGTGCATGTTCAAGGAAGATTGGGCACTTTAGCAAGAACTTGCTTTGAAAATGAGGTCTGGAAATACGGATCAGTGTGAGAAAATGATTGCCTAGTGCATGCAATGTCTGGGCTCCAGTCCCCATCTCCATATCATATCTTCCTCTCACACTCCTCTCTCTCTCTCTCCCTCTCTCTCTCTCTCTTTCTCTCTCTCTGTCTCTTTCTCTGTCTCTCTCGCTCTATCTTTCTCTCTCTGTCTCTCTCTGTCTCTCTCTCTCTCTGTCGCTCTCTCTGTCTCTCTCCACATTTCTACAATCTGAGGGAAATGAGAAACTCCTACTTCCCGCCTGTTCTAGAGGCAAAGGCATTATTGTTCTTTTCAGTCCTTGTCTCTCTGAAATGCGTAGCATGATCTCACTGTCAGGTTAACTTTCATTACTGATAACTATATTTTGTTATTCTGTGAGTTGCCTATTCCTATTGTTGGCCAAATGTTAGAGAGACATCACTTAAGTTTTGTCATTGATTCTCACCCCTACTTAAATGTAAAATGGGGGGGGGTAGCTCAGTGGAAGATCACTTGCCTAGCAAACAAGGGGTCATGGATTAAATACCTATTGCTGTCAGAAAAAAAAATGCAAAAAAAATCACCTTGAACGGTCGAAATGACTCAGTGGGTAAAGGCACCTGCATACACACCTGGAAGCCTGAGATCAATCCTCACAGCCTAAGTAACAAAAAGAATCTCAATCTGTATGTGTGTGTGTGTGTGTGTGTGTGTGTGTGTGTGTGGTGTGTGTGCGTGTGTGTGTGTGTGTGTGTGTGTCTTGCTCTCTCGCTCTACCTCTACTTCTATCTTTAACTCTCTCCCTCCCTGCCTCCCTCTCTTTTCCTCTCTTAAATAAATAAGCTGGTTTTTTTAATAGAAAATCAGTCTCCACATGCCATTGTTGTGGCCAATGTTTTCTCTTCCACAATATTCCCTTTATAACCTTATGGCAATGTCATAGTGAAATCATGTAAGTAATGCTGCTAGGATTGTCTGAATTAGTTGTTGTAGTCTTGTCTCTTCCAGTTGTCTGATACATATAAGTCTTCGATTTTCTTCTATAATACTATTTTATTGTTTGCAACTAAAATTTCAAGCCATCTGTCTTTTATAGTTTCACATTTTGTGCAAAATATTTCAACATTTTTCCCAGAAGGATAGTATATACATGTTATTAAATACATCATTCCTTTCCTACTATTATTCAAAAATTTTTCATATCTGGTATATACTCTTGATTCTATATACTACTGACATGTTTATTCTGTGCCAATATCATATTGGTTTTTGTCATATTGAGCATATTTATATTTAATTACAAATATATCCACTATTATTTTTTATACTTCTTGATATTGTCTCATCATTTCAAGAGGGCACTTTTATATGAAATTTGGCATGATTTTATCTGATTAGGTATTATTTGAGGGATTGGGGAGATAGCTCAGTCAATAAAGTGCTTACCAAGTAAGCATAAGGATCTAAATTCAGATACCTAGCAACCATTTAAAGGACTTTATGTCTGTAATCCCAGTGTTGAGAGCAGAAACAGGCAGATCCCTGGAGTTTATTGGCCACTGTCTTGCCAAATCTGTGAGCTACACGGTCAATGAGAGACCTTATCTCAAAAACTTAAAATACAATAAGGTAGAGATTAAATAGCAGCAACATCTACCTCTGGCCTCCACAAACACACACATATATAAAGAATGGTTTGAATCTACTGGTATTATGCTAAATATATACAATCATTTCTTAAGTAATTTCACCTTTTTATGTGTATTTCTGTCTAAAATGGAGCATGCCTACGTATTTGTTTGAATTGTTTCATGTTTTCTCATGTAAAAAGCCTTAAACTTTCTCTTACTACATTTACCAATATTTTGTAGTCTTAAAATAATGCATTTTAAGATATGTCATAGGTCCCTTTTCACCCCACCCCGCTCCGCCGGTCGGAACGAGCACCCGAGGTCCAGCCGGGCCTCACCCCGCGCCCTAGGACCCCAGGTCAGCCCACAGGGACCTGGCTCCGACTCCCACCATCCAGCCAGAGCCGCGCGGGGGCCGAGGGACGAGGAGGACCTCCCCCTGCGCCCGGGCCCCGCCCCAGCTGCCCTCGGGTTAAATAGCTCCACGCCGACGCGCCCATCCTCCCTTTTCACCCCACCCCGCTCCGCCGGTCTGGACGCACGCGTGGTCCAGCCGGGCCTCAACCCGCGCCCTAGGTAAGTCCCAGTTCGGGCCCCGCCCACCAGGACCCCAGATCAGCCCACAGGGACCCGGCTCCGACTCCCACCATCCAGCCGGAGACACGCGCGGGGGTCGAGGAACGAGGAGGACCTCCCACTGCGCCCGGGCCCCGTCCCAGCTGCCCTCGTGTTAAATGGCTCCACGCCGACGCGCCCATCCTCCCTTTTCACCCCACCCCGCTCCGCCGGTCAGGACGCGCACGCGCGGTCCAGGGTCCAGCCGGGCCTCACCCCGCGCCCTAGGTAAGTCCCCGTTCGGGCCCCGCCCACCAGTACCCCCAGGCCAAATAATTCAGTTTAGTGAAATTGAGAGATCTTAAGAGTTAAAATGACAATGCCAAAGTCAAAGTGCAAATCCATGAGAAGCAACACTCAAGTAAACAAATTTCCCACTGAAGAAATTAATCCCATATTAGACTCCAACAAGAACAAACCCGTGGAAAAAGGCCAAGAAAGCCTCACCCAGGATAAGGTCTTCCAAAATATGATCATTACCATGTTCAATATTATGAAAGAGGAAATCCGGGAGGAATTACATAATCGAATCAATCGCTTTGAAGAGGAACACAACAGACATCTGGAGGAGTTGAGAAAAACAGTGCAAGAAACAAAAAGTGGCATAGAGCAGTTAAAACAAACTCAAGCAGAATTTAAAACTGAGCTAAAAGACAAGTTATCTTCAACCCAGAACGCCACAGAGAGTCTTATCAACAGAACTAATGAAGCAGAAAACAGAATTTCAGACCTTGAAGATAAAGTGGGAGTACTAACCAGCTCAATGGAAGAGGTTGTTAAAGCCAAAAAGATACTTGAGAGAAATATCCAAGAGATATGGGACACCCTGAAGAAGCCTAACATGCGTATTCATGGAATACCAGAGCAAGAATCTCAAAATACCACCCCTGAGGAAATTTTTCAAACGATCATCAAGGAAAACTTTCCTCATCTAAAAAAAGAGAGGCCCATTCATATACAAGAGGCATTCCGCACCCCAAACAGATACGACCAAAATAGAAGCACACCGCGGCAAATAATAGTTAAAACACTCCACATTCAAGATAAAGAACTGGTGCTGAGAGCTTCAAGGGAGAAAAAACAAGTCACTTTTAAAGGTAAACCTATCACAATAACAAATGACTTCTCAGTCGAAACAGTAAAAGCAAGAAGAGCTTGGAGAGACATACTTCAAGTATTGAATGAGCAAAAATGTCAACCCAGGCTGATTTACCCTGCAAAACTATCAGTCATGATCGAGGGAGAAAGAAAAATTTTCCAGCACAAAGACAACTTTAAGGGATACATGGCCACCAAACCAGGCCTTCAAAAAATGCTAGAAATGATACTCAAGCGCGAAGAAAAAAACAGGCATATCCAGGAAAACAGAAGGCAAATATAACACCATTAAAAGCGAAGCAATATACTTATAAAAGCTACTAAACATAATAAATGTCTGGAATTAACAATAGTTTCTCCATTATAACACTAAATGTTAATGGACTTAATTCACCGATCAAGAGACACAGATTACAAACTTGGATTAAAAATCACAATCCATCAATCTGTTTGCCTGCAGGAAACCCATCTCACCACAAAAGATAGGCACGCTCTAAAAATAAAAGGCTGGTCAACAATTCTACAAGCAAATGGAAGCAGAAAACAGGCAGGGGTAGCCATTATGCTATCAGACAAAGTGGATTTCAAACCAAAAAAAATTATAAGAGACACGGATGGATACTACATTTTAGTCACAGGTACAACTCACCAGGAAGATTTCACAATACTGAACATATATGCACCCAATACGGGCCCCTCCACATTCATTAAGAAAACCCTACAGCGTCTAAAGCAAGAAATCAACCCCCAAACGATAATTCTTGGGGACTTCAACACCGCCCTCTCTACATGGGATAGATCAACAGGTCAAAAGCTTAACAGAGACACTTTGGAACTTAATCAAACCCTGAAAGAAATGGACCTCACAGATCTCTATCGAACTTTTCACCCACGCAACAAAGAATACACATTTTTCTCAGCAGCACACGGAACTTTCTCCAAAATAGATCACATATTGGGCCACAAAATGAATCTACACATATACAAGAAAGTTGAAATTCTAACCTGTGCCCTATCAGACCACCACGGCCTAAAGCTGGACATCCACAACACATCAAACAAGAGAAAATACACTAACTCCTGGAAACTTAACACTATGATGCTGAATGAGAACTGGATTCAGGAAGAAATTAAAAAGGAAATTCAAGATTTCCTGAAAGTGAATGATAACGAAAATACAACTTACCAAAATCTCTGGGACACAATGAAAGCTGTTCTAAGAGGTAAGTTCATAGCTCTTAATGCCCACGTCAAAAAATGGAAACATCAGAAATAAACAACTTAACAATGCAGCTTAAAGCTTTAGAGAAACTAGAGCAATCTGATCCCAAAAGCAGTAGAAGAGAAGAGATTAGCAAAATAAGGGGAGAAATATCTGAAATCGAGACTAAGAAAACGATAGAAAAAATCAACCAATCAAAAAGCTGGTTCTTTGAAAAAATCAACAAGATTGATACACCCCTAGCTAAACTAACCAAAAGCAAGAGAGAGAAAACCCAAATTAACAAAATTAGAAATGAACATGGAGTTATCACTACTGATACCCAAGAAATCCAGAGAATTATAACATCATATTTCAAAAGCTTATACTCTGTGAAGTTTGACAACACAAAAGAGATGGATGAATTTCTAAGTAAACACAACTTACCTAAATTGAATCAGGAAGTTGTGAATTATTTAAATAGTCCTATAACATATAAGGAAATTGAGGAAGTAATCTCGAATCTTCCCACCAAAAAATGTCCTGGACCAGATGGATTCAGCACAGAGTTCTACCAGACATTTAAGGAGTTAATAACACCAATACTCCTTAAACTGTTCCATCAAATAGCAAAGGAAGGAACACTACCAAATTCCTTCTATGAAGCTAATATCGTTTTAATCCCAAAACCTAATAAAGATTCACTTAAAAAAGAAAACTATAGGCCGATCTCCCTGATGAACACAGATGCAAAGATTCTTAACAAAGTCTTAGCAAATCGGATTCAAAAACATATTAAAAAGATCATTCATGGGGACCAAGTAGGCTTCATCCCCGGCACACAAGGTTGGTTCAACATACGCAAATCAATAAATGTAATTCATCATGTAAACCAGTCCAAAGTCCAAGACCACATGATACTATCGATAGATGCAGATCTTTGACAAGATCCAACAGCCTTTTATGATCAAAACGCTAGAGACAGTGGGAATGGAAGGAACCTTTATCAATATAATAAAAGCTATATACAACAAGCCCACAGCAAGGATTATACTCAATGGGGAACAATTGGAATCATTCCCACTTTGATCAGGAACTAGACAAGGCTGTCCACTCTCACCACTTCTATTCAATATTGTACTTCAAGTCTTAGCTGAAGCCATAAGACAAGAAAGGGACATAAGAGGGATTCAAATCGGCAAGGAAGAAGTCAAGCTATCCCCATTTGCAGATGACATGATCTTATACCTGACGGATCCCAAAAACTCCACCAGGAAACTCCTGGAACTAATTGAGAAGTTCAGCAGGGTGGCAGGATACAAAATAAATGTGCAAAAATCAGAGGCCTTCCTATATGCCCAGAATGAAAGAAGTGAAAAAGCCTTGAGAGAAACCATACCATTTACTATAACCCCTAAAAAAATGAAATACCTTGGTATAAACCTAACCAAGGAGGTAAAAGACCTTTACAATGAAAACTTTAAAACCCTAAAGAAAGAAATTGCAGAAGACACCAGAAGGTGGAAAGACCTCCCTTGTTCCTGGATTGGCAGAATCAACATTGTAAAAATGACCATCCTACCAAAGGCAATATACAGATTCAACGCTATACCAATCAAAATCCCAAAGCAATTCTTCAAAGAAGTTGACCAAACAATCTCAAAAGTTCATATGGAGGCACAAAAGACCCAGGATAGCAAAAACAATCCTGAGTAACAAAAACACAGCTGGAGGTATTACCATACCAAACCTAAGTCTATACTACAAATCCATAGTTATAAAGACAGCCTGGTACTGGCTCCAAAATAGACACACAGATCAATGGATAAGGGTTGAAGACCCAGATATAAGCCCACAAAGTTACAGCCATTTGGTCTTTGACAAAGGGGCCCAAAGAATCCAATGGAAAAAGAACAGCATCTTCAACAAATGGTGCTGGCAAAACTGGATCTCCACATGCAGAAGATTAAAGCTGGACATGTACTTGTCACCATGTACAAGACTTAATTCCAAATGGATCAAGGACCTTGATATAAGGCCAGAGACTTTAAAAACCATAGTTGAAAGGATAGGGAACTCCCTCGAGCTGATTGGGCTAGGCCAACATTTCCTAAACAGACATCCAATGGCACAGTCACTGCTACCAACTCTCAACAGTTGGGATCTTGTGAAATTAAAGAGCTTCTGTTCAGATAAAGAGATTGTCACACGAGCTCAAAGGCAACCCACAGAATGGGAGAAAATCTTCACTAACCACATAACTGACAGAGCTCTACTATCCAAAGTGCACAAAGAACTTAGAAAATTAAACTCCAAGGAAAACACTGGCCCAATTAAAAAATGGGCCCTGGAACTTCAAAGAAACTTTACCAGGGATGAAATTAAAATGTCTGCGGGCGCCAGGCGGCCCGGGGGAGGCGCTGTGCGCCGGCGGCCGCGGCTCGGCGAGGCGGCGGGACAGCAGAGTTTCTGCACTGATTAATTGAGAGTGAAAATCTGAAGAGATGCGACCAGGAAAAAGAAATTAAAGCAGGCCTGAGGAGCAATGCGACAGGCATGATGGAGGTCGAGTCCTCCTATTCGGACTTCATTTCCTGTGACCGGACAGGCCGTCGGAATGCAGTCCCCGACATCCAGGGCGACTCGGAGGCCGTGAGCGTGCGGAAGCTGGCTGGAGACATGAGCGAGCTGGCCATCGAAGGAGCAGAAGGACAGGCGGAAGGAAGCACCCCAGACAAGGAAGCCAGCAAACAGCCTGTGAGCAGCGATGCAGCCGCCTCGTCTTGAGTCTGGCAGCTGTTGATCCTGCTCAGAAACGCAGCCCTGGCCCTGCCTCTGAGCCCACATCTCCAGTCAGCCAGGCCTCCCTGGCCCCTACCCCAGAAAAGCCCACACCCACACCCAAGGCCCCACCTTCCCGCCACTTTCTCATGTGCCCAGATACACTTTGAAGACTGTCACCACGGGATGTTATTTATCAGCTGGGCAGGGCTCAAGCCAGGCCCTGCCCACCCGCTGAACAGCCCCGACGTGGACAGGGATCTGTCCCAGCACTGCCCTCACCTTTCTGACCCAGCCTTCTGGGTCAGGACTGTCCTAGCCCTTTTTTAAAAATACTTTTAAACTTTTTAAAAAAACTATCTTTTTCAGCAGGGAGGGAGGGAGGGAGGGAGTGACAATCACTTTTTTGTTGGAAAGCCGTTCTAAACTCAATCCCACATGTGTGCGCGACTCTCAGACCCCCCAGTGGAGCTCCTCAGATCCGGTTTTAGGGATTTGGGGTCAAAACTAAGTAAACAGTTCTTCATCCTTTCTACCAAGATTAGTGATGTGTATGCCCCAGGAAATAAAGACTGATGAGTTGTGAAAAAAAAAAAAAAAAAAAAAAATTAAAATGTCTAACAATTATCTTAAAAAATGCTCCACTTCCTTCGCCATCAGGGAAATGCAAATCAAAACTTCCCTGAGATATCATCTCACCCCGGTCAGGATGGCAAAAATCCACAATACAAACAACGACAAATGCTGGAGAGGATGTGGAGAGAGGGGAACTCTCCTACATTGTTGGTGGGAATGCAGGCTCATACAGCCACTCTGGCGAGCCGTCTGGAGATTCTTAAAGAAATTAAAGATTGAAATGCCATATGACCCTGCTATCCCACTTTTGGGAATAACCCCCCATGCAGCAGAGGTTCGCCTCGATAGCACAAGCTCGACCATGTTCATAGCAGCACTGTTTACAATAGCAAAGTCATGGAATCAACCTAAATGTCCAACAGTTGACGAGTGGATAAGGAAACTGTGGTACATCTATACAATGGAGTACTACTCAGCCATCAAAAATGATGAATTACTGAAATTTGCTGGGAAATGGATGTCATTAGAAAGAATTATATTAAGTGAAGTATCCCAAACCCAGAAAATTAAGTGCCATATGTACTCCCTAATTGGTGGCTCCTAGTACCAAACTCACCCAGCCCACATTGAGACACTCAAAAGTAAACCTATGTAACACAGTAATTGCAAGGATTATGAACAAGAGAGATGGGTTAGGAGGGCCACACCAGAAACAAGGAGAGAGGGGACCATGTTACAGCAGAGAAAATAGGCCTCCATCAAGGTCTGCAAGGGGTGACATACAGTGCCCAGCAGAATGGAGTGAAGGGAATTGCAAGAGCAGCAAAACTGCAAAAGAAAATCAACAAACCACAATCCAGAACTTCAGAGACTCTATATCAATCACATAGAACTAGGACAGCCTAATCTCTCCCCATCCTGGAGCTCAGGGACATTTGCGGAAGAGGGGGCGGTAAGATTGCAAGAGCAAAAGGATGGGAGGAGCAACGATTTGCAAGATTCTCAACAATAGTTGGGGCCAAAGCAATCATAATGGGACTTTGCATGCCCTGCGCAATGTCCAGCGCACTGTTGCCCTCATAAAGTCTAGCATCTGTTAAGGGCACCGAGACCCCTGGAGGCAAGGGATTGACAGCCATAGTAGTGATCTTATGCTTAAGGGGAACAAGAGAAAGGGCTTATGGAAATGCCACTGGGTCCTTATATGTCATCAGAGAGGAGGACCCAGTGGAGAGTTAGGCGTACACAATAAAGGACTCTCTGGGAACTGGGGGGGAGGCACTGGAGGAAGGGGAGGGGGAGGAGGGGGTTTGGGGGGAGGAGGGGGGAGGGAGGGAACTGGTAAAAAATTTTAAAATGTATAATTAAATTTTTAATAAAAAAAGGAAAAAAAAGATATGTAATATGAAAATAATGTATTAAAAATAATATACAATTGTCTTGAATGAAATGCTTTCTTCATTTCTAGGTTTAATGGAGAAAAGTTTTTTTTATTTTAAACTATTACTGACCCACTCATCTCAAAGAAACGTATCTATTCTTGTAGATTTTTATTTGTGCTTCCTTGGCCCTCTGGGTAAAATGTTGTATCATTAGGAAAGAAAAAAAAAGATAGAGGAACTTATTTAAAAAAACCCTAAGATTGTGGGATGTAATCTCAAAGGAACCTCCTATGTTAGTACAATGTCAAAAAATGTATTTTAAAGAAAAGAACAAGAATGAGCAGTCCCTATATGCAGAGCAGCATAGAGTGAGGAAAACAAGGAGGAAAAAAGCCCTAAGCTGATCCACTTAGAACCCAGTGAGAAAAATTTGCTAGAAGTAATATTATAGGCTTTTGCCATTGCTCTTGGTTGTTCTTCAAAAACTATCAGCAGGACCCTATTACTGAAGATGCAAGACATATGGATCACAGCACATGGGCAAAATACATCAACTAGAACTGGTCTGAAAGCTTCCTGCTTGCCAGTTAGCTTACACAGTACCAAACAATACTGTAGAAGCTACTGGGGGAGAAAAAAAATCACAAGCCTCATCAACTCCTAAGATTTGCAAGTTGCAATAAAAATTACCATGGCAACAGATGACTACCTGTATAATAGTGGCATGAGTATCCAGGAGAGAGCCAACAGCTTTTTGATTGGACTCAAGACCCACTCATCAGAATGGTACACATCCCTATTACTATTAACTAGAACAACCCCCCCCCAAAAAAGGAAGGAATACATAAATAAGGAAGAGAGCCAATAAACCTATAGGTAGGAAGACAATACATCAAACTGCTTTGTAGGTAGCTGTTATTATACCCATTGAATGGGAACTTACAGTGGAAATCTTTGGGTCTAAAGCTGGATGAGTGAAGGGAAATGCACATACCAGTGGGGTGACCTAAAGAGAGGTAACTTATATGCCACGGAGACCTGAACCCCCACAGGAGCAGACAAGTCAAAGTGAACCTAGGGTCCATAGAAGCATAAAGGCAGAAGAGTAGGAGGAAGTAGGAGGGAATGATGAAGGAGGGGAGGGGGATGAGAGGGAGGGAAGCTATAATGAATACTCAATATGTTTGTAAAAATAGAAAAAAAATAAAAATGGGGGAAAAAGAATGGAACACATTCCTGTTACTGTTAACTAGAACAAGAACCTTAAAAGGGGAAGGAAATAGATCAATAGAGAAAAGCAGCCAATGAACTTACAGATAGAAAGACAGTATATCACACTGCTCTGTAAATAGCTGCTATTGTATCCATAGATTGGAAGAACACTTAACACTTAGCTTAGAAATCTTCTACAACAGAAGTAGAGACTCTCAACACCTTGACATGATGCGCCTGGGGTAGTAAAAAAGCAGTGAAGCGGACAGCAATGGCCAACCATAATGCAGTGTACCAAAGACCTAACAAGGTTTACCCACAATCAGGCCAATCTAATCTCTCCCCATCCAAAGGCTTTGTGAACCTAAAGATGGCAAGGTTCACCATTGGACACGATATTCCATTGAAGGCAGGACTGCTGCATCTAGGGACTCACTGAAATGAGACTTGTCTTTACCAGACCTGCATAGTGACTGACATACCAGTATGTCCCCATAGACTATAGAGGAACTCAAGAGAGAGAAGAACATACAGTGGGAACCTTAGGGTCTAAAGCTGGGTGAGTGAAGGGAAATGCTCCTATCAGTGGGGTGGTCCAAAGGGAGGGAACTTTGTATGCCACAAGAGGCCTGAACCCCCACAAGAGTAGACAAGCCAGAGGGAACCCTGGGATCCATAGAAGCAAAGAGGCAGGAGGGTGGGAAGGAGTAAGAATGGATTAATAAAAGGGAGGAAGGGATATGGGAGGGAGGAAGAGATGGAAAGAAGCAGGGATGAGTACTCAATATGTTTGTAAAACTAGAAAAATAATCAAAAGCAACATTACAAAACATTTATATTAGAAACTCTGGAGTATATATGACATATAAATAAAAATATGTATTTCATTCAAAAAAGAGAGCATGTCACTCTTCACAACTTTCCTCGTTAACTACATTGCATTGCAGATACTTCAAAAATGTTCTAAGAACAAATAAACAGATGAATTGATGATGGACAAATGAAGTGGTCATTCACATGGAGCTCCAGAATTCTTAGCCTTGTGGCTCCGTGCCAGTGAATTCCTGGTCTTTTGTGAAACACCAGTCATTTCTTTGATCAAACCACAGAGTTTTTCCAAATCTAGGAAAGGAAGACGAACACACGTGGGAGCCAAAGGGAACATGAACCTGACTAATGAAGGAGCCTCCTGAGTGGACTACGAGCATGTTCACCAAGACCATCCAGGGACACTTTGCTCAGAATAGAAAGAGCAAAACGCTGTTCTTGCTGATTTGCATGGATTCAGTGAGGCAGCTACAAAGTGTGCTGGCAGAATCTTTGAATGAAGGATCCAGAAGCAAAGAAGACAGAGGAAGAGAGAAAGACAGAAACAGAGAGAGAGGACAAAAAGATTCTAAGAAGCTTCCTTTTCTCATTAAATATTTTATTTATGTACTTATTTATTGCATTTGAGTGTGTGTGTGTGTGTGTGTGTGTGTGTGTGTGTATCAGAGGGTACTATGTGTCCCTGTGGGAGGGATCAAGGGTGACTTCGAGAATCATCCTTGATTGCTTCTACCTCCTTTTTGCTTCATGCTGGGATTTCCCAGGCTCCACCCACCAGGACCGGCAGTACAGACCACAGTCCTTTCTGCCTGTCATTTTTACATGGGACGTGGGATCCAGACTCAGGGCCTTCTGCTTGCAGAGGTAGAGCTTAACCCCTGAGCCATCTCAGCCCTAAGAAACTTTCTACACACATCAAAGGCAGAAGGGCAATGAAGTTGGGAGGGGCTCTGTGGGTAACAAACAGAAATGTCACATTCATTTTGGCCTTGGTCCATGTTACCTCCCTCCTTAGACTTCACAAATCTTACATAATAGAACTGAAAGCATGGGCCCACTTATCTGCCCTCCCTAAGCCAAGCATTCTTAAGAAAAGCCAAGTCGCTAAGACCATAGTCACAACCACAGTCCCTCACCTTTAGGCAGAATTCAGAGCTGTAGGCATTTGCCATTATCTGTGCTACATACTTTGAAATCCAAGCTGAACCAAGTGTCAGTCTGAGTCATAATCAATAATAAATAAACCCCCAAACTGCTAGAAGCTTTTGTCTGGTATCCTAAGACTATCACTTAATCCTGGAAAAGGTTTTCCAAGGAACCACAATCCCTCCCTGCTCTGTCAGAGATAAAATACGCCCGCCCAAATTTATGAATGCGCCTGAAGAGCACACCGGTACAAGGAACACCTTTGTTTTCAGGAACTAAAAGGATGATGGCAGGGTTGGAGAGCAAGCTGCAGAATGCTCCCCATAAATCGCCAACAAGAACACGGCGTACTGAGACACCGAGGAGGAAAGGGCTTGCCCAAGCTGTGGCAATCAATCCCAGCTTTGGCACAGACTACAAAAGATGGTTACCCAGAGGCTGACCAAACTGTTCTTCCAGGGAAAACAAAGTGTTTCAGTGAGCATCTGAAGGGAAATCCCTGGAGGGCCAGAGAGAGTATCAGTGCAGTAATTGGCTAGATAATCCCAAACACCGCGTCTCAGCCAACAGCACAGAGCCAAATGAGGAGCAACAGCTTCTACACACAGCTCGGGCTGCCCGGGTGGTCTGATGCTTTGAAGCATCTTTTCACATTTTTAGTTGATGAAAGGTTTATAAAGAAAATGTATCCTCCTAAGTAGGCCTAGCCCTGGGAACACACGGGCGCACCGGCAATGTGGCTCAAGTCTTTCATTTGCTTTGTGCGGCAGCTGGTGCCCTGATGCGCAGCGCGTGGCCTTTGCAGATGAGGCGAGCCCTAACTGAAGCATTCCAGTCCCGCGTCATCCTCTGTGGATCCACCAGACTTCCACAGTCACGCGCTTCCCCGGGCCTACTTACACTTTGGTTCTTTATCTGACAATGGGAAAATCTTCAGCAGCTAAGAGACAAACTTCTCAACAACTTTCCTGTGACTAGGAAGGGCTCGGGTGGTACCCACATTGTATCCAACCCAGCACTGAGAAGCTTCAGTCACCCAAATGGTCCTTGAGCTGGGTGTCATCACTCAGTAACAACAACGAGACTTCTCCCCTGAACCCCGAAGGAGACCCTGAAGAGGATCAATAGAGGATCAAGACAGGCCCAGCCAACAGGAAGATGTTCATTACCTCCTCCAGGGCAGAATCAACGATTCAAATTAATGAAAATTCATTGCCATCAGAACTGCCACATGCATAAGTTCTGCATCCTTGGGTCCAACCGAACGAGGGCAAGAAATATTCAGAAAGCTGGGTTGGAGAGATAGCTCAGGAGTTAAAGTCTTTGCCTCAAAAGTAAAAGGACTTGAGTTCAGATTCTCAGATCTTAAATAAAAATGCTGGGTAGATAATGATAGTGACCTGCAATGATGGCCCTAGAAGGTGGAGCCTGGGAAACTCCAGAGGAAAACAGTAAGGAAATAGAGCAATACAGGATGATTCCCAATGGCCTCCACAGACACACATGTTCAAACGCCTTCTTGTACACACACACTCACACACATACACACACACATACACACAAGTACACACACACACAAAAAAAACCAGCTTGTAACAAAATTCAGAAGATAAAATAAACATGCCTGTAGAAAGTAGAACATAACTCTAACCAAGCACTCGGAAAGCTGAGGCAGGAAGTGCAAAAACTAAGCTACATAATGAGATCTTGTCTCAAGTCAGAAAAATAAATGTTCCAAAAATGCATCTGTGCTGAGTATGTACAGAACTTCTTCTTGTTGTGGGTCCTTAAGTATTATAGTATAATAGCTATTCACACTGCATTAGGCTGTAAGTAATCAAGAGATGATTTAAAGTGTATGTGAAGAATTGCATAGGTCATAAGCAAACATTCTGCCATTTTATATAAGTGATTTGAGCTATTGCAGATTTTGTTATCCACAGTGGTAAAGGAGAGGACCCTGGAACCAACCCCCTACAGCTGAGAGACCACTGTATTGTATCGCTTCATCTATGTAACAGCACTAGATCATGTTTGTCTCCCACGAATACCTGTTGTCCATGAGTTACTTGGCTACAGCGTACCTTGGCACTCCGAAAAGTGTCCCACTTTGAAAAATAAACTATATGTTCATCCTACCTATTTGGGACATGAAGGTCAGGGTCTTATTGTATACATGACAAATAACCTATGTACAAATGAGGATGAGTAAGTAGGATTCCAAGTCAAGGGACTTCAAACAGAAAGTTGGGGATTTCAGGTATCAAGTTCTTCTTTTGATAAAAGGTACAGCAACCTTGCATATCTGACTGGACAAAAATCATTATCATCTAAATGTTACATTTGTTCCTATTAAAAAATTTTAATATGACAATACTGGTCAGAATTTTTACAGAAAACACGTGAACTACGATAGTTTCAAAGGGGCTACATTTCTAAATAGGTGGGTGGGCCATGAAGAGCAGTATAGAAGCTCATGCCAAGGGTTGTAGGCACAACTGCCTTTTTAAATTTTTTCAGTTTTGTAAATGTATACAGTGCATTGTTGTCATATTTATCCCCTATTATTTTCTAATACCCACCTCCTACCCTTTCACTTCTCAACTTGCCCCCTTCTACTTTTGTGTCACTTTTTATGCAGGTCTTGTGTAGGAGTCACAGCTGTTGTGTATGTGACTGCAATGATCATGTCCTAAACAGCATTTCATAGCACTCCTCTCTGTTTTCTGGCTTTTCCAACCTTTCCATCGCCCCCCTTCTAAGATGCTCCTTGCATAATGAAGGGAGTAATATCGATATCACTAATTCTCAGCACTTTGACAAGTTGAAAATTTCTTCCTTAACCATCACCCACTATTAAAAAAAGACACCTCTCTGACCCAGGTTGAGAGCAGCACCAGCCTGTGGGTCTAAATAGAAATACTGAGAAGACAGTTTCTCAGAAGGGGTTATTCAGGTGACTAGCAGAGAAAAAGTCACCAATCACCTAACCCATTTGTAGCCCCATGTGTGCTACAATACCAACCCAACAAGGCAAGATGTGTCCACTAATGCAGTGGCAGCATTTTCAAGGTTAATCAGCTGCTTTCTGATTGCATTTGAGCCCCATCCCACGGAGGAAATGTATGCTTGACACTGTGAATCTGGTCAAAAGCCTCTGGCTATGGAAGTTGCATGTAATAAGAGCTGACATTTAGCTAAATGGACATGTAGAACTGACTTCTTTTTTTAATTAATTAATTTATTTATTTATTTATTTATTTATTTCCGCTCATACAAACTTAATAGGTACACCAGTTCCCTCCCTCCCTCCACCCCTCCCTGGACCCTAGCTCCCTCCACCCTTTTCCCCTTCCTTCCCCCCTCATCTCCCAGTGCCTCCTCCCCCTTATCCCGGTCCTCCTCTCTGATGAGGTGTAAGGACTCAGTGGCATTTCCTAGAACTCTTTCTTGTGTAGAACTGACTTCTTGAAACAGAATCCTCACAGCACAGGTCAAGCCTCCCTTGTCTGTGAACTAAGCACTCACATGATCCTAGTCCACAACCACCCTAAAGCTCAGGTACAAACTGTACATGCATCTCCACTCACAGATACTTCAGTACCTCTTCCAACCTAGACCATAAAATCTATGAAGGCAGAGCCCACATTTCTTCTCTCTATGGTAAGGACATCATGATACTAACTGCTTTCCCAACCCAGCACATACAACCATTGACAGTCTCATGGAAGACATTCCCCCAAAATTGTTTGCTGGGTTATATATGATACTCAACTCACTCTTTCACTTCTTTCCCACTCAAGAAAACAGAGTAGAAATCAGTGAGTTAATCCAAGTTATTTTATAGATAATCTTGACTCTGCTCTGATGTTTGAATATAGATTGTATAACAACTTTATTTCTCTTGCTATTAACTGGTGTCTGGCAACACATCTAACAATCACTCCTGCATATTAATACAAGTACATAAAGTACTGATGAGAAGGAAGAAGGATTCATAAAATGCACAGGAGATATTTAAGGAAAAGTTGTTTCCAGCACTGTGGATACAGGTCAATTCCCAGCATGCAATGGTTGGATGGCAGAAGACAGTCTGCACTTATAGTCCCAGAAAAAAAAGTGATCACTTACTTCATGCTACCTACATGAATTTTATAAATAAATTGTGATAAATGATCCTTCCTTAACCATAAAAAATACTAACCAAAGTAATTTTGGAACCCAGACTTGAATCAGATACATTCAAAGAGAAACAACAAGGCAAGTGTTATTCTCTTACCTGGGAACCAATTGATTCATTCTTAGATAAAAAGAACAAGTGTTTTCTCACTGTGACTTTGTGCCAGGTAATGGTTCTCTGCAGGTAATGGAATACACTGCAAACATAAACAAAAAAGTGGCCTATTCTCAGGTGGAGTATCATTCCACCGAGGTCAGGAAATTTTTCTGGTAACAGAATTTGAGCAGAGAGGTACAGTAGGGGAAAGAGTCATGAAGGGTAGTGTTTTAGAAGAACCAATCTAGCAGTTCCACATGAGGAAGCCACTGTGGCTAGACCAGAAAGGTGCAAGGAGCAAGTGACTAGAGGTGAGGTCAGAGATATGGGAGGGAGGCCAGGCCATGTAGCCCCAGGTTTCTAGAGGACCATAATGGTATAGTCTTAAATTTTCCCCTTTGGCTTGCATGTGGAGAAAGACTAGGACAGCAGAGAAGGGTAATTGACACTATTGCAACAGCCTGAGTCAGACAGGTAGTGTGGACCAAGGTTATGGGGACTTGTGGCCTTGAAAAGTGGTCAAACTTCTGAACATGTTATGAAGGTATCACTGACAGGTGTGAGAGCTGATTGAATATGAGCAGCAAAGGAAAGGAGAGAGTGGCGGGTCAGGCCTGAGTATCTGACCCAAGTAACTGAAAGATTGAAGCAGAAACTAGCAAGAGAAGAGAATGAGAGAGTTTAAGGGCTGATTGACAAGGATAGATCAGAGATGTCTTTGCAAACTTCAATGAGTCATTGACACATGGGAACCTCAGAGGAGAGGCTGGAAGGCATCTGACAGAGGTGGTACTTTGAGGTCCAGGACAAGATGTCAGAGCCAACAAAGAAACAGATCCAGGCCTGAGCTCAGTATCAAATACTACACTACATTTCTGCCTTAACTTAGACTTTCTGGATAAGGCCTCTGTGATTTTCCTTCAACATTAGCAGGACAGTGTGCTGCTAGCATGTCAGTGAACCCTGCTTTTCCATTCAGGGATGCGATGCTTTTATTTGGGGGGGGGAGTCAATTACCCTAGTGAGCAGCCAGAGGCCATGCCAGCAAAAAGAGCAATGAAACAGCCCTCCAGGTGTTCCTTCTAAGGGTGTAGCGGCTGCAGGGAGAGAACTGCCACTGCTGAATGGTGACTACTACTGAGAGGTGACATCTCACGGTCCCTTTCCAGACGTCACTCACAAAGTCATTCCTAAACACAATGGGCCATAAGAGAAGAAGAAGCAAACTGAGTCAATAGCTAAACAAACTTTTAAAGGAAATCACATCCCGATGAGAGTCGGAGCACAACCAGAGATAGCAGGGATTATATGCCCTTGATGGTGTGAAGGAAGATGGCTGGCTACGAGTAACTAGCAAGACTGAGAATTCACAGACAGAAGGACAGCAGATGCTGGCACTGGACCAAGGAAGGAGCTGGGATTGGATACTGGAAAACCCCTCACAGGTTAACTACTCAGAGGCCTGGTTTTTCCCCACCGTGTATCAGAAGAAATGGAAGCATGCACCTTTACAGGGAATTATTTTCCAAATAAAAATAGAACTACAACATTGAGTTTTAGACAGTTAAAAAATAGACAAACTCTCATTTGTCACAAAGTCAAGGAAGTTGCCTGTTATTTTAATGAAGTAACATGGTGCTAAAATTAAGAAATTTCTAGAAACCCAGTTTGGGGATGAAAGATCTAGAGAAGAAAGCAAGCCAACATCCAGATTGCACCTAATAAGTCCACAAGTGAAAGGAACTCAGCTCTGCAGAGGAAAGAAACGTCATGAGTAATATAAACATATATCCTCCCCTTCCTCTCATCGGATGCTGAACTTTTGCTGTGTGTGGATTTTTTTTAATTGATTAGTTGAAACATGAGATGCCTTGAAATTACACAGTCATTCTTCCAGGTGAAGAATCAGAGTTACTGAAGAAACACCACATCTAACAGAAAAATGAATCTACCAGAAAAATTCAGTCCTGTCCTCTTGCCCACAGTATTGGAAGCGCACAGTTTTTTACTATTAGAGTAACTGCTAAATGGGCAGTCACTCTACCAGATTATTATTGCACAATTGAACAATTATTGAAGTCAAACCAAAGAAGACCTGTTCACAGACTAGAACATAGTATCTGTTTCTTCTGGTCACTGTAAGAGATAATTTGGGAATCCAATACAAATGTGCCTATTTCTCAGTTTTACAGATTTCTGCTTGCATTACCTTTAGCAACTTACTTTGCCTCTATGGTCTGTTGTTGTTGTTTCCTCTTCTATAAAGATGAAGCTCTACACCTGTTTCTTAGGATTATGAGGCCTAAGTATCATGGTATATGTACAGCACTGAGCATACACCTAAAAGGTGCTTTATTATTATTTATTATTTATTATTATTTATTATTAACCTTTAGTTTTAAATGTTTAGAAGCCTTTCTTATAATGTTGTTCTTTTTAAGATTTTAAACATTTGTGTGTGTGTGTATGTGTGTGTGTGTGTGTGTGTATGTGTGTGTATGTTCATCATAGAATACTGGGTGTCACTGTGGAGACCCAAGAGTGACTTTGGAAATCACCTTGGATTGCCTCCACTTCCTTTTTGCTTTGCTCTGGTATTTCTCAAGCTCTACCCATCAGAGACGGAAGTGCAGACTACTGCTAATTCAGGTTGATGGTTTTATGTGAGACCTGGGATCCGAACTCAGGACTTTTTGTTTGTGAGGCAGAGTTGTAATCCCTGAACCATCTCTCCAGCCCATAATGGTATTTATTATGATTGGATTCTGGTGAGAAAAACAAACAAGAGACATCTAAAAAGCGAAGCTCTCCCGTGTTCAAATGTCTAATAGCACTTCAAAAGGAAGCAGGATGGCCATGAAACAAGAGCAAGCTAGGGGGCAAGAAGATGGCTCCGTAGGAGAAAGCACTTGCTGTGCCAGCCTGACAACCTAAGCTCAGATGCCTGGTACTCAGGAAAAAAAGCCAGACTCAGTAGTGTGTGTCTGTAATTCCAGGGCTCCTATGGCAATGTGGGTGGGGCAGAGAAGTTTGAAAGGCAGAGAGACTGGAATATACATCCAGTAGCACAACAATAAAAGAGACACCACTTCAAATAAGGTAGAAGATGAGAACACAGAAGATAGCTTATGAACTCACATGCACAACAGACACATGCAAACAAACACACATGCACACATCATCTTCATGCCACCATCATCCATACATACAAAAATAAATATTTTAAAGAGCAAGCTGGCTTTATATAGTATTAACTTTGCAAAACAACACACAAAATTAAGTGATATGTGAAAGAAAGAGTGATAAGAGATAACATTATCTCTTTCAAAACCAGGCATGTTTAAATGAACAAGATTACATAAGAAAGATCATTTATCAAGATTGACTTAGCTGCAGTCCAGAGATGCAGGGATCATTCCACAGACATAAATCCAAAGAATGCAATTTATCATGCAAACAAACTCAAAGAAAGAAATCACTTGATCTCAATAGCCACAGAAATGCTTTAACAAACTTCAGCTTCCTTTCATAATAAAAGTCATGGAGAAGATCAGGATGAGAAAATCATGCTTCAAATTATATATGACAAACTAATATATATGACAAACCAATAACCAATATCATGCTAATCAGAGAAAATCTCCAAAAATCCTTCTAAGATCAGGAACAAGAGTACCTATTCACTCTCTCCATTTCTAATCAATATAGTGCTTAAAGTCTTAGCTAGAGCAATAGGAGGAGAAATCAAAAGAGCACAAATAAGAAAAGAAGAAGTAAAAGTGTCTCTGTTTGCAGATAACTTGATTCTATATTTTTAATAGCCTAAAAATTCACAAAAAAGACATAAACTGTTAGAGATGATAAATACTTGCAAAAAAGTGGCAAGACACCAAATCAACACACCCTTTCTACATACAAATGGCAAACATATTAAAAAGAAATCAGGGAAACAACTCAATTCATGACAGCCACCAGAAAAAGTTACGTACCTGGAAATAAACCTAAGGGAATGCAAAACTCTCAGAACAAAAACTTAAGAAGTAAATTGAGTAAGACACCAGAAAATGGGATGACCTCCTTGCTCATGGATCAGAAGAATTAATATTTGTGAAAATGTCCACTGTGTCAAAAGCAATCTATAAATTCAATACAATACCATTAAAAAAATTTAGGGCCATTCTTTACAGAAGCTGAAAAAAATAAAATAATATATATGAAAAAGGCCCAAGAGATCCAAAACAATCCTGAACAAAAAAGAATGCTATGAGAGAAGCACTTCTGTTTATATTGCTCTTGAAGTCTTAGCTAAAACCATAAGACAAGAGAAGGAGATAAAAGGGATACAACTTAGAAAAGAAGAAATCGAGTTATCCCTATTCACAGACGACATGATCCTATACCTCAAGAACCCTAGAAATTCTGCAAGGAAACTCCTGGAACTAATAAATAAGTTCAATATAATGGCAGGATACAAAATTAACATTGAAAAATCAGTGGCTTTCCTATATACCAAGGATACACAAAGACCTGAGAGAAACAATATCATTTACCATTGCTTATAAAAACAAATGAATACCTTGGAATAAACATAACCAAGGATGTGAAAGATCTATACAATGAAAATTTTAACACTCTAAAAAAAGAGATTACAGAAGACACCAGAAAATGGAAAGATCTTCCATGATCCTGAGTGGCAGAATTAACACTGTTAAAATGACCATTCTACCAAAAGCATTATGCAGATCAGTGTAATACCAATCAAAATCCAACCCAATTCTTTACAGAAACTGTTAAAACAATCTCAAATTTCATACAGAAACATAAAGGATGCAGAATAGAAAAAAAAATCCTAAAAACTAAAACGTGTTAAACACTGTTAAAATGACCATTCTACCAAAAGCATTATGCAGATCAGTGTAATACCAATCAAAATCCAACCCAATTCTTTACAGAAACTGGTAAAACAATCTCAAATTTCATACAGAAACATAAAGGATGCAGAATAGAAAAAAACAATCCTAAAAACTAAAACCTCCACTGGAGATATCACCATACCTGACCTTAAAGTATTTTATGCTTTTATTTTATTATCTCTTTTCATTTTCCTCACTCTATGCTCTTCTGAATAAGGACTGCTCATTCTTATTCCATTATTTAAGACATTTTTTGACATATTACTAGCATAGAATGTTCCTTTGGGTTACTTTCCACCATCTTTGGGTTTTTTCCTTAAGTCCCTCTGTCCCTCCTGCCTCCCATGTCCCTCCTGTCTCCCATCCTCTTATTCCTTGCTGTATATTTTTCCCAATTATTTTCTCCCTCGCCCTTGTCTGAGACGCTAAATTTCCACTTTAAAACGTTTCACTCTAACCATCCCTTCCCACCTTCCCACTCTTAGGTCTTTTTTGAGTTTTCTGGCTCTTACAGTGCTTCCAGTTCAAGTACATTGACAAGGATATCAATTCGGTCTTCCACATATTAGAGAGAATATGTGGTGCTTAACTTTCTGTGTCTGAAATACCTCACTCAATATTAAAGTTTCCAGTTCCATCCATTTGCTAGAAAATTCCATCATCTCATCCTGATGGCTGAGTAATATCCTATTGTGTATATGTACCACATTTTCATTATGTTGGTCAGAGAGATTTTAAAGGCCCTCAGACATTATAAGCTTTTGCCACTGCTGTTGATTGCTCTCCAAGAACTGTTGGTAAGACCCTATTACTGAAGATGCAATACAAGTGGATCACAGAACATGGACAAAATATATCAACTAGAACTGGTCTAAGGACTTTCTCCCTGCTAGATAGCTTACATAGTACCAAGGAATACTGTAGATGCTGCTGGGGGAGATAAATAATCATAAGGCCCCATCAACAGAAGAGATCTATAAGTTGCAATATAAATCACCATGGCAAGAGGTGACCACCAGTGTAATAGTGGCATGAGTACCAAGGAGACATCCAACATCTTTCTGATTGGACTCAAGACCCATTTGTCAGAATGGTACCCATCCCTGTTACTGTAAACTAGAACGAGAGCCTAAAAAAGGGGGAAGGAAACACATTAATACGGAAGACAGCCAATTAATAGGGAAGACAGCCAATAAACCTATAAGTAGGAAGACAATACATCAAAATGCTCTGTAGGTAGCTGTTATTATACCCTTTGGTATATTATACCCTTTAGACCTTGGGTCTAAAGCCAGATGAATGAAGGGAAATGCACATACTAGTGGGGTGGTCTAAGAGATGTAACTTGTTACCCTATAGAGGCCTGAGCCCACACAGGAGTAAAGAAGCCAGAATGAACCCTAAAGTCCATAAATGCATACAAGAGTGGGAGGGAACAGTGAAGGGGGAGGGAACGGGAGGGAGGGAGAAGGAGGGAAGCTGGGATGAATACTCAATGTGCTTGCAAAAGTTAAAAAAATTAATTTAAAAAAGTTCTAACTCCCTAGTCATTAGGGAAATGCAAATTAAAACCACCCTATGATATCTCAGCCCAGTCAAAATGGCAATGATCCAAAACATAAACAACAGTAAATGCTGGCGTAAATGTAAGAAGGGGGCCCTCATACATTGCTGGTGGGATTTGTAAACTCAAACAACCCCTTTAGAGGTCAATTTGGAAGTACCAAAAAAGTTAATTGAAATTCCATACAAACCAGTCATACCTGAGAATATTCCCAAACACACTGCATCCTGCATCAGAGACATGTGTACAACTATGTTCATAGCACCCTCTTCACAACTGCAAAGAAATGAAAAAAAAAAACTAGATGTTCAACAGTAGACAAATGTTTAATGGAAATGTGGGACGTGTATACAATGGAATACTATTCAGCAGTCAGAATGATGACTTCTAAAGCCTTATCTGTGAGGTTCTTATTCTTAGTTCAGCAATCCTAGGATCCACAGAAGCAGACAGGCAGGAGGACAGGATTGATGAAGAGATGGGAGGGAAAGACGACAGAAAGAAGCAGAGATAAATATTCAATATACTTGTAAAAGCAGAAAAAAAAAATTTAAAGTGTGGATAAACTAGAGGGAACCCTGGGGTCCAGAGAAGCAGACAGGCAGGAGGGTGGGAGGGAGTGGGATGGATTGGGGAGGGGAGGAGAGGGGAAGCAGACAGGCAGGAGGGTGGGAGGGAGTGAGATGGATTGGGGAGGGGAGGGGACAGGATGGGAGGGGAAGGGGAGAAGAAGGGGAGGGGAAGAGAAGGGGAGGGGAGGGGAAGGGGATAGGAAAGGAAGGAAGGAAGGGGAAGGAGAGGACAACGGAGGGGAGGAGAGGGAGAGGGGAGGGAGAGGGGAGGGAAGGGGATAAGTACTCAATATGCTTCTAACATAGTAAAATAAAATAACAACAAAAGGAAAAAATCTGGATTTGTGGGATAAGAAAAGAAATGACTGAATTTAATATCCTGGAAGATAAACCTAGATATGCCTTCAATGTATATGAGAAATATGCTTGTAGTATTTTATTTGTATTTTAAATATTTCTATGTAATTTTGACAAGAAATTTTATACTGGCAAATACATATTTCTTTTACTACTTTTTCCCTATATTTTCAGGTTTGATAAATATATTTTGCAACAACCAAAAAGAAAGATGAACTAATGAAACTTGCCAGTAAATGGATGGAACTGGACGAAATCATGCTGTATGTTCTCCTTTATCAGTGGATCCTAGTGTTAGACTGCCAGTTTGATAGAATCAAACAGAAACCCTTACAATACCCACAAACATGAAGAACACAAGCCCAGAGTATGTGTGTAAGAAAATCCCAAAAGAACATGGGTAAACTGTTTAAAAAGGCTTCTATATAATAAAAGCAGAAGGAAGAAAGTAGGACACAGTAGAGAGTGGGATTAACCTCTAGATAACCAACCACTTGCATACTAATCACCAATCCACTCCCTTCCATGACAGGAAACATATGCCCACCCTTGTAAACCAGTCGGTCAAAAAATAGTGGACAGGAAGTAAACCGACAGTGGACAGAATCAGTGTCTCAATACTAACCACAAACACCCAAGAGTAAACTTCCATCTAAACACCTCTCTTTGGATAGGATAAGATCTCAACACTCAAACAAACAGGACACAGACTAGCAGAGTGGAAGGGCAGTGAAATAGACAACAGCCAAACAGAATGTAGAGTACAAATGATCCTGCAATGCTCTTCCAGAACCAGGCCAACCAAACTTCTCCCCATCCCAAAGCTCAAGGAGCCCCCCACCCCGGAGCCGAGCCGCCCGGCCAGCAGCACCCCCACGCGCGGCCGCCGGCTTTGCCCCCAGCCCCCGCTCCTTGCCAAACCCGACCAGCGCCCAGGTGAGAGAGAGCCCCTCCCAGCCCAGTCCCCCACCCCGGAGCCGAGCTGCCCGGCCAGCAGCACCCGGGCGTAGCCGCCGGCTTAGCCTCCAGGGCCCCACCCCGGACACCAGCCCCTCGTGCCCTCCTGCACCCGCGCCGCCCCCCCCAGGTCGCAGGTGAAGAATTCTGCCATCAACATCAGACCCTCTGCCTCTCTGGCCCACCGGGGACCTACGCACGTGGTCCACGGAAGACACACTGCTACTCAGAATTCAATAGAGTCCAAAGGAAATTCAAGCAAAACTCTAAGGAACAAAGAGAACACAGGCCATACATCTGGACTTCACTACAACCATTGTATCACATGCGCAAGACTCTTCACATCCAGCCCAAAGATAAGTAAACTTTTTTTTTCTTTTCTCTCACCTTACTGATCCTTTCTAGTATCAATGCTGTAGGTCAGCTTCCTCATACAGCCACCCCAAAAACATACAACTCCAGGGAGTACACCACCCACCCTCACATTTCACCAAGACACTAGATCGTAAAAGTGCACTACCATACTTATATTCATCCCCTGGTTATGTAACTGACGTACTAACATCCTAGTAGTCTCATCTAGGATATAACAATACCAATACACAAACATACCCAATCCAAGGCAAGCACTAGTAACAACTGGCAGGTGTAACAATACCAACTACATCGGTTCAGTGAAAAACACACAGAAACTGAAAGGTCCTAAAAAACAAAACAACAATGTACAAGTCAAAGTGCAGATCCACGAGAAACAAAACCCAAGAAGACCAATCTCCCACCAAAAGAATCAATCCCATAACGATGGATTGCGACCAGAACAAATCCATAGAAAATAGCCATGAAAGCCAGACCCAACATAACGACTTTCAGAGTATGATCATTACCATGATTAATAATATGAAAGAGGAAATCCGAGAAGAGTTAAATAACCGTGTCAACCACTTTGAACAGGAACACAACAGGAACCTGGAGGAGTTGAGAAAAACAGTTCAAGAAACAAAAATAGGTATAGAGCAGGTAAAACAGTCTCAGGCAGAGTTTAAAATTGAACTAAGAGATAAGTTATCTTCAACCCAAAACTCGACAGAGAGTCTTATCAGCAGAACAAATGAGACAGAAAATAGAATTTCAGGTTTGACAACACAAAAGAGATGGATGAATTTCTAAGTAAACACAACTTACCTAAATTGAATCAGGAAGTTGTGAATTATTTAAATAGTCCTATAACATATAAGGAAATTGAGGAAGTAATCTCGAATCTTCCCACCAAAAAATGTCCTGGACCAGATGGATTCAGCACAGAGTTCTACCAGACATTTAAGGAGTTAATAACACCAATACTCCTTAAACTGTTCCATCAAATAGCAAAGGAAGGAACACTACCAAATTCCTTCTATGAAGCTAATATCGTTTTAATCCCAAAACCTAATAAAGATTCACTTAAAAAAGAAAACCATAGGCCGATCTCCCTGATGAACACAGACGCAAAGATTCTCAACAAAGTCTTAGCAAATCGGATTCAAAAACATATCAAAAAGATCATTCACGGGGACCAAGTAGGCTTCATCCCTGGCACACAAGGTTGGTTCAACATACGCAAATCAATAAATGTAATTCATCATGTAAACCAGTCCAAAGTCCAACACCACATGATACTCTCGATAGATGCAGAAAAAGCTTTTGACAAGATCCAACAGCCTTTTATGATCAAAACGCTAGAGACAGTAGGAATGGAAGGAACCTTTATCAATATAATAAAAGCTATATACAACAAGCCCACAGCAAGGATTATGCTCAATGGGGAACAATTGGAAGCATTCCCACTTCGATCAGGAACTAGACAAGGCTGTCCACTCTCACCACTTCTATTCAATATTGTACTTGAAGTCTTAGCTGAAGCCATAAGACAAGAAAGGGACATAAGAGGGATTCAAATCGGCAAGGAAGAAATCAAGCTATCCCTATTTGCAGATGACATGATCTTATACCTGAGGGATCCCAAAAACTCCACCAGGAAGCTCCTGGAACTAATTGAGAAGTTCAGCAGGGTGGCAGGATACAAAATAAATGTGCAAAAATCAGAGGCCTTCCTATATGCCCAGAGTGAAAGAAGTGAAAAAGCCTTGAGAGAAACCATACCATTTACTATAACCCCTAAAAAAATGAAATACCTTGGTATAAACCTAACTAAGGAGGTAAAAGACCTTTACAATGAAAACTTTAAAACCCTAAAGAAAGAAATTGCAGAAGACACCAGAAGGTGGAAAGACCTCCCTTGTCCCTGGATTGGCAGAATCAACATTGTAAAAATGACCATCCTACCAAAGGCAATATACAGATTCAATGCTATACCAATCAAAATCCCAAAGCAATTCTTCAAAGAAGTTGACCAACTAATCTCAAAGTTCATATGGAGGCACAAAAGACCCAGGATAGCAAAAACAATCCTGAGTAACAAAAACACAGCTGGAGGTATTACCATACCAAACCTAAGTCTATACTACAAATCCATAGTTATAAAGACAGCCTGGTACTGGCTCCAAAATAGACACACAGATCAATGGATAAGGATTGAAGACCCAGATATAAGCCCACAAAGTTACAGCCATTTGGTCTTTGACAAAGGGGCCCAAAGAATCCAATGGAAAAAGAACAGCATCTTCAACAAATGGTGCTGGCAAAACTGGATCTCCACATGCAGAAGATTAAAGCTGGACCCTGTACTTGTCACCATGTACAAGACTTAATTCCAAATGGATCAAGGACCTTGATATCAGGCCAGAGACTTTAAAAACCATAGTTGAAAGGATAGGGAACTCCCTCGAGCTGATTGGGCTAGGCCAACACTTCTTAAACAGACATCCAATGGCACAATCACTGCTACCAACTCTCAACAGTTGGGATCTTGTGAAATTAAAGAGCTTCTGTTCAGATAAAGAGATTGTCACACAAGCTCAAAGGCAACCCACAGAATGGGAGAAAATCTTCACTAACCACATATCTGACAGAGCTCTACTGTCCAGAGTGCACAAAGAACTTAGAAAATTAAACTCCAAGGAAAACACTGGCCCAATTAAAAAATGGGCCCTGGAACTTCAACGAAACTTTACCAGAGATGAAATTAAAATGTCTAACAATTATCTTAAAAAATGCTCCACTTCCTTCGCCATCAGGGAAATGCAAATCAAAACTTCCCTGAGATATCATCTCACCCCGGTCAGGATGGCAAAGATCCACAATACAAACAACGACAAATGCTGGAGAGGATGTGGAGAGAGGGGAACTCTCCTACATTGTTGGTGGGAATGCAGGCTCATACAGCCACTCTAGCGAGCCGTCTGGAGATTCTTAAAGAAATTAAAGATTGAAATGCCGTATGACCCTGCTATCCCACTTTTGGGAATAACCCCCCATGCAGCAGAGGTTCGCCTCGATAGCACAAGCTCGACCATGTTCATAGCAGCACTGTTTACAATAGCAAAGTCATGGAATCAACCTAAATGTCCAACAGTTGACGAGTGGATAAGGAAACATGTGGTACATCTATACAATGGAGTACTACTCAGCCATCAAAAATGATGAATTACTGGAATTTGCTGGGAAATGGATGTCATTAGAAAGAATTATATTAAGTGAAGTATCCCAAACCCAGAAAATTAAGCGCCGTATGTACTCCCTAATAGGTGGCTCCTAGTACCAAACTCACCCAGCCCACATTGAGACACTTAAAAGTAAACCTATGTAACACAGTAATTGCAAGGATTATGAACAAGAGAGATGGGTTAGGAGGGCCACACCAGAAACAAGGAGAGAGGAGACCATGTTACAGCAGAGAAAATAGGCCTCCATCAAGGTCTGCAAGTAAGTAATGAGAAACCTGGTTAAGTTCACAGACTGTTCTTTCCTGATCTCACCAGAAGGGGAGGGCATATAGTCTAGCAGATAAAAAGTAATCATTTTGCAAATGGGTGATGGACCCCTCCCTCAGTGAGGTTTCCTACTCTTATTACATCTACCCTTGAATGTGCTATTACAACAAGACTCCAGTTTAACAGCTTTTTGTCTCTGGCCAGGGGGTGACATACAGTGCCCAGCAGAATGGAGTGAAGGGAATTGCAGGAGCAGCAAAACTGCAAAAGAAAATCAACAAACCACAATCCAGAACTTCAGAGACTCTATATCAATCACACAGAACTAGGCCAGCCTAATCTCTCCCCATCCTGGAGCTCAGGGACATTTGCGGAAGAGGGGGCGTAAGATTGTAAGAGCAAAAGGATGGGAGGAGCAACGATTTGCAAGATTCTCAACAATAGTTGGGGCCAAAGCAATCATAATGGGACTTTGCATGCCCTGCGCAATGTCCAGCGCACTGTTGCCCTCATAAAGTCTAGCATCTGTTAAGGGCACCGAGACCCCTGGAGGCAAGGGATTGACAGCCATAGTAGTGATCTTATGCTTAAGGGGAACAAGAGAAAGGGCTTATGGAAATGCCACTGGGTCCTTATATGTCATCGGAGAGGAGGACCCAGTGGAGAGTTAGGCGTACACAATAAAGGACTCTCTGGGAATTGGGGGGGAGGCACTGGGGGAAGGGGAGGGGGAGGAAGGGGGAGGGAGGGAACTGGTAAAAAATTTTAAAATGTATAATTAAATTTTTAATAAAAAAAAAAGAAAATAGAATTTCAGATCTTGAAGACAAAGTAGGAGAGTTAACCAGCTCAATGGAAGAGATTGTTAAAGCCAAAAAGATACTGGAGAGGAGCATTCAAGAAATATGGGACACCCTGAAGAAGCCTAACATGCGCATTCATGGAATACCAGAACAAGAATCCCAAAATACCACACCTGAGGAAATATTTCAATTCATCATAAATGAAAACTTCCCACAACTAAGAATTGAGAGGCCTATCCAAATACAAGAGGCATTTCGCACTCCAAACAGATATGACCAAAATAGAAAATCACCACGGCAAATAATAGCCAAAGCTCAAGGAAACTTGAAAAGGATTGTAAGAGCCTAAAGAGAGGATGATCCACTGCTCTACAAGACATACCACTCAAAACAGGGCTGCTGCAACCAGGAACTCACTGCAATGAGACCCGTTCTTACCAGACCTGCACACAGTGACTGACCTACCAACTTGCCCCCACAGACTGAAAGTATCTGAGGAGAGAAGTTAGATGCAGTGGGAACCTCAGGAGCTAGGGCTGGATGGGTGAAGGGGAGTGCCCTATCAATGGGCCTGCCCAAGAGGGGGCTGCTTGGTCTGATACTGAGGTCTGAAACTAGAGTATAGGATCCAGAAGGAATCCTGGGACCCATAGAAGCAGACAGAAAGGAGGATGGGAAGGAGTGGGATAGACTAATAAAAGGAGGGGAGGGAAGGAAGGAGAGAGGAAGGGAGAGAGAAAAGGAAGATGATAGATAGATAGATAGATAGATAGATAGATAGATAGATAGATAGATAGAATGATAGATGACAGACAGATAGATACAGATGTAGAAATAGATATAGATATAGATAAAAAGAATACTGTGAGAGGTATCACTATACCTGATTTCAGTATACTACAAAACTGTAGTAACAAAACAGCATGTAACTGACACAAAGTTCAATGAAAATGGAATGGAATGGAATGGAATGGAATGGAATGGAATGGAATGGAATGGAATGGAATGGAATGGAATGGAGGACGCAGAAGATCCTGATATAAGTTCTCGCAGCTACAATGACCTGATTTTTAACAAACATGCTAAAAAATGGAGAAAAGAAAGCATTGTTAACAAATGGTTCAAGAAAACTGAATATCATCATGTAGAAGAATAAAACTTACTCTTTCTTACCCTGCTCCAAACTCAGCCCAAGTAGATCAAGGAACTCAACATGAGGCTGAATACTTTGAACCTGTCAGAGAAAAATGTAGAAAGGACACTTCAATAGATAGACACAGTTGAGAACTTCTGAATAGGACTCCAGGAGCACAGGAAATAAAACCAACAATTGGCAAACAGAGTCTCACAAAGCTGTACAGCAAAAAAAAAAAAAAAAAAAACTATCAATTAAGGGAAGAGGCAGCACACATAATAGGAGAAAATCTTTGCCAGATATGCCTCCATCAGAGGATTAATATCTAGAATACACAAACGGCTCATTTTTTAAAATGGCCTATGCTTCTAAATGAAGAATTCTCACAAGAAGAAATATTATTAGCTAATAAACATATTTTTAAATGTCCACCAGAAAATACAAACTAAAACAACTTTGTGATTCTACCTAACTCCTGTCAGAATCAAATAACTATTGAGAAGATGGCTCAGGGGTTAAAGCTTTTGTCTAGCAAACAAAAGGACCTGAGTTTAGATCCTAGGATCTCATGTGAAAATGTCAGGTGGATGTGGCAGCAGCCTGCACTTCTCGTCTTGGAAGATGCAGCTTAGGAAACCCCACAGCAAAGCAATAAGGAGGTGGAGAAATCCAGGATGATTCCTAACATCACTCTTGGGGCTCACAAGCACACACATTCAAGTGCCCTCTGTTACATGCACACACACACACACACACACACACACACACACACACACACAAATAAAAAGAAATCAAATGATAATGAATGCTGGCAAAGATGCGGAGAAAGATCTTTCATTTACTATTGGTAAGAGTACAAGCTAGTACAGAAATCAGTATGAAGGCACCTCAAAAAATATAGACATACAACTGCCATATGACACAGCTAGATTGCTCCTGAGCATATACCAAAAGGACTATGGAGATGCCTTCTCAGCCATGCTCATTGCTAGAGAAAAAACACTGGTCCTTTTCTTGTTTCTTTGTGTCCACCAGTACTCAAAGTTAAATACAAATTTAAAGAATTGATGCTAGTGTCTACATATGAGAGAGAACATAAGGTTTTGATCATTCTGGGTCTGGATTACCTCACTCAGTATATTCTTCCAGTTCCATCTATTTAACTGAAATTTTCATATTTTAATTTTCACAGCTAAATAAGATTTCATTGTGCATATGTACCATGTTTTCAATATCCATTCATTCACTGATAGGCAGCCAGGCTGATTCCAATTCTTAAAAACTAGAAAAGGGCCAATTTGTAAGAGATGATGTAAGGAAGGGGGTAGAAGAACACAGATGACATGAAAACAAAGAGAGAGAATATTGGAGAGAGGAGTTTAAACAGGGATGGGTTTGAGGGAAGAGGAAAAAGAAGTGATAGAGCAGCATTAACCAAAATAAAGAATGTATGAAAAAGCTACATGGAAACCAACTACTTTGTAAGGCAATTTTAAAAATACGAGGGGGATATCCTGCATGGCTGAATAATGCTACTTAAAGTCATGGATTACTAAACAAAAAAAAATCTTAGTGTTGAATGTAAATTACATCCTTATGAGTTGTTGGTTAGGAAGACCCCAAAGATCCCCAAAAAACAATACAGGCTCCTGCCATTCCTTTTGAGTGTCCACAGAGTACGACTCTATTACTGAAGACACCATATACCTTGAGCTGGAAGATTCCTCCCTGCTTTTACAATTCTGGAAGATACTATGAATACCACTGGGAGGAAAGGCATCAATGATCTTACCCAGCTGTGAACCCTAGAACTACAAGCAAGATGTGCACACTAGTACAATAATGGCACAACAGCTATGGGGTAAACACCTACTCTCTGCTTGGATTTTAGGCTCATCCGACTAGAAGAAATCCATGCCTGATACTATCAACCCAAATCAAAATCTCATACCTGAAGAAGTCTTGAACTTTAGGAGAAAACTTTCTACTGTTGTTTAGGTAACTTGACATGATGCCAAGGTGCCTTCTAAATATTTATGTTTATTGGGCTGGAGAGGTGGCTCAGGGGTTAAGCCTCTGCCTTGCAGGCAGAAAGTCCTGAGTTCGGATCCTAGACCCCACATACAGATGCTGGGCGGAAATGGGGGTGGCCTGCGCTTCTGGTCCTGATAGGGCGGAGCCTGTGATTCCCCGGGCAGAGTAAACAAGGAGGAGGTGCAGGCGGTCCATAGTGGTTCCCGAATTTGCAGTGGTTCTACACATACACACACGCACGCACGCACACACGCACACATACGCACAATTGAATAAAAAAAAATTTATGTTTATACTCAGACAAATGCTATTCCCACCCTTGATCAGAGAAGTTTTCTCTTACCAGTGAATGGCACTGAATACAGAAACCCATGACTGCACAAGGTGTTGAGAGTAAGTGACAATGAATACTCAGCCCTAAACAAGCCTTATGCTAAGGCTCAGAAGAGGGAACAGAAAAAGAGCCAGGAGAGAAGAAGGGATGTTAAAGTCTGCCTTCTTGGAATGACCAGTCAATGCAGTCATGATCTCAAGGTGCCGGGCCTGATCCACTGGGCAGTTCACCAGTCAACCGAGGGTAATGCAGAAGATCATGGGGCCCTACTCTTTCTAGCTGAACTACTGGTTTCTGGTAGCTTCTCTCCTCAGCGTGTAATCACAAATAAAACCACCAGATTCTGACGGATAGCTCCAAAAAAACCCTGGTTATATAAATGACTCTGGCTGAATTCAGTGGGTCTCAAAACAAAACAAAAAGACATAACTTTAAGAAATGGATTAATAGAAGGGAGATTTGAGAGGGCAGGGGTTATAGTTATCAGAATACACTATTACATGTATGAAAGTCAACAAACTTAATAAGGTATTTTTTTTTAAAAAATCAGGCATAGTGGGGCTGGAGAGGTGGCTCAGGGGTTAAGCCTCCGCCTTGCAGGCGGAAGGTCCCGAGTTCGGATCCCAGATCCCATGTATAGACGCCAGACGGAAGCGGGGGCGGCCTGCGCTTCTGGTTCTGATAGGGCGGAGCTTGTGAATCCCGGGGCAGAAGGAGGTGGAGGCGTCCATGGTGGTTCGCGAATTCGTCCGTGGTTCTACACACACATACACACACACACAGACACGCGCGCGCACATACACACAGTTGAATAAATAATAATAATAAAAAAAAAAAATCAGGCATAGTAAGGAGAGAGAGAATGGGGGTTACCTATTGCGCTTGTATGACTGCGAAAAAAATAAAATATGGAAGAAAAAAAAGAAAAAAATCAGGCATAGTGATCTACATCTGTTATCATAGTACTTGGGTGGCTGGGGTAGTGTTCAAGATAGGCCAGTTTGGACTACATCAAAACCTGTCTCAAAAAATAATTTTTTGAAACTAATAAAAAAGTATAGATAAAGCTTCCCCTCATCTAAAAGACTTCAAAACTATGATCTAGAATTTCATATTTTTTCAAATCCAGGATATTCAACTGGTAAAGTCTATGCAAATATTCTAAATATAATACAAAGACCTCAAAATCTGAAATTCTGGTCCCAAATAGGTCAGAAAAGGATATTAAACCTAGTTAGGATAGTGATGGAATATTCTAAGGCATTATTGACAACCATTTTTTAAACTAATGAGTCAAAAAAAATAATTGGGAACAGAGTTTTCTTTTAGACATCTAGAAAACTGCAGTAGGACTCACAGAAAACACAAGAAACAAACTAGACCATTTAAAAAGTTTTGAAGATACACCTTAAGTTCTGTAGCGTCTTGTGCTCTCCTAGAAACAAACCAGCCTGCACTGCTTGGAAAGCCCATCGAGTGTTTACTGGGAGCCTTTCCTGGGCATTTCCAGGTTAAGTGAGAAATTCTGCCTCAAGAAATCAATTAAGGACATTTGATATTGATCTCTAGCCTCCATACACATGTATAGGTAACACACATATTTTGACAAAAGAGGACACACACACACACACACACACACACACCAAAAGAGAAGAAAATACGTGAATAACTAAAAGTAATGTGAATAGAAAAATAAAAAATTAAAGGGTATTGTGATAGAGCACAATTTCATTACTATCTTATCTCATTATCATCTTTTAAAATCTCATATAAAAATAATACCCTGCAGAGCATAACAAAGTGGAAATATGCAGTAGGCCTTGAGCAAAGGCGACAGACTGGTGCGTCCAGCCTCTCCAGAATTATCACTGTGAAAGTCTGGGAACTACTGATATCATAATAGTACAAAGCAGAAAAAGGACACATGAAACCTTGACTCAAAAAAATTGGAATAGTTAGCTTAATGACAGAAATTAGACTGATTTTTTTCTTCAATGTACTAAGGGAGAATTAAACGCTTCTGTCTGTTCCTTGTCTGAGTAGCAGCCAGGAAGGACTGTTGGCTGGGGAAAAAGAATTCATGTACTCTATCTAATGTATAGTGTCAAGATATGAGGACATTTTTTCTCAATGCTTATGAAAATTATTATATTTGACAATCAATTCACAATTTTCTTAAAACTATACATGATTAATGCTCCCAGATATGGCAAATAAAAACCAAGACATTCAGTTAAATTTTAGTTTCAGATAAACACAAATAAACTTCTTGTATATATCCCATGCGATATTTGGTAACAGCAATTTGCCACCTTAACTATAACTGGTGCCAGGTAAAAAGACCAAAAAACATACTTTCTGTTTGACTTTTTTTTCTCTCTCGGTTTCTGAGGAAGGTATTCATTATGGCCATTCTCCTTGGTCTAGCCCAGAGGTATTTAAACACACAAGTGCACATGCACCACATACACACACACACACACACACACACACACACACACACACACACACAAGCTCTTTGGAGAACAAATGCTGTTGAAGAAATCTAATATAGAGGGCAGATTGTTTTTTTTCCAAAAGAAGACAAAGGCAATCAGGTTGAATGGAGAAAACAAGGGCATATTGAAAGCAGATGGATATTTTAGGTTCTGCCCATTGCTTTCAATGGGGTTCCCAGCGCAAATGAATTCTATAAAACATAAAATATCAATGAATTGGCCAGTCCTGCCAGGTCACCTGAAGCTGACTGCCCATATCATGTCTTTGCAGTTCTGACCTTCTTTTCATTGCAGACCCTGTCATCTCACTCCCATTAAAGAAACACTCCATTAAAGAGATCTATTGTACTGCTCTGGATAATCTCTTCAGGTAGTCTGACAGCTGATCTTAGTTAATGCCAGGTGTGGTCAAGGTAACACCCAGGATTAATTATTCACACATCATTTTTTATGATCCACTGAGTCAGGGCTGCCTGCATGGTAGTAGGTGTGGAATTACTTACTATAATGTGGGCAACTTGCACACTATTATACTATTGAATGCCAAGGGCTCCTCAGCAGATGTCACATAAGTCCCTCTCACATCCGTGCGAGAATATTGATGACCAAATTCTGTACAGATAAGCACACCTGCTTATATCCATATCCATAGGATATGTTCCAGAGGATGATGTTCACAGCATCCCATCTTCCAACTCTTACATTCTTTCTAGGCTCTTTTATGTGATGTTCCACGATCTCGGAGAGAAGCGACACAGATATTCCATTTAGGGCTGTACACTCAATAGTCACTTATTCTCAGCACACTGACTAGTTATCAGTCCTGAATTAACCACTGCCCATTGCAAAAAGAAGCTTCTCTGACCAAGGTTGAGACCACCAATCTATGGATATAAATGTAAGTATTTAGGATTTAGTTTGACAACATGGCCACATAGGGAAAAAAAACTGCAGTAGGCTCCCCTTAGATTCCATGGCCTCCCTAGTTATGGGCTTTAGATCACATAAGCAATACCAAGCATGAATTTTCCCCTGTGGAGCAGTCCTCAAACCCAAACAAACAAACAAACAAAAAAAAACAATTGGCTATCCCCATAACAGTCATGTCATTATTGCACCAGTAGGCACATCCTACCAGGCAGCACTCAGGGACTCACCACCATTTAGTAAGGCCCTTGATGACCCCATCCCTCGGGAGCAAGCATCTAGTTCGTTCCAGCTTGATTTCTCTGTACCTAGCAGCCATGGTGAGTGTTGTTCTCGGCAATAGTGTCTCACCCTCTTGCTTCCTATCTACTTCTGGTGAGGATTCAAAAGCAATAGCAATAAACTGAATTGTTCTGGTGCCTTCCTGACCAACGACTCTATGGAGGTAGGCCACATGCTGCAATTTTCATTTAATGATCATTGGCTATGGGAGGAGCATTGTCCACCCATTCAGGGTATCTTCATTCAAGTTTCTTTTTAAAAATTATATTTGCTTGTAATGTAGTAGCTTTCCATAAAGCTACATAGTTTTGGTTAATCCTCCTACAACCTCCTTCTCTTTCCATCTTTTCACCCTATCCGCACTTCACACTGTAACCACCGCTTCTACCTGCACATCACATATGCTGTACTATCCCCATCCCATGTTAAGGCCTCTTTCCCTTTCCTCTCACATGGCCCTTTCTGGCTTCCTGGCCTTTATACATACTCCAAACTAAATAATCAAGTCTAAAATTTCAAGCTACAATCCACATATGAAAGAACGTGCAACTTTTGTCATCCCACAAATTATATTTTCCAGTTCTATTTCCTACAGATTTCTTAATTTCATTTTTCTTTACGGCTGAATAGAATTGCATTGTGTGCGTGTGCCACATTTTCATTATCTCTTCATCAGTTGATGAACATTTAAACTGATTCCACTTCCTAGTTGTTGTAACTAGGACAGCAGTGAGCATGGCTAAGCAAGGGTTTCCAAGTAGTATACAGAATCTTTTAGGAGCGTACATGCACAGGAGTAGAACATCTGTGTCACATGGACCCCGTGTGCAACACGACCAACAGGCTAGTCAAGATGAGTCCACAGCGCACCAGTGCTGTGGCTGTTATGAGCGCGACCAACCGGTTTCTGACTGGATTTGAGACACACTCCATAGGAGGGAATCCTCCTCAATACTATATACCTGGTCAAAATCTCATGGCTGGGATGTCTTAGGCCCCAGTGAAGAATTGGCTGCTGTTGCTCTGCTAAATAGACACAATGTATCCAATAAATTGTCTTTTAAATAACTATGGAAGAGAGACTGTCCACTTCTCAACTTTCCAGGAGTCCTCTGGTCTTCAGCCATCATCTACTGGCTACTGAACTGAGCAGCTCTGAGCCTCCAGGATGTTTGCAGTGGCTTAGCCTGTCTCCAGCTTCAGCCACCAGCCATGTCGCCCATGAAAGACTGTTTCTCTCCTCTGGAACCTGTAAACTGAATAATCTCCCTTTCTCCCTCAAAAAAATTATAAATAAATAACTATATTTGTGCCCAAAGATTATTTCTACTGCCAGCTTTGGTTAAAGATTCTTTTTTCCGTGAACATTGGAAACTGCAAAGATTCATAACTGGTCAGTATTGACTATTGAATGCTCAGTCATAAACTGGATATCTAAACTACACCCTGCAAGGTCCAGGAAACATAGCATAGGAAGGGAGGGAGGGAGGAAGAGAGGGAGGGAGGGAGGGAAGGAGGGAGGGGGAAGAGAGGGAGGGAAGGAGGGCGGGAAGGAGGGAGGGGGAGGGAGGGAAGGAAGAGAGGGAGGGAGGGAGGAGGGAAAGAGGGAAGGAGGGAGGGGGAACAGAGGGAGGGAAGGAAAGAGGGAGGGACGAGAGGGAGGGAAGAGGGAGGGGGAAGAGGGAGGGAGGGAAGGAGGGAGGGAAGGAAAGAAGGGGAGGGAGGGAAGGAAGAGAGGGAGGGAGCGAAGGAGGGAAGGATGGAAGGAAGGAGAGAGGGAAGAGGGAGGGAGGGAAGGAGGGAGGGGGAAGAGAGGGAGGGAGGAAGGGAAGGAGAGAGGGGAAGGAGGGAAGGGAGGGAAGGAAGGAGGGAGGGAGAGATGGAGGGAGGGAAAGAGGGAGGGAGGGAGGGAAGGAGGGAAGGAGGGAGGGAAGAGAGGGAAGGAAGGAGGGGAAGGAGGGAGGGAAGAGAAGGAGGGAAAGAGGAAGGGAGGGAGGGAAGAGAAGGATGGAAAGAGGAAGGGAGAGAGGGAAGAAAGGAGGGAGGGAAAGGAGGGAGGGAAAGGAGGGAAGGAAGGAAGGAGCAAAGGAGGGAAGGAGGGAAGGAAGGAAGGAGCGAAGGAGGGAAGGAGGGAAGGAAGGAAGGAGTGAAGGAGGGAAGGATGGAAGGAAGGAGGGAGGGAAGAAAGGAAGGAAGGAAGGAAGGAAGGAAGGAAGGAAGGAAGGAAGGAAGGAAGGAAGGAAGGAAGGAAGGAAGGAAGGAAGGAAGGAAGGAAGACAATGGTGTGGAACTCTGACATCGACACTGTGCTCTTGAACTCACGGCATCTGTGACATCTGCGCGAGACTGTCCTGTCATGTTCCAGGAGCTCATGAGGTCCCACCCCTCCTTGAGGATTTATATGCAGTTAGTGCCTCTCCATGCTCCTGCAAGTATATAACCCCAAAAGGAAAAAATAAGACATGAAAGTATTACGAAGACACTGAGAAGAGAAAGCACATCGGCAGGAGTGGGAAGGAGACAAAGCAGGGTAATGAAGAGTGAATGCAATCCAAATACATTCTACGAATATATGAAAATGTCATAATGAAACTCATTGTGTAGAATTAATATAGCAAATGCAAATTTAAAAAATCACCACAAAGACATTAGAGTAGAAGGGAGGATTATTTGAGGGAGGGAATTGAAGAAAGTGAAGGGAATATGAATATAATCAAAGTACATTTCATACATGTATGAAAAGAACATAATAAAGTCCACTTTATATCATTAATATATACTAAAAATCATTTATTATTGTATGAAGCATAAAAAATTTTGAAGCCCATATTAATATTATTAACATTTAATCTTTAAAAGTGTTTAAGTTAGATGCTGTATGTACTTCATAATAAGCGGATCCTAGTTCCAAACCCAATCCAGAGTGCACAAAGAACTTAGAAAACTAAACACTAAGGAAACAAATGGCCCAATTAAAAAATGGGCCTGGGAACTGAAAAGAAACTTTTCCAGGGACGAAATTGAAATGTCTAACAAACATCTTTAAATATTCTCCACATCCTTAGCTATCAGGGAAATGCAAATCAAAACCTCCCTAGATATCATCTCACCCTGGTCAGGATGACAAAAATCCACAATACAAACACCACCAAATGCTGGAGAGGATGTGGAGAGAAAGGAACTCTCCTACATTGCTGGTGGGAATGCAGTCTTATATAACCACTCTGGCGATCGGTCTGGCAATTTTTTAAAAAGTTAAAAATTGAAATTTCATATGACCCTGCTATTCCATTCTGGGAATAATCCCTCATAAAGGAAAAATTCATTACAATGGCACTAGTACAACCATGTTCATAGCAGCACTATTTATAAAGTCATGGAATCAACCCAAATGCCCAACAGTTGACGAGTGGATAAGGAAAATGTGGTACATTTATACAACGGAATACTACTCAGCCATCAAAAAAGATGAGTTAATGAAATTTGCCAGGAAATTGATAGAATTAGAAAAAAATTATATTGAGTGAAGTATCCCAGATACAGAAAAATAAACATCACATGTATTCCCTAATAGGTGGATCCTAATACCAAACCCACTTAATGACATATTCAAAGATAAATCTCTGTAATACCTACAATAATTGCAAAGATTATAAACAGGAGGGAAGGGGAAGGAGCCCACCCCCAGAAATAAGGAGAGAAGGGGTCATGCTTTAATAGAGAAAATAGGTCACCATCAAGTATTGCAAGTAAGTAATGAGATATCTGGTGAAGCTCACTCTCACTTTCCTTCTTGGGCACTTGAGACTGAGGTGGTTTGATATTACCAATCAGGGAGGGTATAGAGTCTGACAGATGGTAACCATCTTGCAAATGGGACACTGACCCCCCCTCACTGTGGTCTCCTACTCCTGTTCCATCTACCTTTGAATCTCCTCTCACAGCAAGATCTTCATTTAAACAGCTTTTTATCTTTGGTTAGGAGGTGACCTTGAATACCAATCAGAATGGAGCCAAGGGTGGTGCAGGAACAGCAAAACTGTAATTCAGAACATCAAAGACTCTACATTAATCACCTGGAACCAGACCAGCTAAATCTCTCCCCATCCTAAAGCTCAGGGAAACTTGCGGAAGAGGGGCGACAAGATTATAAGAGCCTAAAGATGGGGAGAACTAATGATATGCAAGATACTCCACACAAGTTAGGGCCACAGTAACCATAATCGGATTTTGCACCACCTGGATCACAAGCAGTAGGATCCTTAGAGGCAAGGAATTAACAGTCATAATGTGTTCCCATACTTGAGGGGAGCCCAAGAAAGGGCTCTGGGCTATGCCCCTGAGTCCTTACACCTCACTAGAGTGCAGGACTCAGAGGGAAGTTTGGCATTCACACAAAAGGATGCTCCAGGGGATGGGAGGAGGAACGGAGAGGCACTAGAAGAAGGGGAGGGAGGGGTGAAAAGAAGGGAAAAGGGGGAGAGGGTGCAAGGGGAACTGGAGAAGTGTGGAGGGAGGGAGAGGACTGGGATGCCTATTGACCTTGTATGATTGGGAAAAAATTAATGAATTTTTAAAAAAGAGGACAAGAAATTGGGAGAGAGGCGTTTGATGGAATGGCCCACAAGAACAGAAGAGAGATATGGGTGATGTATATAATCAAAATAATGTGCATGCATCTGTAAAATTTTTTAAGAATAAATAAAAAAGTCATTGTTTTTTTAAAAAAAGTTATTTATACTTAGAAGTTGCAAAAAAAAACCCAAAGAGTCACAGAAATCCTAAGCAGAAAGAATAATACCTGATCTCAAATTATACTGCAGAGCCACAGTAACAAAAACTACATGGTACAAAAGCAGACTATAGACCAATAGAACAGAATACAGGATCCAAGAGTAATAATATTTCATAGTCACAGCTAACTAATCTTTAATAAAGGCAGCAAAAGCACACACTGGAGAAAAGATATTCTCTTCAAAAAATGATGCTGGTGTTATTATACCCATAGAACGGGCACTTACAAGTGGAAACCTTTGTGTCTAAAACTAGATGAGTGAAGGGAAACACACAAATCAGTGGAGTGGCCTGAAGAGAGGTAACTCGATGTACCACGGAAGCCTGAGCCCCCACAGGAGTAGACAAGCCAGAGTGTACCCTGAAGTCCATAAAAGCACACAGGCAGACGGGTGAGAGGAGTGAGAGGGAATAAGGAAAGGGAAGGGCTGGAAGAGAGGGGAGAGGGAGGGAAACTGGGATAGATACTCAACATGATTGTAAAAATAGAAAAAAATGAACTTATGGCTTATTCACATCAATAACCAATGATGGAGGCTTGTACAAAAAAATTATGCTGGTAAAACTGTATATTCACATACACAAAAAAGTGGTGTGTGTGTGTGTGTGTGTGTGTGTGTGTGTGTGTGTGTGTGTGTGTGTGTGTGTGTGTTGCTGCATGAAAATCTGAATAAAATAGTTAAAGACCTTACTTAAGACCTGAAACTGACATTGCTAAGGGAAAACACTTCAAGAAACAGACATGCAGGACAAAGGATATAGATAGGGAGAACATTTTGAAGTCGGAAAAGGACTCCAAAAGCTCAGTAATTGCTAGAATTTACAAACAGGATTGCAAAAAGTAAAAAACTTGCACAGGCCAAGGACAATAAGCCCAGAGAATGCAAGTGAATCTTTGTCAACTCTATATCTGGCAAGGTATTAAAGATCTAAAATCTACAAAGAACTCAAAAAATTAAATACTGAAAAGATTGTGCAATCAATGAATGAGTTGTATATTGAATGGACAGTTCTCAAAGAGAGTAGTACAAATGGACAAAAGAATATTCTTTTAAATGTCCAACATTAGCTATCAGGGAACTGCAAATTAAAACTTCTTTGAGATTCTCTCTCACGACAGTCAGAATGGCTGTCAACAATAAAAATAAACAATAATAAGTGCTGGCAATGATGTGAGGAAAGGAAAACTCTACACCTTACTGATGTCATATTTTCTCTCACATACAAAATCTAGATTTAAATATACACATATGTGGACACATACATACATAGGCACAGAACATGAGAGCAGAAAAGGGACCAGAAGGATGTTATCTCAAAGCCCAAGTGGAGCAGCAGCAACAAGGGAGAGAATGTAATAAGATGAAAGCAGAGACCATTTGAAAGAAGAAAGGGGACCAGCAGAAGAAAAAAAAAAAAAACAAGGGATTTGGGAGCAGTGTGAGGAGCACAAAGAACCAAGTGCAAAGATATGTATGAAAATGTCACAGTGAAACCCAATTCTTTGGATGTAAACCAAAAAGTTAATTTTTAAAAATTAAAATTACTCCTTGGGAATTAGGGACATTCCTCAGTGAGAGAGTGCATGTTTATAAAATGTGAATAACCCTGGATTCAATCCCCAGCAGAAAACAAATAAATGAATAAATAAATAAGTCTATGGAAACTAATAACTGAGTTAAACAAGGTCACAGGGGTCAAAATCAATATGTAAAAATCAATTGCACTTGTATATAATAGGAACAAAAAGTCACAATTGGAAAAAGTAGCATTTGCAATGCCATCTTTAAAAAAATCAAATACTCAATGATAGTTCTGACAAAAGATCTTGTAAGACTTACACAGAACATGATAAAACATGGCTGAGACATAAATTTAAAAAAATACATGAGGTGAAGACCAATAACATTAGGATGCTATATGCTTTCCAAATTGATCTAGAGAGTCAATACAATGCTAATCAAAACACTAGGAATTAGTGAACTGGTTCCAAATGTCAAAGATAGAATAGTCAAAACAATCAATCTAAAAAAAATTAGAAGATTAGCAATACTTAATCAGACATTTATCATAGGGCTCTAATAATTAAGGCACTGTGGAAATTCTATGCAGACAGACAGACAAACAAATCAATCAATGGAGTATAACAAAGAGTCCAGGAATGCACGCATAAATGTATGGATTGCTTTTCAAACATGTGAAAGGAATCCAGGGGGAAAATATACTCTTCAGCAAACAATGACAGAACAAATCAATAGCCTTATTCAAGAAGGAGGAGGAAGAAAAGGAGGAGAAGGAGGAGGAGGAGAAGGAAGAGGAGAAGGAGGAGGAGGAGGAGGAGGAGGAGGAAGGAGGAGGAGGAGGAGGAGGAGGAAGGAGGAGGAGGAGGAAAAGGTCTATAATTCATGTCATGTTATATGAAGTAACTGAGGCTCATACACTTAAACCATTTGAAATGGTTTCATAGCTCAAGCTATGAAATTCTAGTAGAAAGGATGATTTTAAAAATCTTCACAATCTTGGATTGTACCAAAATTTTTTAGATGTGACACCAAAAACATAATCCATAAAAGATAAAAATCAATAAATTGGACTTGTTCAAAATTTAAAATATTGACATTTAGCTAATTAAAAAATCATATTACCTATAAAAACACTATATTAAGCTACCTTTAAGACATTTGGTGTTAATTCAGAACATCAGAGACTCTATATTAACCACTTGGAACTAGGCCAGCCTAATCTCTCCCCATCCTGAAGCTCAGGGAAATTTGCGAAAGAGGGGGCAGTAAGATTGTAAAAGCACAAGGATGGGAGGAGTCCTGATATGCAAGATACTGCACACAAGTTAGGGCCGAAGCATTCATAATAGGACTTTGCATGACCTGTGCAATGTCCAACACATTATTGACCTCTCAAAGTCTAGCATGGACTAAAGGCACTAAGATCCTTGGAGACAAGGGATTGACAGCCACAGTAGTGTCCCTATGCTTAAGGGGAACACAGGAAAGGGTTTTGGGAAATGCCGCTCGGTCCTTGCACCTCATCGGAGAGGAGGACCCAGAGGAGAGTTTGGCATGCACATTAAAGGATGCTCCGGGAATGGGGGAGGAGGATTGGGGGAGGGGGATTGGGGGAGGGGGAGGGGAGTGGAGGGGAGAGGGAAGCAGGGGGGTCAGGGGGAGGGGGAGGGAGGGAGGGGACTGGTGTACCTGTTAAGTTTGTATGAGCAGAAATAAAAATAAATAAAAAAATGAACAAACATAAGAGAAAAAAAACATTTGGTGTGATGAACATAGACTAGCTCAATCTAGAAGCTTCTAGCCCTCCATCTAGAAGCTTCTTTCTGTAATGGAAGGAGCTTATTACAGAAAATCACAACTGGTTAAAGTGGACAAGAGAAGTGACTATGAACTGCTCAGCCCTAAACAGGACATCTCAGCTACCCCCTACCCCAAGGCTCAGGAAACATCAAAGAATAGAGAGCAGTAAGACTATAAAAGCCTGAGGAGGGTAGGAGCGCAGCGAGATATTACCCTCTGGTCATGACAGGGCTGTTGTATTCATGAATTCGTTGCAGCTGTGCATAAGATCTGCACAGGATTTATCCTAACAATTCTTCACCATGGAAGAGAAAATAACTCAAAAAGCCCTATGCTTTCCTTAGAGACTAGTGAGAGTTAATGCTGATGGGGGAAGGGAAGAAACTCTTCTCAGAGATATATCCACTGATAGATGATTCAAGCTCCTGCAAGTATTCAGGCACATGTCATCAAAGATAACCCAGAAAAAAATTCAGTGGGCCACACATATAAAAGACATAAAAATAGAAGGGAGACTGATAGGGAAGAAGGATTGTAATGGGAAAAGGAAGGTTTGGGGTTGGGATTAAAGTGTGAAAATAATATTAAGTCACTATATTTGTACTGGTTACTCTTTCTCTGTTGCTGTGAGACACTTCTGAGGCCCAAACAACTTAAAGGGAGAAAAAAGAGATTTATTCAGCTTATGGTTCCAGAGGAGAGGTATAATTTTTCACAGCAGAAAAGTCAGGGCTGTCTGGAAGAAGCTGGAGACAATCTCAACCACGTTCTTCATAGAGGTTGAGAGCTGCAAAACTGTCACTGCTAGAGCAGACCTCTCCTTGAAGTAGGATGGGCTAATCACCCTTACGGCCCACCCTTGGTGACGTGCCTTCCTCCACCAAGGCTCCGCATCCCAAAGGTCCCATGACCTTCTCAAATACTGGTAACTGCTAGAGATTCAAACACATGAGTCTGTAGGGGAACAGACTCCTCACCCAATCTGATTGGCACACATTCAATGCCACTGATCATTGGAGAATAAAAATGAAGTGTGATTGTGCACCTATTCAAGTAACTAACATTAAAAAGTGTGAGCAAGAATGCAAAGCAATGTCGGGGCTGGAGAGGTGGTTCAGGGGTTAAGCTTCTGCCTTCCAGGAGGAAGGTCCTAAGTTCAGATCCTAGACCCCACGTATAGATGCCCGGCAGAAATGGGGGCGGCCTGCGTTTCTGGTCCTGGTAGGGCGGAGCCTGTGAATACTGGGGCAGAGTAAACAAGGAGGAGGTGGAGGTGGTCCATGGTGATTCCCGAATTCGCCCGTGGTTCTACACACACACACACACATACATACACACATGCACACACGCACAATTGAAGAAATAATAATAAAAAATTTTTTAAAAAGAATGCAAAGCAAGGAAAACATTCATGTACTTCAATTGGAATGTAAAAGAGAAAAACTGTTTGGAAAAACAGTTTAGCAGTTTCTTTTTTTTTTTTTTCTGCTCATACAAATGTAATAGGAACCCCTGTCCCCTCTTTCCCTCCACCCCTCCCTGGACCTCCCTGTTCCCTCCCCCCTTTGCCCCTTCCTTTCCTCCCTCCCTCCCTTTCTCCCAGTGCCCCCTCCCCCATCTCTGAAGCATTCTTTAATGTGTATATCAAACTTTCCTCTGGGTCCTCCTCTGATGAGGTGTAAGGACTCAGTGGCAATCCCTAGAACTCTTTCTTGTGTTCTCCTTAAGTACAGGAACACTATTGTGACTGTTAATCCCTTGCTTCTAAGGATCCTAGTGCTTTTAGTCCATGCTAGAATTTGAGGGGTCAATGATCTGTTGGTCATTGCGCAGATCATGCAGAGTCCTATTATAATTTCTTCAGCCCTAACTTGCATATCATGACTCCTCCCATCCTTGTGCTCTTACAATCTTACTGTCCCCTCTTCCGCAAATTTCCCTGAGCTTCAGGATGGGGAGAGATTAGGCAGGCCTGATTCCAGGTGGTTGATATAGAGTCTCTGATGTTCTGAATTATGGTTCGTTGATTTTTGTTTGTTTGTTTTGCTGTTCCTGCAATGCCCTTGGCTCCATTCTGATGAGTTTTGGATGTCACCCCCTGGCTAGAGATTCTTAACTACTTCAATCTATACCTACCATGTCATCCAACCATTAGATCCCTAAGTAATGACCCAACGGAACTGAAGGAACATGACTCATGCCCATATAAAGACGTACTCACAGCCACACATACAACATAATTGTAGTGGCCAAAAGTTGGGCAGAACTGTCAATGAATGAATACATAGTCACCATATCCATCGGGTAGAATATTACATCCCCCCATAAAAAAGATATACTCCATGTGATTCTTTTTGTGTAAAATTCTAGAAAACACGATCTCTAGTGACAGAAAGCAGACTAGGGGTGGATTGGAGACAGCAGCATGGAGGAAATAAAAAGAACCTTTGGGAGCATGGGAGTCAGTCACACTCTTGACGCCATGGTTTCACAGGTCTGCATGTGTCAAAACATCTCAGACAATACAATTCAAATGCATGCAGCGTGCTGTGCATCAATTATACTGTTCAGATGAAATTGAAAATGTAAAACTATTTAGGAAAGAGTGATTCGGGGTCTGCAGAGATGGCTCAGGGGTTAAGCTTCTGCCTCGCAAGCAGTAGGTCCTGAGTTTGGATCCAGAATCCCATGTAAAAATATCGGGCAGAAATGGCCGTGGCCTACACTTCCGGTCCTGGAAGGTAGAGCTTAAGAAACTCCAGAGCAAAGCAAAGGGAGGTAGCACACTGCAGGGTGATTCCCAAAGCCACACTAGGGCCTCTACAGGCACATACTGTGGCTTCTGAAACACACACACACACACACACACACACACACAAAGAGGGGAAAGAATAATTTGTCCCATCTGGTATAATCACTATGCACTTTGACAGCCAGAAATTAAATGACAACAGTTTCAATCTTCATTGAGGCTTTTGAAAAACATCAGTTGGAAAACACATATAACGTATAACAAAACACCTTACTGACCTTCACAGGTGTCCAGAGCTGTCCCAAAGCCTCCTTCCTTTGCTCTCTAAATCCCTAACTCCTCTCTTCCTCAGCTTTGTCAGAGAACTGACTGAGATCATTTACCATCTTTCCCAAGGCTCCATTACTCTATCCCTTCCCCTGGGCTTTTATCTCAGTTCCAATCTCCTACTCCTTCTAGCTAAGTGTTTTTTCCATCCATTATTCTAAACAGCTTAACTAAAACCCTAGAAGCCAAAAAGAAAAAGTCATTTTCCTAGGAAGAATAAGTAGGGAGTAAGGAGGGGCATTTGTACATTAATAATTTGAAAATCTTACAGCTGGATGTTTTACAAAGGAAACTGGTCCAAGATCCAGGTGCCCACTTCGCTTGAAGCACCACTCCTCAGCTCATATCCCTCCTCCTTCATTCTCCCTGGCGAAGTCTGGGGTTCCTCCACTCAGCCTTCCCACACTGACTCTAACTGGCACCTCTAGTCTCAAAACAGTCCCTTCCTAATTCACCCTTCACCTTCAGCAGCAGCAATAAGTAACTGTTCTTTCCCTCCTCTAAACCTTACTCTCAGGTCACTAGAACAGAAATAGACAATTTTCCCCCTTTTAAATAGTTTATTTATTTGAATGGGAGAGGAGAGGAGAGGACAGGGCAGGATGAGAGAGGAGAGGGAGACAAGGGGAGGGAAGAGGAGACAGAGAGAGAGAGAGAGAAACAGGGGCATGTGTGTGGATATCAGAAGACCATTTTGTCAGAAGTCAGTTCTCTCCTTCCACCATGTGGACCGAACAGAACTCAGGTCTCCAAATTTGCCCCTTTGACCATCCTCCCCAGCCGCAATTTCACCCTCCTCAACCGTTCCCTCTTGCAAGTGTTTCTTTTCAACTTACGGATGAAATTTGTTGTGGGCTTAAAAAAATCTTATTTGCTCAGTGTATCCATTTGTCCTCAGGTTATAACCCATCCGTCCGCCTAAAACACTGATTTCCACAGAAGACTGCCAAGTTCTGAGGGGTCTGGGGTCCTGGCCTTACTGGCCTGGTGGCAGTGACATTGGCTTCTGCTGAGCACGCCAGAATCTTTTCCTGCTCTACCCTGCTCCCCATGCCTCCCACTCTGGTCCTGCTTCATGTTCCACCATGGTCAAGCCCTTTAGAGTCTCCAGTGTCACCTTCAGAACACACCACCACTTGCCCCTCTGTGTGTCACTCTCTGCCTAAGGCAACACTCAACACACCCATCAAGGAAAGACCAGAAAACAAGTACTGAAGCCTTCGAAAGGTCTTCATTCCAACTGTTCAATTGTCACTATATGATAGATGCAGTCCCAGATGACATACAGAGGTGAATGTGGCTGTGTTCTTGTGTTTATTCCAAAAACCAGCATTGACCTTCGGATCATGGTTTTCCAGCCCCATTCTAAAACCTCTCTCTTCACAACTTCCATCTGACTCCCTTGTTTCCAGTAAGACTTAACTTAACCATCCTCTGGACAGTTCTATCTCTTGATCCTGGTAGAAGTATCCTTCCTCCTTCCTTTATACCACCTTACTGTAGCTATTGAATGTATTTCATAGACAGCCAAAGCTTCTCCCAAAAGCCTCATGGTCATTCCAATGAAAGAGGCTCCATAAGAGAACGCTACCCTCACTCTACTGCCCTTAATTCGCATGGGAATGTGGAACGATTTGGAGTAGCCTGGTTCATTCTCACTTGTGAAAACAAATTGCCCACAAAGAATACATGTTCCTCCTGCGTACTCATGCTATCAAGGAAATGCCTGTATGCCCACTTGCCTTGGCATAAGTGGTAATTCTAGCACTTTCCAGAATTCTCCTTTATTTACTCAGACAATGATAATACGTTTACATTTAACTATCTCTTAGTCCTTAACTCTAAAAGAAAACAGGGATGCTACCTATTAGACTCCATTGAACCCCAGATTATACTACTAGCTATAACTTCAAAACGTTGCTCAGGCATTTTCTTTGAGAATCTTCTTTTACTTCCGTTCAGTGACTCTGAATGAACCATAGTCAGCAGGAGATTCTCCTCATTGTTGTGAACAGATCTAGAAATGCACATCTTCCTTCCATACAAACAACAAACACAACACATTTCATCAGTTTCTACCTTTATGTTCAACCTAACATTACTTACCACTCACCTAGTGAGTGGGCTTGTAGTAATTTCTACATTGAAAGTATTAATAGAATTTACTGCATCTTTAATTTAGTATTCTGTTAAAAGGCCTAGAAACCATTCTTTTGGAAATCCTACAAGAATTTTTTTTTAACAGAAGCGTAAGAGGACCTCAGTCACTTTCAGGAAAGACAGTTGGTGAACAGCATTTGGTAGATGCTGTTTCCAATTGGTCATAATTTCCATCTACTCCATTCAAAAATATCCTACCTGTCCTCAGTGGAAAATAACTCAATGATAGCAAAGAGCTGAACATTCAGCCAGGCACAGCCCTTGCATGTCAAATCAAGAGGTCAAATCAGGAGGGTCGCAAAGTCCTTGTCAGTCCAAGCTACATAGTCAGCATTTAAAAAGAAACAAAATTAATAACTGAAAATATTTTAAATGACCCAGTTCTAGTTCTAGTTCTGCACATATGCCAAAAGAAAGTGGAAAAAGTCCATCAAATGACATGAATGTTCATAACAGCTTTGTTTATAATTAAAATGTACAAGGAATCCAAATAGTTCCCATTCATACATAAAGTTGACAAAAGAAGTCAGATACAAAGGATAATGAGTTATGATTGTATTTATATAAATATGCAATTTAAATGAGTTTATGTGAAATATATTAGTTATTGACAAAGCTAGTTTATACATATGGAAGTCAAAATAATGGTTGTTGGAGGAAAGGCCTGTTAAAGTGTGGGAAATGCTTTCTACCTTGACTTGAATGACAATTCACTGTGTTACATATTGCCCTGTATATATGCATAAATCCATCAAGTCATAAAATTCAGATGTGTGTATACACACACACACATATAAAGAGAGATATACATATGTATGCATGTGTGTGCATATAGAGAAGATAAAGAGATAAGAAGGAAATTCTGCATATTTCACTACTTAGCTGGACTCCAGACATGGTCCTTCCCCTCCATGCACTGTATTCTTGTTGCTAACACAGTATCTGTTCTAAGTAACTGGTCATTGAACTGAGATCTCTTCCTGCACCCTACTTAAACTATGTTTTAAGTGTAATGCTGATGTTAATAACAAGAGTAGTAATTTCGTGTTTTTTTGGCAAACACATTGGGTTACATGTTAAGTTTTTCAATCCAAGGTCATCATGATGCCTCATTACGGAAAAATCCCAGAACCTCTTCCTTCCTCCAGCAGAAGAGCTACAGGCGCTTTCATCCTGAGGATTTCACAATTGATTCTCTATGCTGCGAGCATTCTCCACATCCTGCGGAGCTGTGCGCTAAAATCCAGAGCAATGAACACACCTATGAAAAATGATGCTTTCCAAACTGGCTCAGAGTGCAGTAAATTTGAAAGTACTCTTAATAAGAAGAAGAATCAGCATTGACTTTAATGGTCTCCAAACCCATCACGTAATTTCATTCGCCACCCAGCACAGATGCAAGCAAGGATGATGTCATACTGTTTCCCCTTGCTCTGAAACCTGAGTCGGGCGCCAGAGATGGAAACCAGCTTTACAGACTCTAATCGGATTAAAGTTTCTGGCCGCCACTGATCAATAGGTGGTAGCTGGAGGAATCCCACCCTGCACACAGCCCCCTCCAGCCCTTTCATCGACCAGGCCTTACTGAACGAGAAGGGGGCCCCTGCAGGTGAGGAAGTTCAAGACGGTGCACCTTAAGGTACTAAGTTATTTGTTGTTTCCCCCCAGGAACCCTGGTTCACAAGGGAAAGAATGGTCATCACTTAACACTGTAACCTCAAAGGCTACTCTTTGATCTCCCTAACTGAACTTCAGTCTTCTCACACAGCCACCGTGTACAAATAGCAGTAACGATGACGGACACTGAAATTAGACACAGCTTGATCTGAAACCTATCTTTTTCAGTGATTTGCTAAACAGTCTTGAACAAACAAGCCCTCCCTCTCTGAGACTTAGTTTCCTCAAGTTTAAAATGAGGGTAAGAGCATTTACCTTACAGTAGTTAATAGATAGAAAGACAACCCACGTATGTATAAGGTTTATAGTAGTTCCTGATCGACCTGGAATTATGTCTACTCAATAAATACTGAAATACTGAAAAGAAATGATAAATGAAAAACTGCGATTAGTGACTACCAATGAATAAAATTCTTAAATCTCTGAAACTTCCCTCACAACCACAGAAAAAATCATTTTGTTGTTGTGTAGTTTGCTTGTTTGTTTGCTTATCAGTTGGTAAGCTTCTTTGGCTTGCTGTTGTTATTTTACCTTTATCATAGTACTTACCTTACTTTCCAGTCTCTCAAGTTTAAAACAAACAAGGAGCCAGTGCCTAGATGGACTTCTTATAACCTTCAAGTTGCTTTAATGGGAATTTCAATAACATGGCAAAATGCAATGACCTCATCATCCCAAAGTTGCAGCCGTAAAAAATCAATGCTACTTAAAAAGCTTGACAATCAATCAAGGTCTAGCCAGATACTATGGAAGTCAAACAGCTTCTGATAAAAAATAAAAATAAATAATAGAAATCTGATTCACCTAGGGACCTCATTAGAGCACTGCAAGCAATATTTCTCTGATGTAAACCGGGAGTTTTCATATGAGTTGGTTCACGGTTTTTTTGTTCGTTTGTTCTTGTTTTTGTTTTGTTTTGTCAAATATGGAATCCCAGTGAGATCAGGGTCATATGTCTCCCTAGCAGCTGGCTGCAGAGCACTTTTATTGGCTGGATGTCCTCATTGGCATTACCAATGCAAACGGTCATTCATACATCAATGTTATTCTACTCTCCCATGGTGACATAGACCTTCTCCCACTGAAAGCTCACGCTGCTTTAGTCCAAAGTAAGCTCTTGAAAGAGCAATAAACACGTTTTATTTTTATTGCTTGTGCACAGTACTGTAGGGGTTATAGAGAGCATAATTTTAAGATAATGCATTTCTCCTCTATGAGCCTTTTTCTGAAGCCTCATAACTCAAATGTTAATGCAAGACAATTTTCCCTCTCTGAGATCAGGTCATTTGAAGAAATAATACCTGCTAGGGATCAAGCATTCTTCGAGATACTGAAGAGACAAAATGAGTACGGTATATCAGCCTGCCCTTCTCTAGCATGCTGTGCTAACTGCAAGCACACATGCCCCCAACCCCTAACGAAGTCCCTGCAAAGAGACCAATGGTATGAAACAGAAGATGTAATGCTCACCAGTGAGTTAATCTTCTTTTTGCCTCTAGTAGTGAAAGCATGAAATACAAAACACTGGATTATCAACTTCAAAACAACCATCATAGAGTAGAAACTCAAACCAGTAAGAACACAAAGTGGATCGCCTAGAATAAGAAGGCTTACCTTTCCTGACAATACTGGCAACCTATCCATTTAGAAACTCAGTGAAAATCAAGGCAGGAGCCATATGGATATTGAGTATGTTCCATATCATGTAAGAGAGTTTATGTATTACTAATCGTTTTCAGTTCCATAACCTCCCTTAAGATGCCTTTAGTCTCCTAATCTCTAAGCATAATATCTACATCCTGGGCTGTTATGAAGATTAGATGAAGCAATGTATTTTAGAAGTGTCTAAGAAGGCACATCTTCAGTGTTTTTTAATTTAAAATTTTAAATACCTGGTTTTTATTATGTGCTGTTTGAATAACAGCCGTAAGAAAACTAATTTCCAAGAGCTAAGAGGGTGGTTCAGGCAGTAAAGTGCTTGCTTGAAAGCATGAGCGTCTGAGTTAGGGGCCCCAGCACTCATACAAAAAAAGTCATATATGGCACACATCTGGAATCAGGCATTGGGGAGACAGAAATAAAAGGATCTCTCTGGTCAGCTAGTTTTACCTTATCGGTGTGCTTCAGATTCAGTGAAAGCCCTGTCTCAAAAAATAAGGTGAAGAACAATTGGGGAAGACACTGAACAATAAGCTCTGATCACACATACATACACACACACAGGAAAGGCATCAAGTGCACACGCATGAATATATATATGCATATATGTATATATATGCATACATATGCATATATACATCCCTATAAGCAAATAATAAAAGATGAAACCTAAATCTAGGCTCCCAAGAAGCATATAGCGTGCCTCTGCCTATCTTCTTGTTTTTCTTACTTTGAAGCAGCAGAAGACAAGGAGAAAGCCTTAAGATTAACCTCGAATATGAAAAGATCACTGAAGCAAAAACTCAGCCTTGGAAAGAGACCTATTAACACCTGTAATCAAAAAGCAAAAAGGTAATAGGATTATCAATGGTCCCAACCACTATAAACAGGGTAAGTTCATTCATTAAAAGGTAAGAATTTTCAGTTATATTTAGGTAAATTAAACTACATATAATTAACAGAGGACATATAATTTATGAAAGATAGTACAGAAAGATTGAAAACATATCAGACACCCCAAAACGGACCAAGCCTGAATGTTTGTATACCCCCAAAATTCAGGTAAAATCCTAACCCTCAAAATGGTATTAGGAAGTGGTACCTTAGAGATATGATTAGATCGTGAGGATACAGCCCCCATGAATAGGATTAGTGCCCTTATAAAAGATGCCTAAGGGATCTCATTTGTTCCTTCTGCCATGTGAGAACTCAGTGGAAAGACAGCTGCTCATGAATCAATAAACAGGCCTCATCAGACATTAAATCTGCCAGCACTTGATCTCGGACTCACAACCTACAGAACCATGAGAAATAATTTCTGTTGTTTATAAGCCACTCAACATCCCCAACTGAAAGAATAATAAATATAGGAGGTAATACATATGTTAATGTGCATTCTCTAACCATTCCATAATGTACGCATATTTCAAAACATCATACTGCACATAATAGATGCACGGAAATTGTGTCAATTATGAAAATAAAAAAATTAAATATGAGGTACACATATGATAGGCTAGTCAACCTTTCACAGTTATGAAGTCTTCATGCAAGGGTTCAACCATGAACTGAAATTATTCAATAAAACTGAATTTCTTTTGAATGCTTACAAACCTTTTCTGGTCATTCTTTCCTAAGCAATGCCATGTAAACAACAATTTGCATAGCATTCATTTTGTTTTAGATATTATAAATAAATTAGAAATGACTTGAAGTATAAAGATGAATGTATGGCAATATGTCAGTTCTACAACTTTTAATGAAAGAAACTTGAGCATCTGCAGATTCAATATCCTTGGATTCTTGGAACCAATTTCTCATAAATATTGAGGGCCAACTCAGTTTTGTTATAGCAGCCCAGATGGACAAAGACATTAGGCAAACACGAACAAAAAGAAAGTAACATAGCATTATTAGATTTAGCATGCATAGAATTCAAAGTAAAAAAGCTCTATATTGTACAAAGAAAGTTGCATTATATTAGTCAGCAGCAGACTCATCAAAGTATATAGCAGCCATGAGTCCTTTCACTCAGATTATCACAGCAGCAGATGCAAAAGGAGTAATAAAGTGCATACCACGTGTCAGGCACAGTTCTATATTAACTCATGTCATCCTCCCAGGAACCCTATAAAGTAGATGATGTGATTTTATAGTTAAGGAAGTTTAGCCAAGACCTGAAGCCTGTGAGGGTGGAGTTGATATCAAATCAGGCATTCTGGAGCCAACATGGGTACTATTAGTTTTCTTACTATAGTCTCTCCAAAAAGTAAAAACTAGTATTAGAAAAAGAATTGTCAGACTCTTAGGTATAGTGGGAAAGGTTAACAAACCATTTCTAGAATGTTGGTCAGATACCAATTCACATATATGTGAATGTTTATTCATATATATTTGTAATGTGTGGATAATACACATTCACGGATTTACTTCATAGCAAATCATAATCTAGATTATAAAAACAAAGAAGACACATTCTTTCTAATGTCTACAGAAATTAGTTAAAATATACTACAGAGAAATTATTTAATAAGCCACTTTATTATTTTAAGACAGGATCTCTAATGAAGCCTGGAGCGCACCAATAAGGCTACCCTGACTAGCCAGCTTGTCCTGGGGATTCCCAAACTTCACCTTCCAAGGCTGAAATTGTAAGTCTACGACATCTGCCCAATATTTTACACAAAGTTTGGTTCTTTTGCTTGTGTCGGAAACACATTAACTGCTGAACCATCCCCCAGTCATAGGTAGAATTCCTTTTATAATTTATTTATTTATTTTTATACTTTTACAAGCCATACTGAGTATTCATCCCAGCTTCCTTTCCTTCCTCCTCCCTCCCATTCCTTCCCTTCCCTTCACCATCCTTCCCCATCCCTCCCACCCTTCTGCCTGTATGCTTCTATGCATCCCAGGGTTCACTCTGGCTTATCTACTTCTGTAGGGGCTCATGCCTTCAGGATATATCAAGTTACCTCTCTTCAGGCCACCCTACTGATACATGAATTTCCCTTCACTCATCACAGGTAGAATTCTTATTTCTTCCAGTTAAAATAGAATTAAATCTAAAATCTGGTTGTCTAAATAACTCTATATGAAGCAGTGAGTAAAAACTTCATTTATAAGTTGTTTAGAAATTACCATATGCTGAAATATAAATGGAAAATTCTATGGAATGTAGTTAAAGTTTACTCAGAAAAACATCATATCCTTTAATAAGTTTCTTCCCTAAAATAAGAAATGTCTAAATAATTTTGGAACACTACATTCAGAAACTAAATGTCTAAATAATTTTGGAATACTACATTCAGAAACTAGAGAAAGGATGACAAAAAGTGAATTAGAAAGTTTAAAACTAGAATTGTACAAAATAAAGTTATTTCTTTGAAAACAAATTGAGATGTTTGACAGATTTGACAAGGTGTAGGAAGAGTTGAGAACATCAATAACGAAAAAGTAAATATAACTGCAGATAGGCAAGACACCATTTTAACAAAATACTACTGATAACTTTATACCAGTAATCTAAAAGCCAAAAGTATGTTAAGTAACCTATTTCAATTTTTAAATAATAAAAATTGAAAGGAATTATGAAATCAACTCCCTCAATACCCCCCAATCCAAATTCCATCTTTATAGGAAAACTTTAAATTGGGTACATGCCTGTAATCCCAACACTCAGAAGGTGGAAGCAAAAGGATTAGGAGTTCAAGACCAGCCTTGGTTGTACAGCAAATTGGAGTCATCCTGAGTACATAAGAGAAAAGGGAAAAATCAATAAGGAATAAAGAGAGAAAAGACAACAGGAAGGAAAATAAGAATGAGAAGGAAGGAAGGGGGAAGGGAAAGAGGGAGAGACAGAAGGAAAGAGGGAGGAAGGGAGGAAGGAACAGAGGGAAAAAGTCTTATAAAACTTTCAACGTTCAACCTTGATGGTCCTAATATAAAAATTGACCTAAACAGTGGGAAAATAGCCTCTAAATCACATAAATCTATGTATCCAACCATCCTAGATGTAACAATGACAACTAGAATCAAGAACACATTAAAAGATGGATAGTCCCTTTAGGATTTATTTCAGGAAATCAATGATGGTGCAATATTCAAACGTTCTGTCAATGTTTGCAGAATGTGTGGTGGTGCACAAAGGTGATCCCAAAACTTGGGAGGTGGAGGCCAAATGATCAACAATTCACTCAGTTACTCAATGAGTTTGAGAACAGCCTAGCTATATGAGTGAGTAGACAATGTCTCCAAAAATAAACACACACACATACACACACACACACACACACACACACACACACACACACACACACACACACCAAGTAGTCAAAGCAATAATAAGGAAAAACAATAATAATGCTAGAGGATTTTAAACTATCCCACAGAGACATAGCAGGGAAATCAGTATAATACTGGCACAAAAACAGACTGTTTAATAGAAAAGTATAGAGGACCCAGAGTTAACCCACACAGATGCAGCCAACTGATTTTTGACAAAGGTGCCAAAAATATATGTTGGAGGAAAAGTAGCCTTATCAACAAAATTATGCTGGGATTTTTTTTTTTTGCCTCTGTGTGTATTGAGGCGATGGTGGGGGGGGGATCAGAGGGCACTATGTGCAGATGGAGGACCAGGGGTAACTTCAACAAAGGGTGACTTCGAGAGTCATCCTACCTCTTTTTTTGCTTTGCTCTGGGATTTCCCAGGCACCACCCACAGGGCCAGAAGTTGCAGGTTATTACCATTTCCGCCAGCATTTTTACCTGAGACTGGGGATCTGAACTCAGGTCCTTCTATTTGTGAGGCAGAGTCTTAACATCTGAGTCACCACTGCAACCTTGGGTTGGAAAATTTGATCTTCACATGTAGAATTAGGAAATTAGATCCATCTCTCTCACCCTATCCAAAAAAATTCAAAATGGGTTAAAGAATGTATTGCAAAATCTGACACTCCGAATTGTTATAAAATGTAGGAAAAAATACTTAAAGATAATTTCAGAAAATAAAGGATTTTCCGAAATGTACTCCATTCACTTAGGAAATAATTGCAAGAATCTTAATTGGTATGGCATTGAATCTGTATATTGCCTTTGGTAAGATGGTCATTTTTATGATGCTGATTCTGCCAATCCAGGAACACGGGAGGTCTTTCCACCTTCTGGTGTCTTCTGCAATTGCTTTCTTTAGAGTTTTAAAGTTTTCATTGTAAAGGTCTCTTACTTCCTTGGTTAGATTTATACTAAGGTATTTCAATTTTTTAGGGGCTATAGTAAATGGGATTGTTTCTCTCAGGGCTTTTTCACTTCTTTCATTCTTGGCATATTAAGAAGGCCTCTGATTTTTGTACATTTATTTTGTATCCTGCCACCCTGCTGAACTTCTGTATTAGTTCCAGGAGTTTCCTGGTGGAGTTTTTGGGATCACTCAGGTATAAAATCATGTCATCTGCAATAGAGATAACTTGACTTCTTCCTTGCCAATTTGAATCCCTTTTATCTCCTTTTCTTGTCTTATAGCCTCAACTAAGACTTCAAGTACAATATTGAATAGAAGTGGTGAGAGTGGACAGCCTTGTCTAGTTCCTGATCGAAGCAGGAATGCTTCAACTTTTTCCCCATTGAGTATAATCCTTGCTGTAGGCTTGTTGTACACGACTTTTATTATATTGATAAAGGTTCCTTCCATTCCAACCTTCTCTAGCGTTTTGATCATAAAAGGCTGTTGGATCTTGTCAAAAGCTTTTTCTGCATCTATCGAGAGTATCATGTGGTTTTGTATTTTGGACTAATTTATATGGTGAATTACATTTATTGATTTGCGTATGTTGAACAAACTTTGTGTGCCTGGGAGAAACCCCACTTGATCCCAGTGAATGATCTTTTTGATATGTTTTTGAATCCGATTTGTGCTGAATCCATCTGGTCCAGGACATTTTTTGGTGGGAAGTTTCGAGATTACTTCATCAATTTCTTCATATGTTATAGAAGTATTTAAATAATTCAAAACTTCTTGATTCAATTAGGTAAGTTGTGCTTACTTAGGAATTCATCCATTTCTTTTGTGTGGTTAAATTTCACATAGTATAAGTTTTTGAAATAAGACGTTATAATACTCTGAATTTCTTGGGTATCAGTTAATTTTGTTAATTTGGGTTTTCTCTCTCTTACTTTTGGTTAATTTAGCAAGGGGTGTATCAATCTGACTGATTTTTTTCAAAGAACCAGCTTTTTGACTGGTTGATTCTCTATATCATTTTCCTTATCTCAATTTTGGATATTTCTCCCCTGGTTTTGCTGATCTCCTCTATTCTACTGCTTTTGGGAACAGATTGCTCTAGTGTTTCTAAAGCTTTAAACTGCATTGTTAAATTATTTAATTGTGATGTTCCCATTTTTTTGATGTAGACATTAAGAGCTATGAACTTACCTCTTAGGACAGCTTTCATTGTGTCCCAGAGATTTTGGTAAGTTGTATTTTCATTATCATTCACTTGCAGGAAATCTTGAATTTTCATTGTAATTTCTTCCTGAATCCAGTTCTCATTCAGTATCATAGTATTTAGTTTCCATAAGTTAGTATATTTTCTAGTTGTTTGTTGTGTTGCAAATGTCAAGCTTTATACCATGGTGGTCTGATAGGGTACAGACTAGAATTTCAGCTTTCCTGTATATGTGGAGATTCATTTTGTGGCCCAATATGTGAGCTATTTTGGAGAAAGTTCTGTGTGCTGCTGAGAAAAATGTGTACTCTTTGGTGCGTGAATGAAAAGTTCAATAAAGATCTGTAAGGTCCATTTCAGAAAGGGTTTGATTAAGTCCCAAAGTGTCTCTGTTAAGCTTTTAAAGAAGTTGACCAAGCAATCTCAAAAGTCATATGGAAGCACAAAAGACCCAGGATAGCAAAAACAATCCTGAGTAACAAAAACATTACTGGAGGTATCACCATACCAAACCTTAGTCTACACTACAAATCCATAGTTGTAAAAATAGCCTGGTACTGGCTCCAAAATAGACACACAGATCAATGGATAGGGTTGAAGACCCAGATATAAGCCCACACAACTACAGCCATTTGATCTTTGACAAAGGGCCCAAAAAATCCATTGGAAAAAGACCAGCACCTTCTACAAATGATGCTGGCAAAGCAGGATCTCCACATGCAGATTAAAACTGAACCCGTACTTGTCACCATGTACAAGACTTAATTCCAAATGGATCAAGGACCTCAATATAAGGCCAGAAACTATAAAAACCATAGTTGAAAGGGTAGGGAACTCCCTCGAGCTGATTGGGCTAGCCCAACAGTTCCTAAACAGGACATCCAATGGCACAGTCACTGCTACCAACTCTCAACAGATGGATCTTGTGAAATTAAAGAGCTACTGTTCAGATAAAGAGATTGTCATTCGAGCTCAAAGGCAACCCACAGAATGGGAGAAAATCTTCACTAACCACATATCTGATAGAGCTTTACTGTCCAGAGTGCACAAAGAACTTAGAAAACTAAACATCAAGGAAACCAATGGCCCAATTAAAAAATGGGCCCTGGAACTTAAAAGAAATTTTACCAGGGATGAAATTAAAATGTCTAACAAATATCTTCAAAAATGCTCCACTTCTTTAGCCATAAGGGAAATGCAAATCAAAACTTCCCTGAGATATCATCTCACCCCAGTCAGAATGGCAAAAATCCACAATACAAACAACGACAAATGCTGGAGAGGATGTGGAGAGAGGGGAATTCTCCTACATTGCTGGTGGGAATGCAGGCTCATACAGCCACTCTGGCGAGCCATCTGGAGATTCTTAAAGAAATTAAAGATTGAAATGCCATATGACCCTGCGATGCCACTTTTGGGTATAACCCCCCATACAGCAGAGGTTCACCTCGATAACACAAGCACGACCATGTTCATAGCAGCACTGTTTACAATAGCAAAGACATGGAATCAACCCAAATGTCCAACAGTTGACGAGTGGATAAGGAAACAGTGGTACATCTATACAATGGAGTACTACTCAGCCATCAAAAATGATGAATTACTGGAAATTTCCGGGAAATGGATGTCATTAGAAACAATTATATTAAGTGAAGTATCCCAGACCCAGAAAACTAAGCGCCGTATGTACTCCCTAATAGGTGGCTCCTAATACCAAACCCACCCAGCCCATCTTGAGACACTCATAGGTAAATCTATGTATTACCTACAGTAATTGCAAGGATTATGAACAGGAGGGATGGGGTTGGAGGACCACACCAGAAACAAGGAGAGAAGTGACCAGGTTACAGTAGAGAAAATAGGCCTCCATCAAGGACTGCAAGAAAGTAATGTGACACCTAGTTAAGTTCACAGACATTTGTTCCTGATCATTTACAACTAAGGGGGTATGAACTCACCAGAAGGGGAGGGCATATAGTCCGGCAGATTAAAAAGTAACCATTTTGCAAATGGGTGATTGACCCCTCTCATTGCCAAATGCCATATGACCCTGTGATTCCACTTTTGGGTATAAGTATTACATCTACCCTTGAATGTGCTCTTATAATAAGACTCCAGTTTAACAGCTTTCTGTCTCTGGCCAGGGGGTAACATACAATGCCCATCACGATGGAGTGAAGGGCATTGCAGGAGCAACAAAACTGCAAAAGAAAATCAACAAACCACTATCCAGAACTTCAGAGACTCTATATCAACCACCTAGAACTAGGCCAGCTTAATCTCTCCCCATCTTGAAGCTCAGGGAAATTTGCGGAAGAGGGGGCGGTAAGAGTGTAAGAGCAAAAGGATGGGAGGAGCAATGATATATAAGATACTCTATACTAGTTAGGGCTCAAGCAATCATCATTGGACTTTGCATGCCCTGCGCATTGTCCAACCCACCGTGGACCTCACAAAGTCTAGCATCTGCTAAAGGCACCAAGAGCCTTGGAGGTAAAGGATTGGCAGCCACAGCAGTGTTCCTATACCTAAGGGGAACACGGGAAAGGGTTCGGGAAAGGCCACTGGGTCCTTGTACGTCATTGGAGAGGAGGGCCCAGAGGAAAATCAGACATGCACAAGAAAGGACTCTCTGGGAATTGGGGCGGGAGGCACTGGGGGATGGGGAGGGAGAGGGGTGGGGAGGGAGAGCAGGGGGTACGGGGGGAGGAGGAGGGAGGGAGGGAACTGGTGTACCTATTAAGTTTGTATGAGCTGAAATAAAAAATATATATATATAACAGTAATTTAAAAAAAAAAGACTTTACTTTCTTTCCTCCCCTCTTCTGTGATACTCCCTGATCCTTGGTGGGGGAGGGGGAATAACTATATACTCTTAAACATTTTTAAAAAGAATATAGAAATATATCTGTGAAATATCTTGATAAACATTTTTATTGTTGAGTAGAAATAACATGATTTCATCTGAAAGAAACGCATGTCTAATGCACATGCTTACAGAGGCACAGAAAATCTTGTGGAACAACAAACAAATTATAAACAGTTCTATCCATGAAATGCAATTAAAGGAGCTTTCTATTTTATCTGCAATAAAATTTGTAATCATTATACACATGTTTTATCAGAAATATAAAAGTGGTGAATTATAGAGAGAAGCAGGACTTTATTCTCCTTCTCTCTGAAAGAGGCCACACTAATATTCCATTTCAAAATGCTCTTTTAGGTGCACCACAGAAAGAATCACCTGGTGAAGGGTAAGTACCCAGTCAGGCTAGTAGAAATTTTGCTATGTAAAAGCAGGCCCTATATTAATCGGGGTTCTCAAGAGAAACAATACCAACAGAATGAATTTATTGCATTTGCTTAGGAGGTTGGACCTAGATAGACCAGCAATGGTTGGCTGTAGTTGCTCAGTCCAGAAGTTGAATCAGAAGTCTCAGTTGTTTGCTGAAAGCTGGAGGATTGCTGGAGTATCTCTGTACTTTAGATATATTGGGGGGGATGGGATCAAAGAAGCTGGGTTCTGATGGCGGGTGCAAGGAAGATGAGTTTGCCAGCTTAGGGCACGTGAGAGCTCTTCTTTCTTGTGTTTCCTTTTATCTGGCTTGCTACTAGGAGGTACTATCCATTGCTAGTGTTGGTCTTTTTGTTGCAGCTGTCTTAATCCAGATAATCTCTCAGGGTGGTTTGATGGCTGATCTGTTCATTAATCCCAGCTCATTAATCCTAGTCAGTCGACAACCAAGATAATCTTTCACAGCCCCACACGCCTGAGCTGGAATCAGACAGGCACCTCTTCTTCGCGTCACCTGTCACCTACTGCTACTACAGTAATGACCCCACCATCTCAGCACAAGAGTACATTTCCCCAAGGAAGGCCTCATGACCAGGTTTCTACTCTGATTTCCCATCAGCTTAGACACTTGGCCTCCTGATGGTCCATGTGTGGGCTTCTGATCCAGTGAAAAGTCTTCATTATTTTAAAATTATCTCTAACCACAGATTCAGAGGCAAGAGCAGCAAGAGTGTCCCCTCAATCCCTAAGATAAATGTCTCTGTAATCTGCTTCCTATGCCTTCTTTGTGACTATGAGTATGACTAGGGTACTATAATCATCACAGCACCTTTGCCCAGAGGACAATACTTGAAAGCAGGTGCTTAGCACAAGCTCTACATGCCAGATTTTGCCAACAGGATCCAGATGGTACTATGTCTTCACACACCAAAGGAAATGTGGAAAACGGCTCTAAAACACTGAGCTAGTGAGGAAAGATGAACTCTGGGTAATTACATTCATAACTTAAATGCTGTGGGAGGAAGGTAATTAATAATCTATAAATGTCCTGAGTGAGTGAACATATTGAGTTATTCTATCATTAAAGCCAGTGGCAGTGTTAATGTGGTTCTTCTGTAGTGTTCATTAACTGGACAGAGTGTCGAGTGGGGGTGGATTTATTTGTTCATCTCTTCTATTTACTCTTTATTTTTGCTCCCTTTACATTGTTCATAAATAGAAGCGGCAATTATTGGGGGGGAGATGAAACATTTCCCAATCTTTTCCTTGGTATTGTGGAGAAAAGTGGAAATTATTTATCTCCGATCACTATGCAAGTCCTCAAGTGAATGGTGTAGAAGCAAATGCTCAGCTGGAGATTTGGAGAGTTAAAGCTCTTTGAAAAGTACAAAGTTCTAAATATTAAGAAGTTATTATCTTTCATCTCGCACCATTTACACCTGACCTCAAAGTGATTTCAAGCTAGAAGAATGAGTTTACCAGGCAGTTCAAACACATAAGCTCCTAGCTTTCCCTGGAGGATTAAAATGCCTTGAGAAAAAAAAAAAAAAAACCTCTATTTTTATGCTTTTCTAAATTTTATATTTTTTTTATTCTTTGACAGTTTCATACATGAACACAATGAGTTTAAGTTGTTTTCATCCCATATAACCTAATCCCTCTTCTCTCACTTAAAACCTCCTTCTTCCCAACCAATCTCCCTCCCACTCTCCTCATTTTTGTGTCTGTGTTCCATTAAATTTCATCTGAGTTGCCTATATTGGCATATGCCTGAGCACTTGTTAGTACACGGACAGGTACCACTGGTACATTCCTAGTCCACAGCCAACATTAGTCCTCAATAGTCTCTTGGGTAGTTGAGGTATCTCGTGAGATCTTTCCCCTTCCACAGTGAAAAGCTGATAGATTAATTTTTGTGCAGGTGTTGAGGAGGTAAACTAGCTGTTGTGAGTTCATGCAATAGCCCACCATGCCGAGAAGGCATTATTTGGCAGCACCCCTCCCTAACCTCTAGTTCTTACATTTTACTATCTCTCCTTTCCTGTTGTTCATTCTTTACACTTTGACCAGTGGATCTCAACAATTAATTAAATGCCTCCATTGCAAAAGGAAGCTTGAAAAAGACTTTCCAAACCTTAGCCTCTCTTCAGAATTCCATGTGCTTTCCTATTACTCATGAGAACCAAGAAAATAAGACTTGGTTCTAAAGAAAAACTGAATGTTACATAGATGAATACATAGATGGATAGATGACTAAGCTGGTAGACAAATGGGTGATAGTCAGGATGTAGGTAATGTTTCTGTGTCTGTCTGTCTGTCTGTCTGTCTCTCTCTCTCTCTCTCTCTCTCTCTCTCTCTCTCTCTCTTTCTCTTTCTTCTCTCTCTCTCGGGTGTATATGCAAGCAGACACTTAAATAATGTTTCCTACCTTAGAGAAGGTACCCACATTTTCCATTATCCTGCTTCATCTTATTTCTCTTGAGTCTTTAATCTTTCTGTCTTCACTAGATCTTGTCCTACAAACTCACCCATACACTAACAAATAAGGTATAATCCTTCAACCAACTTTCCCTCAAACTAAACTCCATTTTGTCATCTCACAAGTTCCTTCTGGACACGCTCTCCAGAGTTGTCTGTTCCCACCTCTGACTCAGCCTCCACCCACTCAACTGTGTCCTGCCCTGTATGCTACTCCTCAGATGATGATGTCTCCAGTCCCTTCTCCATCCCATGGATTCCCCTCCTTATAATATCTGACCTCTGCTTCACCTGGAAACCTTCTCCATCTTATATGATTATTTCCTCCATTTCTTTTTCACTTCTCCAAAATTCTTTCCTACTCTTTAATATGTTCCATACATATTCATTGAGAACTTTTTCATGCCCAACACTAAACTAGAGATTCAGAAAACAAAAACAACTACTTAGTCTCAAAAGCATAAAGACAGCAATAGACCCAATAGACCCAATAGCAATTGGTTTGTCATCCAGTGCAACAAGATAAGTGTGATCACTCATTAGTTCAAAAGGTTATAAAAGGTTATAGAAATAGCTCAGTAGAAAAGAGTTTACCAACAAGCATGGGAACCTTAGTCACATCTCCAGAATTGATGTCAAATACAGAGCATGAAAGAATGTACTTATAATTCCAGTTCTGGAAAAGAGGATTCCTGGAGCCCACTGGCAATGCCAATGGAAAAATCATCTCATAAAAAGAAAATCAAGGTGGAGGGTTCCTGAAGAATGACACCTGAATTTTGCCTCTGAATTCAACTCAGACACATATGAACATGGACACACATGTGTACCAACATGAATATGCACGCACATGCACACCCACATACAAATAAATAAATAAGATTATGGGGTCCCTGCTATTTGCTGCATGCATTCTAAGTGCTAAGGATGCAAAAATGCATGAAACATTTAAAATTCAAAAGATATAAAAATCAAAAGGCTGGGGAGATGGCTCAGTGGGTGTTTGAGTTTCATAATTCACTGCTGCAATGAACACATGACCCAAACAGTTTAGGGTGACAGGAGGGTTTGTTCCAGTTCACAATTTCAGGTCACAGTATTTCATGCCAGGAGTCACAGCACAGCAGGAACTGAGGTAACTGGCTACGTCATACCTAAAATCGAGAGTACAAGGAAGGTGCAAAAACACCCCAGCCATGCAAAAACACCCCAGCCATTTTTATACAGTCCACTTCTTTACACGCACCACCTGCTAAGTCAGAAGAACAAAGTATAAACCTAGCTGGAATATATGTATACAAATATAAAGATGATATCATGAAATCTCTCACTTTGTCTGCTAACTTCAAGAAATATCTTTTAAATCTAAACAAATCCAAAACGAGTAGAGCTGGGAAGATGCGCTCAGTGGCGCAGCACTCATCTAACATTTACAAAACCCTGAGTTTAATACCCAGAACCACAAACAAAGGTATCAATCTTTTTAATTTTGTTTATGTCATGAAAAATAATAGTGCCTTATGCTTTAAAATTCATTTCTGCAGTTACTAAAGAGACTATATCTCTCAACATATTAATTTGGTTTTTGTTTATTATACTGTGAATAGTGCTTTTGTCTCTTTTGATTTATATACAGTATTTTCCAATTAAGTATATTATTATTTTATTTTTTATACATATTGAGTTAATGTTATTCATATTTTTGCTTTTTCTTAAGGTAGGTCTTTAAAACAAAAACAGAAAAATAACAGGTGCTGTAGAGGAAAAAAAAGCAAAGAAGAATAGAGGGACCCCTGGGGGAGAAAATAGCTTGTAGTTTTCAGTGAAATGACCAAGAGACAGCTTACTACGAGAGACATTTGGTGTTGGAGAGATGGCCCAGGGGATAAGACTCTGCCTCCCAAGCAAAAGGTTCTGAGTTAGGATCCAAGGTCCCATGTAAAAATGCCAGACAGAAAAGGTAGCCTGCACTTCTGGCTCTGGTAGGTGGAGCCTAGGGAATGCCAGAATGAAGCAAAAAGAAGGTAGAAGCAATCCAGAATGATATCTGAAGTCGTTCTTGTCCCTTCATAAGGACCTACAGGGCCCTTCTGATACACAAACATGCACACACATGTTAAATAAATAAATAAAGTTAAAAAACAGTTAAAAGAAAGACAGACATATGCTCAAAGACTTGAAGGAAGCAAGGGAATAAGTCATGTGATGTCGGAGGGCTAGCACCCAGCCAGTGAGATATGGAGGCCATAAGAAGAGGCTTTCCCATAATGTTCTGGAGACTGGCGAGTGGTGGGAGGTGAGGCCAGAAAAGTAAGTCTGGTTTCATTATACCAGAAGGTTCTATTCAGGATAGTGGGAGAGAAAAGCAATCAACAATCTCACCCAGCTGTGAATTCTGTGAACTTCAATAACAACTACCACCTTGGCAAGAGGTAATCACAATAGTGACATAAATGTTATGGTGGTAACCAACTGCTTTCTGATTGGATTTAAGGCCCAGTTTTTTTTTTTTTTTTCATCAGGAAACACATGCCTAGCAGTGTAAACAGGCTAAGAACTTGTGGAAGGGGAAGCCTAGGCCCTACAGGGGAGCAAACTACTAAATTTAGCTATAAGGACAATACCCAAGTGCCTTCTTGCCATCTATACACTTACTATTATCACTTACTATAAATCAGAGCAGCTCTCAGTCCTCAACCATGAAGCATTCTTTTGTAATGGAAGATATTTAATGCAAAGAATTATAACTGCCAAAGTGCAGAGAATAATGAAACTGTCAACGAATGAAACTAAATATTAAAAAAGAAAAGTAAAATAAAGCTAAGGAAGTGTGGATCACATGTCCTGCTGATCATTGCTGGACTGTGTTCTACTTTGAATAAGATGAGAAACCACCAGTCAGTCTGAACAAAGGAATAACATAACCTGAACTTTATGCTGAAAGAATACCACTCCTGTATGCAACAAAGACTCCATGGAACATGGGCAGAGAGAAGGAATCTAGGAAGCTGGTAGTAAGTTGGAACAGAGGGATTGATATAAGAGACAGAAAATGCTTAAGGAAAGAAGCAATAGATTTAGTGAAGAATTGCAAGCAGGAGGTCCCTGAGCATGGGAGGAGTGTCCCATAAGACAGCAGGCTTCTAATGCCTGCCAAACGCAGGTTCTTCTGTCACCTGCCAAGAGTACTAGTCAGTCATATGGTCCTCTGCTGATTCAATTCCACTTTCCTAAAACCTCCCACTTCCTACCTTGGAGACGGTCCAAAATAATGGTCTCATTTAAAGATGAGGAAGGAAAGGAGAACACATTGAAGAAAAAAACTGGAATCCAACTAAGTTTTTATTTGTCCAGTGACAATGGTTAGCCCTCAATAAGCCTAAGCTGGGGAAAGAAAAGCATTAGCTTTTAATGAAATATACAAATTCTATTAATCCACCAGCATGGACAATAGCAGGATGACCTACTGTTAAGTAAAAATGGTCACAACAGAATGAAAAAGAAAAGAAAGTAGTCTCAAAGGACTGGGGAATTGGCTTAGCGGTTAACGGACTTGTCATGCAAGTCTTGGGGCCAGAATATACATCCCCAGAGCTCACATAAATGCCAGGTACATGTGGTAGACTGCCTGAAATTCCAACACTTAGAGGCAAAGACAGAGGAATCCCAGCGCAACTTGGTTAGTAAGATAGCCCAATTAGATTCAGTTGAGAGACTCTGCAATTTATAAATAGCCTGTCTACCAGGCATGGTATCTCATGCCTGTAATCCCAGCACTCCAGGATGATACAGAAAGATCAAGAGTGTGAGACCAGCCTGTACTATAAATCCAAAAGAAAACAGAAAAAAAAAGCTGATAGACACTGGTTGAAAAACAAAGGGTTTTGGTTTGTTGCTATTGTTGTTGTTGTCATTGTCTTGGTCTCTGTTGCTGTAACTCAGTGGCCACCATCAAGGCCTTGAAAAAAGAAACCTGCACTGACTATAGGATTCAGCTACTTCGACAAGAAAGACAGTCCTTCATTTGACATTTCTTCACTTTGCTGCTCTTTCCATGTTGTTTACATCAAGCTTTGCAGCTTGATTTATTCTTTCCATAATGCACTTGTACAATTGATTATTATCTCCTACCTAAAGCTGAGGTGGCACTTTCTTCCCAGGGCCTCGTTTTCAGAAGCTTATAAATTTTATGAACAAATTAATTTTCCTTTATCCACCTCTTCTTCTGCCTGGTAGTGAACTTTTAGAGGGTTGACAGAAGATATACAAATGCAGTTTTTTAAAATGAGATATCCTAATGAATAAAACTATGGTCTTTAAGATCAAAAATAAGTCAGAATGGTGCTTTCTTTCAAATTATTTCATTACTATAAAATATACATATATACATATAATGTAGGATGACAATATAAAGAAGGATATATGTCCTAGTCCTGCAAAATCAGAATTAATTCCCAAGAGGGGTTACTTTGCCAGAATTTCATTTATTCTGGTAAATAGTTTCTATGCTGGAATGTTTCCCTAACACCATCAAATTATGCATTATTATTTCAAGAGTGGCATTTGACATATACAGGAGTGAAAGGCTGCCAAGCCCTAGATTGACAACATCCTCCATCAGCAACACTGAAAAGATGCTGAAGTCACAAGAAGGACAGGGTCAATGAACACAAACAGATACCATGGAAGAATGGATCCAGCAATCATCAGCTACTTTCTATATAGCTGGAAAGTTACATCTTTATCTCATTTCATCATCAGAGGTGACACTAAATGAGCATTATCATCCCCCCTTGCAGAGAAAGGCACTGGAACTCAGAGAGGTTAACTACTTTGACCAAGTTCACATATAGCTTTGGGTCCCGGATCTAAACCAAATCCATCCCTAAAACACAATTTTAATTTTTGCTAATGTTCTTGAAGTCCCTTATTCTTCCCATCAAAATGTACTACATGAAATGCTTCATAAAAATAGCCAATTTGGGACAAAATGCAGAAAAAAGTTACATGAATTGCTCAACCTTGAACAGGACATCTAAGTCACCTCCCACTCCTACCAAAAGGCTCAAGAACAGAAGAGGAAGTGACAAAATTATCAAGAAAGCAATAAAATTATCAAGGAAGCACTCAATATCCAACCAAGGCAGACCCATGTGCAATGGAAGGTGAGCAATGCAAAGAACCACAGGTGGCCATAATGCAAAGTCAAAGCATCTATGGATGCCCAGTACTAATCAGGACACCTAAACCATCTCCCATCTCAGGGAACCTTGCAGAAGAGGGAGCGGTAAGAACGTAAGAGCAGGTAGAAAAAGAGACTTCATTTGTGTCTTTGTGGGACTGTGTGGGATTGGTGCTAGACAAAAAGAGGGGCAGTCTCTATATTCTGCAGTGTGCCCACTAGAGTGTCATTTGCTCCCTGACAAGAACCCAAGCACTAACTAGTACAGGTGTCCTAAAAGTAACCAAGTGGCTGGCAAATACAGGGAGCTCCAGCAGAGGGAGGAAAATGGGCAGAGGGAAAAAAGGGTTGTAGAATGACAGTAGGGAATGGGTGATAGAAACACCAAGTTTGTTAATATAATTTTAATAATAAAGTTAATTAAAAATAGTCAGTTTAGAAAAATATAATAAATACTGAAAAGGCTGGAAGTCAAGAAATTCAGGGAGTAGGTATCTAGATGGTGGTTTTGGAGGCAAAAAGAATGGCCATAGTCAATCAGTCAAGAAACCAAGCTTCTCTCCCATTCTGCTTCTTTTTCAGCTTATCTTCTCAACCACCCTTCTAACATCCACAAGGTCAACCCAAGAAAGATACCATCATTCTTTTTTTTTAGAAGTAGACTGAGACACGTACTTTCCCAGATTTATATAGTCGGTGTTTCCAGCTTCTCAGTAATTAGTTGATGAGCCAGAATTAACCCGCACTTTGAAACTCTCTAACTCTCACTATCACCTAATACCTAATATATTCTCTATATTCTGCAGTGTCAAAATCTAGACAAAAAGCATAGTCTTATTTTTAGTGGTAATCTACAAGATCACAAAAAATAACAATAATATTTGATAAACCCCATGAAGCTAAAGCAAGAAGCTCTGGGTACTAAAATGAAAAAAAAAAACTCAACTATGCCAAACAGGTAGGTTTCAATGATAAGAATATTAATGAATTTTTACTAAGAGCAAAAAAACACCCTAGGAGATGACAGTCTGACTCAGAATCATTCTGGCAGAAAAGTAATTTCTTCTTCTGTCTAGCAATTTCACAGCCTGCACTCCATATTTTGAGTTTATTTCAGAACATGTGCAAAAAGTATGTGTCATGACATAGGATGCTTCATATCTAATCTAAAGCAAGCATCTGAGGCTTACCCTGGCTTCCCAATCTGAAGTCTTTGGAAACTTTGGGGGTTCCTGGGACTGAATCTTGTTATGGGGAGAGACAGACTGTCTTTCCCCAGAGAAACAGAAAATGTTAATAGTTCTTTACCACATGGACACATCCTGAAGCAAAGACTCCACCAACCAGAAAACCAGAGTCAACTTTCCCTCACACTGAAAGTGCTGTTTGTCTGCCTTTTGTTTCTGATTCCTCCTGTCCCTTTTTCTTTCTTTTCCTCCCTCATGCTAAACACGGTAGCAGTAGCTACAAGGAAAATCTCCTGGCACACAAGCTACATTTTAAACTGCGCCCTCAAGGGCTGGATAGATGGCTCAGCAAGTAGTGTTTGCCATGCAAGTGTGAGGACCAGAGTTCTGAAGTCCAGTACCCTCATGAGTATCTGGTAGGTGCAGTGGCCTGCCTGTAATCCCAGTATCCAGGAGGCAAAGACAGAGATTCCCCTGAGCAAGATGGCTAGATAGACTAGCCAAATCTTTAAACTTGGATTGAAGTGAGAGACCTCTGCCTCCCTCCCTCAAGAGAGAAAGAGAGAGAGAGAGAGAGAGAGATCAATTGAGGAAATCACTCAAGGTCAGTCTCTGGCCTCCACAAGCATGTATACATGCCTACCTCTATATATACATACATACACACATCCATGCACACTAATTAAAACTGTACCCCCAGAAGAAAATATTCACAAATAGTATACCCAATAACTAATTAATATCCAAAAACTATGGGCCTTGGAACTTAAAAGAAACTTTACCAGGGATGAAATTAAAATGTCTAACAAATATCTTTAAAAATGCTCCACTTCTTTAGCCATCAGGGAAATGCAAATCAAAACTTCCCTGAGATATCATCTCACCCCGGTCAGAATGGCAAAAATCCACAATACAAACAACACCAAGTGCTGGAGAAGGGAACTCTCCTACATTGCTAGTGGAAGTGCAGGCTCATACAACCACTCTGGCAAGCAGTCTGGAGATTCTTAAAGAAATTAAAGATTGAAATGCCATATGACCCTGTGATTCCACTTTTGGGAATAACCTCACATACAGTAAAAATTCACCTCAATAGCACAAGCACGACCATGTGCATAGCAGCACTGTTTACAATAGCAAAGTCATGGAATCAGCCCAAATGTCCAACAGTTGACAAGTGGATAAGGAAAAGGTGGTACATTTATACAATGGAATACTACTTAGCCATCAAAAATGATGAATTAATGCAATTTGCCAGGAAATGGATGGAATTAGAAACAATTATATTGAGTGAAGTATCCCAGACACGGAAAATTAAGTGCCGTATGTACTCCCTAGTAGGTGGATCCTAGTACCAAACCCACTTAGAGACACTCAAAGATAAATCTCTGTAATGCCTACAGTAACTGTAAAGATTATAAACAGGAGAGATGGGGAAGGAGGGCCCCACCAGAAACAAGGAGAGAGGGGACCATGTTACAGCAGAGAAAATAGGCCATCATCAAGGACTGCAAGTAAGTAATGAGACATCTGGTTAAGTTCACAGACTTTCCTTCCTGATCATTTGCAACTGATGGGGTATATGATCTCACTAGATGGGGAGGGCATATAGGCTGCCTGGTAGAAGGTAAAACCATTTTGCAAATGGGTGATCGATCCCCTCTCTCACTGCGGTCTCCTACTTTTATTCCATCTACCTTTGAATATACTCTGATAACAAGACTCTAATTTAGCAGGTTTTTAATCTCTGGCCAGGGGGTAACTTCCAATACCCATCAGGATGGAGCCAAGGGCATTGCAGGAGAAGCAAAACTGGAAAAAAATCAACAAACCATAATTCAGAACATCAGAGACTCTATATCAACCACCTGGAACTGGGCCAGCCTAATCTCTCCCCATCCTGAAGCTCAGGGAAATTTGTGGAAGAGGGGGCAGGTAAGATTGTAAGAGCACAAGGATGGGAAGAGTAATGATATGCAAGATACTCCACACAAGTTAGGGCCTGAAGAAAACATAATAGGACTTTGCATGACCAGCGCTATGTCCAACACATTATTGACCCCTCAAATTCTAGCATGGACTAAAGGCACTAGGATCCTTGGAGGCTAGGGACTGACAGTCACAGTAGTGTTCCTAAGCTTAAGGGGAACACAGGAAAGGGTTCTGGGAAATGCCCCTGGGTCCTTCCACCTCATCGGAGAGGAGGACCCAGAGGAGAGTTTGGCATGCACAGTAACGGATGCTCCGGGGATTGGGGGGGAGGCACTGGGGGATGGGGAGGGAAGGGAAAGGGGAGGGGGCGCAGGGGGATTGGGGGGAGGTGGAGGGAGGGAGGGGACTGGTGTACCTGTTAAGTTTGTATGAGCGGAAATAATAATAATAAAAAAATCCAAAAACTATTAGGAAATCAAACAGCTCAAATGTCCAGAAAATACATAACCCAATTTAAAAATGGGCAAAGGTTGATGAATGAATAATCATATGTCAAAAAAAGGCATACAGGGCTGGGAAGATGACTCAGCAGTTAAAGCACTGGCCACACAAGAAAAGCACCAGAGTTCTCATTCCTAGGTCATATACACAATGGAGAGTGGGCGTGGCAGTCCACTTCCAATCCCAGCCTTGGAAGGTGGAGCCTGGGAATCCATACAGAATATCTCTAGGCATGGTATGGATCTCACTAGAGACCCAGGCTCCAAATAAGGTGGAAATACGCACAGGGATGATTCCTGATGTCAACTTTGCATCTCCATGTATGTTCACATGCTCCTGTACACATATAAGACTCCCGACATATACCCGCACATGTATGCACACACCACATATATAGGGGAAGAAATACAAATAGCTAATAACTGGTATTAAAAAATGCTCAGCTTCACTAATCATCAGGCAAATGAAAATGAAAACCATAGTATATCAGTTAGCATCTGCTAGGATGGTTTTTATCAAAAAGACAAAAGATACAAAGCATATAAAAAAGAGGGCCCTTGCACACTACTGGTGGAAATGTAAGTTATTATAGCCAGTATGGAAAATGATATGGAAATTCTTCAAAAATTCAAAATATAGTGACAATACAATCCACCAATCCCATTTCCAAGTTTATAGCCAAAGAAATTATATTAGTATTTTGATGAAATATCTTCTGTACCTTGTTCACTTCATTATTGTTCACTATAGAGCACAGTCAAGATATGGAAAAATGCTAGTGTGCATGAGTGGATGAATGTATAAAATATTACATAGATATACATATACAGACATAGATATAAATTATGGATGATATATATTCATAAAATATTATAGATATATAGATACAGATATAAAAATATATGTACACACATATATACACACAGACACATTGAAATATTCGTTTTAACAATGAGGAAATTGCCATGCACAGCCCACTGATGAACCTGAAGGATTTTATGTGACATGAACCATGTCAGACACAGAGAGATAAATACATCAAGAACTTGGTAATAATATGAAATCTAAAATGTTCATATAACCAGACAGCAGATTGACAATTGCCATCTTCAGTGTTTCAGAAATGCTCAGAAGTATGGGAAATGGGAGGATAGAAGGAAGTAGGGATAAGTACTCAATATGCTTGCAAAACTAGAAAATTTTTTAAAAAGAAAAAGAAGAACCAGGAACTTATATGTGAGGTATGCAGGTTTTGCACATACCTATGTCTGGGATGGGGGATTGGAAGATGTAAAAATGTAGAAGCAGAAATAGTTATAGTCCAGGTAAAAGATTTCCAGAATCACCAAATACAAGATTCTAAAAAGATGTTCTGTGTTGGGACTCGATTAATTACTAGTAACTAATTTAGGGATCAAAATGAGGCAGAACTAAGGGCAAAATTTTAGAACATGTCGTTTTAACTGTTACATTCTATTTTAGAAAGAGAAAGAAAAAAAACTACCAAGAAGCTGTAAATGACATAAAAGTAACTGACCCATCCATTTTAGTTTGATTATATCAAAACAACTGAAATTTAAGGGTAAAACATAATTTTATAAAATCATATCGATATAGCATATACAAACACATATACCCTAGTTTGCTGTTTTGCATGGTTGTTTTCCATTTTGCCACATTTGGTATGGCTGGAGAGAAAGCTAGAAAAAAGAAAACTCTTAGTTGACCTAAAAGCAATAGAGTTCCATAACACGGTGTAGGGCAAAGCAAGAAAGAACAGCACATATTAAACAAAGCAGTTACCTCTGAAGCTAAGACAAAAGAGGGAAGGGCAGACAAGAGACAAGGTAAAGTTCCTAGAGGCAGAAAGCAGGCTGGTCAGCACTGAAGGCTGTTAAGGCTGAATTCATTAATCAAATTGATCAAACTGTTCAATGTCATCCAAACAAACAACAACAAAAAAAGACTTAATGTGCTTGATGGAACTGACCAGATAATTAATTAAGTGGATGGTGATGGTAGACAAAATAGTCTGAGCAGATGTGTGTAGACTCTGCCAGTCGTCTCCAAGGGAAGATTCTAAAAGTAGCACAAATCCAAATGACATCAGGCTGAGTGGACAATGCCAGTGAAAAGGAAGATGGCGAGAGGCTGCTCCTCCAAGCCTGTCTGTCGTAACAGATCAGGGAAGATTTCTGGTCATCTCCTGGCGGCACTGCTAATAAGGTGGATTACATGCGATTGCAGCAGTTCAAAGCATTACAATGTAAAAAAAAAAAAGACACTTGAATGATGGGTTCAAAGAACTGGAGGAAATAAAGGAGTTTACAAGATATTTTTAATGAAAAACAAAGGTGGAAACCAGCTGTGGAATGTCACTGAATAAAGAACGGAGTGGCAGAAGAAGCAGCCTGCAGCTAGCTCCAAAAGGAAACACACAGCCAGGCAGCGACACATAGGCCACCTTGGAAAGAAAAAGACCCTCCTGCTCTTTCTCATCTACGTTTCAGAACAAACATTTTCAAGTGGCTAGTTCATTGTTTAAATTTTCCAATAACAATGTCTAATTATGTGTGATCAGGAAACTGCGGCCAGATTAGAATGGCTTTTTCAGATCTTTTTTTATTTTCATGTTTACATGTATGTGAAGTACATGCATGTGTGTGGCATACATGTATGTGAATGGTATGGAGGCCCATAGTTGATATCAGAAATCATCTTGCACCTTAATTCTTTTTAAGACAGGGTCCCTAATCAAACCTAGAGCTCACCAATAGGGCTAGCCTAGTTACCCAGCACTTTGCTGGCTGGTCTCATTACAGCCTCTCCTGCTGGGCTACAGCCATGAAAATAGACCCTGTAGCATCTCAGAGCAGGCCCGATCACCCAGCCAGCACATGCACATGGCCATTCTAGGCTTCCCCTAGACACCTGAGAAATGTATCATCCCACACTTTTGTCCTAAGAGTCACATACATTAACAAGCTTCTTACTGGAGGAAGACCTGGGGGGAAAAAAATTGATATCAGGAACAATGCCTCCTTCCAACACTCCCTTTCAGTTTTCTTACTTTTTATTTTGAATAATTCTATATTTGTGATGATTAGTCTTCATGGCCAACTTGGCAAGATTTAGGATCACCTAGGAGATACGCCTTTTTGGTTGTGTCTGTGAGGGGATTCCCAAAGAGAACCAGTTAAGGGTGGGGTGAGATTGCCACACAAAGAAAGCGGCAAAACTTTCCAATGGCCACCCTAGATATAAGAAGTCCAAGGGGAAAAGCAATGTACATCTGTTTTTGCTTCTTCTCCATGCATGTGTCTACAGCTTCTGTCATTTTCCACTGACATCACAGTACAGTTCTTCAACCTTCCAATGTGGACTTAATACCAGCAGTTCTCCAGGGAACTTTAGTCCCTCAGCTGAGGTATCCACCTTTGTGCATAGAACAGCTATCAGGTTCTCAGCCTCTCTAGTATGTAGACAGCTGCATAAGCCTGAGGATTTGAATCTGAATCCCAAGTGCCCATGTAAAGGTAGACATATGGTAACACATGTCTGTAATTCCAGCACTCCAATGGCAAGATGGGAGACAGAGATAGAAGAATAATTCTTGGAAGCTATTGAGCTGCCTATTTCCCCAATAAATTTACCAATAAATTGTTTAGATTTCACAATTTATAGTGTAAGTTCCTCCCCCCCCCCTTTATTTTACATATGTTCTATTAGCCTGCTCCTCCAGAAAGCCCTGCTTAATACAGCACTGTTCTCTGGGTTAGTGAGATAGCTCTGTGGTGAAAGTACTTGCTATACAAGCAAAAGGACCAGAGTTCTGATCGCTAGATACCACATAAAATGGTGAGAGGTCCTTAGCAGCCCATCTGTGATTCCAGCCTAGGAAAGTGAAGACAAAGTCCCTAGAGCAAGCTAGCTAGCCAGGCTGGCCCTATAGGTGAGCTCTGGATTATATTAAAGGCCTTATTTCAAAAACAATAAGGTGATAAGGTGAATGGCATGAGTATCAATGAGACAACCAACAGCTTGCTGATGGAACCTAAGACCCGCTTGTCAGAATGGTACACATTCCTGTTACTTTATACTAGAACAAGAATCTTAAGAAAGGAAGGAAATAGATCAATAGGGGAAACAGCCAGTAAACCTATAGGTAGGAAGACAGTACATCAAACTGCTCTGTAAATAGCTGTTATTATGCCCAAAGATTGGAAGAACACTTAACCCTCAGCTTCAAAGTCCTCTTCTACAACAGAGGATCTCAATGCCCTGACAGGATGCAGCTTAGGGCAATAGAAAGCAGTGAAGTGGAGAGCAATGGCCGCCACACTGCACAGTACCAGTGACTCAGCAAGGCTCACCCAGAATCAAGCCAACCTAATCTATCCCCATCCTAAGGCTTTGGTAACCTCGCAGAAGACGGAGCAGTGAAATTGTAAAGATGGGAAGGTTCACTGTTGAACAAGACATTCCACTCAAGGCAGGACTGCTGCATCTAAGAACTCACTAGAGTGAGACTTGTCCTTCCCAGACCTGCATAATGACTGACATACCAATATGTTCCCATAGACTCTCTAGGAACTCAAGAAAGATAAGAACATACAGTGAAACCTTGGGGACTAAGCAGGATGAGTGAAAGGAAATGCCCCTACAGTGGGATGGCCCAAAGAGAGGTAACTCGGTATGCCACAGAGGCCTGAATACCCATAAGACAAGCCAGAGGGAACCCTGGGGTCCATAGAAGCAGACAGGCAGGAGGGTGGGAGGGATTGAGGAAGGTAAAAGAGGGAATGGAATGGAGGAAGGATGGAGGAAGCAGAGATGAGGACTCAATATGCTTGTAAGTAGAAAAATAATTCCCTCCAAAATGAATATATATATTCACGTACCTTGTATGTGTGTAATTATAATATGTCAATTGGAAAAAAATTAGTCCTTGTAAAATGTATAGACTTCCCTCCTTACAGGACTTGCCTTTTCACCCCCAAGTGTTCCAAATTCCAGAAAACCTGCACTAGAACCTACAGTTGAATGAAAGTGCAACAAGCAAACCACCATACCCATAGCCAACTCCTCTAAAACTAAACCCATTGAAATAAAAGTTAACTTTTAAGTTAGCCTTCTTTTTGATATTTTATTTATTTTGTGTGCGTGTGTGCGGGCGTGTGTGTGTGTGTGTGTGAGAGAGAGAGAGAGAGAGAGAGAGAGAGAGAGAGAGAGAGAAGAGAGGGCACTGTGTGTCCCTGTGGAGGCCCGGGGTGACTTCAGGAATCATCCTGGATTGCTCCTACCCCCTTCTTGCTTCACTCTGGGAATTACCAGGCTCCACCCACTAGAGCCAGAAGTGCAGGTCACCACCATTTCCACCTGGCATTTTTAGGTGGGACCTGGGATCCAAAATCAGGACTTTCTGCCTGCAAGGCACCTTCTCCTGCTCTTAAGTTAACTTTCCTACCACTACATACGTAGACCACAAGGCAAGGTAAAACAAATTGTAATGGATACAGAAGCTTTTTCCATGCCAGCTAGCCTTCATAATGCCAGAAAATATGATACAGGCTGCCAGGGAAGGAAAAAAATGAATCAACAATCTCACCCAGCTGTAAATGGTGCAAGCTACAAGAACAACCACCCCAACAAGAGGTGACCATTGGTATAATAGTGGTAAAACTGTTATGGAGGTAACCAAATGCTTTCTGATTGGCTTTAAAGGCCTCTTTTGCAGGAAACATAAGCATAATACTGTAAATCAAACTAAGAACCTATAGAAGAGATCATAGGTCCTAGGTGTAAACAAACTACTAGGTTTAACTTTAAGTTATAATAGGAAATTATCATCTAAATTTTTATCATTGTACCCATAGATAAGAACAATTCTCAGCCATTAATTAAGAAGCATCCTTTTTTTGTCTATTTATTTGTTTATTCCTAATCATAAAAGCTCAATAGGTGACCCCCCCTTTTCCTTTCTCCCTCCAAGAAGCATCCTTTTGCAATGGAACATGTTTAATGCAGAGTCACAACTTATCAAAATACAGAAAATAACTAACTGTGGACTATTTGACCCTTAACAGGACATCTAAAACACTCCTTACTCCAAAACTCAGGGGATCTTGCAGAAGAGAGTGTGGGAGGGTTGCTACCAGAGAGAATCCCCTGGAAACGACAGAGCTGTGTAAGCCAAGAACTCACTGCAGCTATGTCTACTTCCACAAGTCCTGCCCTATCAACATTCCATCATGAAAGGGAGATGTCAAAAGGTACTATATCTCCTTGAGAGACTGCTGATGGTTAATGCCAGATAGGAAAAGAAAAGCTAATTTCCTCAATGATTTATCCACTAATAGGTCATCTGTGCCCTAGAAAGTACTCAGGCATTTGCTAGGACAGACATCCCAGTGGGCCCTGCAAAAAAAATACATGAAAGTAGGAGGAAGAGGGCTCCTATTCTCCTCCTAGCTACTGGGAAGGAGAATGTATGCAACTAGGAAAGGAGGAATGATGGAATCTGGCAGCAAAGGATGAAAAATGACATAAATTCATTGTATTCATTTATGAAGTATCGAAAAAGAAAAAGAGAGTCAGTCTGGCAACTTCAGGAAAAAGGGACTTGATTGGGGAGATGTCAGATAATTTGCACAATCAAAGAGAACTGGGAGACAGAACACGAGGCAGGACAGGTTGAGGTATAAGGATGGTTACTCTTCCCATGCACCTGGACTCTAGCTATTTTCAGTCATGATCTCTCAGAGCACGTGATCCAGACCCAACACACTAGTTCATGTGTTCCCAAGGATAAAGGAACACCTGAGTCTAGAGCACTGGTAGAATGCTATCAACCCGGAGAGAACCCAGCACCACCCACAGCCAAAAACATTAACAACCATGTGTACATTAGAGTCTACGACAACAGACAGCAAACAGTATCTTTCTAAAACAGTATCTTCTAAAGGGGCTCAGTGGGGTATGCTTGACAATTAGTGCTTTCTAAATATCACAGGATAAGAAGACTTCACCAAATTAATTCTTTCTTCTCTTTCTCCAAAGATGTCTCACTGGGCTGCAAAAAATACCCAAGTATTGACAAAGCCCTTATTCTCTCATCCAAATTACCACAATCAGCTCTACGTTGGTATTCTGGCAATATCTTTTTTCTCTCAGTAACCTTTTCTCCATCCAGTAACCAGGTAATTATATATATGTAAAAAATCTATCAGTCTAGAGCTCAAAGCCTCCATAAGACTGCAATACATATGTGAACTAACTCTTATATCTCTCCACCATTTCATTTCCTGTCAACCTGCTACTTTCTCCCACTCTCATTGTGTTCCAGCCATAGGAGACTCCTTTCTGAAGTTCTTCAGGCAAACCATCATTCAGAGAATGACTCTTACCTTGGAACCCTGGCATATGCTATGCATGCTGCCTGGAGCACATTTCCTCCAGAGATCCCAATGACTCTGTCTCTCCAGGACAAAGACCTTCCTGATTACTAAAGTGAAACTCTGTATCCTAAGGCTGTTGGTTCTCTGACCTCATGAAATCACTAATTTCCAGATCCAGACTCTGCTGAGGCTAAAACGCCATGCCACTAACAATCCACTCAGGATAAAACTGGGTCACTTGAGTGAATTTATTTTTCTTCATGGCATCTGTCAATTTATATAATTTGTAATATATCTGTATATTTGTTCATAGCCCATTTTCTCCTGTAAAATTCAAGCATCCAGACACTAAAGCCTCTGCCCAGCCCATTGCTGTTTCTGAACCTAGAATGGTTCCAAGTGCATAGCAGACATTCAATGCAGAGCCACCCAATGAACGGATGGACATCCCTTGTCATCTGCTTAGCAATGTGCTAAAGGTTAAATATATTTAGAAGCATTTAGGAAATAACACAATTTTAAACTGAATGGTGCTTTGCACAGGTCTTATTGATGATCAATCTGTGTTGCTATTATTAATGACTGGTGATTTAGATAAGGAAGGGAGAAACATAGCCATCTAAAACATAATAATGCTCAGCAGATAAGGAACCTATACACAAACCTGGGACCTGAGTTGGCTCTCCAGAGCCCACATGGCGGAAGGAGAGAACTGACTTGTGACTATTGTCTTTTGACCTCCACAGGTATCAGATTATTCATTCTCCTCTCCCTCTCCCTCTCCCTCTCCCTCTCCCTCTCCCTGTTCCTCTCCCTCTCTTTTTTCTCTCTCTCTTACTCTCCTCTCATAATAAAATATAAAAACCCATAAGAAATATAGATGAGACTCCTTTATCTCTATATTTACTCATTAGCAGTTTGACGTGATTTTGAAGTACCTGTAGAATGTCTATTTTGTGTTAGGAATTTGAATTTGGAGTCTGGCCTTGAGATCTAGAATTGGAAATGTTCCACATGAAGTTAATAATTGCCATGGACACTGTCCAAGAAAGTGCAGCTTCCTTAGACCTAAACCTACAGCTTTGGCACTTACATACAGAGGATAGTATTCACCAAGAGAATTCACACATTCCATCTGAAACCTACCCGGGCAGCCAGACTGCAAGAAGAGGCACATCCAGACCATTCCTCAGGCACACATTCCCAGTCTTACCCAGACCCAGGCCCTTGATCAAAAAATTGGAGAGTAACTGACCAGATACCTCAGACAGTCTTATTTTACCCCTACCATCCAACATAATCACTAATCATACCCTGTTCACTCTTCAAATTACCCCAGTTCAGATGATGAACTATATATCTAATCTAATTCCCCAAATGACAAGTTGCCCAAATAACCAATTTCTTGAATTTGCCTATGGTCATTATGTTCTTCTAGTTTAGTCACTTGTTTTTCATTTTGCTTTCAGAACATTACCTTAAGAAAAGTTTAAACATTCTCTTCCCTAGTTTCTAACATGCACTAGAAACTTAAGCCTCTTCATCTTTCTCTCCATAGCTGCCTCAACTTCCCTCCTCATCCTCCAATTCTATTATTCCTCATCCTTTAGCAATAACAGGGAGCTGGGGCAGAGAAAAATTGAATGTGTTCTTATGAATATAGTCTCCTCATGAATATATTGTTTTATGAATATATTCCATGAAAATATTCTTTTTGTGAATATATTCTTTATAAATAGTGCTTCTTGCATATATTCCTAAATGTGAACAGTTCACATGAATGTATTATCCTTATGAATAATAATAACTTAATGAAAAATATAGTTCTAACAATTCTCCCTATTCAAGTACACAACTCTATGAATACATTTCCATCCTCAGGGTCTTCTTCCTGCATCTGGTTTCACTTGTTTTCCATCCCTCAAGCTCTTGAGCCTAAGTAGAAAAATGCTGTCCAGAAGTCCTCAAAGCACTATTAAGAAATCAAAATGAAAACCAAAACTAAGTAGAAGAGATGACATTAATGATCTTGGTGAATTAGTCCTTCAGTGAATTGGACCATGTGGTGAGTCAGCTTTTGGTAAATTGACTTTCAATTAATTGACTTTTAGTGGCCTGACCTGCTGTCTTCCTAATCAGCCCACCTAAAATAGGACTTCTGTTACACTACTCATGACCTTGATCCCACCTAAATTCTCAACCAGTAGACTTATTTCTTCCACAGTTTTATCATAACCAAAAGAACTTCTATTTGCTCACTGCTTCCTACAATTCCCACTTAGATGACCCATGTGAGGAACTGGGCTCTTTAAGTAGTTACTTCCCTTGTGCATGCTCAGCCCTGTCACAATCGGTGACATGTGAGTAGATCATAACCAATGTCAAATAAGTCAATAAATAAATTGATGAATGAATGAATGAATTCATAAGGGATCCCAAGAGCATTTTTAGGTTCATGGTAGGAAAAAAAAGGAAGATAAACAACATACTAATCCTTATTTCAGTCTGACCAGCATCATCACTAACCACCCTCTTTCCACTGAAAAAATAAATAGAAGATATCAAGCGCAATTTTTAATTGAGTATAAAAAAGAGGAGGGTAATTAAAGGGATAAATAGTTGTAAACCAATTTTTAATCAGACTGAACCTGTTTGACCACCTCAAATCAGAATGCACTGAAGAAAAGTCTACCCCAGATGTTCCGGCATTGCCCATTTAGTACAGCACTACTTGAGAGCAGATGGCATCGAGTCAGGATTTAACAAAGACCTTAATGGCTCTTCTGCCAGCCCTTGGGCCATCATTTGCATAGGAAGCAGATTTGGCTGGACTGCCAATGGTGATCGCCTGCTACCCACTTGGACATGACCTCATTTTCATGTCTCCATTTTCCATCCTTGCCATATGTGGTCATAATCTTCTGGGAAATTCTGTGCCACAAAGCATAAAATAAAAGCAAGTCCTGATTACTTGCAGCACTATTTTAATTATGATTTTACTGACATGCCTCCTTGTTAGAAATTCATTTTTAATCAGTCTAACACATTTGAATGAGTGTGACGTGGTTTCTCTTTCACCTACTTAATATCTCAAGTCAGAAGTTTATAGCAATTGCATCAGGGCAATTATATGAAGGGAGGCCACTTTTAAAGACACACATAATTTTATTGTGGATTGGCACTGTTCATGAATTAGGTTTATAGTCCTCGTCTCCTCTGTAGAGACACTTAAAATCATCAGAAGGAGAGAGAAGAGACATTACACAATGAAAGCATAACCTCTTCCCCATTTGGAAACAGATCACCCAGGACTAACAAACACAAAGGCATTTATTCAAACTCAGACAATTTACCTGGGGGACTGGGAAGTAGAAACAAGATCTTCATTTATCTGCTGTTTCCAATCACTGGGATTCAGCCAACAATGTATTTCCTCAGGAAAAGATAGGAGACAGAGGGTCTAGAGAGAGATAGCATTCACTGTGCTTCTGAGAGCAGCAGTCGAAGGAACACAGCGGGAATCTTGGAGAATCTTACTTTCTTCCTCTCTCCCAAAGCTCCAATAACAAGCCCCATCATTTTGCAAATTTCTTATTTATTTATCTATTTATTTGTCTATCTATCTATGCATTTATTTGTTGTAGATTTATTCCAATGTTGGCATTCTCCTGCCATGCTGGAATTGCGAGCTGGATAAAACCCATTTCTCTCCTAAATGGTTTGGATTAGGTAAATGATTGCATCAATAAAATACTAAATTAAAACAAGGTAACTACTAGAGAGGAGGACATCATGAGAATCTGCTCCTTCCCTGTACCCCTTTCTGTCCACAGAGCTTTCTACACACACACACACACACACACACACACACACACACACACACACACAAGAAACAATAATGTAGACCCCAGAATGTTCAGTCACTGGTGAAAAGAAAGACCCACAGATACTCACTCATTACACTTCCTTCTCCTATGTGGTGAGCCTACCTGGAACTCTTCCTGTTCTCTCGCACGTGTTCTCTATCTCACTGTTCATCCTCTTCATTCCCTTGGGTCCCCCGTACCTGTGCTCCAGCCTCCAGCTACTCTGGGCTGCTCTGCTCATAATGGATGAGTCTGCCACCTTCTTCAGATGAACCTAAAAACACCACACCCAAAGTTATGCCTAGTTGCTGTTTCTGCAAAAGCAACTTAAGAGAGAAAAGGCCTACTCCGACTCACAATTTGAGAGTACAGTCCATCAGGGCAGGGAAGTGAAGGCAGTGAGGGTTTGAAGCCGCTGGAAGCATTGCATTCACAACCAGAAAGCAGCAATGAATTCATTCTGCTGCTCAATTCTCTTCTCCATTTATATATGTAGGATCCCAACCAGGGAACAGCGTCACCTGCGATGGGTAGATCTTCCTGCCTCACTCAAAAGTAGTCAAGATAATCCTCCACAGACATTCTTGGAAGCTCTCCTTAATCTATATAATTCTTTACAGGAGTGTCTGGAAGCCTGACTCCTAAGTGTCAAGTTAGCAATCAACACCAACCACCACATATACCTAGAACTCCCTGGTTGGTGTTCCACTATACCACCTGCTTCCAAAAAGACACTAACAAGTAACTGAATGCACAGGAGTAAAACCTCAGCACTCTCACCTCAGGTGAAACCAGGTGCAGGTCATACCTGCTCTCCATCTCTTTATAAACCAAGCATGTTGCATGCAGCTGGACCTATACCCAAGCCTGACTATTCGCCTGTTCTGCTCCTCCACTGCGTCCTGGTTTCTCCTAAGGGCACTTCCCTCATAGATCATTTGAAGATTTATTCTAGCCTTCAGTCCAGGTCTAATTCTAAAATTCTGATCTAAACTCTCCCTGACCTAAACCTGACCTCTTACCTCTCAGCCCACTCTTGAGCTGCAGCTAAGTTAGGGCAGAGCCAAGTCTACAGATGGTGACCCTCTTAAGTCCGAAGATGAGCAAGAAAAAAAATCTCATGTAAGTCCTCAGGCATCACGGATTCTCTGCCTTAGCTCCCATCTAGGCCATTCTCTGGGTGGGGTCAGTCCTTAATACAAGACTGACATCATTTAGTTACCTTCTTAAATAGTTCCCTCGGCTAGAAAATTGATAAGGAATGGCAGGTGGATGTAGATATTTCTGGTTCCCTGTGACTATCATACTCACAAGAGAAACATCACAGCTTCTTCAACCAAATGCTGAAGTCTTTCACACAATTTGGTCTCATATAGCTAAAGATATGAAAGGAATCTTCGGGTTCTATCTCTTGAGACATAGACGAAGTAGATGAAGATTTGTACCAGTTTAGGATTATCATAATAGATATCTGAAATAAAGAAACTAATGGGTTTATCTTGACTCACAGTTTTGGTCTGTGATCCACTGGTCTGTAATTTTGAGGCCTGCACTGAAGCAACACATCACAGGGGGAACATGGAGGACGCTGTCCCCTCACAGCATCCAGGAAACTGACAGAAAGACGGGAAAAGTTTGAGAACCAATATCCTGTCCAGCACCATGGGCTGGGGACCAAACATTAACACAGAGACCTTTGGAAACATTTTAGATCCAACCTACAATGGTAACGAAACTCACACCAAACTCTTTTTTCCCCAAGGTTACATCGCTGACAATACATCTTTCCACTAAATCTTGATCTATACCTCCAGTGGCGGGTGTTAGCCACAGAACCAGCCTACAGTGAGAAGGGAGATGAGAAAAGGAAAGTTTGCTATTATCTTTCCAAATCTGACCCCTGAACATCTCTGGGTTTCTGCAAATGCATTGGTAGCAAATGATTGGTTTGACCTGCTTGATCTTCCTCCCACTAACAGAGATAGTGTGAAGTAAAGATTAACTTTTACCATCTATCTGCCTGAGGCAAACCTAATCAAAACACTGAGTTTGTTCAGAAACTTCTTTAATCATACCACACTTAGCTACACCCAGACATCGCTCAGCATCTTCCATAGCAGAAGCAAGTTAGATCATCACTCCAGTTGATTCCCTGTCTAAAATCTCACATGGAGCACTCGACTATGAATGAAATACTCTCATATTTATCCAGTGTTACCCAAACAAAACAAGATATGTGAATAAATATACACATAAATGTGTAGATTTACAAACAAATATATTTAAGTATATTTGCATGCTTAATTCTTGTTATTATAAATCTAATTTGATATGTCTTAATTCCATCTCATAAAGAATAATTTATCCAACAGTAAAATATACCTACAGGACATATATAGTCCTGCATTCAAGAAATTAACTACACACTGAAATTTTAACAGTGTCATAGTTAAAGCACAGGTGTCAACTTGACTGTTGAGGGTTTGAGCTCCGGGCACAGTTGTAGAGAGTTGATGGTTGAGTTAAGCCCAGAGCAAACCTGCAGGAGGTTGTCTTGCTGATGGGGAAGACTCAGCCCATGGTGGGTGGGATTAGGCCCTGGATAAATCACAGAGAGCTGGTTGAAAGAGTGGGCATCCTTCTGTTCACTTGGCCAGACATGCTGGTCTGGCAAGTAAGGTTTGTCGGTCTCTCAGCTGTTATGCAGTGATGGTGTGGCCAGTTCCCTCAGCCCTGGTGCTGGTGTGTGCTTTCCTATCAAGCTGGACTGGAGAACTGTAACCAGACTATCGTAAGGAAATAAACCCCTTGTTCCCTTTAGCCATTTGATGGTCATTTATCAGCAACCATGCAGGCGGACTGCAACAAACTGCTTATTTCTTAGAGAGGTTTTCTGATTTACTTTTGATATCTTACTCACTAGCTAGTCACCACATGCAGGAAACAATTTAAACAAATGGAAAAGTTTTTTAAAAGATTTATTTATTTATTTGTGTGTGTGTATGTGCGTGCATGCGTGTGTGTGTGTGTGTGTGTGTGTGTGTGTGTGTGTGTGTGTATCAGAGAGCATTATGTGTGACTGTGGAGACCTAAGGGTCACTTTGGGAATCACCCTGGATTGCTTTGCCTCCTCTTTGCTTTGGTCTGGAGTTTCCTAGGCTCTATCTTCCAGGATCAGAACTTCCTGGAATTTTAAGTGGGATCCAGGATCTGAATTCTTAACCCCTAAGCTATCTTTCCGACCCAAAAAGTTTTTAATTAGGAATATATTCAATTAATTTATTTATTTCTCCTTAAAATAGAAGAGCATCACTTATGTGTGATTTATCCACAAGCTGATGATCCACCACTGTTCCCTGAGATGTCAGTTTGAAGGCAGTGCACTAGAGCAGTCTTCCCACAAATGAACTCAAGCACAGGGTCATCTTGAGCAATCTTAGACAACTGAATTCATATCTGGCATCCATGCTGCCAGAATCCCCTCCATGAAAGTGATTGCTATTGATTCAAAGTGGGAAAAGTGTCTACAGTCATTAACAAATAGAAACAGAGTTTAGGTATAACGAACACCAGAGACTCAAGCAATATTTACAAACTGAGAAACTGGAGATCACATAGTTCTCTGGATAATCAACTTGCAAAATTTCATTTAAAAAGGTATGTAGTATATACATAAATGAGGTAAGTATACTTTTAGATGTGCTCATGCTTTAGATAGGTTTTATGTAAGCCATGTTTTATGCCATAATAAGAATCAACTGTCTAATATGATAAAAAAAAAGGTTGTACAGGAATATTTGGCATTTGGCCTTCCCCTTTACTTAGATGACATACAATGTCAGACATAGACAGGGAAGTTAGAAGTAGTCCAGACTCCAAGGTAAAGGTAACTCGCAATCCAGCCCCCAAAAAGAGCCAGAAAGGGCCAAGACAATCCATTCAGTTAAATTCAAAAAGCTATTAGTGCTCCTCTCATGTCAAGCTCCCCACTAAGTACTGAGGATAAAGAGCTGATTGGCCCTACCCCTCCCTATTCTGACATGAAATAAGTGGAATAGAATGAAGGAGATACTTGAAGAGAAATAGAACAATAACAGGATAACCGAGGGGACGCTGATTGTGCATTCCCAGACGTCTAGGGAAGAAGACAACCTGACAGTCACGAGGAAGAGACCATAGTCCTCATTTGCACCAGATGGTAGAACTACTGCTCTCTGTTAGTTGCTATACTGAGTCACTAACTAATCACCATTTCCTGTATCAAGATCATGGCAAAGCTCAGGTTTTATGGAATTACTCCAAGTTTACTACAGGTATTGTGTTAGTTACTTTTTGTTGCTATGATCAAAATACCTGGCAAACATGGAGAGAAAAAGGTTCATTTGAACTCAGTTTCTAAGGTTTCAGTCCACTGTTCTTAGATCCCTTGATCTTGGACTGTGGTGAGGTAGATCATTATGGCACCAGGAAACATGGTGGTGGCAAAGGAAGCTGTTCCCCTTATGCAGATGGGAAACAGAGTACAAGCAATACAGGAAGAAACCAGGACCAAGTGATGCCTCCCTGTGAACTGTTTTCTCCAACTAGGATCTGCCACCACCTCCCAGTCATGTCACCATATTATGACTCCATCAAGGGATTAATCCATTGATGATGTCAGAGCCCTAAAGATCCACTCACTTCCCCAAAAGCCATCATCTGACAATGGATAAGCCTGAAAAGTTCTTACAGACTCAAGCCATAACAGATAATTATTAGCCCCACTTGACAAATAAAGTTGAGGTTGAATAATGCATTTAATTATTTAATTTGGGTAGCATATTCCAAGCTACCCAATGAAAATCCAGAATTCAAGTCATCACCCACCTAGAATCAAGGTATAGTGTCTTCTTACTCTACTCTTCTTCCTATTTAGTCTTCTGACTGCCTATGTAGTAGTTTGGCCTTATTAGACTTCCTGAAGGACAAGAACAATACGCCATTCTCTCAGAATTATAGTCACATTATAAAGTCAGAAGAAGGGACCATAAACCCTAAAACAGGACTTAAGTACCTCTGGGTCTAAGGAGTCTGAGTTCCAAACACCAACTTCCTAGACATCTCACAAAGAATTAAGTCCCATGGTGGGAAATATTTTAGGCAATTCATATGCTAGCCTGAGATAAAGGATTTGGATGTCCCAAAGAACTAAAGGACTGGACTTAGAGTTAAGGTGCTCTTTGGGGGCCAGTGGGTGATGTAATCTCATGAAGTTAATCTTCAGTTCTGTCTTCTGAGAATATATACATTAGCTCATGAAGATGAGCTTGAGAAAAGCCCAACCAAGTTGGCTTCCCTGAATAACATCCATTCTCTTGCTGTCAACCTAACCTTGGATAAGCACGGGAAGCAAACAAAAATAAAAACGTTCTCATATAACAGAAGTTCCTTTCTATTACAGTAAATGAAGAAGACAATGAGCAATAAACTAAGCGAGTTACAGATAAGATAACGTTAGATGTAATAAGCACCATGAAGAGAAATGTTAAAAGTTCAAGGAATTGACAAGATAATGGGGCGAAGAAAACATCTATTCAGAAAGGCTACCTAAGAAGGCTCTCTGAGAAGGGGACCTTGATTATAGACACAAATCACTCCCTTTTCAATCCAGTGCCAGTTATATAAGCTGAACTTATTATGTTTGCACTTACCTTCCTGAAGAATTCCTCCCCCAAAGAATCTCTTAATCTGCACACAGTCTTTGCAGGCCAGTCTAATCCATTCAACAGACAAATCCAACATGTCCTGATTCCCTTTAGACAAAAGATGGCCTCTGAAAGCAGCAGCACTGATCTTGCTACCACTCCTACTGCTGTGGGTCTGCACACTACTTTATCAACCATAGCTAAGAAGGAACAGAGAAACTAGAGGAATTTGTGAGCTTCCTAAGACACCGTAAATAAAAGTGCATTGGGAAAAATACTAGATACGATGGTGGATCCACAACTGCCTCAGTGTGACACTGTGAATAAAAATATAATCAGGAGGGGCTGGAGAGGTGGCTCAGGGGTTAAGCCTCTGCCTTGCAGGCGGAAGGTCCTGAGTTCGGATCCTAGACCCCATGTATAGATGCCAGGCGGAAGTGGGAGGGGAGTGGGGGGGCGGCCTGCCTTTCCGGTCCTGATAGGGCGGAGCCTGTGAATCCCGGGGCAGAGTAAACAAGGAGGTGGAGGTGTCCATGGTGGTTCCCGAATTCGTCCGTGGTTCTACACACACACACACATACACAATTGAATAAATAATAAATTTTTTAAAAAATTATAAAAAAAAATAATCAGGATATCAAAAGTAAATTCTACTCCAAAGAAAGAAAGATTGAAAGAGGATCAGAAATCACAGAGGGTTGATGGGACAGCTGAAAAGGGCAGAGAAACAGAAGAGTAAGTTAATGGAACAAGCAGCATTCAGCTCCAGCTGGGGAAAGGGGGAATCAAACATGTCATCTAAAGGTAAGCTAGACATCTCTGGTAGAGAGTGAGTGAGAAAGAAACAGAGACAGACTAGCAATCCTACCCACAAGACAAGCCCACCGTACTTCGAATCTCAAATCCAGTTAGGAGCATTGGTAAAACAATGACTTCCGCAACAGATCATCAGTTGAAGAAGAGGTCCATTTAGTCACAATCCCACATCGCAGAAGCTGTGACTGGGCTCCATTTTGAAAAGGAACCTATTATTTAAGACTGAGCTCCAAGAGAATCTGAATAGCCCACAGACTGCAAAGCTAAGCATGAATAACTAACAGAGGCTTCTGTTATGCCAAGTGGAAGACTCCTAAAAGAAACACAACTCTGCTGGACATCTGATGCTTGACTGTTCTGTGTTTAGCGTGAGCCCAAATGGGAACAAAGGCAAGAATCTCCAAACTCAACTGACGACCCTTGCGGATTCCAGTTCTAGAGGACTTAGAATTCGCTTCAATATTTCATTTTCTTTCCCATACCCATGGGCTTCCTCTCTTTTCTTTTATTATACTTTTACCAGTATTTCTGCTTTACTTTTTGTTAAAAAGACTGTGTTTCTGGTTTTTTTTACTTTTATTCTTATATTTTTCTGATTCTTATACCTTATTTTGGCTGTTTTCCAATTTATTTACTTTAAGTTTTCATCAATGTACATATTACATGTTAAGTATAACCCCGCCAAGCTCCCAGCCTTCCCCAATTAACCCATAGACAATTTTACTTCCATTTTTATGTCATATATGCATTCATGAGTTTGTGAATCTGTATAAAAATTTAGCAATCAGGATGAAGGAAAGCATTAGGATTAGACTCCGAGAGAATCTGCAAAACTAAGAATAAATAAATAATAGAGGTTCCTATTATGCCAAGTGGAAGATTCCTAAAGGGAACACATAAATACATTTGTATTTATGAGACTGGCTTTATTCATTTAATAATGTTATCTTCCATTGCATTCACTTTCCTGCAAATAATATAACTTCATTCTTCTTTATTGTGTATATATACCACATCTTCTTTCTCCATTCCTCTGTGTTAGACATCTAGTTAGATTTCATAACTTAGTTGTCAGTGATGCTGAAATAAACATTAATGTGCAAGTATCTCTGTGACAGGTTGATCAAATTGTCTTCATTCCAGAGACAGGGGATGACTTAGTATATACAAATCAATAAATCCACTTCTTCTTTATTGCACAATTAGGTATTTAATATTTCTTGCTCTTTCTTTCATCTCTGTCTTTATAGTATTCTTCTCCACTATTATTTTTCCTTTCTTCATTTAAACTTCCTTCACTTTCCTTTTCCCTTTTCTTTGTCTCCATTTTAATGAATTATTTTGCTGTTAATTTTTAATGTCACAAAATGCACTACATTATATTTGCCATTTTCTATTTTGTGGTCATTGGTGGCATATTACTAGACTTTCATTTCTCCTAAGTGTATTTCTCTCTCTTTTTATTCTTGTTATTGAGGTTATAATGACTGTTTTCTCCTTTTTCGATAGGACTGGTGTTTGAGCTGTCAAGTGTACACTGTTCACTAAGACAAGCCACAAATAAAACAGGAAGAAATATCTAAACAAACAAACGTGCAAAATGAAAATGAAATATGAGAAACTAAGAAAACATTTCACCTCCAAAACATCAAGTCTCCTCAATTAACAAACCCCAAGATATGGACATAGTAGCACTGCTGAGTAAAGATTTTAGGTGTTTACCTCTAAAAAACGATCAGTGACTTCAAAGAGAAAACAAGCAGATGAATGAAGTAAGGAAATCAACTCAGGACATAGATAAAGTCAGCAATAAAGCAGTGACGGTCAGCAATGTAGATGAGAAATCAGTAGGGAAACAAATCTTAAAAAGCAAACAGGAATGATGGGAATGAGAAGTTTAATTAATCAAATAAAAATACAGTGGAAAGAAAGCATCACCAACAGACTAGACCAGGCAGAAGACATAATATTAGGGATAGAAGACAAAAGAAAACCTACTTTCAGGAATGAATACATTAATTTTAAAAAAACATGACCACAACTTCTAAAATCTCTGGAACATGATCTGGGATGGAGAATTATTTAGTCAGAAATGTACTTGTCTCACAAATACGAGGACCTGAGTTCAAATTTCCACAACCCACATATAATATTGAGTGCAGAGAAGCATGCCTCTATAATCCCAGTGATGGAGAGATAGAAGGCAGATCACTGTTAGCCTAGCTAACAATTGACAAATTGAACCTCTTGAAATTAAAAAAAAAAAAAACTCTGTTCTGTAAAAGAAATGGTTAATCATGACAATGCATAACACTTATCTCTAAGCACCAAGGATAACACAGATCTTTCTGCAGTCAAGATTTCTGTCAATGGAAATTGGCCATTTCAGAGAACCCCAAATGATCTAAGAACTGAAAGTAAATGGCTAAGGAATATTGAACCTAAACAGGTCATCCAAAGCTCCCTCACCCTTCCATGCTAAAGTCCGAGGTATGCCACAGAGAAGGGAACAGCAAAACTGTGTGAATTACAATAAAGGAAAGAACACTGGTAAACAGTATCCCCTAGCCATACAGCCAATACAGCCATGAACACAATACAACCAAGTCTGCCTGCACAGGACCTATGCAAGATTAGACCCAAATCCAAACATGAAGAGGAATTCAGATGGTTCTATCCTCACAGAATGATCACTGATGATCATAGCTGGTCAGAGAAAGTGCTCCCTCGTGCATCAGTAACCCACACTGAAATATTGCCTGTGCTGCAGCGGGGGGTACCCAGACACGTAAAAGAACTGACATTCCCCATTCGCCTCAGCGGGACACATACACAAAACAGGAACTTACGGTCAGCAGGAAGATAACCTACTTTTTTCTTTCAAGTAGAAACTATGAGAAAATTAATTCTCACTCTGCAGACTTCATTTTGGTTTGGTTTGGTTTGCTTGGTGTCTGGAGACAATTTTTTAATAAGAAGAATGAGAGCAAGAGAGAGGTAAGATGCCCCTGAAATCAAGACCACCTATCATCTTCCCTTTCCCCTTCAAGCTCCAAGTCTGGGAACTTGCCCTGTCCCTCCACAGCAAAAGAAAGCATGAAAAACATGAGTTGGGTCTCATGCCTATGACAGAAGACTAAGTTTTTAAGTGTTGGAGATTTAAAAAGAAGGAAGAACAAAAAGAGATGGAGATGGTTGAAGGCAAGAAGAGAGAAATGGGACTGACTGAACTCCGTCAACCTGGAGAGGCCCATATGGAAGCGTCCACAGCTCAGAGAGGCCTTCGTGTGTACAGAACCAAACTAAGGCCTCAGCAACCACATTTCAGTCCCATTTCTCTACCATATAGTCTTCCACCATGAACTCAAAGAAAGAACTCAGAGAAACTTTTTTAGAGTTTAGAGAGAAGGAAGTAGACCACTTTTCCTACACCCCACACTCCTATTTCCAACAGAATTGGAGAAACTCCTCAGTGGAAAACAGCTATTCATGATCATCATAGACCAGAATATAGTGATGTTTATAACTCTTTTGTTCCAGAAACCAACCAAACTGCCCACTGCCCACCTGACCTTCTTCAAACAGACGAATGGCAGGTGACGTTACCTGCATCATGGTAATTACTAGCATCTTCATTTCTTTCCTTCCTCCCATCTCTAGTTTGCAAATCGATCATGATTAGGAGATTTTCTTGAGTTCACAGTGCTGTCAGGTAGCTGAGCTAAAGCATGAACTTTCTTAGAAAAAAAGTCTCATTTTAAATATTTGGATGCTGTCAAGTTGGCCTTAGTATGGGCATAATATTCATCTTTCCAAGACACCACAGGTGTGCTTGACTCCAACATAGGAATGACAAGATAATGCTAAAGAAAATCCAAATCATGTTATTTGTCTTCTGCAAAGCACTCCTGTTTTTCACTGTGTGCCTACACACAAGGTCCCCCTGACTAGACCTTCACTATTCCCATGTGGCTCTTTGCTGAAAGAGTTTAGCCAAGACCCATTTCCATCCATGCCAATCTCTCTGCCATTCCAAATTCTATTCTTCCTTCAACCTTCCACCCTTTCCATGCCTGATTCTTGTCATTCCAGCCCTCGTTTGCTTCCTGTGTGTACCTGGATTCACTACTCCAGTTTCAGACAAAATAAAATGGAGAAAACTTTTATAGGATCAGACAGGAAAAACCAAAGTCAAATTTTATAGCCTGGATAAAAGTTGTCATGGGACTTAGTTAGAAATGCTGACTCTCTAGCTTAGATTTTTCTTCAGGTTTTGAGAGTTGTCAAGAGGTCTAGCAGAATGAATTTCTAAAACTCCTCCATAAGGCCATCATGTGGCCTCCCACATGACTACCCACACCTTCCCATTAGCCTCAATAAATACCCTCAGGCTGCCAAAGGTGCCAAAGCTACCTAAGCTACTTTCAGCTTTATCTCATACTCCTGAATACCAACGGTTAACAACTCAATTCAAACTGGGAGTCTGAACCCCAAGTATAGAGACAGGCCTATGACATGGGCAACCATGTCACAGTTGAGCATCACTTGGTATCTGTTTCCTTAAACTAGCCCTTTACATCTGTAGGTTTAAATTTACTCTTAGAAATATTCTCATTTCTCCCCTCTCTCTCTCTCTCTCCTCTCTCTCTCTCTCTCTCTCTCTCTCTCTCTCTCTCTCTCTCTCTCTCTCTCATCTTGTCATGTCCTAAATAAAAGTACCCATCTTTTGGGTTGCCAATGGCTTATTGCCAGTGATCTATTGCATAAGACACAGACACATGCTAGAACAGACAGCTGTCGTTGGATTCAGTGCATCATGTACACCAAAGGCAACTGACTGGGAAGAGGAAGATTCTCAGTGGGAAAGAAAACAGAGGGATAAGGCAGATAATATAGAGAGAAAAATGACAAAAATCCATTATATGAAACTCTCAAAGAAATAAAAAATGTAAGGAAAGAAGTAACCACCTTCCAATTGGCTTTAAAAGAAAAAACTAGATATACAATAGGCCCTTCATATCCATGGCTCTATATCTGCAAATTTAGCCAACCTCAGATTGGAAATATTCAGAAAAAATCATATTTTTATTAAGCACACATGGACTTTTTCTTTACATTGTTCTTTAAACAATATAGTATGTAGCAACATTTACATTTTATAACATTTACATTTTGTTGACTATAATACATAATCTAAAGATGCAAAATTGCAGGAGATATGTGTAGGCTACATGAAGATTCAACATCATTTTACGGAAGAGAATTGAGCATCTGTGGACGCTGTTATTTGAGGGAGGGAGTCCTGAGACCAAACTCCTCTGGGAAAACTGTATGTTATTAAAACTAGTCTACAGTTCACCCAGCATTTTTCCTGGGAGGTGGCTCTTTCTGACTCCAGAGAAATTCAGATGTCCTCTCATTTGGGACCTGCCATGTTTACAAGGCAAGAGACACCACAGGCAGACAAGGCTAAGGTGATATACGGCTGACAGCAGCACTCTTGCATCTGGTCCAAGCCCTCTCACCTGTTGCTGGACCTGGACAGGGCTCTAACACTGCCCATCAGACTGGGACAGGATTCAAAAGCAGCCAGAAACCTACTGTGGATTCTGATGACGAGTCTGCTTTCTCAGAAGGGAAGTTCGGATGTGTGAGCCACAAAATGTGGCCCCTGTGGCTGAGATGCTATCAGGAAGCCTAAGGAAAGCTGAAGCGAAAGATCTGAAGGGGTTCAGGTCTTAAGCAGGGTGCTCCAGCCCCCCTCCTCTCCTGCCTTCCTTCTCCACCAGTAGAGAAACTGCTGTTCTCCACCTCCATTTCTGATTCCCACCCAGTCGCCTCATACGGAACATGGATGGAGTCTATTTCTTATCCTTTCTTAGAGAAAAAGTCTCATTTTAAAGACTGGGGTGCATGTTGCCTAGTGGCCCCTGGTGTGTGCACATGTTTATCTTCCTAGATCTCCATTTCTGATTCCCACCCAGTCGCCCCATACGGAACATGGATGGAGTCTATTTCTTATCCTTTCTTAGAGAAAAAGTCTCATTTTAAAGACTGGGGTGCGGGGCTGGAGAGATGGCTCAGGGGTTGTGACTCTGTCTCACAAGCAGAAGGTTCTGAGTTCGGATCCCAGGTCCCACGTTAAAAAAAATAAATAAATAAATAAAGACTGGGGTGCATGTTGCCTAGTGGCCCCTGGTGTGTGGACATGTTTATCTTCCTAAATCTCTCCTTTGGGGAGCCTCTTCCTATTCTTTAGTCATCAAACTCATAGTATTTAGTCAGAGGGTCCTTGATCCAGCTTCTGACCCCAAGCTCAGGGTGGTCAGTAAATGGATGTATTCTCTTGGCCTAGTCATCAGGTCAGAGTAAACATCTAATTCAAGCAAGGTCAGCTAGAGTCTTCCAGGACTTTGACTGGAAAGACTGTAAAAGATGCTTGCTTGGCAGAAAAAAAAAAACCTATAGAGACAGAAAATAGATTAGTATCTGTTGGGAAAAAAACAAGGAGTGCTGCTAACTGGTACAAGGTTTCCTTTTGGAGTGATGAAAATGTTCTCGTGTTGATGGTGATGAGGACTGCACAACGCACAATTCACTGAATGCATTAGAAACGCTGAGTTGTAGAAGATTTAAGTGAGCAAATTGGATGCATGCAAATGATATCTCAATAAAGCTGGTCTTTAAAAAATGTTTGCTCTCTCTACTCTAGAAAGAAAGAGGGGAGGATACTGAAAACTTGGGTCTTCCCACTCCTCTCTTCGCCTTGTGAAGTTTTCCTGAGAAGGAACTCGAGCAGATGCAAGACCATGATGATCCTAAGCAGCAGAACCAGTGAATCCAACTCACTACATTCCCCGGTGCCTCAGTTGTAAGATTCCTTCCCCCATCCCAAAAGTAACCCCATATTTCTTCAAACTAGTTCACAGCTTGTCTCTGCCATAATCGGAGTTTTGCTATACGGCATTCCAGAAATCAGCTGTGAATGAGGGTGCCCCCCCACCCCATATACCCTTGATGCCACTAAGACTTAACCTCAATAATAACTTTGTTCAGAGATATGTCAAAATGCAGACTGCAGATTCTACAGAGACTGAACATCAGTACTAACTCTTCTTTTTCCTTCTTTAATCTCTATTTTTCAGGGAACTATTTGTAGAAAACCTTTTGTCTATCAACAGCTTTCATTTATCATCTGCTTTGTTATTTCTGATCACTTTGATATGCAGAAATGTTTATGTGCATAAATCCTATCAGGAGTTTCTTTGTCATACTAGTATCTAGTGTTTCGTATATGAATATAGTACATTTATGATATTTTCACACCTTCATCTCCACTCCACTCCCCCTCTTCTTACAACCTTTCTTCTCCCCTGCCAGACTCCCTTCTATTTTCAAGTCTATTTGCATGTGTGGTCCACTGGGTTTCATCTGGTTTGTCTTTGATTGCATATACCTGAGTATTTTCTGGAACATGAATCACATATCAGTGGTGTACCATTGAAGAAAACACCTTCCATTTCTTTCTCAACACATGCTGGCTTTTTATGTGTATAAAGTCTTTATCCATCCTGTTTAGCCAAATATTCTCATTCGTTTTCTGACAATCTTTGTAGTTTCATTGTTGATTGAACATCTTGACCTACTTGGTATCTTAAATTACAGTAAGAGCTTAGAATATATTTTTACCCAAAATATATATATATCAGTACTGAGTATCACAGTAGTCATTATTTATTTTCCTATTTACTTCTGATGACTATTCCTATCAGATATTAAGTATATTAACAGAGTTTTCACCTTGGTTATATATGTTAACCTAAGTTCCTATCTTAAGCAATCATTTCATTACATTACCCAAAAGAACTCTGTCATGGATAATCTTGTCAACCTGACGGGATTTAGACTCAGCCTAGGAAACATACCTCTGGGTATGTCTGGGAGGGAGTTTCCAGGAAGTTTAATTGAGGAGGGAAGAACCAACCTCAATGCAGGAGGCACCATGCCATGGGCTGGAGTGTCACCAACTGAATTAAAAAGAGAAAGTTTAAGTGTAGTACCAGCGTTCATCTCACTGTGCTACCAAGATGTGAAGAGATGAGAAGTTCTAGCTGCACACTCCTGACACATGCAGCTACTTGCTCCGCACCTTCTCCTCCATGTGGACTGCATCCCCCGAAACTTCGAGTCAAAACAAACTTTTCTATCAGACATGCACAAGAAAGGACTCTCTGGGAATTGGGGCGGGAGGCACTGGGGGATGGGGAGGGAGAGGGGTGGGGAAGGGTAGCAGGGGGTACGGGGGGAGGAGGAGGGAGGGAGGGAACTGGTGTATCTAATAAGTTTGTATGAGCTGAAATAAAAAAAAAAACTTTTCTGCCACATGAAGTTGCTTTATGTCATGTTCTTTAGTCACAGCAACAAGAAAAATATCTAACACAGCTCCGTAATACAGTGTTTGAGTGCTGTTTATCATGGGAAAGCATGCATAAAATCATAATATACCATCTAGTTACTGTAAACTATCCAGTCTTGTTGGTATTCATATATTTACATCACTGTATAACCATCAGAGTCATCTTCCAAAGTGAAATGCTGTGTCCATCAGGCAGTAAACTCCGTAATTCCCACAGCTGCTGGAAACCAGTATTTTACTCTCCAGCTCTGTGGACTTGACCAATCTAGCTCCCTTGTGTGAGGAATCACACAGTATTTGTGTGGGTTTGTCTGTTCTATATCATGTGTTAAATGTCCTCCATTTTTATTTGGGTTTTCTTGTGTTCAATTGTGGTTTTGGGACTCGAGGAGCTGAATCTAGGGTCTCATGCATACTACATAAGCATTCTACCACTAAGCTATATCCCCAACCCCTTTGAATTTATCTTTAAAACAGAGCTATGAAATATTGACCACAGTAGTTTCAAAGTCACTCTGTAGGTCAGGCAGGTCTTGAACTAGCAATTCTCTTCTTTCAGCCTCTGGAATAGCTGAGATTACGGCTATGTTCACCATGTCTGGGCTTCAGGCTGAATAAGATCTCACTGTAGGGCTATTCCATATATTGTTTATTCGTTCTCTGTTTGCAACTAGTGTATGTGCTCAGAAATGGCCATGCTGGATCAAAGCATAATTGTATGTTTAACTTTTTAAAAAGAAGAGGAAGAAAATTTCTGGAAAAATATTCTTCTGTTTGAGCATTACACTATTTTCAGGCAATCTGACCCCTGTTTCCCACTATAAAAAATGGGAGTGACAATATTTACTTTATATTGTAAATTTAGAATAAATAACATAAGTCGGGCAAAAAAATCCTATTTTTGAGGGACTACCATACCATTTTCCACAGCAGCTACACCATTTGACATTCTTGCCAACAGAGTACAAGGGTTTTGATTTCTCCACCTCCTCGACATGTGTTTTCTGAATTTTTTATCTAATATCCATACTAATGAGTGTGAAGTAAAACAAGCACTGCAGAAAGGGATAATACAACTCCTGTCATTATAATTCTTAGTTTAGAAATTGGGGGGGGGGGTGGTTATTCTCTATCACTGCTTTTTTTTCTTCCAGAACAACTTTTTTAAATACATTTTCTTTGCCTAATCATACAAGCTCAATAAGTACCTCCCTTCTTCTCCCTTCCCCCTCCCTTTCCTGTTGTCCCCCCATTGCATTTCCCCCTACTTTCCCATCTCCTCCCTCTCACCCCTTTTTCTTCCCTCCTCTTTTCTTGGTGCTTCCTGCTTTCTCCCTCCCTTCCTCCAGAGCATCCGTTTATGTGGGTGCTGAATTTCCCTCTAAATCATCTACACTAGTGAGGGTTCAGGACCCAGTGATATAGATCGGGGCCCCTTTTTGGGCTGCTTGCTAATATGGATGGAAACTCTATTATGACTGTTTTATCCCTTTCCTCTACAGATCCTACTGCCTGAAGCCTTCTCCCTTGTGATCCCTACTATACTTTGGGGAGTTGCAGAATAACTTTATTTTTAAATCTTCAAAATAATCTTCACAAACGCAGTTAACATAATTCATATCTTTGCGGTTTGAATGTGAAATGTTCCCCCATTGGCTCACACATTTGAACACTTGGTTTCCATTTGATGGTGTTGAAGGTTGTGGAGAACCTTCAGGAGGTGAAGCCTTGTTGGAAGAAGCTTGTTACTGGGGACAGGACTTGAGGTTACATAACCCCACTTCCTGTTCTCCATCTTCTTCCTGAATGTCAACGTGAGTAAGCCGTGGCCATCTGATCCTGACCCATCCCTTCCCCGCCATGTCTCAATGAAGCTATACACCAAACTAAACCCTTTCTCCCTTAATGTGCTTTTATCTGGATATTTCATCATAGCAGTAAATGAGAAACTAAAACAGTATCTTTAAAACATTTGCCAAAGAACATGAAGTATTTTTCTCATTTCCTTTAGTAAAACTTTATAATTTTCTCATTTTGGACAGAAACACTTCTGTGAAGATTATCCCCAGGTATTTCATATTTCTGTATAAATGTGAATGGAATAATCAGCCTCATTTTAGAAAATAACTTTGGAAGAAATCCCATAATCAACAATAACACTCATTTATGAAACACCTGCTATTTTAAAAATCTGTGATAAAGGTCAATAGTGCCTGTCTTCCTCATGGAAATTTACTGCAAGAGAAAAAGAAATTGTTGGTTGAAAATTCATTGGATCGCCTCTTTTAAAAAGCCCAGAGCATTTAAATCACTCCCAAGGAGATGATGAAATTGTGGATAATTTAATGTTTAATCAATGTTTATTGTAGCTATCATTAATTTTGGGTTAAAAGTCATGATGCATGAGTTTCTTATTTCCTACATATACCTTACATTGACCTCTCCTTGTGGACCTATACCAGTTTTATTGCCTTATTAATTTACCATCTAAATTATTACTGAAGTCTAACTTGTATCTCTGGTTCATGATATATTGGTGTTTCTGTGATTTATTTGCTTGTCAACTATTCAGTTAGAAAAAAAATCTTTGATCTTACCATAGCTTATGGAGGAAAAATGAACGACTTCATAGCAACTTAAAACATTCATTTTAGCATACAGTTTTTGCTCAGTGCACAAAAAATATCAATTAAAAGTTTTCCCTTCTCAAGTGAGATGAATGTCAGCTCTGTTCTAGGTTCTAAGAGTGGGTATCCAGGAATTCATTCAAAAATACATGGTTTTTGACTGTGAATATACGTAGCATCATTAGTGACTCTGGAATGTTCAGTCTAAACAAAACATCTAAATCTTCCCCTATATTAAGGAAACACTGCAGAAGAGGGGGCAGTAAAAATTAAGAGCCACAGGGACTAAGAAGATTAAGGCTGGATGGGAGAGAGGAAGAGCAACTCTCCCTAGTCCAATGCCCACTGACATACCGTCCTTGCTCCAAGTGCCCAGACAAGTCATTAACATTAATCCATATGGGACTTAGTAAGCTGTATATGCACAGAGAGACACATGCAAGCAGAAGGGAGGCAGGTAAGGAAGAAGGAAGTTATAGTGGAAGAAACTGGGGATTGGGATTGGATAAATAAGGAGTGAAAATGAGATGAATACATGTGCAAAGCCCTAAAAATTTTAAAAAAATAATAATAATAATCTAAGAGGATAGTGAGCAGTGCAGCCAGATAGTGTCAAGGTAACTACACCCAAGAATTCACTACGGTGTGTCTACTTCCACAAGAGCTGGTCTACTGACATTTCACCATGCAAGGGGGAAAATTTCACGAGGCAGCACACCTCCCTGAGAGACTCTGAGGGTTAACACTAGTGGGAGAAGGTGAGGTGCTTTCCTCAATGGTGTGTGCCCACTGACGGATTGTCCACACTCCAGCAAGCACCAGGCACAGGCAGCTCAGATGAAGCTCAGTGATACACATGCAAAAGGACATGAAAAAAGCAGGGAGAATGATAGGGAAAAAAAAAGGGTTTTAATGGGAGAAAGAGGGATAATAGGATCAGGTAATGTGGGATTAAAATTAATTTATGGTATTCATCTATGAAGCTGTCAAAAATAACATATATATCTCAGGAAATGTTCGGAAATTTCCCTGACCCTTTCCAAAAATAGGCTAAGAGTGTGAAAAGAAAACCAAGGTACCAACTAATCCATCATCTTCCTGACATTTTTCCCATCAACAAAGGAAGACTTTGGGCAACAGAAGAAACAGCCTACACGGCCACCGTAATCTCTACATGGCCACCTGTAGTCTATGCACTCAGCAGGTGGAGGCAGATGCATAATTGGTTAAGAGAAGCTTAAACACCTAACATACACCTAACATCCTGTCTCAAAAACAAAAACAAAGGTTGGAGCTAGGGCTCGGTGGGTAAGAGAACTTGCTGAGCAAGAATGTGGACCTAAATTTAGATCCCCAGCACCCACATAAAAGGCCAGTCACGGCCACACACACTTGTAACCCCAGTACTGGGGACACAGGGGGGAGGGGTGTGTCAGAAGCAGAAGGATGTTTGGACTTCACCAGCAAAGGTGAAAATGACAAGCTCCGGTTCATGAGAGACATCATTTCAAGGGAATTCAACAAAATGACAGAGAAAACACCGACTCCTCCTCCAGCCTCCACATATATGCACGGGTACATACACCTGTACACCTATGTACACATATGCATCACATATATGTATGGGTACATACACCTGCACACATATATTCATAGATACATACACCTGCACACATATGTACACACATGCATATACCACACACGCAAGAAGAGATGAAGAAGAGGAGGAGAAAAAGGAAGGGAAGGAGGGGGGAAGAGGAGGGGAAGGAGAAGGAAGGAAGAAGAGAAGGGAGGAAGAGGAGGATGGGGAAGGAGGAAGGGAAGAAAGAAGTGGAAGGAGAGGGGAGGAAGAGGAGGGGAAGGAGGAGGAGGGAGAGAAGAAAAGGAGGAGGAAGATGAGGGGAGGAGAAAGAGGAGGGAGAGGACAGGGGAGGAGGAGGGAGGAAAAAGGGGAAGAGGAGGGAGGAAGAAGGGGGAGGAGGAAGGGGGAAGAAGAAGAAGGGGGAATGGGGAAGAGGAGGGAGGAAGAACAGGAGAGGGGAGGAAGAGAAGGAGGAGGGAGAGAAGGAGGAGGAGAGAGAGAAGGGGAAGGAGAAGGAGGAGGAAGAGAGTTTTGCCTACGGCATTTCAAGCCCTGGCCAGGTTACACTCCAGCCCTGCCTGACCTCATCCTCTGGCCACCACCACCTAAGGGTCTTGAACTTCACCTTAGGCTATGGCTCCTGTGTTTATAAGATTCATACTCTTGGCCACAAAAGAATACAAAAGACTATTTTTGATTCCCTGGGGCGGGGGAGGTGGGGAGGAATCAGAATTCATCCGGTGCACAAAGGACCTCAGCCAGGTCTTTATAAGTCTCTAGCTCATGCCACTATTTTAATATCCACCCTCTCCTCCCCCTCTCTTTTTTTTTTTTTTTTTGTGGTGCTTCAATGCTTTCACTGAATTTTCTTTTTTTATTTATTTATTTTTCTGCTCATACAAACATAATAGGAACCCCTGTCCCCTCCCTCCCTCCACCCCTCCTTGGACCTCCCTGCTCCCTCCCCCCTTTGCCTCTTCCTTTTCCCCCTCCCTCCCTTTTTCCCAGTGCCTCCCCCCCCATCTCTGAAGCATCCTTTAATGTGTATATCAAACTTTCCTCTGGGTCCCCCTCTCTGATGAGGTGTAAGGACTCTGGCAATTCCTAGAACTCTTTCTTGTGTTCCCCTTAAGTATAGGAACACTTTTGTGACTGTTAATCCCTTGCTTCTAAGGATCCTAGTGTCTTTAGTCCATGCTAAAATTTGAGGGGTCAATGATATGTTGGTCATTGCGCCAATGATGCAGAGTCCTATTATAATTGCTTCGGCCCTAACTTGTGTGGAGTATCTTGCATATCATGACTCCTCCCATCCTTGTGCTCTTACAATCTTACTGCCCCCTCTTCCGCAAATTTCCCTGAGGCTTCAGGATGGTCTCCTCCCCCTCTCCACGCTTTTGTTTATACACACAAACAGGTCAGAAACAAGTAACATACAGCCCCAGGTCTGGATCAAAAAATGATACAAATACATCAGGGTGGTTTGTAAGATTCTATGTACTGGGATTAAAGGGGCAATCTTAAAGTGATGGCAACTGAAGGGATAAAACAAAGGAGTCGCCCAACACCTGCTCCAGACTCAGCCGCTCAAGCCAACAATTTTAATTAAGAGAAAAATCATGGGTCTACTGAGTTATGTGTCCAACCCCAATACAATCAAAAAACAGCATCACGAAGCAATCAGGCACTTTGTAACTTAACATATAAAAGCTTAAGTCATCCTTGGAGACAAAGGATTGGCAGCCACAGTAGTGTTCCTATGCTTAAGGGGAACACGGGAAAGGGTTCAGGGAAATACCACTGGGTCCATGTACGTCATCGGAGAGGAGGACCAAGAGGAGAGTCAGGCATGCACAATAAAGGACTCTCTGGGAACTGGGGCGGTAAGCACTGGGGGATGGGGAGGGAGGGGTGAGAGGAGGGGAAGCAGGGAGGGAGGGAGGGAACCAGTGTACCTATTAAGTTTGTATGAGTGGAAATAATAATTAAAATTGTTTAAAAAAAAAAAGCTTAAGTCAAACAGAAAAAAGAACCTGAACTTGAAAAACGAAAGTGGTTCTGAAGATAAATAAATAGTGTAAAAGTAGTTTTATGGTTTAGGATTACTCATAGCCTATAGCCATTTTTAAAATTCAGCTTCTCAGGGCTGAAGAGATGGCTCAGGGGTTAAAGTTTGTGCCTCACAAGCAGAAGGACCTGAGTTCTGATCCCAGATCCAATGTAAAAATGACAGGCAGAAATGGCAATGACCCACATTTCCTGCCCCGGAAGGCAGAGCCTGGGAACCCCAGAGCAAAGCAATAAGAAGATAGCGTAATCCAGGATGATTCTAAAAGTCACCCTTGGGCCTCCCCAGGCACTCACAGTGCCCTCTCCTACACACACACACACACACACACACACACACACACACACACACACACACAAATTCAACTTCTCCTTCTATTGCAAGCATATATGTGTATATGTGTTCCTGTGGGAGGGGCATGTGCATATGTGTGCACATGCGTATAGAGGCCAGAAGACAACTTCAGGTGTTTCCTGAAGGAGCAATAAGAGGAACAACTACCCCCTCTAAGACAGGTTCTCTCTCACTGGCTGGAGCCAATCTGACTAGCCTAGTCCCAGAGGTCGCCTGTCTCTTCTGCCTCCCCAGCACCAGGATTACATGCAGACACTACCACACCCACCATTCATGCAGGTTCTAGGGATCAAATGCAGATCCTCACTCATGCCAAGTAAGTGCTTTACTGACTGAGCCATCCCCTTCGGCCCTCAACATTTCTCTTATTAATCATTTCATACGATCAAGTTCTGTGTCTAAGTGTCTTACACCATCGCTGATTGTCACCACTGGCTAAGTTCTGCTAAGGTGATAAATACCCCCCAAATTCTCAGCAGTTGATAGAAAGGTAAATTAATTGCTCATGTCCTATGTATGTTTTAATTCACAATAAGTTCATTCTACAGAGTTGGTGGAGAAATCATCTCTGGAGACATGGCTTGCTGCCAGAAGAAAGGGACATGGCAAGAAAGAATCAGGCAAGAACTGACTTTTACAGCTTCAATCCAAAATATCACTTTGGCTCAAGTTTCATTGGCCAAATTAAGCCACATCATGCCATCTGCATCAAAAATGACAGGGATGTGTAATTGTCCTCCCCCACAATCTGAACTGCTCTCCTTACCTGTAAATAGCTTCCTGTCAAAGCCATCGCCCTTCCCATTGCACGCTGAGACCCACATCAAACCTGACCAGAAATGTCACATCTGGGTTTCCCCACTGATATGCAAATCACTACTGAAGAATATACAGTGATGGGCCAGAGGAGTTCCAGAATAAGTGTGATTTTTCCATGAAGTAGATTTTATTTGAAGATATAAAAACATGGATACATTTTAGTAGAGTAAAATGAATATATTATTGTACAAGATAAAAAAACAGCAAACATCTGGGGCTGGAGAGGTGGCTCAGGGGTTAAGCCTCTGCCTTGCAAGCAGAGGGTCCTGAGTTTGGATCCCAGACCCCACGTATGCGTTTCTGGTCCTGGTAGGGCGGAGCCTGTGAATCCTGGGGCATAGTAAACAAGGAGGAGGTGGAGGCAGTCCATGGTGGTTCCTGAATTCGTCCATGGTTCTACATACACACACGCACAAATGAATAAATAATTTTTTAAAAATTTTTTAAAAATCAGCAAACATCTCTCCATAGAAGAGGATTGGAAGAGCCAGGGTCTTCTTGGCTGGCACATCCAGCTTTCCAAAGACAAACAGTCCAATATGGTAACCAACAACCACATGTGGCTATAGAGCACTTGAATGATGGCCAAGGTGAAGGGGAAAATGAATGGGTGGCTTTACTTCTTTACATTTGTTTACATGTAAAAAGCCTTAAAAAAATTAAAAAATAAAAAGCCTTATAGGGCGTGGCCACTATATTAGAACAGACACAGAACATTTCTTTTTTTCATTTTTCTACTTTTACAAGCACAATGAGTACTCATCCCTGCTTCCCTCCATCCCCGCTCCCTCCCCTTTCCTCCCTTCCCTTCATCAATACCTCCCACCTCCTGCCTATATGCTTCTATGGACCCCAGGGTTCTCTTTGGCTTGTCTACTCTTGTGGGGGTTCAGGCCTCTTTGGCATATGAAATTGCCTCTCTTTAGGCCACCCCACTGATAAAGGTACTTCCCTTCACCCATCCAGTTTTAGTCTCCAAGGTTTCTACTGAACAGAACATTTCTGTCTTCTAGTGGTGCCCATGCCCTGATCCTTGGAATGTGGGAATACATCATATATTGTAAATAGAGAATTAAGGTAGTAAAGTGAATTAAAGTTGTTAATCGGGTGATCTTAAAATAGAGCAATTATCCTATGTTACCATTTGAGCTCAGTGTAATCTCAGAGAACCTTACAGGAGACAAGGGAGGCAGAAGGTGCAAGACTTAGCCATGCTGGCTTTGAAGGTGGAGGCAAAGGATTCAAGCCAAGGAATCAGCAGCTTCCTCAAACTTGCAGAAAGCGAGAAAATGGGATTTCCTCTAGAATCTCCAGAAAGAATCCAGCCTTACTGTTGCTTTATTTCAGCCCTGTGAGACTCATTTTGGACTTCTGACCTCCATAATTATGACATAATTAGTCTGTAGTATCATAAGTCAATAAATAGTTTTATGGTGGTTTTTTATAGCAGTAATAGAAAACAAATAGGACATTGTTGAGACAGTGCTATTCTAGAAGCATGCTGGACACCTCACTGCAGCAACTGAAACATCTGTCAGTCTCCAGACGTCAGCTACTGTTGAGCTGTCCCATCTAACTACATCCCTCTCACACCTCTCTGTGTGCGTAGACCCTGATCATGTTTTACAGTTCACTCACGTGTCAGTTCTTTAAGGAACCCTGTTGTGACACCCCAACTCCAGTCCCTTTTTTGTTCTCTTGAAACCCCTGTATAGCTCTGTAACACAGAGCATCCCTAAACCAAAAAATCTAGAATCCAAAATGATCCAAATCTGAAACTTTCGAGTGCCATGTTCCACAAGTGGAAAATTCCACACCAAGATCATATAACAGGCCATAGTCAAAAGCAGAATGCACTAAAAACATAACATAAAATTGCTTTCTTGCAATATGTATTGTACCAGTCAGATACAGGTGTCAACTTGACAATTGAAGGCCAAGTTCTGGGCGCATCTGTGAAAAATTAGCAGTTCAGACAAGCCCCAAGCAAGCCTACGGGAATTTATCTAACTGACATTGGAAGACCTGTTCCATAATGGATGGGGCAAGATGGAGACAGCTGGCCAGTAATTCGCTATACTTCGGCAGACTCACAGACTAGCAAGTGAGAAGGTGTGTGCCTCTCTAGGCAATTCTTAAGGAAGTTCTAACAGGATGGCAGAGATCACAGGCTCAGTTAAGCCAGGTTCCCTCTGCTGGTGCTACACTAAGATCCTCTTGTCAGCATGCTGTCTACACAGTGAGCCGTCGCTGGCCCAGTCCTTACCGCCCCTCTTTCATGCCTGAAGTCCTAAAACCTATAGTCAGGCAGATGAACACCCTGCTGAAGTCCAAGGGCCTTAGATGGAAGGACGCCACCCAGCCTCTGGGGCAGGTGCCCTCCACAGGGAGCATGCATGGCTACGGCCCCGCACCCACCAACCTCCTCCAAGTCCCTGCTCCCTCTGAGTCTTCTCTCCCACCCTCTTCTCCAGGGCTCCTTATTTAGAATTTCCTAAAACAGCAAGAAGAGACTGTGACTTCTGCAAGCCTCCCTGAGACAAACAGGTAAAAAGCTCAGCCTCTTGTGGAGGAGACTAGAGAGAAAACGTCTTCTACATCCCAACAAAGCTTCTTACTCTACTTCCGGTAACACGACATTCAAGTACTGAAATGAAAACACATCCAAGAGAGAATCAAAGAGCTTCAGCCCAACGCAGGACCAGCTTCTTTGATGACTCACTGCATTATCTTCATTCACATAACACCTGTCTCGTGAACACATTTATCCTAATGCTAGAAAACCAGGATACCAAAAGTGTGGGTAATTTTGCCCAAAGTCATACAGTCACAGCACAGACTTTCAACCTTGTAGCAGGAACCCCGCACTGAGCCAGATGTAGTGGCAGCACCTATAGCTCTAGCTACCAGGAAGGCTGGGACTAAAGAATTATTTTAGCCCAGGAGTTTGAGGCCAGACTGGACCACATAGAGGAAGAAACCTTGTCTTAAAGGAAAACTGAACACTTTCAGGGCCTTACCCATGGGCCTTCAGCATGCTGCACGGAGCAATTGGGCCTGGCTACTGCTGACCCACATCTACAGTCACAAGGCTCACTCCCGAGTCCTTGCTGAGTCACCTGACTTTTCCTTTGTAGAAAACAGACTCAAGTGGTATTTACTTAAAAAAAAAAAACAAACAAGATGTCAAGGCAGGAGGGAACAGGTGAAGTAAATGCACAAGATCAGACAAGAACATTAAGGAATCTGATCCCAGGAACATCAATAAATACACGAATTGTTTACTGAACCCCAAATATTCACCTCTCAAGTAACTGCTTTTGAACCACAGACCAGTGGGTACCCTACACACCTGAATTATTTAGAGTTCTTTTCTCTCTTTCCCTGTCCCGGGTGACAATTGCAGTTTATTTTTGTTTCCCAAAATTGGAAGGCCACACTCCATCCCCGGACTGTGTCCTAAACTACAGTTAGATTAAAAAAAATTTTTTTGAGATTCTCCCAGGATACAAGAGCACCCCAGGAAATGATCTTACAAAACCTTGTTGATTTTCCACCTCTGCCACACCCACTCTCTAACCCCATGTCTCACCCCAAAAGGTCCCCACCCTTCCGCCTTCCCCAGATGGCCTGTCCCTTCAGGGAAGTGGTCTTTTATAATTAGAGTTTTAATATTTAAAATTAGCTTATGCATACAGTGACCATAACCCAAATAGAGTGCAGTAGGTTATTCCCCTTACACGGCCTTTCCTGAGTGTTTACACAAGACCTCCTAATTTAACAGTCTATTTAATAAGGGTGGAGCGAGTATGTTTTAACTCTCTCAGATCTACAGCGTACCTGGTACGTGGTGGCACACATCTGACACATTATCTATAGGAATTCCTACCTAGCAGCATTGCACATGGGAAACCTAAACCTAAAACCATTATTCTGTTTTACCTACGAAAAATGTTTGTTTAGCTTTTTTGCATTCCCAATTCTACTTATAAAAAAAGAAAGACTAAGATCATACAGATAGGAACTGCTTCTGAAAGAATATTTTTAAAAGGAATCAAGACTACCCAGTACCCAATCCTTCATGTCAAAACCAGACTGTTACTCCGTATGAACATGCGAATCCATTAAGCAGGCATCATTTTCACTGATGAGGAAGCAAAGATCTGTGTTCTTTATAGACATCACAAAATGACAGGAAATTACATCAACATTTCTAACCACTATAATTGGGACATATAAAAATTGTAAAATCAAATTTAAATTGGAGTGATGATGACAAAAGATGATGAAGGTTATGTGGCGCTATATGACTTGACATGTATTCAGAGAAACGCCTGAGTCTGTTAGCTTCCAAGGAAGAAAAGGATCAGCAGCTGCTTGGATGCTGGATTGAAGACTCGCCCACTCGAATAAGGAAATAGACTGATGTCATCGCACCGCCCTGGCTGTGTATCTCCCGGCCTCTGCATCTCATGCAGTTATCTTGTTCTACCAAGTCCCAGGCAGACTGATCTTAGCAAATGCCTATCATCTTCTGTTTCTCTGTATCTCTTTGGCTGTGGTGGGTCTGAATAACCTGACACTAAAAGGAACAAGAGTCTGAAAGAGCCTTAAAAAAAAAAACAGATTTTTAGAACTTAACACAGATATGCTGGTCACAGACTCTTATTTTCAAAGACTTACACTGAAAAGTCCTACCCTGTCCAGTTATTACACACATTTCTTATAATCCTAGAATCCAAAATCAATAGCAGCTACTAATCTATTTAAGGCCACAAATCGCCTTGAGAATCTGGTAGACATCTCAGGCTCTCTATCCATGACATAAATATAGAATCATTTGAATTGTTGCATGTAATTCTAAGAGGTTCACAAGCCCATTAAAAATCCAGCCAGACCCTCAGTGGAGATGATGAACAAATCCCAAGTGAAGAAACCTGCTTTACAGCCTTTTTGCTTTTCCTTAATATTCAATATTAAAATGAACTGGCTTAATTTTAAGCTTGAAATTAAAGTGCTAAATTGGCATAGGATAATGCTTATTAATGTTATTGTATCAGGCTATGTCAAGACAGCCATGCATCTAATTTGGATAAGTCAGTCAAATGCAGACCTGAATAGAAACAAATAGCTCTGTGGAAGGGCCAGTAACCTGGACAAGTATTATTCTGATGTAGGATGGACATGCCTTTCCTGGCATGGACACACTATGACATCTTAAAGCACAGCAGGCAGAGAGCAAAGGAGGCAGAGCACATACTCCTTTTGCCCAAAAAGAAGAACACAGGGAGACCTAGAGACACCACAGGCTCTTAAAAAATAAGCTGTTATTTACAAACAAGGAATCTGCCCTTTTGAATCGTACCTAAGAATTATGGAGTCAGTGTAAATCCATGGTCACATGTAAGACCTCCCATCTGGATCTTTTTTTAGAAGCTAAGAAGCCCTGGGAAACCCTGAGTAGATTCTCCCTTCTTGTACCTCGGTTTTACACACATCTTTCAGGTATACACACCAGTTCCCTCTCTGTCACTCTTACATGGGTCTAAGACACTGTTCCAAGAAACTTAAGGGACAAAGGCTTATTATTTGGCTTATGGTTCCAGAATGAATTAACTCTATCACCGTGGGGATTGCACAGTGGCAAGCATGGTGGCCGCCTGTGAGGCCAATTCATATCACAGCAACTATCAGGAGGCAGAGAAAGCGAGAGAGAGAGGAAGGAAAAGGAGACAGGGCCAGATTACCAAACTTCAAGGTTCATGTCTAGCAGTATGCTTGTCCCAGCAAGACTCCATCTCTTACAGGTTCCTTAATCTTCTAAACAACACAACCAGCTAGGGATCAAGTGTTCAAACATATGAGTTTGGGGGGATGATGCACATTCAAACCATGGTAGAACTCATGACACAATGTGATTGCGCACTTCGGCTGAGCCATTTCGTAGTGTAGGCTAAAGCTCTGAAAGCAGAGGGGGGAAGGGAATGCAGATGAAACCCACAGCGAGCTGTGTCGTCCCCCCATGAGATGGTTATCAGAAAGACAAGAAATAACCAGCATCAGCAAGGATGTGAAGAAAGAGAAGCTCTCACACACTGTTGGTGGGAATGAAAATTAGTAGGCAAGATGTGGAATCAACCAAGGATTCGTTAAATGAATGAATGGGTAAATAAAATGGTATATATGCACAATGGAATATTATTCAGCTTCCTTTAAAAAAACAAATGTTTTTACATGCTAGAATAGAATAGAACATCATTGTAAGTGAAATAAGTCAAGCACAGAATGACAAGTGGTACATATTCTCACTTACATGTGGAAACTGAAAAGTTGATATCAAAAGAACAGATAATTGAACAGTTAACAGGGCCCAGGCACAATATGAAGAAGGAAGTATGAAGATGGGATGGTGGATGGGTCCAGCGATTCAGTTGGATAAGACGTATGATTTTTTTCCCTGTCACTTGTTCTTTTATCTGAGGAAGAACTTCTAATGTTCAACAGTATAGTTAAACAAATGAGTTTGTCAACAAACGGTTGAATTTCCGAAACAGCTAGTAGAAAAGATTTTAATATTCCCAACGCAAATGAATGATGCATACCTTTAGTGACAGATAGCCCAGTTCTCCTGATTGTATCATTGTGACACATCCACTGTACTCATGTACACGTTGACTAAAAATACAATTTTTGAAAAAATAAAATGTTTATTTTCACATAATAAAGAAAAATTCAGAGTTGGAGAGATGGCTCAGGGGTTAAGATTCTGCTTCACGAGCAGAAGGTCCTGAATTCAGATCCCAGGTCTCACATTAAAATCACCAGGCCACAGGCAGCCTGCACTTCCTGCCCTGGTGGATGGAGTTGGGGAAATGCCAGAGCAAAACAAAAATGAGGTAGAAGCAATCCAGGATGATTCCTAAAGTTACCCAGTGCCCTCTGATACACACACACACACACACACACACACACACACACACACACACACACACAAATAAATAAGTAAATAAATAAATAAAATATTTTTAAAAGAAAAATTCAAATATGAAAAGAAGCAGGAGAGAACATGAAAATCCTTCACAAAGCCCTCATAGAGAGATGGCATGTGCTCATGTTTTAGAATATATGTTTTAAGACTCTTCCCATATATAAATACACATATTTGCATATAAATACACATCATAAAAAAGTGAGTCATAAATTAATAGTGTTTTCAAAGCTTATATTATTCATTACTGAACATTTCTTATTTGGATACATTACAAATATCATCTTTGAAAGAGCCCAGTGCCTCACACTGCTCACTATTTCATAAATGGACTGATTATTTAAATAATATCTGAATAGTACCTATTACAAAATAGTACCTAAGTGTTGAATATTTTTTACCCTTTAATTTAATGTAAACAATCTTGTAATAAGCATCATTGCAAAATTAGAAAGAGAGGCACAGCTATTATACATCCTACCAAGAAGGTTCCTAAGTATTCAATCTCATGAATATCTCTCCCTTTGCAACTGCCAATATTCTCCAAATGAGCCTGGTTACTTGCAGAACATCTTTGTGGTGTTTCAAGCCATTTGCAATGAAATGTTAATTATATAAACAAGAAATAAAATCTAAGCAGAAAGCCAAAAAAAAGGGAAGCATCATAAGAGTTCAAAAGGAGAGAGCAGGTGTGAGCAACAGGTGTGCTGGAAGCAGCTGACCTGCTCCACTTGGAATAAGCATTAAGAAATAAGCATTAAGAAAATGCCAGTGTTTTTTCTTTGTTTTGTTTTTGTCTTGTTTTTAAAGTCCTAATGGGTCTCATTTGCTGGTTACTTGTGTATCAGCCTTTCATGGTCACCTACACTATCCTGATACAATGTTGTTTGTGTGGAGATCTGAAGTGACATATGAAAGTGATGTTTGTTTGTTTGATTTCAAGTTCCACAGTTCAGCAGCTAAGATCTATACAAGTAACTGACATGTCTATCAATCATCTAGAATCTCCTTCCTATAAACCCTGATGGAGTTCATGGGGTTGTTTTTTTCTACTTTTCTTCATTGGTAGAGTTTGTTCTTTGCCAGTTTCATTCATGTATATGATACATTCTGATTACTTTTACCTTTTCCTGTCTTTGTCTCCCACCCCCTGCCAATCTCCTTCACTTCAAGTCTTCCTCCCATATTCATTCCTTTTGTTTTGCTTCCTGTCCCACTAGGTTTAATCAGGGTCTTTAGTGTGATCCTGAGCTTGGGACACACACACACACAAATGGATATTTTGGGAGGATATTTTTGTCCCACCCACCAAATCCGTTGGTTGCTCATAGTTCATCAGGACTTTATAGGGCCCCTGTAGTTTGACAGTGTCAGTATTTTAAGGGTTCAATTAAAAGTGAAGCCATTGAGAAAGAATACGGCTTAGACCCATCAAAGGATGGATGCTCCCTTATGTACAGAAGACAAATGTGTTCAGTGCCTCACACTGTATTCCACAGTGAATCCTCAACTTAAATTCATTCTATTTCATTTCAATCTTAGGGATCAATGTTAAAGTTTACCTACTTACATTTAGGTAGTTTCATTTTTTAAAAATGAACAAAAGAGGAAGGGTGTCTCTGCATTTAGAAAGATCTCAGAATTCCCAGTCTAGAAAACCTAGACTAGACTAGAATCTCCTGGGACATATTTCCAGAAAGTTCTAGTTCATGTTGATGCCTGATACCCAAATATCAATACTGTGAGTCTGAAAAACTCAGTTTCAGAAACTTTTCATAGCAAGTGTATACTTAAATCTAAGTTTCATTTTAAACTCTCAAAAACCATCCCGTCTGTGCTGTTCTTGACATCTTAGAGGAGGCTTCTGCTTTCTTTCTTTTTTTAAATTTTTGTTAGTATTATTTATTCAATTGTGCGTGCGTATGTGTGTGTGTGTGTGTGTCTGTGTGTGTGTGTGTGTGTGTGTGTGTGTGTGTGCAGGTGCTGTGTGTGCGGGTGTGTGTGTGTAGAACCACGAACGAATTGGGGAACCACCATGGACGCCTCCACCTCCTCCTCGTTTACTCTGCCCCGGGATTCACAGGCTCCGCCCTACCAGGACCAGAAACGCAGGACGCCCCCCCCCCACACCCCCCCCCCGCTTCCGCCCGGCGTCTATACATAGGGTCTAGGATCCAAACTCAGGACCTTCCACCTGCAAGGCAGAGGCTTAACCCCTGAGCCACCTCTCCAGCCCCGGCTTCTGCTTTCTTAAGAAGCCGGTGTCAAAGACAGAGGTAGGACACCTTCCCAAACAGGTGCAAAGGAGATGACTTGGAGTCCAGCACTGCTGCACGATGTAGCCTTTTTCCCTCCACATCCATGCTCACACCTGCACAGTCTCCAAAAACAAGATGCAGGACTAGGACTTCTATATCCTTAAAATCCCTGCCTCCCCGTGGCTTTCAGATGCTCTCTTTTCTTCTTGGACTTACTTCCTACCTACAGAGAAATGAAGGCAAGAGGACTCTGCAAAGAGGCCAATGCAACAAGGTGCAGGACTGTCTTAACCTCATCGTAGTAATATTATCAAATGCAAAATGCAGGAAGTGGGTGGCAATTTGTTCATAAATGTGTTAATCAGGTAGAGTAAATACCTTTACAACATAGAGGGGAAATAACAAACCCCTTGCACAGCAGATTTCGGAGGGCAAGATGCAGTTAATAAAACCACCTTTATGATATGTACTGCTGCTCTTTAGCATAAACAGCTAATAACCAATTTGCATTAATGTTTCAGGCACACAGGTAAATGAGCCCCTTCTTGGTTTATGCGAATGCAGTGCAATCCTTATGTTGAAGTGTTGCACTTGGCAATTTCATTAAGGGAAAGATCTGAGAACCCGATACAGACTTGAAGCCTGCAGGCTTCAAGGAATTTTAATATGAAACCAAAATTACACTGCACATCCTTGTTCACTGGGCCCAAGTTTCCAGAAAGAGGTTTGCTATTGAATGTTTTCCCTGCACATGGCAATGGCCACAACCCTGAGCTCTTGTGGGTGTTCAGTGTGTCTTGCCGTCCAAAAATGTCTCACAACCACAAAGCTACAACAATATGGTCTTGTGCAACTTCGGGCTGGACTTTTGCTCGATTCTTTTTGCTTGTTGGCTGGGGGAAGCCCTGGCTCCTCAACACACAAAGGGACCTTTGTGTGAGATGGACTTTTCTTTGGTCCAGGTGGCTGGAGGAAAGAACAGAAAGGGACCCGCAAAGACTTGGGCATGTAGGTCCCGTTAGCCACGAGGAGTGAATGCAAATGCTAGCAGGATCTAAAAGCAACCATGTGTGCTGCCTGCGCCCGTGGAAGTTTTCCATTTCTGCCCTCATTCATCTGCAACCTCTTCTACTCACTGGATCTTTCTTCAGTCATGCTGTGCAAGCAACTACTGTATGTACTAAATGTTAATTTCGCTGCACACTTCAGTGTGTCGCCTGAGGTGCAATAAGTCGTGAACCAATTTCCGATTTTGTTATGCCCTACTTGATAAGGCCATAAAGCTCTCTTTCTCCGAATATACATGCTTTTAGACACAAGGATTAGAAACAGGGACACGTCTCTGGATGCACGCAGAAATGTTACCCTTCTTTTTCAAGAGAAGTTTCTTTCACCCCCTCAGGTGCTGTTAGATCGAAACACCAACTTATACTTTCTTCCGTTTGATACTTGGATCTAGGAGCTGCCCGCCAGTTCTGATACTTCAGAACACGTCTTATGAAAGGCTCTTTTTCTGCAGCTTCAGCAATAAATTTTTAAGGTGGAATGCAAATTAGTGGGAGCTGTTTTGTTCTGAACTGAGTTGCAATTTTTATATATATTTAAAGTTCATAGCCTCCTTTGTCAGAGATGTGTTCCTCCTGAAAATCGTACTTCTTTTTTTAATTGACAAGTAAAAATTATACGCCTTCATAATATAAAGTGGTATTTTGATATATGTATATTTTGTGAAATAGCAAAATCCAGCTACCTATCACATGCATCACTCACATACTTATTTTTGTGACAAAAACACTTAAAATCTCTTCTTAGCAATTTCAAATATGCAATACTTGTCGCCAACCACAATCATCATGGTATACAACAGATCCACTGGAGTTCATTTCTTCTGTCTAACTGAAATCCTGTGTCCTTCGATTAATGTCATCTGCCCAGTCCTCCCAGGCTCAGACTTTACTAAACAGCATTTTCTTCTGAGTTTGCGATTTCCACACTGTATATAAGAAAGATCACACAAGTTCTGGCTTTCTGTGCTGACTTATTTCACTCAACGCAATGTTCCTGAGGTATGTGTGTGGTTTGTCAATGCAGGGTTTCCTTCTTGTTAAAGATGAGTAGATGAGCTGCAGAAATGGCTCAGGGATTAAAGCCTTTGCCTCATGTCATAGTTAGGCACAGGTGTTAACTTGATAGTTGAGGGTTTGAGCTCTGGGCACATTTGTAGAGAGTTGATGGTTGAGTTAAGCCCAGAGCAAACCTGCAGGAGATTGTCTAGCTGATGGGGAAGGCCCAACCTATGGTGGGTGGGATTAGGCCCTGGAATAAATTACAGAGAGCTGGTTGAGAGAGTTGGCATCCTTCTGTTCACTTGGCCAGACATGCTGGTCTGGCAAGTAAGGATCATCCATCTCTGAGCCATTACATGGTGATTGTGTGGCCAGTTCCCTCAGCCCTGGTGTTGGCACATGCTCTCCGGTCAGACTGGACTGAGAACTGTAACCGGACTGTCATAAAGAAATAAACCCCTTGTTCCCTTAAGCTGTGTGATGGTCATTTATCAGCAACCATGCAGGCAAACTGCAACACCCCATAAGCAAAAGGAACTGAGTTTGGAACCCCAGATCCATGTAAAAATGCTGGGTAAAAATGGTGGCAGCCTTCAATTCCAGCCTAGTGAAGTCTGAGAACCCCCAGAGCAAAGCAATAAGGAAATAGAGCAATCCAGGATGATTCCCAACGCCACGCTTGGGTCTCCACAGACACATACTACCCTCTTGTACACACACATACACACACACACACACACACACACACACACACACACGTAGGAAAAAAAGCTGAGTAGAAATTGATCATGTTTATACATGTTTATACCATTCAGCTAACAGACTAAGTGCTATAATAAATATGGAAGTACAGATATCTCATTGACAAACTGATTTTTACATCCTTTAGACAAATATTCAGTAGTAATGTAATTGGATCATACAGTAGGTCCATTTTAATTTTTTGAGAAACCATATTGTTTTCCATAAAGTCTGTATTAGTCTGAATTCTTCCTGCCAATGGTATGCAAGGGTTTCCCCTTTACTCCACATACTTATTAATGCTTGCCGTCATTCATCTTTTTATAGCAGCCACTTTAACATGTGTGAGGTGATGTTTCATTGTAGTTTTAATTTGTATTAATTTGTATTTCTCTAGTGACCTTTGATATTGAATTTTTTCATGTACCTATTAGCCCTTTTTAAATCTTCCTTTGAGAATTCTTAATTTGAATATTTCCCATGTTGACCACTACAACTGTGGGACTAACCAAATTCTGATGGATTTGGAATGGAGAAGTTGTTTGGCTTTGGTTTGCTTCATATACTAAGTTAGAATTCATAAGTCAGATGATAACAAAGAGCCTCTAGTATCCATTCACTCTCCTGTTGTTTGTCTGTATTCATGACAGTGATAAAACAGACTTCTGGGGGTTATTTCTGGGTTAAGACAAAATTATACATCATCATTTGAACCACAATAGTAACAGCTCTTCAGAGGGTAATCATCAATGGATACTAAAATTAGTAGGTAAAAAATGAATGAAAAATTGATATTGTATAATCTCAGAACATATCTCCACAAGAGACTGGAAGCTACCTACCAAGGAAATGGTGGATGGTTAGTCCAAGACTGAATTGAAAAATTTGAATGGGGACACTTATTTCATGAGTCCTAAAAAAATTGGGGGGTATCAAAATTTAGAAGAAATATGTAGGGAAAAAGAAATTATCTTTCCTTACCTATTTCTAGGTTCATAACAGAAGCACAATGTACATTTTTAATGTGACACTGGAGTCTTCATAAGGAAATGAAGACTAGAAGAGATAGATAAACTTCTCTGGTTCTTTCATGTTAGGCTTGGTGAAGAAGTAGGCAGTTAGAAAACAACATAATTAGAAAAGGGACATGATCTGATGGTGACAACTTGGAGGGAGAAGGTTTAGCAAGAGCTAGTGACTCCAGATCCCTGAGTTTGGTAATGAGAATGTTCCTTTCCCAGGACATGTGGAAGATGCCTCATGAGGATTTATGATGACCTTGTTTAGGAAGAATCTGTCCTACCTGAAGAAAAAGACAGGAGAGGGCAATGAAAGCAACCTTCCCACGCTGCTCTTGTCTCAAACACATAGGAGGCATGTCCCCCCCACGCCCCCCAAAAAAGATGGAAGAAGCCAAGAGTTAGGATCTTCTCTAAAATCACATACATGAATTTTAACTCAAGCCACACATGGAAGGAGATAAAAGGATATATATCCTATCCTAAAAGGATCTGAAGTAGACATCCTGGGTTCAAATCCAAATTCTATTCTACCTCTTCCCAGAAATGGATATCTAAATCCATACAATTCCAAAACCTAAGTGGTTGTTCATGACACTGTAGGGTAAGTCCTATTTATTATTTAAAAATAAACATTTAAAAGGATACAAACATATTAGACAACAACTTGTCCATATCTAGGCTTACAGCATATATATTCCATTTCACTCCTAGGCATACACTTAGGAAAACATCAACTTACATCAGGAGGTACTACACCTGCTCACAACAGTATTGTTTATAACATCAAAAACTAACAAAACTTAATTATCTATGAGAAAGAGCAGTAACGTATACTGGAATATACCTGTGGAATAGAATATCAGGAAACACATTCACATGATAAATAAAGTACAACTATGGAGACTTACATGAATAATTCTTATGATGCTGAGCATGGGCTGCATAGAACATATGAACAGTATGCATAGAAGATTTCTAGAAGGAATTAAAAAGAAACTATGGGCAATTCTTGCCCCTGGAGATTGAGCTGTGGTTATGGGGTAGAGGAGTCGAACTATACTATATGAGTTTGCACCATATAAAAATGCTATTTCCAAAATAATAATTCTATTAACAACACAGCAAGTGCAAATTACTTAATGCTGCCGACACATAGCTTTTGTGATGATGGTGATCTAGCTCATTCCACGTATATTTAAGCAATTAATGAGCTCAGTTCTCCTTCCCAGGAAATGAGATGTTAGTGCTGTAGAGTTATGTGGCTCACAGATGTCATAAACTCAGAGCACATCAATATCGCCTTTCATTCTAAGTGCAATATTTTTGCCTCCGTAAAATCCCATGGATGTGATCTTATGAGCTGTCAGAGTAGTGGAAGAAATAGTCTCAGTATATTATTTTGTGATAGTCTCAGTATAATATTTTTGGCTGAGAAATGATGCCTGATACCATTTCAAACTCAGTTCAATTCAATTCCACAACTGTTTATGAAAGTCCCACCAGTTGGAGGCTAAGATACAAATATGAATAAGGCCCAAGTTCCTAACTTCTGGCACAGAAGACCGTATTCTAATGAGGTCCAGTTGACCTTGCTTTAGCCTCAAAACTAATTGTGCAAATTGATGGGGTTGAGACCAGCTACTAATTATCATTGCTTACCTTTCTCTCTTCCTTCAACCTGCCCATGAATAGCAAGCGCCTGACAATGCTAGCTGCATTGTTTTCAAGGTGCGAGAAAATGTCCACACTGGTAAGCAACTCACAAAGACCAAGCAGATGTGCACAATGATTAGTATTGCAATCAAATAAATCTTACAACTAAGTTGATCTGGCACACATTTGATGATATGCATAATCATTATCATGCAGCCTGGTAATTAAGGATAATTGGTAAATAATTCATGTAAATTACTGTAATTGATACAGCTCTGCAGTTAAGCCAAGCATTTCTCGGGTCAGCTGAGTGGAGTAAGAAGACGTTAGTTGGCCGGACTGAAAGCCCCCTGGATGCACTAGCATGGAAGAGCTCAAGGCATTTCTTGCCCTGCAGAGCTTTCCATTGCTTTGTGCTTTCTACCAGTCTCATGATGACAACTAAGTACATCCTCAGATCCCCAAATACATCCTCAGATCCTCAACTCTGATGCACCCTGGGTTTATTTTATACTCAGTTTTCTCTAGAAATAGAGCTTTCTTTCCCTTGTAAAGAACTAACTCTCTCCAAGGTTAGCTTGGACTCTCTGGACTTGGGATTAGAAGCTCGGAAAGAAGGCGAAGGAACAGGACTGCTCCTCCCTCTAGAAGCAAAGGTGCCAGAAATGGTTTTCTAATGTCTATGACTTCCTCTTAGCACTCCCTTCTGAAAGCCAGAAGTACTTTGGGGGAAAAGATCAAAAGACATGATTCAGAGGAGCGTTTCTCCTCCGAGATTCTCCTCATTAGTGGGACTCACAGACTAATGCCTGGGAGTGCCAAGAAGGCCCTGAGGAATTCGCCTTCAGGGGACTTCTGTCTACTTGGCCTGGTTTCCCTTGCTAGCTAAGGGTAGAACAGCAGTGAAAATTTGATAGTGTTCCCACTTATGAATCACAAGCAAGAAAGCAGAAATACAACACCAACAGAATCCAAGATGGAACACTGTGGCCACTATATGATTTGGCTGTAGACAAGGGCCCAACTGTAGATAAGAAACTAAGACACACAAGTCCCATGAAAAGAATGTACTAGAATACATCGGCAGTAGAAAAGGGTGATTTCTGTCTTCATCTTGCAGGCCGAGTTTGTCTCCCTTCCCAGCTAGCTGTCCAATGAAAGGCACAGTGTCTGCTGCTTGCTAAAGTGGAGGTGAACCCAACCGACTCATGTGCCAGCCATCCAGTGTGTGCACAAAGCTTTCTGACCTGTCCAGGTATTTCTCTGGTAATCTGTGTTATTTATCCTAGATTAGGTAAACCTCTCCATAGGGGTAAACCATCCATGTCTATGGACAACATTCTAGGAATGTAGTTCAACTGCCTAGGGCCCCTGGGCTCATGGCATTGATACGGCTAAGGAATGACTTAGAAAGTTGGGAAAAAAAATAGGAGCTGAGAGAAAAGAGTTTCCTGATGAGTGGAGCCAATCAGGAACGTTGTCACTCTGTGAGATCTCTGTGATGAGAGCTCTGTGTGAGGCAGAATCCATTCCTGCGGCCTGCTAGGCTTGGGCAGTGACAGGTTCGCAGACCTACCACCGATTTCCTAAAGACTATTCTCCAGAACACTATTTCTAGGGCATGGCAAGAGGTTCATCAGTAAATATATTTGGAAGGTCTCTAAGTAAATTTGAGTGCTTTCAAATTGCAATACTCAGAACTTTTGATAGTGTGACATATACACTGTGAAAACCCAAGAGAGGAATAGGACGTGCCATGTGAACAGACCTTTCATGGAATGTCAGTTCGTGTTTTCTGCCTGTCCCCTCTTTTTTTTTTATTTCCGCTCATACAAACTTAACAAGTACACTGGTCCCCTCCCTCCCTCCAACCCCTCCCTCCCCATCCCCCAGTGTCTCCCCCTCCCATCCCCGGAGCATCCTTTAATGTGCATGCCAAATTCTCCTCTGGGTCCTCCTCTCCGAGGAGGTGCAAGGACCCAGCCTGCCTGTCGCCTCTATCTTTCTTCCTCATACTGAAGGAAAAGGCAGACTCCACTCTTCCTTGCCTGAGGGAAAAGACAAGGCAGGACTAATGGTTTTATTCCCACTTAAGTATTACAGGAGAGAAAAGTCCAAGGATACTACAGCAAAGTCCTTCCTCCCTGTTCCACCTGTTCAGTCAGATCTTTAGGTGGGGCTCTCACCTCATCAAAGCCCCTATGTCCCACAACACAGAAGCAGACAGGAGCCCGCCCCAAGAACTGTGTATGTAGGGGTGCTGAACATCTCAACAGTAGGCACTGTGGGTAACATCTCCCCATCATCTCAGCACTCTGGAAGCCCACATAATCTTGATCCAATGCTTCTGAGGGAGAAGACTGAAAGAAACTCAAGTATGTCCAATGGAAATTTTCTCATCATCATGGAAGGATGGCAGATCAAAATTAAAAAAAAAAAAACAGTTGGACTCATAGGAAATTAAGAAATAAAAAATTTCTCTATAGAAACATTTATTCATCAACATTTATCATGTTACATGGATCTACCCATAGAGCTCCTTTTGCATCAAATATCTTACACAACTAGATTTTCACTGAATACACAAGCGAAGAGGCTGGGGGTGGGTTACCCCATCTCTTCAGAGACACCCCTGATGAGCATTCGTGACTCATGAATTATTACCCATACTGAAAAACTGTAATCTCTGGGTTGATAAAGAGGAAAATGCCCAGAATCCCTTCTCCTAATACCCAGAATACCCAGGGGAGAGCTATAAGCCCTTTGAGAAAATGTGCTTACAAGAATAATGATATTCAAAAATCTCATTCTTGGAAAATATAATTTTGAAAACTAAGTAAACAGCTACACTTTTCAGCAAAAAAAATACTAAGAAATACCAAAAGATAAACTATGGAAAGGAGGGAAAGATAGACATTGAAGGCCAGGCCAAAAACTCTAACGGTTCACTGCAGCTCCTGTCACTGCACAGCAGCTCACCAACAGCTCCTTGTAAGCCAGAGAGCACCAGTTAGACGACACAGCCTGCTCTATACATTTTCTGGAGCCCTCAGTTTGGGCTGTTCCTTCATTCATGATCATGGGAAATAAATACTAATGATTCTAAATGCAGAATATCTTCCCATTTATTTGCTCATTGAACAAGGGCCAAGATATGAAGTCCAACTAGGTCTTCATTGAAGCATGAAGAAATAAAATGCAGCCTTGACATTTGTACTAGTTTAGGTAAATCTGGAGGACTCTGTGTAAAAGGAAATGAGGCCTGCATAGGAAGACAAATACCACATGCTCTCACTGTACATGGAGTGTTAAGATGAACACATTAGCTCACAGAAGCAGAGAATAAAATGGTGGTTGTCAGAGGCTGGAAAGGGGGTGAGGACAATAGGGAAATGGTCAGAAAGTCTGGAACGTCAATAAGGAGGAATTGGCGTGTGAGATCTACTACACAGTATGGTGACTACAGTTAATAATAGTCTGTTGCATATTTCAAAGCTACTGAGAGTACATTTCTGAAGATATCACGCACCATGACTGTATGATACAGAGAAGTCGGGCAGGAATTAAGATGGCTAGCTTTAGTCTGCTGGGAGGTGCTGTGTGGGCCACCAGGGGAGAAAAGACATCAGCAGTCTTACCCAGCTGAAATCCCACGATTTACAAAAGCAACCTGCCAGGCAAGATGAGCCCAGTGATGCAATAGTGACATGACATGAGGGTAAGCAATTACTCTCTGATTGGTCATAAGGACTACTCCACATGAGGAAAATCATCCTGGCACAGCAAACCTACTCAAAAGTGCATGCTGAGTAACCCTTAGACCTTAGCTGAACTTACCACTGTTGTTTAGTGAAAATAAGTGACTTGAAGTCAAACTGCTTGCTACGTGTATGTGCTTAGACCCATAGACAAACACTATTTCTAGGCATAACCAGAGAAGCTCGTCTTTGCAATGAACGGTGTTGAAAGCAAAGATGCCTGGATGCTTGAATTTCTGGAATAAATGAGTGATCAGCCTCAATCAGTTTATACCACACCCTGTACTACTCAGGAATCACTGTGGAAGAACAATTGGAAACAAGAGCTGGATGATGGGGATAAAGATAGAGAAACATAATACAGCCATTGAATTCATGAATTCACTGTAGATATAGTTGCTACATAGTCTTACATAAGATCAAACCAGCTAAGATTAGGCGATGAGGAAGCCCCCATCCCTACCTGAGAAGCTAAAGGTAGTCCTTTCTTCAGGGTTGTGACTAATGGAAGGTATTCATAGTTCAGTGAGTAGCCTCACATTCATGTGCATATAGGAGGTAGGTAGGAAAGGAAGGTAAGGAGAGAGGGAGGGAGAAAGGAATAAAGTGATGAAGGGATAAAGTGATAGAGGGAGGGAGGGAGGAAGGAAGAGAGGGAGGGAGGGAGGGAGGGAGGGAGAGAGGGAGGGAGGGAGGGAGGGAGGAGGGAGGGAGGAAGGAAGGAAGGAAGGAAGGAAGGAAGGAAGGAAGGAAGGAAGGAAGGAAGGAAGGAAGGAAGGAAGGAAGGAAAAGAAAAGGACCTGAAGGTAGCAAGAAGAGTGAAAGGGGTGGGGGGGAGACAGAGGGTAGGAAGAGTAGATACGATCAAGATACATTGCACACATGTATAAAATTGTCAAAGAATAAAAAAGTTCTCATCCACCTAAAACAAGTGTGTAAGTGATAGATATGTTAGCTAGATTTAGCCATTTTGCATCGTTATACATACATCCAAATAACACATTGCATCCTATAAATATATTTACAATGATAACATATGAATTAAAACTTTTTAATGTGATGATATTCATAAAGCATTTAGCAGAGCACTTGGTCTATAGCAAAAAAATATGTGGTAGGGGTGAGGGTGGCATTAATTTAAGCATACATAGAAGAAATTATAGAACATTGACCAAAAGGAAGATAGACATAAAGATAAATAATACATAGATGATAGACAGACAGACAGACAGACAGACAGACAGATAGATAGATAGATAGATAGATAGATAGATAGATAGATAGATAGATAGATAGATAGATAGATGCCAAAAGATATAGGGCAAATTTGTAGCAAGCTCTCTGAGGGAAATGTGTTAAGGTTGGAGTATAGTTGTAAGAAGGAAGACAGGGTATCTGAGTTGGCAGATGCTGCCCCAAGTACAGAAGGAAGAGTGTCTAATTAAATTGCTTCTTTCCAAGAAGCATTGTGGGGTGTTAGACTAACATTACTAATGACTTCTGATATTATCACTCATTGCTCAAAAATAAACCTTCCTTTGGGCACATAGAAAATGCAAATGAAGGAACAATTCTAATGGGATGACTCCCTGTGTCTTTGAGTGACATCTCCAGCCCGCCTGAAATGTGACAGCAAAAATACTTCTGCAGCTATGACTTTCAGAAATCAGTTTCTTGCTTTCTGGACTCGCTTGAAGATATTCCAGTGTCTCGCCCTTTTCCAGATCCAATGGAAATAATCCCTATATGATGATGGAGCCACCAAACACTGACATTGTTTTTCATGGGCATGGTTCCTGTTTCTCAGCTCCCTTAATTACTCCCAATAGCTTTTCTTGTCATAACAAGTTACCAGTATCTGTTCATTTCCATCCGGGGCAGCCATCTAGAATGGAAGGAAGACATTGATCTTCCAGAAATGTCCCGCCCACGCAAGGTCTATGAAATGCAGAATTGGTCTTTTCAGCTTTTAAATCTCTTTATCAAGGGTCTCTCCTGATATAAGTCATCTGTGTAAAAAACAGCCACATCAGTAATTTCGTGGCTTCCCTTGAACCCCCAGTTTAAGACTGATACATTTTCTTCTATGAACACTTCCAAACTTCTAAGCTTTTGCAGTGGTGGAGGTGGCTTTTGCCACACACACATAAAGGTGTGAGTTTGGATCCCCAGAATCCACCAAAAGCCAGATGCACAGGTTTGTAATATTTATGCTCCTACAACAATATGGAAGGCATAGACAGGAGAATCCCAGGAACTTCACAGACCAGCTAGTGTATGCAACAGTGAGCATCAAAAACCCTGTCTCAAATAAAGTGGAAAGTGAAGACCGATACCTGAGATTATCCACAAGGACCTGCACATGTGTGTGCCCTTGTGTGTACACACACACACACACACACACACACACACACACACAAAGAAAAGAAAACCAAAATCTTGACAGACAGCCACAGAGCGTTTTATGCAGAAATTCAACTATAATAAATACTACATTAGAGTTCATCTCTTTGATTTCTTGTTTCCTTTACCAATGGCTAATTGGTTGAAAAATCAAACATGTGAGAAGGTACAAGATGATCATTTAGCATGAAGATGAGCATACATTATGATCGAGACAAAACCAGACTTGGGGGGTAGAGACATGGCTCAGGAATTAAGACTCTGCCTCATAAGCAGGATGATCTGAGTTTGGATCCCAGATCCCACAGAAAAACACCAGGTAGAAATGGCAATGGCCTGCACCTCTGGCTCTGGAAGGTAGAGCGTGGGAAATTCCAGAGCAAAGCAAAAAGGAGGTAGAAGCATTTCGGAATGCTTAGCCAAAGTCACCCCTGACCTCCACAAGCACACACAGTGCCCTCTGATACACACGTACATACAGAGAGAGAGAGAGAGAGAGAGAGAGAGAATAAATAAATAAATAATATTTTTTAAAATAAAGACCCCACCACCAAAAGAATTGCTGTGGAGAGTAAGCAACTATTAATTAAAGCACTCAGAAGAGAACCTGGTACACAGCAATGATCAAATGTCAGCTGTGATATATGTTGCTCATATATACTAATAATACATTGTTCCATAGATGTTTACAAAGATTACTCTGCTGTTTTTCTTTTGTCTAATACCAAGGATTGAACCTAGGACTTCATGCATACTAGTCAAGTGATCTACGACTCAAACATCTCTAAGCCCTTTTTTTCCTTTCTGTTTTGAGACAAGGTCTTACTAAGTACCCCAAGCTGGTCTTGAACCCAATCTGGAACCCAGGCAAACTACAGAGGACTGGAATATTCCAGAGTGGTTGGGATGACAGGCCTGTGCCAGGCCCAGGTTATCCTTCCAGAGAGATATTCATAGCACAGATTGTGTTTGCAACACTGAACTTATTGCGTCTGAAAATCAAATACTTCACAACCTGAATCTACCTGTTCACTTGAAGATGGGGAGAGCACATGCCAAAACACACACCTGGTAATGAGAGCACAGCTTTAAGATCAATGTTTCTGCTTTTCATTCACTGACTTGAGGACCTATTTCCTAAAGATATATTTCCCCCTTATAACAGGACCACCTGTATTTATTAATAAAGCAATATAGCAATGCTGTCTGCATTCTACAACAAACTCACGTAGAAGCAATCTAGGGCATAACTTAGCATAAAACAAAGATGCCAATCTCTGTAAAGCCTATCTACTAGCGCTCTTAAAAAAATAACTCAACTTAAAGGGGAGAATGTATAGATTGTGTTTTTTTCTCAATCCACATATTACATTTTATTTATGTAATATACTTCAGACTAGTATATAAGAAGACAATTAAATAAATGATGATACATCAACTTGATAGATCATTATAGTGCAGCTTTAGCTCAGTGGATAAAGGCACCTACTTGCAAACCTAGGATCTGAGCTTGATCCCCAGAGCTTACGTGGTAAAAGGAGAAGATTGGCTTTCAAAAGTTGGCCTCAAAGCAATCATAATAGGACTTTGCATGCCCTGCACAATGTCCTACACACTATTGACCCCACAAAGTCTAGCATTTGCTAAAGGCACGAGGATCCTGGGAGGCAAGGGACTGACAGCCACAGTAGTGTTCCTAAGCTTAAGGGGAACACAGGAAAGGGTTCTGGGAAATGCCCCTGGGTCCTTGCACCTCATTGGAGAGGAGGACCCAGAGGAGAGTTTGGCATGCACAGTAAAGGATGCTCTGGGGATTTGGGGGGAGGCACTGGGGAATGTAGAGAGAGGGGAGAGGGGAGGGGGAGCAGGGGGAGCAGGGGGAACGGGAGGAAGTGACGGAAGGGAGGGGACCTGTGTACCTGTTAAGTTTGTATGAGCGGAAATAAAAAAATAAATTAATTTAAATTTTTTTTTAAAAAGTTGGCCTCTGGGCTGGAGAGATGGCTCAAGGATTAAGACTCTGTCTCCCAAGCAGAAGGTACTGAGTTTGGGTCCCAGGTCCAATGTAAAAATGCCAGGCAGAAACAGCAGAGCTTGGGAAATCCCAGAGCAAAGCAAGAAGGAGGTAAAGGCAATACAGGATGATTCCCGAAGTCACCCTTGGTCCTCCACAGGAACACACGATGCCCTCTGATACACATGCACACATGCGCGCACACGTACACGCACACACACACATGCACACATATACACACATATATATTTAAATAAATAAAATATTTTTTAAAAAAAGTTGGCCTCTCATTCACACAAAAGGATGCTCCAGAGGATGGGAGTGGGAAAGGGGAAGGCACTGGGAGAAGGCGAGGGAGGGGGTGAAAGGAAGGGGAAAAGGGGGGGAAGGTGCAAGGGGGACTGGGGAGGGGTAGAGGGACGGAGAGGGCTGGGGTACCTATTAAGCATGTATGATTGAGGAAAAATAAATAAATAGATAGATAAATAAATAAATAAAAATAAAAAGTTGGCCTCTGAACCATATGTTGACAAAACTGCCTATGTGAAAATCCAGAAACACCTATGATTTAGAAGACTGGGGAAACTGTGTATGGGTAGTGACTCCTGTGTTGTTCCTGCAGGCTGTAGCACTGTGCTAGACCTTGGGAGTAAAATGATAAAGACTACACCTTTGAAACAGAGTCAGACTCCCAGGATAAGCGCCTATTTCAGTTCAGGAGGAAACGAGTCCCTAAAACAAAGTTGATCAAGGAGACGAGATGTGGCTGGAGAGGCTGTTCCAGGCACTGTAGACAAGAGAAGGCCTTCTTAGGAAAGTGAATTTGAGGAAACTAGCAAAGCGAGTGAGCAAGATGTTTCAGTTCAGGGATAAAGCACGTTTCAGGCAAGAAGGAGCAGGAGAAGGAAGGCTCTGTGGCAGAGAGCAAGCGCTGGGAGAAATCGAGAGACCCATGAGGTGAAAAGGATGTTAGGCACAGTCGGGCCATTTTGGAAAGCCTCCTCCATCCCGGCTGGAATCAACCACAGGATCCTTTCTATCTAATTCTGATTTATCTCCCCAAATCACTGGTGTCCCCATCCTGATGGTCTTGAGATAGCACTACCTTCTGCATGACACTAGCTCACACCACCCTGACCCCGCACATCCTGCTTCCCTAGCAGCACCTCAGCAATGCCTGAAGACCAAAAAAGATCATTCCAAGGGCTCTGCGGCTCTCCCTCTCCCTTTTCTCAATCTCTCTGGTCTCTGTCACACACACACACACGCACGCACCACCCCTTCTTCTACCAGCACTATCTCGATCTCTCTCTTTCCCCTCCCCAGGGCTCTCTTCACACCTCTTCCCACCATACTGTCCAAGGCAGCTCTCTCTCTCTCGCTCTCTCTCGCTCTCTCTCTCTCTCTCTCTCTCTCACACACACACACACACATCTTCTTTGACTTTAAGATTCTAATTCCCTTGGCCACCAGGTCCTCAGCTCTAAATAAAACTTGTATTTCTTAAGTCTCAAAAAAATAAAAGTTGTTCTCTGGCTTTCACATAAAAACCACTGCATATATATGTACCTTTTCTCTCTCCTCTCCTCCCTCCCTCACTTTCTTTCTCATAAAAAATAAACAAAATATTTTTTCATGGTGCCTGTGATCCCAGCACTCAGTAAGCTGAGATGGGAGGATGACAAGTACTACACCGGCCTGAGCTACATAGGAAGACTGTCTCAATAAATAGACAGACAGACAGACAGACAGACAGACAGACAGACAGACAGACAGATAGATAGATAGATAGATAGATAGATAGATAGATAGATAGATAGATAGATAGATAGGTGATAGGTGATAGATAGATGATAGATAGATAGATAGATAGATAGATAGATAGATAGATAGATAGATAGATAGATAGATAGATAGATAGATAGATTATAAGGTATTGGTTCACATAATAATGGAGGCTAAAACCTCCCAACATTTATAACTGGAAAGCTTCAAACCCAGAACAGACAAAGGTATAATTCCTATCTTAATCCAAAGATCCTAACTAGTATACATTCCAGTCGTACAAGGCAAGGAAATGACATCTCAGAACAAAGTCAGGCAGACAGAAACTCTCTCTCTCTCTCTCTCTCTCTCTCTCTCTCTCCCTCCCTCCCTCCTATTCAAACATTTAGTAGGCTGGATAAAGCTCATCCCACTGGGAAGACAATCTGCTTTTACTAATCTGACCCACAAATTACTTTCACCCAGTCACACCCTCAAAGCTCACCCAGACTAGGGCCTAACCAAATATCTAGGGTAGCCAGGAAAGTTACCACACAGGATTTACCATCACACCTTCCCTATTCTTTTCCTTTACGCACTGAGAACACGCCCCAACAAATTGCTTGAACAAGAATCCACATCTCAGGCTCTGTTTCTAAGAAAATTGACTCAAATAACTACATGTCAAGAACATTAAACATCAATATTCATCATTCTTCATGGCATACAGCAGAATAACACAGCGGGAAGCAATGTACCATAGCAATTGATGGAATGGAGTTTGAAATGAGACATGCATCTCAAAAATGTATGTATGTACCAGTATATATCCTGGAAAACCTTGGGCAAGTTACACAGCGTCTCTCAAGCTCGGCTTCCTTGTCCTTGAAATGAGAATAGCTGTGGTCCTCTGGTACTTCATGGGCTTGCTGTATATTACACTGGCCTCTCAGTATTTGTGGAGTGATTAGAAGGAGGCAACACAATGCTCATATACTGGCATGTGGTACACAGCATGAGTCCATAAGGATAGTGACATTCAGATGTTGGTGGGATCCTGCCCCCTTGAAATCTAGTCACTTAGAGACATCCACCATGGCCTCTGGTAATGTGGAATCCTCATCGGCCTCCAGGCGCGTGCTGGTGGCCTCTGTCTCTCGGCACCTGGATCATCCCACCATGCACTCATATAACATATGTAAAACCTATCACAGAACATTAGTGAGCTTCACGGACTGTCGAGTGAGACCAAAGACAGAAGGAGGAAGTAGATAGACTGAGCACACAGAGAAGGAAACAGCACTCACATCAGAGCAGCGCCCACAATTCAACTAAATTACAGAACACCACAATTCTTCTGAGCTTTTATTTTTATTGTGTGTGTGTGTGTGTGTGTGTGTGTGCATGTATGTGTATCAGAAGGCACAGTGTGTGACTTCTGGAATAGGGCATAAGGTGACTTCTGGAATCATCTTGGATTGCTTCTACCTCCTTTTTGTTTTGCTCTGCGATTTCCCAGGCTCCGCCCACCAGGGCCAGCGGAGCAGGCTGTTGCCATTTCTGCCTAGTGTTTTTACGTGGGAACAGGGATCGAAACTCAGGATCTTCTGCTTTTGAGGCACAGTTTTAAGCCCTGAGCCATCGCTGTACATTAAAAAACACCATAATTTTTAAATGTCCTCTGGCCACTATTACTGTTACTTTTCTCATTACTATGGCAAAATACCTGATGAGGGCAACCTAAGGAACAGGATTTATTTTGATTGGTGGTGTGAAGAGATACAGGCCATCACGGCAGGGCAGGCAGAGTAGCAGGAAGATGAAGCAGCCCGTCACATTGCACCTGAAGTCAAGAAGCAGAGAGAGAGGGTGAATGCCGGTGCTCGGATGACTCCTCTTTCTTTTTACTCCTTTACCTATTTTTACTGTTGCTATTGCTTCTCTTTTATTCAGTCTGCAACCCCAGAGCATGAGCAGTGCCATCCACATCCAGGATGCATCTTCTCTACTCAGTTAAACCCCTCTGGAAACATCCACACAGACACACTCAGAAGTGTATCTCTAAGGTAATTCTAAAGCCAGTCAAGTTGACAAAGATTTATCACCTTGCTGCCTTATGTCTTTGCTATCTTCCCTTTCCCTCCTTCTTAGTGGCTCCTTCCACCTCCTCCTTCTCTGCAGTTTTGCTCACTAATGTTCTCCCAGTGCCTACCTAGTCCCAACTTCTATTCCCAATTTTTTTTTGCTTGAGTCCAAAGAACAGAACAAGAAACAGCCTTCTGTTTCAACCAGCTGGCTTGTCCTCATTAAAAAGGAGTTTTCAGGCTAGAGAGATGGCTCAGGGGTTAAGACTCTGCCTTGAAGGCAGAAGGTCCTGAGTTCAAATCCCAGGTCCCACCTAAAGAAGCCAGGCAGAAACAAGCAGAGGCCGGTACTTCAGGTCCTGGAGGGCAGAGCCTGGAGATCCCAGAGCAAAGCAAGAAGGAGGTGGAAGCAATCCAGGATGATTCCTGAAGTCACACTTGGCCCTCCACAGGGACACACAGCAAATAAGTAAATAAGTAAGTAAATAAATAAATGTTTTAAAAATAAAATAGAAAAGAGCTTTTCCCTACAACTGCAGTGGGAATCCAAATAAGGAAGAATTTTTGCCTTCATTTTACACGTGAAGAAATTGAGAGTGGCAGAAGTCAGGTGACTTGCCTCAGAGAAGGAACAGAGCTGTAATTGGAACCCAGGTCTGCTTAATTCTACAGCCAGAACCCTCAAATGTCATACTCCTCAAAAACTCCCCAAAAGGCCATTTGGCAGCACATAAATCTGTGGCAACAGTCTGCACCATAACCTCAGCCAGCTGTCCTTCAGAGAGATGCCAGAGCTTTCAAGGGACTTGGGCAAAATGGCATGAATTATTCAGCACAAACCATCAGTCCCATTATAGAAACAATGTGCGGAACATAAGCCACCATCTTCTATGCAGGGTGATTTTCATGCTCATTTGAGATGCCATATTCTTTTGATTCTATTTCTTCAGACACGTTGTTTCTGCATGCAGCCTCTTAGATTCTCTTCTACTTGGAATTATAGACTGTAATGGCTCTGTGCATAATGAAATACGTACTCAATGAGTATTTAATGATTAACTAAATGAATGGCAGTGTTTCTGTAGTGTGCGGCAGATGGCGGGTAGTGGGAGGTGTAGCGACCACAGAGTGGGTAGATATATCCATTGTTGAAGGGATTTCCATCTCAATTTCATTTGCGCCCAAAGAAGGTGAATTCAGTCTTTATTGCTTAATGGTTGTCTCACAATCCAAACCCATGTCCATTTCACCACTCTTCTGCAAAAAGTCCTTTATTCAAAAGGACAAAGTGTTTGCTTTTGTTGTTTTTGTCTTATTTCCAAAGAAAGCCCTTTCTCATTGAGTTATTTCAGGCCTTAATGAAAAAGGAAGGAATTTTCAAATGACAGTGAGCTGACAGCTACCATAGCGTCCATCTAACACCACTGGTCTGAAGACATCACAAAAACGCACTCTTGCCTGGGTAAAATAGGATCGGGGTCACATCAGTCCCCGCACACATCAGTGCTGTGCTCTGTGTTTAGACATAATCACTGAACAATTAATATGTGCTGGTCATCATCTTATCAAAAGAAATATTCACTACAATTCTGAAAACATTACAAAGGGAGAAATGTCAGTGGTAGAATTTTAAATTTTGAGACACCCCCGCCCAAAGTAAAAAAAATCTGTAAAGGGACCTGGTTAGTCTCAATTGTCAACTTGACTTCTAGAAGACAGGCCTCTGGGCGGAACTGTAGGACATTGTCTTGATTGACTTAATTGAAGAAAGTCCTGCTCATTGTGGGGAGAACTGTTCCCTGGATATGGGATCCAAAACCACATAAAAATGAAGAGAATGTAACACTAGCAGGTGTGTGTGTGTGTGTCCATTGCTCTCTGCCCCTGAATGTGGATGCGATGTGACCAGTCTCTCAGGCTCCTGCTGTTGTGACTTCCCTTCCACGACGGACTGTAACATGAATTCTGAGTGAGAATAAGCCCTTTCTCCCTTAAATTGTTTTTGTCAGAGTATTTATCATAGAAATTAGAAAGGATGCTCTAACAAGACTACCTGAATATCTCTGTTCCCTAAAGCATCTCCACAGTCTAACAAACCCACTCCTTCGGTATATTTCCTGAGAATTACAAGAATCAGTCTTTGAAACAACTTTAACAAAACAAAGTTTTTCATGACATTTAACCTGTTAATATCCCAAATGTGCCACAAATCAACAGCAAACAAAGTTTTTCATGACATTTAACCTGTTAATATCCCAAATGTGCCACAAATCAACAGCATAGTTTTGAGTAACCAATTCAATGGCTGATAACCTCAATTTTCAATTTTCTTCTGGGTAGAATAAGACTATCTCTCTCTCTCTCTCTCTCTCTCTCTCTCTCTCTCTCTCTCTCTCTCTCTCTCTCTCTCTCACACACATACATACACGCACACACACAACACATACATGCATGCACACTGTCTTAAACTATTTGGGCTGCTAAAACAAAACACCATAAACTGAGCAAATTCATAAACATCAGAAATTCATTTACAAATAATTAGAAGTTGGGAAGTCCATATCGAGGTATCCACAGAGTCAATGTCTACCATTTCCGAGTTCATGGATGGTATGTTCTTGCTATACCCTCACATTGTAGAAGGAGCAAATTAATGTTCTTAAACCCATTTTATTAGTTACCACTATAGTTTGATCATGTGCTGGAAGTGTGATCCCTATGAAACACTGTTGGGAAGCAGAGTCTAATAAGAGGTAATTAGGTCACAATTGTTCTACCTTCATTGAAACAATGTCATTGTCATAGAAATGATTTAGCTCTCACAAAGGAGGTGTTGTGAAAACATTTCTACCTGACCTTGCTCCCTTTTTCTTGCCTTCTCCTCCCTGTCTGCTTTCCAGGGTGGGATGAAGTTAACGAGATAGTCCCTCAGCAGATGCTAGCACCCTAAATGCCAAACAAACTCTATCATACTGAATCATCAACCCGCCATGGATCTAAAGCAAAGATGAAATTCCTTTCATAGAGAGTTCAAAACAAGCGAGAAGCTAAAGGCAAAACTCAGGAACTAGGCACACTATATAAGCCAGCGACTTGGTATACACTGTGATTGCTGATATTTATGCACGGAAGATATTCAAGTACACCCTCAGTACAGTCCCTTGTGAAAGTATTAAGACAAAATGAAATAAAACACACCCACACACCCACTGCTGAAGTTATGCTTCTTTCTGCTGTGACACTCAAACAACTTAGGAGAGAAAAGGAATATTTATTTGACTTATGGTTCCAGAGAGGATATATATAGCCCATTATCGTGGGACTCACATAGCAGAAAGCCTGGCTGATGGCAAAGCAGGAGGCCGGTTCATGTCACCACCGCCATCCGAAGGCAGAGAGAACAAGAGTGAAGAGGAAGCAGGGTCATGCTATCGAACCCCACGGTCCGACCCCTGTGCTGGGCCTTCCTCCAACGGAGCTCTGCTTCTTGAAAGTGTCACAACCTTCCCAAGCATTAACACCAACTAAGTATTCAACACATGAGCCTGCGGGGGACAACTCAGATTTAAACCATGACATTGCTGAGACTTACGAACAGTAGATATTCACATATTTCCCCCACACACACACAGAACAGTCCCTTACAAAAGTAATAAGTCAAAATGAAATGAAGCTAAAACACACCCACATAACCCCCACTTTATTTCTTCTGATGATCTGCTTGGTTTGAAGAAATTCAAGCCAAGGTTTTCTTCCATTATCTTGAAAAACTGAGAACTGGCTGTATGCGCCGTTCCTTGAACATCTAAGAAATCATTTGAATTATCGTCTGGGCACTTCAGAATGTCAGCTTGAAGAACACCAAGCTAAATTTAAGCAATACTAAGAAATGCCCGCTATCCCTGTGCCAAAGTCAAAAAGGAACGTTTTGATCTTATTTTAAAGCTATTGTATGGAGAAAACAGTGATTTTTTTTTCCTGGAAATTCAAATGCTATGATCAAGAAACAAACATTCATGTAATGTCAAGGATAGGGTTCCACTCGTTCTTGGCTGTTACTATAAACAACATGTCTTTGACAGCAATTAAAAGCTAGTGGTTTGCCAGTCATGAGCTCTTCAGGAAAAGATACATTAGAGATTATTTGAAATTTGTTCCTTGCTCACATTTATTCCCTGGTGGCTGCAGTTTAAAGCAGCCAAACACTACAATTTTATTTAAACAAAAGTAGAAAACTATCCTACTGATTCCCCATAGGAGTGGTCTTTTTAACAGGTATTAGCTTGGAAAAATAGCTCGACCATGATTCCTCTTTTCCCTGCCACACCCCGTGAACACTAAGCTTGAGACTCTGGAGTCACTTGCATAGTTTAAAACACATCAAACTCAGAGTCAGGAAACTCCATGTCTGAGCCTCGGTGCTGCCATCGGCAAATGATCTTGTTGGATTACAATCAGAGGTTTTTGCACTTGACTATTCTATGCTGCTGGATGTGCTAAGACCAATGTTTTCTTCTGAGGGAAAAAGGAGGTGAGGTGGACAAATAGCAGGAAATCATAGCAATTCAGTGGGAAGAAGTTACATGATATAAACAAGAAATTACTCTAGATTGCTCCATCTATCCCTGTTGAAAACATGAAAAAGTTGATCTCTAAGTTCTAATATCCAAAGTTTATACCATGTACTAGCATTCAAAGTAGTTTCCACTATCATCTCAAATACTGTCAACCCTATAAGCGGCCTTCTGAAAATTTAACATCTCCCAGAGTTGTCCCGTCTTGGTACTTTCATTCCAAATGGGCTCTGTCTCTGCATACTTCACTGTGACCAGAGGGTTCAATTGGGTTGTAGCTGATAATTTCTTCTACCAGGTCAGGCTACTGGAAATCATGATGTCCTCTTGCCAGTTTCATGGGGAAAAATAAATAAATAAAAAAAGAAGGATGTTTTCAAAGTCCGGAGTGGGTGGCCAACTTGAGGAAATTTCCTTTTATCTTCTCTCAACAAATGCACAAACAGGACAGACACAGAGGTCCAACCAGCACATGCCTGAACCCAGGCTGTCTTACTGGAGACGGGGCAGCCACTCCACAGAAACTGGCTTGGCTGATCTCACTGTAGATGAGTCGCTCCTCCAAGATGAAGTGGGCACAGGGTGATGATGTGGGAACCTGAATGGATCACAATTACCTGGAAAACATTTTGTGTCATTGCTCCTTATGTTTTATTTATTTGCTTGAAGTGAAAGCAAGAAAGAATAGGCACGTGTACACCATGGTGTGAATGTAGAGGTCAGAAGTCAGTTTTCTCCTGCCTACATGTGGGTTCTAGGGATTGAACTCAGGTCATCTTTACATTCTGAGTCATCTCGTTGGCTCCAGGAGACCTTTGTATTGGTAACTTTTAGGTTCACATGCAAAGCAGTAGGTCCATTATGACATTTTCTTTATTGTGTGTATGTATGGCATATGTGTGTGTGTGTGTGTGTGTGTGTGTGTGTGTGTGTTAGTGCATAGGTATGTGTGAGTATGGATATGCACATACATGCATTTGGAGGACAGAAGACGACCTCATATGTCATTCTTGGACATTACTCATGCTTTTGAAAGACTGTGTCTCTCATTGCAACTCATCAAGGAAGCTAGGCTAGCTGATTAGCCCAGGGAACTGACACTATAAAACATACCAACATGCCAACACTCAAAGACAGGGACAGCAGGACAACTCAGTGAGTAAAAGCACTTGCTCCTAAAGACTGAGTTGTATCACCAAAAGGAGAGAATAAACTCCCAAAAGTTGTCCTCTGACTGCTACATGTGCTCCATGGCGTGCAAGCACACACACACGCACACACACAGATAGATAGATAGATAGATAGATAGATAGATAGATAGATAGATAGATAGATAGATAGATAGATAGATAGATAATAGCAACTAAAAGGAGTCAAAGATGGAAAGGTGTAAATCTGGACTCACTTCATTTCCTCCCTAAATGCAGATCCGATGAATATTTACTGAGTAAGTGCTGCTCCAGCACTGTTAATACTTTCCATGGTAGCTTGTGCGCTAGCTCTAGTCGTCCTCATTTTAAAGAGAAGCAAATAGAAGCTGCAGCAAGATTAAACAACTTGCCAAGACTGCCAGCAGGCCAGAACTCAACATCAGCTTTGGGGACTCCCGATGTAGGGAAGATGCTGCGGTTTCCCACTCTCTGGGATGCAGTGGAAGGACTCAGAGGACCAGTCGTAGACAGCAGAGGAAGGAAGGGTCGCTCCCGCGGGAGACTGAAGAGAATGTCAGAGGAATCTTCATGTGCACATCTGGCTAAGTGGGCTAAGTAAGACGACCCCATTCCCTTCCTCCTAGTTCCCTCAGCCATACTTCAGCTCTGCCAACTTCGAAACCACGGCCCAAAATAATTGCCACCTACCCCAGAACTTGTTCGCAAGAAAGAGGTTAAGAGCTCCCAGCTGTGCTGCAAGCAGCCGCTTGCTCTCCAGGCTCGTGCTTGCTGAGGGATGTGAAAGGTTCCAGTTTCCACAAGAGGAACAGGACTCAGCTTCTCCCTCGGAGCCCACTGCCATGATCTCCCTGCCCCACCCCCACCCCCGAGCTTCCAGCCTCTACCCTTTTCCCTGGCCCTGTTATTGACAGGCTGGAGACCTTAGGTTTCATAAGTCTTCTTAAAATGATATCTGTATTTCAGAAGCTCCATTCATCCCTGTAGAGTGACAGACCGCGACTTATCTGGCAGCTTAGATGGATGTGTTTCTAAAGCGTTCTACAGCTTCTGCCCTCAATCGGTACCTCACAGGCCGGAAAAGGCATATGCCCGGGGCTTTGCCAGCTGAGTAATTGGCAGGAGGCATGTCACACCTTTTCCATACGCTTAGGCGAATCTGTTGCCAAGAGCCCCTCTTCTCGGAGTTGAGAATCTTTTATAGCACGTTTGTTAGCTTTAACCTCAGGCTCAGTCAATGACAGAAACTTCTGGAGAATACATACGTTCTTCAATCAAAATAAGCATATAAAAGATTGGTCTTTTTTTTTTGGTTTTCTTTTCTTAGCTTTGCTGGTAAAAGGGACAGCCAGCCTCCCTCTTCCTCAATCTCTCCTTGCATATGTCTGTTTACTAATAGAGTGGAACTAGACCCCCAGAGTCTCAGCCTTGCTCTGAAGTCCTGATGGTAATGGCAACAGTCACTAGGAGGTGAAGCCTTAGCCCACCTCCCCGCTCTCTGCCCTCCCAGCAGCTAATTCATTTGTGAAAATGCTCAGAGATAGTTTGAGAGGGAAAGTTACTTTATATCTGTTTCCAACAAATCCTCAGAATCCATACACACACACACAAAAAATCTCCTGCTCAGTGCCTGGTTAGCTGAAACTTTAGCACTCAAAAACCAAAGCACAAGGAAGCTCCTCCGCCGGCCAGACACAGACTGCCACGTGAAGGAAAGAAACCAGAACCAGAGGTACAAACGCAGCAAGTGATGAACGTCACACACAAGAGTCCTGCAGCGCAGCATCCTGACAAGTTCATGTGACACAAGGAAACTCTAGCAGATTTGCCTGTGCCTCCTGTGCATCAGTCTACAGTTTCTATGCATAGACGTTGCAATGCTGTCAGACTTCTAGAAACCCATTCCTCCAAATGCACTAAAGAGTTGATTGACAGGGACCTCTTGCTGCTCAAGAGGGAACTAGCCTTGCCTTCTGACCTCCTGGTTTGGCTTCTGCCTGCAACGCATTTGCTTTTCTCAAAGTGTTTACAAAGGCTGTTGAACAAGTGGAGGGAATATTGATAACAAAACTGGGCTTTCATCAAGGGCTGCTTCTTGGAAGTGAATTTGGCCCCAAGCTCAGGGTTCTTCCCCCCTATGTCTGATTGATCCCAGCGTACCCTGGATAAAAGCCAGCAAAGTCATTGCTGGAGCCTTTTGTTCCTGCAAATGTTGAACTTTTTAGATGACTGGACTAAGGAGACCAAATTCATTCATTTACTCAATACTTATTTATCTAGTATCTGAAGTGCACCAGGATCTTAAGTATAAGTTTGTTTTTTTTTAAATTGGGGGGAATTATGTATCTCAGGCTGCCCTGGAGTTTGTCTGGTAGCCTAGCCTATTTCTAACTCATATGCCTCCTCCCTCAGCTTCCCTGTGCTAAGATTATATGTGTCATCTCGTTCAGTTTATTTTTTAATCCTTTGTTTTAATGGTCATTTTTACAAAAATAAGTAATCCATATGCCATGAGATGGTACACAGGGAGAAAAATAGAGAATCTGCCTTTTCTGCTTCTCCACAACTCCAGGGTCTGTGGAGCAGGAACAGTGGAGAGAGCTGTGGAAAGTTGGGCCATTTGCAAGATGCTAAGTAAATCTGATCACTTTGACAATCCTTATTCCACTGGCTTAACTCTGGTACAACCTAAAACAAAATATAGCTTACAATATAGCTCTTGCATCCAGAGCCCTTTAAATATAATGTTACTTAGATCGTGTTCTAAACATCTTCCCTCGCAACAGAGGACTATAAGCACGTGTTTTTGTTTTTGTTTCTGTTTCTGCAACAAGGTCTCACGATGTTACCCCAATTTCTGGGCTTGAGCAGTTTTCCTGCATCAGCTTCATATATAACTGGGATCGCAGGTGCACACCAGCAGGCCGGGCTTAAACTGAATTGTAACAATATTTGAACATTATGCTCCTATCTGTGGCTGGGTTCTCTTAATTCCCGAGGTGGCCCACCACACCTCAAGCAGAAACCAAGCAACAGAGCACAGCTGATTTTTTCAGTCAAAATTTGGACTAATGGCCATCATTGTTGCTCCATAGAATGGGGACACGAGTAGTTCTTTTGCCAACTTAACGGAATTCAAATCCACCCTTCACCGTTGAACACATAAACTAATGCAATTGTAATTAAAAGGAGTTGTACTTGTGCAGCTCTTATTGATTTACAAAATATTTTATAGTTTGTAAAAAGTCGCTTCTCAGTTATTTAAAAGAGCATTCAATATTCACTCAATGAAAATTTGTTGACTGCTGGCTCACCCTGTGCCTTGCACAGTTCTTTTTTTTATTTATTTATATTTTCCCCAATCATACAACCTCAATTGGTACCCTGTCCTCTCCCTCCCTCTACCTCTGCCCAGTCCCCCCTTGGACTCTCCCCCCTTCCCTTCCTTTCAACCCTCTCCCTCCCCTTCTCCCAGTGCCTCCTCCTTCCCCCCTCCCATCCCCTAGAGCATCCTTTTGTGTGAATGCCAAACCTCCCTATGAGTCCTTCACCCTAGTGAGGTGTAAGGACTCAGTGGCATAACCAGGAGCCTTTTTGGGGCTCCCTGTTAGTATGGGAACACTATCATGACTGTTAATCCCTTGCCTCTAAGGATCCCACTGCCTGTGACCCATGCTAGACTTTGGGGGGGTCGTTGACATGTCAGTCATTGCTTGCACAGTTCTTGATGAATGAAGAATAAGATACAGTCTCACTTTCTGAGTCTAGTGAATGAGAAAAACAAATTACAATAGATATAAATGCAATACAGAAATGTAAAGGTGTAGTGATAAACAGAGAAAGGAAGGCGGCTATATCAAGAATTCAAAACTTAGGAATTGCCACTCCTCTCTAAGGGAATACTGATGGTTAATGCTGGCTGGGAGGAGACTCTATTGCTTCAGTGATGTGGGCACTGATATATCACCTGTGCTGCAACAAATGTGCAGACACATGCTAATGCAGGAAACCCTTATTAGACCAAGGAACACACACACACGATATGGGAAATAAATGAAACTTCCCAGGGGATATGAGATATGAATGAAACCTGGAAAAAGGAGAAGTGGTATGGTAGGATAATATGGGGTAAAATGACAAAAACTGATTGCATAATAAAATAAATGATCAAAGAATAAAAAAATTAAAGAAAGAAAACCTCAACAGCAACCATGAAAAATTTAGGAGCCAGCAAGATTATTCTGTGGGTAAAGATACCCATGGGTAAATCTAATGACCTGAGTTAGATTCCCAGAACCCACATGGTAAAAGGAAAGAACTGACTTCTGAAATTGTCTTCTCACCTCCACATACACACTATGACACACACAAACCTGTTCTCTCTTCCCCTCCCCCACCACCATCCTTCTCTCAAATCAATAAACTAAGTAATTTTTTTTGTTTTAAACTAAGTATTTTTAAAGACTAAGTTTCTAGTGTATTCTGGGGATCCCACTCAGTTGCCCATTTCTGGGCATCAAGAATGCTTAGTAATATATGCACAGCTGGAAACATAATAAAATGGTCTTGGTGGTAGTGAGAGAATCTGAGAGTGACAGCTGTCATAGTAGAGGGACTGCTGCTGGGAGGGGTGGTGTGGTGACAGGAAGTTTCAGAAGACTTGGTTATACCCTGGTTACGTGGGATTGGTTCCCTCAACTACTACCATACCAATCCCCAGCCTGACATCACGGCAAGTTCACCATGAAGTCAGTATACACCCAGTCACAGCAACAATTGTGGCCACTCCAAGATGCACCCAAGTGCTGGGACAGCAAAAAGGAAACCCGTGGTTCACACCTGTCTTAGATTAATTGGGTTCCAGCTGCATGGAGAGGAGAAGTAACAAAACTTTGAGGAGGGCGAAAATGCCCGGAAGGGGAGGGACAAACCAAAAAGAAATTGAAAGCAGATGACACAAGTCTCTGGGTTATGCAGCCCTGCAAGGAAGAGCAGGAAATAGCTTCCTGTGGAAAGGGTGACTATCAGAATGAAAGCGAGGGGGGTGGAGGATGGTTGTAATAAATCCTAACAAAAGCCCACAAAAGAAAACATTGGATAAATATTCAGCAAGGCTGATCCACCTCACTGAGCTTTTGTAAAGAACAGCTAACAGAGAAAGATCGTCAAGGACACTGCAAACAGAGAAGAATAACCAATAATAAGAACATTAATAACAAGGGAGGGCCCAGGAATGAAACCAATTCAGTCAGGACCAAGGATGTTGAGCAACCAGCATGAGAAATAAAGAAAACAGATATGACTACTTGGAGGTAGTCCAAGCAAACAAGAACCAGAATACTTTGGGCTCTTAATTTTTAAAAAGAAGACAAGTTTACAGGGTATATGACTATAAATAAATACTGACCAATGGCTCTTGCTTTTCCCTGGAGACCGCTCCTTTTGAAATGACTTCCTGGATGAGGGGGTGAGGGAGTGGAAGACTCCTGCCCTCCTCCCTAAAGCCCATGCTCCAGGACAGAAAGGTCGTCCTTCCTCCCGACCTCCCCCCCCCATCTTCAGTGATTTGGGATTGGAAAAAGAAAAATATATACTCTGGAAGGAATCCAGAGCTGTAGTTTATTTCATTCTTTCTTCCCCTGCCTTTGCCAAATGCTGACAATTACAAACAAATGTTTTCTTCGCAAACGCTTTCTTCCTGACGAGCATTCTGCTCATTTGGGTGGCTTATGCATATGTGACTTGAGGACCGCTTTCGAAATCCCCAAGGTGACAGGATTTGCACGTAATGATAATGATTATTTAATGTCATCATCGCAATGGGCTGCCTGGGCAAATGAAATGCTTGCTGGGTCTAGGGCGTTCACTCAAGTGAAGTAAATTAACGCTTTCCAGGGTAGCAGATTTCCCGTTGGGGCCCTAAAGAAGGTAATTCATTACCCCAGCATTCTCGTCCCCCCAACAGTGCTGCCTACCAGCAAGCTCTTCAGCTGCTTCAGCTGTCAGGCTTTGGGGAAGTTCGAAGACAAACAGAACTCTGCTGAGAAGGCCCAGACTCCTCAGAAAGCCTTAGTCATCTGACAAGCATCAGCGACAACCCACGTGAAGGCAGGCCAGCCTCTCTAAGCGCTTTCCTCCTGTAACACATCCCTTTAATCCTCAGTAATTCCCGATATGTGCAGAGCACGTGATATCACAGTCGACACCTGGCTATGGCAGCACCCAGGGCAGGATGGCTGGCAGGAAGGTAAGCCCAGGAGACAGGCAAGAGAGAAGGTGCCAAAGGGAGACCAGCAAGGTCCCAGACCGGCAGCAGCAAAAGCACAGAAGTGGTAGTACGGGTGTGACAGCTTAGCATGTGCAAGGGCCCTGGGTTCAGTTCCCAACACGGGGGTAAGGGGAGCATAGAATTTCTGGAACAAAAGATCAGACAGGATGATGATGCGCTTTGGAACACGGAGGCAGAAGTGTGAAGAGCTTCAAGTGTCTGATTGGGTAGGTGAGGTTTAAAAGATTATCTCCTGATTGCTTGTTCTTTAAAAGATTTGTCTTTAAAGCCAATATCAAGAAAGATGGAAAGTAGGTCTGGGGCAATAGCTCAGTCCGTAAAGTGTCTGCCGCGACAGCATGAGGACCTGCTGAGCCCACATTAAAAGCTGAGCACGGGGGCTGGCTCAGGGGTTAAGCCTCCGCCTTGCAGGCGGAAGGTCCCGAGTTCGGATCCCAGATCCCACGTATAGACGCCAGGCGGAAGCGGGGGCAGCCTGCGCTTCTGGTCCTGGTAGGGCGGAGCCTGTGAATTCTGGGGCAGAAGGAGGTGGAGGCGTCCATGGTGGTTCGCGAATTCGCCCGTGGTTCTGCACACACACACACAGACACATACGCGCGCGCGCACATACACACGCATATGAACGCAGTTGAATAAATAATAATAATAATAAAAAAAATTAAAAGCTGAGCACGGTGACACATGCTTGTCATCCCAGAGCAAGGTGGGGATAGAGAAGAAGCAAAAAGAGAAGAGTCCCTGGGACTGTGCCTAATCAGGAAGTAAGCCGCTAAGGAGCGCTGCTCAGGGAACAAGGTGGAGACCACCCGCTGACAAATGGAAAGGTGCCCAGGACTGAACTGGCCGCCACAGGCAAGTGCACACAAATACTAAGGCACACAGCTGAGCTGGGGAGGTGGCTCAGGGGTTAAGCCTCTGCCTTGCAGGCGGAAAGTCCTGAGTTCGGATCCTAGACTCCATGTATAGACTGCCGGACGGAAGCGTGGGCGGCCTGCGTTTCTGGTCCTGGTAGGGTGGAGCCTGTGAATCCCGGGGCAGAGTAAACAAGGAGGAGGTGGAGGCGTCCATGGTGGTTCCCGAATTCGACCGTGGTTCTACACACATATGCATACATACACGCACAATTGAATAAATAATAAAAAAATTTTAAGGCACACAGCACATGGAAATGAATGCATGGATTTTTAAAACGAAAAGAAAAATGGAAATTGAGTTAGTTCAATGCTCTACTACTTATCAAATGACTTTCTATAAACTATTAGCTACTTGATTCTTTACTACTAATCTATACATGTCATTTACTATTAACCCTTTCTCTTTTTCATTTATTCTCTGTGTGTGTGTGTGTGTGTGCACACGTGTGTGTGTGTACATATGCACACAGCGCATATGTGGAGGTCAGAAGACAAGTTGTTGAAGTCGTTTCTTTCCTTTCACCATCCCTTCCACCATGTGGACTCCAGAGCGTGAACTCAGATTTTCAAGGTTGGCAGCAAGTGCTAAGAAGCTAATCCATCTCACTGGCCCTCAGCCCATTTTTCACAAGTAAAGAAACAGAAGCTGGAACATGTAATACTCATTGCTCAAGGTCACCTATCTGCCATGGTGAAGATGAGAGTCAGGGGCTGTAGCAGCTCCTCTTCTCTGCTGCTGCGAGACACCACTCAAGATCAAGCAATTTAAGGGAGAAAAGAAGATCTATTCAGCTTATGGCTCCAGAGGGGAGATACTGTCATTATGGTGGAAAAGGCATGGCTGTCTGGCAGAAGCTGGAGCAGTCTAAGTCACGTCTTTAAGGAGGCTGAGAGCTCCAAAACTGCCAACTGCCAGAGCAGATTTCTCTCGGAAGTAGGGTGGAGCTAATCCACCGCAAGGCCCATCCCCTGTGGCTGCCTTCCTCCAGCAAGATTCCACCTTTTTAAGGGTGCCAAACAACTAAACAACTAAAGGTTCACACACATGAGCGGTGGGGGACAACTCACACTTCACATAGTGACGGGGCAAAGCAAGAGAGAGAGCAACAGCAGCCTGGGGCTCTGACAGGGTGATAGAATCACAAGTTTAGGGCAGTGGCTCTCATAGTTGGAGAGTAATGAGCCCTGGCTTCCTGTGTGCTCCTGCCCAGAGCCTCACTGACTCTTTAAGCTTAACGGAGGCAAGGCTCACAGCTTATAGTGACTGACACAGACCACATGGAACGACCAGCCAGATGGTGCCTGCCAGTTGCCTCCCTCTATACAGATGGAGAAAGCAAGTCCCAAAGGAGAATGGTCACTGCGAAGTTGGGAAGAAGCTTCTGTCTCCCGTCGTAGCAGATGGCAGATACAACACCTGAAAATACAGCTGTTACAGAGGATCGTGGAAACTGGTAAGAAGTTTGCAGGAATGCCCCCACATGAGTCATTAACAGAAACCCAGATGGGACCGAGTGAACTATACATCCACAGAAGGTCATGAGAGCAGAAGGGAGGAAGGTGGGGAAGGAGAAGGCTCGAAATGGCGATTGCAATAAGGTAATAAGGGACGAAAACCATATAAATACATCTGTAAAGCCCTAAAAGAATACAAACAAATTTTTAAAGAGAAAAAAATGTTCTAGTATGGGCAACAAATAGCAATTTTGAGACAGGAGGCTGGCTGGAGCACAACAAATAGCAATTTTGAAGGAGTAAAATAGTGCAGGTTAACTAAGCTTACAAAATGGATCAGTACCTTTCTCTTTTGTGTGAACAAATTTGCATATTAAAATAGTCTGTCCCCCTAAATCTTTAGTACATTTTGATTGTAAAAGTGGAAAAAAAAAAAAAAACAGAAGCATGCAGGAAGAGTCAAGTTTGTGCTGGGGACTTAGAAGAGATGAGAGAGTAAAGTGGGATGACAAAAAAGAATATTTTGTGGGGGAAGTCCTGTGTTCGGATCCTAGACCCCACATATAGATGCCCAACAAAAGCGGGGGCAGCCTGCGTTTCTGGTCCTGGTAGGGCAGAGCCTGTGAATCCCGGGGCAGAGTAAACAGGAGGAGGTGGAGGCGTCCATGGTGGTTCCCGAATTCGATCATGGTTCTACACACACACACACACACACACACACACACACACACAAACGCACAATTGAATAAATAAATAAATAGATAGATAGATAGATAGATAGATAGATAGATAGATAGATAGATAGATAAAAATAATATTTTTGAACTACCCTTTACAGGAGCACCTCGGACAAGATACTTCTCCGATCTGTGCAATCAAGGTCATGGTATGAATGTCGAGTTGTCCCCCACAGACTCATGTGTTTGAATCCTTAGTTGATGCTGGTGATTGGGAAGGTCCTGGTACCTGGGAGGTAGAGCCCTGTTGAAGGTCACAAGAGTTAGACCTTGAGGTTGGTTAGCCCCACCCTGCTTCTGCTAGCAGTTTGTTCTCTGAGTTACAGCTTGCTTTCTCACCTTCGTGATGTCTGTGGTGACCTGAGTCACCTCCTGTTCAGCCACCCATGCCTTTCCCACCATCATGGATTATACTCCCCTTGGGAACCATAGGCCAAATAAATCTTCCTTTTTTCCCTTAAGTTGAGTGTTGTCTCACAGCAGCAGAAAGAAGAGATAACACATCAAATCAGTCACAGTGCTTGTATGAAACTGATTACAACAGAGATCTGATGAGGTCAGAGGTCACTGGGGGATGTAAGAAGGATAACATTTGAGTTTGGAACCATCTCTTCTTTTGCTTTAAAAAAAAAAAAAGCCACATTGCAAACTTTTCCCAAAAACTGTGAATTCCATATATCCTACCAGCAAGAATTTTGACTCTAAGAAGCAGATAGAAAGTCAGTTCATTGACTTTTTTTCTTCTCCATAGTTTGCAGGACATATTTCTTCTGACATGTACAAAAAAGGAAAAGAACATTTCAGCTTTACATGAGAAATGGTTTCTGCTGGAGGGAGAATTAAGGAACAGTAACATCCTGCCTGACCCTATTTAGCACAGGAGGGTCACACCCGACAAAATGCATGAAGCCCCCTGAGCTGCATTCGGTTCTCTGAAAGAGTTTCCCAAGGGGATCCAGAGACTCTGCACTCTCGCTTCTACCATAACTCTAAGCACCTAAGAGAGGCCACCCCAAAGGAATGAGAGTTGTATCAAAGTCATCTGTAGAGTTATTTGCAAATGTGCCTAAAAATCCTGGAAATAATTCAGAGGATCTTGGTGTCAGCAAGAACCTTGGAGACTGTGTTATTTAATTAACTCCCAGTTGCAACCCTACCAACCATTCAGAGTTCTTCCATAATTAACAGGAGGCTTTACTGATAGACCAGGGTTTACAGAAGTTATTTCTTGGGGGTGTACACAGGACTCTTGGATCTAAAATCTGATAACATTTAAGGTTCCACTAGTTAGGATAAGGATGACCCTAGGGGACACAAAAAGAAAGATACTGTGTGATTTCATGTGTATATGAAGAAAGGAAGAAGAAAACTCAAATACATAGAAGCAGTAGAACAATACTTACCAGGGGTAAAAAGAGATAGGAAGACACAGAACAAAGGTCCAAACACCAGCATCAATTAAGAATTCAAGCACAGGAGTCTGTGGAAGACGGCTCACCTTCATACATGAGCCTCGAGACCTAAACTTTAGATGAAGTCTTACCTGCTGAAAGTTGGCAAGACAGCAAACGTCACAGACTATTACCACAAAAACAAAAATAATTTTATGATCTAATACATTCATTTGCTAGATAGAGTCAAGTCAACTCACTGTATACATCTCAAAATATCACATTGCATACCTCAAAGTTACACAATAATTATACAGTAATACCAGGAGCTACTAAATAACCCACTTGATGTCTTCAAGTTCTCTACTTCTATTTGCATATTACTCTGAATGTCTACTTGGTCTGTAGATACACTATTAAGGCTCACAGCATTGCCTGGCCTTGAGAGTAACCCCAGTGTGCCTCTTCCTGTTCCCCCATCTATGGTATCCCTTCCACAGGTCACAATGTTCCAGACACAAAAACTCCACACAGGCCAAGGACACTGGCCACCGTGATGATCTATTCCCACGTCCACTGTTTGCCAAATGAGGACAGCGTAGAGCTGACCCCTGGACACAGCCTAGCTCTGTCTTTGTCTTTCGGTCCATCAACCAACCCACCAAGCAGCATGGTGCTGTCCCCAGCCATTGTAAATGGCTTTTAGTCACTTTAGATCTAAAGTGAAAGATCACTTGGCAACAGAGAGCCAGGAAGCACATCAGGTTAGAACAAGCCTGCAGCGAAGCCCAGCGACACCTGGCCCTCCCACCGACCAGCGATGTGGGGTGCAGGGTGCTCTTATGCATTAGCCAAACATCGTATTCTGCTGTCCAAGTAGGAGCAAGCTTCGTATCCAACCCATCTGATAGGTTCACCAGAGAAGGTCACTAAAAACAGTCAGTGAAATTAGTTTGAAGAGTCCTCAGACTATTAAAATGAAAAAGCCATAGCTTGCTCCTTAGTAAGCTTTATCTTTCTGTCATCTCAGAAATCCCCATGACATCAGGATAAGGCTCACATATTGTTTGTTCCAGTTAGTCATTATCGGAAGTGAGAAAGGACAGAACTCCCTGTGTTACCATTACCTACATGCTCAAAACCAGGTTTCACTCTAGGTACTAGAAGAAGGGTTTAACCTTTTTCTCTGGACCAGTGGTTCTCTGCGTTCAAAGTGGGGACCTGAAGCTTACAAACCTCTGCAGCCAAAACCACCTACATCCATTTAATGGAGCACAACCTTAGAATAAGCCACATGACACCTAAAAGTCAAAGGGACAAGAAAGTACCACTCAGCAGGCAAAGGCAGCAGCTGGCTGAGCCCCCCACCAGCAGTTCTCTCCTGCCCCCCAGTTCCCTTCATACCCCATGTCCCCAGAGAGCCCCACACCCCAAATCATAGTCAGCTGCTTCTGTGTTTAGATCCCTCAGGGTAAGGCACCGCATTTTCCAAAGTAAGACTTAGCTAATCCCCAATAATCTAATCTAAAACTGTTAGCCAGAATTATTGGATTAATGTGCTGCTACTCTTAGAAAATACAATTTGCATTCTAGAGACACAAGACTCTAACAGAAGGACTGGGAATTTCCATGATCTGGGCAGGTCAGGAAGACAATGTTGTAAGGGGTGGGAATCTGAAGGCCAAATTTTTAAACCTAAAGCTGTCTTGCCTACTCCCACAGCTGAGAAGGTTTCAAGTTTCAAGACTTTAAAGCTAACTAGTCCACGCCTATATATAAAACCTTTTCTTCTGATGCTTTCTCCCCTCAGCACTGATGTGCACAGAGGTCTTGGGCTTCTCCTGACTTCAGGAGTAAGAGAGGTATATTTCATTACTGGGAATCTTTGTTTAAAAAAAAAATGATGCCCTTCCCAGGCTGAAGAGATGGGGTTAAAACTCTGCCTCACAAACAAGAGATCCTCAGTTTGGATCCCAAATTCCACATTTAAAAAAACCCACCAGGTACAAATGGTGGTCTCCTGCACTTCCAACCCTGGTGGGCGGAGCCTGGGAAACCCCAAAGCAAAGCAAAGAAGAGAGTTAGAAGCAATCCAGGATGACTCCAGAAGTCACCCTTAGTCCTCCACAGGAACACATAGTGTTTCTGATAAAAGAGAGAGAGAGAGATCACTTCTCAATTCATTAAAGTAGTGGTGACTTACATATAACTCTTTATTTTTGGTAGACCTAATAATAATACATTGAAAATGTGCTGAAACTTTTACAAACAAAAGCAACAATTATTATCTTTTGTTTGGATTTTATTATTGGGGGGTTTTGCCTTGGTTTTTGTTGCCGTTGTTATTTTGGTTGTTGTTGACAGGGTTTCATATAGCCCAAGAATCCTCTTGCTTCCACCTCCCAAGGAGTGGAATTATTGGCACATACCACCACTCTCAGTGTACGCACTGCTGGAAACTGAATCCAGAGTTTCATACATGCTAAACAAGCATTTTACCAAATGAGCCCCTCATTATAGATGTTTGACAATATATGGCAATTGTAAATAATAAATATATGTTAATCTATTATATACTCACAACACTATGAACAGGAAGCTACCATCCCTATTTTCCAGATGCAAACACTAAGTTGCTAAGAAGCTACATAAATTTAGCCAAGATCACACACTTGAAAGTAACGGAGGTGAATCCAAACCCATCTCTTGTCTCCAGAGCCTGCTTTCTTTTTGTTTCTCTCCCACATTTTATTTTTTTTCCTAAATATACAAGCTCAACAGGTATCCCCCATCCTCTCCCTCCTTCCTCCCCTCCCCAGTCGTCCCCCCTTGCACTCTAACCTCTTTCCTCCTTCCTTTCATCCTCCTCCTCTCCCCCTCCCAGTGTCTCCCCCTTCCTCCCTCCCATCCCCTGGAGCATCCTTTTGTGTGAGTGCCAAACCTCCCTCGTGAGGGTTCAGGACTCAGTGGCATAGCCGTGAAGCCCCTTCTTAGTACGGGAACTCTATTATGACTGTTAATCCCTTGCCTCTAAGCATCTTACTGTGATCCATGCTAGACTTTGGGGGATCGTTGACATGTCAGCCCTTGTGCAGGTCAGGCAAAGTCCAATTCTAACTGCTGCAGCCCTGACTTGTGTGGAGTATCTTACATATCATTGGTCCTCCCCATCTTTAGGCTCTTACAATCTTGCCGCTCCCTCTTCTGCAAGGTTCCCTGAGCTTTAGGATGGGGAGAGATTTGGCTGGTCTGGTTCCAAGTGATTAATATAAGGTATTGGTGTTCTGAATTATGGTCTGTTGTTGTTTTCAGTTTTGCTTTTCCTGCACCGCTCTTAGCTACATCCTGTTTGGTATCGAAGGTCACCTCCTGAGGAGCAGGGAGTCTACCCTGGTCCAGGTCTGGGTCCTGGTCGAGGGCAGAAAGCCAGAGCCTGCTTCTTAATCACTACTTTCTCCTACCAGCTGAGGGAAAAGAAGCAATATTTCTTGAGCTTTTCAACCTTACAATCACTAAGTCAATGATTTTCAAGTTCAGTCCCACGCCAGAAGCATCATTGTCCCGAGGAAACTTTTGGACCGTTTGAAAAACTCAGGGCCCAGTCCGAACTCAAAGCATGAGGAAACTCAGTGCGAAGTGGGACAGGAGGCAGGAATGGGATTAGGTAGTAAGGGGTGAAAACACATAAATCCATCTTATTTATGTACAAAAGTGGCAAAGAATAATGTAGCAGAAAAGAATGAGAAACTCTAGCTCGACAAATTCCCCAGGTGATTCCGGTAAAGTTCGAAATGGACAACCACTGAGGTCAGCGATTAAAGTCTAGGAAGTGGCAGGAAAACTGTTCATTCTAGAAACCTTAAGGAATGGTATAAAGCCCTCCTAAAAGTGCAGGTTGACACCATGGCTGTCAGACACCGGGAGCCGTTCCCTCTATAATGGCCCCTTGGGCCACTGCCCATCCTCATCCCTTCAGGTCACCATACATTGTTCTGTAATAAACTCTATCTTCCACCCAAAAACATCAAAAGTTTTGTGAGTGGGTCAGCTGTAATTCCTTCTTGACATGCATTCCATAAACAATTTCTTTTAGCCAGAAGTTTGTACATCATTTCATTGTTCATAAAATTATTTTTTAAAACTGTATTTAGTGGGGGTGGGGGCACTGTATGTCCCTGTGGAGGATCAAAGGTGACTTCGGGAATCATCCTGGATTGCTTCAAACTCCTTCTTTCTTTGCTGTGAGATTTCCCTGGCTCCCAGCACTAGGGCTGGAAGTGCAGCCTCTACAGGTTCTGCTTTTATGTGGGACCTGGGATCCAAACTCAGGACCTTCTGCTTGTGAGGCAGAGTCTTAACTCCTGAGCCATCTCTCCAGCCCACAAACATAATTTTTGATCAGCATATAGCACTAGAAATTAGAAATAAGATATGCAAAAAAGTTCCTCCAAATCTCATAAGGTCACCTATTAAGACTGAGTTTGAAAACAGCGTGAAAAGTGTTATCTAACCTGGTTGAACCTGATTGGTTTTCATGAACCTGCACCCTACCTGTATAAAATTGAGCAGAATGTTGTTTTAAGAACTCCCATAGGACTCAGTTGACTCACATCTTCATAACTGGCCCAACTTTCCTCTTCTTGTGCTGCTTCTTTCTTAATCCACATTAGACAGAGAGCTCCAGAGCCCGCCCAGTGGAGAGCAAGAAGCCAGAGTCAGATGCACTGTGCATCTACGCCAATGGCTCAGTCTCCTTGTGAGAGGACATGTTCTTTCTCTTTTGTTTTTAATTTAAAAATTAGTTTTACATTAAGCAGTCCATTCAGCTGCCTTGTGAAGATTAAAATTGCGGTTCCTAATACTGTCAAGACCCTTCAACCTTCCAGGATAACAAGTTGTGAACCTTTGTGCAAAACTTGCACTATCACCATCAAGAAAGTTGATTCTTAAAACCTGCATTTAAAAGATCTCAAGTCTGAGCTAGGGAGGTGGCTCAGGGACTAATATCTTTCCTCACAAGCAAAGAACCTGAGTTCAGATCCCCAGATCCCTGGTAAAATTGCTGGGTAGATACGATGGCCTACAGTTCTGCCTTGGAAGATGGAGCCGGGAAAAGTCACGCCAAAGCAGTAAGGAAGTAGAGCAATCCAGGATGATTCCTGATGTCATTCCTCCACAGACACACACACTCAAGTGTCCTCTTGTATGAGAGAGAGAGAGAGAGAGAGAAAGATTCAGTCATCCCAAGTAAGTCATCCTGATGAAAACACAAATGATTAAAAAAAAAGCTTCTAGGGCTGGAGAGGTGGCTCAAGGGTTAAGCCTCCGCCTTGCAGGTAGAAGGTCCTGAGTTCGGATCCCAGATCCCACGTATAGACGCCAGGCAGAAGCGGGGGCAGCCTGCGCTTCTGGTCCTGGTAGGGCGGAGCCTGTGAATTCTGGGGCGGAAGGAGGTGGAGGCGTCCATGGTGGTTCGTGAATTCGTCCGTGGTTCTACACACACACACACACACACACACACACACACACACACACACACGAGCACGCGCGAACACACGCACATGCGCACAGTTGAATAAATAATAATAATAAAAAAAAAAAAGCTTCTAGTCCACACATCCAGATTCCACATTTCAGCCCCTGGCTTTCAATCCTTACACCTGCTGTATGACCAAAGCTAAACTGATTGTGCAACAGGTCCGGGTCCTAGGAAGCAAACAGCGTCATGTAAAGGCAGATGCAACAGTCAGTCCACTTTCAAGGAAGCATGTTCTACATTCAGTCTCCCTTGCGCCTTCCATATCTTTGGAACTTGCTCAATATTAGCCAGAGCGCGACAAAGCATGGAAAACAAAGTTCAGGGACATCATTCTCTCTTTAGCGGACTAGGCAGAGGTGAGGGTTGGAGGGGAAACCCAAGGCTGAGTCAGTGACCTCGACCTTGTCGGGCACGCAGAGGTAAGTAGCTTAGGGCCTGCAAACAGTCTGAGCCCCTGGTCCTGTTTGCCAGCACTGCAGGTCCAGCCCACGAGCCTGAGAGCTCCCAGGTGCTAGTCGGTTACTTTTTGTATGTGTCTTGGCTTCCCGAGTGCTGGTGTTTGCAAAGGGAAGAATTTAGAACACCCCTCCCCCCATGAAAAGAAGGGTAGCTGTCTCTGGAGACTCTGGTAACTCAGCGCCTCCTTTCTGAAGTGATGATGTGGATATGCACATGACTGGCTCAGAAATTAGCACTTATGTAAATAGGCTTCTCAACCTGGTTGAGTCCCTGTTAGCAAGTCTTAAAAGCATTATCCCAGGGAATATAATCTAACAGAACCTGGAATGCCTAAGTGACTTCTAATACTAAAACTCAGGGCAAAGTCAAGATGCCTCAAGAAAGCAAAGCCATAATCCTTGGTCTGGATCAGAGCATGGGTTTTCCCCAGATCTCAGGGGCATGCAGGCTCTCTCCTCCCCACAGCTACACACACATAAACACATCAAAAAAAAAAAAAAAGACAGACTGCTGTAGTAATCAACTAATCCCTAGATATTCAGGGGAATGACGCACCAGTAAACTACAGTGAAAAGGAATACCACGTTCCACGCCTGGGTATTAAATTGAAAATCTTTCCCGGAGACAATTTATTTTTCCCAAAAGGAGAGCGCCCTCTACTGGCGAGTAGATACTCTGCTGGGAAACTGCCTGATTCTGGGTTGTTCATGCTAGCCAGTACTTCAGGTTTGGTTCTCTAGTACCGGTTGGCTATGGAAGGAGCAGATAACAGTAAGGTTTGATGAATGGTGATCCTATCAAAACCAAGTCCCAAAAGAAAATCCTGCTGACTATAGTTTTAGTATCTCAAATAGAGGAAAGGGATCAAGAGAAGATGCAAGAACCTTCTCCCTTTAATCCGTTGTGTGGCTCGTGCTATGAAAATGTTTGGTGCAAACGACTTCACCCAGTTCTGGAAATTTTAAAACATCACATCAGAGAGTTTCAAGGAGTTTCAAACAACCCATACGTACACCAAGAGAAGATGAGTCTTGGTGCATCCAAGCAATGGAGTACTATGCAACTTTTAAAAAGCAAAGAGTTCTTCCTCAGATATGAAAAGATCTCTACATCTTTAACTTTAAAGAAGAAAAGAAACTGCATATTTTATAAACATATATATTCTCTCATTTATATAAAAAGGAAGAGATAGACCTGTAGTTACTTCTATACGCAAGATGTAAAATAATTCCAAATGTTTACACACAGAACTTATGACCCCGTGGTATGTGCAGGGATCATAACTAAATGCTTTAGATGTATTAACTCATATATTTAACCTCCAGCTATCTTGAAATGTGGGAATTATTCTAGTTATCTACAGTCCAGAGACAAGTAAATTAAGAGACAGAGGTTATGTCGCTTCTCCTAGAAATCTCCCCAGAAACCATTTCTCCAACATTAGAAAGCCAATGTCAGCGAATATTGGAAGTTAAAAACCCAAGAATGCTAGCTTGTTGAGTTTGGAAAACCCCTTTGCTAATGGTTTCAAACATTGCATTTCCTTTGACTGGACATGCATACACATATCCTTACTCTCATTCAGACACACATTCACATATTCACACACACACACACACACACACACACACACACACACACACACACACACGGCTCTAGCCCCAGAATATTGGTACTAATATACACCCCAGCATAAGGATTCTACACGCCCCCACCCTCATATTTCTCTCCTGCCCAACTTGTCATATCTCTTAAAATGCCTCAGGTTTTTTCAGCTCAATCTTTCATTTATGGCCACTGATGCCAACGATTTTCTCTTCCACAGGGCCTTGAGAATGAAAGATTGTTTTCCAGTCTACATATTCTAGTGTCCCTGTTTGCGCAGTGAGTGAATGATTTCATGCAATTTGACTTTTGACAAGAAAGAGGGGCAAACAGGGGAACACTCGTCTTCTCAGGACAAGCTTAAGCACAGCCCTCGAGGACAGAGACGCACTGTGAGACCAACATTTTGTTCTGCCAACAAGCCATTTAGTGTCCCTGGAGCCCTGACCTGCAAACATTCTAAATGCAAAACCTTTTTCAAAGGAGAATGAGACACTGCACTTGATGGGAGCTCTCTAATTTCCCTTGGATTCATTCCCAGGGAGAGCCTAATGTGCTTGAACATTTTGCAGCTGCCCCTAAACTTCTCGGTGCTCTAATGATTCAAATACCAAAGGCCAAGGATACTTTCCATATGGTACAGTGCTTCCTTCACACTCATCATCCTCTGAACCTTCCATGACATCACGTTATTATGATTCCCATTTTACAGATGAGAAAACTATGGGTCAGGGTTGGGGGTGGGTGAAATGGGTTCAAGTTCATGTTGCTGCTACCTATCAGAGACAGGAGCAGAAACCAGACAAATCCATACTACATTGAAGTGTCCTTTAGATTCCTTTCAAGTTCTACTTTCATTGTGACCCAAGCCCTCAGCTTCTGCAAAGCAAAACAAACCAGTGAACAGTTCCGGTACAAGGCTGCACCACATGACATTATGTGCTGATCTTCACGTTGACTTTGGGATTTACTATCGTCTCACGTTCTTACTTTCATTCTTTTAATATTTATTCATTTATTTGTTTGTTTGTTTGTTTGTTTGTTTGTTTGTTTGTTTGAGAAAAGAGATAGACATACAGAGGGGGGGAATGTACACATATATAATGGTTCACAGGTAGAGATCAGAGGACAACTTTCAGAAGTCAGCTTTTCCTTCCACCATGTGGGCCTCCAGGGATCGAACTCAGGTTGCCAGGTTTGGGGAGCAGGCACTTACCTTACTGAGCCATCTCTCTAGCTTACGTTCTAATCTTTCCCATATACTTTGCCTCCCTAAATAGTGACTATACTGTTTGGTCTTGATAATCAAAGAACATATCTTTTCAATCTTTGTGCCCAAGTGGCAGAAGAGTCTTTTGTATAATACATTTCAGGGGTTTCTAGATCACCCTGACAGTGATGATAGCCTCTGTCTCCTAACTTCCCTACCTCTGCACACCCAAGTCTCTTTGCCTGTGAAGATGCAGCACAAGCATATTTTTCTTAGTATTCTAAATAAGAGCAAGCAGGAAGCAGTGCAAATACTCCACAAGAGTGTTTAAATTATGAGATATATACTTGAGCTAGTATGTATTTCAGAGTTGGAGATACAGATCATTTGGTAGAGTACTTGCTTAGCATCCATGGGACCTTAGATTCAGTCTCCTGCATCACATAAACCATATAGTAGCATACGCCTGCAATCCCAGCTCTCAGGAAATAAAGGTAGAAAGATCTGAAGTTCAAGGTTGGGCAAGGCTGGTAGGGTGGTTTAGCAGGTGTATTAGTCAGGGTTCTATAGAGGAACAGAACTGATAGAATGAACACACATATATGTGCATATATATGATATAATTAGCATACAATGAATATATATGGGATTTATTGTATTTTATTCATTTATTATATATTATATATTTCTTATAAAATAAAGTCTAGGTAGTCCCATAATGGATGCTTATAGCTGCTTAATTCAGGAGCTGAATATCTTAGCAATTTAAGTCTGATGCTAAAGGGAGCTCTGGGAAAGTTATGTCAGAGGATCAAAGAAGCTGGGTTCTGTCTGTTAAGAACAGTGACATTAGGACAGATGAGCTCACCATCACAGGGCAAGAGAGAAGTTTTTCTTATTTGCAGTCCCTTTTATCTGGTCTGCTATTAAAGGTCTTGTCAAAATTAGATAGAGGTGTCAACTTGATGATTGAGGGTTTGAGCTCTGGGCATATTTGTTGAGTTAAGCCCAGAGCAAATCTGCAGAAGATTGTCCAGTTGATGGGGAAGATCCAACCTACAGTTGGTGGGACTGGGCCTTGGGTAGGCGAAGAAGATGAATGAATCTGGATGAGAAAGTTAGCATCCTTCTGTATACTGGGCAGACATGCTGGTCTGGCATGTAAGGATTGTCCCTCTCCACAATTCCATTGATATGGTGTGACTAGTTCCCTCACCCCCTAGAGTTGGTGGTGACTCTCCTGCCAAGGTGGACAAGGAACTGCAAACAGACAATTATAAGCCAGAATAAAACCCTTGTTCCCTTAAGCTGTTTGGTCATGGATTTGGCCGTGGATTTATCAGCAACAATGTGGGCTCTACTACAGGATCCATCCATATTGTCATTGTATTTTGAGCAAATTAATCCAGAATGTCCCTTCAGGTGGTTTAATAGCTGATCTATTAGTTAATTTCATGTCCAGTAAAGCTGACAACCAAGATTAACTGTCACATAAGTACAGATGTCTGATCATAGACATGGCAACCTGAATTTGATCCTCAGCACACACATGGTAGAAGAAGAGAACTGACTTCTGAAAGTTTCCCCTGACCTCCACATGTTCAGATCGCCAGATCCCACATAAAAGTGCAGGTGGAATGGTGGCAGGCTAGAAGTTTAAGTCTGAGAAATCGCAGCGCAAAACAATAAGGAGGTAGATCAATCCAGGACGATTCCCAACGTTAGCCTTGGGCCTCCACAAGCACACATACACTCACACAGAGTGAACCCTCTGGTACACTCACACACACATGTGCATGTGCATGCCCTCGACCCCATATGTGCACACACACACACAAAAAAAAGAATTTCAAGTTCAGACTATGGATATAGCTCAACAGTTAAGGCACCTGCCACCCAAGCAAGAAAAATGAGGTTTGAATCTCTAGAACACACATAAAAGTTGGGTGAGAAGGGAGTCTTAAAAGACAGAGACAGGGAATCCCCAGAACAAGCCAACTATTAAGACTAACCATGTTGGTGAACTCTGGGTTTGATTTGAGAGACCCTGCCTCAAAAAGAACAAAGTAAATGAGTGATCCAAGAGGTTTCCTGACATTAGTCTCAGGCCTCCATATACATGTGTACCTGTGCATACCTACACACACACACACACACACACACACTCAAATACATGTTCATGAAGATATATCTACACACATGCAAACACATATACACATATGCACATGGAACACACACACACACATGAAAAGAAAGAAAAAAACTGTTTAAGATCATCTTCAGTTACATACTGAGTTCAAGGCCAGAGTGGGCTACAAAAGACCATATCTCGGAAAAAAATTGTATTTTCAGAAAGTATTGAATAACATAGACATTTTTCCCAAATGCATTATGTGTTGTGTTTATAGCAAAGAAAAAAAGCTTGGATAGATAAAAGTGCTAAATTTTTCTCTCTACAGGAAAGAAGATAAAACTACATAAGACATTTATCCTTCCTTTCAGAATGTCAGTTCTTTTCTGGTAATTCTGGTCACTCATTTCAACCCTGTGGGTTTCATTTTTTCCTTATCTGTAAAATTAGGAATAATACTAGTTTTCTCACAATGCTCTTTTAAGTTAATTAAATTATCTTTAAATTTTTTAATTATATTTAAAATTACTCCTTCTCCCCATCCATGTCGGAATTTTGACTGGCTGGATCTTGTGCAGGTCTTGTGCAGGTAACTACAGCTACTGTGAGTTTGTAAGTGTGACATCCATGTCATATCCGGAAGACATTTCATAGCACTCTTCCCCCATTCCTTGACTCTTTCTACCTCCTTCTTCCATAATACTCCTGAAGCATTAAGGGAAATAATTGATAAAGATGCTCTAAACTTGACCTCTTGAGACAGGGTCTCACCAAACCTGATACCCACACCTTGGCTAGACTAATTGGCCGATTAGCTTTGAGAATCCTCCTATCTCTGTCCACCTCCATTCCCAGGGATAGGGTTACAAAGATATACAAACACATCCAGCTTTTTCACATGGTTTTGGGGATCTACACTCAGATTTTCATATTTGTGCAGCAGGCACTTTATCAGCTGAGCTGTCACCCTACTCCTTCCTTTCTCTTTTTAAAAAACTAAAGGCTAGAGAGACAGATCATCAGCAAAGTGCCTGCACGAGGATCTGAATTCAATTCCCAGCACCCATGCAAAATGTCAGATAAAATGTTGTGTACTTGTGTGGCAGCTCCTCTTTGTGCCTCTGTGAGATAAGACTCAAACTCAATCAGCGTAAGGAGAGAAAGGGAGTTCATTTAGCTTCTGACTCCAGAGGGGCGATACAATCCATTATGGAGGAAAAGACATGGCAGATGACAGAAGCTGGAGGAGGCATAGTCACATCATGGAAGCTGAAAGAGAGCAAGCTACACCTGCAAGAGCAGACCCCTAGCAGAAGCAGGGCAAGGCAAACCAATCTCAAGGTCCACCTCCTGTAGCATGACTTCTTCCAGCAAGGACCCCCTCCTAAAGGTCCCACGACCTTCCTAAACACTAACATCAGCTAAGGATTCAAACACATGATCTTATGGGAGACAAATCACATTCAAACCATGACAACCTGTAATCCAGTACTGGAGAGTCAGAAACAGAAGGATTCTCTGAGCTTGCTGGCCAGTCAGTATAGTCAAATCAACTAAATCCAAATTCATTGACAGAACATGTCTCAAAAAATTAAGTAGAAAGCAATTGAGAAAGGTATCTAATATTGACTTGTGGTCATCACATATACTCACATCTGCGTGTGTGTGTGTGTGTGTGTGTGTGTGTGTGTGTGTGTGTGTACATACAGAGAGAAAAAGAAAGAAACAGAGAGAAACTAAGACTGTTTTTATGTTCCAGGAATTATGATGAAACTATTACCCATGAAAGGATTTTTAAAAACATCTACATCGATAACTGAAATAAGAAATAGTTTGGCTCTTTTTTAACATAGAATAGACGTTAGACTTATAATCATAACCCTGAGTTCTGGGAAAATTGACTTTTAAGCAAAAGGACCTGAACTCAGATTCCTAGATCGCATGTAAAAATGCCAGGCAACTATGATGCTCTAACTAGATCCCATGGACAATTAAACAATATTCCAGGGACCAAGTATGCAATATCTCTTCATAAATTGTTCATTAAAAAATTCTCAAAAGCTCCTAAAACAGCATAGAGTTTTGCCATTGCTCTTGGCTGCTCTTCAAAAACTAACAATAAGATCCTATTGCTGAAGACACAACACACATTTATCACAGGACATGGATTTAAAAAAACAGCTGGAACTGGTCTGGAAGCTTCTTCTTTGCTGAACTGCTGTTATAGTACCAGAAAGTACAGTGCAAACCACTACAGAAGAAAAGCAATCAAGGGTCTCTTCAACCCATGAAAACTGCAAGCTGCAATAACAACCGCCTGGTAAGAGGTGACCATCGAATAGGGGCATGAAGGTCATAAGGGCAACCAACAACTTTCTGATTGGATTTAAGACCCACTTAGCAGGGATCATATTCCGGGTACTCTCTATGAAAGAGAGGCACATAGGCTTTAGAAGGGGCTCAAGCTATTAAGATTTAGCTATAAAGACACTATATCAAACTATCTCTTAAACGTTTGTCTTTATACCCATAGATTGAAGGCACACTCAGCACTCAATCTAAAAGCTTCCTTCTGCATTGGAAGGTATTTACTACTTGAAATCACAACTGGCCAAAGTGCAGAAAATAAGTAACTGTAGACTTTTCTGCCCTAAACAGGATCTCTAAGCCACCACTCACCCTGAGGCTCAGGGAACATTGCAGAAGGGAGATTGGTAAAATTTTAAGAGCCTGAAAGGGAGCAGGGGCACAACTAGACATTATCTGCTGGATATAACAGGGGGGCTGTATCCATTAAATCACTGCAGCTATGTATATGTTTACAAGACTTGCACGGGATACGTCCTACCAACATTTTAGCTCAGAAGGGGAAAGATCTCAAGAGGCCCCACACTTCCTGGGAGACTGATGAGGGTTAGTGCTGATGGACAGAGGAGGAGGAAAAATGCCTTCCTCAATGATATACCCATTGATAAGGGATTCGTGTGCCCCAGCAAGTACTCGGGCGTATGTCATCAAAGGCAAACAAGATGAAATCCAGGGGCCACACCTGTGAAAAGAAAAACCACAAAAATAAGAGGGAAAATGGCAGGGAGAATAAGTGCATGATGGGAAAAGGAGAGGAGATGGGATTGGGATTAAGATATGAAAATATCATAATAGGATTGGGGATTAAGGAGTGAAAAATATCATATATTCATGTATGAAACATATGTGAATGTGAACGTGAGTTGCTCCCTACAGGCTCAGGTATTTGAATCCTTAGCTGTTGTTAATGTTTGGTTAAGTCAGGGCACCTGTAGGAAGTAGAGCCCTGCCGCAGGGAAATATGCCTGGAAACCAGGTACACCTGCCCTGCTTCTGCTAGCATTCTGCTTTTGCAGCTGCCGCTTGCTATCTCAGCCCCCTTCATGGTGCTTGCAGCTTAAGCTGCCTCCAGCTTCTACCACTTGCCATGTCTTTCCCACTATAATTGACTCATGGCCCCTCTGGAATCCTAAACCAAGTAACTCTCTCCTTTCTCCTTTCTCAAGCCAGTTATACGAGTGTTGTCTCACAGCAACAAAGAGGACTCACTGCAACAAACACTGAACAGATTTTAAAAATCAGCACTATTGTCCTTCTGATAAATAAAAACAAGACTAAGTAAGACAATTAAGTGCAAAAAAAAAAATCCAGCCAGAATGGCAACATCCTCCAATTCTGACCCTGGAAGGCAGAGCCTGTGAAATCTCACAGCAAAGTAATCAGGAGGTAGAGCAACCCAGGATGATGCTCAGTATCACCCTTGGGCCTCCACAGCCACATACACTCAAGTGTCCTCTTGTATACATGTCTGTGCTCACAAGAACACACACACACACACACACACACAATCATACCTTGGGTTTTCTTTGCTACCCACGCAGCTGTTGTAATCGCCACAAGCTAGGCATGGCAAAGAACTTCTCACCTGTCAAAGTCCTACCTAGGGCAGGGCAGGTTCATCACTTAGGCACAACTATGAGGTTAGTCAGGTTCCCGGGCTTTCTGGAAGCACCTACAGGACTTCACACCACGCAGAGTAGACAACTACCACCAGCAGGTTCAGCCCAAAACACCTTACCTTGGACGTTGTCCTGCCCAAGTTTCCTAGGCAGACCTTCCTTTTGTCCTTCAGCTACCGATCACATTCCAGGGGTGACAGATAGAGCTCTGGGGAACAATCAATTGTGAAAGTAGCTCCCTCCAATTCTACACATGAACATTCAGCTCACACTCTGAGCCCAGTGCCACACAGCCCTGTGCTTTGCTTTAACTCCAGAAACTTCTACAACTGCTCTCGCCATCTCCTATCACACCCCCTTTCCATACAGTCATGTACACGGCTTCATTGGTCAGTGACCAACGTGCCCACATTTTACCAGATGTTTAGGGGTTTCAACTCTACAAACGGAGAAGAAAAGGCCATTCTCGTAGCCACCCAAGATCCTCAGAGGGAAGGCTCCCAAGGATATCAAAGCCTTCATGGCATTTATAATTTTGAACGGCAAACCTCCATTAGAATCTAGGCTCTCTGCTTTCCACTGACTGCAGAAGTCAGCCATAGAACACATTCTAGAATATAAATCTGTTTTTCTTAGTTTCAGTTTCATATAGAAACATCTTCGATGATCTTCTCTGTTTTAGTTTGAATGTCGGTTGCCCCTCCCATGGGTTCAGGTGTTTGTATCTTTAGCTGCTTTCAATGTGAGAAGATTGTAGCAACTTTAAGAGATAAAGCCTTGAAGAAGAAAGACCATCACAAGGGGAGAGCCCCCTTTAAGCTGATTGTGTCAAAGTATTGTCTCATGGCAAAAAGTAACTAACATTCTCCTGTACAATTTTCAATGATATATAAGCATATCATTGTCTATCAGTCTATCGGTCACATTTTCAATCAATGTCATCCAGGGCTATATTTTTAAATTTTTATCTTTGTAACTTTTATTGAATCTGTCGTTGACAATTTCATAAAATACATTCTGATTACTGTAGCCCCCTTATTGCCCTATTACATTCCCTCCCTACAAGTCCCATTCCCTGTCTATATTTTTTAGTGTCTTTCTAAGTAATTATGGATAATATGTGAAATCAAAGAAAAGTTGGAAAATAATTTTCTCTCATCAAAAGAAGTAATTCCATTGTCTGATCAGTCATTGTAACCCTTACTAAAACTTGAGAAAGTCTTTTCAATCCATTCAGCTGCATCAGGAAGATATCACAGTTCATAACTACTGACAGAAAGAAGATACAAGCAAGACGTGCTCACCGAGACAGTTCATCTTGGAAAGCACCAGGAAAACTCCCATGCATCAGTGAACAGGGAGACGTAAAGAGCAACAAGGGAAGGATGGAAGTTTTTGCATAAGTGCTGATCTGCCTCCTCTCTCTCCCATTCATAGGTCCATCAGCCAGAAACCACTTGGTGCAGCAAGAGACTTGAGATTCTCTCTCCAGAGAAATGAAAAGGAGAGACTCAGAACTTGAGGCTACAAGGCTTCGAAGAGTAAAAATCCAGGCTCGAGGGTTGAATTCACAGATATGCACTGATAATACATACAGAAAATAGTTCAACTCCAAGTCTCTCCCAATTCCTTTGAACACCTGAAAGTGAGTAAAGAGAGACGAGCCTCTTCTCTGAGGTCCCACTGACAAAGAATTCCTCTTATCCACAAGTGGGGATCTTCCATCCAATGGTCTCCCGAAGCAGTGATCCAAAGGTGACGTTCACTCAATCCCTCAACAAGCCTTACTCAATTCCAAGTGGACACAACCACAGAGTCACAGTTTCTAGACCACCCTGGAGTGAGAAGCTCAGAACCACTATTGAGAACATCTAATCATCAAAGCACCTTTGGTGTGTTTCCAAAGTAGAGACAGCCTTCATAAACAAACACGAAGAACTCTAGATATGGCCTGGAAATGGAGAAGGAAGACAAGCTTTAATGCAAAGGTAAGGTGACTAGTAAGTATGACTGGTGGAGCTGAGAAAGTTCCAGAAAGCAATCCAAGCTCTGCATCTTTGCAACCTCAAAAACTATTGTAACACCCAGCACATAACTTTGACGGTAAACCTCAATTTGTTGACAGACAACCATAAAGCAGTCTCATAACCATAAAGCATAAGACCACAAAGCAGTCTCAAAAAGAAGTTAGATATGAGATGACCAAGAGAACTACAAATGTCTCTTGGTGGTCAAAAGGCCACTTTGTGGTTACACGTTCTTGAGGCTGAGATGTTGCCATCACTACATTAAAAACTGAAATATCATACATATGCAGCAATGAAGATTCTGCATTATCAGACAACCTGTTTCATTACCTTGTTATTTCAACACACATAGTCTCTCTCTCTCTCTCTCTCTCTCTCTCTCTCTCTCTCTCTCTCTCTCTCCTCTCTCTCTCTCTCTCTCTCTCTCTCTCTCTCTCTCTCTCTCTCATGAACTTTCCTAGAGGATCATGGAAAGAAATGCCCTTTGGAAAGCTAATCCACCATGATTTGGAAAAGGAAAGGTTCACATACACCCCATGATATGCCACCTAATCCATAAATATTCATAAAATCTCTTTAGGGCTACAAACCAGAGTCCCCTGGGCTAGTGCTCCCTAGCTCTCAAATGCTTGTTTTGCTTTGCTAAATAAACTTCTGAATAAATATTTTTGTGTCTTTCAACTGAATTATTTACTCCAAGAAGACAAGAACCAAGAGATTCCCCACAATTCACAAGTCTATTTTGAAATATATCTTGGATGATATATTGTTATAGTTCAAATCTCTTTTTTCTAGGGATAGTGAAGATGGACAAAGACTCTTTTAACCTTCCTCTGAGATAGATCACCTCTGGGAAACATGGAGATTTCTCTCCGTGGGAGTCAAGAGCCCCCATTTTTCTCCACACCACAACCATTTCCCTAATCCCATGCAACGCAGGACCAGGATCAAGTTCCATGAAGAAAGGGAGTAGAAAGATGTATCTGATGTCAGGAGACTTTCTACTTGTTTGTTACTGTCATGGTTACTCTTTCTGCTGCTGTGAGACAACACTCAGCCTTAAGGGGAGAAAGGGAGATTTTGCCTAAGGTTCCAGAGGGGAGATAAAGTCCGTTATGGCAGGAAAGGCATTCTGGGTGGCAGAAGCCTGAGGGAACCCAGGTCACCCCAGACATGATGGAGGCAATGAGAGGAAGCAGCAGACTGCTAGAGCAGACTACTAGTGACATAGGCCGGCGCTAACCAACCTCAAGAGCCTCCTCTGCCAAGTGCCTTTCTCCAACAAGCCTCCACCTCCTAAATGTGCCGTGACTCCCAAACATCAACATCCACTAAGGGTGTAAACACACTCACCTGCTGGGGGGAAAACTCATGTTCAAACCAGGACAGCTGCCTTTGATCTTTTATTTGTATCATGACTGAGTTGATTTTTGCTCATGATTTTCTAAGTCATGCTTCTCATTTCTTTCTCACTGATCAAAAAACATATTTTCCAAATTTTTCACTACCCTTCCCCAGACAATTCATACCTTTCTTGTTCTTCAATGTTATTGTCTGAAACAAACCCAGAAAATTTAAATTTTATTCTCTCTGAGATTCTGAAATTTTAACTCCTGAAATTTTGCTTAATAATAAAAGTCAGTGGCTTCCCTTCTTCGCCCCGCCCCCGCTCCGCCGGTCGGGACGCCTGCGCGAGATCCAGCCGGGCCTCAACGCGCGCTCTAGGACCCCCAGGTCAGCCCACGGGGACCCGGCTCCGACTCCCACCATCCAGCCGGAGCCGCGCGGGGGGCCGAGGGACGAGGAGCACCTCCCCCTGCGCCCGGGCCCCGCCCCAGCTGCCCTCGGGTTAAATAGCTCCACGCCGACGCGCCCATCCTTCCCTTCTTCGCCCCGCCCCCGCTCCGCCGGTCGGGACGCCTGCGCGAGATCCAGCCGGGCCTCAACGCGCGCTCTAGGACCCCCAGGTCAGCCCACGGGGACCCGGCTCCGACTCCCACCATCCAGCCGGAGCCGCGCGGGGGGCCGAGGGACGAGGAGCACCTCCCCCTGCGCCCGGGCCCCGCCCCAGCTGCCCTCGGGTTAAATAGCTCCACGCCGACGCGCCCATCCTTCCCTTCTTCGCCCCGCCCCCGCTCCGCCGGTCGGGACGCCTGCGCGAGATCCAGCCGGGCCTCAACGCGCGCTCTAGGACCCCCAGGTCAGCCCACGGGGACCCGGCTCCGACTCCCACCATCCAGCCGGAGCCGCGCGGGGGGCCGAGGGACGAGGAGCACCTCCCCCTGCGCCCGGGCCCCGCCCCAGCTGCCCTCGGGTTAAATAGCTCCACGCCGACGCGCCCATCCTCCCTTTTCGCCCCACCCCGCTCCGCCGGTCAGGACACGCGCGCGGTCCACCCGGGCCTCACCCCGCGCCCTAGGTAAGTCCCCGTTCAGGCCCTGCCCACCAGTACCCCAGGCCAAATAATTCAGTTTAGTGAAATTGAGAGATCTTAAGAGTTAAAATGACAATGCCAAAGTCAAAGTGCAAATCCATGAGAAGCAACACTCAAGTAAACAAATTTCCCACTGAAGAAATTAATCCCATAATGTTAGACTCCAACAAGAACAAACCCGCGGAAAAAGGCCAAGAAAGCCCCACCCAGGATAAAGACTTTCAAAATATGATCATTACCATGTTCAATACTATGAAAGAGGAAATCCGGGAGGAATTACATAATCGAATCAATCGCTTTGAAGAGCAACACAACAGACATCTGGAGGAGTTGAGAAAAACAGTGCAAGAAACAAAAAGTGGCATAGAACAGTTAAAACAAACTCAAGCAGAGTTTAAAACTGAGCTAAAAGACAAGTTATCTTCAACCCAGAACGCCACAGAGAGTCTTATCAACAGAACTAATGAAGCAGAAAACAGAATTTCAGACCTTGAAGATAAAGTGGGAGTACTAACCAGCTCAATGGAAGAGGTTGTTAAAGCCAAAAAGATACTTGAGAGAAATATCCAAGAGATATGGGACACCCTGAAGAAGCCTAACATGCGTATTCATGGAATACCGGAGCAAGAATCTCAAAATACCACCCCTGAGGAAATTTTTCAAACGATCATCAAGGAAAACTTTCCTCATCTAAAAAAAGAGAGGCCCATTCATATACAAGAGGCATTCCGCACCCCAAACAGATACGACCAAAATAGAAGCACACCGCGGCAAATAATAGTTAAAACACTCCACATTCAAGATAAAGAACTGGTGATGAGAGCTTCAAGGGAGAAAAAACAAGTCACTTTTAAAGGCAAACCTATTAAAATAACTAATGACTTCTCAGTCGAAACAGTAAAAGCAAGAAGAGCTTGGAGAGACATACTTCAAGTATTGAATGAGCAAAAATGTCAACCCAGGCTGATTTACCCTGCAAAACTATCAGTCATGATCGAGGGAGAAAGAAAAATTTTCCAGCACAAAGACAACTTTAAGGGATACATGGCCACCAAACCAGGCCTTCAAAAACTGCTAGAAATGATACTCAAGCGTGAAGAAAAAAACAGGCATATCCAGGAGAACAGAAGGCAAATATAACACCATTAAAAGCGAAGCAATATACTTATAAAAGCTACTAAACATAATAAATGTCTGGAATTAACAATAGTTTCTCCATTATAACACTAAATGTTAATGGACTTAATTCACCGATCAAGAGACACAGATTACAAACTTGGATTAAAAATCACAATCCATCAATCTGTTGCCTGCAGGAAACCCATCTCACCACAAAAGATAGGCACGCTCTAAAAATAAAAGGCTGGTCAACAATTCTACAAGCAAATGGAAGCAGAAAACAGGCAGGGGTAGCCATTATGCTATCAGACAAAGTGGATTTCAAACCAAAAAAAATTATAAGAGACACGGATGGATACTACATTTTAGTCAGAGGTACAATTCACCAGGAAGATTTCACAATACTGAACATATATGCACCCAATACGGGCCCCCCCACATTCATTAAGAAAACCCTACAGCGTCTAAAGCAAGAAATCAACCCCCAAACGATAATTCTTGGGGACTTCAACACCGCCCTCTCTACATGGGATAGATCAACAGGTCAAAAGCTTAACAGAGACACTTTGGAACTTAATCAAACCCTGAAAGAAATGGACCTCACAGATCTCTATCGAACTTTTCACCCACGCACCAAAGAATACACATTTTTCTCAGCAGCACATGGAACTTTCTCCAAAATAGATCACATATTGGGCCACAAAATGAATCTACACATATACAAGAAAGTTGAAATTCTAACCTGTGCCCTATCAGACCACCACGGCCTAAAGCTGGACATCCACAACACATCAAACAAGAGAAAATGCACTAACTCCTGGAAACTTAACACTATGATGCTGAATGAGAACTGGATTCAGGAAGAAATTAAAAAGGAAATTCAAGATTTCCTGAAAGTGAATGATAACGAAAATACAACTTACCAAAATCTCTGGGACACAATGAAAGCTGTTCTAAGAGGTAAGTTCATAGCTCTTAATGCCCACGTCAAAAAAATGGAAACATCAGAAATAAACAACTTAACAATGCAGCTTAAAGCTTTAGAGAAACTAGAGCAATCTGATCCTAAAAGCAGTAGAAGAGAAGAGATTAGCAAAATAAGGGGAGAAATATCTGAAATCGAGACTAAGAAAACGATAGAAAAAATCAACCAATCAAAAAGCTGGTTCTTTGAAAAAATCAACAAGATTGATACACCCCTAGCTAAACTAACCAAAAGCAAGAGAGAGAAAACCCAAATTAACAAAATTAGAAATGAACATGGAGTTATCACTACGGATACCCAAGAAATCCAGAGAATTATAACATCATATTTCAAAAACTTATACTCTGTGAAGTTTGACAACACAAAAGAGATGGATGAATTTCTAAGTAAACACAACTTACCTAAATTGAATCAGGAAGTTGTGAATTATTTAAATAGTCCTATAACATATAAGGAAATTGAGGAAGTAATCTCGAATCTTCCCACCAAAAAATGTCCTGGACCAGATGGATTCAGCACAGAGTTCTACAAGACATTTAAGGAGTTAATAACACCAATACTCCTTAAACTGTTCCATCAAATAGCAAAGGAAGGAACACTACCAAATTCCTTCTATGAAGCTAATATCGTTTTAATCCCAAAACCTAATAAAGATTCACTTAAAAAAGAAAACTATAGGCCGATCTCCCTGATGAACACAGACGCAAAGATTCTCAACAAAGTCTTAGCAAATCGGATTCAAAAACATATTAAAAAGATCATTCATGGGGACCAAGTAGGCTTCATCCCCGGCACACAAGGTTGGTTCAACATACGCAAATCAATAAATGTAATTCATCATGTAAACCAGTCCAAAGTCCAAGACCACATGATACTCTCGATAGATGCAGAAAAAGCTTTTGACAAGATCCAACAGCCTTTTATGATCAAAACGCTAGAGACAGTAGGAATGGAAGGAACCTTTATCAATATAATAAAAGCTGTATACAACAAGCCCACAGCAAGGATTATGCTCAATGGGGAACAATTGGAAGCATTCCCACTTCGATCAGGAACAAGACAAGGCTGTCCACTCTCACCACTTCTATTCAATATTGTACTTGAAGTCTTAGCCGAAGCCATAAGACAAGAAAGGGACATAAGAGGGATTCAAATTGGCAAGGAAGAAGTCAAGCTATCTCTATTTGCAGATGACATGATCTTATACCTGAGTGATCCCAAAAACTCCACCAGGAAGCTCCTGGAACTAATTGAGAAGTTCAGCAGGGTGGCAGGATACAAAATAAATGTGCAAAAATCAGAGGCCTTCCTATATGCCCAGAATGAAAGAAGTGAAAAAGCCTTGAGAGAAACCATGCCATTTACTATAACCCCTAAAAAAATGAAATACCTTGGTATAAACCTAACTAAGGAGGTAAAAGACCTTTACAATGAAAACTTTAAAACCCTAAAGAAAGAAATTGCAGAAGACACCAGAAGGTGGAAAGACCTCCCTTGTTCCTGGATTGGCAGAATCAACATTGTAAAAATGACCATCCTACCAAAGGCAATATACAGATTCAATGCTATACCAATCAAAATCCCAAAGCAATTCTTCAAAGAAGTTGACCAAACAATCTCAAAGTTCATTTGGAGGCACAAAAGACCCAGGATAGCCAAAACAATCCTGAGTAACAAAAACACAGCTGGAGGTATTACCATACCAAACCTAAGTCTATACTACAAATCCATAGTTATAAAGACAGCCTGGTACTGGCTCCAAAATAGACACACAGATCAATGGATAAGGATTGAAGACCCAGATATAAGCCCACAAAGTTACAGCCATTTGGTCTTTGACAAAGGGGCCCAAAGAATCCAATGGAAAAAGAACAGCATCTTCAACAAATGGTGCTGGCAAAACTGGATCTCCACATGCAGAAGATTAAAGCTGGACCCGTACTTGTCACCATGTACAAGACTTAATTCCAAATGGATCAAGGACCTTGATATCAGGCCAGAGACTTTAAAAACCATAGTTGAAAAGATAGGGAACTCCCTCGAGCTGGTTGGGCTAGGCCAACAGTTCCTAAACAGACATCCAATGGCACAGTCACTGCTACCAACTCTCAACAGTTGGGATCTTGTGAAATTAAAGAGCTTCTGTTCAGATAAAGAGATTGTAACACGAGCTCAAAGGCAACCCACAGAATGGGAGAAAATCTTCACTAACCACATATCTGACAGAGCTCTACTGTCCAGAGTGCACAAAGAACTTAGAAAATTAAACTCCAAGGAAAACACTGGCCCAATTAAAAAATGGGCCCTGGAACTTCAAAGAAACTTTACCAGGGATGAAATTAAAATGTCTAACAATTATCTTAAAAAATGCTCCACTTCCTTCGCCATCAGGGAAATGCAAATCAAAACTTCCCTGAGATATCATCTCACCCCGGTCAGGATGGCAAAAATCCACAATACAAACAACGACAAATGCTGGAGAGGATGTGGAGAGAGGGGAACTCTCCTACATTGTTGGTGGGAATGCAGGCTCATACAGCCACTCTGGCGAGCCGTCTGGAGATTCTTAAAGAAATTAAAGATTGAAATGCCATATGACCCTGCTATCCCACTTTTGGGAATAACCCCCCAAGCAGCAAAGGTTCGCCTCGATAGCACAAGCTCGACCATGTTCATAGCAGCACTGTTTACAATAGCAAAGTCATGGAATCAACCTAAATGTCCAACAGTTGACGAGTGGATAAGGAAACTGTGGTACATCTATACAATGGAGTACTACTCAGCCATCAAAAATGATGAATTACTGGAATTTGCTGGGAAATGGATGTCATTAGAAAGAATTATATTAAGTGAAGTATCCCAAACCCAGAAAATTAAGCGCCGTATGTACTCCCTAATAGGTGGCTCCTAGTACCAAACTCACCCAGCCCACATTGGGACACTCAAAAGTAAACCTATGTAACACAGTAATTGCAAGGATTATGAACAAGAGAGATGGGTTAGGAGGGCCACACCAGAAACAAAGAGAGAGGAGACCATGTTACAGCAGAGAAAATAGGCCTCCATGAAGGTCTGCAAGTAAGTAATGAGAAACCTGGTTAAGTTCACAGACGTTCTTTCCTGATCTCACCAGAAGGGGAGGGCATATAGTCTAGCAGATAAAAAGTAATCATTTTGCAAATGGGTGATGGACCCCTCTCTCAGTGAGGTTTCCTACTCTTATTACATCTACCCTTGAATGTGCTATTACAACAAGACTCCAGTTTAACAGCTTTTTGTCTCTGGCCAGGGGGTGACATACAGTGCCCAGCAGAATGGAGTGAAGGGAATTGCAGGAGCAGCAAAACTGCAAAAGAAAATCAACAAACCACAATCCAGAACTTCAGAGACTCTATATCAATCACATAGAACTAGGACAGCCTAATCTCTCCCCATCCTGGAGCTCAGGGACATTTGCGGAAGAGGGGGCGGTAAGATTGTAAGAGCAAAAGGATGGGAGGAGCAACGATTTGCAAGATTCTCAACAATAGTTGGGGCCAAAGCAATCATAATGGAACTTTGCATGCCCTGCGCAATGTCCAGCGCACTGTTGCCCTCATAAAGTCTAGCATCTGATAAGGGCACCGAGACCCCTGGAGGCAAGGGATTGACAGCCATAGTAGTGATCTTATGCTTAAGGGGAACAAGAGAAAGGGCTTATGGAAATGCCACTGGGTCCTTATATGTCATCGGAGAGGAGGACACAGTGGAGAGTTAGGCACACACAATAAAGGACTATCTGGGAATTGGGGGGGAGGCACTGGGGGAAGGGGAGGGGGAAGAGGGGGGAGGGAGGGAACTGGTAAAAAATTTTTAAAATGTATAATTAAATTTTTAATAAAAAAAAAAAAAAAAAAAAAAATAATAAAAGTCAGTGAACTATAGACTATGTATGATTCAACTGTCATATTTTAATAAGTTTTACTGATACCCAGTCATGTCTGTTCACGCATGGATTACCTATGGCTGGCTTTTGTCTTGAGTAATTGGGTTGAAGTGTTGAGGCTAACTCATGCCCCAAAACGCAGGCCTTTGCAGAAAAAAAAGTAACAAATGTTGCTCTAAAAAACAGAAAATACTTCTGAAACATATTTTAGCTACTGCATCTGCTTTTTTGATCCCCTTACCTAAGGTTTTTCACATTTTTCATTGTCTTGCATAGAGACTATGTCTTCATGTTTTATTGAGCAAGTTTTCCTTGAGGCATTTGGAGGATTAAGCAGTTACATTGCCAAATAATTGTCTAAATCAGCACTACATAATAGAAACATGTTGTAAAAATTTAAGTATGTAATTTTAAATTCTCTAAGTTTGCATTAATGAAAGCAAAATAAACAAGAAAAAATAATAATTCATCTTTCAGAGTCTTGTTCATAATATTAATTGACAGTTTAAGATCACCAGACCTCTGAGAAAGCAACTAAAATGAAAGGGGAACGCCTATAACAAATAAAAAACCAACTCAGAAGAAATCAAGATAATGAGGAGGATATTTTTAAACAATCCTCATAAAGATCCTGCATGACATGGGGCATAGAACTAATACCTACAATATAAAAAGAATTGCAAAGACTAAACAACCATGCAATAAATAAATGGGCTACTGAACAGACAGGTCTTAAAAAAAGAAAATTCAGGGCAAGGGAGATAGTTCTGTGGGTAAAGGTGCTTTCCACAGCCTGATACTCTGAATTACATACTGAGAACCCACATGGGAGAGAGAGAGCGCCAACTCAAGAAAGTTGTCCTCTGATCTCCACACATGTGCTGTGCACGCATGCATGTGTACACACCACACACACACACATACACACGCTAAATAAAAATATGAACAAGAATAAATACAAATGACCAATAAATATTTAAAACATGTTCAAAAACCTTATCCATCAGAGAAACGCAAGTTAGAACTGCTTTGAGATTCCATCTCAATCCTGTCAGAATGACTGTCATCAAGAAAACAAATGAGGACAAGCGAGACAGATCAGTGGGTGAGGTGCCTGCTTGCAAACATGACAGGCTGAGTTCGATTCCCAGGAGCCCACATGGTGGAAGAAGGAACTGACTTCCGGAAGTTGTTCTATGGCCTCTACCTGTGTGCCATGGCATGCATAAACATGCCTATCTTTCTTCCTCTCTCTCTCTCTTTCTATCTCTCCATCTCTCTCTCAACAAAATAAGGTAAAAAGAAGAAACCAAAAGACAGCAAAGTGCTGGCCAGAATGTGGGAAAATAGAAAAACTTCCTTGCTTCCTTTGAGTGTGTGAGCTAGTGCAGCCATGATGAAAGCCAGGGCAGAGGTTCCTCAAATAAATAAATAAATAAATAAATAAATATAAATAAATGAATGAATAAAAACTAGGACTACCTCATGACCCAACTGCATACTCTTAGATGGATACCTGGAAAATACATCCACATCCATATTTATTGCTACACTATTCACAACTGCTAAGAAATGGAATTAACCTAGATGCCTATCAACAGATGAATAGATAAAGAATGTGTAGTGCTTATACACAATAGAATTTTTCAGCCATACAGAAAAATGAAATTTTCAGGAAAATAGATGGAATTGAAGATTGTTACACAGAGCAAATAAGCCAGTCTCACAGAAACAAACCCTGCATATTTTCATTACTATGTGAAGGTGTGTGTGTGCGTGTGTGTGTGTGTGTGTGTATGTGTGTGTGTTAAAAGTAGAAAAGGGAGGAGAGAATTTGAAAGAGGGAAGAACAGAGAAAGAGAGGGTATAGAATACACATGACATGAACACAGAAGGGAGCATTATTTGGGGGAAGAAGGAGACAGCAGAAGGGCAGGTGGGTAGGAGAGGGCCATGGGAAGGGGGTGAGGAAGCATAATGGCGCACATGTATGAAAATGCCAACGTGAAGTCCATCACTTTGTGTACTGATTTTTCATTTTGAAAAGCAACATCGTATGATGAAATAGAAATTGAAAACTATAAAAAAGAAAAAGGAGAGTAATCTCCTGAAAATTAAAAATAACATAGCTAAGTAAAAATGTAATGCAAAGTTAAGAAGGTTAAATTGAGGAATTCATAGACCTAAAAATCTGAAGACAAGAAGAAAGAAAGCAGAATGACAGCTGAGGCTTAGTAAGTGCTTCCTTGTGTCAGTTCTAAGAGTTTCACATGCATTTATTTAATCCTTCATATGGCTTCATGAAGCAAGTGCTGTTTTATCATCATCTATCCACTTCGCATATGGTAAATCTGGAGCATGGAAAAATTAAATAATTCGATAATTAATATTAAGTAATTATTGCATTTTTATTATATTAGAATAATAATTGGAACATATCGGACAAGCAGGAGGTAACGCAAGGTTGGATTTAAACACACAGAAGCCAGGCCCATTAGCTTCCACGCCACACTGCCAAGCACAGCATGCCTGACCTTTTGTCATCTACAAAGTTTATACTAGAGACCCACAAAACTGAATTAGCAAAGCAATCATGAAAATAAATCTTGTGTTTCAAGAAAATTTATGATTTTGTGTTGGGCTGTATTCATAGCTATCCTGGGGGGCACATGCAGCCCATGGCCTGAGGGTTGGTCATGCCTAGAAGTGTTATGCTATCCAGATTGAAGCAATGGAAGAAGAATGTATAAAGCATAACCACAAATTTTGCCAAAGTAAATAACGAGGCCTTGAATGGCATCCAGGAGAAACTCAGCCATGCGTTGCCAGCTGCATTAGCAAAGGACACCAAGCACCAGAATCTACCACTGCTGAAAAGGCGGGGCATTGTTCTGCAAAGATGCAATGCTAGAAAGTAAAGCAGAGACACATGACTGATTGCAATTGACACCCTATGGCCGGGGAGTCCTGAGAGTTACAGGGGAAGACATACACAGGCATTAAGATCACATTAGTAGATAAAATTATAAATATTAATTTCTAGACAGATAGTGTAATGAGTTGTCATAGTTTAAAAGTGAAATGTCTTCTGTAGGACCATGTTCTTGACTCTTTCATCCCAGCTGGTGGCACCATTTGAGAAAGTAATGGGAGTTGTAGGGTTCCATCCCTTCTGTAAGCATAAGGCAAATAATAAACCCTTTCTTCCTTAAGTTGCTTGGGTCACAGTATTTTCTCACGGCAACAAAAGAATAACATGAGTTCATGTTTTGTTATTTCTTTCAGCAACTAAATATGGAGTAACATAACAAAATATGAAAAGGAGTGTAAGAGTCAAAAACAAGATAAGTGGGCTATAGAGATGGCTCAGGGGTTAAGACTTGTCTTGCAAGCAGAAGGTCCTGAGTTGGGATCCCAGGTAAAAATTCTAGTCGGAAACAGTGGCGGCCTGCACTTTTGGCCCTGGTGAGCTGCACCTGGGGAAACCCAGAGCTAAGCAAAAAGCAATCCAGGATGATTCCAGAAGTCCCCTTTGGTCCTCCACAGGGACGCGCTCGCACACACACACACACACACACACACACACACACACACACATACACACACATTAAATAAATAAAATATTTTTTAAAAAAAAAGATAAGCGTCTTCATAGAATGGAAATGCAGAAATGAAAGCCAGGCTGGACCTTTAGGACAAGGAGTCAGAATTCAGAAAGCTCCCAAGCAATGCAGAATCAGAATCACTGCTTAAGAAGTAGACTGGGGGGCCCTTTTTGCCCCACCCCGCTCCGCCGGTCGGGACGCGTACGCGAGATCCAGCCGGGCCTCACCGCGCGCTCTAGGACCCCAGGTCAGCCCACAGGGACCCGGCTCCGACTCCCACCATCCAGCCGGAGCCGCGCGGGGGCCGAGGGACGAGGAGGACCTCCCCCTGCACCCGGGCCCCGCCCCAGCTGCCATCGGGTTAAATAGCTCCACGCCGACGAGCCCATCCTCCCCTTTTCACCCCACCCCGCTCCCCCCGTCGGGACACGCGCGCGGTCCACCCGGGCCTCACCCCGCGCCCTAGGTAAGTCCCCGTTCGGGCCCGCCCACCAGTACCCCAGGCCAAATAATTCAGTTTAGTGAAATTGAGAGATCTTAAGAGTTAAAATGACAATCCCAAAGTCAAAGTGCAAATCCATGAGAAGCAACACTCAAGTAAACAAATTTCCCACTGAAGAAATTAATCCCATAATGTTAGACTCCAACAAGAACAAACCCGCGGAAAAAGGCCAAGAAAGCCTGACCCAGAATAACGACTTTCAAAATATGATCATTACCATGTTCAATACTATGAAAGAGGAAATCCGGGAGGAATTACATAATCGAATCAATCGCTTTGAAGAGGAACACAACAGACATCTGGAGGAGTTGAGAAAAACAGTGCAAGAAACAAAAAGTGGCATAGAGCAGTTAAAACAAACTCAAGCAGAGTTTAAAACTGAGCTAAAAGACAAGTTATCTTCAACCCAGAACGCCACAGAGAGTCTTAACAACAGAACTAATGAAGCAGAAAACAGAATTTCAGACCTTGAAGATAAAGTGGGAGTACTAACCAGCTCAATGGAAGAGGTTGTTAAAGCCAAAAAGATACTTGAGAGAAATATCCAAGAGATATGGGACACCCTGAAGAAGCCTAACATGCGTATTCATGGAATACCGGAGCAAGAATCTCAAAATACCACCCCTGAGGAAATTTTTCAAACGATCATCAAGGAAAACTTTCCTCATCTAAAAAAAGAGAGGCCCATTCATATACAAGAGGCATTCCGCACCCCAAACAGATACGACCAAAATAGAAGCACACCGCGGCAAATAATAGTTAAAACACTCCACATTCAAGATAAAGAACTGGTGCTGAGAGCTTCAAGGGAGAAAAAACAAGTCACTTTTAAAGGCAAACCTATTAAAATAACAAATGACTTCTCAGTTGAAACAGTAAAAGCAAGAAGAGCTTGGAGAGACATACTTCAAGTATTGAATGAGCAAAAATGTCAACCCAGGCTCATTTACCCTGCAAAACTATCAGTCATGATCGAGGGAGAAAGAAAAATTTTCCAGCACAAAGGGATACATGGCCACCAAACCAGGCCTTCAAAAACTGCTAGAAATGATACTCAAGCGTGAAGAAAAAAACAGGCATATCCAGGAGAACAGAAGGCAAATATAACACCATTAAAAGCGAAGCAATATACTTATAAAAGCTACTAAACATAATAAATGTCTGGAATTAACAATAGTTTCTCCATTATAACACTAAATGTTAATGGACTTAATTCACCGATCAAGAGACACAGATTACAAACTTGGATTAAAAATCACAATCCATCAATCTGTTGCCTGCAGGAAACCCATCTCACCACAAAAGAAAGGCACGCTCTAAAAATAAAAGGCTTCTCAACAATTCTACAAGCAAATGGAAGCAGAAAACAGGCAGGGGTAGCCATTATGCTATCAGACAAAGTGGATTTCAAACCAAAAAAAATTATAAGAGACACGGATGGATACTACATTTTAGTCACAGGTACAATTCACCAGGAAGATTTCACAATACTGAACATATATGCACCCAATACGGGCCCCTCCACATTCATTAAGAAAACCCTACAGCGTCTAAAGCAAGAAATCAACCCCCAAACGATAATTCTTGGGGACTTCAACACCGCCCTCTCTACATGGGATAGATCAACAGGTCAAAAGCTTAACAGAGACACTTTGGAACTTAATCAAACCCTGAAAGAAATGGACCTCACAGATCTCTATCGAACTTTTCACCCACGCACCAAAGAATACACATTTTTCTCAGCAGCACACGGAACTTTCTCCAAAATAGATCACATACTGGGCCACAAAATGAATCTACACATATACAAGAAAGTTGAAATTCTAACCTGTGCCCTATCAGACCACCACGGCCTAAAGCTGGACATCCACAACACATCAAACAAGAGAAAATACACTAACTCCTGGAAACTTAACACTATGATGCTGAATGAGAAGTGGATTCAGGAGGAAATTAAAAAGGAAATTCAAGATTTCCTGAAAGTGAATGATAACGAAAATACAACTTACCAAAATCTCTGGGACACAATGAAAGCTGTTCTAAGAGGTAAGTTCATAGCTCTTAATGCCCACGTCAAAAGAATGGAAACATCAGAAATAAACAACTTAACAATGCAGCTTAAAGCTTTAGAGAAACTAGAGCAATCTGATCCCAAAAGCAGTAGAAGAGAAGAGATTAGCAAAATAAGGGGAGAAATATCTGAAATTGAGACTAAGAAAACGATAGAAAAAATCAACCAATCAAAAAGCTGGTTCTTTGAAAAAATCAACAAGATTGATACACCCCTAGCTAAACTAACCAAAAGCAAGAGAGAGAAAACCCAAATTAACAAAATTAGAAATGAACATGGAGTTATCACTACGGATACCCAAGAAATCCAGAGAATTATAACATCATATTTCAAAAACTTATACTCTGTGAAGTTTGACAACACAAAAGAGATGGATGAATTTCTAAGTAAACACAACTTACCTAAATTGAATCAGGAAGTTGTGAATTATTTAAATAGTCCTATAACATATAAGGAAATTGAGGAAGTAATCTCGAATCTTCCCACCAAAAAATGTCCTGGACCAGATGGATTCAGCACAGAGTTCTACAAGACATTTAAGGAGTTAATAACACCAATACTCCTTAAACTGTTCCATCAAATAGCAAAGGAAGGAACACTACCAAATTCCTTCTATGAAGCTAATATCGTTTTAATCCCAAAACCTAATAAAGATTCACTTAAAAAAGAAAACTATAGGCCGATCTCCCTGATGAACACAGACGCAAAGATTCTCAACAAAGTCTTAGCAAATCGGATTCAAAAACATATTAAAAAGATCATTCATGGGGACCAAGTAGGCTTCATCCCCGGCACACAAGGTTGGTTCAACATACGCAAATCAATAAATGTAATTCATCATGTAAACCAGTCCAAAGTCCAAGACCACATGATACTCTCGATAGATGCAGAAAAAGCTTTTGACAAGATCCAACAGCCTTTTATGATCAAAACGCTAGAGACAGTAGGAATGGAAGGAACCTTTATCAATATAATAAAAGCTGTATACAACAAGCCCACAGCAAGGATTATGCTCAATGGGGAACAATTGGAAGCATTCCCACTTCGATCAGGAACTAGACAAGGCTGTCCACTCTCACCACTTCTATTCAATATTGTACTTGAAGTCTTAGCCGAAGCCATAAGACAAGAAAGGGACATAAGAGGGATTCAAATTGGCAAGGAAGAAGTCAAGCTATCTCTATTTGCAGATGACATGATCTTATACCTGAGTGATCCCAAAAACTCCACCAGGAAGCTCCTGGAACTAATTGAGAAGTTCAGCAGGGTGGCAGGATACAAAATAAATGTGCAAAAATCAGAGGCCTTCCTATATGCCCAGAATGAAAGAAGTGAAAAAGCCTTGAGAGAAACCATGCCATTTACTATAACCCCTAAAAAAATGAAATACCTTGGTATAAACCTAACTAAGGAGGTAAAAGACCTTTACAATGAAAACTTTAAAACCCTAAAGAAAGAAATTGCAGAAGACACCAGAAGGTGGAAAGACCTCCCTTGTTCCTGGATTGGCAGAATCAACATTGTAAAAATGACCATCCTACCAAAGGCAATATACAGATTCAATGCTATACCAATCAAAATCCCAAAGCAATTCTTCAAAGAAGTTGACCAAACAATCTCAAAGTTCATTTGGAGGCACAAAAGACCCAGGATAGCCAAAACAATCCTGAGTAACAAAAACACAGCTGGAGGTATTACCATACCAAACCTAAGTCTATACTACAAATCCATAGTTATAAAGACAGCCTGGTACTGGCTCCAAAATAGACACACAGATCAATGGATAAGGATTGAAGACCCAGATATAAGCCCACAAAGTTACAGCCATTTGGTCTTTGACAAAGGGGCCCAAAGAATCCAATGGAAAAAGAACAGCATCTTCAACAAATGGTGCTGGCAAAACTGGATCTCCACATGCAGAAGATTAAAGCTGGACCCGTACTTGTCACCATGTACAAGACTTAATTCCAAATGGATCAAGGACCTTGATATCAGGCCAGAGACTTTAAAAACCATAGTTGAAAAGATAGGGAACTCCCTCGAGCTGGTTGGGCTAGGCCAACAGTTCCTAAACAGACATCCAATGGCACAGTCACTGCTACCAACTCTCAACAGTTGGGATCTTGTGAAATTAAAGAGCTTCTGTTCAGATAAAGAGATTGTCACACGAGCTCAAAGGCAACCCACAGAATGGGAAAAAATCTTCACTAACCACATATCTGACAGAGCTCTACTGTCCAGAGTGCACAAAGAACTTAGAAAATTAAACTCCAAGGAAAACACTGGCCCAATTAAAAAATGGGCCCTGGAACTTCAAAGAAACTTTACCAGGGATGAAATTAAAATGTCTAACAATTATCTTAAAAAATGCTCCACTTCCTTCGCCATCAGGGAAATGCAAATCAAAACTTCCCTGAGATATCATCTCACCCCGGTCAGGATGGCAAAAATCCACAATACAAACAACGACAAATGCTGGAGAGGATGTGGAGAGAGGGGAACTCTCCTACATTGTTGGTGGGAATGCAGGCTCATACAGCCACTCTGGCGAGCCGTCTGGAGATTCTTAAAGAAATTAAAGATTGAAATGCCATATGACCCTGCTATCCCACTTTTGGGAATAACCCCCCAAGCAGCAAAGGTTCGCCTCGATAGCACAAGCTCGACCATGTTCATAGCAGCACTGTTTACAATAGCAAAGTCATGGAATCAACCTAAATGTCCAACAGTTGACGAGTGGATAAGGAAACTGTGGTACATCTATACAATGGAGTACTACTCAGCCATCAAAAATGATGAATTACTGGAATTTGCTGGGAAATGGATGTCATTAGAAAGAATTATATTAAGTGAAGTATCCCAAACCCAGAAAATTAAGCGCCGTATGTACTCCCTAATAGGTGGCTCCTAGTACCAAACTCACCCAGCCCACATTGGGACACTCAAAAGTAAACCTATGTAACACAGTAATTGCAAGGATTATGAACAAGAGAGATGGGTTAGGAGGGCCACACCAGAAACAAAGAGAGAGGAGACCATGTTACAGCAGAGAAAATAGGCCTCCATGAAGGTCTGCAAGTAAGTAATGAGAAACCTGGTTAAGTTCACAGACGTTCTTTCCTGATCTCACCAGAAGGGGAGGGCATATAGTCTAGCAGATAAAAAGTAATCATTTTGCAAATGGGTGATGGACCCCTCTCTCAGTGAGGTTTCCTACTCTTATTACATCTACCCTTGAATGTGCTATTACAACAAGACTCCAGTTTAACAGCTTTTTGTCTCTGGCCAGGGGGTGACATACAGTGCCCAGCAGAATGGAGTGAAGGGAATTGCAGGAGCAGCAAAACTGCAAAAGAAAATCAACAAACCACAATCCAGAACTTCAGAGACTCTATATCAATCACATAGAACTAGGACAGCCTAATCTCTCCCCATCCTGGAGCTCAGGGACATTTGCGGAAGAGGGGGCGGTAAGATTGTAAGAGCAAAAGGATGGGAGGAGCAACGATTTGCAAGATTCTCAACAATAGTTGGGGCCAAAGCAATCATAATGGAACTTTGCATGCCCTGCGCAATGTCCAGCGCACTGTTGCCCTCATAAAGTCTAGCATCTGATAAGGGCACCGAGACCCCTGGAGGCAAGGGATTGACAGCCATAGTAGTGATCTTATGCTTAAGGGGAACAAGAGAAAGGGCTTATGGAAATGCCACTGGGTCCTTATATGTCATCGGAGAGGAGGACACAGTGGAGAGTTAGGCACACACAATAAAGGACTATCTGGGAATTGGGGGGGAGGCACTGGGGGAAGGGGAGGGGGAAGAGGGGGGAGGGAGGGAACTGGTAAAAAATTTTTAAAATGTATAATTAAATTTTTAATAAAAAAAAAAAAAAAAAAAAAATAATAAAAGTCAGTGAACTATAGACTATGTATGATTCAACTGTCATATTTTAATAAGTTTTACTGATACCCAGTCATGTCTGTTCACGCATGGATTACCTATGGCTGGCTTTTGTCTTGAGTAATTGGGTTGAAGTGTTGAGGCTAACTCATGCCCCAAAACGCAGGCCTTTGCAGAAAAAAAAGTAACAAATGTTGCTCTAAAAAACAGAAAATACTTCTGAAACATATTTTAGCTACTGCATCTGCTTTTTTGATCCCCTTACCTAAGGTTTTTCACATTTTTCATTGTCTTGCATAGAGACTATGTCTTCATGTTTTATTGAGCAAGTTTTCCTTGAGGCATTTGGAGGATTAAGCAGTTACATTGCCAAATAATTGTCTAAATCAGCACTACATAATAGAAACATGTTGTAAAAATTTAAGTATGTAATTTTAAATTCTCTAAGTTTGCATTAATGAAAGCAAAATAAACAAGAAAAAATAATAATTCATCTTTCAGAGTCTTGTTCATAATATTAATTGACAGTTTAAGATCACCAGACCTCTGAGAAAGCAACTAAAATGAAAGGGGAACGCCTATAACAAATAAAAAACCAACTCAGAAGAAATCAAGATAATGAGGAGGATATTTTTAAACAATCCTCATAAAGATCCTGCATGACATGGGGCATAGAACTAATACCTACAATATAAAAAGAATTGCAAAGACTAAACAACCATGCAATAAATAAATGGGCTACTGAACAGACAGGTCTTAAAAAAAGAAAATTCAGGGCAAGGGAGATAGTTCTGTGGGTAAAGGTGCTTTCCACAGCCTGATACTCTGAATTACATACTGAGAACCCACATGGGAGAGAGAGAGCGCCAACTCAAGAAAGTTGTCCTCTGATCTCCACACATGTGCTGTGCACGCATGCATGTGTACACACCACACACACACACATACACACGCTAAATAAAATATGAACAAGAATAAATACAAATGACCAATAAATATTTAAAACATGTTCAAAAACCTTATCCATCAGAGAAACGCAAGTTAGAACTGCTTTGAGATTCCATCTCAATCCTGTCAGAATGACTGTCATCAAGAAAACAAATGAGGACAAGCGAGACAGATCAGTGGGTGAGGTGCCTGCTTGCAAACATGACAGGCTGAGTTCGATTCCCAGGAGCCCACATGGTGGAAGAAGGAACTGACTTCCGGAAGTTGTTCTATGGCCTCTACCTGTGTGCCATGGCATGCATAAACATGCCTATCTTTCTTCCTCTCTCTCTCTCTTTCTATCTCTCCATCTCTCTCTCAACAAAATAAGGTAAAAAGAAGAAACCAAAAGACAGCAAAGTGCTGGCCAGAATGTGGGAAAATAGAAAAACTTCCTTGCTTCCTTTGAGTGTGTGAGCTAGTGCAGCCATGATGAAAGCCAGGGCAGAGGTTCCTCAAATAAATAATAAATAAATAAATAAATATAAATAAATGAATGAATAAAAACTAGGACTACCTCATGACCCAACTGCATACTCTTAGATGGATACCTGGAAAATACATCCACATCCATATTTATTGCTACACTATTCACAACTGCTAAGAAATGGAATTAACCTAGATGCCTATCAACAGATGAATAGATAAAGAATGTGTAGTGCTTATACACAATAGAATTTTTCAGCCATACAGAAAAATGAAATTTTCAGGAAAATAGATGGAATTGAAGATTGTTACACAGAGCAAATAAGCCAGTCTCACAGAAACAAACCCTGCATATTTTCATTACTATGTGAAGGTGTGTGTGTGCGTGTGTGTGTGTGTGTGTGTATGTGTGTGTGTTAAAAGTAGAAAAGGGAGGAGAGAATTTGAAAGAGGGAAGAACAGAGAAAGAGAGGGTATAGAATACACATGACATGAACACAGAAGGGAGCATTATTTGGGGGAAGAAGGAGACAGCAGAAGGGCAGGTGGGTAGGAGAGGGCCATGGGAAGGGGGTGAGGAAGCATAATGGCGCACATGTATGAAAATGCCAACGTGAAGTCCATCACTTTGTGTACTGATTTTTCATTTTGAAAAGCAACATCGTATGATGAAATAGAAATTGAAAACTATAAAAAGAAAAAGGAGAGTAATCTCCTGAAAATTAAAAATAACATAGCTAAGTAAAAATGTAATGCAAAGTTAAGAAGGTTAAATTGAGGAATTCATAGACCTAAAAATCTGAAGACAAGAAGAAAGAAAGCAGAATGACAGCTGAGGCTTAGTAAGTGCTTCCTTGTGTCAGTTCTAAGAGTTTCACATGCATTTATTTAATCCTTCATATGGCTTCATGAAGCAAGTGCTGTTTTATCATCATCTATCCACTTCGCATATGGTAAATCTGGAGCATGGAAAAATTAAATAATTCGATAATTAATATTAAGTAATTATTGCATTTTTATTATATTAGAATAATAATTGGAACATATCGGACAAGCAGGAGGTAACGCAAGGTTGGATTTAAACACACAGAAGCCAGGCCCATTAGCTTCCACGCCACACTGCCAAGCACAGCATGCCTGACCTTTTGTCATCTACAAAGTTTATACTAGAGACCCACAAAACTGAATTAGCAAAGCAATCATGAAAATAAATCTTGTGTTTCAAGAAAATTTATGATTTTGTGTTGGGCTGTATTCATAGCTATCCTGGGGGGCACATGCAGCCCATGGCCTGAGGGTTGGTCATGCCTAGAAGTGTTATGCTATCCAGATTGAAGCAATGGAAGAAGAATGTATAAAGCATAACCACAAATTTTGCCAAAGTAAATAACGAGGCCTTGAATGGCATCCAGGAGAAACTCAGCCATGCGTTGCCAGCTGCATTAGCAAAGGACACCAAGCACCAGAATCTACCACTGCTGAAAAGGCGGGGCATTGTTCTGCAAAGATGCAATGCTAGAAAGTAAAGCAGAGACACATGACTGATTGCAATTGACACCCTATGGCCGGGGAGTCCTGAGAGTTACAGGGGAAGACATACACAGGCATTAAGATCACATTAGTAGATAAAATTATAAATATTAATTTCTAGACAGATAGTGTAATGAGTTGTCATAGTTTAAAAGTGAAATGTCTTCTGTAGGACCATGTTCTTGACTCTTTCATCCCAGCTGGTGGCACCATTTGAGAAAGTAATGGGAGTTGTAGGGTTCCATCCCTTCTGTAAGCATAAGGCAAATAATAAACCCTTTCTTCCTTAAGTTGCTTGGGTCACAGTATTTTCTCACGGCAACAAAAGAATAACATGAGTTCATGTTTTGTTATTTCTTTCAGCAACTAAATATGGAGTAACATAACAAAATATGAAAAGGAGTGTAAGAGTCAAAAACAAGATAAGTGGGCTATAGAGATGGCTCAGGGGTTAAGACTTGTCTTGCAAGCAGAAGGTCCTGAGTTGGGATCCCAGGTAAAAATTCTAGTCGGAAACAGTGGCGGCCTGCACTTTTGGCCCTGGTGAGCTGCACCTGGGGAAACCCAGAGCTAAGCAAAAAGCAATCCAGGATGATTCCAGAAGTCCCCTTTGGTCCTCCACAGGGACGCGCTCGCACACACACACACACACACACACACACACACACACATACACACACATTAAATAAATAAAATATTTTTTAAAAAAAAGATAAGCGTCTTCATAGAATGGAAATGCAGAAATGAAAGCCCGGCTGGACCTTTAGGACAAGGAGTCAGAATTCAGAAAGCTCCCAAGCAATGCAGAATCAGAATCACTGCTTAAGAAGTAGACTGGGGGGCCCTTTTTGCCCCACCCCGCTCCGCCGGTCGGGACGCGTACGCGAGATCCAGCCGGGCCTCACCGCGCGCTCTAGGACCCCAGGTCAGCCCACAGGGACCCGGCTCCGACTCCCACCATCCAGCCGGAGCCGCGCGGGGGCCGAGGGACGAGGAGGACCTCCCCCTGCACCCGGGCCCCGCCCCAGCTGCCATCGGGTTAAATAGCTCCACGCCGACGAGCCCATCCTCCCCTTTTCACCCCACCCCGCTCCCCCCGTCGGGACACGCGCGCGGTCCACCCGGGCCTCACCCCGCGCCCTAGGTAAGTCCCCGTTCGGGCCCGCCCACCAGTACCCCAGGCCAAATAATTCAGTTTAGTGAAATTGAGAGATCTTAAGAGTTAAAATGACAATCCCAAAGTCAAAGTGCAAATCCATGAGAAGCAACACTCAAGTAAACAAATTTCCCACTGAAGAAATTAATCCCATAATGTTAGACTCCAACAAGAACAAACCCGCGGAAAAAGGCCAAGAAAGCCTGACCCAGAATAACGACTTTCAAAATATGATCATTACCATGTTCAATACTATGAAAGAGGAAATCCGGGAGGAATTACATAATCGAATCAATCGCTTTGAAGAGGAACACAACAGACATCTGGAGGAGTTGAGAAAAACAGTGCAAGAAACAAAAAGTGGCATAGAGCAGTTAAAACAAACTCAAGCAGAGTTTAAAACTGAGCTAAAAGACAAGTTATCTTCAACCCAGAACGCCACAGAGAGTCTTAACAACAGAACTAATGAAGCAGAAAACAGAATTTCAGACCTTGAAGATAAAGTGGGAGTACTAACCAGCTCAATGGAAGAGGTTGTTAAAGCCAAAAAGATACTTGAGAGAAATATCCAAGAGATATGGGACACCCTGAAGAAGCCTAACATGCGTATTCATGGAATACCGGAGCAAGAATCTCAAAATACCACCCCTGAGGAAATTTTTCAAACGATCATCAAGGAAAACTTTCCTCATCTAAAAAAAGAGAGGCCCATTCATATACAAGAGGCATTCCGCACCCCAAACAGATACGACCAAAATAGAAGCACACCGCGGCAAATAATAGTTAAAACACTCCACATTCAAGATAAAGAACTGGTGCTGAGAGCTTCAAGGGAGAAAAAACAAGTCACTTTTAAAGGCAAACCTATTAAAATAACAAATGACTTCTCAGTTGAAACAGTAAAAGCAAGAAGAGCTTGGAGAGACATACTTCAAGTATTGAATGAGCAAAAATGTCAACCCAGGCTCATTTACCCTGCAAAACTATCAGTCATGATCGAGGGAGAAAGAAAAATTTTCCAGCACAAAGGGATACATGGCCACCAAACCAGGCCTTCAAAAACTGCTAGAAATGATACTCAAGCGTGAAGAAAAAAACAGGCATATCCAGGAGAACAGAAGGCAAATATAACACCATTAAAAGCGAAGCAATATACTTATAAAAGCTACTAAACATAATAAATGTCTGGAATTAACAATAGTTTCTCCATTATAACACTAAATGTTAATGGACTTAATTCACCGATCAAGAGACACAGATTACAAACTTGGATTAAAAATCACAATCCATCAATCTGTTTGCCTGCAGGAAACCCATCTCACCACAAAAGAAAGGCACGCTCTAAAAATAAAAGGCTTCTCAACAATTCTACAAGCAAATGGAAGCAGAAAACAGGCAGGGGTAGCCATTATGCTATCAGACAAAGTGGATTTCAAACCAAAAAAAATTATAAGAGACACGGATGGATACTACATTTTAGTCACAGGTACAATTCACCAGGAAGATTTCACAATACTGAACATATATGCACCCAATACGGGCCCCCTCCACATTCATTAAGAAAACCCTACAGCGTCTAAAGCAAGAAATCAACCCCCAAACGATAATTCTTGGGGACTTCAACACCGCCCTCTCTACATGGGATAGATCAACAGGTCAAAAGCTTAACAGAGACACTTTGGAACTTAATCAAACCCTGAAAGAAATGGACCTCACAGATCTCTATCGAACTTTTCACCCACGCACCAAAGAATACACATTTTTCTCAGCAGCACACGGAACTTTCTCCAAAATAGATCACATACTGGGCCACAAAATGAATCTACACATATACAAGAAAGTTGAAATTCTAACCTGTGCCCTATCAGACCACCACGGCCTAAAGCTGGACATCCACAACACATCAAACAAGAGAAAATACACTAACTCCTGGAAACTTAACACTATGATGCTGAATGAGAAGTGGATTCAGGAGGAAATTAAAAAGGAAATTCAAGATTTCCTGAAAGTGAATGATAACGAAATACAACTTACCAAAATCTCTGGGACACAATGAAAGCTGTTCTAAGAGGTAAGTTCATAGCTCTTAATGCCCACGTCAAAAGAATGGAAACATCAGAAATAAACAACTTAACAATGCAGCTTAAAGCTTTAGAGAAACTAGAGCAATCTGATCCCAAAAGCAGTAGAAGAGAAGAGATTAGCAAAATAAGGGGAGAAATATCTGAAATTGAGACTAAGAAAACGATAGAAAAAATCAACCAATCAAAAGCTGGTTCTTTGAAAAATCAACAAGATTGATACACCCTAGCTAAACTAACCAAAAGCAAGAGAGAGAAAACCCAAATTAACAAAATTAGAAATGAACATGGAGTTATCACTACGGATACCCAAGAAATCCAGAGAATTATAACATCATATTTCAAAAACTTATACTCTGTGAAGTTTGACAACACAAAAGAGATGGATGAATTTCTAAGTAAACACAACTTACCTAAATTGAATCAGGAAGTTGTGAATTATTTAAATAGTCCTATAACATATAAGGAAATTGAGGAAGTAATCTCGAATCTTCCCACCAAAAATGTCCTGGACCAGATGGATTCAGCACAGAGTTCTACAAGACATTTAAGGAGTTAATAACACCAATACTCCTTAAACTGTTCCATCAAATAGCAAAGGAAGGAACACTACCAAATTCCTTCTATGAAGCTAATATCGTTTTAATCCCAAAACCTAATAAAGATTCACTTAAAAAAGAAAACTATAGGCCGATCTCCCTGATGAACACAGACGCAAAGATTCTCAACAAAGTCTTAGCAAATCGGATTCAAAAACATATTAAAAAGATCATTCATGGGGACCAAGTAGGCTTCATCCCCGGCACACAAGGTTGGTTCAACATACGCAAATCAATAAATGTAATTCATCATGTAAACCAGTCCAAAGTCCAAGACCACATGATACTCTCGATAGATGCAGAAAAAGCTTTTGACAAGATCCAACAGCCTTTTATGATCAAAACGCTAGAGACAGTAGGAATGGAAGGAACCTTTATCAATATAATAAAAGCTGTATACAACAAGCCCACAGCAAGGATTATGCTCAATGGGGAACAATTGGAAGCATTCCCACTTCGATCAGGAACTAGACAAGGCTGTCCACTCTCACCACTTCTATTCAATATTGTACTTGAAGTCTTAGCCGAAGCCATAAGACAAGAAAGGGACATAAGAGGGATTCAAATTGGCAAGGAAGAAGTCAAGCTATCTCTATTTGCAGATGACATGATCTTATACCTGAGTGATCCCAAAAACTCCACCAGGAAGCTCCTGGAACTAATTGAGAAGTTCAGCAGGGTGGCAGGATACAAAATAAATGTGCAAAAATCAGAGGCCTTCCTATATGCCCAGAATGAAAGAAGTGAAAAAGCCTTGAGAGAAACCATGCCATTTACTATAACCCCTAAAAAAATGAAATACCTTGGTATAAACCTAACTAAGGAGGTAAAAGACCTTTACAATGAAAACTTTAAAACCCTAAAGAAAGAAATTGCAGAAGACACCAGAAGGTGGAAAGACCTCCCTTGTTCCTGGATTGGCAGAATCAACATTGTAAAAATGACCATCCTACCAAAGGCAATATACAGATTCAATGCTATACCAATCAAAATCCCAAAGCAATTCTTCAAAGAAGTTGACCAAACAATCTCAAAGTTCATTTGGAGGCACAAAAGACCCAGGATAGCCAAAACAATCCTGAGTAACAAAAACACAGCTGGAGGTATTACCATACCAAACCTAAGTCTATACTACAAATCCATAGTTATAAAGACAGCCTGGTACTGGCTCCAAAATAGACACACAGATCAATGGATAAGGATTGAAGACCCAGATATAAGCCCACAAAGTTACAGCCATTTGGTCTTTGACAAAGGGGCCCAAAGAATCCAATGGAAAAAGAACAGCATCTTCAACAAATGGTGCTGGCAAAACTGGATCTCCACATGCAGAAGATTAAAGCTGGACCCGTACTTGTCACCATGTACAAGACTTAATTCCAAATGGATCAAGGACCTTGATATCAGGCCAGAGACTTTAAAAACCATAGTTGAAAAGATAGGGAACTCCCTCGAGCTGGTTGGGCTAGGCCAACAGTTCCTAAACAGACATCCAATGGCACAGTCACTGCTACCAACTCTCAACAGTTGGGATCTTGTGAAATTAAAGAGCTTCTGTTCAGATAAAGAGATTGTCACACGAGCTCAAGGCAACCCACAGAATGGGAAAAAATCTTCACTAACCACATATCTGACAGAGCTCTACTGTCCAGAGTGCACAAAGAACTTAGAAAATTAAACTCCAAGGAAAACACTGGCCCAATTAAAAAATGGGCCCTGGAACTTCAAAGAAACTTTACCAGGGATGAAATTAAAATGTCTAACAATTATCTTAAAAAATGCTCCACTTCCTTCGCCATCAGGGAAATGCAAATCAAAACTTCCCTGAGATATCATCTCACCCCGGTCAGGATGGCAAAAATCCACAATACAAACAACGACAAATGCTGGAGAGGATGTGGAGAGAGGGGAACTCTCCTACATTGTTGGTGGGAATGCAGGCTCATACAGCCACTCTGGCGAGCCGTCTGGAGATTCTTAAAGAAATTAAAGATTGAAATGCCATATGACCCTGCTATCCCACTTTTGGGAATAACCCCCCAGCAGCAAAGGTTCGCCTCGATAGCACAAGCTCGACCATGTTCATAGCAGCACTGTTTACAATAGCAAAGTCATGGAATCAACCTAAATGTCCAACAGTTGACGAGTGGATAAGGAAACTGTGGTACATCTATACAATGGAGTACTACTCAGCCATCAAAAATGATGAATTACTGGAATTTGCTGGGAAATGGATGTCATTAGAAAGAATTATATTAAGTGAAGTATCCCAAACCCAGAAAATTAAGCGCCGTATGTACTCCCTAATAGGTGGCTCCTAGTACCAAACTCACCCAGCCCACATTGGGACACTCAAAAGTAAACCTATGTAACACAGTAATTGCAAGGATTATGAACAAGAGAGATGGGTTAGGAGGGCCACACCAGAAACAAGAGAGAGGAGACCATGTTACAGCAGAGAAAATAGGCCTCCATGAAGGTCTGCAAGTAAGTAATGAGAAACCTGGTTAAGTTCACAGACGTTCTTTCCTGATCTCACCAGAAGGGGAGGGCATATAGTCTAGCAGATAAAAAAGTAATCATTTTGCAAATGGGTGATGGACCCCTCTCTCAGTGAGGTTTCCTACTCTTATTACATCTACCCTTGAATGTGCTATTACAACAAGACTCCAGTTTAACAGCTTTTTGTCTCTGGCCAGGGGGGTGACATACAGTGCCCAGCAGAATGGAGTGAAGGGAATTGCAGGAGCAGCAAAACTGCAAAAGAAAATCAACAAACCACAATCCAGAACTTCAGAGACTCTATATCAATCACATAGAACTAGGACAGCCTAATCTCTCCCCATCCTGGAGCTCAGGGACATTTGCGGAAGAGGGGGCGGTAAGATTGTAAGAGCAAAAGGATGGGAGGAGCAACGATTTGCAAGATTCTCAACAATAGTTGGGGCCAAAGCAATCATAATGGAACTTTGCATGCCCTGCGCAATGTCCAGCGCACTGTTGCCCTCATAAAGTCTAGCATCTGATAAGGGCACCGAGACCCCTGGAGGCAAGGGATTGACAGCCATAGTAGTGATCTTATGCTTAAGGGGAACAAGAGAAAGGGCTTATGGAAATGCCACTGGGTCCTTATATGTCATCGGAGAGGAGGACACAGTGGAGAGTTAGGCACACACAATAAAGGACTATCTGGGAATTGGGGGGGAGGCACTGGGGGAAGGGGAGGGGGAAGAGGGGGGAGGGAGGGAACTGGTAAAAAATTTTTAAAATGTATAATTAAATTTTTAATAAAAAAAAAAAAAAAAAAAAAATAATAAAAGTCAGTGAACTATAGACTATGTATGATTCAACTGTCATATTTTAATAAGTTTTACTGATACCCAGTCATGTCTGTTCACGCATGGATTACCTATGGCTGGCTTTTGTCTTGAGTAATTGGGTTTGAAGTGTTGAGGCTAACTCATGCCCCAAAACGCAGGCCTTTGCAGAAAAAAAAGTAACAAATGTTGCTCTAAAAACAGAAAATACTTCTGAAACATATTTTAGCTACTGCATCTGCTTTTTTGATCCCCTTACCTAAGGTTTTTCACATTTTTCATTGTCTTGCATAGAGACTATGTCTTCATGTTTTATTGAGCAAGTTTTCCTTGAGGCATTTGGAGGATTAAGCAGTTACATTGCCAAATAATTGTCTAAATCAGCACTACATAATAGAAACATGTTGTAAAAATTTAAGTATGTAATTTTAAATTCTCTAAGTTTGCATTAATGAAAGCAAAATAAACAAGAAAAAATAATAATTCATCTTTCAGAGTCTTGTTCATAATATTAATTGACAGTTTAAGATCACCAGACCTCTGAGAAAGCAACTAAAATGAAAGGGGAACGCCTATAACAAATAAAAAAACCAACTCAGAAGAAATCAAGATAATGAGGAGGATATTTTTAAACAATCCTCATAAAGATCCTGCATGACATGGGGCATAGAACTAATTACCTACAATATAAAAAGAATTGCAAAGACTAAACAACCATGCAATAAATAAATGGGCTACTGAACAGACAGGTCTTAAAAAAAGAAAATTCAGGGCAAGGGAGATAGTTCTGTGGGTAAAGGTGCTTTCCACAGCCTGATACTCTGAATTACATACTGAGAACCCACATGGGAGAGAGAGAGCGCCAACTCAAGAAGTTGTCCTCTGATCTCCACACATGTGCTGTGCACGCATGCATGTGTACACACCACACACACACACATACACACGCTAAATAAAAATATGAACAAGAATAAATACAAATGACCAATAAATATTTAAAACATGTTCAAAAACCTTATCCATCAGAGAAACGCAAGTTAGAACTGCTTTGAGATTCCATCTCAATCCTGTCAGAATGACTGTCATCAAGAAAACAAATGAGGACAAGCGAGACAGATCAGTGGGTGAGGTGCCTGCTTGCAAACATGACAGGCTGAGTTCGATTCCCAGGAGCCCACATGGTGGAAGAAGGAACTGACTTCCGGAAGTTGTTCTATGGCCTCTACCTGTGTGCCATGGCATGCATAAACATGCCTATCTTTCTTCCTCTCTCTCTCTCTTTCTATCTCTCCATCTCTCTCTCAACAAAATAAGGTAAAAAGAAGAAACCAAAGACAGCAAAGTGCTGGCCAGAATGTGGGAAAATAGAAAAACTTCCTTGCTTCCTTTGAGTGTGTGAGCTAGTGCAGCCATGATGAAAGCCAGGGCAGAGGTTCCTCAAATAAATAAATAAATAAATAAATAAATATAAATAAATGAATGAATAAAAACTAGGACTACCTCATGACCCAACTGCATACTCTTAGATGGATACCTGGAAAATACATCCACATCCATATTTATTGCTACAACTATTCACAACTGCTAAGAATGGAATTAACCTAGATGCCTATCAACAGATGAATAGATAAAGAATGTGTAGTGCTTATACACAATAGAATTTTTCAGCCATACAGAAAAATGAAATTTTCAGGAAAATAGATGGAATTGAAGATTGTTACACAGAGCAAATAAGCCAGTCTCACAGAAACAAACCCTGCATATTTCATTACTATGTGAAGGTGTGTGTGTGCGTGTGTGTGTGTGTGTGTGTATGTGTGTGTGTTAAAAGTAGAAAAGGGAGGAGAGAATTTGAAAGAGGGAAGAACAGAGAAAGAGAGGGTATAGAATACACATGACATGAACACAGAAGGGAGCATTATTTGGGGGAAGAAGGAGACAGCAGAAGGGCAGGTGGGTAGGAGAGGGCCATGGGAAGGGGGTGAGGAAGCATAATGGCGCACATGTATGAAAATGCCAACGTGAAGTCCATCACTTTGTGTACTGATTTTTCATTTTGAAAAGCAACATCGTATGATGAAATAGAAATTGAAAACTATAAAAAAGAAAAAGGAGAGTAATCTCCTGAAAATTAAAAATAACATAGCTAAGTAAAAATGTAATGCAAAGTTAAGAAGGTTAAATTGAGGAATTCATAGACCTAAAAATCTGAAGACAGAAGAAAGAAAGCAGAATGACAGCTGAGGCTTAGTAAGTGCTTCCTTGTGTCAGTTCTAAGAGTTTCACATGCATTTATTTAATCCTTCATATGGCTTCATGAAGCAAGTGCTGTTTTATCATCATATCCACTTCGCATATGGTAAATCTGGAGCATGGAAAATTAAATAATTCGATAATTAATATTAAGTAATTATTGCATTTTATTATATTAGAATAATAATTGGAACATATCGGACAAGCAGGAGGTAACGCAAGGTTGGATTTAAACACACAGAAGCCAGGCCCATTAGCTTCCACGCCCACACTGCCAAGCACAGCATGCCTGACCTTTTGTCATCTACAAAGTTTATACTAGAGACCCACAAACTGAATTAGCAAAGCAATCATGAAAATAAATCTTGTGTTTCAAGAAATTTATGATTTTGTGTTGGGCTGTATTCATAGCTATCCTGGGGGGCACATGCAGCCCATGGCCTGAGGGTTGGTCATGCCTAGAAGTGTTATGCTATCCAGATTGAAGCAATGGAAGAAGAATGTATAAAGCATAACCACAAATTTTGCCAAAGTAAATAACGAGGCCTTGAATGGCATCCAGGAGAAACTCAGCCATGCGTTGCCAGCTGCATTAGCAAAAGGACACCAAGCACCAGAATCTACCACTGCTGAAAAGGCGGGGCATTGTTCTGCAAAGATGCAATGCTAGAAAGTAAAGCAGAGACACATGACTGATTGCAATTGACACCCTATGGCCGGGGAGTCCTGAGAGTTACAGGGGAAGACATACACAGGCATTAAGATCACATTAGTAGATAAAATTATAAATATTAATTTCTAGACAGATAGTGTAATGAGTTGTCATAGTTTAAAAGTGAAATGTCTTCTGTAGGACCATGTTCTTGACTCTTTCATCCCAGCTGGTGGCACCATTTGAGAAAGTAATTGGAGTTGTAGGGTTCCATCCCTTCTGTAAGCATAAGGCAAATAATAAACCCTTTCTTCCTTAAGTTGCTTGGGTCACAGTATTTTCTCACGGCAACAAAAGATAACATGAGTTCATGTTTTGTTATTTCTTTCAGCAACTAAATATGGAGTAACATAACAAAATATGAAAAGGAGTGTAAGAGTCAAAAACAAGATAAGTGGGCTATAGAGATGGCTCAGGGGTTAAGACTTGTCTTGCAAGCAGAAGGTCCTGAGTTGGGATCCCAGGTAAAAATTCTAGTCGGAAACAGTGGCGGCCTGCACTTTTGGCCCTGGTGAGCTGCACCTGGGGAAACCCAGAGCTAAGCAAAAAGCAATCCAGGATGATTCCAGAAGTCCCCTTTGGGTCCTCCACAGGGACGCGCTCGCACACACACACACACACACACACACACACACACACACACATACACACACATTAAATAAATAAAATATTTTTTAAAAAAAAGATAAGCGTCTTCATAGAATGGAAATGCAGAAATGAAAGCCAGGCTGGACCTTTAGGACAAGGAGTCAGAATTCAGAAAGCTCCCAAGCAATGCAGAATCAGAATCACTGCTTAAGAAGTAGACTGGGGGGCCCTTTTTGCCCCACCCCGCTCCGCCGGTCGGGACGCGTACGCGAGATCCAGCCGGGCCTCACCGCGCGCTCTAGGACCCCAGGTCAGCCCACAGGGACCCGGCTCCGACTCCCACCATCCAGCCGGAGCCGCGCGGGGGCCGAGGGACGAGGAGGACCTCCCCCTGCACCCGGGCCCCGCCCCAGCTGCCATCGGGTTAAATAGCTCCACGCCGACGAGCCCATCCTCCCCTTTTCACCCCACCCCGCTCCCCCCCGTCGGGACACGCGCGCGGTCCACCCGGGGCCTCACCCCGCGCCCTAGGTAAGTCCCCGTTCGGGCCCGCCCACCAGTACCCCAGGCCAAATAATTCAGTTTAGTGAAATTGAGAGATCTTAAGAGTTAAATGACAATCCCAAAGTCAAAGTGCAAATCCATGAGAAGCAACACTCAAGTAAACAAATTTCCCACTGAAGAAATTAATCCCATAATGTTAGACTCCAACAAGAACAAACCCGCGGAAAAAGGCCAAGAAGCCTGACCCAGAATAACGACTTTCAAAATATGATCATTACCATGTTCAATACTATGAAAGAGGAAATCCGGGAGGAATTACATAATCGAATCAATCGCTTTGAAGAGGAACACAACAGACATCTGGAGGAGTTGAGAAAAACAGTGCAAGAAACAAAAGTGGCATAGAGCAGTTTAAACAAACTCAAGCAGAGTTTAAAACTGAGCTAAAAGACAAGTTATCTTCAACCCAGAACGCCACAGAGAGTCTTAACAACAGAACTAATGAAGCAGAAAACAGAATTTCAGACCTTGAAGATAAAGTGGGAGTACTAACCAGCTCAATGGAAGAGGTTGTTAAAGCCAAAAAGATACTTGAGAGAAATATCCAAGAGATATGGGACACCCTGAAGAAGCCTAACATGCGTATTCATGGAATACCGGAGCAAGAATCTCAAAATACCACCCCTGAGGAAATTTTTCAAACGATCATCAAGGAAACTTTCCTCATCTAAAAAAGAGAGGCCCATTCATATACAAGAGGCATTCCGCACCCCAAACAGATACGACCAAAATAGAAGCACACCGCGGCAAATAATAGTTAAAACACTCCACATTCAAGATAAAGAACTGGTGCTGAGAGCTTCAAGGGAGAAAAAACAAGTCACTTTTAAAGGCAAACCTATTAAATAACAAATGACTTCTCAGTTGAAACAGTAAAAGCAAGAAGAGCTTGGAGAGACATACTTCAAGTATTGAATGAGCAAAAATGTCAACCCAGGCTCATTTACCCTGCAAAACTATCAGTCATGATCGAGGGAGAAAGAAAAATTTTCCAGCACAAAGGGATACATGGCCACCAAACCAGGCCTTCAAAAACTGCTAGAAATGATACTCAAGCGTGAAGAAAAAAACAGGCATATCCAGGAGAACAGAAGGCAAATATAACACCATTAAAAGCGAAGCAATATACTTATAAAAGCTACTAAACATAATAAATGTCTGGAATTAACAATAGTTTCTCCATTATAACACTAAATGTTAATGGACTTAATTCACCGATCAAGAGACACAGATTACAAACTTGGATTAAAAATCACAATCCATCAATCTGTTGCCTGCAGGAAACCCATCTCACCACAAAAGAAAGGCACGCTCTAAAAATAAAAGGCTTCTCAACAATTCTACAAGCAAATGGAAGCAGAAACAGGCAGGGGTAGCCATTATGCTATCAGACAAAGTGGATTTCAAACCAAAAAAAATTATAAGAGACACGGATGGATACTACATTTTAGTCACAGGTACAATTCACCAGGAAGATTTCACAATACTGAACATATATGCACCCAATACGGGCCCCTCCACATTCATTAAGAAAACCCTACAGCGTCTAAAGCAAGAAATCAACCCCCAAACGATAATTCTTGGGGACTTCAACACCGCCCTCTCTACATGGGATAGATCAACAGGTCAAAAGCTTAACAGAGACACTTGGAACTTAATCAAACCCTGAAAGAAATGGACCTCACAGATCTCTATCGAACTTTTCACCCACGCACCAAAGAATACACATTTTTCTCAGCAGCACACGGAACTTTCTCCAAAATAGATCACATACTGGGCCACAAAATGAATCTACACATATACAAGAAAGTTGAAATTCTAACCTGTGCCCTATCAGACCACCACGGCCTAAAGCTGGACATCCACAACACATCAAACAAGAGAAAATACACTAACTCCTGGAAACTTAACACTATGATGCTGAATGAGAAGTGGATTCAGGAGGAAATTAAAAAGGAAATTCAAGATTTCCTGAAAGTGAATGATAACGAAAATACAACTTACCAAAATCTCTGGGACACAATGAAAGCTGTTCTAAGAGGTAAGTTCATAGCTCTTAATGCCCACGTCAAAGAATGGAAACATCAGAAATAAACAACTTAACAATGCAGCTTAAAGCTTTAGAGAAACTAGAGCAATCTGATCCCAAAAGCAGTAGAAGAGAAGAGATTAGCAAAATAAGGGGAGAAATATCTGAAATTGAGACTAAGAAACGATAGAAAAAATCAACCAATCAAAAGCTGGTTCTTTGAAAAAATCAACAAGATTGATACACCCCTATCTAAACTAACCAAAAGCAAGAGAGAGAAAACCCAAATTAACAAAATTAGAATGAACATGGAGTTATCACTACTGATACCCAAGAAATCCAGAGAATTATAACATCATATTTCAAAAAGTTATACTCTGTGAAGTTTGACAACACAAAAGAGATGGATGAATTTCTAAGTAAACACAACTTACCTAAATTGAATCAGGAAGTTGTGAATTATTTAAATAGTCCTATAACATATGAGGAAATTGAGGAAGTAATCTCGAATCTTCCCACCAAAAATGTCCTGGACCAGATGGATTCAGCGCAGAGTTCTACCAGACATTTAAGGAGTTAATAACACCAATACTCCTTAAACTGTTCCATCAAATAGCAAAGGAAGGAACACTACCAAATTCCTTCTATGAAGCTAATATCGTTTTAATCCCAAAACCTAATAAAGATTCACTTAAAAAAAGAAAACTATAGGCCGATCTCCCTGATGAACACAGACGCAAAGATTCTCAACAAAGTCTTAGCAAATCGGATTCAAAAACATATTAAAAAGATCATTCACGGGGACCAAGTAGGCTTCATCCCCGGCACACGAGGTTGGTTCAACATACGCAAATCAATAAATGTAATTCATCATGTAAACCAGTCCAAAGTCCAAGACCACATGATACTCTCGATAGATGCAGAAAAAGCTTTTGACAAGATCCAACAGCCTTTTATGATCAAAACGCTAGAGACAGTAGGAATGGAAGGAACCTTTATCAATATAATAAAAGCTGTATACAACAAGCCCACAGCAAGGATTATGCTCAATGGGGAACAATTGGAAGCATTCCCACTTCGATCAGGAACTAGACAAGGCTGTCCACTCTCACCACTTCTATTCAATATTGTACTTGAAGTCTTAGCTGAAGCCATAAGACAAGAAAGGGACATAAGAGGGATTCAAATCGGCAAGGAAGAAATCAAGCTATCCCTATTTGCAGATGACATGATCTTATACCTGAGGGATCCCAAAAACTCCACCAGGAAGCTCCTGGAACTAATTGAGAAGTTCAGCAGGGTGGCAGGATACAAAATAAATGTGCAAAAGTCAGAGGCCTTCCTATATGCCCAGAATGAAAGAAGTGAAAAAGCCTTGAGAGAAACCATGCCATTTACTATAACCCCTAAAAAAATGAAATACCTTGGTATAAACCTAACTAAGGAGGTAAAAGACCTTTACAATGAAAACTTTAAAACCCTAAAGAAAGAAATTGCAGAAGACACCAGAAGGTGGAAAGACCTCCTTGTTCCTGGATTGGCAGAATCAACATTGTAAAAATGACCATCCTACCAAAGGCAATATACAGATTCAATGCTATACCAATCAAAATCCCAAAGCAATTCTTCAAAGAAGTTGATCAAACAATCTCAAAGTTCATATGGAGGCACAAAAGACCCAGGATAGCAAAAACAATCCTGAGTAACAAAAACACAGCTGGAGGTATTACCATACCAAACCTAAGTCTATACTACAAATCCATAGTTATAAAGACAGCCTGGTACTGGCTCCAAAATAGACACACAGATCAATGGATAAGAATTGAAGACCCAGATATAAGCCCACAAAGTTACAGCCATTTGGTCTTTGACAAAGGGGCCCAAAGAATCCAATGGAAAAAGAACAGCATCTTCAACAAATGGTGCTGGCAAAACTGGATCTCCACATGCAGAAGATTAAAGCTGGACCCGTACTTGTCACCATGTACAAGACTTAATTCCAAATGGATCAAGGACCTTGATATCAGGCCAGAGACTTTAAAAACCATAGTTGAAAGGATAGGGAACTCCCTCGAGCTGATTGGGCTAGGCCAACACTTCCTAAACAGACATCCAATGGCACAGTCACTGCTACCAACTCTCAACAGTTGGGATCTTGTGAAATTAAAGAGCTTCTGTTTAGATAAAGAGATTGTCACACAAGCTCAAAGGCAACCCACAGAATGGGAGAAAATCTTCACTAACCACATATCTGACAGAGCTCTACTGTCCAGAGTGCACAAAGAACTTAGAAAATTAAACTCCAAGGAAAACACTGGCCCAATTAAAAAATGGGCCTGGAACTTCAAAGAAACTTTACCAGGGATGAAATTAAAATGTCTAACAATTATCTTAAAAAATGCTCCACTTCCTTCGCCATCAGGGAAATGCAAATCAAAACTTCCCTGAGATATCATCTCACCCCGGTCAGGATGGCAAAAATCCACAATACAAACAAAGACAAATGCTGGAGAGGATGTGGAGAGAGGGGAACTCTCCTACATTGTTGGTGGGAATGCAGGCTCATACAGCCACTCTGGCGAGCCGTCTGGAGATTCTTAAAGAAATTAAAGATTGAAATGCCATATGACCCTGCTATCCCACTTTTGGGAATAACCCCCCATGCAGCAGAGGTTCGCCTTGATAGCACAAGCTCGACCATGTTCATAGCAGCACTGTTTACAATAGCAAAGTCATGGAATCAACCTAAATGTCCAACAGTTGACGAGTGGATAAGGAAACTGTGGTACATCTATACAATGGAGTACTACTCAGCCATCAAAAATGAGGAATTACTGGAATTTGCTGGGAAATGGATGTCATTAGAAAGAATTATATTAAGTGAAGTATCCCAAACCCAGAAAATTAAGCGCCGTATGTACTCCCTAATAGGTGGCTCCTAGTACCAAACTCACCCAGCCCACATTGAGACACTCAAAAGTAAACCTATGAAACACAGTAATTGCAAGGATTATGACAAGAGAGATGGGTTAGGAGGGCCACACCAGAAACAAGGAGAGAGGAGACCATGTTACAGCAGAGAAAATAGGCCTCCATCAAGGTCTGCAAGTAAGTAATGAGAAACCTGGTTAAGTTCACAGACATTCTTTCCTGATCTCACCAGAAGGGGAGGGCATATAGTCTAGCAGATAAAAAGTAATCATTTTGCAAATGGGTGATGGACCCCTCCCTCAGTGTGGTTTCCTACTCTTATTACATCTACCCTTGAATGTGCTATTACAACAAGACTCCAGTTTAACAGCTTTTTGTCTCTGGCCAGGGGGTGACATACCCAGCAGAATGGAGTGAAGGGAATTGCAGGAGCAGCAAAACTGCAAAAGAAAATCAACAAACCACAATCCAGAACTTCAGAGACTCTATATCAATCACATAGAACTAGGACAGCCTAATCTCTCCCCATCCTGGAGTTCAGGGACATTTGCGGAAGAGGGGGCGGTAAGATTGTAAGAGCAAAAGGATAGGAGGAGCAACGATTTGCAAGATTCTCAACAATAGTTGGGGCCAAAGCAATCATAATGGGACTTTGCATGCCCTGCGCAATGTCCAGCGCACTGTTGCCCTCATAAAGTCTAGCATCTGTTAAGGGCACGAAGACCCCTGGAGGCAAGGGATTGACAGCCATAGTAGTGATCTTATGCTTAAGGGGAACAAGAGAAAGGGCTTATGGAAATGCCACTGGGTCCTTATATGTCATCGGAGAGGAGGACCCAGTGGAGAGTTAGGCGTACACAATAAAGGACTCTCTGGGAATTGGGGGGGAGGCACTGGGGGAAGGGGAGGGGGAGGAGGGGAGAGGGAGGGAACTGGTAAAAAATTTTAAAATGTATAATTAAATTTTTAATAAAAAAAAAAAGAGAGATTAAAAAAAAAAAAAAAAGAAGTAGACTGGGGGGACTGGAGAGATGGCTCAGGGGTTAAGCCTCTGCCTTGCAGAGGTGGAGGCACACACACACATACATACACACACATGCACACATGCATACGCGCACAATTGAATAAATAATAAATTTTTTAAATTTATTATCATTAACACACACATGCACACATGCATACGCGCACAATTGAATAAATAATAATTTTTTTTAAATTATTATCATTATTTATTCAATTGTGTGTGTGTGTATGTGCACGTGTGTGTAGAACCACAGGCGAATTCGGGAACCACCATGGACGCCTCCACCTCCTCCTTGTTTACTCTGCCCCGGGATTCACAGGCTCCGCCCTACCAGGACCAGAAACACAGGCCGCCCCCGCTTCCACCCGGCGTCTATACGTGGGGTCTAGGATCCGAACTCAGGACCTACAAGGCAGAGGCTTAACCCCTGAGCCACCTCTCCAGCCCCAATAATAAAATAAAATAAAATAAATTTTAAAAAAGTAGACTGGGACGGCAGGGGGAGAAGGGGACCAAGGAGGGGAGATGACTCAAGGAGGGGTTAAGTCTCTGCTTCAAAAGCAGGACCTGAGTTTGGTTTCCGGGTCCCATGTTCTCAGAGTGAAGCAAAAAGAAGGTAGAAACAATCCAAAATTACTCCCAAAGTCACCCTTGGTCCTCCACAGGGACACACATACACACATAATAATAATGAAAAAATTAGACAGAATCTGGGATGTAGCACAGTGTAGGCAGCTTGCATCTGACTCTGAGTTTTATATCTTCTTGGAGCAACAGCAGAACTTCTTGACTCTTTTCTCTCATTGCTAGCCTTCTAATTTGCTTTAATGTAATATAAATGTTTCCTAATGAGAGAAAGAATGAGAAAGAGAAAGAAACTCTATTAGAATAAAAAACAGGAGAAAGTCCTCGCAAACTTCCATTTGTCAATGGTTTCTTAAGCATAGCCCTGAAAGTAAACGAAAAACAGATAAATTGTACTTTATTGGAAATTAAAATTTAAGTGAAATAAGGATCTAATGTCCAGAATATATAAGAACTCCTACAACTCAATGACAAAAATAAGACGAGCAACCCAACAAAAGATGAGTCAAATATTTGTCCTTCTAAAGAGCATGTAGAAATGTCAGAATCACTTTAAGATATTCTCATAAGTCACTGGGAAAATACAAGCAAAAACAGTTTCCCGTTCACTAGGATCAGCTATAATCAAAAGCATGGGAAGTAAGGTTAGTAAAGGGTCAAAGAAGTCAGAATCCTCCTGTGTTGCTAGTGCCAATGTCAGTTGCTTCGATAGCTAAGGGAAATGGTTCCTCAACATGTTAAACATTAAACTGTGTGGTCTATGTACTGAAGAACATGGAAAAGGTGTTCAAATTAAAATATGTACCTGACTTTGTATAGCAGCGCTCACAATGCTAAAGAAATAAACAATTCATACATCCATCAAACAATGAGTAGGAAAGACAAACAAAAAATTTTAAAAGGTAGAAAAGCCTGTGCCATAAATAATTACAGGTGAAAATGAACCTTATGGAACTGATACAGAAAAAAAAAATGAACAGACATAAATTTAATGATTGAGACAATACCCAAAAAGTTCCTCAAGTTAATTTTCAGATAAAATGTAAAAGTAGCTTATACAATCACTTATGTAGTCTATCCATACAATGAAATACTGTTCAACTATTAAAAATAAGTACTGGGTTGGAGAGATGGCTCAAGAGGTAAGACTGCCTTGAAAGTAGAAGGTCCTGAGTTAGGATCTCAGTCCCCCATTAAAAAAAAAAACACACACACACCAGGAGGAAATGATGGCATCTTGCACTTCCCGCCCTAGCGGACGGAGCATAGGAAATGCCAAGCAAAGCAAGAAGGAGGTAGAAGCAATCCAGGACCCTTGATCCTCCACAGAGACACATGTGCCCTCTGACACACACACACACACACACACACACACACACACACACTATTAAAATAAGTACTGGTTCATCTTGTGACATGAATGCACCTAAAAGGAAATAGAACAAATAAAAGGAGTCATCCAGTTTAACAGCTTTTTGTCTCTGGCCAGGGGGTGACATACAGTGCCCAGCAGAATGGAGTGAAAGGAATTGCAGGAGCAGCAAAACTGCAAAAGAAAATCAACAAACCACAATCCAGAACTTCAGAGACTCTATATCAATCACATAGAACTAGGACAGCCTAATCTCTCCCCATCCTGGAGCTCAGGGACATTTGCGGAAGAGGGGGCGGTAAGATTGTAAGAGCAAAAGGATGGGAGGAGCAACGATTTGCAAGATTCTCAACAATAGTTGGGGCCAAAGCAATCATAATGGGACTTTGCATGCCCTGCGCAATGTCCAGCGCACTGTTGCCCTCATAAAGTCTAGCATCTGTTAAGGGCACGGAGACCCCTGGAGGCAAGGGATTGGCAGCCATAGTAGTGATCTTATGCTTAAGGGGAACAAGAGAAAGGGCTTATGGAAATGCCACTGGGTCCTTATATGTCATCGGAGAGGAGGACCCAGTGGAGAGTTAGGCGTACACAATAAAGGACTCTCTGGGAATTGGGGGGGAGGCACTGGGGGAAGGGGAGGGGGAGGAGGAGGGAGGGAGGGAACTGGTAAAAAATTTTAAAATGTATAATTAAATTTTTAATTAAAAAAAAAAAAACAAATAAAAGGAGTCATATCCAAGAGGCCACATATCTAACAACTCCTTTTATGGAAATACCCGGAATGGACAAGTCATTGAGACAGGAAGCTGATGTTTTGGAAATGAATGTTTAATGTATCTAGGGCCTCTATTTGTAGTACTGACAAAACCTAAAAAAAAAACTAGATAATAGTGATGGTTGGATGATTCACACTACTGAATTATGTACTTTGAAATGGTTAAAATGGTAAATTTTATGTATTTTTCCCCAATAAAAAATTAAATGACAATGAATGGATATGTGTCAAATGACACAGGAATCAACTTAAAACACCTCCTGCTGGCATATTTGAAGCAAGTTGAATGTCAAGCAGGAATGAGGCCTGGGGATGAGGCAGAGCTCTCTGTTGGAGAGCACTTGCCCTGCATGCTTGAGGCCCTGATATCAACCATTAGCACCACATAAACCAAGCACAGTAAGGTGCATCTATAATCCAGCACTCGGGAGGTAGAGGCAGGAGGATTCAAAGTTCAAGATCGTCCTTGGATACATAGCAAGTTTGAAGCCAGCCTGGGTTACAGAAAATCTTGTCTCAAAAAAAAGGTAGACAAATATCACTACTATCTATAATTATATTATAAGCCAATGAATAAAATGGAAATCCATTAAGTCTGAAACAATATGAGTCCAAGTGAAGTAAGAGAAAACTTTTCCTACAGAGAAATTCCAACCAGTCTTTACAGAAGGAATGGTAGAATCAGGAAAATGGTAAAAAAAAAAAAAAAAAGTTCAACTAAGAGATGTCTATGGGAAATAAATTTAGAAAGGAAAAGGAAATATATACACAGTGTCAAATGCTTCCCTCCAAAATACTTCATCGTCACACAAAGAAAAGAATGTCTTCAAACAGAACACATGACAGACATCCACTTAGTCAAGTAGCCAAAGTTAATATCCCCAGCAGTGGAACAAACCCAAATCCTGGACCACCTGAGAGGACTTGGTGAGAGACACGTCCATCACATGGGGTATGCACTTGGTCAGATAGCTCACCTCTCTGTGCATCTGCCTCCTCATCTGAAAAACAAAGGAAGCAAGTAACATCTAACTTCTGCTCTAGCCCGAAATTTCTGAGCTGTAATACTTATTAAACTATCTAAATAGATGAAATCCAGCTCAGCACTTGGCAGGGGAGGCGGAAGCTTTCCTTCCAGTCTAAGCGGCTGATGTTCTTAATATAAGTGAATCGGGTATAAGGTACATAAAATGACATACAGAGTAAGATTTTCCAACCTGGACTGACTTCAGAGCGACTGATGGAAAAGTCCAAATGTGGGAGTTTTTAAAGCACTAAGAATCATGCCTGTCAAAGAAATGCCTGAATTCAAATCAGGGCAGGAAAACGATTGTATGGAAATAAATACTTATATAAGTAAGTACTTGAAAGTGCCCCCCCCCACACCTCTACCACCAAGTCTGAGGACTGGGGAGATGGTTCTGCTGTTAACGCACTTGCTATGAAAGCAAAAGAACCAGAGTTCAGATCCCCAGAGTTCACACCAAATGCTCGGTGAATGTTTAAACCCACCAGTAATTCTAGCTTTGGAAGCTAGAGCTGGGAATTCCCGGAGCAATCCCGTTAGCCAGACCTGGGAATCTTGGGTTTAGTTAGAGACCGTGAGTAAGGTAGAAGAGCAATCGAGGCAGATGACCAGTGTTAGTCCCAGGTCTCCACATTCATGCGCACACGTATGTATGCACTCCCGCCTACACATAACACTCAGGTACCCTTCATGCATGTACATATTGAAATGGAACAAGAAAACATTCATTTTAAAAATGTTTGAAGAAAGAACAGCATGGCTACTCCACCTAGTGAAGAGCTTCCAGAAACTGGAATGTCTCTAGGGAGTAGAAAGAGTTCCAGGTCTTTCGGGGAAGACACTCGCACATTCCAGTCACCAAAAACATCTTCCAGATCACGCAGCAATTTCTACTTGGCCCAAAGTCATGGCTTTCTGAAGGGGAAGATTAATGTCACTTAGTTAAGCAGAAGAGAAAGGCTCTGAAAAATAACTGCAGTCCTCTCAAGGCAGTTCAGATGATCAGCCGCCTCATGAATAAATACAACCATGTCAATATTCACCTGGCAAGCCGTCAAAAGCCAAGCCTTAGCTGATTGTGCTAGAACATTTGGCTCGAGCTACGGGCCTTTATGCAAACAGAAACATGCTAATCAGCTAATTATTAATCTTTTAAGGTTCAAAGAGCCAATTCGCTATCATTTTTACTATTTTATTATCTAGCCAATGTACAGAACAAAGTATATAAATTCAAACTATCAGTTGCTAATGGTTCTGGTAAAGAATATGTCACAGGGGGTGGGGTTTAGCTCAGAATACTTGCATGGCATGTGTCCAGGGCCCTAATGTAACAAAGAAAACAAGAGAAAGAAAGGAGAAAAGAAGTTACAGAAGGGCTGGGAATGTATCTCAGGTCTCTTGTCTTGCATGCACAAAATCCTACCCAGCATGGCATCAGTTTTAGCAATAATCCCAGTACTTAGAAGGTGGGTGGCAGCATAGCCTAAGCTACGTAGTGAGTTCAAACTATGTCTTAAGTAAGTAAAGACATGGAAGAATGAGTTATGTGCTCATGAATTCTTTTTTAACTATCCTTTCCTCTATTAAAAATATAAATCACAAGGGCTGGAGAGGTGGCTCAGGGGTTAACCTCTGCCTTGCAGGCAGAAAGTCCTGAGTTCAGATCCTACACCCCACGTATAGACGCCGGGCAGAAGCTAGGGCGGCCTGTTTCTGGTCCTGGTAGGGTGGAGCCTGTGAATCCTGGGGCAGAGTAAACAAGAAGGAGGTGGAGGCGGTCCATGGTGGTTCCCGAATTCGCCCGTGGTTCTACACACACACACACACACACACACATACACACAAACACACATACATACACACATGCACAAATGAATAAACAATAAAAAATATATATATAAATCACGGTGCTCTCGATGCATAAGGCTTCCTTCTTCTGCTCATCACCTCGGTTCAGTCAACAGTAAAACTCTTCTAACTCCTCTCTTCAAATGCTTCTAGAACCCAGTCTTCTTCTACATCTTTACAGGCCCAGACCCTCCCATCCCACCACACTTGTCCAGAGCATCTTTGAGAGCTCGCCAAACCTTTCAAAATCTACTAATTGTTCTAATGCATGATAGTCTCTTCATTTCAAGTCTGATGCAATTCTTTCTACTCAAGGAATTTTGGTTCCACATTCAGGGAACAAGGGGCAAACCTGAGACCGTTTCCTTCAGGTCTTCTTCAAGCCACCACTGATCCTTTCTTAGACATGACCATGGTGCACACAGTCCTGATTCCCCTGACTTTCTTCCCGGCCAGCTCACATAATTCCACATTTCATCCTCCTTTATAAATGATCCTATCAAATTTCTTGTTAAAAAGCCCCATAACCCCTGAAAGAACCCATAACCCAAGTCTTCAAAGTCTCCTCAATTAATAACTCGTAGGTTCCATTTGTGGTACCCTTCCTCTACTAGGCTTCTAAAGATGGGGTGCTCGAGAGCCACCCTCAGCAGTCTTTCCACTTTCGTTCCAGCCCTGGATGATCTCATCCAGTCCCATAAATACTTCTATTCTGACTCTCCCAAATGTATATATCCAGTCCTGCTCCCTTTCCTGAGCTCCAGAATCAACATCCAATCAACACTAAGGTCTTCACCTCAAATATGACATGCCCAGAGATGTCCTCGTCTCAATTAAGAATGCCACCATTGTTGACTTAGCCTGCATGGTTGCTGATAAAATCACCATCAAATGGCTTAAGGAATAAGGGATTAATCCTCTTACAATAGTCTAGTTACAGTTCTTAGTCCAGCTTGACAGGAAGCTCACACCAACACTAGGAAGAGGGAACTAGCCACACCATATCCACGTAACAGCTGAGAGAGGGACAATCTTTATTTGCCAGACCAGCATGTCTGGCCAAGTATATACAAGGATGCCAACTTCTTCAACCAGCTTTCTGTATCAGCTTAGTCCCACCCACCATAGGCTGGGTCTGCCCCATCAACTAGACAATCTCCTGAAGATTCACTCTGGACTTACCTCAACTACAAGTTATCTACACATGCACCCAGAGCTTGAACTCTCAACCATCAAGTCAAAAGGATTGGATGTAAGCTGGGTGTGATGGCACACAATCGTAACCTCAGCACTTGAAGGTGGAGGTAGGAGATGCAGGTCATCATAGGCCCCACGATGAGGTGGAGGACAGTCAGAGCTATATGGGACCCTGCCTCAAAAAAAAAAAAAACAGGGTCCTCAAGATGGCTCAGCAGGTAAAAGTATCTGTGCACAAACCTGACAACTTGATTTCAGTCCCCAGAGCCCACATAGTACAAGCAACAGTACCAATTTCTTTTTTTTTTAATTTTTTTTATATTTATTCAATTGTGCGTGTGTGCACGTGTGTGTGTGTGTGTGTGTGTGTGTGTGTGTGTGTGTGTGTAGAACCACGGACGAATTCGGGAACCACCATGGACGCCTCCACCTCCTTGTTTACTCTCCCCGGGGATTCACAGGCTCCGCCCCGGGATTCACAGGCTCCGCCCTATCAGGACCAGAAACGCAGGCGCCCCCCCCCGCTTCTGCCCGGCATCTACATGTGGGGTGTAGGATCCAAACTCAGGACCTTCTGCCTGCAAGGCAGACGCTTTACCCCTGAGCCACCTCTCCAGCCCCAAGAGTACCAATTTCTGAAGTTGACCTCTGAACTCCACTCTCACACCATGGCAGACACGCCCTCTCTCTCCCTCTCTCTCGCTCTCTCTCTTCCCCCCTCCCTCTTCTGTCTTTCAAATAAATATTTTCAAAACAACTTAAAAATAAAAATCTCTATCACCCTTTATTTGTCTATTCACTTATCTCCTAACACCCAGTCACAAAATACACCCCTCTTTCTCTATAAAATCAACCCCACAATTCTCTTCTGGAATTATCTCCATTGTTGCCAACTTAATACAAATCATTTCTCACCTGTACTATCAAATAGATTTTATATTCACAAAGACAGAACTGCATCAAGAAGCAAGCTAGGTTAGCATGGAATTCATTCAATGAAACCTTACTGCTGTTGCAAATATCTCTTCTCTTTCTCTCTCTTTCCACATATACATATGCATATATGTGTGTACTTACTCATATTCCTCAATTCCTCATTCTCTTTCCATCTCCTGTTTCCTTTCTTTTTCCTTTGTCTTCTTTCTGTCTCTCACTCTATTTTTCCCTTGTCTTATCCATCCATCTATCTATCTATTCATCTATCTATCTATCTGAAGCGTAGAGTTTGCGGAGTCTGCGTGGACGCACAAGGACAGAGGGCGTCTATATGATGTGAGGATGAAATTCTGGCTGGTGGCATGCGAGAGACACTTTGTTTCTGTCTGATTTGTTCAACCATCAGTGTCAACATGTGGGAAGAAAGGCCAGAAGTAGGTATGGAAATGGTGGGGGGGGGGCCTTGGGAATTTCAGGTGGTTTCATTTCATGGGAGGTAGAGAGAATAAACTCTTCATCTGAATTCAGCATACCTTTCAGGAATCTTTGGCTCTTCTGACCCAAGACCTGAAATCAAGGCCAGGCGATGGGGCTGAACAAATGCTTTTCCAGGGTTGAAGGAGGGATTTTTTTTTTTTTTTTTTTGCAAAGTACACATTGGGAAATCAAATTTCAGTCCAGAAAAAGTTTCTAAAATAGACTATTAAAAAGATTTTTGTGAGCACTGAGAACAGGGAGCAGTGAATCATGAGCAATCACGCCAGAGTCGTAACCACCCTCTCTATTATTGTTCTTATACCATTAGCTTGGCGGAGCGGGGCGGGGGAGGGGACTTTTAGAAAAGCCAGCTCTCCTTTCAACAGAGCATTTTGCAGATACAAATGATAGACTTCAGTGGACAATAATAAAAGATCAGTTGAGTGTTAGGTCAGGTGAATTGGAGTTGTTTGGACAATTACTTCCAGGAGGAGTGTAGATTAATAGGGCGACATTGATGAGGAAATACCAGTGAGCGATGTCATGTGGCTCAGCTCTTGGCTGACTTCAACATTCTGCCACTTGCTGGCCTAAGGACACCAGGAGGCCATGTCGCTTGCAGATCATAGGAGCCCAGCAACAAGCGAGCTAATGGACAGAGGCAGCGTCGGAGACCCAACATAATTCTGACATCCCCGTCACTGAGCAGACACCAGCAAGATCAAGTTTAATGAGAGAAAATGTGACATTCTATACTGAGAACCTCCAAGCAGAATTCTAATGACCTGCCCAAGTTTCCAAGTCCCGCTGTCCTTGGGGTGGCCGCGGCCTCCAGCTGAGAGGTGGGACTCTCAGAGTCTCTGGCTGGAGGTAGGAATCCAGAAAGATCTTTAGACAGCACTTTCAAGCTACTGAAGTCATGACTTTAGTCCTTGCTTGTACCCCATGGCCACAGAAACTGAGCATCCCCATCTTGCCAGGAGTCCCAGGAACGGTGCCCCCCATCTCTCTCTCCCTCCATTCTCCCTTCCTCTTTCCCCCTTACCTCCCTGAGTCTTCTATTCCATACTTGTCCATTTGGGCTTGCATGTTAGTTGACAGCACAGAAACTAAACATCCCCATCCCCCATGACCAGGGTGCCCCCTTTCTCTCTCTCCCTCCCTCCATTTCCATTCCCCTTCCTCCCTTCCTCCCTTCCTCCATCCCTTCCCTCTCTCCCTCCCTCCCCCATCCATCCATTCTTGCATCCATCTCTCTCTTCCTCATCCCTAAGTCTTCTGCTCCATACTTGTCCATTTGGGTTTGTATGTTAGTTGACATCACAGAAACTAAGCACCCCCATCGCACCCCCATCCCCCATGACCAGGGTGTCCCTCTTTCTTTCTTTTTTCTCTCTTTGTCTCTCTCCCTGTATTCCTATCCTCCCTCTCCCCTCCCTCCCTCCCTCCCTCCCTCCCTCCCTCCCTCCCTCCCTTTCTTCCTCCTTCCCTCCATTCCTTCCTCTTTCCTTCCCTCCATCCATTCCTCCATCCACCTCTTTCCCTCCCTCCCTCCCTCAGTCTTCTGCTCCACATGTGTCCATTTGTGTTTGCATGTTAGCTGAAGGCACAGAGGTCTTGAGCTCTCTACAGCACCTTTTCAGTGACGGTCTTGAACTTCAGCTGTGTTTGAGCCTTGGTTTGTAGTCTGTGATCTTGAGGTCTGATAACAATATTTGAGTGCACCTCAAGATCTTTCTCTTTTAGACAGTCTATAGATACAGTTTTAGGACCAAGGGATAAAAGTGATCAATTTGGCAGAAGTCGAAGTCATAGATGTGAAAGTGATCTGTCCTGAAGGAAGTGTGGAAGAGTGAAGAAAGCCAAGTAATAAAGTCTAAGGGAAACCGAGAGAATCGCTCCTAAGAAGATATGAAAAGAATGATGGGGGGTGAGGGGGAATGGGGACAGCAGGAGGAAGTGATCTGGAATAGTCGATATTGCAGAAGGCAGTGTTGAAATCAGTTTGCAGGGCAGGGGGATCCATTCACAGTGCTTTACAGATCATGGCATCCAACAGGATCACAGACCTAAAGTACTTCAACCACGCTTTGCCAGAGGCAGACCGTGAATGGCATAGCACAAGCAGCTCCTGAAGGAAAGAGGGAAAGTCTGATTGTTGGAGGTCAAGAGGGCAGAAATTTGAGAGGAGTCGGTAGCAACACCTGTCCCTTTGAATAAGGGATCGAGAAGGATTCATGGAGTCAATAGAAAATAATGAAGGGGTCTGGGGAGACAACTCAGAGGAGAAGTCTCTGCTTCACAAGCAAAAGGATCTGAGTTTGGATCCTGGGATACCACATAACAATGTCAGGTGGAAATGGCAGGAATAAGCAATTCTGGTTCTGTAAGGCAGGGCCTGGGAAGCCCCACAGCAAAGCAGTAAGAAAGTAGAGCAATCCAGGGTGATTGCCAAGGTCACACTTGAGTCTCCATAGGCACACACACACACACACACACACACACACACACACACACACACACACACACACATACACACACACATACGATGCCCTCTTGTACAGACACACAAACACATACAAATGTGAATGAACATGGGCGCATGCACATACTGTGTGTTTACCATTAAATATGTGTGTGTTAAGGGAAAATTCCATCAGAGGGAGAAATGCAGACTCAGACAGAAAGTATGAGTTTGATATAGAAAAAAACCTTACATATCCATCGACATTGCTTCCTCTCTGTTCTTTCCTTTTCCAGATTGCTCCATGCTTCATGCATTCCTATATGCACTCCTCAACCATTAGAGTGTACTGTCTTTACTACTTACAGGTATACATTTCCATGCCTGGACTGAGGTAAGAGCTGATGTTGCCTAGGAGCTGTTCAGAATGAATGCTGGTAATAGAAAAAAAATGTGTACTAGTAACAGAATTACAGTGACAATAACCACTGTACCAAACAGAAATAGTTTAGATGACACACGAGCTGACCAAGGTGTACCTTGAAAGTAGAGACACTGTACAATAGAGAGATGACCATTTTACAAAATATGGTACATATAAAAAATGGCAGACCTGTGATGCTTAGCTTTGAAAGAAAATAGTACAACGAAGGTAGAAGGCAGGTGAGACTTGAGCCATGATCCACAGAAGGCACACTTTAGGACCCAGGCAGACAAGTCCATGACTCTGAGCAATTAGATATTTGGGGGAACTTGTCACTACTTTTAGTAGAATTATTACCTACTTATTGCTGAAGCAGGAACCAAATGACTTCCCAACTGACGAGATTGTTGACTTCTATCTCAATACAACATTAAGCTCTTGCCTGAAAATTCTCACAACGCAGGCTGGAGAGATGGCTCAGGGGTTAAGACTCTGTTTCACAAGCAGAAGATCCTGAGTTCCGATCCCAGATCCTGTGTAAAAAAAATGACAGACAGAAACAACAGTGGAGTGCACTTCAGCCCTGGTTAGTAGAACCTGAGAAATCCTAGAATGAAGCAAAAAGGAGATGGAAGCAATCCAGAATGATGCTTGAAGTCACCCTTGGTCCTCCACAGGGGACATACACAGTGCCTTCTGGTACACGAGAAAATAAATAAAATTAAAACAATTCTCAAAGTGATATTCTCGGAATGGTGGAGGTCGACTGTTCTAGACTGTTCATCTTCGGGAAGAACTGAACTAACTCTGGGTCACGTGTTCCATCACTGTGTTGGGCTTTGCTCAAACCACATGGAACCTTGAATCAGGCTTTGGGAAAGGAGTGTGGAGAGCTGGGCCTTGGCGACCAGCAAGCTTCCTTTGCCACCTCTTTATTTATTTATTTATTTTTAAATTTTATTATTATTTCAGCTCATACAAACTTATTAGGTACACCAGTTCTCTCCCTCCCTCCTCCTCCCCCCGTACCCCCTGCTCCCCCTCCCCATCCCCTCCCTCCCCATCCCCCAGTGCCTCCCGCCTCAATTCCCAGAGAGTCCTTTCTTGTGCATGTCTGATTTTCCTCTGGGCCCTCCTCTCCGATGACGTACAAGGACCCAGTGGCCTTTCCCTGAACCCTTTCCCGTGTTCCCCTTAGGTATAGGAACACTGCTGTGGCTGCCAATCCTTTACCTCCAAGGATCTTGGTGCCTTTAGCAGATGCTAGACTTTGTGAGGTCAACAGTGTGTTGGACAATGTGCAGGGCACGCAAAGTCCAAGTATGATTGCTTCAGCCCTAACTAGTATGGAGTATCTTACATATCATTACTCCTCCCATCCTTTTGCTCTTACACTCTTACCGCCCCCTCTTCTGCAAATTTCCCTGAGCTTCAAGATGGGGAGAGATTAAGCTGGCCTAGTTCTAGGCTTTGCCACCTCTTTATAAAGGACAGGTTCACTGAAGGCTTCGAAGAAAGAAAAGCAAGTCTTGAGCACCTGACATTTTTAGGCACATCATTTGGATGTTTTAAGCACTCTCAGCATTGCTTTTCTCAACACTGGATGTTATTGCTTTTCTCAACACTGACCGTTAGAATTTCTCTCCCCATGCAGCCCCCCAATTCATGTCTTTGTTCTTTCTTTGTCTCAGAACCCTAAACAGTATGTAGAATGAGGCAAAGTACCAATAGTGGAGTGTGGAAGAAACCATCCTCACTTGCCAGCGATTTGACACCTATGTCCTCCATCTCCACCCCTCCTCTTCCTGTGTCTCCAGATTGTTATTAGAAAGATATAAAGTATGTTTTCCTTAAACATTAAATCTCTGCCTTTTCATAGGCCATCTGGGTATTACTTTGACTCTTTTTTTATTAAGTATCTTACTAGACTCTTACCCAACGATTAGTTGCAATCCTGCTTCATTCATGGGACACATACTTTATTATAAAGTTTTTATGAATATGGAGTTAAGAATGGCCACAGGGAAGCCAGCACAGGCCATACCTCCTCTTCTGCCTTGAGTCTCTTTGATAGACCTGTCAGAGAGAGAACTGCATGTGGTTTCCATTGATCAGTGATGGCATTAGCAGGAGACCTAAGAACTTATATGGATATTGTCTTTGGCTGTTAGCCAATCCTTCTGTGTTTATCCAGTAGTGCAATTAACCAGGGCTTTCTGTACTGATCCTTTGGAGTGTATAGGCTTGGATTGCAGAAACACTTGGCCTTGTCCATCACCCCTGAATTTAACGTTGGGTTGCATTCTTCCCTCAGTCCCCTTCTGACCCTGTGCTGTGTGACCTGTGAACGCTTAGCCAGGTCCTGGAGGATTACAGAGGCATCAGGAGGCAAGGCAGACTCTGAGTGTACATGTGACTCATCTGCCTATGTCTCTTTCTGATAAGGGAAGAAGCTGGTCTCTACTTCCTCAGTTGGCATTCACAACTCCATTGTTCTCATGATCCTCAGTGTTTCAAGTTGCAAAAAATATTAAGTTCTGCAATTTTTATGTTTGAAGGAACTGTCTGACATGGCTTTTATTTCCTGCAATGGAGAAAACTCATTTCCACCAGACTGAGTCCCATGAGTGTGCATGTGGGAAGAATCACTGAGATGAAGTGTATTTTCTGCGAACTGGTTCCTTGCTTGGGTGTCTTTTCTGTGTGCTGATTGAGCTCCTGGATTTGCTACACTTCCTCTTGCCAGCACTGAACTGATTAGGAACCACGTCACCTGACCTTCTGCTGTGACACACTCCGGCCATAAGTTGGAAGTGCTCAAAGCTTCAGGCTATTGAAGTGAGTTTTAGCCAAAATACATTGAGAAAATGAGAGTCACATCAGTGTGCCGAGTGCTGTGGTAGAGGATCAAAAATGGAGAGGCCACCCTTGTGGCAAGAGGAAAAGAACCACCTGATGCTTATTCCAGAAGATGGGCTGGTACCACAGCAGCTGCATGGATGAGCTTTGTATATCAAAGGAAAGACATATACTACAGGTTGTAAGCCCTGGAGGAGCCAAGTTAAATTTAAATGAAAATAGAAAAAGATAAATTGCTGCATCCTTCATGCAAAGAAATCAACACTCGTTAAAAAGTGTCTTGAGATTGATGGCTTCAACCTTTTCTCCTATCACGCTTACAGATCCTGTGGGTTATGTGCATAAGTATGTTGAGGGCTGGCGAGAAGGCTTGGTGGGTAGAGGTCCCTGTCCACAAATGAACCAAGTTCCATCCCAGGAAGCCCACATGGGGGAAGACGAGAATTGGCTTCCAAACGTTGTACTCTGAACTCCACATGAATGCCACAGCAAAGTCCTTTGTTTGAAATAATCTTTTAATATCTATAAGTCTGATATTTCTTGGTTTATGGGTGGCTACGTGTGTGAACACTTGAAGTTGGTCAGTTTTCTGCAGAGTTCATTTACTAGCCAGAGGGTCTGCTCCTGGGATTCTCTGGTTCATGGCGACAGAGGCAGGTAGATACACACCATCGCTGACGGGGAGAGTCTATGACGTGTGAACATGAACAGGCTGTGAGAAGACATCCCTCAGCCATGGACCTCAGTGCCTTCACCCCTGCTTCAGCCCTGTTATCCCTGTACAATCTCTTCCTTCCTTTTTCATGTATGTGCAGAGGGTGCACATAAATACGTGTGTGTGTGTTTGCATGTGAGTGGGTGCATATGGTTGGATGTATGTATATGTATATTTGAATACATGTGCCTGTGGAGGCCCAAGGGTGATACCAAGAATCATCCTTCATCACTCTACCACCTTATTGTTGTGAGCCTAGGGTTCCAATTAAACGCAGAGCAGTCATTAGGGTTAGTCTGGCTAGTCAGCTTGCTCTGGGGATTCCCAGGCTCCGTCTTCCAGCACTAGAAATACAAGTAAGCCACTCAACCTGCCAGGCATTTTTGCATGGGCTCTGGGGTCCAAATTCAGGTCCTTCTGCTTGGGAGGCAAGGGCTTTTATCTACCAAGCCAGTCTCCAGTTCATCTCTGCTCAAGTCAGAATTGTGTAAGTGATAGGTTGGGGTTCATCTGAAGAAATAAATTACAGTATTTGTGCCTGATCTTCCTCTTGATTTATCATGTGTGTAATGGAGAAGGACTCTGATGGAGGTTTTGAATAGCTGCAAAGTATTTTCTAGTTGGTAAAACTCTTTCACAATCTCCAGCTAAATGCCAATGGCCCTATGACCCAGACACTGTTCTAAGTTCCCCAAAGTCTAATTCTATCAATGCAGTTCATCTGTGCAAGAATGAAACATCTCCCAATTCCTTCACAAAGCTCTGAACTCCCATATGTCAGAACTTTTCCAAAATTTTTTCTTGCATATGTGGGTGTAAATGTGGGTACATAAATGTATAGGAGTGTAAGTGTGTATAGAAGAGGGGACAGTAGGCTGAAGAGATGGTTCAGGGGTTAAGACTCTGCCTTGAAAGCAGAAATTCCTGAGTTCAGATCCCAGGTCCCACATATAAAAACACCAGAAACAATCCAGGATGATTCCTGAAGTCATCCTTGGTCCTCCACAAGGACATACAGTGCCTTCTGATACACTCACACACACACACACACACACACACACACACACACACACACACACAATGAATGAATAAATTAATAAGATTTAAAAAGAAGAATGTTTGCTTGTGAAGGCCCAAGGTAACTTCGAGAATCATCCTGGATTGCTAGACTCCTTATTGCTTTACTCTGGAGTTTACCAAGCTCTGCCATTCAGGACTGAAAGTGCAGGCTGCCATTTCCACCTGGCCTTTTTACATGAAATCTAGGATCCAAATTCAGGTCCTTATGCTTGAAAAGCAAAGACTTTAACCCCTGATCCATCTCTCCACCTCCATGTCAGAGATTTTTGATGCAAGCTGGAAAAACTGGGAAACACACACACACACACACACACACACACACACACACACACACACCAATTATAGGAAAGTCATGGGGGAAAATAACAAGGTTGAACAAGTGATAACAAAGCAAAGCTAAGTCAGGAAAACTGAAGAACTACACAGTGAAAGAAGGAAGGTGGAAGCGCAAAGATTCTTGTGAGTGACTGTTGGAGCCCCGAGCACTTGCCACAGAAGCTCCTCTGCTTCAGCTGGTTTCATGTCTTCCTCATCTGCATGTGGTGCCAGCTCCGGGAGGGGATCTGCCGCCCACTCTGCCAGTCGGTGCCCAGTGCTTGGCCAGGCAGCACAGGCATTTCTGGTAGTCAAGCCATTCGACTGTATCTGGTGAGCTGGATCCCTTTCTCCAGGAAGAGATAAGAAAGCAAAGTTCGTAAGAGAGATAAGAATAAACAGTGGAAACCTGGGGGACTAAAGTTAGATGAGCAAAGGGAAATGTCGCTGCCAGTGGGGTGGCCCGAAGAGAGGCAACTTGACAAGCCACAGAGGCCTGAGCCCCCACAAGAGCAGACAAGCCAGAGGGAACCCTGGGGTCCATAGAAGCAGACCGGCAGGAGGGCAGGATTGATAGAGGGATGGAAGGGAGAGACGATGGAGGGAAACAGGGATAAGTACTCAATATGCTTATAAAAGTAGAAATTTTTTTTTAAAAAGTAGATAAGCCAGAGGGAACCCTAGGTACCATAGGAGCAGACAGGTGAAAGGGAATAGGATGGATTAAGGAAGGAAGGAAAGGGGGATGGGTGGGAGGGGAGATGGAGGGAAGCAGGGATAAGTACTCAATATGCTTGGAAAAGTAGAAAAATAAAATAGTAATAATAAAAAAGAAGGTAAAGTTCAAAACAAGGTGGAGAAGAAAGTTAGTAGCTAAGAAGTAACAAATAAGCCCCTATGAAATTTTTCCTAGTGGGAGAATATATTTGATCATTACAGCTTTCGTTTGAATAATATTGTTAGAATAAAAATTTGTTTGGATAAGATAATTTGAATGAAATGCATATCCCCTTTAGTACTCCCTATCTGACAACTGTAGCACTCATATTGCTCTATGCACAAGAAGTATACCTTCCATCATACTCTATCTTTTTAAAGTACTCTTTAAAGAGTGCATGTGTGTGTGTGTGTGTGTGTGTGTGTGTGTGTGTGTGTGTGTGTGTGTGTGTGAAAATACATGAGTGTCAAGGGTGACATCAAGAATCAACCCCAGCTCTACTCTACATCCTTATTGCTTTGCTGTGAGGTTTCCCAGGCTTTGCCTTCCAGAATGGGAATTCTAGACTGCCACCATATCCATTTGGCATTTTTATGTGGACCTAGGGATCCAAACTCAGGTCTTTTTGCTTGTGAGGCAAAGGCTTTACCCCCTGAGTCATCTCTCCAACTGTCATATTCTGTCTCCCAGGTACCAGTTGGCTGTTCTCAGAGATAGTGCTCTGCAGTGCATCTGGCCTAGAATCTGAGGCAGACTGCTTCTGAAGCACTTCGAGATATTTTGGCACAACGAAGGGCTTGTTTGTGTAAATATTATTAGTAATAGTCATTATCAGAAGCAAGGAACATCTTGCTAGCATGAGAGAAGAACCAGCTTTGCTTGGGAGCCAAGGGAAAGAGCTGTGTGAAGCAGACACAGAGCTCTGAGCATCCAGAGAAGCTGGAGAAGCTCTCTTACAGGGGGAGGTGATTCAGCAAGATCTCCTGGCAGGTTCTCAGTACTGGGTATGAATTCATGTGCTTTCAACCTCCTTAGGTGCTGGAGAGATGGCTCAGGGGTTAAGTCTCTGCCTTGCAAGCAGAAGAACCTGACTTTGGATCTCGGTTTTCATGTAAAAATGCCAGGAAGAAATGATGGTAATCTGCCCTTCTGGCCCTGGATGGCAGAGCCTGGGAAACACCAGAGCAAAGCAAAAAGGAGGTAGAGTAATCCAGGATGACTCCTAATGTCACTTTTGGGCCTCCACAGGCACACACACTCAAGTGCCTTCTTAACACACACACACACACACGTACACACATTAAAAATAAGAACTTCCTCAGGATGAGTGTATTTGCCGAGATTTCTGTGATGATAAATTTGCTTGTCAACTTGCTTGAGCTGCAATGTGCTCAAATTAGTAGCATAGCTTCATGTGTGTGTCCTTAAAGACTTTTCCAGAGATGATTAACAAGAATAAAAAGACATATTATGAATGTGGGTGATTCCATCCCAGAGTTCAGAGGAGTAAAAAGGAAACATAGGGAAGTCGGGCAGTTCTGGTTTCCTGTCCATCGGCTTCCTGGTTGCTGTGAGGTGAGCTGCTGTGATTCCCTACCCCTTCCCACCGCGGTGAACTGAAACTTCTGAAATCATAAGCCAAAATAAATCTTCTCTTCCTGTCTTAGTTAATCTTCTGTTGCTATGATAATACATTCTGATCAAAGCAGCTCAAGGGATAAAGGGTTTATTTTGGTTTTCAGATATCCAGGGGGATAGTATTTCATGGTAGGGAAGACACAGGGCAGAAAGGCAGTATAACTAGAACAGGAGGCTGGCTCACAATGAATCTGCAATCAGGGAGAAGGAGGAGCAAGAGGAGAAGGAAGAGAAGGAGGAGGAAGAGGAGAACAAAGCGGGATAACTAGAGCAGGAGGCCAGCTAGCACTGAATCTGCACTCCGGGAGAGAAAGAAGAGAAGGAGAATGAGGAAGAGGAGGAAGAGGAAGAAGAGGAAGAGGAGGAAGAGGAAGAAGAGGAAGAAGAGAAAAAAGGAAGAGGAGAAAGAGGAGCAGAAAAAGAAAATGAGGAGGAGGAGGAAGAAGAACAAGAGAAGGAGGAAGAGTAAGAGGAGGAGGAGGAGGATGATGACGATGAAGACCAGGGTACTGAACCTCAGGCCTGTCCGCAGTGACACACTTATTTTCCTACCAGGCTCTACCTCCTAAGGATCTCACAACCTTCCAAAACAACATCACTAGTTGGGGACTAAATGTTCAAAGACACGAACCTGAGAAGGACATTTCATATTCTAATCACAACATCCTCTTAATTTGTTTTGCTGAGGTGTTCTGTCTCACCAATGGAAAACTGACTAATGAGAGTCCTAAGGACAGGGTGACCACATCCTGTCTTCCCGAGACTTCCAGATGAGACACTGTGTGCTTCTGTGGCAGAACACAGCAGCCTTCTGTCGCGGGACACTGTCCCAGGGAGATGCCACAGAAAACATGTCTTCATCTCAGGGTTCCAGCGACAGGCCAAAAGTATAATGTGGCAAATCGATGAATATCTTGAAGCTACTTACAGGCATATGGATGAGGGTCTCTGCAGGAACAGGGATGATTCAAAGGCAGCCCACCCCTGCTGGTGAGACGCAGCGAAGCTGCAAAGCTGGGTTGATGCTCCACCCACAGCCAGCTTGGCTGCTCAGAGAGTCTCCTGCAGACTACCTGATTGGACAGATAGACTTTTCTCCAACAGTTATTTGCTGCTTTCTTTACCTTGGGGAATACCCCCCCAGTCGTATTACTTTCATGAACTACTTGAGATTTATGAGAGAGAATAGAATGTTCCAAATTGCTATACCTCCTCCTTAAGGAAGACCAGGGAAAAATCTAAAAGAGCATCACGTCTGAAGGAAGGATGTTGTACACCACTTCCTTGGGTCTAGGGTCCGGACCTCCCTTGGGTACCTCAAAAGTCCAAAGTGAATCAGCAGGAAGTAAGAATCATCCAAAGTGACTATGGGCCAAAGTGAGTATGGTGAATACACCAATCACGGAATCTAGTCAAATATTTTTAAATGACACCTCACTATTTAGTGTACTCTGGCATCATGTCTGAAGGTACCACTGCTCAAGGAAGAAACGGAGTTGTCCTGGGTTCAGTGGTGTGGAACATAGCCGTGCTGTGGTGTGCTATACATGGTGGCTTCACCTCTCTCTGCCGTGGGAGTTGTGCATGTAACCAAGAGCTTCAAGATAGGATCCCTGGAGGTGCTTCTGGGAGGATCATAAATACTGGTTCAAACTTGGGGTTCTACGAGGTAGAAAGGAAACAATACAGGACAAATGGCCCAGAGAAAAAAAATAACACAGTGCGTCTGAATAGCCTATGTCCTTTTGGTTTCAGCAACATAGTTCTGATGCCACTAAGCCATGGGGAGTGAAGTCCGAGGACAGTGGGGCACATCAGGGAGTAGTTGAGATACATGGATTATCTTGGTTGCAGCGTAGCTGAGGTGCAGGGTGTATCTGAGATACATGGGTTATATGAGGTGCAGGGAGTAGCTGCAGTGCATGGATTATCTGAGGTGCAGAATATCTGAGGCACAGGGATTACATGATGGGCAAACAGTATGGAGAGAAGAGTTTGGGAAGAGATTGGAAAAGCTGAGCTTCTGATCCTGAAATCAGTCCCAAGACCAACTTCAGGAGTTTAACTCCAGGAAAGCCTTTCGTTCTCTCTCTCTCTCTCTCTCTCTCTCTCTCTTGCTTGCTCTCTCGCTCTTTCTTGCTCTCACTCTCTGTCTCTCTCTCACTATCTCCTCATCTCCATCTTCCTCTCTCCCCCTTTCCTCCTGAGCTTGATTGACATTTAATTATTAGAGATTGTCAAGTGACATTTCTATGTCCAAACAAATTTGATGCTAATTCTTTTATAAGTGCCAAAATGTGGAGAAAATCTTATTGTCTTAGAAAGGCAATGTCAATCTCCATTTTCTATCATAAACCTGATTTTTGTTGGATGGAAATTTTAGCGTGGGGCAAAAAAAAAAAATCCCCTTCCACAGTCTCTGTGACCCTTCAGAATAATATAGCAAAGGGCAAGCTCACACAATGTAGACGAACTGAGGTGGTTTCTGTGGCTCCAAGGTCCTTAGACTATAAGGCTATTTTTCTTCCCTATATGGGAAGACCATCAGAGTGGATGTGTAAAGTGGTAGGGGTAGAGAGATGAATGGAAGAGCTGAAGAGGAGATGAATGGAAGAGCTGAAGAGGAGATGAATGGAAGAGCTGAAGAGGAAGTGTTCCCAGGAAGCTCAGAGATGCCTTGTGGGGAATTTCATCACATTTGCTTTCTAAATTTCCTTCCCTATTTCTTTATCGACATGACTTGCAAATATACTTTGTGGCTAGAAATCTTTAGAGGATGGGGCTATTGGTTGGGAAGCCTAAACCACTCTCAAGAGACATGCCCACTTGATCTGCCATTTCAGCCAGAGATCCCTCTATGTCTGGCACCAGGCAGATCCCCATATGTGTGTCAACTCATTTAGTCCTCACAGTAATCTAATGGGTCAGGCTCTAGGATGTCTCTGGCTAAAGACGTGTCCATATTCTCCTTTCTCATATAAAAAGCTGTGAGCATCTTTCAGATAAGAATAGTGCTCAATTTTTATCTTTCTATATTTCCCTTATTATTCGTTGATGAGTTCATACATGTCTGTGATGGGTCTTGGTCATTTTTATTGTCCATTATTTTCTTTCTTTCATCTCTTTCCAACCCCCATAGGATTCCTTCTCCTCAATAAGTCCTCCTTCTATTTTAATGTTGCCTCTGTGTGTGTGTGTGTGTGTGTGTGTGTGTGTGTGTGTGTGCACATGTGTGTGTCTCACTGAATTTACTTAGGGATCCCTACATGCACATGGATCTTTTACTGGAGCATGGGAAGCTTACCAGTGGTGATGCTACTCAAGAAAACAACCCCATCTTTCCCAGGAAACCCTTAACTGCTAACAGTTTCTTGGAGAGAGGTGGGAGTCTCATGACCCCACCCATGATGGAAAGCTGATGGACCCCCATTTTGTTTAGGTCTTGGGCAGATGACAACAACTACTTGTGTGTTCATGAGTGAGATGGCTGTGTCACATGACAGGATATATCACATGTCACATGACAGGATATGTCACACTGAAAATATTCATAAACATTTGTTTCATTGAACTGAATTGAGAAGGTAACATGATTGACGGTCCAGGCAATAGAATGTAGAGCTTTGGTTGACAAGTCAAGTTTTGATTGCACCAGTGATCACTGTTGTGGGGGGAGATAAAACAGGGTGGGCTAAGGATGCAGAGAAGTTTTAATCAAAGCAGCACATTCCAGCTGAGGTGGCCTGTTTGCCTCCAGTGGGTGGGTTGCGTCCTGAGCTCAGGGCAACTGGAATTCAGCTCTACGTCTTGCATGAGTATATGCTTGATACATTATTTTGGCTGGTTGGTTTGCATAGTAAGGGCTAATCAAGCGTGACCACCCTTTGGTTTGTTCAAAAGACGGTGGAAACAAAGCTTAGGAAAACTTATTTTTAATCATGAAACTTTAAAAAAGAACTCATTAGGATTAGATAGTTAAGGTGATGATTTTGTCCATTTAAGACAGGAATGATCTCAAATCATACTTTAATTTTTTATTATTTATTCAATTGTGTGTGTGTATGTGTGTGTGTGCATGTGTACGTGTGTGTAGAACCACAGACGAATTCGGGAACCACCATGGACGCCTCCACCTCCTCCTTGTTGACTCTGTCCCAGGATTCACAGGCTCTGCCCTACCAGGACCAGAAATGCAGGCCGCCCTCGCTTCCGCCTGGCATCTATACGTGGGGTCTAGGATCCAAACTCAGGACCTTCCGCCTGCAAGGCAGAGGCTTAACCCCTGAGCCACCTCTTCAGCCCCTCAAATCATACTTTAATCCTCTCTCTGCTATGATACTTCTGCCTTTCAATCTCCTTTTGTTTATTTTATCTAAGTTATGAAGAACAGAAAAAAATTATAGAATTTCAAAAATCTTTGATGGAGAAATATTCTAATCAGAATTTCCTTCTTCATCTTTAGAATCAGTGCAGAACAGCATCAATAGCTCATAAGCTAATTTCAGCTATTTTCTAAGAATTTAACAGGAACCACACATTTTCCTATAATAACATCACAGGAACAAACTAAGCTTATTTGCCTTTGGCAAATATTATACACACACACACACATACATCTATATATATATATAATGTATATGTATGTATGCACTAATACTGTTTATCTCTTGCTGACTGGAAGCTTTGATTAGTAGATATATATGTATTTGAATAGAAGCCAATTGAATTTGTTATTTTGTAGGCAGTTCTTTGGGTGACAAAATGTCATCTCACAAATATTTCTCTAGAAATATGCATCGTGAAAGTGATCTTGGAAAAGAATATTTGAGAAGAAATTAAATTTGAGAAGAAACTAAATAACATATGATAGTCAAATTTAATGAATTTGATGCATTCCCTTAACTTTTACTGAAGGGGATATCAGGTGTGAGAGTCAGTATGTTCTCACAGCCAGCTTTGGGGTGGCTCTCACCCCTATACTATTCTTGAGGTTGTAGACTCTGTAAATTTTTTTTCTTGCGTATGTGTCTGTATATGTCTTTCTACTTCTCTATCTATCTATCTATCTATCTATCTATCTATCTATCTATCTATCTATCTATCTATCTATCTATCCATCTATATGTATGTGTGTGTGTCTGGATCAGAGGCACCGTGTGTGCCTGTGGAGGCCCAAGGGTGACTTTAGAAATCACCCTGGATTGTTTCTATCTCCTTTTTGCTTCCCTCTGGCATTTCTTCAGACTCTGCCTTCCAGGATGGGAACTACAGAGCCCTGCCATTTCTGCCTGGAGTTTTTTACATGGTATTCAGATCAGAACTCAGGAGCTTCTGCTTGCGAGGCAGCGGTTTAACCCCTGGGCTGTCTCTCTTATCCTGTAGACACTTCTTTCAGATGCCTGAAGAAACCCATCTCTAGTGTTCTGTTTAATTGGATGCATGTGTATTCTGCGGACTCTGTCCCTGGATGCTGCCTCTTTCATTCTGCCAGCGAATCAAAGCATGCTGAAGGCTTTTTATTTTGGACACACCAGGACAGGTGATTAAAGGACGCCTGGCTGCCTAGAATGTGGCCAGGTACTTCAGGGGACTGCAAAGGAAGTCTGTAGTGTTTGTTAGAAGGCTGGTCCCGTGTTCTTTCAGCAGGTGTCCTGGATGCTTGGTCAGAACACCTTCATCTGCTGTTCTGCCTGCATCATTTCTCATGTGTTGTTATCATGCTCTTGCTGCCACCGCTGTCTCTAAGCTCAGCTGACTCTGAGAACTCTGGACCCCACACATGGGGTTTGCCAAAAACCCCCGCCTGGGCAGAGCTACCAAAGCTCCCTTTCAAATGTGCTTCTGGCCAGTATTTTCTCCAGCGTCATGAAAAGAAAACATTGAAAAGGAAAAAAAATGCTTCTGAAGGGAAACAAATGGCTGTTATTGGAATCAAAGGAAAGACACGGGCATCCTGCGTCTCAGAAAGAGCCGCCTCATGTAAATTACAGCTCATTCTTGAAAATGGTTCCCAGTACACACACGATGGGCATCCAGAAGAGAGAATGACATGCAGAAAACACTGACCTTTCAGACGAGGAAATATCCAGAGTTTATGTTTCAAGTTACTCCCTTCTGTTCTGGTTGAAATAAGCTCAAAGTCTGTAGCATGCGATGAACATGGGGGAAAAGCCAAAGTAATTGAAATATGGGGGATGTAAAGCTTAGAGCTAGTATCCTTGTCCAAAGAGAGAACACATGTGGTGTGTTGCCTCCAGAACCTCCTCTGTGGACTTTTCTGGAAACAGAAGCACACTGCGTTCTCAACAGGAGACTTTCTCATCAGTCCCACTGCCTTGGCGCTGCCAGTGTGTAATGGCATAAACAGTCCTCTCCGGATGCTTCTTCACGTTCCCCAGGCTGCCCGCTGTGGTTGCATGCCAGCCATGTCTTGCCAGATCAGGGGGAGAGTTGGCCAGGATGGTGCTTTGTCTTCTTACGTATTTTTTGTTTCTTGAAGAAAGAAGTGCACTTTCAAAAGGACCACGATATATAATTTAGGCAAATTGGGGTCTGCCAGCTTCAGCTGCTCATTGGCAAGTGGATGAGGACATTCTTCCAAAAGCCTCAGCAAAACCACTGCCCAACAGCGATGCAAGAGATCGGAGCCTCCCTCCCCCATCTGATGTCTGAAAGCCATGTAGCAGGAATGAAAGCATGTAGCCTGTCCCTGCCCCGTCTCCCCATACCCCCAAAAGAGCTATTGATACCCACCCAAGCCACAGACTGCTCTTTTTCCTATATTACCTATATCATCCTGTGCGCAAAATTCAAAAGCTGCAGTTTTCTCATTTTCTTTGTCTTTTCACTTTTAAGATAATACATGGGACACAAGGTGAAGGAACTATCTTCCGAAGAACTCTTTCCCAGCGGGATTATTACTTCTTTCATTCAAAATTGTTTTCAAATTCGTATTGTGTAGGCTTCTGGAACAGGTGGAGGCACATGTTGTCTAGTGCTGCCTCAAAACTACACTTGTGCAGTGGCCAGAGGCCTGTTGTGCTTATGTCACTGACCATGTGAAGTCCACAAGAATGCAGATGTCCCTTCGCCTGACAGTGGCATGTGGTGCGTGAGGGCCGAAGTTCAAAAGTGTTCTGTGGACTCGAGACTTTGAGTCACAGTCTTTGAGTCACAGAGAGGGTTTGTAAAGAGTTAGCGTGCTCAAAAGCTGAGAGAGAGAGAGATAGAGAGAGAAAGAGAGAGAGAGAGAGAGAGAGAGAGAGAGAGAGAGAGAGAGAGAGAGAGAGAGAGAGAGAGAGAGAGGAGTCTAGTTAGTTGTGAATTTAGCTCTGCAACTTCCAGCAGATATGAATAGAAGTTCCTGTCTATGTGGTGGCTTATATTGCACTGTTTCCATTGCTTACAATCTTTCTTAAAATTATTCTCTTAGTATTTCATACACAAACAGTGAATTTATGGTATTTCACATCCTAATCGCCAGTCCCATCTCTCCTTCTTTTCCCATGATGACCCTCCTTCCCTACCCATCTCCCTCCCATTCTCATGTCTTTTTCTGTGTGTGACCTACTGAGTTTCATCTTGATAATTTCTCAGGTAGATGTGCAGCCCCTGGAGACTGTTCCCTTTCCATGGTAAAATGTCACTAGGCCAAGTGTGCAGGTCCTGTGGAAGCGCACATAGCTATGGTGAGCTCATGGGCACGGTAGCCCTCTCATGTTCAGAGACACTGTCTGGCTGCCCCCCCACCCTACTTTTGACTCTTAGAATTTACCATCCCCTCTTTCATGATGTACCCTGAGACATGGGGTGGGGGTTGTTTCAGATGTCTTATTTACTGAATTTAACCTTCAACGTCCTTAAAAAGACAGAGAATCCTGTGAATCCTATGTCCTTCAGGGTATAAATTATGAAGTCGGTTCACAGAGTATAAGTCATCTGTCCAAGACTGATTCTAGATGCCGTGTTCATATTTATATATCTGACTGACTATAGTGAGCTAATCAAATGTGATTAGAGACTAGAAGTGTGTTTCCTGAAAACTATTTGCTTTGAGTCTGGAGGAAGGTAAGGAGCTTGGTGGGGGCTGGGGAAGGGGTCCAGTCAGCCAAGTGCTGGCTGCGCAAGCATGAGGACCTCACTTTGAACTCCCAGTACCCAAATAAAAGGCCATGCACTGACGTGCCCGTCTGGCATCCTAACACTGGGATCCTACCCGTGGTTGGGGTCTGAACTAAGGTTTTCCTGGTTCCGGACTTTTGCCCAAGGGTGAAATGAAAGCCCACACAGATTTTCAAAGGCAGCAAAAAAAATTTTTATTCAGACAAAAGCTAGTAAAGTCAGGATACAAGGCAAGCTGTCACATGAGTGAAGAGTCAAGGGCATAGACTTATGGGCCCCAAAGAAAGTAGGGGCTGACTCTTAATTCAGATGCTTCCCTATGCTGATTGATTTCTTAGCCTTATAGAGCATACACCCCAAACCAGTTCAAGGTCAGATCAACACTTCTATTCTTTGTACCGTGATGCATTGGGTATACATCTAATAAATTTAATGGTTACTAAGGGAGGAGAGACCTATTCCATTGCTTAGAGAGGGTTGTATGTGTAGCCAGACATAGGTGCTTACAATGCTAGAAGCATTGTTAGGGAAGGGGTGTCTACATATAGTACTTGCAGGTAAAGGACTTAAGCTGCCTGCCAAGTGTGTTGCCAGAATTGGGGGATGGATGTGCTTAGCTCAAACCTCCAGGGCTTCCTGAGCTATTCTCATGATTGCCTGCTTCAGGGAAGGAGAGACAGGCAGACCCCTGCAGTTGTTGGACAGTCAGTCTAGCTGAATAGATGAGGTCTTGGCTCAATGAGTGTAGCAGTTACTCTGCATTTCTGCTGATACATCACCACCAAATGGCTCAAGGGAACAAGGGGCTTATTCTCTTATGATAGTCCAGTTACAGTTCTTAGTCCAACTTGATAGGAGAGCTCACACCAACACTAGGACCAAGGAAACTGGCCACACCATATCCACGTAATGGCTGAGAAAGGGGTGATCTTTACTGTCTGGCTAAGTATACATAAGGATGGCCCCTTTCTCAAACAGTTCCCTCCATTTTATTTACCTGCATGAAGACTAGTCCTGCCCACCATGAACTGGGCCTTTTCCCATCAACTAGATAATCTCCTGTAGATTCACCCTGGCCTTAACTCAGCTACTGATTTTCTACAAACGTGCCCAGAGCTCAAACGGTCAACTATCAAGCTGACACCTGTGTCTAACTATGACTGTGAAAGACCCAGTTTCAAAAAATAAGTAGTAGAAGCAATTTAGGGAAAGTACCCAAGGTCGACTTCTGGGTTTCATAGGTGCATTTATGCTCACCTGTGTACTTGTGTATACACAGGTGAGCATATGCACACACGTAAAAATAAGAAGTTTGGTAAGAAATCATTCCTTTTTAAAATTTTTATTTAGTGCATATGTGCACATTTGTGTGTGTGCGTGTGTGTGTATCAGAGGGCATTGTATATCCCTATGAGACCAAGGCTGACTTTGGGAGTCATTCTGGATTGCTTCTACTTCCTGTTTTACTTCCTTCTGGGATTTTCCAGGCTCTGCCCGCCAGAACCAGAAAATGTGAGACGTGAGATCCAAACTCAGATTTTACTTGTGAGGCAGAATAGCAATACCTGAGCCATTTCTCCAGCCCAGAAATCATATTCTTTTTTTTTTATTAAAAATTTAATTATACATTTTAAAATTTTTTACCAGTTCCCTCCCTCCCCCCTCCCCTTCCCCCAGTGTCTCCCCCCCAATTCCCAGAGAGTCCTTTATTGTGTGCGCCTAACTCTCCACTGGGTCCTCCTCTCCGATGACATATAAGGACCCAGTGGCATTTCCATAAGCCCTTTCTCTTGTTCCCCTTAAGCATAAGATCACTACTATGGCTGTCAATCCCTTGCCTCCAGGGGTCTCGGTGCCCTTAACAGATGCTAGACTTTATGAGGGCAACAGTGCGCTGGACATTGCTCAGGGTATGCAAAGTCCCATTATGATTGCTTTGGCCCCAACTATTGTTGAGAATCTTGCAAATCGTTGCTCCTCCCATCCTTTTGCTCTTACAATCTTACCGCCCCCTCTTCCGCAAATGTCCCTGAGCTCCAGGATGGGGAGAGATTAGGCTGTCCTAGTTCTATGTGATTGATATAGAGTCTCTGAAGTTCTGGATTGTGGTTTGTTGATTTTCTTTTGCAGTTTTGCTGCTCCTGCAATTCCCTTCACTCCATTCTGCTGGGCACTGTATGTCACCCCCTGGCCAGAGACAAAAAGCTGTTAAACTGGAGTCTTGTTGTAATAGCACATTCAAGGGTAGATGTAATAAGAGTAGGAAACCTCACTGAGGGAGGGGTCCATCACCCATTTGCAAAATGATTACTTTTTACCAGAAATCATATTCTTAAATGCAGTGATTAGTTCACCTGGCTTCTTTTCATAATAAGATTTTCTTAGTTAAGTGAATTGTCTACATTTAAACTTTTTGTACCTCAAGAGGTGCAAATCAAACCTTTGACTGCATTTGGCCTGGGTTAAGTTACTACCACTGTAAATATGTAATATCTACTTTAACTTATCTTTTCTAAGGTCCGACGAGGTGACAGGCACAAATTACACTGAACGAGTGATCCCGTGGGTGCCTCTCTACTGTGGCTTACTTGCCTCTTTTGTCGCTCCACAAATTCTTTTTCCAAGACATGGTTTAGGAATTTCAAAATGAGGGAAACAACATCAATTGAAGAAAGTCAAGAGGCTTCCAGAACACGATTTCCACATGGCAATGTCTTGTGTGCTGTGGCAGTGCAAGCCTGGAGTTGGGTGACACTATCCTGGTTGTCCTTCTCCATCGCATCTGCCACCAGCATACTTTGCATCTTATTGTTGACTTTGGAGTCAATGCATTGTGTGCAAGATGGCTTGCTGGGATCTTGATTGACAGCCCACAGAATTAGGAAGAAATTGATGGCATTGAGTTTTCCCACATGTGAGCGTGGGAAATACTGCTGTTCATCTATTTTTCAGTTTCACCCAGTGGATATTATTTCCAATGAATTTGGCATGACATACTGCTTTATAAAGTTTTATTTTAGCATATTTTCTCACTGCTTTTCCTTCAGTGTCATGATTTGAAATGTGTCTCCCACAGTTTCAAGTATTTTGGAAAGGTCATGGCACTTTTAGGAGGTGGAGCCTCCTAAATTGTGCACATAACAAGGCAGTCATAAGGCTTTGAGGTGGATTAGTCCTACCCTACTTCTGGGAGAAGCTTGTTTTTGGCAGCAAGAAATATTGCAGCTCTCAGCTTCCAAGATGTCTGCAGTGATGTAGCGTGCTTCCAGCTTCTGCCACCAGCCATGCTGCTTCTGCCATGAAAGACTGTATCTCCCCTCTGGAACCGTAAGCTGAGTAAATCTCTTTCTCCCGTTAAGTTGCTGGACTTTGCATGTTCTCTCACAGCAACAGAAAAGAGTAACTGGTATATTCAGTGTTGCAGTTTACCTGAACTGTTGCTGATAAATGACCATCAAACGGCTTAAGGGAACAAGGGGTTTATTTCCTTACGACAGTCTGGTGACAGTTTATAGTCCAGCTTAACGGGAGAACACACACCAACATTAGGGCTGAGGGAACTGGCTACACCATCACCATATAGTGGCTGAGAGAGGGACGATCCTTACTTGCCAGACCAGCATCTCTGTCTACGGATGCCAACTTTCTCAACCAGCTGTCAGTATTTTATTCACTTGTTCAGAGCCTAGTCCCACTCACCATGGACTGGGCCTTTCTCATCAGCTAGACAATCTCTTGCAGGTTTGCTCTGGGCTTAACTCAACCACTAATTCTCTACAAATATGCCCAGAGCTCAAACCCTCAACTGTCAAGTTGACACCTGTGCCTAACTATGACATTCAGGAAAAGAATTTCTCCCTTCTGTCACCCTGGGGATCATTTCTATGTTTTTTCCATTTTGACCTTGGAAGCCATAGGGATGGCAGTAAAGTCACAGGTTATCCCAGGTGTCTGGTTGTTATTGTTATGTGCACAATTCAGAGGCAGTACATTTCAACACTGTAGAAAGTTCTCTTGGATAAGGTTGGTCGATATCAGTGATTCTTAGATGATAGTGGGTCATAAGGAACACCAAATAATCTCATTAAAAAGGCAAATTCTTACATTAGACAGAAACTATGACAGCCACGGAGCAATTGAAATAATGAAGGGTCAACCACAGAAACATGCCATCTGACGAGGGGTTTGTACTTCCAACACAGGAAGAGCTTAACAACTTGACCCAGATCAACCATCTACCCACAATGCCCACAATGCATGGTACCAGAAACATTTCGGATTTCAGATTTTGGAATATTTTGTATATACTCAATGAGATATTTTGTGGATGTAACCCAAAGCTAAACATGAAATTCACATTTCATATTCACAGAGTTTGAAGGTAGTATTTATACAGTATATTGATACTTTTTAAACTGTGGCCCATCACATGAGGCTGGGTATGGAATTATCTAATTTTGGCATCATGTTGACAATCACAAAGTTTTGGAGTTCAGATTATTTCAGATTTTGGAGCCTTTTTTAGGTGTATTAGCTTGTAGCAAGAAAGTCAGTAATCTGATCCATCTGAACATTTCTCAACAGAAGATGTATAAAGGATTAATATGAAAATGTTCCTAATACCATAGCTATCAGAGAAATGTAAATTGAAATCCCAATGAGATAGTAGCATATCTGTTAAAATGACTGTTATGAGAAAGATAACATGTCAAGGAAGACTGGGAGAAAAAGGATCACTCATACCTGTTGGTGGTAATATGAATACAGATGTCACGAAAGATGGTACATTGGCTCCTTGAATATTAAATTCCTGTGTGACTCAGGAATACCACCACTGGGTATATAGCCAAAGATAATAAAATCAGTACATTTAAGTGATCTCTGTATTCCCATATTCATTACAACATAAGTCACAAGCCAGGTCATGGAGTCCTTCTGTGCCTATCAAGTAGATCAATGGATGGAAAATGATATTTTTACAAAGCAGAACATATTCTTTTTTCAGAAGAAAAGTAAGTACATTGTTATTTGTGACCAAGATGGATGAACCTTGAAGATGTTATGCTTAGAGAAGTAAGATGGGCAAAGATCAAAAACCACATGCTCTTAGATGCAGAAGTCAAAAAGTCAAATGCCCCATGATCTTACTTGTGAGGGGGAGTCAAGCTGTAGACCCTCAGAGAAGTAGCATGGAATGGGTGTTGGAAGAGTTTGGGAGAGATGTTGACCAAAAGAAAGACACTTCAATGATACAGGAGGAAGTTGAAAGATCTATTTGCAGTGTGGAAACTCTAGCTCATGACAATGTACTGCAGTTTTGAAAATGACTGAAAGAATAGATTTTAAGTCTTCTCACCACTCACCAATAAATCATTCATTAAATGAAAACATTTTACTACAATATTTTAACAATTCAAAAATATACACATACTTCAATATGATATGGCTCATAAATACATACCATTTTATTTGCCATTTTAAAAAGTGAAGTACATAATGTTGAAGTCAGAGAAATGTAGATTCAAGCCAAGGAAATGGTTCAGTTGGCAAAGCCCTTGTGGTGTAAGTGTGTTTGACCTGAGTTCAGATCTACATCTCCCACATCAAAAACAGCACAGTGGTGAGTGGCAGTAATACCAGCATTGGGGAGTCAGACATAGAAGGAGGCCTGGGGCTTGCTGGTCAGTTGGTCCAGCTTAACCAATGAATTTCAGGCTTAGTAAGAGATCCTGTCTCAAAAAATAAGGTGGAAAATGACTGAGATATATATATATATTCACCATTGACCTCTGACATCACATGTGTAGATGTACAGACAGAAATACACACACACACACACACACACACACACACACACACACATTCTCCTGTCTCCTTAGAGGTAGACTCTAGGAAACTCCTGTTTCAGAGGTAGGCAATGTATGTAGTAGATCTTGACTAACACTGTCCACTGGGGTTAAAACTATTTGCTCTTTTTTCTCCCCTAAAGGTCTTATCTCTCATGGATTCGACATCATAAAAATAAATCACTATGAAAACAAATGCATAACAATAAAAACAGACTCTATTTTTATTTAATTTAAAAGTTATACAATTATGTTGCCAAACTGATACAGCTATCTAAGTGCATGTAGTCAGTTTCTTGAGCTTGTCTCCCTGGGAACCATCCTTGCAGTAGCATTGTGCTAGAATAATTAAAGGACCCATTTGGATAAATGAATAGAGACAGATACATTCACTTTTCCAGTAAAAATGAGGGAAGCAAAATTTTTTGTCAATAAACTGAATGGCAAATCTTTTAAAAATAGGAAGAGTCTCATGAGACTGCCCAGTGCTAGTGGTATGTGATAGTCCCACACTTAGATGCTGATGTGAATCTTCACAATCATTCAGAGATAATTTGGCAACATGTGTCAGGAGTCATGAACATATCCTAGCATTTGTGTGATACTTGGGGAGTATTTTCAAAGATGAAGACATCCTGGGAAGCTGGGAGATGACTTTTCTTGCACTCTGCTGAATGTGCGTCAAGAAACTTTCAGGAAATGATCTTGTGGCCAAGCCTTCTGGCCGTCCACTCAGGAAGTGGCTCTGAGGACATTGTGTGGTCAATGCCAAGCCGCAGAAAGGGAGTGGACTCACAATGACAGAAGGAAGACCAGTGCTAGGATCCAGCCCAGGCCTGGTGTGCAGCTCTTACACGTGCAGGAATCTTAGGGTCATGTTCTTGTGCCAATTTCTTCACCCAGTACTTTGCAGGTGACAGTCATACATGTGTTTTTTTAGAGACTGTTGAGCAGGGTTTAGATCCTGCATCATTAGCTCTGTGGTTCTGCATAATCCTGAGCTCCAACTTCATTTTCCGTTAAGTTGAGATAAAATAGTGCCCGAGGACCAGCGACACGAATCAGTATGAAAAAGCACTTACACTGTAAATCCGGTGATCTGAATTCAATCCCAGAGCCCACCTAAAAATCTTTACGTGGTGGTGAGCACCTGTAATCTCAACACTGCAGCCAGATGGGAGATGGAATCAGGGGAATAGTATAGAAATTTATGGCTAGCTTGCCTGGAGCAGAGAAGCAAGGAGACTGCTTGAACAAGGTGGAAGGAGAGAACTGATTCCTGAAAATTCTCCTCTGACCTCCACAGTACACGGTACCATGTACATGCCCATACTTACACACACACACACACACACACACACACACATACACATACATGGGTATATTAATACACACATTAAAAATGGTACCTGGGGACTGGGGAGATGGCTCAAGGATTAAGACTCTGCCCCACAAGAAGAAGGTCTTGAGTTTGGATCCCTGGTTCCCACCTAAAAATGGTGGCGACCTCAGGTCCCACATAAAAACCCCAGGCAGAAATGGGGCAGCCTGCACTTCTGGTCCTGATAAGGTGGAGCCTGGAAAATCCCAGAGTTAAGCAAGAAGGATGTAGAAGCAATCCAGGATAATTCCCGAAGTCACCCTTGGTCCTCCACAGGGACATACGTCCTCTGATAAACACACACACACACACACACACACACACACACACACACACACACACACACACACAATGAGTAAATAAAGTTGAAAACAGTGGCACCTGGAATTATCGATAGGAATAAGGAGATGATATATATCAGGAAACTAATGTATACACTGAATATGTAGCTCAGTGCCTGGATTATCCTGGTATTATAGAAACCTTGACTCTTATTGCTATACTCATCATTTAAGACTACAAAGGTCTGGCCCCAGATTAGCCAGGTGAGACTGGACAGAGCAGCCAACCACTTAGAGAGTGGAGCTGGATGGAATGATGCACTTAGAAAAGCACTGATGAGACTGCCATATCCAGTCTAAGATCAAGAACCCAAGGGATTGGAGTCAGATATACCTACCTGCAAATCCCAGCCCTGTTTCTAGAAATAGGATTCAGGGCAAAGCATGTTTCTTTATTGGTAGCATGAAGCCAATAAATGTCTATTGCAAGGATTCCAGAAAATAGTACTTGTGTCCAGCTGAGTGGTAGGGCAGAGTAAAGGTATCCGCTGACACCTTGATCTTAATCCAGGTATCATCATGCTATGACTGATGTTTTATTCCATTGGGAGGGAGGGTAGAACTATGGTAACCATTCTAACTTAAAATATTATCATATTTAAGCATAAGTGTCAACTTGACTGTTGAGGGTTTGAGCTCTGGGCATATTTGTAGAATTCTCTACAACCATTAATTCTAATGGTTGAGTTAAACCCAGAGCAAAGCTGCAGAAAATTGTCTACCTGATGGGGAAGGCCCAGCCATAGTGGGTGGGACTAGCTCTGGAATAAAATACTGAGAGCTGGTTGAGAAAGTTGGCATCCTTCTGTTCACTTGGCCAGACATGCTGGTCTGGCAAGTAAGGATTGTCCCTTTCTCAGCTGTTATGTACTGATGGTGTGGCCAGGTCCCTTGGCCCTGGTGTTGATGTGAGCTCTCCCGTCAAGCTGGGCTGAGAACTGTAACCGGATTATTGGAAGGAAATAAACCCCTTGTTCCCTTAAGCAGTTCGATGGTCATTTATCAGCAACAATGCAAGCAAACTGCAACAAATATTCTGTTCATCATCCACACATTCTCCATAATTTGTGTTGGTAGGGCTGCCAAGAGAGTTTAATGGGTAAAGGCAGCTGCTTGTAACCTGGTGACCTAAGTTTGATTTCTGGAAACCCCCAAGGTGGAAAGAAAGAAGTGGCTTCTAAAAACTGTCCTCTGATCTCCAGCCATGTGCTCTGGCATGCGTTGGATGTGTTCTTTCTTTCTCTCTCATAGATAGATAAAATACTTTATGATGGAAAGCCAAATAGTTCATAGTAAAATTTCTTGCTATCATGTAGATTCAGAATTTTTGAAGAATTTTGATATGTTTTGATTTGCTTTTGTCATAAAATAGATGAAGACCGTTCTTGGAGTTCATTCCCTGTACATTTAAGTCTTGTCTGATAGAGGAGGCCAGTGAATGTAAGGCAGCAGTGAAAGTCAATGGTAACAAAATCCCTTGGGAAATCCCACAGAATTACTAGAAGTGGAGTCACTAATGAAAAACCAGATGGGCGTTTGTTGAAGCAGGTTCGTGTGTTTAGACTTAACTGGTTCTGGAAACTGTCGTTGAATTGGATTGCCATAGTTTGGAATGTGAGCTGTCCCCCACAGGCTCGCGTGTTTGAATCTTTAGTTGTTTGGTAAGGTCATGGAACCTGTAGGAAGTGGAGCTTTGTTGGAGGAAGGTATGTGACAGGGAGTGGGCCTTGAGGTTGGTTAGCCCCACCCAGTTTCGGTTAGTCTGTTCTTGGAGTTTGTAGCTCTCAGTCTCCATCATGTCTGCAGTGACCTAAGCCACTCTAACTTCTGTCAGTCAGCCATGTCTTTTCTGCCATAATAGACTGTATCTCCACTCTGGAACTGTAAGTCAAGTAAATCTCCCTTTCTTCCTTAAGTTGTGGTTGGGTAACCTCTCATAATAACAGAGAAAAGTAACTGATACATAGGCACCAACATGATTAGGTGCATGATCATGAGATTCTCAGGGACTGAAAGATCAGTATGTTACACAAGGGGATGGTATTTCCTGTTTTAGCATCCCATTTATGTAGATGAGCTATATACACACACATACATATGTGTATATAGACATGCATATGTAACTTAGATATGTACATAATTTTCACATAACATGATAGGCTGTAATGTAACTTAATAGTATTCATGTTACCTTTCTTTCTGTCACCTATTCATTTTACCTTCCTTTCTGTCACCCACTGTATTTGGTGTGGAAGATCCCGAAGGGATAAATCATGCATCAACTCCTTTAGGCCTAAAAATAGACTTGAAAAATGGTGAAACCATTCGAAGCAGCCATAGGGCTTAAAGAATCCCATTAGCATTATTGATGTGCCACATTATATGCCTTTAATAGGATCATTAGCCAAAGGATAGAATAATAAAAAATTAAAGCCGGAACAAAGCTTAGAGGTAAACTAATCCAAACCCATTCATTTCTCAGATGAGGAGAAAGAGGCTGAGAGAGGTTTGAGTTTGTCAGAATCACTCTGGGACTTGGCAGGGCTGGCGCAGGTACCCAGTCCTGGACTACGAACATATTGTTGTCTAAGTGAGAAGTCCTTAAGCTTTCCTACATTTCATAGTGACATCACAGGATACTGCTTGTCCAGGAAGCAAGCCATATTAATGAGGTTGATATGAAATGTAATACATTGCAGAAAAAAGCAAGGGATCTTTGGATATACATTTTTGCTATTATTAATGAGCCTTTGGATTGTAGTGGTGGGGATTTCAGATTTATGACATGATAAATATCAGCCCTGAAGCTTAATACTTAAATTCTCAATAACACTGAGACTAAAATCAAAGACACCACCTCTGTTGCCTTTAATTCAACACAATGTTCCAAAATTTGATTTTCGGTGGTGTTGAAAAATTATCCAAAAAGCCTGACTCCTGGGAGAAGCTGCTCTCAACAGCCCAGCCACAGCCATCTCAACACATGCTTGGGAAGCTCAGCACATGTCAGTCAGAGTGGGTGTGAACTTCCTCAAAAGTATTCAAAAATTTGTAAAGGCATAGAATATTGTGTTTATCTACAGATGCGGTGGGCAGTTTCCAAGGTTTTGGTTTCTGGTGAGTTGAGATTATCATTAAGCCCATATCTGCCTGATCTGGAGGTCCAAGCTCTTATTTCCTAGATGCTGTCATCATTGCCGAGACTCAAGGCACAATTTAAAAATGTGCAGACCTTTCTCCAGAGATGCTGCGGTGATGGTGTGGCAGACTCTCTTCTACTGATGCTTCTCCCTTGACTCGGTAGTTCCTTTGGTTCTTTCTTCCTCTGCCGTTATACCTTCTTATTCTTTGTTTACATTTTGGAGCATTTTTCTTCAAAATCAGGGAGCACAGATGCACATGTATGTGTATGTGGAGGAATGGAGAATGCTGGGAAGTGAGCTGGAAGCAGTGGGAATCTTGGATAGTATGATAAAGTTTTGAAAGAGCTTTTTGGCAGGAGTTTTGACTGTAAGAAAAAAGTGATTATGGCACACAAGATCACAGTTTGCATCCTGACATGTTACACATACACACATGTGCACATATGCACACAGTCAAACCATGTATTTCACAACATAGTGATTTAGGATATGGCCCTTTCTTCTGATACAATACTTTTATGTATATACCAACCAAACATCCTGATTTGCTCAAATAATTTGACAACTTGTCATGGTTTGAATGTGACTTGCTAGCCACAGGCTCTTATGTTTGCATCTTTAGCTGATGTTAATGTTTAGGAAGGTCATAACTCCTTTAGGAGGTGGAACTTGCTAGAGGAAGGCACATTACAGTTTGGTAGAGTGGTACTTACTGCTTCCTCTCAGTTTGCTTTTGTTCTTTCTGCTCTCCTGATGGCTGTAGAACCTAAATTGGCTTCCTGCTTCTGCCTCCAGCCACACCTTCTGTGATGCAATTCCTGCCATGATGGACTAGATCCCTCTAGAACCATAAGTCAGATAAATACCCTTCTCCTTTAAGTTGTGTATTAACACTGTCTCATGGTAACAAAAGAAAAGCAACTGCACCAGCCTAGTGAGGTGGACTGAGACCCTTATATTAGAGAAAGCAAAAAAGTTAATATTCCAGTAGAAAGAGGATGGCTGAAGAGCAGACTTTCATTTGGTGCGTCTCTTCACTGACCGACAGAACAAACTCAGCCCCAAACAGACTGCTAAACACCAGAATCAGGCTTCATTTCTGACCTTCACTAGGAAAACTGGGTCAGTTTAACAATGTTTAGCCCTTTCTTCACATAGAATGTGGAAATAAAAACAAACATGTTTTGGAAAAGACAGCCAGAATGACACTGGAAAAATATTATTAGAAGTTAAAATTCTAAGGTGTTCATGGACTAAGGTAGGCTACTGGGGCCAATCTAAGACTGTCTCCTGACTTCTTTATGGTAGTCTTTGTAAACAATCCTATTGACATTGTAAGCTGTTGTGTTGACTTATATTCTATATGGAGCTGCACTGAAAGAGTATTTACATGGAGAATATGACTGATTTATTATCATAATTCATGGCTGTAATACTCGATCCAAATAACTTAGGGAGGAAAGGGGTTTTTGACCAACTCCAATTTTGGGTTACATTCAGTCATGGCAGGAAGTCACATCAGTATCAAGAGCTGAAGAAGCTTGTTACATCACATCCTCAGCGAGAGCAGAGGGCAAGGACCCGTGTTGTCTGCTAGCCTGTCAGCCAATGCTCAACCAGGTTCCTCCATCTTTATCTGCATTTCCAGGAAATGGTTCCGCTCATTATAGGCTGGGTCATCTCACATCAAATATGCAATCAGGACAGTCTCCTACAGGCTTGCTGAGAGACCTGCTTTAAGTAGATAATTCTTCATTACTATTGCCAGAGACTCACGTCCTAAGCATCAGGCCGACATTTGAGACTTAACATCATAATACTATATTTATATACGAGTCATTTTCTGCTTGTTTACTTATCCAAATACATAGAAGTATGTCAAGGTGCTAAATAACGATTTTCTTTGCTAGATCAAATTACATGAAACATTTATTTTCCTCTTGATGAAATTCTGTTTTTCAACATAGGATCACTGGAAAGATAGGACTCCGAGTGTGCTTGAGGGGGCATAGTTGATTTGGTTAATCAAAGTGGGCAGACCTGCCCACAGTGGGTGGCATCACTCTCTGGTCTGGAAACCTGAACTGTTTCAGTGAGCCGAGTGCAAGCATGCGTTGCTCTCTGCTTCCTGACTGTGGAAGCACCAGCTGCTTGCACTCCTTTAAACAGTGGGTCGGAATAAACCAGTCTCCATTCTGCTGCTTTTAGCAGAGTACTGTATCACAGCAACAGAAAAGTAACCATGATCCAGAAGCAGGGCATGTCCAGTGCCCAAGAATCCTCATTTAGATCCGTTTATATTTAGTTGCCCCTATTACCTGCCACCAACCCTAAAGCTTCGCAACATCTATCTGTACCTAAGTTCTGCTCTTTTAGAATTTACTATTAACCAGATCAACCAGATAAGGCTATTGTACCTAGATTCTTTTGCTCAACACAATATTCGAAGACTGATCCATGTTATCGCATATGCCAGTGCTTTCTTCTTTTTCATTGTTGAGAAATATTCTGCTATAAAGATATACCATAATATGTCTAGTCATTTACCTCTAGATTCATGAGTGGTCTGGTCTCCATTTGGCCTGTGATGAATAAAGTTGCTATAAATATTCATGAGTCTGTGTGGGCATATGTTCTCATTTTTCTTGGGCAAACACCTAGAAGTGGGATGGCTGGGTCATGTGATAAGCATATGTTCCACTTGGAAAGATAGTGCCAAGCTATTTTCTGAAATGGATGTGGCACTTTATCTTCCAAGCAATATCGCTGGAGAGTCTCAGGTGAGTCACTCATGTTTTTCTGATGCAGGGATTCTCTAGAGAAAAGCTTGGTTAGCTGATTCCAGGAATCTTTTCTAAGAACATTACAGTTTTCTCTACATACTATTCTTGTGGCATGAACAAGTTGAGGGGCTGATGTTTATTTTAACTGAAATCAAGTATTTTGCATTGTACTTGGTGATTTCTTCCTTGATCTGCAGGTTACTTGAGAGTATGTTGCTTGATTTTCAAATTCTAAGGTATCTCTGTGATAATGAATTCTGAATTGATTCTGTTGTGGTGAGAGAGATTATGCTATATGACTTCTGCCCTTGCAAAGTTACCTAGATGTGTAAGAGAGCACTTACAAAGAGTAGACATTCTGTTCTTGTGTGCAGTGTTCTAGAAAATTCAGTGAGGTCAAGGTAATGGTCTTGCAAGCAAGGCTGAGTTTGATACATTTTTCAGGAGTGAGGAGAGCAGGCTATTTTTAGCAGAGGGGTGTGCTACTGTTTTGAGTTCCAAGAATGTCAGCGAATCTGGGTCCTCAGGATCTAACAAAGGCATTGGCCAATGTTTCCAAATGTTGGGGGGGGTTCTCAATCCTTCCCCACCACGGAATTGAACTTGAGAAAGCATTCTAGAGTGGTGAATTCAGTCTTTTCTGGAGCCCCACTCTGATGAAATCTTGGATAGATCCACAGCTTTCTGTGCTATTCAGATGCGGGCGGGGGCCGGGGGAGTTCTGCATGGTTTTGCTGTTGTTTTTCAAACAAGATATTGAACTGCTTTCAGGGACTATAGTGCTCAGACTTTTGATCCTCCTGCTTTGGCCTCTGAAGTGCTAGGATTGGAGGTGTGTCACCAATCCCATGGTCTGTGTCTTGAAGGAACATCCTGGCTTTTCTGCCTCACCCTAACCACCAGCAGTACTACCCTATCTTCCTCCGACACATCCCTGGTACTCGGCAGCAGTGGCTGGTCCCAAGACCATGTAATTACTACTCCCCCTGTCTCTGATGCCAAAGACGCTGCGTGTGCCAGCACTTCTCTACTTCTGTTCTCTCAGGTCATTGCTAACAAAAACTTGAAGAGTTGCTCTGCTACTGTCTGCAGTGATGCGCAGTGCTCTGACTATTGCCATTCGATGGACTGCCTAATCCCTGGAGATGATAAGAAAGGAGGGAAGCAGATTTGGATAAGGAAACAAGTTGAATTTTGAAGTCACTGCCGCTGAATTTTGGCTAATCAAACTGGAGGCCCCTCACAATCCATCCTTTCGAGGTCTTTGCTCCTCTACATCACTTCCAGGTGGGTTGTCGCAAGAGAGGGGGTGCCACTGTGGACACAGCATCTCCCTTGACTGATGGCAATATGACAGAACCTTGACTTCACATTGTTGTACCATACTCCTGGCCTGAGACTAAGAGCTGGGTGCTTCTGAGGGGCTCTGGGCTATAGCACCCACTGTCACCCTGTCAGCACATCCTGAATGTTCCACACTTCAATAAGTGTATTCCTTCATCTCTGCTCCCTACATTCTGCTCAGTGAAGCAGAGCCCAGAATACACAGCCACAGTTTCTGCAATCCTCTCACCACCTGAAACTCCAGATTTTGCTCCCATTGAAGATAATCTCCTCTGGATGCTTCAGAGATGGGGGAAAGGGGCACTGGGAGAAAGGGAGGAAGGGGGAAAAGGAAGAGGAAAAGGGGTGAGGGAACAGGGAGGTCCAGGGAGTGATGGAGGGAGGGAGGGGACAGGGGTACCTATTACGTTTGTATGAGCAGAAAAATAAAAAACAAACAAACAAACAAACAAAAAAAAAGAAGATAACCTCCTCTGAAGTCTCATCCATAAACCTACAGCTTCACATTAACCGTTTCCATGTCATTATTCTAAAACCTATCAGAGATGTGTTGTAGACAACTTATAGATATGAGTTTATCTAGCCAAAGGTAAAATAACATCTCTATGATGAGAAAGATTCTTCCTGACCTCCAATAACATCTGCTTAACTCAAAACCTCCATCACTGGGGCTGGGTGCTTCTGATCCCGGGCCCCTGGGAGCTGGCTCTGCAGTTAAAGTCTTTCCATAAGCAAAAGGACCTGAGTTCAGATCTCAGCTCTCACCTAAAAATGCAAGGGAGATATAGTGGCAGCCTGTAATTCTGACCCTGGCAGGCAGAGCCTGGAAACCCCAGAGCAAAGCAATAAGGTGGAAGAACAATTTATGATGATTTTTGTTTGTTCCTTGGTCTCCACCGGCACACATATTCAAGTGCCCTCTTACACACACACACCCACACACACGCACACACGCATGTGCATGTGCATACACACACACACACATATACACATACACACGAACATTTTACAGAGAAGGTAGCCAATGGAATAAGAGTATTCTAAAAGTAATAAAAGGAGAAATTCCCCAAAGGCTTGTCTGAGAAAGGCTTGGTCCCCAGTGTAGTGGCAGAGTGGAAAGCAACTGGATCTTGAGGATGTGAACCTTATCTGTGGATAAATCCATCCTGAGATCATAACTGAATGAATGCACTCTTAGGAGCTGTGGCCTGATTAGAGGAAGTAGATCTTTTCTTGAGAGGAGTGGAACACGCTTTTGAAGGGTATATCTTCTCTCATGTCCTTTTTCTATCCGTCTCTGTGTTTCCTGGTCTCGTGAGTGGAGCACCGCTTCATCCACACGTTCTTGCTCTCCCATGATGCTTTGCTTCACCTCAGGCCCAAAGCAATAGAATCAAGAACTATGGACCACACCTCAGAAGCCATGAACCCAGATAAGTTGCTTTTCTTCAAGTATTATTATTACTTTGGTGACTAGTTGGCTAAAACAAATAGAAGCTATAAATGAAGAGATGCTATCACACATCGTGCAAATTGGGCTGGAAAAAAATTCATCTTGATCATTCTGTGGCCCAATCCACTTTCCATCCCTCCTTTCAAGAGACAGATGAACTGGTGAGGCATGGAAACCTGAGCTCCAAAGACTGGAAATAAGTAGGATAGACTTGTAGAGGAGACAGTGGCAAAGCAGACCCAAGACAAAAGCAAGCACATAGGCCTATCTGTGGCACTGTGCAGACTTTTGCAAGTCCTTTACGGGTTGTTTCATGAGAATTAGGATGTGAGATTTCATGGTGAAAAGGACACTTGGGACTGATGTTTTCTTCATTGGCTGTCTACCACCCAACAAGCCACTGCAGAGGTGATGGACTGAAAAATTGTGTGTGATGCCCATGGCGTACATCATGATGTGGACAAACTCAGAGCTGGGTGGTTGTTTTGCTGTCATGTTTGTGGTTACCACTGCGGCTACTGTGTGCTGACAGCTGGATCTGCCTGTTCTGGCCATGAGCGCGATCCCTTGGCCTGATCTTCCTCCATAGTTCCCAACCTAAAGCGGCCAGTGAGAACTTCATCACAGGATGGCTGTATGTTCCGAGAGAGTGAGGGCAGAACTATCAGGTCCTGTGGGCCCATTCTTAGAAACTACGGTATCATGCTTAGAACATCCCGTGACCACTAACTATTGCAGTTGCTTCCCACATTGTTAATGCGCAACCAAATGAGGAAACAAGGGGCTGTATTTTTGCCTATGCATCTGGTTATAGTTCATAGTCTAACTTGGCAGGAAAGTAGATCCTGGCATCAGAACTGAGGTTGCTGGCCAGACTACATCCAGAGGAATTGCTGAAAGTGGGGCAAACCTCCTGGCTTGCCCATCTGGGAGCCTGCCAAAGTGTGCCCAAGCACTAGGCCAGCTCTCTGTGCCCTACCCACCTGACCAAGAAATGGTTCCACCCACCGCCAACTGGTTCTTTCCACAGGAGCTTAGACTATTTCGCGCAGTCTTGCTCAGGGGTTGTCTTAACTGCTAGGGCTTCACTAATGTGTTTAAAGGATCAGCCCTTGGTTGCCAGGTTGACGCCTGTTCCTAAGCCCCATACCAGTTAAGTCACAAGAGCGACGGGGTGTCTGCGGTGTGGACATATCCTGTGTCACGATGGGAAAAACATGTAAGTTAAAGGCACAGGAGCCTGGCTTTCTGAAGGGGGGGGGATTCTGTGGCCCCCTTTCAGAGTTATCCATGGCATGTCTGAGGCTGAGTAATGAGGGAGTCATGAACAGGAGAGTGGGTACATGCACAGCCCCTGGTCCTGTGCTGTACTAGTTAGTCTTTTCTGTTGCTGTAAGAGAACACCCAAAGTCAAGCAACTTAAGGGAGAAAAGGAGACTTATTTAGCTTATGGTTCCAGAGGGGAGAAATAGTCTTTTCATGGCCAGGTTAAGCCCTGCCTGAGCAAGTATGTTGGAGGTGGTCTGACTGATGGGGTGGCCCACCCCTTAGTGGCTGAGACTAGTCCCTGGACAGATGAATAACATGGAGGACGAAGTTGGCTAAAGAAGTTGGCATTTTACTGTATAGTTTGCCAGGTGTGCTGGTATGGCAAAGCAGGATAGTATCTTTCTCATTTGCGTGGAAATAGTGTGGCCAAAGCTGGAGGCCAGCTAAGTCACTGCAAATATCTTGGAGGCCAACTTCAAGAGCAGACCTCCCCCTAAAGTAGGGTGGGACTAATCTACCTCAAGGCCACCCCCTGTGACTGCCTTCTTCCAACAAACCTTCACCTCCTAAAGAGTCCATGACCTTCCCAAACACAAGAGACTGTGGGGACACATTTCAAACCATGACACATACCACTTCCTTTTTAACCAAGTTTGAAAAGGCGAATAGCAAAAATGATCTTCTAAGGGAAGGAAAGGGTTATTCAAGCACTCACTGTTACTGATGTGCAAATATAAGTTAATGGCTCCATCCCTGTAGGGGGTTAAATGGTTGAAGGAATTTTCAGGCTTTTTTTTATTATTACTATTACATTGCTTACCTACAGCTATCTGGCTGATTTTGAAATAAGGTTAATGAAGCTATAAGATGGGCTCACTCTGCTAAATATACAACAGTAATAAATTTTGCTGGCCATCTGCTTAAATGGTAATTGTAAGTGAGCTTTCATACAGTCTGTCACTTACACTTGAGGAACTTAATTGAAGTCTACGAATACTCCAAGTGGAAAAGATTTAACCTTAGGAAGCACGGGCCACTTCCTGAGAACTCGATTATTTCAATATCAAATTGACATAGAAATAGAATGGGGACAAAACTCATGTTTCTGTAAACCTGCCGTAAGTGTAGCAGTTTGACAATGTGCGGTCTATAAATTCACAATCAAATCACTCAAAGGGGAGCAAAAGGGTTTTAGCTTCTCTTATGATTCTTGGCTACAGTTCCTTGTCCAGCTTGGCAGGAGAGCTCACAGCAACACAAAGAGCCAAGGGAATGGCCACACTATATCCACATAAATGAGAAAGGTACAATCCTGTCTTGCCAGACCAGCATGCCTGGTAAACTATACAGAAAAATGCCAACTTCCTTAGCCAATTTCCTCCATCTCATTATTATTATTACTCAGTTACTACTTCTCTACAAATTCTTTACAAATGTGCTCAGAGTTTGAACCTTCAATTGCCAAGTTGACAATCTATATGTCATTGGGGTGGTAGGCTGGCTAGTCTCTACTCCTAGTAATTCTTGCTACTGGGCAATTTTATCTGTGGCTCTTTTCCCACATGAAATATCCAAGGTCCTACCAGATCAATGACTTGGCAGAAGTTGTCAGCTAGATAAACAGAAGGCCAGGATTCAGCCCGAATTTTTTTTTATTGTCCCAGTGTCTCTCCTGTGTTTATTTTATTAACATGCATTTATGTATTCTATTATTTTTTTCTTTTACACATAAATGCAAAGAATTAATGTGTTTTTGCCTCTTACTAATCTATCCCATTCCCTTTCTGTCCTACTTCATACTTTCTCCTCTCCAGCCAATCTCTTTCTTCACATCTTTTTGGAATGTGACCCACTGCGTTTCATCTGGGACGCCTGTACAGGCAAGTGCCTGAGTACATGGATGACTTATCAGTGGATAGGAAGTGTTCTCTCCTTCTCCCATCTGGCATTAACTTGAATACCACTCGGGAGGTATAGCATTTCTTGAGATCTTTCCTCGTTCCTGGTGAAATGCTGACAGGCCAACTCTTGTTCAGGTCTATGGAAGTGGACATCACTACAGTGAATCTTTGGTATGTCAGGACCAGAGGATATGGAAAATCTGAAAATATCACTCTCCACCCCTGGCTCTTACATTCTTACTGCCCCTTCTTCTGCAAGGATCCTTAAACCTTAGATGGGGGTGTGATTTCAATGTCCTGTTTAGCACTGAGCATGCCACAGTTACGTATTCTCTGCATGTTGTTCAGTTGTGGTTCTCTGCATTAAACACCTTTCACTAAAGAAGGATGCTTCCTGATTGAGTGCTGAGAGCTTCTCTAATCTATGTGTATTAACACATATTTTCAATATGAAAGTCATATACATTTTAGGTAGACTGCCATCATGGTTTGAATGTGAGCGTCCTATCCCCCAACAGATACATGTGTCTGAATCTTTAGCTGGTGTTAATGTTTGGTAAGGTTGTGGTACCTTCAAGAGGTGCAACTTTGTTGGAGGAAGGCGTACACATCACAGGGGTTGCGCCTTGAGGTTTGGTAGCAGGGTCCTGCTTTCTCTGGCTGCTGCAGCTTTCTGTCTATAGAAGGTTCTGTGACCTGAACCAGCCTCCTGCTTCTACCTACAGCCACGCCCTCTATTATGCAATTCCCATGATAAGTGACCTATAATCCTCCTGGAACCATCAGGCAAATTTCCCTTTTGCACTTAGGTTGTGTATGAGAACTTATTGTCATAAAAGAAAAGTAATTGCAATGTTTACTTAAAAACATAATTGTAGCATGAGCATTTTTGGGTCTTATACTTTATAATTGTCAACTTAACAGGTGCATAATATTCTAACATTCTAATAATTTTCCACTATGTTGGAACACAACTTGTTTTCCTGTGACCTTGATAGGAACATCTAGGTTACTTGGATTAGGACTTAGAACCACAAATTAGATTAAATCTTATCGAGATTTCTAAGGAGGGTTATAATTATTTTTTCTTGGACTAAATGCTATGCTTATCACTCATCTAGGCCTTGCCAGCCTCTTTCCTTTTCTTTTGCCATTTTTCTTGAAATGGCATTTACTAATATGATTGAGCCTGCTTAGATAACTGTAAGAGAGTTTGTGAAATTACACACTTACTTTTGTACTTACTGCACCCACACACCTTTTGCTTACTTCATGGACGGTTCCTTGCTCAGAAAAATGTTGTTTTCCGAATCCAGGCAACCACCTTTGTTGAGTTCTCCAAAATGCATGTTCCACCTCTGACCAGTAGATGTCTCTATTTCATTCACCCTCCACTATAGTTCTTTCTGAACTGGAAAATTTGGGAACAAAACCAGAGGGTGAGATGGCCCTCCCCCACCTCCCACCTCCATCTCTCTCTCCACCTGACACCCCTCCTCCTTATCCCCACCTCTCACCTAGTTTCCTGATTCAAAATCTATGGGAAGTTGGAATAGGAATGTGATTTGGTGATTAGAGTTTAAATATGTTCTCTACTTCATAAAGTGGGAACTGGTGACTGAATTTTGTCATCCCAGAACCCAAGCTGGATCCTTTATTTTTTTTCTTTAAATAGCACCATGCTCCCAACTAGAAGATGTATTACTGAGTGATAACAACTAATTACATTTGGAGGTGAGAAGCTGAGATTTAACACTGTAAGACGATTTGAATTGAGGCCGCTATCTCATCCTGCTGCTATTTAAAACAAAGTCAGTTTTCCGTAGAGATATCTCTGTAAAGGATGGTTCTAAGCATGCCAGAAAACAGATGTTAGCTGCCTGGGAGGGCTTCCTTACACACCTTCAGATTTTTTTTTATTTTAATAAAGTGCATCTCTTTCCATTTGAGAACTCGGTGAAAGAGAAGATGGAAGCTGGGAAGATTTTTTTTTTGGCCAGGAATTTTCTAGGTGTGGGAAGTATGTGGGATGAGTTAGTTATTAGACAGGGACAACTGTCAACCAAAAGCAGAGAGCACTTCAGAAAGTACGGGAGGCATATTGCCACACACAAGGCACAAAGAGAGTTTATAAGGAAGGTCCAGCGACCTGGGAAAGGGATGGGAAGGGCAGTCTGAGGATGTCCAGCTGGGCAATGACCAGGCTGGGACAGCTTTGGAGTTGGGTCACAGGCTCCTTGGGGACACAGGTTCCCCGGATGGGGCAGGGTTGTACATCTATATCTATAACCATCTGCAAGGCCTAAAAGAAGTTTCCTGGATCTGAGTAGTCAGGGGTATCTCATGTGGTTCTCTGGTTCCCCGGGAGAGAGACTTCTGTGCCTGGGAGTCTCTGGCAGATGTGGCGAACTGAGAGCCAGACTCTGGGGTTCTTTGTTCCCTGGAAATTATGTGACTGAGGGCAGTTCCTCCTGAACCAGAGCCTTCTCTTGACATTACACCGGTCAGGAAGCCGCTCTGTGGATGTCTTGAGACTGTCCTTGGGACTCCTCCATCCAAACTCTGAGACCCTGTGGATCCTGCCTCGTTCTGTGCGCCAAACTCTTCCTTCAGCCCTCCAGCCCTCCAGCTTCCGCTTCCTGCCCTGCTATCCTCTCCAGAACAATGTCTGTGTGGTTCCTCGGTCACCGACTTCTCCATATCAACGAGTGTGCATTCTCCTAGCCCCTCACTGGCCTTGTGACCCGGCAGGTGACCTAAACCCCAAGTGCCTCACCTCACCTACAGGACTGTGGACACACATCTCTTTGAAGTGTCCAGAGGATGGGGCCGAGCCGCTCAGTACCGGAAAGTCAGTTCTCTTGGAAGGATTGGTCTAACCGGGTAGCCTCCAAGCTGGAGAGCTCTCGCGGACCCAGCAGCTATGGGGGACCGGTGCCTGCTGGGAAATCTGGTGTCTGTTCCTTGCCCACTAAGGTCCCTGGGTCCTCAGTCCAGCACACTGTAGTTCTCAAGTCGGAGCCTCTTGTCTTTTTTCAGCTGGCATCCGCTAGGCTCTACCCAAGAGGCTCTCTCCTCTGCCTTTCTTGGTACATCAGTCCACTTGATTCTCTTAACAATATTTATCCCCACGGATAGACCTGGCTCTTCCAGGTTTTCCTTCATAGCTATCTCTGTCATATTATCTTGGGAGAGAGGAAGGAAGCTCACATTTGCTCTGTGCTTGGAACCCAGCAAAAAGAGGCTACGCTTAACAGGCCCTCAATTAACTCAATGAATCTCTGATGAGAGTCTCTGCCCTGCACCTGCCTAGGCACATCCTAAGTACTTAGAGAGCCCCTCCTAAAGGACAGGCGGGGACCCTAGAGCTATGCCTTCGCTCTTCACGAGAACACCTTCTTCCAAACAACTGTCTCTAGTCCGTTTTCCCCCAGCCAGTCTGTGCCCTTGCCCCAGATCCTGCACAATGGGGGGGCTTTTCCAGATTGTGGTTTCTGAGATCCTGCATCGCTGAAATCTAAGAGTCGCTGGGTTCACACTTTCACCCCCCACCCCACCCCCGCCTACCCGCGGCTCGGGGGCACCCGCTCCCCTGCAGACGCCCGCCCCGGGCATGCTCAGAGCACGCAGGTCCGGGCGGCGGCGCCGGCGGGGGGAGGAGGGAGCGGCTGCCGTGTGCGCTCGCGGGGCCCGGGCGGAGCTGCGCAGTCCTCTCGCAGCTGCGCTCGCACAGCCGGCGCGGCGGTGCCCACAAGTTGCCCGGCAGCAGTCCAGCGCCGCGCCGCCCACCCGTTCCAGCTCGCAGCCCCCTGCGCCCACCCGCGGCGGCAGCCGGCGCCAGGACGCACGTCCCGCCGTCGCTGACCCCCAGATGTGAGAGCCGGACCCGCACGGCTCAGCAGCAGCACCCCCTTGGGCGCCAGCCACAGCGTCTCCCCAGCGTCTCCAGTGCCAACAACCCAGGGCTCAAAGATGTGGCAGCCCGCCACCGAGCGCTTGCAGGTAAGGGGCACCAGGGAGGCGGGGGCCAGGCTGGAGGAGAAAATGTCTGGCTGCAGGAGACGAAGTGGGGGCTCCTGCCCCCTTGCAGAGATTTATCCTAAACAGGATCCTTTAAGATGCACGGCTGGGAACTGGATGCTGTAGGCTTATCCCAGAACCTGGCGCCCAGCAAGGGTCAGTGGATGCTGAAATAGCTGAAGATTCTACAACATGACAACTTTTGGCTTGGAGGTGTCTGTGCGCCTGTTGGTATACACAATGTCGGAATTGCTGAACAGCGTTTGAGATTCATTCCAGTGATAATATTTACTGTTGTGGGGTTAGGGTATTGCAATACAGACGACCTCCTCCTCCTTTGTCTCTAGGAAAGACAGAACAAATGATTTGTGAAAGCGTCCATTTGCCAAGATGACTTGGAAATGTCAAGCTTGGTTTGGCTTGGTCATGGTATGCTACTTATTTTATTTTTTTCCCTTCGTCTTCCCTGAATCCTAGCTCCTCCAAGATATTGGAAAGTCCAAAGTTCATTTCAGCCAGGAATGATGATGTGCGGGTCAATTCATCAAAAGTTTTTCATTGCTGTCTGGTGAAATGTCACAAGGCCTTTGGATTCTGAAGCTAGGGGGTTTGGGAGAAAAAGGGTGAGAAAGAGAGGTGTTTTTCCAGAGCAGACTTATTCAGTGACCCTGTGGGCCCTGGGATGGCCCGAGCTGGAAGGTTTGCTGACTGCTCGTAGATACTCTCTAGGGGAGAGTAGCTCTTCTGCACTGAATCCCGCAGCTGAGCTTTGGGCTGACTCAGAGTCACAGTAGTGTGCAGCAAACTTTGAAGAAGTGTTCAAGTGGTAAAATGCAGCATGATCGGAGGAGACCTAATGCTCCTTGTGTCTTCCGTCTGTGAAGCCAGGTCCTGGCTGGCTTGGAAGGTTTCTCAATGATCCTTCCAAGTCTCCAGCCCAGACAGTGCCTCAAAGGCCCCAGCATGCCAATTTTGTCTACCAGTTCTCATTCTGAGGCTTAGCTTGCATTGTGTAGAAGCAGATACACCTCTTTCACTCCCCACCCCATTCTCCTAGCTCCTTTCCAAGTCTCCCCAGGCTATCATTCTGGGAGAGAGTGTTCCCTTTTACAGAGCCTCAGACACCAGACCAGTTCCTTGGGATCTCAAATAGATGAAACGCAGAAAAACTTATGGCTAGCTTTCAACATGATGACATGAGATGTGCCCACCCCCCTCACCTTCTCGCAATTTATTAGGAGAACATCAGCAAGTCTCTGGGATTATTGGTACAAAGTAATAGAAGAGTATTTGGGCAGTGGTAAGAAAGGTTGGGGGTACATTCAAATTTCTCCTTTGGTTTAAGGCTCACATTTGATTCCAGGGAGGCAGAATGATTGATCTGAAGTAGTAGTTCTCATCTAAGTGTGGAGAACAGCTCTTGGAAGTCTTTGCGGAGATGTGGCCACAGCCTCTGGAGTGATGTTTATGGCCCAGGACTCTGTGCCTTTGAAGGGTTTGTAGATTTTCATCTACTGAAGTTACTCCTATTGGCCTAGTTCATTACACGTGGCTGTGTAGCGCGTGACCTTTGGCAGGCAAGTGGTCTGGCTTGGCATCCCCCAAGGAGAACGTTCTTTGGCTGACACACCCACCTCCCTGTGCTCTGGGAAGCATGAACATAGGCATTTGGCCTGAATCTCACTTCTTAGAGTTTGGGTTTGCATTTGAGTTTGTTTAATTCTAAGGTGCTATGTTGAAAGAGCCTGGGTTTTATGTTTGTGAAGACTGTGGCAAACAGGGCTTTTCACCCAGTGAGATCCAATCTCTGTGGTAAGGTAACTGGCTGGCAACTAACTCTGCAGCATTTGGTCCCAAATTTAAATCAGTCACTGAACCTGCTTCTGTCTTAAAAATATACCTGAAGCTTCAAGATGTAAAAATGAGCCAAGCAGGGAAGCATGGCTTCTTTCCCAAAGGCTCCTGGATTCTTGCTGAAGACATCAGCTTATATGTTTTTACTTTTTTGCTTTTGTGGGAGGGAGTCGTTGAGGGTGTGGTGGTGAGTGAGATGCTTGTAATAACATTTATTTAGATGTCTTGTGGTTTTCTGTGCCCTGTCTCTGCTGTCTGGGATTTTTTCTTTCTTTTTTTTTTCTTCAGCTTCCTTAGCCCTCAAGGTATAAGCATATGGAAATGTGGGTTTCTGTTGAATAGGATTGCTTTCCTGCTTCCAGATCCGAAGGATATGGATAGAGCTTTGGGGATGGACTCTCTTTTCATACATATTTTTAACCTTGTCATAGAGACTCATTCATTTTTCTCTGCTTTAGTTTTCAATAGAAACATTGTAGCTAAGATGAGTTAGAATATAGCAAAGAGTTCCAGGAAGTGCTCTTGGTCCTCCTGGGAACAAGGCAATTAATTAGTTGTAAAATATACTATGAATAAGATAATATAAATGCCCAGAAACCAAAGAGAGGCAGGAAGCATGGACTAGCATGGATTCTTAACTGGTTTTTATCAGCTTCCAGTGGAAGGCACCCACTGGAAAGCTTGGATACCTGGGAATAGAGCCCAACTTTGTGAGAGGAGACATTCACCCTGTGATTAACAGCCTTTTTAAGGTACTGAACAAGGGGTCCAGAGTTTAGGGAATCTTTGATCAGGTTTGGCGATCATTATCTACTTGCTTGCAAAAAAAAAAAAAAATCCCAAACCAAACCCAAACAAATACTGTTGATGTTTTCTGATTTGCAGTTTTGTTCTTTGACCCAGATCCAGCCCAGGCGGAGGGACCTGCTGTCCTGGGCTGAGCTGAGCTGGGCGATTGCTCATTCAGTGGCGGGAACTGTAGTCACTACATCTGCTGCCTTGAATGTTAAAACTCCCGTTGCATTTCACTCAAGTCCTTTTCCCAGTGTTCCTGCCGTTAAATACATAATGGGACCAAAAAGCACACAGGGGCTTAAATCACCATTGCGACTTTTCTAAGTGTAAAGATGGCTTCTTCCTTTGTCACTTTCTCCTCCATACAGTTGACTTCTCTTTTTCCATGTAGACTGCCCAGAGCCATTGTTTCTTCCAAAGGCGGATTTGAAACAGGTTCTTTTCACACAAGCAAAGAGGGAGCCTCTGCAGTAGAAAATGACTCCGTATTGTTATTGTCAAATGGAGTTGAGATTACTTTTGGTCTTGATATTTCAGAATTTTCCTAGGGTTTCCTAAATGACTTAAGAATGTTCTGGGTGGATTCCTTAGAGAGTGCAAATCCAGTCATTGGAAGAGTGGGGCAGACTCATCACAAGGACACGTAGCTCTTCATGGACAATCAATGCCTTCAGCAGGTGGTCACCAGCTGCTTTGTCATGAGGTTGGGAAAGGAGGGAAAGAGGGAGAGAGAGTGAGAGTGAGAGAGAGAGAGAGAGAGAGAGAGAGAGAGAGAGAGAGAGAGGAGAGCACTTAAACCTAAAAAGGCCAAAACATACTTAGAGGTGTGGTCATTACAAGGACAGAGGGAACTTGATCATATGGATGCATGGTACGTAAGTTCTAGCATTCTGATTGAGACTGTGTAGAACCATTACAGGATATGCATATATAAAGTCCAGTGTAATCTTTTGCCTGTCTTCCATGAAATTATGACATATTCATGCCAGACTCAGAAACTTTCCCTCCACAAAGTGGGAGTTAGGTTTATCTCCCTGAACATTGCCCCTCTTCAAAAAGGGGGTCAAACATGGAGCTGTAGGGGACAGGACCATATCTCAAAGGTCTTTCTCTGGGTTTCCTGCTACATTTCTGGCCAAGAAAGAGGTTGGTGTTTATGTCACTTTCTTTGATGCTGATCAGGTGTTTATGTCACTTTCTTTGCTGCTGATCAGGTGATCAACTTAAAGGAGGATTTCTTTGGTTTATAGTGTGGGGGGAGTCGGCCCATCATGGCAGGGCAGGCATAGTGGCAGGTGAAGGAGTATGTGCTGAGGTTCTTTACCTCCTGGCATCTTAGAGGAGCAGGAAGTAGACAGAGGAGGAAGTACAGCCAGGATACAAACTCCAAGCATCTCTCCTCTGAGGGGTTTCTAGGGGCTCTTTTGGTCATTGTTCCTCCTTAAAACTTCTCGAAGTGTACCATGTCCAAGCATGGTGACAGTGAGGCTGCCCTGAGGCTGAGCAATATGAAAAGGGCAGAAAGGGAAGGAAACATACAGAGACAGAAATAAAGAGATAAGCTGGCCAAAACAGGTGGGGAAGTCCCCCGTCCTCTTGGGGGGGGTGCAAATCCATTGCCCAGTCCTGCCAGAGTTTATTCATACACATAATCAGGGCACTGGAAATCTGTACGCAAATCTGGACATGGGGCTTCTTCCGATTGGCTGGCAGGAAATAGGAAAATGGAAAAGCTTTCTTAGTTTCCCATGTGTGCTTGAATGGCCAGCCTGAGAGCCAGAGAATCAACATTCCTGGTATCTAATATGGGCCAGAGACAGTCTATGCATGAGACACTTCCAGTATAAACAGAAATTCCTAAGGTCTCAGGCTGTGGCCTTATCTCTTGAGGGAGTTCCAGAAAATGCCAGTGGGTTGCTATGCTTCCACTTTTCCCTGCAAAGCTCATGGTTTTAGCTCCTCTCAGCCTTCCATGCTTGTCATCAAGAAATGAGAGTTCCTTGTCACCAGTCCTTCACCCCACTTTCTGCTAGTGGCTCTCTACATCTCCCCATGACCCCATTTCCCAAAGTAGAGCTGCCAGTTGGGAAAGAAAACACTTAAACACGTGAGCCTGTGGGGGGAATTTCACAACGGAAATACTAAGCTCTTTACTAAATATTGCTTGAGAAGTTCCCGGTGCAAGTGTGTATCTTTCCCCAGAAATATTTCACCCTGAGCCTGCCCTGTCATGTCCGGTGTATCTTGTTTTTAGTCATGGTGGACTGTTCTAGATTAATGTACCAGTTCTACTTGTCTGAGAAGCACATCTGTAGAACCCTCTAGAACATTGGGAGACCATTTGACCAGCTTCATCAGGCAGCTGAAAAACTTGGACAAAGCAGACTGTCTTCTGATATGACCAGATTGACCACTGGATGGCAGGGAGAAAGGTCGTGTCAGCCTGCCTCAGTGGAATCTGTCCTCTCTGTGTGGAACTGTGTTGCCGAGTTTGATTTCAATTGGTTTATCCATTTCCCATTTTTTATCCTCATCTTCAAACTGAAGAAACTGGAGTTTGAGAGGTGAATGTCGAGGCCTGATTAGGTGCCAAGGAATGGCTCAAGCCAGAGTCTGACCTGGGACGGTTGGCTACAGGCCAAGCTACCATTTCACTATTGAGGGGAAGGGCGAGACGCAGTAGGATGCCACGTACCTGTGGGTGCTAATGGTTGTCTTCTTGCTTGGAGAGGCTGACATATTTCTCAGGCTTGAGGATCCAAGAGCCTGGCACATGCTAGGTGAGTTTTCTATTTCTTAACTTTACCCTCAGATCTTTATGTCAATAAATTTCATTTATTCACTTAAATTGCTGTGTGAGATAAAGACTTGTGTCTCTGAGGCTATACTCATACTTTGTATATGAGGATGACCTTGGACTTCTCATCTTCCTGCCTCCATTCCCTCATAGCTAGGATTACATGCATGCACTTCCATGCCTGGCTTTTGTGGTGCAGAGGAATCAACCCAGGATCTCATGCATGCTAAGCAAACACTCTACCAAGTAAGCCACAGACCAGCCCCTATTTTTTGTTTTTATTTTGAGACAGGGTCTTATAAGGTTGCTCAGGCTTACCTTGAAGTCATTCTGTAGCCTAGGATGGCCTTAAATTTTTGCTTCTCCTGTTTCAATCTTCCAATAACCTGGATTTACAGCCCTCGCCATCCACCTCAGCTTCCCCACTTTCGCAGTTTGCCTACATGGTTGCTGAAAAATGACCATCAAACAGCTTAAGGGAACAAGGGGTTTATTTCCTTACGACAGTCGGGTTACAGTTCTCAATCCAGCTTGATGGGAGAACATGCACCAATACCAGGGCCGAGGGAACATAATGGCTGAGAGATGGACAATCCTTACTTGCCAGACCAATATGTCTGGCCAAGTGTACATAAGGATGCCAATTTCCTCAACCAACTCTCAGTATTTTATTCTCTATTCAGGGCCTAGTCCCACCCACCATAGGCTAGGCCTTCCCCATCAGCTAAACAATCTCCTGCAGGTTTGCTGTGGGCTTAAATTAACCCAACCATTAATTCTCCATTGAGCTCAAACCCTCAACTGTCAAGTTGACACCTGTACCTGCACCCTCATATTTTCCTAGTGCAGCAGGGCTTTTTATCAGCATTGACCCAACACGGCCTCTGGTCTCATGATCCAAGTCTTGGAGAAACGGGCTGCAGGATCATATGAGGGCTGGAATTCCTACCATGTTGATCTGATCGGAGCTCTCTAAGTTGGTAGGCCAGCTAGAGGATCTATGCAGTCACCCTAATTCAGATAAAAGAAGGTGCAGGGCAGGGGACGGAAAAGGAGGCTGAAGACCCATAGCTTAGAAAGATGCAGCCTATTCTCTCAAGGTCACACAGTTTCCCCACTAAAATCCTCTACATTTTGCTGTTTCTCCCACTCCCATTTCATTGTAGATGAATAAGCATGAAGCCCTGGTGTCTTTTATGCAAGAAAACATGGAGTTATCGTTCATTGGGACCTTGTTCTCTCCTCACTCCGATATACCATACTTTTTTACAACATTGGCTTTCTCCAAGATAGTGAGCAATGCCCCCCATGCCCTCCTCCTGCTACCCCCAAATTGACCTGCAAAAGGCCAGTACTGGAAATTTCCCTGCTTCCTGGTTTCCCGTTGCCTAATAATCATTGCATGTTGACTGTTCTCAGTTATCTCCTGGTGTTGGGCAACCTTTGCCTTTTGTTTGATGTTCCAGATTAGCTTGCTCCTCCCTCCCTTCCCTGGCACTCAGTTTAGCCTGGCAGCATCGCCCCGCAGCCCTGAAGCCATGGGAGACCAGGCTGCCTTCCCCAGGACCACCGTGTGACTGATTTCCTGAATAGCAGCAGATTGGGGCGCAGCAGTGGTCAGCAAAAAAAAAACCGAGTCCAGAAGCGCTCAATGGCTGCAGTGTGTCTCTGGGTCTCCGGGGACACAAATCTAAACACGGACTTTGGAGAAGTAAGGCAAGAAGGCATGGTTGAGGTGCTTGTTCAAAGGCTTCCTTAAAGTCAGTCAAAAAACAAATTCTGGTCTCAGTTTAGCTGCTAATTAGTGGGAAAGCATCAGTGTGTCTTTGTTAGGTCCCGCCCTCCGCTGAGGCCGGGACAAGGAGGGTGTCGTGGAAAAAGAGACAGGATTACTTTGTCCTTTTGGGATCTTTGAGCATTCCAGTGTCTCAGCATGCTCCTCTCACTTCTGGTAGATGGTATATGGGTCCCTGGTCGGGCTGAGATTTTCTTTTCCATGTTTGAAATTCCAGAGCTGCTTTGTTCTCTTCTTTCTGCACCAAGGTCTCACTTTGATAAGGGACATTCAACATCTGTTGCAGTTCACCTGCATGGTTGTTGATAAAAATCACCACCAAATGGCTTAAGGGAACAAGGGGTTTATTCTCTTAATGATTCCTGGTAACAGTTCGTAGTCCAGCTTGGAGGAGAGCTCACACCAACACCAGGGCTGAAGGCACTGGCCATACCATCTCCATCTAATAGCCAAGAGAGGGACGATCCTTACTTGCCAGACCAGCATGTCTGACCAAATATTCAGAAGAATTCCTCTTTCTCAAATAGTTCCCTCCATTTTAGTCACCTAGTCTGGGGACTAGTCCCACCCACCATAGGCTGGGTCTTCCCCATCCACTAAACAATCTCCTGCAGGTTTGCTCTGGGCTTAACTCAGCTATTAATTCTCTACAGATGTGCCCAGAGCTCAAGCTGTCAAATGTCAAGTTGAAATGTGTGTCTAACTATGACACTTCAGAGCAGGGCATTTCCTGAATCAGGTGTCATTTCACTCATCAAATAGCTAAAAAGTCACGTTGTGTCTTCAGAAGCCATTTTGACTCAATCATTTACTGGAAGGGCTTTAGTTTAGACTTTATTTTGTGGGTGCATGTGTGAGCCAACACATGGGAATATCTGCTCAATGGAGGGGCAGAGCGCATAGGGCTCAGGCCTCAGCTGTCTCTCTTATGGACACATCTGACAGTGGGGGAGCTGGGGCTCGGGATCAGGGAATCACACACTCCATGGCTTTGACTTGAAGGTCTCTGTTTTAGAGGACCGTGGCAGAGCGTCTTCTAGAGTAGGGTCTGTGTTGAGATTCTTACCAATCCCTAGTTGCTGCCAGATGGTCTCGGGACCTGACGCAGGTTTGTCTCTTCGTGCCATAAATATCTCTAGAAAAGACTTTCCAAAGGGGACTCTTAAGTAGTCAGGATGGCAAAGGTACCAGGCTCAAACTCTGCTATCCCAAGAGCACTCGTAGCCGCCCTGTGTATACCATCTGTTGCCCTTAGAGACCATCAGTTGCTTAAGGCATTCTACATGCTGCTTCCTCCAGGGCTGTTCCCAGCTATCCACAGCTGAGAGACACAGTCTCTGAGTATTCTCAGGGATGTTGGTACCCAAGGGAACAGTGCAGGAAAGGGACACTGTAGTTAGGGACCCAGAAGCACTAACTTCCTTTCATCTCAGAAATATTCATTCCTGAGCAGTCATTTGCCTGGGGTGTTTGTCAGTAATTTTTGCCTTTCAATTCATGGACAGAGACAATTGAGACATATTAGCCTCTATTTATTGTAGGCTTGTATTCATAACCTAATTATTATTATCAGTGATCGTGGCCAGATTAAGAAACCCTGTGTATTTTTACTTGCCACTTACTATGTTTCTGGCACTTTTTACCCTCCCACGACCCCTTGAAGGAAGAGCTGGGGTGCACATCTGATTTGCTGACTTCAAGGCCTGTACCCGTAAGCTCCATGTCCATGTATCATGCCACAGGCATTTTGCTTCAGATAGAAAAGATGTTTAAGTCTCTGAGAAAGTTCTGAAGGCAAGAGGTTTCCCTTCTTTGTTTAAGGGTGGATCAGAGATTGGGGGTGACTCTTGTTTGGTGGCTTTTGCTCCCCTCAGCTCTGATTCCATAGGCAAGGATGGCTGAGTCACATGCTTATCAATGCACTTGAGCTAAGGCCCGGCCGAGATCCACCTTTAACTATTGTAATGTAACACAGCATCCGTGAGGGATGGCTTACCTTCAGCAAATGGAACTTCTTGAGGAAATAACCTTTACTGGCTGGCAATATGATTCTGAAACATTAAAAGGTAAGGCTCAAATACAAAGTACTAAGGAAACTGGGCAGATAAGATGGAGGAATTTGGATTAGTGAGCAGCTAGGGAGCCTTCCTTCTAAGTAAAGGTCACATTGGAAATGTGACCTTCTTCCATTTCTTTAAGGATGCATGCTCTGTTAGTTTAGACCTTTGACACAGTTACTAAGGTACCAAACCTAGGTCTCCATAACTTACTCCCTGTTGTGGGGTGAATTGTTTCTCTCCTCAAGGTATGCCGAAATCTTCCTGGCTGGTACCTGTGAATGTGACCTTATTTGGAAAAAGTGTTTTTTTTTTAAAAAATTTATTTATTCAATTGTGTGTGTGTGTGTGTGTGTGTGTGTGTGTGTGTAGAACCACGGGCGAATTTGGGAACCACCATGGACGTCCTCCACCTCCTTGTTTACTCTGTCCCGGGATTCACAGGCTCTGCCCTACAGGACCAGAAGCACAGGCTGCCCCAGCTTCCGCCCGGCATCTATATATGTGGGGTCTAGGATCCGAACTCGAGATCTTCTGCCTGCAAGGCAGAGGCTTAACCCCTGAGCCACCTCTCCAGCCCCCGGAAAAAGTGTTTTTGTAGGTGTGGTCCGTCAATAAAATGAGGTCTTACTGATTCGGAACCATCTTGGAGCTGATGGGTTGGTTTTCTTATTAGAGCAGATTTATAGACCCAGATGGAGACAAAGGATGGAACTTGGCTGCTGCATGCCAAGGAATGCCAAGGACCACTGAAAACTAGGAACTATTCTTCCCTAAAGCCTGGGGGAGGGGGAGACATGGTTGGCCAAAATCTTAAGTGCAGATTTTTAGCGTCCTAAGCTGAGAGGGCATGGATTCCTGTTGTTTTGAGCTGCCCAGTTTGTAGCAGTCCATCACCACTATTAGAAGACAGTAGGCTCAAGGAAGTCTGTTGCGCTCTGGCGTTTGCTGTCATCTTGCTGGTTCCCAGATCTGATGTGCTGGCTCACAGAGGATTTTCTTTTTTATAGTATCTACTTTGGATTTGAAAACAATAGAAAGAAATGAGTTATGGGTTCTTCCTCTCTCATCTCCTTCTGGCCAGCCAGCAGACCAGGTGACGTGGCCCCAGGGTGACACATGCTATGTCCTTACAGGTAGGGCTCCCTACATGCAGCAAGTGTGTGTCATGGTTGAGGAGAACTGGCTTTGGTGCCATCAAGATGTGCCTGAGAGTCGCTTTAAGGTGGATCTTAGACTTTTCCCAGTACAATGAACCCAAAGGAAGATGAGGACTGAGGAGCTTTGTCCTTAAAGAATCCCACTGGGCTATGGTAGTGGCTGATAGACTTTTCTCCACCCTGAGTAGGAAAATGCATCAGTGAATGAAGGAATGAATGCATTCAACTTCACTCAGGGACAGCCCTACAGTATTCTATCAGATTGTTCATATTTGGTTTCATTTTTCATGTATTTTTTAAACTCTGGTCACTGTTGTTTAGATAAAGGTCTGATTCTTGCCTCACAAAGGACATGATGTCACCAAGAGTTGGAAAATGCTTTCCTGGGTAAGTTGATCATGCGTGCACAGCAGTCATGGGGAACATGGACATCTTCTACCCTTAGGTGACCAGGGCAGGGCATCTGTGTGGCTGCCTAGCTGATGGTCAGCCCTGTTTCTCCAAGGGGCAACATTCAGCTTTAAGTGTTGTCTAACTTCTCGTTCTTTTCTTCAGTGGTGGGTGTTGTCTGTGTGGATTCTCAGCTCAGGACATACAGCTACCTGGGTCTCAGATGTGGTTTGCTTTTCCTCCTTGTGGGCAGCACCTTCCTGGGAGAGTCACCCCTACTGTGTGGAAGAGCCACCCCTACTGTGTGGGAGAGCCACCCCTACTATGTGGGAGAGCCTCAACTGTAGTTATCTTCCTAAACTTCCACAAGGACAGAGTTGCTGGCCATGGGATGCGATTGTACTGGATGCCCTCTTTTGTCATTGGCCCTCAATTCTTAGCCTCTCAATGAGGTATTTTGTAGGACTCCCCTGAGACTATCCCACAATCTAGCAGCTAAAATGCCCATTCAACCATTGCGTTTTTTCATTTTCAATGCAACATTCAATAAATTGCATGCATTGGTCAATACTTTAAAGTAGACTTTGTGGCTGATGACCTGACCATAGGCTGATGAATATCTTCTAAGTCTGCTTGAGGCTGGGCTAAGGCTTGACACTTAGATATGTGTATTGAGCACACTGAGGCAGTCACAGTGGCAGGAGCTGAGGAAGCTGGTCATGTCCCACCCACAGTCAAGAGCAAAGAGCTTTGGAGGAGTGAATGTGCTTGCCAATGCTCAGCTTTCTTTTGTGTGTGTAGGTGCCAATGTACGTATGTGTATGTGTGGGTGTAGATCAAAGGGCACCGTGTATGCCTGTGGAGGCCCAAGGGTGACGTCGGGAATCATCCTGGATTATTCTCCTTCCTTATTTTTTTGCTCTGGGGTTTCCCAGGTTCTCTTTCCAGTGCTGGAAGTATAGGCTGCCATCATTTCCACCCAGCATTTTTAAGTGGGATCTGAGATCCAAACTCAGGTCCTTCTGCTTGTGAGGCAGAGACTTAACCCCTGGACCATCTCTTTAGCTCTTAGCTGTCTTTTGTATACAATCCAGAACCTCAAACCCATAGATGGTGCCACTCATAGTGGGTAGTTCTTTCCACCTCGATGAAAACCATCAAGACAATCCCTATAGGTGTGCCCAGGGGCCTGTCTTAATTTAGACCATCCCTGTCAGTTGCAGCAAAGGCCTGGCTGTGAGATGTCAGATTGGCAATTGACATTAATTAACATTAATAATTGAAATGAGTAAGCTTTTAGAGTGATGTAAACTGGAAGCTGAACTCGGGTATTTGGGTTTGTTGCTCTTAGCATTGTTCTCTCAAAATTTGTGGAAAATACTATTAGCTGTTCTCTCATACTGTGGTCAAAAGGCTCATGTGTCATCCCCATTCATATGCTGGTGATAGCCTGGGAGGTAAAAGAACTCGGAAAGAGATTAGGTCATTGTTGCTAAGCCCTCAGAAATGGGTCTAGAATTCTTATCCAATAGAGTCTTTGGGAGCTTGTTGACTCACAGCAAAAACACCATTTCTTTGAAACAGCAAAGTGGTTGTCCTGGACAGCAAGTTTTCCAGGGCCATGAGCTTGGCTTTCCATCTTCCAGGACTCTGAGAAGTAAATTTTTGTGTTTATCAGTCACCCATCCTATGGACATTCTCATAGTATCTCAAGAAGGCCAAGATACCAGTGAGTTGTCAGCTTTGTAGTTTTATCAAAAGTCACACAAACATCTAATAAAGAGTAAAGTTCTCAGTACAGGCCTTCATGAGCAGCTGCTAAAGTCTAGACCAGGCACACGCTTGGAACATTTGGAAGAGCAATCTAAAGAAATAGCAGGGGCAGGCAGTTAAGGATATGTTCAAGTTCCCATTTGTTTGGTTGGATTGGATTTTACAATACTGGGTTTTGAACCTATGACCTTACCTATGATATTCCTGGGTCATATCCCAGATCAAGAGGCACAAATTCTTGTAATAGTATCATTTACAGAGGAAACACAGGAGAGCCAGGGCCAGAGGTAGATGCTCGCTCATAAAGGGATGATTGCGTACACCACACCTTGACTTCACTACAGAACTCTGTGTGGGGACTCAAGGTGTGAGTTGGAAGCAACACGTGCTGGCCAGAGGAGGCACCCTCGGGACACTTAAAACTGACAACCGATGAAGTTGAAGAGTCGAAAGGCATCAGAAACACTTTGATCCACATTTGTATTTGAAGTCAACTCTGCATTAAAGTTGTATCCCGTCATGTATTTTGGATCCAAGCAATTTATTATACACACAACTTGTAAATATTTTCTCTTATATTACCATTCTTTTATCAGGAGCTTTTAAATTTTATTTTACTTGGAGTATGTGTGAGCGCACGCTATGCCATTGTCCACTGCCACAGCAAAAGTGTGGTCAGAGTTCTGTAGTGAAGTCAGGGTGTGGTGGATATAATGATCCCTTTGTGAGCGAGCATCTACCTCTGGCCCTAGCTCTCCTGTGTTTCCTTTGTAAATGATATATTACAAGAAATTGTGGATTATGATCCAAACACACACTAAAATCAGAAATGTCTTTTGTTGAACCTTAGATAGCGATCTTACTTGGAAATACAGAGGCTGTACATGTGATTTGTTAGGATGACATAATACTGGAGAAAGGTAAACCCTGATTCAACATGACTGATACATGAGCCATGTGAAGTTGGAACCATGTTGCCAGGAGCCCAGGATTGCCAGCAACTGCCAGCAGCTGTGAGAGATGATGTGAATCTTGTAAAAGATTCTCCCCCATGAAACAGGAGGAAGCAGCCCTGCCAGTGGCCTTCTGGTCTCTAGAACTGTGCCCTGAGATGTTCTCTCCAACTTTGATGGCTGCATTGAGGAAGAACCCATCACAAGTCAAGAGACCCCCCCCATCAGCTTCATCCTTCCTCATTGTCATACACAAAAATAAACTAAAAGGTATTCTAGACCTAAGTCTGAACTTGACAATACTTTTAGACTTCAGAAACACCATTGCAAGTTTGTGGGCATCTGGGTCAATATGACCACAGTAAGGAATATGAACACTGCATCATATCCCAAAATTTCTTCTCATGGGGCAAAGATTTTGTAGAATAATAAAAAACCCACACAATTAATAATGAAAAAACTAGTCTGTTTCATGATTAAAAAAATCTGTGCTTTTGAAAACATATTAAGGCTTGGGAGATGGATCAGTGGATGAAGGTGTTTGCTGTGTTAGCCTCGTGACCCCATTTTGTTCCCCAGAATCTATGGTAGGAAAAGAGAACTGACTCCCAAAAGTTGTCTTCTGACCACACTTTTGCATATAGTGGACATTGGTACAGTGTGTACCAACACACAAAGTAAAATAAAATTTAAAAGCTCCTGATGAGATAATGGAAATATAAGAGAAAATACAAAATGTACATATAATAAATTACTTGGATCCAAAATACATAAAGAGATCCACTGTCAGAACTCAATAGTAAACAACCCCATTAAAATGGGCAAATTATTTGAACCAAGAAGACATGTGAATGGCAAATAAGGACATGAAAAGATGTTCAGTCTTTTTTCAGTCATTGGGGAAAATGCAAATTAAAGCCACAAGTAGATATCACTATGCAATTCCGGAATAGTGGAAATGTAAAAGACCACAAGCAGGACATGTGCTAATGAGGATAAGGAGGAAATCTGGTGTGGGAAGGCTGAACTACTGCATGGACAATAATGTTGCCTGAGGAGGGAATGAGAGGAGGGGGTGATGGGAGGAAGGGGTGAGTGTAGGGCTTGAGGAAAGTTTGGGAGTGATGCTCTGGATCCTAAATCCTGAGAATTCTCCATATCTTCCATTTTCTTTGAATTGGGAATTAAAATTCTAGCCAGAAAACAAATTCTGATTTTGAACTCTGTCATTTTCCATGTGGTCCTGTACATTTGAAATGTTTCTTTGCTGAGTTCTGCTCTGTTGTTGCTATGTTGAGACAGAATCTCGTGTTTCCCAGATCAGTCTTGAGTTCTGAAGGTAGCAAAGATTGACCTTGTACTGGTCCTATGCCTATCCTCAGTGACTCTAACACTCGGACACGCTACCAGCTCTTATATTTACACAGCTTCCAACAGATTGACTTTTCTAGTTGGCTTGGATTTCAGGTGTCTTTTTGACACTGCATCTCAGTTCTTTATCTTGATTGACCATTTCTGCTGAATGGGTCCATTTCCCAGATTGCTGTTCCAGTAGCTTATCTTGCTATTCTTTCTCTCAGAGTGGGAAGACTATTCGAGATGCACCAGCAAAGCCATTAGTGGCTCCGAGGTTTAGTTTATGAACCACAGTAATGTGTCCGGCAGATGGAAGGTCTGAACTCCTTGTGCAGGAATACGGAGCAAGAAATGCAGACAGCACAGAGCAGGTGTGCTAATGTCCACTGATCCTCAGTGAGAAGCGTGCACACAAATGCCTTTAAAACTGTTGTTTTTTAAAAATATTTTTTGTACACTTTCGAGATAGAATGTTCTTTTCTTTTTCTCCCACATTTTATTTTTTCCTAATCATACAAATTCAATAGGTGCCCCTGTCCTCTCCCTTCCCCTTCCTCTTCCCCTCCCCTGTTGTTCCACATTGCACTCTTTATCCTTCCCCCCTTCTTTTCACCCCCTTCCCTCCCTCCTCCTCTCCCAGTGCCTCCTCTTTCCTCCCTCCCATCCCCTGGGGCATCCGTTTAAGTGAGTATCAAACTTCTCTCTGAGTCTTTCACCCTAATGAGAGTTCAGAACTTGGTGGCAGAGCCCCTTTCTTGGGCTCCCCGTTAATATGGGAACTCTATTATGACTGTTTAATCTCTTGGCTCTAAGGATCCTACTGCCTGGAGCCTTCTCCCCTGTGAAACGTGCTAGACTTTGGGGGGCCGTTGACACGTCAACCATTGTGCAGGTCAGGCAAAGTCCAATCTTGGCTGCTGCAGCCCTAAAAACCCAAAAAACTATTGTTTAAAAAATGTTTTCCCCTCAAGGGGGAAAACTGGAGACATTGATAAAATCTCTGTATAAGTCCGAGATAGATATGCAGAGGCCATGTAGCAAATTGTTCAATCCAAGCCCCGCTGACAAGATTGGGACACTAAGAATTAACTAAGAAATAGACATGGGGCATAAGATCAGGTGATCCCAGATAGATCAGGGCAAATGTTAAGGACCCCAGGAGAAACAAGGTATATGTTAAAGACCTCAAGCAGATCAGGTGTGCTAAAAATAGCATGTATGATGATAGCTGTCTGTTTTTCTCTCAGGTAAAGGGGGAAAATATGAAATGGGTTGAGGATGAGGATAGTGGATAAGCAAGAAAATTAGGGAAAGGACCAAAGCCACATGAGTGAGCGAAGGAGGGGCAACCACTAAAAGAAAGTGCAGACAGGTGAAGGTGTGGCACAACACTTGGCTTGGATCTGGTGCATGCATGGTTCTGTGAGTTAGGCTTGCAGAACATGGAAGTTTTGCCTGTTCACATATCTGAGGTTGAGTACGACCATCACTGCTCTCACATGCTCAGATGCTGAAAGCTTTGTGGATCACCTGACTTCTTGGACTTCCCAGGAAGACCCTAGAGGCTGAGTGATAATAAAAGCAGTCCCAAAGCCATGGGGGGCAGACATTGTGGACAAATGTGAGGTGATGAGACTATTTCTTTGTGTTGGAGATCAGGCCACAGCTCTACAGACCACCGACTGGGAAGAAGGTGAGATTTCATCAGTTGCCTATAGATGCCTATCTTGCCTGCATACTCACTTCAGGGCCATCTGATTGGCCTTTTATATATTTTGTCAACCTGCAAATGGGGCTAACATTTAGCTCCTGGTTGTTGTGATCCTTAATGGAAATATAGGGACCGTATCAGCATGTTTTCTGGTATATCACTAGGGTCAATAAATACTAATAATGTATTCTCTCCATCACATCCTAGGGTAAAACTGGTTAGAAATAAGAAGGTTACATTTGTGTAGGTCCTGGAGGTTTGGTGTTTCTCAAAGTGTGTTCCGTGGAGCATGGTTCAGCAAGTTGCCCATATGAATCTTGCCATGAAGGGCTTGGGATTTAAATAAGTTTGGGACGAAGTCCTAAGCAAAATGGATAGATTGTGGACGCTTAGCATAGGACTTTTTGAGGCCTTTAAAAATCCAGTGACCTGTATGTTCCTAGTGAGAGCAGCTGGTAGCTCCAGGCCTTTCCAGTGGAACATTCCAGAAGCCTGTACTTCAATGCAGAATTCAAGTTCCTGCATCAGGGACCTGAAGTTTGGCTCTAGCTTGCAGAAATGTTGCCTCTGGCTCTTTCAGTTTCTGTAAAAACTTTACAAATTCATTTCCAGAATTGAAAAATTAGAGGTATTTATAAGAAAAGCTTGACTCTCTGATTTTCTTGAAAATGACGGAGCGAAATCACTAGCACTCAGAGGTTCCTGGGCTTCCAGCTTGTCCCCAGCTTCCTTGGTGGGCTTTGTTGTTCTGCAGTTTGCTGGTCTCCAAGGTCCCTGAACTAGGGATCCTGGTCTAGTATAGATCCTTCACTGTCTATGACATGACGACCTGAACCCCCCAATTAATTTCGTGTTGGAATCAGGAACAGAGTCTTTTTGGTCTCCCAACCCTGGAAGACCAGGGTGAGAAGAAAGTTGTAACACAGGTGACTTGCTCAGAATGATTCTCAGGAAACTGTGTGTTTAGTCCGTGACTAGAATGAGGAGATCGATCAGTTCTTCTCTTTTGGGCCAGATACTGACTGGTACAGAATCAGACATGTGGCTGCTCCTCTTATTTCCAAAGCCACACCACAGGGAAGAGCCTCCTGCCAGAAGCAATGTGTACTCTTCACTTGATGAAGAACACTGTTTCCTACCAGCCAACTGAAGTGCCCACAGTTCAGGCGTTGGCTCACATGGGGATATGAGCCACTGGAAGAGAGTTCCGCAAAGTGGAGATTTCAAAGAGAACATACAGTTTTTGGTTGGTGGATTTCATGTCTTTCTCACAGACTATCAGCCTGTGAAGAAGCTTTCAAAGGCTGTTTCAGAAAACCTGACCTGGAGCACATCCTTAAGATGACAAGGCCTTTCACAGCTGGAGAATTCTCTTCCCACTAGTAAGCGTTAACGGGCATGGTGGAGATGTTGTATGGTTGTGCTGTGAGCTGACCATGTTCCTTCACCACTGTCTGTTCCTATGGCATTGTGAGATTTGATTCTTGACATGCAAAATACTTGCAATTAACTCACACAGTGACTTGACCATGTAGGAAAGACTTAGACCTCTCACCTTGAGCCATCTTCTTGTTTTACAGAAGCACAGATGCCATGCCCACTGTGGTTCCACAGGTGTCTATCATTCATTTGAGGTGGATGAAGTCGTCAAGTTGGAGTTTTGAAGCAGTTTTTAGTTGAACTTCCATTTGACTTCTATTAAATATGAACTTCATTAACAATTTTTAAAATTGTTGCATATTATGCTCAGACTCAAACTGATCAAATCATTTCTCTACCTACATACTATATAATCATCTTCATATCTATCATGTTTCTATCTATATCTATATCTACCTATCATCTATTTATATTTACCTACCTACTTCTATCTATCTATCTATCTATCTATCTATCTATCTATCTATCTATCTATCTATCTATCTATCTATCTATCTGTCTGTCCGTCAGCTATCTATCATCCAATGGTTTATGTATCTAATATATATAAAATCTATTATCTCTTATCTAATTATCATCTATCTAATCATCAATTATTCTATGATCTGTATAGTCCATCATCCATTTTTCTTGAAATACCTTTCAAGAGCACATGTTCACATGAAAAAGTCTGCAGTACAAACTTCTTGTTGCAGTGGGCAAAAAGGAAGGAATGCTGCTGTCCCAGAATGCAGATACCCTCACCAATATACAGACTCAAAACTATAAATATATGTTATGTCCCTATTTAGTTCTAAAAAGGTTATCTTTTGGTTAATAAGGGAAAATAACCACATGCTTTTAAAGTAGTTAGCAAATATGTACTATTTAAAATTAATATTTTTGAATGTGTGTTTACTTCAGTCCCTGGATCCTTTACCTACATTAAAAGGGTTATTTTTACAATTTCATACATGCATATAATATATTGTGATCATATCACCAATCACCATTTCCTGCCTCTTCCCACTCCTGCTCCTTCTTCCCAGCTAGTCCCTTTCCTGCTTTCAGGTCTTTTATGTGCAGATTTTGTGCAAAAATCCACAGCTGATTGCAGCAGCTGTGTCATATCCAAGAGACAATGTCTCACAGTACTTTTCTCCATCCTCTGTCTCTTACACTCTTTCCACCCCTTCTTCTGTAATGTTCCCTGCACCCTGGAGGGGATGATACAGATGAGCACTCACCACTTAGTTATTCTCAACACTTCGTTAGCTGATAAGTCTCTGCTTTGCCATCACCCACTGCAAAAAAAAGAAGCTTCTCTAACCCAAGCTGAGAGCAGCACTAGTCTATGATTGTAAGCATAAATATTTAGAAGGCAGTTTCATGACATGCCATTTAGCAAATCATCAATAGCAGATTCCTCTTAGGATCTGTGTTCTCTTCAGCCATAGACTTTTGATAAGATTTATAGTACCAGTTATGTATTCATTCTTGTGGATTAGACCTCAACTTCAATCAAAAGGCAGTTGGTTACCCCCATAACTGTCATGCCACTATTTCACTCGTGAGCACATCCTGTCTGAGAAGTCAGTACTGTAACATACAATGTCCAGAGGTGTTGAGATTTTTCTCCCCCAACATCCAGTTTTATTTTTTAAACTAAAAATTAAAAATACCTTTAAAATTGGAGATAGATGTCTCAATGGGTACCATGCCTGTTCACACATCTGGAGACCTGAATCCAATTCCCAGAAGCCCAAATGTTGGAATGAGTGAGCTCTCCCCTCTTTCCTTCATCTATTCCTCCCTCACTCCCTTCCTCTTCCAACTGACTTCTGAAAGTTGTCTTCTGACCTCTATCCATATGCCATGACCTTTCCCCTCCTCTCCTTCCCCTCCCCTCCCCTCCCTTCCCCTCCCCTCTCCTTCCCTCCCCTCTCCTCTCCTCCCCTCCCTTTCCCTCTCTTCCCCTCCCCTTCTCTCTCCTCCCCTTCTTTCCCCTCCCTCTTCCTTTTCCTATCTCATGAATAAATAAAGGTGAAAATAGCACTGAATAGAGACCCAAAGTAAATTTATCTAACACTGGCCATACTAGGGAGAGACTTAGTTGTAATTGAAAACCTAGAGTAACATTAAGATCACATCTGTCCTAAAATTACCAACTCTCAGCTTTCTGGGAGCTCAAGTAAGTATATAGACAAGATGAGTCTCACTAACCAATAGAAAATATTCATCAGCTCATCTGGAGCCTTTCTTGAATGGATGGTATCATGTGATAATTCTTCCCTCCTTCCCTCCCTCTCTTCTTCCCTCCCTCTTCCTTCCTTCCTTCCCTTCCTTCCTTTCTCCTTCCCTCCCCCTTCTCTTTTCCTCCCTCCTCCCTCCCCTCTTTTCTTCATCCATTCCTCCTTCACTCCCTTCCTCTTCCATTCCTCCCTCTTCCCTTTCCCTCCTCTCCCTCCCTTTTCCCTCCCTCCTTCCTTCCTGTCTTCCTCCCTCCCTCTCTCCTTTTCTTTCTTCTTTTCTTCCTTTTTTCTTTCTTCCTTTTTCTCTTTTCCCTTTTCTACCTTCCCCATGTGCATGCATATTTCTGGGGACTAAACCTCCAGTCTCATGCATGCAGGAGAAGCACTATATCAATGAGTCACATCCCCAGCATGTCACATGATTCTCTATATGGGACATTATCACACAGACTATTGAGTATTAGTTGCAGTTTTCACTAAACTTGTCCCTACAAGTTCAAAAACAAGCAGTTCATAGGAATGCCAAGAGTGTTTACATGGAACTAGCAGTAGACATCTGTTGTTTTCATTTCTGCTCATCTTTATTTCTCATCTTCTGGAAACAGCACCCAGATTTGCATCGGTGAATGATTTTTCTACTATTCTCCTGGGGATGATAGTTTAGGGGTGGGATTTCTATTAATTTACATGCCTTCATATGGCTATTGCAAACTTGATTAATCCCAAGAGTTGGAATGGTGAACACAGCCCATACCTGGCTGAAGACAGCCAGAGATGATAATTCTGATGATAGCCCGTAGTTCTATTGTATAGACTCTGGGAACTGACCCATTTTGCTCCTTTCTGAGGACCCTCCATTCTCTCCTCAACCCAGTGAGTGACCTGCTTAAGTTGTGTGATTAGTGTCTGTTTCTTGCAACTGCCAAGGTCTGATGGATGTGCAGGGAGAAATCTCCCATGAAACATGGATATTTAGATTTCGGTCCTATATTCCTGAATACACCTGAGGCTGAGCATGCAGAATTTCTCTTGAGCATATGTTCTTACATTATTGAGAAATTATGCAGAAAGAGAATCCTAATTATGCTGTACTCCTAGCCCATGGCTTTCCTATTATGGCTCATCTTTGGAGGAAGATTTTCATCCTTGCGAAGGAGGGTGTGGGCCTCCTACTGCCATGTGCTATCAATCTCAAGGTTTTCATAACTCAAATGTTGTTCTCACTTCCTGCCAAATCTCTGCACCGAAGATGCAGAGTGTCATTTTAAGTAATGATGCTTTTACTGCATCCAAAACAGAGAAAGCAATTTTGGTGCATGTCATACGACAGATCCCTCCTGCTTCTGAGTTTGGAGTGGAAACAGTATCAAGATGCAAACAGCTGTTTTGGACAAAATAGTCCAAAGGACATGGTCTCAGGCCATTTGAGTTTCATTCTCAAGATACATTTCTAGTGGCTGATTAAAAATATGAGTAGTGTCGTAAGTTCATATTAGGACACTGTAGACTCTTTAGAAAGTTAAATACCTCTGGGCTGGAGAGGTGGCTCAGGGGTTAAGCCTCTGCCTTGTAGGCAGAAGGTCCTGAGTTCGGATTCTAGACCCCACGTATAGACGCCAGGCGGAAGCGGGGGCGGCCTGCGTTTCCTGGTCCTGGTAGGGCGGAGCCTGTGAGTCCCAGGGCAGAGTAAACAAGGAGGAGGCGGTCCATGGCGGTTCACGAATTCGTCCGTGGTTCTACACACGCATACACGCACACACACACATACACGCGCACAATTGAATAAATAAATAAATAAATTAAAAAAAAAAAGAAAGTTAAATACCTCTGTCTGCAACAGCTCTGCCTTTTTGGATATAGAGTCTTCAAGACCTGTTTTGGTATTTTGATTTAATGCAAAGCAGAACTCTTCAGAACAAAGCTTTCTAGATTCAGGAAGCTTCATCTGGCAGGGCTAACTTGGCAGGTTCCCTTCCCCACCCACCCTCATGTCTGCTGTCTAGCAGCATGACGCTTTAGAGAATATGAATGAATCGTATTGCAAAAAGTGCAAATTTGGGGAAGTGTAATACAACCAAAGTAGACTCAGATCAGCATTTTCTTGGGGGAAATATGGCTGGGTGAAATTGAATGTAAATATTCAGGTAAAGAAGCTGCCTGATGCCTGTTTTGGGGAGACAGTAGACCAAATGTAATGGTTCAGTGGTTTTCTGGAAAAAATACAGTCTTGGGACTGGGGAGTGGAGAGGTTCAAACCCCCTACCAGTGTATGTTTCCTTCTCTCTGAGGTGCACCTGGTAACTTGCACAGGTTCAATGGAAATCTCTTACTCCTTGGTCAGAACAAATGGCAGTTTTCTTTATAACATCATTCAATGCTGTAGCCTAACAAGGGTTGACCCATGAACTGTGTTCATTTTGAACTGGATGGTGTGGACACTGGCAAGTCTGTCCAGGAGCAAGACAAACATTCAGTGGAAACTTGGGCATATCTTTTGAAACTAATTGAAATGGAAGGTGACTTTACATTTAGTGGGGGGCTCCCAACTTTGTATATAGAGTGGACTCGCTCTGCAATTTTGAGTGTGTATCTAGGTCTTCCTCACTCTCACATTTTTAACCCTCTTTCTTCTCACAGTTAATGAGTCAAGTTCTTTATATCCCTAAATTTCTGTTGACATTTTGCTCTTGACCATTTTTTTCATAATCTCTTTTCCAAGACACAATCTCCATCTCTCCTTTCTCCTTTTACTTTTGCAGAGGCTTTAGATTCCTGGTGGGTTGTAAGACACAAACAAATTGAACAAAAATAGGTTGTTGCCGCAAAGATATTGCTTCTTAATTTTTTCATTTATTTCCATTTTTCTTTGTTTGGTTGAGGGCTAGGAGGACATTATGCTTATTATTAGATATAGATAAAGGAAAAGGATTGGGGTGTGAGTCATTGGTAGAGAGTGCTTCTGTTTTAACAGTAACATATTTCATAATGAATGGGGCAAAACCTATTTAATAACAGTAATCATCTCCTTATGCCCACCTTAGAATCTAATTTCACTTTTCAGCCAAACACGAGAGGTTAGTAAACATCTCTTGAAAGGGAAACTTGTCAGCAATGAGTTGGAGGAAGCATCTTGACAAATCACAACCAAAATTGGTGTGGTTTTGTCCACCGAAATCTGTATTAATCAAATTGAGAGTACTTTAAGAATACCGAGAAATGAATACTGTTTGTGATCTAAAAAGAAATCGCATCTAAGTGCTCTGAAGCTTAGAAATTTTCTCTGTGAGTTTTAATTTGAAACGTGGCTGGTCCACACCTGACATGGGGATGCCGACTGATTGAAAACACAGGAAATCTAAGACCCATCATGACTCAATAATGACTTCTGCCAGGTGTTTCTTTTAGTAAAGTACATAAGTATGAAAAGTAGTTGGCACATCTCAGAGTGTGTTTTCTGAGTCCATAGGAAATGTACAATGCACAGAATGTTAGCAGATGTCTTAACAGAATTCAATGATCTTCTTGAGCCATGGGTCACAAATTCCTAAGCAGCCAGGAAAGCATTTTGGTTGGGTCTTTCTACTGTCAACATCTATAGAGCTCCCTAGAGTGTGAGCACTCACATAGCCATGCTTTGCCTTTTGCTGTGGTCAGACCCTATCTGATTTCAATTTCTTTAGCTGGATGCTGCTTATATTCAGAATGTGATTCCCTCCCTCCAATGTTAACAATTATAAGAGAAATTTCCACTCTAAGCTGCTGTTGCTGTAAAGATGAAGACTTTCATGACATTCCCTTTTTTATTGGGAATCTGAAGGGTTCTCTGAGGTCCTGAACAGGAGCACCCTAACCTCTCTGAGATGAGAACCATGGCATGCGGCTTCCTTGGGATGATATGTATTTGACAGGATGTATTTTTGTATCCGATAGGATTGCAGTTCTGTAAGTAAGGATTACAGGAAAAATGTCAGTTTACCAATTCCACTACAGCTGCTAAATTTAAAAATTAACAGGTGTGGAGGAGTTAGCCTTTGGGATTTTTTGAGTTTTATGCTGGGCTGGAGTGATAATTAAATCAGTAAAGACTTGCAAGCATGAGGATCTAAGCTCACTCCCTAGAACGCAAATAAAAAACAAAAAAATCCAGGTCTGATGGATGCCCTACCCAACACAGGAAGGAAGAGACTGGCACATCCCTGGGGGTTTATTGGCAGCCTGCTTAGTGAATTCCAGGCCAGAGAGAGACCTTGGCTCAGCAATAACAGATGAAATGAACAACACCCATGGAGTGACAGTTGAAGTTGTCCTCTGACCTCTTTATGTGTGTGCACACACAGCACCTGCAAACACATGTGTGCCTATATATACACTGAAACTCAGTCCCACATATGTGCACACATGCACAGGCACATGCATACACACCAAAATCTGTGCATTTTGCTGCTTGTCTCAGAAAACTGTCTAGATTCCTTATGGCTTGGTGCAAAGTTAAAGTTATCAGAGGCCTCTGATTGGAGCAGTCGGTTGCTGTTGAGTCTGATTTGGAATTAAATGGTTTTCCAGCCCATCTTTAAATAGAAGCATTTGTCCAATGTCGTGGTTTGAGGATTGCCAAGAGTTCTACGAAAAGAGACTATTGTTGTGATTTTAAAAAATGCATCAGAGGGCTAGGATTTTTTTAATGTTTGTTTGGACAGATGCTGCTTGGCTGATTTCTTATTTGAGAAAATGTCATTCAGTTTATATCTTTTGTCCTTTTATTTCCTTTTTCTGCGGTCTTTTGTATGCTGGGTGGGAGAAGATTGTATGGGAGAAGGCCAAACCAACTGGGATGCTAAATATGGGTGGGACCATTTGTTGCCTCTTCTGTGGTCAGTGTCCATAAAGAGGGGCCTTTGCCAGAAGTGCTTTCATGCTTTGGTTCAAATTCATCTGACCCACCTTCATCTCTCTTTGCATCCTTGCATGGGCTACAGACTCTTTTCCGTACTTGTATGTTTTGGTGCTCAATGTACTTGCTCACATGGTCTGCCTGCGGTTATACTCCTCATGGAGTGGACGAAATGCTTCACGTCTGCCAAAACCTTTCCAGATCTCTGGCTGTAATGTCATTCCTTTCTTCTGTGTGTCCACAGTTGCTCTTCTCTCACAGTGATGTCCCCAGCTTACTCTGATTTTTCCTCTTATTAGAATCATTTGTGGACTTCCTGCTCCTAATCACCTCTGAACTCTGGAGGATTAGGAGTGGGTCTTGTTAATCACTGTACGTCCTCTCATGCCTGTATGGTACTTGGCAGAGGCAGCTGGAAATACTTATTTATATAGCATAAAGTTCTATGTTTTCCAAGAGCAAAGAACATTCTCTTGTATAATATTAGAGAACTTGCAACTCACCAATTTTGATGAAGCCTTTCATGAAAAAAAATGCTGGTTCAAGAATCTAGTTCAGGACCACTGGCTGGGAATGCATGACATTTTATAATTTGTTAGTTGACATTCTTCCCATTTTCTGTGGAAAGAAGATTATGAGGTAGAATGGAAGGCCACATCAGTTATTAAGGATATTGGGGGGGGGGTGCTTCTGTGTTAACAAAGAGGGAGAACTGTTATCTTCAGTATAAGCTGTTGATGGGAAAAGTCCACCTGTCCACATGTCTCTAGTAGACTCTGAATGTCCTGGATTTCATTGATATTTAAGCCAAAATATTATATACAACATCATTTAAGTCAAATATCACACATTATACCTGACATTGTCTGCTTACTCTTAAGGACATTACTTTGCTATATCTAATTTCAGGAATGCAAGAGATGTTAACAAGTGGAGAAAATCATAATAAATGGCATTTCATGGAAAATATGAAATGAAGAATCATCTTGGTTAGGGTTCTGTCTGACAATGACTGGCATTTGAAAGCAAAGGGAGGCTGAGAAATGATTCCAAATTAGACAGGCATGACATGTAAAGGAAGTGCATGCTTCTGAATTGGATGCTGAACCAGGAGCTTCGTATTTTTTTGTAAAGGACTTTGTGAAGATAGTGGTGACATACGGTTTTACCAATATTATACAAGAGAATGATGTTGCTCTTGGAAAACATAAGCATTTAGGGATGATGGAGGAATGCTGTCAGTCTTGCATGGAAGAGGAAGGGTAAAGAAGGTAATAAACAAAGAGAGGACACAGAGAGAAGAAGGGACTAAGAAAGAAAATGAGGATATATTATAATGCATCGTAGCAACGTATTACAGACTGGTAGATGTGACAAAGCTTTGCCTAGTCTTGATATATTTTGGTAAACCTTAAATAATCTCATAGTCACATGTGGAAGAACGGCCCACCATGTATACATGTTCATAGACATTCCATCTGGCCACAGAACTGTCTTTCAAGGAAAAGGTTTGTTCTTCAGTGTGCTCTGGGTGCAGAACCCAGTGCCTGGCAAAGCTGAGCCCTTACTAAATATTTGGTCGATAGTCACATGGACCCCCAAACTTTGATGCCACTTGAATTGTGGAATAGCTAGGTCTCTGCAGGTGCATGTTTGATGGTAAAGAAATACTTTGCTCTTCCCAAATCCTGTGAGAAATGAGTCGTGGGTGGTGCATGTGAGCAGAGAGAGCTTAAAGTAGCTTTCCAACTTCTCTCCTCTCTTTTTTCCTTCTTCTGCCTGTATTTGTCAGGATCACGAGTATGAAGGTTGACTGTGAAATTGTGTGTGTGCATGTGTGCACCTTTGTATGTGTATATGTGTGCGTGTGTGCGTGCACGTATGTGTATTTACATGCATGCATGTGCATATGCATGTATCTATGTGTATGTATGCTTACATGCATGTGTGTATGTATGTGGATTTGAATATGTGGTGTGCATATGTGTGGATGTATGTATTATGTGTGAGTGGTGTATATATGTGTGTAAAAAACAGGCCAGTGGTCCTGATGTTATATAGGGCACTAATCCCAAACATTTTCTTATGTGACAAATATCTATTTTACACATTATTTTTCTTATTCTTTCATTTGTACCTGGAGCTCATCCTTGGGGGCACACTAGACTTCTAAAAATCATTATTATGACATCTCCATTCTTCCCTGGTATATTTCTCCTTGGGGTCGTAGACACTCTATGAACATCCTCTGGCCATTTGGTTTTGATAGATTTCCCTCTCTGTCTTTGAGCTGGTGGCTCAGCATCTGTGGTGTTTATTTTTTATTCATGCTGTGGACATTCCCTCTTTTATTTTCCCCCTCTCTGTCGTGGTAAACCTCTTCCATTTTTCCAGTTGCTATGTTGGTCTGAAGAGACTGTGAGAACTGACTCCTTGGGAGATTTCTTGTGGGTCTGACCCAGTTGGAGACTGGATTTAAAGAGGTAGAACTTGGAATAATCAGATGACAGAAAAGTTTCAACCAGAAGGATCTGGAATCAGGTTTGAAGAGCTCGCTGTGCCGTGTTGAGTTGCCAAGAGAATCCTTGTGCCTTTTGGAACCCACTCATATTTTCACTTGTTTGGTGAACCCTTCTTCCTTTGAAACTATTTATTGCCACTAAGGTTTGCGGCACAGTCAGTCCCACAGATAATAAATGGGTGTGTGTGCCCACAGTGCAGCGTAAACATAAGTGACGCCGGCTTGTTTAAATGTCCGGCTGGTGTGAGGAGCTGAACTCCTCAATTACATGTGTGTTTCTGGGTGGTGGCGTCCAGGGCCGTGAGAATGAGTTTTACAGCAGTGTCCCCTTGAAGCAGTCATTTTTCAGCTGCTACGTGACTGATGATGGTACTTATTTGCATAACTTTCACCATGATATTATTTCCTGGCCAAAACTCTGACAGCTCTGGAGTTTGAAGCATGGTTTTCTTTGGATGCGCTTGGCTGTATGGGTCCCCTGGCTGATATGAATTTATAAGGCAACTGGTAATTACTCAAATGAAAAGGATTATATTTGGATCTGCCCGGGGTGAGCTTTTCCCACTACTCTTTATAAACTCTAAAACAATCCAGACAGAAATGGCTGATGCATTTAAAAATGCAAATTTTTTTATTCCTGTGAAAACAGATAGCCTTGTATGTATGTATGTATGTATGCATGTATGTATGTATGTATGTATGCATGCATGTATGTATGCATGTTTGTCCATTTACTGGCAGAAGCTTCTATCATGATTAATTCAGCAAAATAAAACTAACAAAATTCCAAAGATGGCCAACAACTTTAAGCCAAACCTAAAATGTGGAAGGATGCTTGTCCAAAAGTGACTTAAACACCCACTCTGTGCTCAGGGAGTCTGGGACAATGGGAAAAGGGTAGATTAGAAATCAGTGCCTTCTTTATGACTTCTGTCAATTTATACAACCCCTGAATCTTAGTTTCCCTATTAAACTAAATGTGAATGATAACATCTGAATTTCAGATGAGATCAAGTAAGATTTTTTTAAATGCACTGGAGTGTTAGTGATTTTTTACAATAAGCCAATTAAAGGTGCATCATGTCCTCCAGTGCTGATTTCCTTGTAAGTAGCACATGTAATTTGCATTCTGGATAACAGGGATAGTTGAGGGTCTGTCAGAGGTCCTTGGTGTCCTGTGGAAATATCTATGGTGACTCAGATGAATCACCTTCAGGTTGGCAGCCGCTGTAACTGGGAGAAGGAAGGAGGATAATGCAGCCCAATCCTTCCCTCCCTGCCCCTGCACAACAGCAGCTTCCGCCTCACAGCTTGGGGCTCCCATGAAAGCTCTGCTGGGAATAGGGCAGCCTGTGTCTAAGGGACTGGCCTTATGAAGAAGTCCTGTGCTAGCACCAAACACAGAGAAAGTAGCAGCTGTGAGGAAGGGGTAGCACCACAGGTAGGTTTTGAAGAACGTTGTCCAAAAGACGCGAACCCTAACTACTTTGGGGAGCTCTTTTAAGTGTAAAGAAATTGCCTACTGCTGGAAATAGGCAGATATGTGTCGATTTCCTTCCTTCCCTCCCTTCCCTTCTTTTCTTCCCCTTCTTCATCTCCTCCTTCCTTTCACTGGTGCGTATGTAGTATATATGCACATGGGTGTGTGCACATAAGTGTGAAGGCTAGGAGAGGTATCACATGTCCTCTCCACCTTATTCTCTTCATACAGGGTTTCTTGCCCAACCTGAAGCTCCTTTTTTTTTTTTTTTTTGATTTCTTTCTTTTGTTGGCTTGATGGGCATCCAGCGAAGCCAGTGAACCTCTTGGACAATTGAAAAGCAAGTGTACAACCCTTTACACTACCTGAAGCATCTGCCTATGGAATTCTGGAGTTCTTCAGGATGGTTCCCCGATTTCCTGAGCTCCAGGGTCATTAGTGCCTAAGCAGGTGCATCATTTGGATGCAGGTGTCAACTTGACAATTGAAGTAAATTTTTAGGTACACATCTGAAAAATTATTTAGTTGAAGGAAGCCTCCAAGCAAGCCTGTAGGAGATTACCTTCTTGATGTAGGAAGATCCAGCTCATCTTGGATGGGCCCATTTCCTGGCAGGTGGATGAGCACCAGTGGTCTTTGACAGACTGGAAAAGCACGAAGTATTCCTGGCTCGAAGCTCTTCTTGTGGACATGGTACATCAGTTCCCTGGGCTTCTGAGGCTGTATGTGCAAACTAAAGGATTTGTAACCTAGACCCATGAACATGAATCTTCCTGTTGTGCCTGTACACTGTGTAGAACATGGATTCACATCAGCAAAAAGAAAAGTTGAAACTAAGACAGAAAGCTTCATTTCTATCATTTGTGGGGGAGAGGGCTGTGGGCAACTCCAAGAACAGCTTAGAATGGAAAGAGCTCATGAGAGAAAGGAATAGTGCACAGTTTTACTTTTTAAAAAATGGGCATGACTTTTTGTCAAGATTAGACAATATGTATGGATTGAGGGGATAAAAGAGATCTTTTGCATTTGTAGTAAATGCATTCTTTTGGGGAATACAAACTAGAATCCACGAAAGGGGAGAGAATAATAGATTTTTCTCCTGAGATGTAGCATAATTTGATTGAGTTAAGATGGAGCAGAATTAAAGCATTCTGAAGGAGTGATTCTCTTTTGTCTAATGAGGTGGTCTGCAGGGCAGGATTTCTGGGAAAGAGGGTCATGAATAGCTATTGATGAAAACACTGGTGTTGGGAGCCTGGGGTGGGGTGGGTGAGAATATGGTGGGGGAGGCTCCAATAGACTCTGTCCCTTTTCCTAGTTTTCACAGCTGGTTACAGTTGTTTGGATGACGATAAGAATCAGGCTCCTCTCTTCTGCATTTGGAATAAACAATGCCAGACTGCTTCAAAGTTTGTCGAGCAGAGAACTCCTGTGTGTGCGTTCTTTGTGGCTTTGCAGATATGGACAAGGACTACATCTCGTGTGTCTAGCATGGAAACCCCATGTCTGAAATGGTGCGGAGATGAAGCGGCACTCAAGCCTCAGCTGAGAACGAAAAAAGGGACATATTTTGTTTACCCAATAATGTTTCTTTATTCTCATGTTTGTATTATAAACAAGTAATTTAGTCCCAGAAAAAGTACATGTGGGGCATTGTGCCAACACCCAGTGCCAAACATGAATTTTGTGATTAAAGTAGACAATATTAATCTTTGCTTGACAGAAACCAGGTTAGGCTGGTTTTATTGTTGTTGTTAACATTAGCCAATCAAAAACAAAGGCATGATAGATAATCACAATGCAGGAGCCAGGAAAGCAGGGGAGCAGCCTGCAGCATCGGGCTCTGCCCAATGTGGATGTGACCTTGGTCAGCTGGGCATGCAAGAGGTTTGCTTCTCTTGGTGTGGGAGAGATGAAGATAACTGAGATTAATCTATGTCTCCTTGCTGCTCATTCCCTTTGATTACTTCCCTTATGCAGTGAGATTAGCTCTTCCCTTATTGTGATATTATCTTGGAGCTTTAATATTCAAATGACCTATTCTGTAGCAGGTGACTTAGAGAAATAGAAAAGACGATCTTTGTTAGCTCAATGGCTATTTCCTGACACAGACTCTGAGCCAGATTTTGTATAGTATATTATCTTTGTCCTCTGGGAACTCACAGTCTTGGGGTACACTAGACCTTCCCATGACTAAGCATTGGGCAGTGGTATTGGTGGTGTCTTAAGAACTGAAAGGGAGAAGTAATGGATCCCATGAGACACAGAATCCCTCCATGAAGGGGGGAGGGGATCATGCAGAGATGGGGGGAGGGGAACCTCCATAGGGTAAGAGGTGGGGTGGGGCAAGAGAATCCCTCCACAGAGGAAGGGAGTCACACAGAGGTGGGGTGTGTGTTTATGGGGTGGTGGTGGGGCGGTGAATCCTTCCAGGGAGGAGAGAACTCACAAGATGGATTGGAGGAGAATCCCTTCACAGAGAAGAGGAGCCACATGGGAGGGGAAGTGGGGGAGGCCTCTTCAGAGCGGAGGAGCCTTCTGTGGCAACAGGGTAAACACACATGTCCTAGTCACAGGGCAGAAGCTAAGCCGAGCTGTGAGCTCAGGCTTGTCCACATCCTAGTGATCAGATGGTGGCACATGGGGACAATGGGATACGGGAATCTGGAAACTCACAGAGAACACAGGTGTAATTTGCAATTTGTAGGTGCAATCTTTCCTGGGGTGTTTTTGATTACAGATTTTTTTCTTTTAGGCACTGTGGAGAGCTCGGGATGGGGAGGGACAGTGCTTGATGGAGACAAAGGGCTTGATTTTTTATCATTTATTCAATTGTGTGTGTGTGTGTGTGTGTGTGTGTGTGTGTGTGTGTGTAGAACCATGGGTGAATTTGGGAACCACCGTGGACTGCCTCCACCTCCTCCTTGTTTACTCTTCCCGGGGCTTCACAGGCTCCACCCTACCAGGACCAGAAACGCAGGCTGCCCCCACTTCTGCCCAGCGTCTATACATGGGGTCTAGGATCCGAACTCAGGACCTTCCGCCTGCAAGGCAGAGGCTTAACCCCTGAGCCACCTCTCCAGCCCCAGGGCTTGAGAGCACTCCTATAGCCATATTGGAAATACACAGAGAACTGGTGAGTGCGTGAATGCCCAGGAGGCTGTTGCAGATGGGGCAGGTTAAAGAGGATGAGGCGATCACCCTGAGTGGAGACTTTGGTTGATCGGGTGGGGGCGATGGAGGAGGCTGGAAGAGAGTGACCCTGACAGCAGATGGGACGAGGGCACATTGAAAGCTCATACTTGGGGCTATAAAATGGAGCTCCAGGGCTACAGATGGAGCCAGACAGGGGCTGGAAAAGAGGGTACAGACCACAGGAAGCCGTGGAACCAGCTGAGTGCAGCAGAATTACCTGCTTTGCCATCAGATCTGCAACTGTTGTAGCCTGTGGTCAAGCAGAACATGCCAAGGAACGCAGGCAGAGTCCTGACCAGTGGTGCGAGTTCTGGTTGCAGCAGGCTGCTCATTGGGCACAACAGGAAGACGCTACTTGAAAGGTTGGATTGAATAATTTTTCTACCTCCTGGCAAAGGTCTATTCCCTGGACAGTAGCATTGTACTTAGACAAACCTATTGCTAAAAATATTTTATGGGGGAGAAAATGGATGTCAGCATATGTTAAAAGATGTGAAGGTTAAGTCAGGACATGTCTATGTTATATCCAAGTATCTATTGTTACTTTTGATTCTTGGAAAAAATGTCAATAGGATACTAGCTGAAAAGAAAATAGACATTCTAACAGAAGCAGGTACATTGTAAGGTTTTTCTGTGTTTGTTTTTGTTCTTATATGGCCATTAAGACTTTCAGCCATTATGGGGATGACTTAAGCTTGAATTACATAGTAAATTTTTTTTATGCTACTTAAAAACTCACTGACTTTAAAGAAACAAAATAGCTTGGGTGTGTTCTTCTAGAATTAGGATGGAGGAGTGGACATTTTGAGAGCTTGTGAGCTCTCAAGTACTTGTCCTTCCTTTGTGCATTTGCAACACTAACACTGTGGCTAGGCAAACAACATGCTATATACTTTTCTGAGTAAAATATAAGCTGAAGCTTTTTGTTTGGACTCAAGGTAAAGTGAGACAGATTCATCCTATGAAACTGTAAAAATCATACCTTTACAAGTCAAGTCAAAGGTGATTAGCCAGTAACCATGGCTACTTTTTATTTTGACATATTATTAGCATATGAAGTTCCTATGGGGCATGGGGTTACCTCCCACAATCTTAGGGTTTTTCTATAAGTCCCTCTGTTCCTCCTATATCCTATCCCCTCTTGTCCCACCCCCCGCCCCCCAGTATATTTCCCAGTTATTCCCTCCCTCACCCTATTTGCCATGGCTACCTTTTTTTTATGTTTACTTTAGAGAGAGAGAAAGAGAGAGAGAGAAAGAGAGAGAGAGGAAAGAGAGAAAGAGAGAAAGAGAGAGAGAGAAAGAGAAGATAACATGATACATGTATGCCAAACACATGTGGAGGTCAGGAGACAATGAGAGGAAGTTGGTTCTCTCCCTGAGTTCTGGGGATCCAACTCAGGTCACTAGATTGGCATCTTCCCATAGTGAGACATCTTACTTAAAAAAAAATAAACCAATCATCTCGTTGGCATGTGGTGACTACAGAAACCTAAAATGTGCCATTCACCACAATTAGCATAGAATAGTAACAATAGAAAGGAAAATGAAGCCTGTAGATGAGAAGAAAAGGAGTCATTAAAACAGCCTGAGACACAGATGTTGGACCAGCAGGGACAGAGCAGCAGCCACAGGGATGCTGAGGAACTAGAGTCGTTATCATAAAATATGAACAGATGAGAAAAAAAATCTGGCCACAGCAGTGGAAACTATACAGAAATAAATAACAAGTGTGAGCCATTCTAACATTGAAAAGTGAAATATCTAAAATGGAAAAAAAATAACTATTACACATGGGTTTCAGAGCAGAAGGATCAAAGAAAAGGAAAAAGTCAAGGAACTTGAGAGCATGGGTCAGTAGAACTTCATCTAGATGGAGATGATCAAGAATTAAATAATGAACCTCAGTGTGAGACATGTGTGGAGAGTGACGGAAAGAGAAAGAACGTGAACTGGCATAGAGAATGATAGTCTTAGGAGTAATAGATACATTTCCCCCAAATTTATTGAACAATTTTCATTCGCAGATTTAAGAACCCTTACCAACCCCAGTTGAAAAAAAATAAACAAAATCACAACCGGGGCAAGTCATAGTCAAAATTTCAAGAATTGGAATAATGAGGAAATCACAAAAACAGTCAGAGAAGAGCAATACATTGTGCATGAACAGTACCTTGCCAGATAGAATGGAGAATGGAGGCAACGGTGACAGTTTGTGGAAGTGCTGAAAGAGAAGAACATTTTGCTGTTGATGCATGGCCTCTTTTGGGAATATGGATCATGTGTTAAGAACACAAGACTTTATGCTTTCTTAGTTTTGTGTCTTCATTTTGTGTCACTGCAACAAAATGATCAAGGCAATTGGCATATGAAGAGAAAAGGGGAGTCCATTGACATGACCTCTTGTAAGGACAGTCAAGCTGTGAGCTCATGTATGAGCGACAGTTACATAAACAGGAGCAGAAGGACACATCTACTGACACATAGACCTTTCATCTCTTAAAGGTTTAAGCACCTTGTAGCCCTGTGACTTTGGGGATCAGTTCTTTATTTATACAGCTTTGGAGGGGGGTCATCCAACATCCAAGTTATGATGTTTGGGAGCCACTGAGGTAAATACAAACAACATTCATCACCATTGGATTTTTCAGTAATCAAAAAGTTTAAAAGCAAAGAATGTTCCTCATTCATTCATTCATCCACTTCCAAAATTTGGGCATTTTTGTTGTGTATATTTACCACAAATCACTTACTCACTAAGTGTTCCAGGGTCAATTTCATTCATGAAGCACTTCTGGAAATGCTCAGCTACAGCAATGAACCTGGATAGTATTTATTCATTTTTATTTTCATGATATTCCAGGTTGAAGTGATTTGGGAAAATAATTAGCAGCATATCCTTTTGAGTCTATAATCATGAAAATGTGTAGTTTACCTATACAGCCTTTTCTTTCCTCTAATAACACACTTTCAGAGTTGAATAGCTTTGGGTTATTGCCAGATGAAATATTTTCCAGCAGAGCTAAATTGTTCAGTGCTGCCTTGTTAGACTGTTTAGATATACATGGAAATAGAATTCCCACCTAGCGTTTTCAATGCATATTTTATTAGTATAATGGTGCCAGGACTATAGGCTGAGTTGCATTACAATGAAGCCATTACTTTTTGTGACTCTGTGCTATCAGAATTTATGGATATTCTTACGTGTAGCTTGCCGCAAAAAGTGTTGCAAATTAATGTAACAAAAAGCAAGTCGTACAAGTTTTCCAGAGCTCCATTGCAAATAAGCAATCTAATTAAAGTAGAATTTCAGCTTCTTGCATTTAGTTCAGTGAAGGATTAAGTGACTTAAGTTCTCTGTTTTTGAATGACATGATCTTGTCTTGGAAGATGTTTGGGATTTAGAACTTGAGAGATCATCATTTAGATTTGAATTTATTAGTTGTTTTCATCTCTCATTCCCCAATCCAGTTCTAACTGCCAAGAAGTCTGGCACATTTCTTTCCATGAATGAGTCTGAGCCCTTCCCAGGTTTTAATACCTCCTGCTGATTGACAGGTGGGGTTATCTTATGGAATGGCCAGTTAAAACTTGTATGTGATGGGGTTGGGATGTGGCTCACTTTGTAGAGTGCTTACTTAGAATGCCAAAGGCCCTGGGCTGCAATCATCCCAGGAATGCATAACCTGGGCATACTGGTGTGTGTCTGTAATCCCACCACTTGGAAAGTGGAGGCAGGAGGATCATGAGTCCAAGGTCATCCTTAAAGTCTAAGGTCATCCGTGCCTATGTAGTGAGTTTGAAGCCGGCCTGAGTTATATGAGACCCTGTCCCAAAATGAAAATAAAAGGCATACAATAAAACAAGAACAAGAACAACAGCAAAAGGAGTGGATATTCATCTTTCTCCATCTCCCTCTCTCTCCTATCTTGCAGGAAGTAGTAAATGTTTTCCTTAAACTCATGACCCCCTAATAAACTTTCCAGCAGTGAACCTCTGATTGGTAATTCCTGGATGGATCTTTACAGTCAGTCACTTGGAATGTTGTCAGAAATGCATGACCCTCGCCTCTCCTACCAGTGCCCTAAATCTGAAACTTGCCAGCAGCGCAGGGTCCGGCGACTTGCAGTCTAGCAAGCTCTCCAGAGAGCACGCTGCCTCACAGAGGTTGAACGATTGTCGGGAGGCAGGAAACACTTGAGATTTGTTGCGCTGACCACTCTCACTCAACCACGGAAGTGAAGTGGTCACATAAGTTCTTGTTGGTGGTGGTAGTGGGATATGGCATCAGCCACTTCGCAGATTCATTTTAACTCATAGTAAGAATTAATAGTTGTAACAAGGAAACAAGAGAATCACATTTTTTCTGAGCATTTTTCCAGACCTAAGCATGCCTTTTATATACTTCGTTCCCTTTAAAATGCCAAAGCATTCCTAAGCCTTCTGTCAAGGACTCCAAGGCATGATACAGAGCAAGTGGGTTTAGGGGAGAAATCAGTCATGGCCTCTGGTTGTTCAGTAGCTGTGCCAGGATCGTGATACTGATCAGACCAGCTACTCGCTTGTGCCTTTCTTTTCAAAATATGCCAGTATGGTAGTGGAGCCGAGTTTCCTGAGTCTGAAGACGTGCCCAGAGGACCCACACTCCCTTGTGGCATGTTTGTCTTTTCAGATGACCATACAAAGCCGCTTTGCTCCAGGTGAGTGGATAGTACACTCCACAGCCCCAGGAGAGTGGATAGTACATCCCACAACCCATGCAAGCAAACGTTCATTGCCTCCTTTCTTTCACATTCATTGCCTCCTTTCTTTAGAAACCGTATCTCATTCTGGTAATAATGAATGCAACTGACCTTTTTATCTTTGGGCTCTGGCTTGTGGTTTTTGAAGCTTTCCAAGATCAACCCCAGTGACGATGTGGTTTGGCATGTTAAATAGTAGAAACCATATCTATCAGGTTGGATGATTTTGAAAGCAGTGAACGCTGGAGGGGAGCGCTTTCCTCCCTGAACGATGCTCTCTCCACTTTAAAAGTCTTTATTAGATGATTAGAGACAGCTTTTAAAATTCCACTCATGGTGATTGAGAGCTGTATTTTACCTCCAAGGTACGTTTTTTTCCTTAACCACCCAAGAATTATGTTTTAAATAAGACATGCCATATTATATGGAGAAGAAGGAGCACATTAGAATGTGGTTTCATGTGACCAGATTTTAATATAAAAGTGAAAACAGTTTCCTTTGAATGTCAGCAGTTAGCTTAAAGTTGACCCCACCATCGTCATCAGGAAGGTTTCGTTCAGAGGAGGAGACTTTAAAAATGGACATTGATTAGGAATGGAATGGTCGATTTCCTTATGCACCAGTCAGTAGAAATGAATTTCAGTGTCACGTAAATTAGTTTCAGCATCAGTAACTCCATGGACTTCCTTCCTGTGGTCTGCTTCAGTCATGGAAAGTTTGCGAAACAATCCTAACATTCAGAAAAGCGTGTGTGTGTGTGTGTGTGTGTGTGTGTGTGTGTGTGTGTGTGTGTGTGCATGTATCCATGTGAATGTGTGCATGAGAGTGTGTGTAATGTATGTGTGTGTGTGTGTGTGTGTGTAACAGATGGAGTGAAGACACAGAAGTATGTAGTTTCTTTTATACTCCCAACTTATCATGTTAGGGAGGCTTTTAACTTTTTAAAATTTAATTTTTCTAGTTTTACAAGCATATTGAGTACTTATCCCTGCTTCCCTCCATCCCCCTTCCCACCATTCCCCTCCTTTGGAGAGAGGATGGAGGGAAGCAGGGATAAGTACTCAATATGCTTATAAAAGTAGAAATTTTTTTTTAAAGAAGAGGCTTTCAATTTTAAGCAGACTTCCTTTTTGAAGTGAGCAGAGTTTCTCTTCCCTTACCCCCTGACCTGTGTCCTTGCCCGCTTCCTCTCAGACACCTCCCCAGGGGCATCTCTGCTCTTGTGTGTGCCTCCCAGTCTCTTCTCTTTCCTGTTGGGCAAGGAGGGTCACTGCAGAGCATTGCTGCCTTTCCCACGTAACTGCGCGTTCTCTGGAGCCCGAGGCTTGCTAGGTCAGTTAGGTCACTGGCAAGTGAATGCAAGGATAAGCAGGTTAATGCAAGGATAAGGTTTTGTGTGGCATTTCTTGGTGTTTTTTCCTTTACGTCCAACACAGGCAGAACTGCACCTCTGCTTTTGTTTGTTTGCTTTTATTCTATTTTATTTATTTGTTTATTTGCTTGTCTTCTTATCTGTCTGTCTGTCTGTCTGTCTATCACTACTCCCTACCTCTCATTCTGGCAAGTGTTGGTAACGACCACCTTATTTTCTTAAATAACAAATTCAACATATCAGTAAAATTTTTGTTTGGCTTTTATTATTATACTTTGGGTACACAAACCAGTATATTTTAATGCTTTTGGGTAAGGTTGAGACTATACAATATTCCCCCAAACACTTGTGTATTATCAGTATATCAGGGTCAGCAATGTGTGTATGTGTGCATGGACGGGGACACACACACACACACACACACACACACACACACACACACACAGGTTCATTTAAGAGCAAGACCATAATAGGTACTTTAGGCTCAGTGAGATGTACCACTCTGTTGTTGTACTGTGTAAATAACCACAGAGGGTATGTGAAGGAATGCATGCTTGGCTGTGTGTAATGCTAACTTTTCTTGGTAAAGACGGTGGTGGGCTTCAGTCACTGACTGAATTTTCTTGTCCTATGCAGTCTTCCTCCATCTCAGCCCACTGGTGCTTTCTTTCTGCTGAAGAGTGCTGTGTTTTTTCTTCTAGTTCTTTCCCAGATCACTCCTTCTGCTGTAGAGTGCACTCTTCTTCACTTTCTCTCTGTCCTTCCTTGAAGGACTTGGCGGGTCATGCAGGTAGCCTGATGTCAGCCTCTTTCCTACCAGTGGTCCAGGCTTCTTCCCCTGTTCCCATCCTACTCTGTTCTTCCGGCAACTGCGCTGCAGCTAAGCAGATGACTTGCAGGTTGCAAGAAGCTCTTTCTTAATGATGGGCCAGGGCTGTGATCTTGTCCTCATTGGTGTTGTGTGGTCTCCTGAAGGCTGAGTAACTCTCCCAGCTGGCCTTTTAGATGGAGTCTTGTGGTGTAAGAAACTCTGACTTACTTATGTGGAGTATTTTCTATTATGTCAGATAGGTGAGCGCTTGCCAGCAGTTGGTCAAACATCACTGTTTGTTCTCTCGCAAATCCCAGAAATTTGAGGATATTACATGCATTCATTTCCTCTTGCTGATGTGACAAGTAGTTGACAATTTTAAGATGTTACAAGCTGATCATTTTACTGATTTGAAGGTCACAAGACCAAGACTGCTCTCACTGTGCTCAGTCCAAGCTCTGGTAGCCTGGACCTTCCAAGAGTTCCAGTGTCTTCTCTTTTTGCTGTTCTTAGAATCTGCCTATACCCCTTGGCTTATGGTCCTTTCCCTGATCCAAGGTGGTTAGGTTGAACTGTCTCTCTCTCTTTTCTCACATTTAGAAAATACTTGTAATTACATTGGGCTCTCTTATGATTTGATAGGAAACATCCCTTGAGGTTCACATAAGAAGCTTGGTTTCTGGTTGGTGGATCTACTGTGGGAGGTTCTGGAAACCTGAGGAGATAGAACCAAATGGGAGAGGCAGGTCTCTGAAGGAAAGCTTTGGGAGACAATCTTATTCTTGGTTCTCTCCCTCTCTCCATCGCTCCCTCCCTTCCTTTGCCTTTCTCTTTACCCCTTTATCTCTCCTTCCTGTCTATCATGAAGCAAACAGCTCTCCTCCTCCACACGTTCCCACCACCACCTTCTGCCCAAGTCTGTGGGGCCAGATGACCATGGACTAATTCTCTAAATTGATAAACTAAAATAATTTCTTTCTTGAGATGATTGACATTAGTCGTTTTGGTCATAGCTATGCACAAGTAGCTAAAACGAGCCAGTTGAAGTCGATTCATTAACAATCTTATTTCCACATGCAAATTTTTCCCTGTATCACAACATATTGACGGATATCAGGGTTGAAGACATGGCATCCTTGTGGGGAGCCGTGCATGATCCTGCCTACTTCTTTATATTTTTATATAATTTATTTTTATATCTATTTATTATATATTATATATAAAACAATAAATACATAATTTATTATATTAAGTAGAAAAGGGAGCGTTATATGTCCTGCTACTATTGTGGAACTTGAAATGTTATTTCTGTGGTTTACCCAAGCCATCCAAGTTTCTCTGGCTGGGGTGAGAGTTTTCTAGAAGGAAAGGTGATAGAGACATTTTGGCTTCTGTTTGGACTTCAGCAGTGCTGCCAGTGGATTGCTCTTCCTGACACTGATTCTCTTCCACATCTGTCTGTCCAGGACTCAGAGAAGGGCTTTGCTTTCCTTTGTCTTTCTTTCAAGTCCGGAGTCTACCCTCACCATCCAGACCCAGCCTCTTATCTCTGAAGCTCACTCCTAAAATCCATCCAGTTTCTCGTGGTTTTCACATCAGTAATCTGGGGTTTCCTACTGTTCCTGTATTCTCTACTTGGACTCCCTATCCTTTCTCGGTATCTATTATTCCTCTACATCTTCCAAAGTGGTTAAACTTTTAAGTCCCGGAAGCTTTGTCTGTTCTGGTCAATTGCAAGTTTCTCCCACAGCTTTTGCAAACTTTGGCTATCAGGTTCAACTTCTTAGGCATAATTATCTAACATTATTTTGAGGTTTTTCCTTTGTCAGTCTTAGTCTTCCAATGTAGATGCCTCTTGGCAGTGTGGGCATTTGTGGACTGTGCAATACATTTCATTCTAAGTATTAATAAATGGACTGATTGGCTGATTAAAAGTTTCCCGTAGGGACAAACAAGTCATAGGTTTAGAAGTAGATGTTTCCTTGTGGTGTAGTAATCACTCCCAGATCCATTGTGCTGGTTACCTGCAGTTACCTGGACTTTACGATTCCCATCTTTGTGCTTCCTCTTGTCTTGTCAACTTGATTGTCTTGTCTGCCTCCTTCACCCCCGGCCTTGTCTAGAGCTGCCAGGAGATTCCAAGCCCACATGGCAGCTGGCCTTTCCTTTCTGAATGTTCCCTGTTATTAAATGTACACATTTCCCATCCTGGCAATCCGCTATGCATGTCAAATCCCCTCTGAGCTTTGAACAACTAATCTGATTAGAATAATTCAAATTGTATTATGAAAACTTAAATGGACAATTTTACTGTTCTTTTTTTCTTTCCTAAAGAAAACAAAGCTAACTATTTGTGGCCCAAGAATAAATCCACCCTCTTCTCCTTTTGCCCTCTCTGATAACGAACATCTACGCCATGTCCCATCTTAATGATTACAGCTCAGCTTTATTAAAAAAACGGGACACAAAGTTGTTTCAGTGGCCATATGAAAGTGTTGAAGAGCAGACTAGAGACTCGTGTCCTTCCATTTCAGTTATTCAGGTTTTCTTTTGCTTCATTTTGAAGCTAGACAGCCATATAATTCATATTTCATATATTTAACAACTTGTTTCCTACATATGTGTGAGCTATATGTAAACACACATAAACGTGGAAGAATAAACATAGAAATTCACATATTGTGGTGGAAATTGAATGGAGATGAAGGTGGATGAGAGAGAGGACCACAAGGCGATGCTTTCCTGTCTTTGAGTATCTGTCTTCTGATACCTGGCTAAGGAAGGCCACCATTTGAATGTATGTGCCCCCAGATCCATCTGTTGAAACTTAATGGCTCACATGATAACATTAAGTGAAGAGACCTCTGGTTGGTGATTGGGTTATGAACACTCTTCTCAGAAATGAGATTAGCAGATTTCTACCATGTTCATATGGTCACTTTATCTTCCTTCTGTTGTGCAATGGATGAATTGCTTCTCCCTTCCTGAGGATGTGGCTTTCATCAGACCACTGAATGATTGGCCCTTGGATCTCAAACATCCCAGCCTCCAAAACTGTGAGAGCAAAAATTTCTCTTCTTTTTAAATGAGTTAATAAGTGGTAATTTGTTATAGTAGCACAGATGGATTAAGAAGAGAGAAAAAGAAGAGATGTGGAAAGTAAGTTCTGCAATCATGTGGCTGGAATATGGAGGCTCACTGGAGGAAATATGCTTTATGGAAACTAGATTTGGATAGGAGCTGTCTGAAGTTTGGAAATTCTGGTAGAGTTGAGAGAATAAAACCTATGATAAAGTTCCAAGCGGTTCCCAAACTATACAATTATTGGATTATTTCTGGATCTGCTGCTTAATTTCTTGTTATGATCTCACACAAGCTGTGCAATGCCTGGGATTAATGGCTTGAGGGGCTAGAAAGCATGTAAGGTAAATGCAGGTTAGCTGTCAGGGATTAGGCACGTGGTAGACATCTGCATGACATGCTTACTGTGGTGGTGGACAACACACAGTCATGGAATGATACAGCCTGGGCTTGACTCAAACACAGGACTGTGCTTCAGGGAGAACAGAGTCATCTGCTGTGAAAATTACATCAGAAGGTCAAATCTAGAGCTTGGGCAAATTATTCAAATGCCAAAGGGAGGGGATGAATCGGAGGCTTGGTAGGATAAGGGTTCTGTACTATGCTTGAACCACATATTTCCTGCTCATGCATCGGCCTCATTGGCTCCATTGGCTGCTAGTGAGAGTTTGTGGAGATTCGCTGTTCTTCTGATCTAGTTGCCAGATGGCAGAGTTAGACAGAGGTGAATGCATGTCGCGCCTTGTTCCAGATTCTTGGTGTCTGGGCTTCTGCCAGATGCCTGTCAGGATAAGAACTCAATATGTGATATAGTTGTGTTTCCTCCTTGTGGTGACACCCTGGTTGTTAAGAAGGAGCTAAGGAAGTAACTCAGCTGGCAATGTGCCTGCTGTGTAAGCAGGAACTGAGTTGGATGCCCAGAACCATCTGAAAAGAAAGGAAAAGAAAGAGAGAAAGAAAGAGAAAGTAAGAGAGAGAGAGAGAGAGAGAGAGAGAGAGAGAGAGAGAGAGAGAGAGAAAGAAAGAAAGAAAGAAAGAAAGAAAGAAAGAAAGAAAGAAAGAAAGAAAGAAAGAAAAAGAAAAAGAAAGAAAGAAAGCAAGAAGTAGAGCATGCTTGTAACCCCAGCTCTGGTGAGCCAGACACAGGTAGTCCCTCTGGGATTGACCAACTATCCCAGCCTACTCAGTGAGCTGTAGGTCAATGGAGACCCTGTCTCAAAAACCACATGGATGCCTCTTGAGAAACAATATCATAACTTGACTCCTGACCTTCACAGGCATGTGCACACACATACAGGTGCACCTGAATGTATATCTTCAGCCATATGCACACACCTCCTTGTATACAGACACAGATACAGACACACACACACACACACACACACACACACACACACACACACACATACACACAGAGGCAAGTTTTAGGAGGAGGTGTTGAAGAAAGATTTTAATTTTAATTAAAATGTTAAATATTACCCAAAAAAGTACACCATGAGCCTTGAGTGGCATATTTTATATCCTTGTATTTTATACCGTGCAAATTTATGTATGTAACACCCATGCTCAATGCACACATACATATGTACTCCATAAACATGATCTCCATGTAAAGCATACTCCTTTGGAAACTAAGTGCCATGTTTTCCCAGCCAAACCATCACAAGCAGATTAGAAAGGCCCCCAAGGCAATGATGTGTTGCCCTGTTGATTTCAACCCCATTTGGTCCAAGCTCGTGAAGGGGATGATCAAGGGTGCCTTGTATCAAAGAGGCTTGTAGAAGTGACTCACTGGAAAGTTTCCCCTTGTAAAAGAGATAAACAAACTTTGGGTCTGAGTGGTGTTTAATCCAGGAAGGGCCAAGAAGGGTTCACATTGCAAAACTCAGGACTTACAGGGGATTTCAACACTTAAAACCCTAATGATCTCTGCTTCATTGGTCAAAGTGTATCATAGCATCCTCTCCCTCCCTGTCTCTCCCTCTCTAGAGTCTTCCGTCTCTCATAATCCTCCCTATCATCTTGGGAATTTAGTACATTTTGAGATATGCTTTGGTTACCAAATTACCTTTAATGTTACACAGGTATATCTAAACTCTCCTGGATAATGTGTTTGAAGCAGACTTTCTTTCAGTTCATCATTTATTTTCCCAGGCCAAGGTTAAACATTACCATTAGAGAGACTTATGTGAACTGAATCAAATTATCAGAATAATATTTAATAGGGCAGTTGTTTTACTTCATAAACTCTGAGGCAAAGCTTTCTCCCAGCATGCCTTGGGTGCCTTCATAAAAGTCTTAATATGTACCATATGTGTAAATACAAGACCTAAATAAAACTTAATAGATCACCTGAGCTGAGTTATTGACTAAAACATCTGTTTCAAGTCAAGTGCAGATGGTTGAATCAGCACATCCCGATGCATGGGGGGCATATGACACAGAGGGGGGTCTGTCTTTGGAGATTGTTTTAAAGGTGGAGCCTCTCTCCACTGGAAAGTGACGTACTTCAGAGAAGTCAGGTGGTAGATAAAAGAAACTCATTCGAAAGCTTAGAGATTTTCTACATTTGAGCGTGTATAATGGAACATTTAGGGTGAGGAAAATTATATAAGAATTTATCACCTATAATTGATTGCATGTTTAAATGTTCCCTTTGTTTTGGACAATGCAAGAGCATGTAAGCATCTCATGGCTGAGATTCAAATCCACATGACACATACCTTCAAAAGTTGCAGTGAGGTGTGAATCCTTGAATGCCATGTGTCAATGTCAGTTAGACACAGGTGTCAACTTGATGGTTGAGAGTTTGAACTCTGGGCACATTTGTGGAGAATTAGTGGTTGGGTTAAGCCCAGAACAAATCTGCAGGAGATTGTCTAGCTGATGGGGAAGGCCCAGCCAATGGTGGGTGGGACCAGGCCCTGAACAGATGAATAAAATACTGAGAGCTGGTTGAGGAAGTTGGCATCCTTGTGTACACTTGGGCAGACATGCTAGTCTGACAAGTAAGGTTTGTCCATCTCTTCGCTGTTATGTGGTGATGGTGTAGCCAGTTCCCTCGTCCCTGATGTTGGTGCATGCTTTCCTGTCAAACTGGACTGAGAACTGTAACGAGGAATTGTAAGAGAGAATAAACTCTTGTTCCCTTAAGCCATTTGATGGTCGTTTATCAGCAACCATGCAGGCAAGCTGAAACAGTCAAGGTTAGCTCACTGGCAGACTCCTAGATGAGAAAGATCCAGAGCAAAGGAAAGGCTTTGTTGCTGGTCCTTCATGGATTTGTTCATTTACTGACAAACTGTTACTCCTCCTATGAATGACAGTTCTTTACTAAACACGTGCATTTATTTGTGGCCCTGGGCTCCCCTGGATGATACTGGGACTAGTCCAGTAGATCATGTCTCTGTTATTCTATTTTGAGAGATTCAATACCACTCTTCTTCAGGAGGCTGAGCTGTCTTTGAGACAAGGTTTATTTTTCCACAAGAGTAATGCCAAAGACTAGCAAAGGATATGTTCTCTCCTACAGAATGATTGCATTTTTTACAGGCTTTAAAATTTGTTTTGCTTATACAAAAGGTATCTCTTGGATATAAGGGCCTCCTATTGGCCCCAAGTTATTTCAGGAAAGTAGGAACACCCTGATTTTAACAGTTGCATTTGTCTTTTCTGTAAAAGGAGTGTGAAATTATCAACCTAGATTTGTTTTTGATGTCTCTACTTTAAAGGACAGAATAATTGAAAAACATTTTTTTTGTTTTCCTATATTTTATTTACTTATGAGAAATATGGGAAGTGAGAGAGAGGGGGAGACACACACAAGTACTATCAAACTTAGGTCTCTGGGTGTGCAAATAGGCGCCTTACCTGTTGAACTATCTCACCAAACCCACCAAAACATTTTTCAGAGCTGAAAACTTGCCCCCAACACACTCAAAGATCTTTGTTGAGACTCTTCTGTATATTATTACTTTTATTATAATTTCTCAACATGCTTTAAACTGGTTAAATGTTTGCAAGATATATATGTACATATAAACATATATGAAATAGTACAATTACAATTTGCTAGTATTATTTCATGATTAAAGTAGTTGCTTAGATATGTGTGATCTCTGACATGGAAATAAATATAATTAGCTAGTAGCAGCTGGATCTACTGATTTTAATGACCTGAATTGTCTTAGGTTTTTAGGAGACCCTCTGCATCATAAATTCCCAATTTGGATAGAAGTATGAATATACCTAGTAGAAACGCCTCCACAGTGGTTTAAACACATGAGTTTCATATCCTCAGGTAGGAAATACAGAGACCAGCAGTTGCTGGTGCTTTTCTGGTTAACTCCTTAATGTACCTGCAGAACTGTAGGTCCTTTCACCATTCTACGATGTCGCATTTGGTGACGTTGACCTTCATCCTCATGCCTTTGCCTCTTGCCTAAAAGACAACTGCAGTAACTCCAGCCAGAACGTCTATGTTCAGAGATAAAGGAGGAACAAGACATGATTCCCAAGGTGTCCCTAGTAGCTCTGTTAATATTCCATTGTTTTGCTTGTATCCTGTTGGCAAGAATTGTGTCACAGGCCTACACAGCTTTCTGAGCATTTCTACACTCTGAAGGGGAAGCCAAAAGAAGCGGGAATGGATATTGTTGCTGCTGACAGGATTTATCGCTTTAGTCAAGTTTGATTGTTCTCATGATTTGCTGTTGGGAAAATGGATATGTGTGTGGGTTGGAGCAATTTAACTCAGTGTTGTAATATGATATCACTCAAGAATCTGCAGTCTACTCTGGTTGCTATTGGCCACTGGTGGCTGGCAAGCTCTTGGAATGTGGCTATTGTGACTGAAGAAGTGATATTTATTAATTGCACCTGATTGATTTAAGGAATTGCATATGGCTATCAGTTTGGGTCACAAAACTGTGAACTTCTCTGAATAATGTGACAGAGGAAAGGTGGCATCCGGATAGTACTTCTTGTTGGGAAGTTTTATTTTTTGTTATCATTGGTTATTGCTTTATGTGGCCATGGTGAATATCAATTTCTCTGCCCAAGCACAGACTTTGTGGCAAAGAGCTGTTCTCATGTGGAAATTGCACCTGAATCGGAAAAGAAAAAAAAAAAACGACATTGCAAGTAAAAACATATATGTTCACAGCCCATTTTCTTCTTCAGTGCTATTTTCCTGCTACAGTGACGCCAGACCAAGAGAACTCTTTAAGGGACAGTTTGCCTCCTGGAGCTCTGTTGTTGTATAAATTGCTAATAAAAGTTTTTGTGCCCGTGAAATGGTCCCAACCTCTGAAATGTACAAGTTTATTTTGGATTTAATTTTATTCTTGGCAGGCATCATGAGAAAGAATATTTGGGAAGGCTGGGGAACCTTTGGCGTTGAGAGACCTTCCCAAGCTCTGATTTCTTCGAGCACTCGGCTGTTGGTGAACATCGTGTTAGCCGGGGCTCTGATGGAGCAAACAAGTCCAAGCTGGATCTCAGATGTGCTAATAGGAAACATTGCTGGAAGTTGGAGGCTGAGCGTCTTGGGTGGTGTCACGTGGATCTAGGGAGTGTCATCCCATGCTAAGATTTGCCAGGAGATAGGACAGCAAATGGGTTTGGCATTCAAATGAGAATATTTGGTGACTTTCAGGTCATTGATGGATCTCTTGACTCATGTGTGACAATTCAGAGAAAAAGTAATAAAATCTCTAAAGGGAAATTGTATATCTTAAAAGCAACTGTTAAGCTAGTTCTAAAAAGTTGGAAAGTGGTATGGGAAATGCTTAATCTCTGGCCAGGCCACAAGACCTACAAGAGAAAGGAGCAATGACTTAAGATTCAAACCTATAGTGATTGATACACGGTTGGTCCCCAGAATTCAGTGGTATTTTCTCCAAGATGCCCTATGGCTCACATACTTTACATATGATGTCTCCTAGCAAAGTAGAGAATTGGGATTGCTACATAGATCGTCTGCCTGAGGGTTTACCTCTGTGTTTCAGGCATCGATTGGCATATCCCATCTCACTCATTCAAGAGAGTGCTCAGATAGTGTCCACATGCATCAAGAGCTGTGAATAAATAACGCATGCCTCAAATGCAAGAAGAAAAAACACTGAATATATGGGTATCGATTCTCACAAAAAATAAATGAAATCCACATGAAATGTTGAATATTAAAATTGATTCCAGATAAGTCCTACAGTTGACAATAAATGCTTAATTTGTGAAGCTAGCCAGGAGAGGATTCAAAGGAGGTTGTCCGCAGGACAGAACCGCATTCTCACAGAGGCTGGTTGCCAGGTAGAACCGATCACATGCTTTCTCATCCGAGGCTTGTCGCCCCCATGTTTCAGATGAGATGCTTGAGGTTCAGAATTCTGTTGGGGGTTCCTTGTAGGCTCCAGTGGGAGACTCCACCCTGGGTCTTGGGACAATTTTATGTCTTGACAGTTGGAATAACTGTAAAGGAAAAAAAGAGAGTAGTTTCTATACAAAGACTTTTTAAAATTCCAAGTGAATGATAATATGGTACAAAGCAAACAGTAAAAAAGAAGCCAGGAAAACATTTGCATCGCATATGATTGTCGAGGGTTACATTTTATACCAGGGTTTTGGCTGATCCACAGGAAACACCATGTTGATAAATGGTGAGGGGTGTGAGCAGACATTAGAATCTGCTAAGTCATTGCACTTGAAAAACTTAAGCTGACTAATAATAAAAGAAATACGAATTAAAATAATAACAAAACAGCATTTTGTGTGTCTTAATGAATTATGGTCTTTAAAAAATTATTTAGACCAATGCTAGGAAATTACAAGATCCTTTGTGTGCTGGCTCTGGAATGTGGGCTGTCTCTGTGGAAAAGCAATTTGGCAACAATGGTAATCATAAAACTTGCACACATTTGGACCTTGCCATCCCTCCCCTGGGAATTTATCCCAAGGTAATTATTAAAAAGACAACCAGATCCATATGCAAGACAGTGTTCATTGCAGGAATAGTTATAGTAGTTAAAAAAAAATAAAGCTGAAAGTTACCTAAAGATTCTGTGGCAGAAGTGATTGATTGAGTAAATTATGGGCTGTTGCATTTTAGGATTCTCTAGAGAAACATAACTCTCTCTCTTTCTCTCCCTGTATGTGTGTGTATGTGTGTGTGTGTGTGTGTGTGTGTGTGTGTGTGTGTGTGTGTGTATGTATGTGTGTGTGTTATGGAGAGGTTACAGTGTAAGTGAGGAGGGAGAAAGAAGGTTTAGGCCCTAGGAACTGGTTCCTATGTTGACAAAGAATGAGAAGAACAGAATCAGGAGAGCTGATGGTTAGACTTCCGTGAGTCCTGGTGTGAAGTCAGGGGACAAGAGCTTCCTGCTATGAAGATGCTACATAAACAATGTCATTCTTTCTAACCAACCATACATAGTAGTAAAGGGTTGGAGAGGTTGGACAAGTCTCATTCTGGGAGGCCTGTCAGTCAGCTTTACTCAGTTTCTCAACTCAAATGCTCAACAGACAGCTGCAGATATATAAACTTTAACTAACATTGGGAGACAGTGAAAGCCCACCAATGAATTTAACTTCCAGTCTACATCGTCATCAAATTAATCACGGAAACCATGGATTGCACAGCAAAGGAAGATGCTGATGATGTCAATGGAAAAGGGTACCGTGTGTTTAGATGTAAAAATCAAAGTGTGGGTGATCCATTAGAATTAGTTGCACAAAAATAAAATTGATGAAGAAAACAGGATGAGGAAAGTCACTGGTTCCTTGGAGGCCTGTTTTGTGTGTGTGTGTGTGTGTGTGTGTGTGTGTGTGTGTGTGTGCACAAGATGGCAAGGGAGTCAAAGTGTATGAAAGGGAGTCTCTCAAATTTAGGCTGAAATATAAGTTGGAACCAAGTGCTGGCAAGTTGCAGATAGTCTGATGTGTTTGGAATTTGTGTGTAGAGGCATTAGGAGCCACTGAAGTTATTATAACTGAATTTATGTTGGGGCAGCTCTGACAGGATCAAGGCTTCCTAGTGGAAGAGAGCAGCCAGGAGTGGGGGAGACCCTTTCTAATGCTCCAGGAGGATGCAGAGAGAGCCTCACTAGGAGATGGAAAGGGTCAAAGCATGGAAGAGCATGGAAGGCAGATACTCAACCTCTAGCCAGTCCACAGACATGGAGGAGGGAAGAGACAAAGATGCTGCTACTTTCTCAGCTTGTGTTGAGGGTCTTTAGGAGGTTTGAGAAGAGAGAAGAGATTCCAGACTCCATTGTGGCCATGCTGGGCCTCATTGTGCTAGCTGCAATTCTGTGTTTGCTTCATAAGATAGGTGCATCCTGTCCTCAGGAAGAGAGAGACGAGAGTCATCATTGGAGCATAGAGGTTGGTTTGTGGGCAGAGTTAGGGGTACACAGGAAAAGCATGTAATCTCAGGAGAAATGACCATTGAGAGCAACAACCCTGAGAGAGCCTGGGACTTGGGGATGGAAAGAGATAGCATCGAAGCATTTTATTGGAGATAGGTGTAGAAGTGGAATAGGAGATGATTTCAAGAAGGAATGTGTGGTTGGTGGCACAAATGTATAATCCCAGCCCTTGGGAGGCTGAGGAGCATCTTGAGTAGGAAGCCAACATATGATATGTAACAAGTCCCTGTTTCTAAAAAAAAAAAAAAAATTAAGAGTAGAAAGTGGGAAGACATAGGACTGTGTGGCCAGAAGCTTGAAGTCTTGTAGGAAGCTGCTTTAGTTGCTTTTCTTGCTTCTGTGATAGAAGCAGCTTAGGGGAGAAGAGGTTTGTCTTGTTTCACAATTTCAGGAGATTCGGTCCATCCTAGTTGGGAAGGCATGGCAGTTGATGTGGGCTGGTCCATAGCTGTCAGAATGTGCTGAGATTTTCTTTACCTGGTCCTGACCAGGAAGCAGAGATAGCTGGAAATGGGACAAGGCTGCCGTTAAGAATGAGCACTCTTCGTGGTCTGCTTGGGACCAAGTGTTCAAGCGCATCCGCCTGTGGAGGACATGGCACATTCAAACCGAACAGAAGCCTTTGGCTGGACCGCGGTTCCAGGGGCAGTGCAGGTCACAGTAGGGCATTACTGGCACTAGAATGGACATAGAACCCATGGCCTGTGTGAAGACCTAAGCAAAGCAGTGAAGTGGGTTCATGGACCTCAGACACCCAGTCTTTAAAAGGCTTGAGAATAGAGTCGCGCACCATCAGTGTTTTGGGATGTGACACATCGGTTTCCTGAATCAGGAGAGTCCTGGGAAAACTGGGTAAGTTGGTCTCTCCATTCAAACACATGCTCATTGCAATATATGTTCTCGAAGGGACATTAAAGATGAACTGAGGTACCAGGCACATGTTCACAGGGCGGGCACACAACAGCACAGGGTACAAGTCAAAGCTGAGCTGCTGATTTAGTTTGCACAGACAGAGTTAGGAATATTTTGGGGTAGAAGCAATCAAGTGAATTTTGGGGAGGAAAAAACTCAGATTTTTTTCTTCTGAAAGCAGACAGAGTTACATGGTAAAATTATAGCAAGTGAAATCCTGGTGTAAACATTGACAGTTTTAACTAAATAGCTTCCTTATTGGATTCCCCAATTACTGTTTTATTTATTTGGTTTTAATTTTGCACCAAGAGGAGTAAAAATGGATCACAGCACCTCATTAATTTGCACTAATGGGGAGACGCTGTGCTGTCTGGTACTGTGAATGTGTTCCGTTGAAAGACACACAAGGGTAATAGACCTGTGAGCATCAAAAAGACCCAAGTGATGGAGTGGAACCCACTTCATGTGATCATCACTTCTGTCTGTCTGTCTGTCTGTCTGTCTGGTTCCAGACCAGTGCTGTCTCCTGGTGTTGAACTGCAATTCCTAATGGTTCCTTGGCACACGTCTAATGTCATTCCCTGGGAAGCAGGAACCATTGAGGTCCTGGTGTTCAATCCTTGTGGGGCTGGGGTCAATTTCTCTGTGACCCATCCTTTTGAGAGAGTAGAAAACTGTTTCTGAATCAAGGAGTCCCTGAGTCCAAGGCTCTCTCTTGTGGTTACTCACCGTGTTTCAATTCTGCATGCGTTGTCTATTACTTCCGTGCCTCAGCTTCACTGAATGAAATGCTTTCAGCACATCTTTGGGTTTAGAGGACTTTGTACATAAAGACTGAGACTTGCCTCTGCCCACATTTTGTTGTTATTAGTTCTGCCCCAGACATGTGCTGTCACTTCAATGAAGCCTGCTGTCTGCCATGTCTTCATTGCAAATTAAGTCCTGAGCTAGAAGATCATTGCATCTTGTCTAGTAACTCAAACCTTGCATTTTTCTCTCGCATGGATGGAGCTTGGACTGAGGATGACTATGTGTGAGAGTTGAGGAACCAACTATAGTTGGTCAGCTCTTACTGCCTCTGGACATGCACAAATGGGGATTTGGTTGAGAAAAGAAGATTTTACTGTAAGGAGGGGGTGACTCTGGCTAAGGTTTGCCTGCCTCTGTGCAGAGCCGCACAGGCAAGATGAAGCAGCTCAGTCCTTCAGGCATGCTTCGTCCTTGCTTGAGCTCCTACCCCCAGCTTTCCTTGGTCACCGCAGTTTCCTTTTCCCCATTTCAGTCTGGCCTATGCCTTTGGGCCATGGCCATCTGTCCACTCCTTCATTCTTCCCTGAGCCCCGGAGACAATTCTGGCCTCTGTGTGTGGGATATACTTCCAGACTGGGAGCCTCTACTTTCTCTCTGTTTTATTCGCTTGTCCAAGGAGACCTGGTTGTTCAGTTCTGCATCTGGGTGGCTGCTAACCTGATTCTGATCTCTCCCTCACCCTGTTGTATCACTGCCTGCATTTCAACTCAGTTCCCTAACTAATTTCTATAGCGCATGCACCCAGACATTCCCTGTGACATAACTTGTGGCAATGAGCATGGAACAAATGGGGGCTATGAAATAAAATGGGGAAGGCGTTCCTGATGACATTTCAGCTGTCATCTATGTACCTATCCCTATCTATCTATCTATCTATCTATCTATCTATCTATCTATCTATCTATCTATCTATCTACCTATCTTCTATTTCCTTCAATTATCTACATTATCTACCTGTTATAGATTTCTCTATAATCTATATCATTCATCTTCATTCATCTGTACCTTCTATTACTTATTTATTTGCTTTTTATTATCTTCCCATCCATCACGTGTCTTCTTTCTATGAACTGTTTAACATCTATCAATGTATCTGTTACTGTCATCCATCACTCATCTATCCATCAATCTATCTCGTATATAACTTCCTCATCATTAATGTATCAATCATCCATTACCTATCATAATCATCTGTCATTATCTACCTATTCTCTCTCTCTCTCTCTCTCTCTCTCTCTCTTTCTCTCTCTCTCTCTCATTTATGGATGTATGTGTCAAGTTTCTATCTACCTAGACAACAAAGCTATGGAGATTTCTGTTCAAAAGACAAGCATTTCATGAAAGTATCTACACAAACCAATGTCATGTGTTTTGATTCACCCTGGGATGCTGTGACTAACCAATTTTCTGATGATGAGAGAGAATTATTGCAAAACCTGAATAGATTTAAGTCCTGAATCAGTGCTGTGAGAAGCTTGGGAAATAACCATCAGAAGTTTCACATGGGGTGTGTGGATTATGTGAATGAAGCTTTTGGAGGACTTGTCTGTTACGACTAGTCTTTGTGGCTTCCTTCCAAAAGCCACATGCACATACTCGGCCTTCTTGTGCATCTGGCTCTGGGGATGGGTCTTGGGTTGTTTTTGGCCCATTCCCTGTCTTCAGGTGGACCCATCTGTTCCTTCTTCTCCCCTCCCCAATCCCCTTTCTGGGGTGATTATAGAAATGTAATCCCAGAAAGACTGACAGATCTAGGGCCAGAGAGATCTTGGAATGGATTATTTCTGACTATATTTCTTCCGGGTGCTGTTTTTTTCCCCAGCAAGGAAGGGCACTATCATTAATTACAGTAAAACAAACAAAGCAAATCCTAAACAGCTGAGCTTCATATTTTCAAAGACCTGCCAGCCTCATCAGCATAAAACGAATGAAATCTGGAATTTACCTGGGGTGTGCACTCATTTCGATGGAGTGTTCCGCACTCCACTTTGCCATCTGGGCAGAGTTGGGTGGCTTCCTCCCAGAATACCCATGGATCTGTCTGCAGTGCTTTGGACCCTGGAAGAAAAGGGTTTCTTTCCCAGTTACCTGCTTCAGCCCAGAGGCTGATGGAAAGTAAATGAACACATGCGGCCAGCCTGTCCCCAAGCCTGGAATGCGACCTTCGGGACTGTGATCCCCTTCTTGGTTTTATTCATTTTTCCATGGTGGAGATGGCAAGTACTAAATGGTACACACTCAGGTAACCACTGAGTTGCACACGAAGATCTCTAGTGATGTATGTGGAAGCTGACTGCAGGCTGGAGCGCTGATACACCCCGGACAACTGAGGCAGAAACATTGCCATGAGTTCAAAAGCCGCCAGAATTTAGGTTCCAGGTCAGCTTGGTCTCCAGTAGGTGATTCTACTGGAAAGTTCAATCTATTTATACTTGAGATCTGTAGATTTCACTCTAAGTTAGACTCGACACAAGGTTCTTAAGACTGGTGTTTGTATTTAAAAGTTTTCCTTCTCTTCTACTTACTTAATTTTTTGCTTTCGATTGATAGCTCTGAGCTGTCCTTTCAAGAGTTACTGAAAGGTCAGTGTCAATAAGAATGTCCTTTGTGGTCTCCAGTTAATTACTTCTCCCTTTGGGTAGCAGTTTCTTCATGTGAAAAGCACAACATGGCAGGTTCTGTAAGAAAACAAGTCAAGGTGTGACCACTAGCAAGAAATGGAGGTTGTCTACTTGACATTGTAAGAGTTGACAGCTTGAGCACTATCTGCATGGTTTTTAAATTGTTGAAATCAAAAGTTTTAGGCTATTGATGCCTGCATTTTTGGCTTCTCTGGAATTTTCTGTATGTGTGTGTGTGTGTGTGTGTGTGTGTGTGTGTGTGTGTGTGCACTTATATGTGTGTAGGCATATTGTGGAGTCAGAGTAGTGCATTAGATGTCCTCTTCCATTCTCCGTCTAAACAGGTCTCTCACTGCACCTGGAGGGGAGCTGGCAGCATTTATGGAAACCATGGCAATAAGGAAATGCAAATGGCTGACAGTGGTAGGATCACATCCCTATAATCGGCATAGTGCTGGGATCACAGTCCTCGCCCTGCTTTCTTCAAGGGGGTCAGGATCTGAACTCAGATTCGTGCTTGGGCAGTGAGGCCTTTTACCCACTGAGCCTCTGTCATTTCTCTGACTTTCTTCTGAAACCTGCCATTCCATGCTGGCCACCTTGGTGTTAGTGCATTCTTCCTTTGACACTGTCCATGTGATGTTTTCCCCCTTTTATTTTGTGAGTCAGAGACTCAAAAAAAAAAGCCATTATGAGAAGTGCTGGATGGAATCTGAGATTAACAATGTCTCACTCTGAATTCAGAAGAGAATCTTGTATCTAGAGAAGGGTGCACATCTCTCACACGGCTGCCAATGTATGTGACCACTGGGCATATTCAGGGGCCTTTTGACTGGCAACATTTGCACTGTTTTTTTCTTCCTTTCACATATGTGTGCATGGGCAGTGTACATGTGTGTGGGTGTATTTATGAGTGTGTGTGTGTGTGTGTGTGTGTGTGTGCTGTTACATATAGGTGGATATACATGGGTGGGTGCATGTCCATGAGTACATCTTTGTTTATGAGGCAAGCCTTCAACCACTGAGCCATCTCGTCAACCCACTGCTTTCCATTTTTAAAAGTTACTTTTCTCTGTTGTTGTTCTGCTCTCTGGAAATCAATGATTAGGACTATAAGGCTTAAATGGCTTCAATAGCTTTACCTTTTCAGAACTCCCCACCCCTACACACACACCCCCAAAGTCAAGTGTACAATGGGCAAGACTGAAAGAAGAGGGGTCACTGAATGGGGGCATTGTCTTCAGCCAGAAGGTTGGCCTCTTCCTGGTGGTCAGTGACTTCTACCCATGTTCCACAGAGATGATCCAGTAATTTTGATGGGAAAGGGCCATGTAGAAACCATGGTAGCAAGGGGTACAAAAGGCTGACTGTGCTAGTGATGGCACAACTCAGGTAGCTGTTAGGGGGACCTCAAAGTACCTGCTAGACCTGTGCTGTACTCAGAGTGAAGTGGTTTCCCAAGAATAAACACACATGCTCTAGTCGGTCTGCTGGAGATACAGGTTCCTTAGTCTTTCTGGGCCTTGTCCCCCAAATGCAGGGAAGAACTATTAACGGTTCCAAGCATACAACCTACTGTGAATGAAAAGTCATGCTAGTTACCAAACACCTAGGAGGGAGCCTGGAACCAAGTCCTGAATATGCCAGGTAGTTTTGTTATGTATCAAATTATATCCGAGGCCAGTGTCCAATGCTCTTTGCAGTGTGTTGACCTATAACTAAGAGCATGACCAGATTACAAGAGAAATCTGCCCCAATGCATAGTTAACTGACTTAGTTCCTGTTTTCTTGTTCTGCTGTCAACCATCCCGCAGGATTTGAAATTGGGTACAGTTGTTTGTAGTGCGAGACAGTGAATCCACTGACAGGATTCTCTCATCATTTTTTGTTAAAGGATAATGCCTTCCATGATTTATGTTATTTTCTGGATCCACAAGGTTTGCATATGTCAGGATCTAATTAGAGTCCAGTGCTTGTTGCGTGGAGAATCAAAAGGAAAAGGGAGATCCAGTGTTAGCTCTTCTGAGAGGTACAGGGGTTTTATTAGCAGTAGAAGTTTAAGAAAAGGGCTGCCAATAAAATAGACTGTGTGGTCAGCATGTTGCTACTTCAGAAGCGGACCAGAGGGAAGAATTGAAAGCAGTTTGCTATTCTTGCCAGAGGTCTTAGAATCTCCATCAATGCTTCCTCTGCTTTTCTGGGTTCTCAAATTTGCTTTTGTATTTGGCTCAGACACACTGAGTTTGATTTCCCTAATTGAACAAAGCCAATGCTTGAACAGATGGATAGTGTAGACAGATGTACCTCCTTTGAGAAATGTCACTCAAACTGGTGGAGGTCCTCGAGGGGTTGCATGAGGTCAATCATGCAGGGAAGGGTGGAGGGTACTCCACACTCTGTGCCCTGGGTCCATGTTCTCTCTCCTCATTTTCCGGTCTTAATTCTCAGATATTTTGGAAGTTTGACTTTATGCCTGAAGAATGAGGCCTTCCCAAGGTCAATGGATTTGCCCATAGTTGGTTAATAAGGCCCTGAGCTTGGATTAGAGCTAGCCCAGTCCTCAGCTCAGGTGCTTGCTCTTCATTTGGTCTTTGTGGCGCCATCTGTGTTATTTCATGAACCACAGGGTGAGTCTTTATTCCCCCTCCCCTGGCATCATTAGTCTGCATTGCTGTCTATAGAGGGGGTGCAGTCTACGTTTGGAAAAGGAGCTCAGGGTCATGGGAGAAGATGGGGTGCATGCATACTCTATGGAAGGCTGGCTTTGATACATGGGGAAGAGGATTATCTAAGACTCAGTTCTCTCACAGCAAGAGTTAAGAGTAACCATTACATTGATTGACACAAAGTTGCTGCCTGCTGGCATTGCTTAGGAAGGTTGTGGAGTCAGTAGCGGAGTCTTGCTGTAGGAAAGGGACTGCTCGGGATGGACTCTAAGGTTTCCCAACAGAGCTGTACTTCCATGGCTTTGCTTCCTGAGTGTGGATACAATGTATCAGATAACTTCCCTTGCCCATGCCTTCCCATCATGGTAGAGTGTATTTCCTCAAACTCTAAGTCAGAAAAAAAATCACCTTTCAGTCCTTCAATTACTTCCTGTCACATGTTCTGTCAGAGCAAGAAAAGTAGCTAATACAAAGGTTCTCTATCTACACCTGTTCAGATTAGCTTACTTAATCTTACTTACTTAGCTTACTTAGTTTATTTAACAGCTATTTAGGAATAGAAATTACGATCTTTTTGAATGTCCACCACTTCCACTTCCCTTGCTGTGCTCTGGGGGCAGTGACCAAGCCTCAGTTTGGCCACATGTGAAATGGGATTAATACAGCTATGGGGTGAATGGTGAAAATCTACAAGTGCTGAGCAGAGTTTCTGCCTGGCGTCTGTCCCTTGGCCTGTGGTACAGATACTTCACTTGAAGTAGTGACCTCCCCCAGGCCCCAGTTTCCAAAAATAAGCCTTATAGAAGGTTGAGGTGGGAGGAAGGGAGGCAGGGAGGGATGGGGGTAGAGAATTTTAATCTGTCTTTGTGGCCTATTCATATCAGCATTTTTACAAAGCTATATTTGTATGTAAAATAGGACATTGGAGAAGGCACTTGTCCAAATCAAGTTCTCCTTTCCAGCTCTAGGTAGAGCATGGAGAATGACCTTGTATTTGTTTCTATTCCACAATGATATTGCTCTATTCTTGCCGTTGAATGGGATTCTGGGATGCTTTTTCTTTTGACAGAGGGAGCAAAAAATGAAAAAAAATGTTATATACTTGTGACAGCCAAACCCTCTTGATGATGGATTACTACTTCTCATGTCCTGGTGAAAAGTTGTACTTTGAATGGGAATTGTAAATTTCTCTAGAGGAAATGCTTGGACTTCCTCACTCAAGGACACTGAAGGCAAATCTATCTTTAACAGGAGTAGGAAGCAGAATACTGGAGAAAAAAATAAAGCAGTGGAATAGGAAGAGCATTCACCTAGGAATTTCTCCTGGGCTTCCTGACTTTATCTCCCTGCCTTACTCTGAGAAAAATGCAGATTCTAAGGAAAACGTGGGTATCCTACTAAAGACCTAACTTTGGAAACAAAATGGTTGGGTTTGGGTTTGTTACACAGTAAAGCTGTCTGATGCAGTCTTTAGTTGTGAAATTGGAAAATTAACATGGAATTCCCAAGAGTGTGTTTGATATCCACTAAGACTCTGCTCATTGGTGAAGCCTGAAATGTGTGCATCCTTATGCTGAGGATAAGTAGAGTACAAAATTATCTAGAAATTCTTATTAATCAATATTTTTTAAAAGGTTGGGAATATATCTCAGTGATAGAACTTGTCTGCCCAGAAGAGACCAAACTCCATTCTCAGCAGTGGAGAAAAAAATTGCTGGTAATATCCAAAATTTCCCTGCTAGTTGCTATTGAATGTTTCTGTAAAGCTGTATGATGGTGCTCACTTTCATAAAAGGAGACCTTGTGATGACTTCCATCATGTCAAACATGAAATTAGGAAAGATCCCTTGACATCCATTTGGTTTCCAACACACCCACTCTCTCCTCTATAGAAGAGATGGAGAATTCACCAATGCATATTAAAAATTACTTTTTGGTTTTGGGACAGAGAATCACATTTTTTTCCAGAAACACTTTATGTTCACATGGGTAAAAAACATAATCAACCTACTAGTGAATTTTGCTTAGCCACTCTGTTTAAGAAAACCACAAATATGTAAATAAAGATTGCCCATAGATCACAGTCAACTAAACATTTATCATTGGGAGAATATTTCTTTTTAGTTAGAACACTATCCTCCGTTTGGCATCTGGCCATAACTGTGTTAAATGGATCAATGACCAACAGACACAAGGACAGTATAAATTGCATAGAACACGTCATTTCTCAACACTGTAGTTTCAAATTTAGCAATGATGTTCAGCTTGAAGCTCTTTGATTGATGGGTGACTTATTTTACTTCAAGCTAAACAAATATGCTTGATCACATCTTTCTTTGTACATTCTCTTGTCTGCAAAAATTTGGCTTCTCCTCTACTTATTGCCACAATAAGTAATTTTTTTTCTTCATCATAAGGTGGTTTTATTTGGAAAGGGATTTTAGAAAAATTATTGAATGCAATACTCAAGAACGTCTGTCCACAGCCTCAGAGAGCTTGATTAAATTTTAATTAAAGTATACTTAATTAAATCCTACAGGGTGAAAGTAAATGGAAAAAGAGATTAACCTCCTTTCTTTACTGTTTCTGCAGAGTCTCTGCTAAGCTGTCAGGTGTCTTTGCTAGGGGGGCTGCTGTTGGCGGCAGATTCCCCAAGTCTGTCTGGAGACATGGCATTCCATCCTCAACTGTCAGTGTTCATTGCATCCTAGCATCATGTTGGTACGTAGCATTCAATGTGCTCTCCCACGGTTCCAACAGAACACTGGCATGTAAAGAAGAGAGGCTTCTGGTTTCCCCTGTAGGTGATGCATCTTTCCTTCAAGCTAGGATGTGTCTCCCATGCCATTTTCCATATTTTGACCAATTTTTCAATTTTTCTAAGTCTGATATTTCCTTTTTGATACAAACATTTCATAGAGGATTAAAAAATAGAAAAAAGGTGATCTTTGTAAAATTAATTACTGTTGTGTCCAGATTCCTAGATCCCAAGAGACCTCCACGGAATTGATGCCGCTGCAACCACATGAGGGCCTTTCATTATGAAAAACAAGCTTGAGCTCAGACTGTTCTCCATCACTGACACAGCAGATCCGGAACAAGAGCCCTGAGTCTTTTTTCAACAAGATTTTATAATGGCTACTTCTAGGGGGTAGGGACTTCTAACCTAGCAGATACATGATTGGGTAAATAGAAGCAAAAATAGTGTTGGCGAGTGGAGATTGGTCAGCTCCTACCACCATAGTTTCTAATACCTCCTACATTATTTTTGATCTTTGTAATTTCTCGAGCAGCTAGTGGCTTGCTTCTGATTGGACAGTTCCACCTGCTCGGTTCATAATCTATACATTATTATTCAAGGCTGTTCTCCCAGCTAGTGGCAGCTCTGGACTGTAAAGTATTCTCTAATTTGGAGCCGACTATTTGTGGCTAGAGTCATGTACACAGTTGGTTAAGTCAGACAGTCTATTGGTGTTTCTTGATGTGGACAAGTGAACAAGTACAAAATGAGCACATATATAAAATGGCATTTCTTGGTTCAGGTCCCACATTACCTTTTGGGGGAAGATATTCTGTGATCTCTTTTTTGAAATTAAAAGCAATTTTATGGCAAGATTTTTCAGAATGCTCATTTTTTTTTTCTTGTAATCTATCCTGGCAGTCTCTTCATCAGTGTGATCATGAGTAACTTTTGGACATTCAAAAAGACCATAATTTACATTCCTAAATAGCTGTTAAATAAACAAGCTAATCTAAACAGGTATAGATAGAGAACCTTTGTATTAGCTACTTTTCTTGCTGTGACAGAACACCTGACAAGAAGTAATTGAAGAATTGAAAAGTGTTTTTTTTTTTTTTTCTGACAGAGTTTGAGGGAATACACTCTACCATGGTGGAGGGCATGGGCAAGGGAAGTTATCTGATACATTGTATCCTCACTCAGGAAGCAAAGCCATGGAAGTAGAGCTCTGTTGGGAAACCTTAGAGTCCACCCCCAGCAATCCCTTTCCTCCAGCAAGACTCTGCTACTGACTCCTCAACCTTCCTAAGCAATGCCAGCAGGCAGCAACTTTGTGTCAATCAATGTAATGGTTACTCTTAACTATTGCTGTGTGAGAACAATCAATCAACTTAAGGGAGAAAGGGAGATTTGTTCACCTTAGGGTTCCAGAGGGGAGATACAGTCTTTCACGGCTGGTGGCTTGAAGCCGTAGGCAGGCTAAGTCCCAGCAGACATGTATGTGGCTGGAGGATTCCTGGAAAGTTTCTCTTCTTCTCAGTCTTCTTTTATCTGGTTTACTATGAGGTTCTAATGAGATCTGGGGAGGTTCTGTTGGGATCTAGGGCTAGTCTTTGTATTGTAAATGTGTTGATCTGGATAATCTCTTAGATCGGTCCCAGCCGATCTTAGTTAATTTGAGGTATGTCAAGTTGACACTTAGGAGTAACTACCATAATCAATGAACTATTTTGTTGCTTGATGATATTGCTTGATGATATTAGAGACTGTATCTAAGACTGTGTCATGGTAGCCAAGTGCTCTACCACTGTTCCTATATTGCCTCCCAGTTTTTACTTTTCATTTTGAGATGAAGGGTCTTGATATTACACACAGCTTGGCCTTGATCTTGTTCTGTGGCTCAGATAAGTCTTGAACTTGTGATCCACCTGCTTCAGTCTCCTGAGAAGCTGGCAGAACAGACTTGCAGCACTAATCCAGCAGCAGTTGTATAAATAGGAAGGCAAACAGAAGAGGCATGTGTGTTGTGTTAAAGAACTGCTGAGCCTTTGGGCCACAAGACCACCATCAGAAGATTACCCTATTTACCTTCCCTTTAGCATCTTTTGTGTAGTCCATGCTCCATCAAATGTCTAGGCAACTTCTGGAGCTTGTAGCCCTTATCAGACTCAGCAGTTTGCATGCCACAGAGATATACAAGTATGTGAGAGACTTCTTGGGAAGAAGCTTTCCAGTGGGAGACACAGGCCTCCTGGATGAAGATGACTAAATGCATTATTTCCATGTATCAGACTCAAAAAATAAAAAAATTAATTGCTCATGATCTCCCAGAACAATGTCTGCATCACCTAGAAATAATAGGGGGCAGAATGTTGGTTAACACCCATAATTGACTCGCACCTGAGTCTATGGGTGACTTCTGTGTGCACGAAGTTGGAAGAGTCTGATCTTCCCAGCCACCACTGAAATCCAGACAGCCTGTGAAGATAAACAGACTGCTGGGGATGTCCCGGTCAATGCAAGTGAATGGAGTGTGGCTGATGCAAGCAAAAGCTTGGGATTCAGGCATGGGAGAGACGGCTCTGGGTTTAAGCCTTTGCCTCTAGAGTAGAAGGATCTATGTTCAGATCCTGGATCCCACATAAGAACAGGAAATGGTGGCCGCCTGCAAAACCCCAAAGTAAAGCAAAAAGGAGATAAAGCAATCTCTATAGGCACATATTCGAATACACACACACACACACACATACACACACACACACACACACACACACACACACACACAAGGCTGGGGCTAAGCCCAGCAAACTATCAGTATGTAGAATTAGTACTAATCCATTAACTCAAATCTGTGAGTTGGTTGCTTTTGCAGTGCCATCAGTATACTTATTTAGCTTAGGATGGCAGAGTTAAAGATCTAGAATAGGATGCATTTGGCTCATCTCATAAGAGCATGCACCTCTTCAGTTTGGGTACTTATCCAATAATTTTAATGATAAAGAATTTTGTTTCTCAGATTTCATGGGACGAATTTATAAGCTAAAGGTAAAGAAACTTCCAGGCTCTAGGGTCTATTTAGATTAAGTTTTTTTAAAATTTATGCTCTGATTATATTGTTTCTTCATCACATATATCCCTTTCTAACAACTTTTAGATAGGCTGTAATGAACAGTGAACTGCTAATAAATATGCTAGCAATTGGTTATGATGGCTGCTAGGAATTTGGCTAATTTTTTCTAACTTACATGTTAAAGATATTTTTTTTTCTCTTATGCACTCCTGATTTGCTTCTAGGATGAATCCCAGGAGTGTAACCTGGACATGAATCTGAGCAAGCAAAGTCACTTTGGCAAATGATTTTGGATATACTTGTTTTTCTTTGTTGTTGTTCTGGGTAATAAAAAAAAAGTCTCCATTTCATCCAGAGCACACAGGGTCTTTTTTGGCATCAGCCAGAAAGGGAGATGGTAATTGGTGTGTAAGCCGTTCATTCTCCAAGTTTTCTCACGGGACATCATTTGTCTCTTATTTGTCAGGGATGGGCTCCATGAGACAACACTCCCATTCATTTTGGGCAGAGCAAATGTACTCCACCGTTATCATAGCAGGGATTAATGGTGCACTATGGATTTATGTCAAGAATGTTAATGATTTGTTTGTGAATAAGTGGGCCTGTGGCATGGTGGAACAGTAGCCTGCTGAACTGCTGAATGGACAGTCCGCTCACTCAGGATTCTTGCCGGAAGTTGATACCCTTGCCAGGCCTTTTGCATCTCTTAAGTAGCTACTGTGAATTGACTCTGGGATTTCAAATGGTGGCATTTATCTCACAAAGTCTGTGCTTGCTGTGACTGCTCTTGAGACACTCGGTTTCGTTGATTTAAGATGGAGAAAGTAACTTTAATGGACTGACTGTAATTCTTTTTTTTTTTTTTTTTTTTTTTTTTTGCTAGAAGGTTGTGGGATAAATAATGATTTGATTAAATCTCTCATTGAACAAAGTCCCACTCCACTGATTTGATTAAATCTCTCATTGAACAAAGTCCCACTCCACCCACCAAAGGTTTTTCTTTTCTTTTTTGAAGTACATGCTGTCTTGTGGAAAACATGAATTTTCAGTAGGTTTTATTTGGTAGATTGAAGTTAATTATTGCCAAGTAGACTCCAGGAAATTAGGAATAGATCAAAACTATACAATGATTAATTTATCTATATACATGTATATATTTAAAATGTGTCATCATCTGTGGTTGTGTGTGTGTGTATGACTTGTGGTGTGTTTGTTCAGGATATGGTTTAATGATGTGTATTTGCTTCTTAAGGAATCCTGATGTTGATTTTGTTTATGAAAATTGAAATTAAATGTTATTCTCTTTATGTAAAAGAGATTGATTTATTCTTTTCACTTTAGGATAGAATTAGTGAAGCCAGGCTGGGGAACTACTTAATTCAGTAAAGTGCACACCTTGCAAGCATGAGAGTCTGAATTTGACCCTGTAGAGCTCATGTTAAGAAAAAATGTCTGGATGTAGTGGTGCCTGCTTGGAATCCCAGCACAGGGAAGGAGGAATCAAGGAGATCACTGGCCAGTCAGTCTAGCCTAATTAGGAAGCTCTAGACCAAAGAGAGATCTGAAAGTGTCATCCATGTGTGGTTGCATACATGTGTGCACATTCTCTCTCTGCCACAGTAAGTGTATACAAAAAAATCTTTATAAATGAAACTGATGTTCTTATATTTACGTTCCTCACTTTTCATAGGTTGTGCTCTGTATTAGCTATCCTTACCCCCTGTGTGTGTTTGCGTGTGTGTGTGTGTGTGTGTGTGTGTGTGTGTGTGTGTGTGTGTGTGTATAAATACCTCTTCTGGCCATTCTAAAGTTCAGTAGCCTGTACAGGAAGAGTGTAGGAATGGTGATCCTACCATGCGGTGATCACACCTTCTCTAGAATTAAGAGGAGCAAATAGGTTTACCAGTTTCTAAGTCATGTTAGCTTTTGATTCTGTGAAGAAGTTTGATAGTGTCCATTGTGCTACATACACCCTTTGTGTCAATAGGTCTAAACATTAGACTATTACTATAGCATCCAGATGCTTATCATGAAGGAGTGGTCTGTGTAGTAGACCCCAATTAAATATGAAGGGCATGTGGAGCTAATGCCCCCTACACGGGTCATTAGCCCCAAGCTTTGCAGCAAGAGTCCAGGCTAAATGATGGGTTTACTGAACTTGTTCACTTGTCCTTAGATTGTGATTAGGATTCCGCAGGTGCTCAGCTCCCTCATATGTTTCTGTCCCTTGACTGTGACACATGGAGTCCCTCTAGGTCATAATCCTCCACTAGCAAGGCCAGATCCTGATGGCATCACATACTAACAAAGGAACAGAATACACATCATGCATTCACAGCTTTTCCTTTTTCTATAGGCTTGTGTTCTGGCTTAAGGAAATGTCTTTCCCATTCCTCTTGTGGATTTGGTTTTAGTAAGAGTCACTTTGCAAAGGACAATAGGAATCCCATCCAGGGCCCATTTTCTGATTCAGAAGTGCAGGGTTCTCTTCTGGGGTCTCAAGAATACCAGCTCTCAACTGCTGGTGACCATTGGAATCAAAAGGGGCATTTGTTGGAAGGGAGACCCATCTACTCAAGAATCCTCACTTTCAACAGCACCCCGCAGGATTCTGATAGGGAATAGGGTCTGCATTAGACTCCATAGAATGAGACTGCAAACCCTTGAACTTCTAATTTGGCATCACATACATTTTCTAGGCATGGGATCCGTAGTTTTATTTAGATTTTTAGTGTTTTCTGGGATCCCGGAAGACCTCATACACCTCTGCTCATGTGGATGGAGGCAAAGTTGTGGATCGTAATCCCACCACTGTTACTTTTTGAGCTTGGGAGGCAAATGGATCTGACTCAGAGGCAGTGTGATGAGATCATATTGTCAATGGAACATTGTCAGAATAAACCACATTTTTAACCTTTCAATTGAGAAAAAAATGTTCTTTGAAACATGATTTCATATACCTTGTCAACGCTACTTAAAAGTAATGGTTAGAGTTGATAACCAGGTGATGTTTGAAGGAAGACTAGGTTTATATTATATATCATACTTGTTTATGTTACCTATACGGTTTACTATATATAGGTTTATATTGTGTATTATATTACTATTTATGCTCACCTGAACCAGGCTTGGCCGGATCAACAGACACTTTTATGAATGGATGGATGCTCATCTGAAGCAGTCTTTCAGTTTGCTGCCTCATCCCAACACTTCCAGAATTTTTAAGCTTACGTCATAGCTTTCACCTGTTCTTCATCTTCAGGACAGTGGGCTGGTAGGAGGGCATTCATAATACAGGGAAGATATGCTGTGGCATAGATCATGTGACCTTGGATCTCAAGAGAAGTTCTTCAAGGTTCAAAGGAGGAGGATGACAAGCAGATGGTGTCTATACTGAAGTTTGAGCTGCTGCTTTTCCCTAAAACTTTATGTCATGTGGACACTTTTATTTTTTGACACTGCAATAAGACCTCATATACTTCCTTTGTGTGCTGTAGACAGCCAAATGAGGAGGTCGTTTTCTCTTCAGGGATTCCATGTTCTTGTCTCTTCTTGACACACTTAATAATTTGCTTCCTGGAATTGTCAGGATTCCCTCGGTGACTGAAGAAAAAAATAACTGAAGTATTGGTTTCAATTTTATTTTTCTTCAGATGTTAAAAACAGGTACCAAGAGATATCCCAGGCCTCCAGATATTGTGTAAGCTTAGTAATATGGCTTGAGCTAGCTGAATTAAGATCTTTCACAGACGTTCTTTCCTGATCTCACCAGAAGGGGAGGGCATATAGTCTAGCAGATAAAAAGTAAACATTTTGCAAATGGGTGATGGACCCCTCCCTCAGTGAGGTTTCCTACTCTTATTGCATCTACCCTTGAATGTGCTATTACAACAAGACTCCAGTTTAACAGCTTTTTGTCTCTGGCCAGGGGGTGACATACAGTGCCCAGCAGAATGGAGTGAAGGGAATTGCAGGAGCAGCAAAACTGCAAAAGAAAATCAACAAACCACAATCCAGAACTTCAGAGACTCTATATCAATCACATAGAACTAGGACAGCCTAATCTCTCCCCATCCTGGAGCTCAGGGACATTTGCAGAAGAGGGGGCGGTAAGATTGTAGGAGCAAAAGGATGGGAGGAGCAACGATTTGCAAGATTCTCAACAATAGTTGGGGCCAAAGCAATCATAATGGAACTTTGCATGCCCTGCGCAATGTCCAGCGCACTGTTGCCCTCATAAAGTCTAGCATCTGTTAAGGGCACCGAGACCCCTGGAGGCAAGGGATTGACAGCCATAGTAGTAATCTTATGCTTAAGGGGAACAAGAGAAAGGGCTTATGGACATGCCACTGGGTCCTTATATGTCATCGGAGAGGAGGACCCAGTGGAGAGTTAGGCGCACACAATAAAGGACTCTCTGGGAATTGGGGGGGAGACACTGGGGGAAGGGGAGGGGGGAGGGAGGGAACTGGTAAAAAATTTTAAAATGTATAATTAAATTTTTAATAAAAAAAAAGATCTTGATTTTTATGATCTGGAAATAAAATACTGTAGAAGCAAAAGCGAATATGACTTCCTGTTAAAGGCAGTGCAAATCAAAATGACAGAGGGATGCCAACTCACATTCATTGGGAGGACCATGATCAAAGTAAAGAAGGTAGGTGCTGGTGAAGATATAGGGGGATTCATACCTTGTGCACTGTTGGTATGGAATGGTAAAACCGCTGGGGAGAAAACATCAATCATCCTCAGTAATTGCAAATGAAATTTCCATCTGATCAAGCAATTCTCCTTCTGAATAAAAACTCTTAAGAATTCCAAGTGGCCCCAGAATGTTTATGCACTCATGTTTCCAGTGGTATTCACAATGGCTAAAATGTGTAAGTAGCCCAGGTGTCTTTGTTGAGCACATGGATGAAGAAATGTACTATATTAAGACAGGAATACAGCTCAGACTTCAATGGGAAGGAGATTCGACATCTGATACACATGGATGAACCTCAAGAACATGATGCAAAGTGCAGTAAGCTGGACACAATGAACCCATGCTAAGTGATTCTATTTCATGAAGTGGTGCTCAGTAGCACAGAGAGAAGAAACCAGGATGTTGACTGCCAGGAACTGGGGGGAGGGGGTGCGTAGGAAGAGGAAGTTGTTGTTTCAGAAGTTTGGAACTTCAGTTTTTTTTTTTTTTTTTTTTTTTTGCGTGGGGGCATTTAAACTGTCCAGCAAAGAATGGCAAGGGTATTTCTGTGAGGACATGGATGAAATTAACATCCCTACAGTGTACACATTAACACCAATGGAGAAATTGGGAAAAGAGTAGATGATTTGAAGGTGCTCTCAACTCACTCAAAAAATATTATTTTCCTGTGGCCATGGAGATGGCTCAATCAGTAAAGTGCCTGCCATGCAGACAGAGGGCCTGAGTTTGATTTCCAGCACCTACATACAAAAGCCAGGCAGGTAGTACATGGCTGTGACCAGACTCTGAGGAGGCAGAGACAGACGATCCCTGGATTTGCTGGCCAGTCAGTGCGGCCCAGTCAGAGCTCTGGGTGCATTCGGAGGCCTGGTCTCAAAACAAGAAGGTGGAAGAGTTGTTGAAGAAGATGCCTGATGTCGGCCTCTATCCTCCATGTACACATGCACAATGCATACACATACTCACTTGCACGTATGCACACACACTCACACATGTTTTTCCTAACTCTGACGTTGGTGAACCTGAGACCTTTTACTGAGGTCTGAGGACACCTGATATGATCTCTGAGCTCGACACGTGTGCATGTATACACACACACACACACACGAACACACACACACACACACTCACACACTCAGACCCACACCCACAATGTTCCCTGAGACCCTTTAAAGGAGAATGCATGGTGGGGAGACTCAGGCCAGCCTAAGGACCACCTGGGGTGGGTCCTCCATCAACAGTCAACACCAATCTTTTTTTCTTAATAACAAATGTTTGTTGAGGTTCCTTCAAATGGGGTTATCAGATTAAATATTGGGGCTGGAATAGAGTTCAGATCCAAGTCCATTTTCCCCTTTAAACTTGGGGTTTCTCCCAGGTTAAGTAGTTTCTCTTATCTCAATGTTCTATTTGTATACTGAAAGTTGGCATGGCTGGTTTAGGGTATGTTTGGCTTTGCTGTTCGGTTTTGGTGTGCAGGAATACTTTCATAGTAAGGGAATCTCATGGGTTGGAAAGGTTTGAAAGTAAAACCTGTCCCTGAGAAGGCTCTGACATTGTACTTCAGCATCCATTGTACTTTTTCTTTGCCTGTATCTGCCCTGTACACTCATGCCTTCACAAAACAGCCTTGGTGGCTACTTGTATGGCGTAATTCCTTTATTACATATGTATTACTCCATTCCAATGTTTGATGAATAAATTGGTTTTTATTTTTAAAATTTTTTTATTTTTTTATTTATTTTCAGTGTGTGTGTATCAGAGGGTGCTGTGTATGCCTGTGGAGGCCCAAGGGTAACTTCAGGAATCATCCTGGATTGCTTCTACCTCTTTTTTGCTTCACTCTGGGAAGTCCCAGATGCCACTTTCCAGAGCTGGAAGTACAGTTCACCACTATTTCCACCTGGCATTTCTACATGGGACCTGGGATCTGAACTCAGGTCCTTGTGTTTTCAAGGCAGAGTTTTAACACCTAAGCCACTTTTCCAGCCCATGGGAACAAATCTCAAAGATGAAGTTTTCAGTGCAGATTATTTCACTCTAATGGTGGAGATAAGCTCATTCACAATAAAGGAGGCAGCATGGCTAAAAGCTGTGATGCAAGATGGAAGGGCAGGTGGGCAGGCAGCACTGTGGAAGCTCAGTAATCAGGCAGAGAAGATGCTCCAAGATGCAGTGCTCACATAGATGGAAGCACAGATGTAATTGCTTCCAATTATATTTCTTCAGGATGCACAGTATGTAAGGGTTCAGCCCAGCGTCTCTGCAGCTGATGACAGATGCAGGGTCCCAGAGAGGGATGAGGCACTGTATATGTCTGTATCGTATGGAGACCATAGTAATGTCATTTCAGTCATCTATTATTTCCTCAGTGTCATTTTGTTTAAAAATAATGAGGGAGGATGGATATGCTTCCTTGATTCAGCTCCCCATGTGTATCCATTGGATGGCTTGGTTATAGTAAACAATGGGGTATCAGGATGATGTACTTCCATGAAAAGGAGTCAAGAACTCCATAAACAACACTAGCCCAGAAGTCTGCTTCTACAAGAGAATCTTAACACCCTGACAGGAGGTAGCCTAGGGCAGGAGAAGAGCAGTGAAGTGGATAACAACAGCTAGCAAGAATACATAGTACTGGTGACCCAGCAAAATACTCACTAATAATCAGGCCAACTTAATTTGTCCCCATCCTAAGGCTTTGGGAACCTTGAGGAAGAGGGGGTGATAGGATTGTAAGGACCTAAAGATGGGAAGATTCACTGTTGGAACTGTTGGACAAGACATTCCATTCAAGGCATGAGTAATGACTGACATGCCAACATGCCGCCATAGACTATTGAACAACTCAAGAGAGATAAGAACATACACTGGAAACCTTGGGAACGAGAGCTAGACGAGAGAAGGGAAATGCCTCGCTCAGTGGGGTGGCCCAAAGAGAGGCAATTTAGTATGCCACAGAAACCTGAACCCCCACAAGAGTAGATAAGCCAGAGGAAACCCTGGAGTCCATAGAAGCAGAGAGGCAGGAGAGTGGGAGGGAGTGGGATGGATTGATGAAGGAAAGGGAGGGAAACGAGAGGGAGGGAGATAGAGGGAAGCTGGGAAAAATATTCAATATGCTTGTAAAACTAGAAAAATGATAATTGAAAAAGAACTCCATAAATATCTACCAGGGGCTTCTTCCGCCTTGGAACCAGGAAGCCTTGGAGGAATAAAACAGCAGAGTCTTTGCCATGCTAAATGACTGCCGCCATGTGCAGCAACATCCCTTTTTCTGAGTGTAGGGGCTGCAACCTGTGTTGGAACAGAGAGAAGCAATCATGAATTTCAAGTTGACCTTTTAATGTGTCGATGTGTAATGCAAATACTAAAACTCATAAATTATCAAGGTATATAATTATATATAGAATATATATAGAAGTATTTCTATTTGATGAAGCATTTTACAACTTGAATGAAAATGTTCTATCTATATAATATGTGTTTCATTATACAGACAAGTTCTGACTTGCAAAATCCTGAAATATTGTTGGTATGCTATTGAAATTGACCTTGGTAACAAAATATCCTATCATTCACATAACTTTTTAATGATGAATTTTCCATTTTTTAAAGGTGTGTGTTCCATGAACTTGAGAGACAGCTGTCTTTAAACTTGGACATGGAGATAATGTATAGATTTCACAAATCCACATGTTCCAGGCTTAAAGAAGTTTATGTCAATCAATCCCATGTCATTCCATTGTCCTAGTTATTTAAAATCATAACTTTCATTGCTTTGTTAGTCAACCACACTATGGCACATTCTTTTTAAATAAGTCAACCAAGAGGCAGATGTTATGTTAGGACCTGATACTACTGTGGACTGAGAATGAGTCCCTACTCCCCATGGGTTGTTATACTGTACCCGGAAACTAACAGCAAGTGTAAGAGCAAAAGTTAAACCATCCATGTGTTAGTATAACATCCAGCAGGACTAGTACTGGACAGAATTTGAAAGGAAGAAGTATGATCCTGGAAAGGGGTCTGCTTTCACTTAGAAAAGGACTACTGTCTGCAAAAATATGGATATGCATGTCTCTTGCGTGTAGAAGGACATGTATTAGAGGCAGAAGATACAGCCCCTGCCAGGGCCTTAGATTGAATACAAACTTGGTGAAGCATGCAGAGCATTGTGAGACTGAAAACTCAGGTCAGAAAGAAATCAAATGTCAGAGCCATGATTGGGGCTTGGGAGTGTTACTTCACAAGCAGCTCACGGTGGATCTTAAGCTTGACTGTACAATTAATTCTCTAAGAGGGAGACTATCTGACTGTTGTTTGGAGGATGGGCAGTTGCGAACAAGGGGTAGCCTTTAGGAGTGTTACTAAGTCTGGATAAGAGATGACGTCTGTCGTGGGGGGAGATCATTACAGTGTTTGTTTTGGGGATAAAGTTTGAGTGTAGAACCAATAGGAGTTATCAGTAGACAGGGCACAAACTTTCAGAGAAAGAAATTTCTAGTAATTTTGGCTTAAACAAATAGGTGCTAAGTAACTATTCATGGGGAACACAAGGATCCTAAGGAAGACGTAGTGGTACTAAATAATAAAGAACTACATATTCTGCATTGACTATATTAATTTTAAGATTCAGGTTCAGGTCTTTAATTGAAGAGATGAAAGAGATATAAGTGATAGGTAGTGGAAATGTTACCCAGACATATGTGTTTGGGAAAGAGCTAGTTAGGACTGGAGAGATGGCTCAGGGGTTAGACTCTTGTCTCGCAAGCAGAAGGTCTTGAGTTTCGATCCCAGATCCCATGTAAAAAAAAGAACAAAACAAAACAAAACAAAATATAAAAACGCTAAGTGGAAATGCCAGTGACCTACACTTCCCACACTGGAGGTGGAGTCTAGAAAACTCCAGAGCAAAGAGAAGGTAGCCCAATGCAGGGCGATTTCCGAAGTTACCCTTGGGTCTCTACAGGCACACATAATGCCCTATGATACACACACACACACACACACACACACACACACACACACAGTAGATAGGGCAGAGAGAGAGAGAGAGAGAGAGAGAGAGAGAGAGAGAGAGAGAGAGAAGAAAAAAAGCTGGTTAAAGAGAGAGAGCCCCTGAGATGCCCAGGACAAAAAATGCAAAGAGGAAGGAAAAGAAGGGACAGAAGGGGAGGAAAGGAAGGAAGGGGGGGTCTTGGAGCAGCTTCTTTGTTGGACTTGACCCTGGAATGCTGGGTTATTGTGCCAGCTGCTGCCACACAGATGCTGAGCATTTGAATGCCGTAAGTCATATAGTGTAACATACATTAGATAAAGCCCTAGTAAATATGAAATCTTTGTGAAACAAACTTCATGTGTTTATTTCTTTTGTAGTACGAAGGGAAAGAGGATAAACCTTAGGAAGGCTTGTGTTTATGACTTCCTGGAAATCTTTATTTGAAAAATCTAAGATTGCTTTCTCAATGTGCCAATATTTCATAGCTCCCTATTACTTTAAGCCTGAAAGCTATTAGTATTTTTTTATTAATAAGTCACTGGATTTTCTGGAAGCTTTCAGAAAATTTTCATTTCAGTTGTTCCTTGCTGCCGCCAGTTTATAATCCTGACTTTGCAGCCAGAACGCTTGATGTGAAATTGGTTTAGCTTCTCAGAGCATGGCCTTTTTGTTATTTTTAATAAAGGAATGAAATGCCTTTGAAATAGTTATAACACAGTCATAAAGGGAAAGACACAATAATCCAATAAATATCAACTTCACAATCTGAAGATTTTTTTAAAAGTAATGCCTAAAGAAGGCATTGACTTTTTCATCCACCCACATGGTGAACTTGAAATAAAAATCAACTGCATTGCAGTGGTTGCCTGTGCTTCCACTTCACTCTGGTATCAGCTCCCCATCCTTTGCCCCACAGTATGTGCATCGCTACGCATTCAGTATTCCTATCACTTTACTTATGTTGCTTTTAAAATATAAGTTGAAAATTTTACTGACACATTAAAAAAGAAATAAACCATTTATACTATACAACCACGTAAGACAGGTTAAGACTAACTCCATCATTAAATGGTGCTGGTTGTTATTTTTATAATGAATCTTCTCGATACAAATTTTTTTTTTGCAAGTTTCTTTTTTTTTTTTTTAAGCTGAGTGGGTGTGATAGTTTATCTCAGCTGTTAACTTGAGTCAACTGTGGTAGGACCCTCTGGCATCCCTGAGGGCGATGATGCTGATCAGGTCAGCTGAGTTGGAAAGACCTTTCACTGTGGGCTTCACCATTCCCCAGATGGAGGATCTGGACCAAATGAGAAGGAGACAGTGAGCTAAGCGCCAACATCCACCCCTTAATGCTGTTTCTTTGCCGCAGTCACCACGTGACCAGCTGCCCTGTGCTTCCCCTTCAGCGATGGTCTGTCGCCTGCACCTGTGAGCCAGGACAAAACCCCACTGGAGGATGTGCTGTGCACGTGCGCTTTAAAAACAAAATAAAGCTGGAGGAGCATTTTTCTTTTACTTTGTGGTTTTATTGATATGTTATTTTTTTTTTTTGACAAGTTTCATTCCCCCGAGGGGGTACACCGTTCCTGGAAGTACTGCAATACCAGGTCAATGCGTGGGGTGGACGGAGCAAGCTCCTATTCCATCTCCTAATTCCAAAAGTCCATTTAATATATTGTCCTCGGATAGAGGACGTTTCAGATATTAAACTGATAAGAACAGATACTACACTTGATCTTAGCCAAAAGGCCGAGAAGCGATTTTATTGATATGTTAAAGACACTCCATGCACCATCAAAAGTTCCCATCTTTGAATTATATCAGATTGGCATTGCTATTGTTTATTATTTATATTCCTTTAAAGCTTTACAAATGTTTTTATATTGTTTTCAGCCCTTATTACCCAACCCCAATCTTCATATTTCCACACTTTGAACTTCCTTCCCCACCATCTCCCTTCCACTCCCATATCCTGTGTGTGTGTGTGTGTGTGTGTGTGTGTGTGTGTGTGTGTGTGTGTCTCACCAAGTGCCATCTGTGGTCCTGTTAATGACATGTGTCTGGGCATGTGCTACAGCATGGACTCTATGCCAGTGGGTATATCCCTGGGGAGAGCTGCTCCTCTTTTCTCCCATCATGGGTCTCTGGGGACGGTATACTGTCTCTTAAGGTCTTTCCCCTTTTCCTGATGTAAAATCTATAAGCCCAATCTTGTAGTTTTGTAGAAGTCGCAGCTGCAGTGAGTTTCTGTTTGTGCAAGTCCAGTCATGTCTTGAGCATACCATCTGGTTGTGTCTTACACCACCTTCAGAATTACGTTCTCACCGCCCCCTCTTCCACCATGTTCCTGGAGCCTTAGAGTGGGGGGCGGCTTAGATGTCCTGTTTGAGGCATTACACACTCACTTGCTTTCTGCACTTTGGTTGTTGCTATTTTTATACATAAAGTATTTCTTTCTACTTCATTACTCAATTTCTAAAAGTGGTTTGTTAGCATATAGTAGTATTATGTCCTTGCCATTGTGCATCCTAATGTATTTTATGTTCTGTTATTTCTACTATTTTTTGAGCACTTAAAGTTACATAGCTTTTACAGTTAAAACAAAAAATCGTCCTTTATCAGCATATATTGGAAAAATGTGCTTTTAAAAATTTTATGGTTGATATCTTAATTTTTGTCTGCTAACCTCTCTATTTATTTTGACTTATTTTTAATAATAGTATATTAGTGCTGCTTACATCAATCGTCTAACAGTGATAAGTGATAAGTGATAAATATATATATATTGGGTCTGGGGAGATGGTCCAGTGTATGAGAGCTCTTGTTGGTGCATATGTGGAGGTCAGAGGGTGGCTCCGGAAGTTTGTTCTCTCCCTTCAGCATGTGAGCTTCCAGAATTGAGCCTGGTGGCCAAGTTTGCATTCAAGTTTGTTCCCTGCTTGAGCCATCTTGTTGTTTCATGGTTTTATTTTCATGACACTTTTATTGCATGTTTCAATGAATTATATTTAATTTTGTTTCCTTTAGTGTTTCAGAAGGTATAGATTCTTTTTTTTTTTTTTTAAAGATCTGGATCTTGTGGTTATCTCTGAACAATATTTTGGAGCAGCTTAACCTGTATTTCTCTTACCAAAGGTTACAATAAGTAGTGATTTATTCCAAGTACAAATGGAATTCAGTGGTGTGTTTTGCCATGTTTTCAGTCTTTGAAAATATTAATATAAGTTATTGCCAAATTTCTGTTTTTTTGATTATGTGCATTCAATTTCAAGGATTTTTTTTGCATATGTTTGTGTGTACCAGAGGGTACCAGAGCCTGTGTATGTGTATGTGTGTGCCTGTGGAGGCCCAAAGGTGACAACAGAAATCATCCTAGATATTCTACCTCCTTCCTGCTTTCCTTCAGGGTTTCTCAGGCTCTGTCTTCTAGGGCCAGAAGTGTAGACCACTCCTGTTCCCCCCCCCTGCCATTTTTATGTGGGATTCTGGGGGATCCTCTTGCTTTTGAGGCAAAAACTTTAACCTCGGAGTCATCTACCCAGCATCTACTCTTTAGATTTTCCTTGATGTCCAACTGCTCAGGAGGACAGTTCTAGATCTCAATTTTATAACCCTTAGGTTTTTGGTGTTAACTACTTATTTCAATTTGTATATTTTAGTACATCTATACAAAAAGGGAACATGGGTGATATATATTCTGAGCACTTGAAGACTATGTAAATGATAAATACCTTCATAGAGCTTTTGTAAGTAACAAGACATTGATTGCATGCAGCCTAGATTGAGGAACATTAACACGATTATTAGATCTATTTGGATGTGCTACTGTGGCTGATAATCAAAAAACTATTGCTCAGTAGCTTGTCTTATAAGTACAGTCTTATTCATGCATGAGTAGCAATAAAGTAAGTACTATATTCTCTCTACTCTGTAAATCATAAAGTTGAAGCTATATTGTGACTATTTCAATGTTGATAGGAGCCTCAATTTTAGTAAATGTAGAACTCAAAGTGAGATGTAAGTCTATGATCCCAAATAGCAATAGAAATATCTCTGCAGAAATATCTCTGAATGTTGTAGTTAAATGATGTCATCATATATACTATTGGATTTACCAAATGACTTTCTGTAATTTTCTTTGGCTTCCCTAGTAAGCAGTATATGAAAGTTTGCCTCTCCATTTACATCTTCAGAATGACATTTTCTTTCTCTTGTGCCAAGATATTTTTGAATGCTCTGTGCTGGTTTCTTTTCTCCTTTTTCAAAGAGAAATACCTAAATTCAAGAACCTCCAGCTTTATGAAGAGATTTTGATCATAATCTTAGGTCCTATGTTTCTTTAATTCAATTAAGGTGTGTGTGTGGGGGTGTCTGTGCCCCTTTTTTATCTTCTAAACTTGAGACTGACTATCTTGCAATTATTTTTCAGAAACACAGAAGGCTCACCAAACCTTGGAATAGCTGTGGGTCCCCTCTAAGCTTAGAACAACAAATTAAATTAGATTCTCTCCTAGAATTTTCATTAGCTTTTCTGAGCCAGAGCCTAGTGGCAAAGAACTGAAGATTGTTCTTGCTACACATGGGGGCAGTAAGTCTTCTTTGACAGTGCCTTTCCATTCTGCAATTTGAATATCCCTTCTCGGTATTTCTTACCCTCCTGGGAAGTCACTTTGGAAATAGCATATGGCTTCCCTGTTCATTTTGTGAGACTGGTGTTTAATTTGGCTGGGAGCAAATTGTACTTGACATGAATTTGAATTTTTTTTTTTTTGTTTCTGGAAACCTCAGCTGAAAGGTTATTTTCCAACAAGATTGCAATATAATTTTATTAAGTACATGCTATTTATTATGTGCCAGTTAAATTCTTCACATGCAAGCACATGCATACATGCGTGCACATGCACGCGTGTGTGTGTGTGTGTACACACACCACAACAGCAGGAAGAATAAACACAGCTCTCTCCCATAATTCCTTTGGATCCTGTCTTACAGAGAATAATATTATTCCTCTTGTTTACTTATGGTCTTTGTGATAGACTAACAAGGATTCAGAATAATGTGTTGCTTTGTTTCTCAGTGTGACACAAAAAATCTGATTCTTCTTCCCTTGTTTCTGCTGGTTGGCTTTATGACTTGACAGAAGACAGTGACAGATCAGATTTTCTGAGGCTTCAGTCTGGTGGAGGAAGAGAATCCCCGAAGAAGCCCTGTGTGTCCTCCCTGCAGAACCTGCTTCTCCCAAGGGCAAATTTACCATGGAAGTCGGAACATTCTGGCACCAAATGGGAGCAGCCAAGGTTCGGGTTCTGGCCCAGAGTTCTCTCTTGGGCATGGTTCTTCTTGATGTTTTGGGGTTTAAAGTGAAAGCATTTCACATTTGTAGCTTTAGATTGACTTGGTTTGAAGGAGCTGGGCTTGTAGTTCTGCCTAGCGTGCTTGAAGCCCTGAGTTCAGTTCCCACCACTGTGTAAAGCCAGGTGTGGTGGGGCACGCCTCTGAATCCTAGCACTCAGGAGGTGGAGGCAAGAGGATCATAAGCTTAAGATCATCTTCAGCTGCATACTGAGTTCAAGGGCCGTCTGAGCTAGGTGAGACCCCGTCTCAAAAAAAAAATATATATATATAATTTGGTTTTTGAAAGCTGCATGTTAAGTGTGAGCTGGAACCAAATATTGACTCTATTTTCTAACCCTGTGCATGATGCTTAGTGTGTCTGTTGGATTCTCATGAACCTCTCTTTGCTTGGAGAGATTTATTTTGTCCAAATTTGGCTTACTAATTATTTCAAAAATCTTAATCCAGCTCGAAAGTACGGCTGTACATATTACATAGCATTCCCTGGTGCTTGGACGTCTTAATTTTGGCTGGGGTACTAACACGGAGTACAAACTCCCCAATGAGCTTGTTGAGCCACTCAAAGGGTACCTCAAGCCTTTTAGGCCTCATCCACTGGCCCTGTGTGAGCTGTGGAGCTCAGTTACTCATAATGGCTGTGTCATTTCCTAGCCTTTATGAAGTCCTCTGTGTATGCAGAGCTGGGCCCTGTGCTGGGCTGGAGGGACCCCCAGAGAGGAACCTGGTTATGGAAGACTGTCGTTCCATTCCCGCAAGACAGCATGTTTCTATGAGGAGAAGCTCTGGGTCCTGTGAAGGCTTTTTTCCCCTCCTATTCCTCCTCCTCCTTCTTTTCCTCTTTCTTCTTCCTCTCTCCTTCAACCTTTTCCTCCTTCTCTTCCTCTTCTTCCTCCTCATCCCAGGAACTGTTTGAAAATGGGAAAAGCTGGAAGATTCAAGTGACGTTGTGAAGGTTTGATTGTGAACTGTCCCCCACGGCCTCCTGTGTTTGAACGCTTGGTCCCCAACTGGTGGTGCTGCTCAGAAAGGTAGTGGAACTTTAGAAGGTGGAGCCTCCTGGAAAAAACACTTGGTCTCTTCCTTGCCTCTCCTTCCCTTCCTCCCTCCCTCTCTCCTCATGGCTGCTGTAGCGTCAGCCAGCCTCCTGCTTCTGCCCCTTTGTCTTCTGCTATGTATTTCCCACCATAATAGACACTTATCCCCTCTTGAGCCATAAGCCAAATACTAACCCTTTCTCCCTCAAGAGTATTTTCTCACAGCAGTAGAAGCGTCACTGGGACAGTGACCAGATAGGCAAAGGTCAGGGGAGCATTGATACGCCCATCATGCTGAGATCCCCAAGGGAACAGCCTGTGATCTCTCAATCTCAAAAGCACCCTGCCAGGAGCTTTCGACGTTTTGCATTAATAATGTCCTTGCCAATGAAATAACTTTAATATACTGTACTGTACAATGGGGCAGACACTATGGCTGCACCTGCCTTTTGTATGTAGATGCAACCTTTGGTTTTTTGGCCATCTATGGCCAGTTCTCATCTCTTTGTGGATGACGCGTCTCTTCATATCATTGGAGCACTTTGTAAAGTGAAATTTGATAAATAACCCAGTTATAGATCAGATTATTGAATAGACAGAAAGGCAGCAACCACGGCAATGGCAAAAATCCCCCAAACAAAGAATTCATGTAGTTCATTCTGTGAAGAAGGCTTACGAGCAATATGGTTTTGACCTGATGCACCAACCAGTGTAAGCCATAAATTGCAGGCAATAAAACAGACTTACTCTTTCCCTTAGCTTTCAAAGAGCACCCTCTGTCCCCTGGATCTCTCTGTCCAGTAAAAATCTGAACTCCATACAATATTATCTCTCTGTGTGCTCATCTTCTTATATTTATTCAATGAGTGACTCTTTTTTTCATTTAATTTGTTTCCACAACACTTAATATTTATTACCTGTTGCATGTCTGGTGCTATTCCAAATGCAGAATAACACTATCTCCTGGATAGGCAAGTGTACATCTCCTTCCTGCAGCCAGTGGTGTAGCCCAGTGCTGGTTCAACTCTCCCTTGCATAGTGCAATGCCCAATGTGCAGTATTGTGTATACCCACAGTTTTGATTTAGCTATGCTAATTGAAATATTTGCTCTTTTGTCATTAAATTGACTTAACTTATTAGGTAGTCTACTTGTTTGGCAGGAAATAATTATACTGTTGTCTCACAGAGGAAAACAGTGTCACTTGCCACAGATTAAAGGCAACAATAAAAATGAATAGGGTGGGAAGATGTTCATGACTTATTATTGCCGAGGTCTCTGTGAGTAGAGTCTGTTTGTACTGTGGCTTTGGGGGAAATATGCATTAGGATGTTCACTGCTGTTTTGCTTGGTATCAATCTGAAAACATCTCCAAGTGGAGATGAATTCTTTACTATTTAGCAGAGATACATATGTGTGTGTATACATATATATATATATATAGATATATATATATATATAGATAGATAGATAGATATGGCTGTATCTGTGTGCTACTTAAAAATCATCTCACGTGTCACCAGGTTTTGACCAATAATTTTGGAAACACTAGTCGCCCTGAGCCTGGAGCACAGTATCCTTCTCCTTTGCCTTTCTGCAGTGCTGTCTCATGCATCACCATTACTTGAAGCCCCACATTCTGGGTGCACCTAGCACCGAGCACCCAGCCTCCACAGACCATTTACATGACTGAATGAAGTGTGTCTTCATTATCCGCTTTGGATCCTGGGTAGTCCATAGGTCATGTTTGTGAGGATCCAGGTGGGCAGAGTTGTGGGTTGAGCCTCTACTTGCCCTTGGCTGAGGGAGAATCTCATATAGGAGCATCCCACATAGATAGTATGATGCAGTCTGAATCAGGGTCCAGAGGGGACCTCTACTGGTTCTCCTCGATGTAGGTGTGACCTTAGAAGATTCTTGTTTTTTATGCGCCCCACCGGTGTATTTTCACTTTTGAGGAGCACTAAAGTAGCAATTACTAGAAACTTGTCATTGGAAAGAATTTAGCAGAGAGGAAGAATGGACCACAAAACTATTAGGAAACATGGTTACTAAACACTTAGCAGATCTTAGGAGCAAGATTTCTGTTAATCAGTCATTACTGTGAAGTCAGGATCTGTAAGTCGATAGTTTCTATACCCTTTCTACACTCTTGTGTATATGTGTGTGTGTGTGTGTGTGTGTGTATGTGTGTGTGTGTGTGTGTCTGGATGTGTGTGTGTGTGTGTGTGTGTGTATGTGTATGTGTGTGAAGTGAGTACTTGAGTGTGGAGACCCATGGGTGACATCAGAACTCATCTTGCACTGCTCTACCTCTTTATTGCCTTGCCGGCTTTGCCTTCCATAGCCAGTACAGGCTGCTAGCATTTCTGCCCGATGCTTTAACATGGGATTGGAAATCAAAACTCAGGCCTTTCTGTTTGAGAGCCAGAGGATTTAACCCCTGAGCCAACTCTCCAGCCAAGTCAGTAGTTCTTCAACAGACCTGTGTTATGAATGGTGTTACTTTGCTTTGTTTCCTTCCCTTTCTTCCATCTTTCTTTTCCGAGATGTCCAGTCTATTCTTTACCTCCCGCGTCCTAACTTTCTTTTCTCTCTACCCTACTACCCTCTTCTCTCTTCCTCCTCTTCGCTCATCCTCTTCCCTTTTCTTTTCCCCCAGGGGAGAAATAGATGCATTCCACAGTCTCCGATAACACGCACATTTCCCTTGTGACCCAGGGGGCAGGTGGAAATGAAATTCAGTCCCAGCAGTCAGAACAGTGAAGGTACACAGCTAGCTTGCTTGTTGCCTCTTTGATGAAGATTTAGGGTGAATGAACCTGGGTGGCTAAGATGACTCATAGTCTGTACTGTGTAATTGGTGTCAGGGTAGGTGAGGTACCTGTGCATTTCAAAGTCAAGAGGGGAGTTGAGGAGATGGATCCCTTGGTAAAGTACTTGTGGAACAATTTGAATTTGATTCTTTAGGACCCACATAAAAAGCTAGCAACTACTTATGATCCCAGCACTGGGGAGGGAGAGACGGGCGAGTCCCTGCGAAGTGCTGATCAGCTGTGTAGCTGGATTAGAAAGTTCCAGCCAAAGAGAAGACCCTGTCTCCAAAAACAAGGTGGAGGACACTTGGGGAATGATACCTGATGATGACTTCTAACACACACACACACACACACACACACACACACACACACACACATAGATACAGACACACGCATGCACACACACACACAGACACACACAGACATACACAGACACACACACATAGATACAGACACATGCACACACACACACATACACACACACAGAGGCAACTGTGTACATACATATGTAATAAAAACACTAAGTTGGGCTAGAGAGGTGGCTCAGAGGTTAAGACTCTGCCTTGCAAGCAGAAGGTCCTGAGTTTGTGCCAGGTCCCACATAAAAATGCCAGGCAGAAACAATGGCCTGCACTTCTGGCCCTGGTGGGTAGAGCCTGGGAAATCCCACAGCAAAGCAAGAAAGAGGTAGATGCATTCCAGGATGATTCCTGAAGTCACCCTTGGTCCTCCAAAGGGACATACTGCCCTCTCTCTCTCTCTCTCTCTCTCTCTCTCTCTCTCTCTCTCTCTCTCTCTCACACACACACACACACACACAGAGTAAATAAAAAACAAAATATTAAACAAAAACAAAAACACAAATTGTTTGGCCAGGGTTGATTTTCCAGTGCTCCATGAAAAGTGCATGGAAGGAGTCTTGATGTGACCATTGACCTTAGACAGTATCCTGGGTAGGACATGACAGGCGAGTCACAGAGAACAGGGGACAGAGGAATGGGTCCAAATCTCTGAATGGCTGAAGGGGGAGGGAGTCCTTGGTGCTCATGAGACTCCCTTGAACATCTGTGGTCAGCATTAGAGAGTCTTTGCACAGTTGTGGCTATTGTCCCTGAGCTACCAAAGGTTCAAGTGTGTTTCTCCAAGCCAGTCTACTATAATTGTAGGAAGCCTTCTTTACTCCACTAAAAATATATATACTACATATATTTTTAGAACAGTTTCAGGTTCCCAGCAGAACTGGGCAGCAGGTTTGAAGGATTTCCATGTATCCCTTTCCCCCACATCACTACCATTTCCTCTGTCAACATCCTCCACCATAATGTTCCATTTACTCCTACTCATAGATTTCTTCTGATACATCTTGATCATCCAGAGGCAAAAGCCTGCACTAGGATTCACACATTGCTGCACATCTGTGAGTTTGAACGCATGTGTAATGACATGCATCCAGCACTATATTGCCATCCTGAGTAGTTCCACCTCCCCAAATCCTTAGTGCTTCCCTCTCTATGCCTCCCTCTGAGCGTCTGTCAGCCACTGCTCTTTATACTCTCTACATAATGTTTATTTTCTCTGCATGGCATCTAGTGGGAAGTATAAAGCCTTCTTGGATTGGCTTCTTTCACTTAATAAGAAGCATTTAAGCCTTCCTTTATTACTTTATTTCTTTCTGTGAGTAAACTCAATAGCTTCTCATTTTTTTATTTTTGATGCAGAATATAATCTGACATATTAGAAATGCTTGTTGTATTTAAGCCTTTATCACTTAGGTAACGTGCTTTTGGAAATGTCTATGAAGACAAACCAAGCAGGATGACATTTCTGAGTTTCTCTGCTTCAGTTCGGTAGCTCAAAGCATTGAAATACGATTTGGATGCTGAAGGCAGGGTAACTGTTTGAATCCTTTGGTGATCAGTGCTGATACCATAGAGGAACAGCTGGAGGAGGGACATCCATTTAACTTACCCTCCTCACTGTCATGTTGCTCTTTAGAAGGTGGTGGCAATCTGATTTCAAAAGATATTGATAATAGAACTAATATGGCAAAACCTAATTGTAAATATTTGCAGTAGGTATAATACTTGATCTGGTTATACCCTTGCCTCAAATCCCTCTTGTCCTGTCACCATCTGCGGAACAGACAGCGTGTTCTCCTTTGATACAATCCATGTCCTCTCCTCGCCTTCTGTTAGCATCAGTTTCTATTGTTCCTCTTTTGTTTTATTGTCTATTCCATCCTGTGGTAGACACCTGCTGGTTCTCAAATACCGGTGTGTTCCCTGCTCCTAGCATCTCTGTTCGCATGTGGTACCTCACCTGACTATTAGGTCTTGCTCAGAGCACCTTCTCAATGAAGCTTCTAACTAGTCCTGTGAGTTTCAAACATTAGTTCACATCAAAATTTCCTGCAGGGTTTACTGAAAGGCAGAGTACCTGGTTGCATGTACAGAGGTAATCATTCTGCAGGCCTGAGGTCAGGCACGATGACCTGCACTTCTGTTGAGCTCCTAGGTGATGCCCATGTGGTGATATGCACATTGAGAACAAGCAAGTTGGGGGCTCAAAAGATTTTTCTCTGTTACACGTTTGAGACTCCTCCCACCAAGGCGTCTTTCTGTGACACTCTTTGTATAATACTAGCACATGCTTGCTTAAGCAATAATTATTTATCAATGCCATCTACATGCACATGGATCAGTACTTTTGGTGGATTATTAATTTTCTACAAAATACAATATTTATAACACTGGAAATTATGTTGACAGAATTGAACTTTCAAGGGGTCACCAGGTATCTCTGTCTTGTGTGTTCTCCTAAGCTGTATCATTACACTGGTCAATTTCTTTGCTACTCCAGAAAACAGACCATTGGATGGTTTCAAGGATAGATGCCGTGGAGGTTTGAAAGAGGAAGGAGACTTTGGGTTTGAAAGCTGTGTGTGTACAAAGTGCATGTGGCTATGCACTGTGGGAGATTTGCCCGCCCCTGTACCCGACTCGCGTGTTTGGTGCAGACTTGGGCTTCTGCTAATTTGGGGTGTAACCTGTGAGAGACAGAACAAGGACTTGGTGAATCTGGGCAGATTGTGTTGTTTCTGAGCAAAGGACCTTGTGACCAAGGAGAATCCAGCCTCCTGTGTCGCTTGGGGCTGCTTAGTTCAGGGCTAAATCCAGGACAAACAAATGACCTACACACAGCTGCTTCTGCTGAAATCAGCCCAGCAGAGACCGTTCTCACACGGCCAGATAGAATCTGGCATTTACTTTGTACCCAGCGACCTTTGCTTTGAGGAGAATTAAAAAGAAAATAAAAGCTTCGAATCTTGCATGATTGAGCTTTATTATGAGTGAGGATGCATTGAGGGAGAATACTGTTCTTAACCGATTAGTTAGAAGTGGTTCCATATTTTCTAATGAACATTATCTTTATAAGTGGTACTAAAATTTGAGGGTGTCCTTTATTTAAAGCTTCCATTTAAATAGTTCCCATAAACTTTGCTCTTCCTTCTTGGAGTTTTCTCCTCATCACTCCGTTTTGAACAGCTTGGCAGTCTGGAATGCCAAGCACTTTCCCCATGAGGCATAAGATCTGCATTTAGGGGGAACCCCGACATCTGCTGATGTCTTTCAGGGACCGAGTGAATGGGTTCTGTCTTTCGAAGTCTCAGTAGGGTTGATAGGAACCATTTGGACATTCAACCTGCAGATACTGTCTGTAATGATACTCACTGGCTGTTTTGTCTCCTTGTTTACCTAGTGCAAACCTTCCTTAAGTGAGTAAGGTAGGGTCCCGTGTCTCTGTCTGAAAAGATACAACCTTGAGATCATGAGTGGTGACATTTGCTGATGGTCTTAGGACCAGAAGGAAATGAGATTCTTCTCACTGCTTTCCCACTTCCAGACGCATATGCCACTATTTGGAAGAAGCACACGCAATGTCTTTGGACCAAGTTTTCATATCTGACCTTTTTATAGCGGGTCCAGCTCTGGGTTGGTGCCGCCTTCTCTCTGAAGTGAGCAGAGACCCCATCCTGAGGTTGGCTTGGCTCCTAGTGTGGTCAGTACACATGTCCACCCTTCTTTCCTCTGACTCAAGTTCATTGTGGCTGGATGGTTCTGCCACAATGAACTTGAGTCTCCTCCACGCCATTGTCTGTCACTTCCAGACCATTTGAAGTCCTTCTTCTCTCAACGTCTTGAGCTCAGTCTTGGCAAACAGGCTGTCTCTGTATATTTGACACTGAACTGGTACAAAGTAATTGCCGTTTGAATCATTTTAAATACTTGTAAGTAATAAAATACACTTAATTGAATCCAATTAAGAAATAGTCAAACACGAATGGACCTTTTTCTAACCTAGTGAAGAAAATGAACCATCGAATTGAGAACACAGCTTTGCAGAGGGCTAGCATCACCAAAAAGGCATCTAATAAAGACTAAAGGTTGAGAAAATAAGATAATCACTCCTAACTACAAGTAGCAAAACAAGTAGCAAAAAAAAAAAAAAAAAAAAAAAGAATTGAAGGGCTGGGGAGATAGTTCAGGTTAAAACCTTTGGCTCACAAGCAGAAGGACCTGAATTCAGATCTCCAGATTCCACATAAAATTGCTAAGTGGATATGGCGGCGGCTTATAATTCCTGCCCTGGAAGTCAGATCTGGAAACTTCAGAGCAAAAGGAATAAGAAGGTAGGGCAATTCAGGGTGATTCCCTGTCACCCTTGGCCATCCACAAGCACACACACACACACACACACACACACACACACACATACACACATACACACACACACACAAAGAAGTGGAGACTATATCGCTATATGCAACTATTTAATTTTGAGGTCATCTGCTCACTGTTTGTTGCTTGTGCTACACAGTGGCTAATGACCCTCAGAAAGGTCTCCAGGCAATAGATGGCTCACTGAGAGCAATGGGCAGGACGTCCCTCCTGCCTCTCCCCTCCCCCCTCCCATGAGGACAGCTTTCCCCCATTAGAACATAATGCTGGAAGAGTTTGATAGAAGCAATCATCTGACTGTTTTTCACTAAGTAGAGATGTAATTTAAGGTAGGAAGGACTGAAAAAAACTAAAACATTTCAAAAAAAAGCATTTAGTATTTATTAGTTTTAAAACTTCTCTAAAGAAAAATCAGGGATAGAATTGCAGCCTTGTGCTCTGACTCGAGTCCTTGGGGTTGATGCTGGTGCTGATGGGCACCCCAGACTGGGATGGGAAGTTCTATGGGCCAGAAGTTAGGGGAAAATCATAGTGTTTGGGGCTTTCTGAAGTTGAGCTGCATGCATGGAGGCTTGGCTTTTGTTCCTTGGTTTGACTTCTGAAAAGCGGGTTTTCTTACAGTACCTGCCTCAAACAGTTGTTGTGGGCATTAAATATTATATCACAGCTGAAGACAAGATGATGATGACAACAATTCAAGATGTCTCAGATTTGAGGAGTCTCTTCTCTCCAGTGCCTGATCAACACTTTTCCTATTATTCCAATCCTTATCAGAAGTCATTAGTGAACAGGTTAATCATGATATAGGTCACCTGAGAAGATGAAAGCTCAAGAGAGGACATGTTCAAATCAGTACAGTAAGAAAAGGGGGATGAAAGGCAGCATGGAGAACTAAGAAAATGGATAGAACAAAAACCAAAGAACAAATAGAGATACGAAACTAACGTTCCCAGTAGTAGGTAATCATCCCCCTGTAGAAATGATTTATATCACAATCATGATTAACTTCAAAGTCAGGACCTGAGCTCACTGGACTTACTGCGTCTGTTTCTTTCTTAGAAAGCCCCACACAGGCCTGGAAAGATAGCTTAGGGGTTAAGATTCTCCCTTCTAAGCAGAAGGACCTGAGTTCAGATCCCCAAGTCCCATGTAAAAATGCCAAGTGGAAATGGTGGTGGCCTATGCTTTTGGCCCTGGAAGGCGGAGCCTGGGAAATCCCACAGAGAAACAAAAATATGGTAGAAGCAATCCAGGATGATTCCTGAATTCATCCTTGGGCATCCCCAGGCATACACAGTGCCCTTTGACACACACACACACACACACACACACACACACACACACACACACACACACACACACACACACAATGAATTAAATTAAAAAAAGCCTCACGCAGAGGTAGAGTCCACAGTCAGCTCCATCTATAAATGACAGATGGAGGCGGGAGATTAAGGTGACCCATGTATCTGAGGATTGGAACAAGAATTGAAATTTGGTCAATCTGAAGTGGGGCTGATACATCAGAGACTGAGCCTCCTGGGTGTATTTTTAGTCTGTATTTTTAGTCTGTCGATGGACTCGTTTTTCTGGCCCACAATACATATTTTTTCTTTCTTCCATCAATTGCACCATTAAGTAGAAAGCACATGAAAATGTCATATAAATGGAATACCTGGGTGTTTAAGGCATATAAAGTGCCTTCTCTTCCTTGGGGTTGAATGGAACATTCACAACAACCAGTAATATTATAGTTGTAGACATCTCCCCAGACTTGTCGCAATTAGTTGTGACTAGCTTGCAGATGATGCTGTGGGGAAAGATCTTGAACTGCATCCTCTGTGCCAAGTAGAAGGTTTGGAACTTGGCTGGAATGTGGGCTTTTGAATTTGGGCACTTGGTTACCTAATAGAAACAACATAGAGTTGCATATAGCTGCACTGGGAATGCGTGCTGAATCCAGGAACTGAAACTCATAGGTCTCCAGGGCCAAGTCAGCAGGGCGTGTGTGGTTGAGCCCAGCCAACTGGAACCAATTAATATTCACTTGGATGTGGACTTGAGGTTTGTTTATCCAGTTCATTGCTGGTGGGAAGTCCAATTTCTTTATCTTTCTTGTTTGTAATTCAGTTTGCTAATTGTTTATTTTCTTTAAGGTTGTAGGAGCTTTGGGTTAAACTACAGGAACTCAGATTTTTTTATGAGCTTGTTGAATGCCACACAGGAAATATAAAAGTCTTTCTATATTCACGTGCTAATAACTCTGCACCTGTTTCGAATTTGTTGCTGTGGAAAGATGTTACTTTTCGCAATGCATGTAGGGTGCTTATGTTGTGCTTGAAGTACAAGTTGGAAAACAGAAAACATTGAATAGGGAATCCTATCCTAACAAGTCACAGAATTTCCCCCTCTCTCAAAGTCCTATTGGTGTCAGAATGAGGTTTTGTGGGAATTTTATCCAACTTTCCCGTACTTACCTTGTGTGATTATGAATACAATATACTTCATTTGCACTGTAAACGTCATCTTTCCTAGTGATTCTAAATCACAGCGATGGGTGATCCATGTGTTGGGTCAATCTGAGATTGAATACAGAAAATGTAAGCAATGACAAACAAGTTTTTAAAAAATGTGTTTTAGAGGAAAAGATTTCTTTAAAACCAGAGGTCCTCGAAAACAGGATTTGTATGCCACAGATAAGTGCATATTGGAATCCTTTATTTCTCTCATATGCTGTGGTATTGCATCCCTTGATAGGGTTCGAGTCATCTGCCCACCACGTGCATTTTTTTTTGTTTCCATTCTTAGTGAAGGGTTTTCTTTTTTTTTAAATTTAATTAATTAATTTTTTCCCACTCCTACAAACTTAATAGATACTGTAGTCCTCTCCCTCCCTCCATCCCTCCTGGTCCCCCTTGCTCCCTCCCCCCTTTTCCCTTCCTTTCACCCCCCTCCCTCCCTTTCTCCCAGTGCCCCCTTCTCCTCCCCAATCCCCGGAGCATCCTTTAGTGTGAATGTCAAACTTCCCTCTGTGTCTTCCACTTTAATTAGGTATGAGGACTCAGTAGCATTGCCTAGAGCCCTTTCTTATGCTCCCCTTTAGTATGGGAACACTATTGTGACGTTTAATCCCTTGCCTCTAAGGATCCTAGTGCCTGTGATCCATGCTAGACTTTGGGGTATTGTTGACATGTCAGTCATTGTGCAGGTCATGCAAAGTCCTATTATGGTTACTTCGGCCCTAACTTGTGTGGAGTATCTTGGGTATTGTTGCTCCTCCCCATCTTTAGGCTCTTACAGTCTTACTGCCCCCTCTTCCACAAATTTCCCTGAGCTTTAGGATGGGGAGAGATTTGGCTGGTCTGGTTCCAGGTGATTAATGTAGGATCTCTGATGTTCTGAATTATGGTTTGTTGTTATTTTCAGTTTTGCTGTTCCTGCACCACCCTTGGCTCCATCCTGATTGGTATTGGATGTCACCTCCTAGCCAGAGATGGAAGGCTGTTAAAATGGGGTCTTACTATAAGAGTAGATTTAACAGTAGATAGAATAAGAGTAGGAGACCGTGGTGAGGGGGGTAAGTCTCCCATTTGCAGGATGGTTACCATCTATCTGCCAGATTCTATGCCCTCCCTGTCTGGTGCGATTAAACCCCCTCGGTTGCAAGTGACCAGGAAGGAAAGTGCGTGAGCTTAACCAGATGTCTCACTACTTACTTGCAGTACCTGATGATGACCTATTTTTCTCTGCTGTAGCATGATCCCCTCTCTCCTTAATTCTGGCAGGGTCCTTCTTCCCCTTCCCTTCTGTTTATAATCTTTGCAATTACTGTAGGTATTACAGAGATTTATCTTTGAATATGTCACTAAGTGGGCTTGGTACTAGGATCCACCTATTAGGGAGTACATATGGTGCTTAATTTTCTGTGTCTGGGATACTTCACTCAATATAATTTTTTCTAATTCCATCCATTTCCTGGCAAATTTCATTAATTCATCTTTTTTGATGGCTGAGTAATATTCCATTGTAACTGTTGGGCATTTGGGTTGATTCCATGACTTTGTTGTTGTAAATAGTGCTGCTATGAACATGGTTGTGCTTGTGCCATTGAGGTGAATTTTCGCTTTATGGGGGATTATTCCCAGAAGCACCACATACATTTTAAAGTAAGACTCAGGCTGTGGTTGTTTTGTGGTTAGTATCTTGCATTGTGAGAATATGGTTGGGAGGGTAAAGGTGGTTGCTGCACAAGCCTAGTGACCTGAGTTTGATCCTAGCACTCACATAAAAGGCTGAATGTGATGACCTCATCTGTAACCCTATAAGAAGTAGATACAGAATATTGTCATGCAGTGGCAGAAATAAAAGAAACCCTGCCTGGAAAGCAAGGGGGGAGAGGGGCTGATTCCTGAAAGTTGTCCTTTGACCTCCACATGCATGCTGTGGCAGGTGTGTGCCCACATTCACAACTACACACAAACAAGATAATGTTATTGTACTTAAATGATTTAAAGGTATTTACCAAGTTTTTTTTAGTGCTTCTCAGAAATGGAATACTGGGATATTCACAGTTATAGCATGTAAGAGACTTGGGATAGTTTTTATTTACAAGTTAATTGGTTCATTAACTTTGTTTCAAAATTTTATTTAGCAAGACAATATAGTACCTTGGTCTTCTGATTAATGACTCAGTTACTTAAGAATTAACTCTTTGTATACTCCATGATTGCTCCACATTTCTGACTGTGAACTGTACATTTAGCAGTGGACAAAGCCCAATTCTGACTGGGTGTGACCACGTAGAAGACCCAGGAAATGATCTGGTGAACTTTGCATCCTGGCTATAGACATCATGTTCTGGTTATTTATTGCAAAACCTCCCTGAAATCAGCAATCATTTATTCTGATCACAAAGCAAATCTTTCATGTGCACCGGGCTATGTGGGGCCAGCTGGGGTAGTTTCCCGGACATCAGTGGTCTGATGAAAGCTTCCAGGGGCATGGGTGGTCCAGATTCTCACTACTGCCTCACTGAATGACTGCTTGGCTGGGGAGTGAATTCAGGTGTTGCTGAAGAGCAGCCACTTTGGTTAAAACCATTAGTGGCATGAGTGCTGGCTAGATTTCAAGACTGACCCCAGAGATGGCAAGTAGGAGCTTCCAAAGTCCCTCCAGGGTTGAACTGAAAGGAACCAGATACCCCCTCTAAAGGCGGAAATACCAAAGGAGTCACAATCGTCTTTCATCCACTACAGTTCAAATTGGGCTGCTTATCTTTGGCGCTGTAGAATGCTCACTTTCCTTCTCTTTGAAATTCCGGGATTCCTTGTGGTCTTCCTTTACTTGCATTTCATGCCTTTTCAATGGGTGCAAAAATTGGTTCTTATTTAGGTAGGGAAAATATCTTAGGAGTTAAAAAGGTAGTTTTTGCAGCATAGAACATAGATAGATATGCAGTATACATGGGGAATGAAATTTTCACACGCACAAGGGAGGCTTTGGGAGGAGTAAAAGTCTGTGAAAGCTTTGTCTAGGGGACAAATACTCTAAGAGTATTTGACTCCTAGGCTCCATGTACGACTCTTCTCTTTGCCTGGCCACAGTGTGTTGAAGTTGGATGTACAATACTTACTTTTTTTTCTGTGCATAGGTCACACACCTGTGGCACCTCCATGATCAAGGTTTAGCAGACCAAATTCAAATGGACAGAACGATGACAGTTGTGTATCACCTTAGTTTTTTGGGGGGAGGTATTCCTGAAATAGACTCTGAGGTAAGGAATTAAGTGCAGCCTGATTTTGGTTCAGTTCAGGAAGTTTTGGCAGAGATGAAGAGAGTGGGCTGAGAAAGGAGAAGGAGACTGTGAAACACAGGTGCTTCTGGGTAGCTAGCTACACAGGGGTGTGCATGGAGCCTAATCCTTGGGATAAGCTTGGAAGGGAAGACAGGTGGCCTCTGAATCTGACCAGAGAGACAAGTTGCTTGTTGGTGTCAGTAGCCGAGCGGAATCTACTCTCCTTGTCATTCGTTGACTGAGGTTTTGTGTGCATTCCCACGACAGCTTTTTCCTGTGACTTAAACACTTGGAACCGGAAATCAATGTTTGTCTGTAGGCTTCCTTTGCCCTTTAAGATGGCAGTGGTCAGAAGAAAGGAGATGAATTAATTCCTTTAGGGACGAGTAATCTAACCTTCTCGACATCAGTACTCCTGGCCAAAGTTCTGCACACTTGTCTTGTTCAGTGCTGTGTGCTCAAATAGAGTGTCTGGCTCAGGAAAGAAGACTAGTGAACAAATGGTTGAGTAACCCATTCGTGGACCTGAATTACATCAGTTCCAGGTACATGGGGCAATGAAGACAGGTGTCAGCTGCTCTTGCTTTTTGTAGACTCACAGAAAGCCAAGCCGCTGACCACAGGAGACTGTCACTGGGGGAAGCCTGGGTTGCTTATGGGACCACTGCTGGTTTTGTGACTGTGTAGCCTAGAGATGTTCTGGACTTGTCTCTATGCATCAGTTCTTATGGGGTTCCTTTGTTATCCAGTCCTTGGGCATTTAAGTTTAGTTGACTTCAAATGGAAACTAGCAGCAATTATTGACAGCAACCAGCAAAAGGCCTGTGCTCCAGTGCATTTGCCAACTTGATGGGTCTGCCCCTCCTTTCTGTCTCAACCTGTCTACTACCACCCCTGCCATATAGTTTAGAGTGCTGAAGCCTGCTATATCAGAACATCGCTTTATTTAGAGGTGAGCCTACAAAAGAAAGAATGGAATCTCTGGGCTATGAAAAAGGTTACCTGTCCACTCTGACTTCCAACTTTGCATAAGAGAAAATTTGAACCCAGAGCCAGGCATACAGAGGGAAGGTGGTGTGCAAACACATGTGGTTGGAATGATGCTGTTATGAGCCAGAAATCACCAGGATTTCTGGTATTACCAGAAGCTGGGAGGGACAAAGAAGGTCTGTTTCCTAGAGCACCAGAGATCAGGACCCCGCTGACATCATCAAAGAACAGCACTCTGCTGGGTAGAGGATCTGTTGGTTGCAGAAGCCCTAGAATGCAATACTTCTTTCCTTTCTCCCATCTTTGTTTATTTACTTACTTTTTTGCATGTGTGTGTATGTGTGTGTCTACACATGTGTCTGTGTGTATCAGAGGGCACTGTGTGTGCTTGTGGAAGTCCAAGGGTAACTTCAGGAATCACTCTGGATTGTTATGTCTCCTTTTCACTTTGGTCTGGAGCTTCCCAGGCTATATACCCTTGGGGTCTGAAATGCAAGCCCCCACCCTTTCCACCTGGCATTTCTTTCATGGGGTCTGAAATTTGAACTCAGGACCTTCTTTTTGAGAGCCATCTCTCAAGATCCCCCAACTTTGTTTTCATAAATTTTTTCCAAATACCTGTCCTCCCGTCTTCTGGGTTTCCCTGCCCTCCTCCTATGCTGTGCCTATAAGTTTCTCATGCATCCTGTGATATCTCTCTGCCCATTCAACTCTCAAGCCTCTGGGAGGCCGATGGGAGCACTTCCTCAGATGGCTGATGTTCCTGGAAGGGGAGTCACTTTGCCCATTGCCTCGTCTATGGCTCTACGTCCACCAGTGAGAATGGACCATTCTTGCTGCCCCGCTTCAGGCAGACCAGCTTAGATGACAGCCTGTATCTCCACTGCTGTCTCTTCAGGGTTCCCAGGTGCAGGGTCCTCTTTGCCCAAGAGAATTCCAGATATACCCATCAGTGGTCTCCACTGCACTGTGTCTGTGGCTCGTGGTCCCCATTGGCTGAGTTCCCATCAGCATCTCCTAGGAAAGTCGGGGTTTTTGTGAATCTGGACCAGACTCATGGTCAAGGTGACATCCAGGATGGAGAAGAAATGGAAACGGAGTGAAGTAAGAGGAGAGTCACGTGACTTTGGTCTTGTTCAGTGGAAGCTATTGTTTTAAAATTCCAGTGGCCTTTTCCCCCATTCCAGTGCTCATTGCTTTACTCATTAAGGCACATGTGTGCTTTCAGGTAGGGACCAGTGGAATGACAAAGAGCTCGTGTGTAAACAGTATCTTCGGGTGTGCTGGCTAGAGGAATACTAATTAGTGTACATGCTGGAGTTCAGCTGCGAGGCATGGTACGAAGTTTGCTCTGCTTGGGGCAGAGGCTGAGGAAAGGCAGAAACGCATGGGGTGTGCTGGGGATTGAGGGATCTGTGGGTGAAATGCTAGAGCTGCTGACTCTGTGGGGAGGCCCACTGCCACTTTTCCTTTGTTCAGTTCTCCTGAAGGTATTGTGCCTAGCAACTAAACTCTCTCCAGATGACTTGCTGCACCCCACTTTCCACAGAGCCCCTTGTCAGCATGAACTCTGGCTCGCCAGCACTCTGCCTGTCTCCTTCCTGCGTGCTCAAAGCCTGGGGACACAATTATTTTTAGTTTCCTTCCAGCCTGCCGACCTGGTGCTTTGCCTGTGTTGTTTCTCTCAGCCAAAGTGAAATGAAGATCAGCTTCAAGTGTATGGATGGAGAAGTACGTGTGCATTTATAACATGGGGCGCACTGGTTGTGGTCACACACACAGTAAAGCCAAGCATTTCAGGGTGCAAAGGGGGACAGGTGGGGAGGTTCTTAGGGACTGAAATCAAGTCCTTTGGGGGAAATGTGAGAAAGTCCTTGGACTTTTAGTCTCAGGACATTTGGCCTGGTTTCTAAACTTTCATAGATTTTCACACACACATATGTGTATATATTCATTTTTTACAGTGTATTTCCCCTGTCGTTTTTCTGCTTCTGGGCTCTGTGCCTCACTCTGCACAAAGACAAACATACAGTGTGCTTTCTCCCTGTGCCCTTGCTTTGATGGGGTCTGCAATGGTTTCTTTGTAGCTCATGAAACTCCCACCACTTGTTTTTTTGACTCACAGTCTGAGGGTCTAGTTCATCCTGGTGGAGGGGCTTGGAGTTAGGAGCCTGAGGCATTGATTGCTCTGCCATGAGGAAGCAGGAAGAGCCGGATGCTGCTTTGCTGTTTCCCTACCCCCCCATCCTAACTGATGGGCAGGTGCCACCCACTTTTGGGAAGGGTCTTCCTACTTCATTAACCCCCCCCCCCCCCCCGGGAAATGACCTCGCAGGGACTGCCCAAGGTTTGTTTCCTGCATGATTCTACATCTCAGCATGATTCTACTGTGCCAGATGCCACCCTAAGGGCCACAGCAACCAGAGCCTGTGGTATCGCAGCTAAGTGCTAGTGCATCCCAGGTCTGGACTGTTAGGTTCAACACCACATAGTATGTTACCTGCGCGGAAGATAAAAGATTAAAAAAAAATGACTTGGAGGCAGGAACGGAATCCTGCTCATGCATCAGGCGGAGGCTAGCCCTTCTTGAACACTCTGCCAGCAACCCTGAGAGACTCCTGAGTTTTTCCAGTCTGGCTTGTGTGAACAGGCAGCATTAAATGGCTCTGTGTGATCATCAGAAGTATAATCTCTAATCCTTCCCAGTAGCTCTTTTCCAGCCTTGGTTAGTTTCCTTTCATGCATATGCTGATCAGTTCACCCCTGAATCTTTCAGAGGGCCCTGGGAGGGTTACAGAATGATGTCTCTCTGTCTTTCTCCTCCTTTGTTTCCCCAGACTTTCCGCTCTGTCTTCTTCCTCCAGAACTGTACTAAGCTTTCCGGGGTCCTCGCTGTACCATGGCTTAGGAAGACTCCCAAGGCAGTAGGGTGGGCAGCAGTCGTATGCTTACTTCTTTCTTTCCTGTCTCCAGGGACAATCATCCTTCATTGCCTGGTACCCAGTGCTTCCTAAATTCCACTTTCATGTTTCTTTCTATGATCTGATTACTTGAAGTTAGAATCACTGGTTTTTTGTAATTCACGCTGTTTGAAAACAGAAGTGAAGATACTAAACTTTACTCTCTGTGACAGTTACTTTTCTTGTGGCTGTGACACATGATTCATGCACAAACACCTTATGGAAGAAAGGGAGATTTATTGATTTATGGTCTTAAAGGGGATATAATCCATCATGGTTGGAATTGCGTAGCAGAAGGCATGGCTGAGGCAGAAGCAGGAGGCCTGTTCAGGTCCCTGCAGCCATCAGAAGACAGAGAAATCAAGCATCAACTGAGGAAGAAGGACAGGGGCTACCAAGCCTCAAGATCCACTTCCTGTGTCACACCTTCCTCTAGCAAGGCTCTACCTCTCAAAGACGCCATGGTCTTCTGCAATATCAACACCAGCTAAGTATGCAAGCACCTGAACCTGTGGGAAGCAACTTACATTCATTCAAACCATGACCCTTAGTTAGATTAGATTCAGGGTTGGTTCCTTCAAGGAGATTGACCGCACACACCGAGTGGAGTGATGCACAGACACGCTGGTTTAAACACATTACTTCCTTTTGTTCACACTACACTCACACTATCTTGGTTGGATTTCTGTTGTCAAAATGTGGGTACTATTTAACCCAGCTGGATTTGACTTTTTCTTCACAAGAGGGTCAAGGTTTTCATCATATCTTCTTGTGCTCATTTTTTTTTTTTAATTCAAGTGCCTGCTACGGTCAACCAAGTAATGGATGAAAGTAAATTTGGGAAGACATTAAATGGCCATTAACAAGTTACTGGCAGTTATTATGGAAACAGAATCTTGCTCTGGGGGTAAGAGGAGAACATGACCCATTGCAGAATGCAAGCCCCAGGTCAACAGGGGCCAGACAGCAGGAGCTAATTATTGCCTTGAGGGACTTTTACAGTTATCTCTGACTTTCAAGTACAAATGGAATTACAGATTTCAAAGGTTCCTAACACTTTCTATATCCTATTCAGATTTAATCATGATGCTATCTTTGAATCAAGCAACATAAAACTTAAGGCCAAATATGCTTTTCAATTGCTAGTTTGCAACCCACACTTAGCTTCACAGTTAGACAACTAGAAAATTAACTTTTGCACACACAGAGAAATAGTATAGAGAGCAGTAGTATGGCTCAGTAGGGAGAGGAAATTGCTGCCAAGCCTGGCAACCTGCGTTCAGTCCTCAGGATCCACATGGTGGGAGGAGAGAACCGAGGGCTTCAAGTCATCCTTTTCAGTCAAATGTATGCTGTGATATGTGTGTACACACACATTCATGCACACACACAAGATGCGTGGATATAATTTAATTTTTTCATAAAATAATTTAGAAGTTAATAGAATATGCTTAAGAATACAGCATGGTTTATTTTATTACTGATTTGAATGCACACATAGTAACATAGTCACATATGCACACACAATCATGCGTGTGCACACAGCAGTCTTATCTTATTTGTGGTTTGATTTTCTGCAGTTTTAGTTATTCAAAGTCAGCAGCAGTCTAAAATTGGGTGCAAAATTTCAGAAATGAAGAGTACATAAACTTTAAGCTGCAATCCATTGTGAGTAGCATAGTAAACTCTTAATCCCCCCCAAGGAGTGAGTCATTCCTAGGTCTTATGTATCCATGGTACACATACCACTTACCTCTTAATCATTTAGGGACCACTTTGGCATCAGCTTTAATGCCATGGCATGATAATGGTATTTCAACATGACACGTCAGCCCTTGCTCCAAAGTGTAAGAGTAGTGGTACTTAGAAATCTGATTTGTACTTAGAAATCGGAGAGGCCGTTAAATGCTTCTTCTAGGTGAAAAGGAGAAGCGTACGATGTAGTTTAGGAAAGAACATGCCCATGTGTCTTTTAGTCTGGTCAACCAAGCTTTTTTAGTAGTTATGGTATTTAATCTCTTAATGTGATTAATTTATAGATTAACTTCACTTAGGTATGTATGTGTAGGAAAAAAATAACATACAAAGAGATCAACACTACCTGCTGTTTTGGTCATCCACAGAACATCTTGCAGTGTATGCCACTCCTGTGAATAAGGGAGATACCTTGCAGGTGTTCAAGCATGCACATGTACACACACACACACACACACACACACACACACACACACACACACACTTGTGTGTATATATGTATGAATATGTATTTGTATATATATACATGTATATGTAAATTTGTAGATATATATTTAAAGAATGCACAACCTGTACACACGTGCAGCCTTGAGCAATAAACCTTTTGCTTTTTTTGGAAGTCTTTCACTTGCTTCCTGGCTGGCTGTGCAGATATTTTTGTGTTCCTCTCACAAACTCTCTTGTGAGAATCTGTGGTGGTGGAAGAACAAAAAGTACTCCCCAGCTAGACCCGCATGAGCACATGTGGATGTGTGAAGGCGAGTATTTTCAGCTGGTTTAATAATAGTCCCGCCTTTAATGCACACAGGCAGCCCTTTCCATTTATGAGGGTGCTGGCGTGGGCCAGTAACGCGGAGCCTGGGCGCCGAGGAAGACAGTTGGCTGGAATGGTTTGCAGGCACGCAGTGAATGCCAAAATCGTGCCTTTCTTTCCTTAAAATAGAAGCTGACAAACTGATTATTTTTAATTAGTTAATTCTTGAAGTCAAATGGTATAATTTCGTATTCGGTTCCTAAGTGTGGGAGAGTCCAGTCCTCATTTACTTTCAAAAGGGACAGATCAAGTAGACCAAGCCTCTTGACATCTGAAATATTTAATAAAGGCTGGAATTAATTAAGTAAAATTTTTCTTTACTCATTCATGATTATGTTTAATTATATACCGATTAATTGGTATTTATTTAACTAGCATAGTATTTAAGAACTGAAATCTAGGACCGGGACAGGGTTAAAATGCTTGTCTTGCAAACAAGAGGACCCAGGTCTCCTTAAAATGCCAGGTTGGTGTGGTGACCCACCTGTAATTCCAGCCTATGAAAATAGAAACTGGAACCCCCAGAGTAAACAGGCCTCATAGACCTAGCTCTGGGTTTGATTAGAGACCTTGCCTCAAAAAGATTAAGATGGAAGAACAACTGGGTATACTTCAAGATATCAGCCTTGGGCTTTCACACACATGTGCATGCACATCACTCCCACACATATATACACACATGCAACCCATTTATGTACACACACGTGCATGTGCATCCCCACCACACACATGCATGTACACTATAACCATATGCACATGCATGCACCTCCCCAACATGTGCATAAAACTTGAAAAGGAAAAGAAAGGAAAACTCTGAAATCTAAGAAATTTCATTTAAAAGAAGGCAAATGACTCACACAGTAATGAAAGAGCTTTAGTATAAGAATCGCAAGTGGGTTTCATTCATTCATGCTTACATGTGCCCACAGGGAAGAAATGAAGAGTAATCCTGAATGCACGTCAAAGCCTTGCTGTACTTTATACACTGGAATGCATTAGCATTTGCTTGGGATGCCGAAATTTCCCATGAATCCCATTCCCTCACTTGTTCCTTGTGGTTCTTTTCTGGAGAACATTTGCCACATTATTGGAGCTTGATGAGGGTGCTGCTGAATCTGTAATTGGCAAGTTGCAACCAACTATTATTGTCATCTTTCAAAAATGTAAGGATGAGCAAGATTCAAATCTCAGGGCCAACCTTGTAACTTGAAGATCACATCTGGGTTCCCTTATCCAAAGAGGAGCAGGATTCACCTTTCAGAGATGCTTTTTGTAGTTAGGATACCGAATCAATACAAAGGTGAGATACACCCAATTTGAATTGGTAAAATATGTAAATCCACGACTGTGAAACTGCCAGAGATTAATGTTGAATAGGAGTAGGAAGCAGTTCCAACTGTAAAATTATACAGGGCACGGTGATTGCCCCAGTCCGCATAATGGGATCTGATTTAGAAACTCTATTTTGGGGATCACACACAAAGCACCCAATGCTGAAAGCTGTGCTTTTTCCAATTTGTCCAGGGCAGTGCCCTAATTTCCAACATTATTCATTTCCCCTGAAGAGCGAATAGCACATGTTCTTTATGGGACTTGGGCACGGAAAGCTTAGGAAGAATGGCTTCTCCAAACTCCTCCGTTCGAGTTCTGTCCGGCTGCCCTTTGGAAACACTCTTGGATTCTGTCCACATCAGCAGCATTATCGTCTTTGCACGTGTTTGGGTGTGCAGGGAGCACATGATGTCCCTTTTTAAATGATAGAGCCTAGCATTTTCTAATGTTGATGGATTTAAGATTACTGAGTCTCAGGTGGCCGATGGGGGGGGCAGGGAGGTTAGGGAGTACTGACTGACGGGGCCAGGCAAAGCTTTTAGGTCTTTGAAATGCTACGAAACCCTTGTCACCAAGCCAGCTGTCACTTTAGGTAAACTATGTGTCTGTCTCTCCAGACTTGGACTGCATCTCATGGCAGTGGCTCTGAAGGCTGAATCTCAAACATAGAGCACCTCAGGATTACACCAAGGCCTGAGGGCAGACTTGGTACAATGGTGACTCTTTTGTCAAGTAAATTTTATGTGACCCATGCATGTAACAGATCTATACAAATCAAATATTTTCTTATAAAAAACCATGAAGAAGTTCATTTTAGAGACTGGAGATATGGCTTGGTGGATTAAACACTTGCCTTAGAAGTGTAAGGATTGGAGTTTGGATCTCCAGAACCATATAAAAAGCTAAGTAGGGGCTGGAGAGATGGCTCAGGGGTTAAGACTCTGCTTGGCAAGCAGAAAGACCTGGGTTCAGATCCTAGATCCCACGTAAAAATGCCAGGCAAGAATGGCTGCAGCCTTTACTTCCAGCCCTGGAAGAAGGAGCCTGGGAAATCCCCAGAGCAAAGCAAAAAGGAACTAAAAACAATCCAGGATATGTCTGAAGTCACCCTTGGTCCTCTATAGAGACACACAGTGCCCCCCCCACCACATACACTAAAGAAATAAATTTTTTGTAAAAGTCAAGTAGGAATGAAGATAACGAGTCATCACAACACTTGGTGGGAAAAATAAGGAGTCCCCAGGGCAAGTGGGCTAGTCACAAGAGATTCCATCTTAATCATAAAAGTGGAGAGCAATTGAAGAAAACATCCAGATTCAACTTTGGGTCTTCAAATGCTGGAAAATTTATGTGCAAGTGTACCCAGCTACACACATGTACCCATACATAAAAACATGCATGCACACACATGCTTGTGCACATACAAGCTGGCACCCCCCACATACACATAAAAAGTTTATTTTTAAAGTAATTCTTTGATAGATATATAAATTCATCATATATTAAAAATGAAAGTAAATTTGCATGCTATTGAGATGGTTGGTTGTTCTTGTTTATTTTTATCTAAAGAGTTAACTCCTGGCTGGACATTCTGTGCTACAGAATGTAGTCCGTCTTTATCTCCTTTCAGAGTTGAGCAATATTTTTAAGTGTGTGGTTGCCAGGACGCTGCTTCCCGCAAATATGTAGTGCACACTGGAAGAGATGTTTAAGGCTCTTTCAGAAATTAGTGGAAAATCTGCCCTTATCACAAGTCAAAATTGATTTGAAGATTTTTTTGTGTGAAACTCAAGTTAGCAACTCAAACATTAATTCCAAAAGACAGTATTTTATTTATTTGCTTATTTAGTGTGTGTGTGTATGTGTGTGTGTGTGTGTGTGTGTGTGTGTGTGTGTGTGTGTGTGTACCACAGACTCAGTTGTTTAACCCGGATAGGGTTGCAGCCCACACGTTCAGAAGCTATGCTGTAGATTACAAGTGGATACTTTATACTGTGCCTTAACTATTCAAAGAAAGACAAGATATACTTTTGTTTTCAAAGAGTATAGGTGTTTCTGTGTTTACAACTTATGGGGTCTTCTCAACAGTTTTACTGGGGCTCCCTTTTGTTTATGTGGATATTTTTTCATTATCTAGTCATTTGCATTCTGGATTCTCTTTTTGGGGAGGATCAGACCCTTAAGTCCACGTGAACAGGAAAGGGAGTGACTGGTTCATATTCTAGAAGGATAGGATAGGACCAGACCCCTGAGACTTGAAGTCTCTTTACATCTCAGCTTTCTTGGTCTGGATGAGATCTTCTTCTTAAATTCACTTTATAAAGAGTTACAAGGGTCACTTTACCACTTGGCAGCCATGTTTATTTATCTCTTGGAAGAGTCTGTTTGACCATTGTGAATTGACGCTGCTAGGCGATATATGGTACTCACATGGTGGGACTGTGCCACATACTCTTTACATCACAATGTCAGGGATGCAAAAAACCCATCCCCAAACTCAGCATATGGTGCTGGAGACAGCTCCCCTAGGAAAGGAGCTGACGGGTTTTTTTCATTGAGTTCCCACTTTTACACTTGGACCGCCCCAAACTTGTGACAACAAAGCCAGAGTTAGATGCCGTGCTAGTTAGATACAGGTGCTAGCTTGATGGTTTCAGGCTGAGCCTGGGCACGTCTGTGCAGAACGATAGTTAAGGCAAGCCCTGAGCAAGCCTGTAGGGGAGTGTGTAATCGATGAGGGAGAGCCCAGCTTATGGTGGGCGGTATTTCCTGGGCAGATGGATAGGATAGGGAAGCTGGCTTAGTAAGTGGGCATTCTTTAGCACACGTGGCAGACTTGAGTCTGGAGAGTGAGGTTTACCCCTCTCTTAATAGTTCTGTGACTATGGTGTAACCAGTTCCCTTGGCTCCTAGTGTTGGTATAAGCTCTCCTGCCAAACTAGACTAACAACTGTAACTGGACAACAGTAAGCCAGAATATAGCCTCTTAGCCACCTCAACTGTTTGGTTGTGAATTTATTGGCAACATGCAGGCCAGCTATGCCAGATACAAGCTAAGTAGCTATGCAGACTCAATGATTCATTCACTGTCTCCATCTTATCTTCTTGCGTGCATCTTTACATCATTCCATAGGAGGCCAAAAGCACAGCAGGAGAAAGAACTTCTTTTCCAAAGAGTTGTCTGTTTCACTGCATGGTCTTACCCTCTGGGTTGTCCCCGAGCATCTCAACCGCCCTTTGCCATGTGACCTAGGTTGCTTCCAGCTTGGGGAGGAGCCTTGAAGGGATGCTGACATTTCTGCTCCCAGTGAGCTGACCCTCACGTGTGACGAGGATAGGTGTTCTGGAAGGGCGTGTGGCATCCATCAGCAGCTAGCAAGAGCCTGACATGGACCTAGCTGGCCACTGGCAGTCCTCACCCTGAAACGTTAGGTGGTCGCGGCTGCATCCCGCCATTCCGAAGCTGAAATTTGAATGTTGTGATTGTCATCCCTCCTTGATTGAAGCTTTCCTTATAACCACTTGTTTGTTTTTCTTGGCTTCCCTACTGAGAGATCACAGGACAGTGAAAGTACCAATGTACAACTTGTAATCTCTCTCGTGGGCTGTCACAGAGCCCATGGCAGTGGGATTGGGCAATGGGGGAAACACACAATCTCAGGCTTCCAGTCATGAGCTGCAGAACTGAACGGTGCACTTCACACTTCCTAGTAAATACAGCGTTTTGTTTTTCTCTGAACAATGGGAGTTCTGAATGGAACTAACTTCCCATTTTCTTTTTATTTCTCACTGTTTTCACTTTGTCTTTTACTTTGGGCTTTCTGATGACCAAAAGATTGCAATTAGAAGGAACTGGGATTGACCCTCCTTTTCTTCCTTTTTCTTAAATTCTATGTTTACTTATTCATCTCAGGTGAGCAAGTCCAGATATATACCCATCACTGCATGTGCCTGGAGTGCCGAGGGTAACTTTATGAAGTTGCTTCTCTCCTACCACTGTGTAGGTTTGGGGGATCAAGCTCAGGTCATCAGGTCTCATGGGTCCCCTTCTTTGTGGGCTCTTCTTTTCAGTGGAAGTGATGCTGTTTCGACGAAGTTGTGCGAGAGTGAAAGTATGGGAGAGGGTTCCACGGTCACTTGTGTTTCTTAGACCACAGCTCAGTTTTCTATGTATTGGAAGAAAATTTTGGTTCTCCATGTGGCCTTGTGGGCTGTCAGGATCTCCGCTTGTGCTATCATAGGCTTAAATTCTTTCTTAGCTCCACATTGATGCTTGCAGAATTCTAGGGACCGTGGCTCTGTCAGAATTCTTTGCTATGGGCATTGCTGATACAAGTGGGAAGCAGGGATTGGGGGCTCATGCTATATCCATAGAACATATGCCCACACATATATTCTATCCTGCCACTTGCTTTAATTCAATGATCAATTATTTAGAATTTCAAGCATGATTACCAAACCAGCAAGGAAGTCCTGCATGCATGTGGTTGCCCTGAGTATGAGCTGCTGACTGATTATATAGATTGTCCATGAAGATGTGTATGAATATGTTCACAGGTGTGTGTGCAGGCAGTATGTGAGGACACATATATATGTGTGTACATGTGTGCGTGTGTGTACACATGTATAAGTGTGTGTGTGCACATGTGTATGCATGCACATATGTGTGTAACTGCTCACATGTGTGCACACAATCTTTCAGACAGTGTTAAGTGGTGGCATTTGATCGAAACCTTCATGATGGTGAGGAAGCCAGGCTTGCAGGTCTAGGATGCGGGAGGAGCACATTCATTGCTTTCAAGACAAGAGGAGCCTGTGATTTTATTCTCGGAAGAGACAGCAGGTCACCGTAGCCCGCTCTGCATGTGAGGCTGGCAGGGGGAGATGACGTAGGCTCCTGTATCATGCATCAGAGGCCAATGTAGGGACATGGGATTCTTCTGTGGGAAGATTCAAGAGACTCTGAGCACAGTTGTGACCAATGCAGAGCTCGAGAGAACCCTCCTGCTTCTGCGGAATATGGTGTTCAGGGAGAATGTTGGAAGTGAAGGACCGGTTTTCATGTTCTGACAATAGACTACATGAAGACAAAACTAAGCTAAGCAAGACTGGATGTGGAACAGTTGCCACAACTGACACATTGGGACTTCACAAGGGTCTTCTCCTAATGCAATAGAGAATTCCCCAAGGTTTTCACAGTCTGTGTTTGAAATCACTGGAGAAGACAGAGAACAGAAGCCCCTCGGGCTCTGTTGTCTGTTCCCCTTCTATTATATCTGTGGGCTCCCCGTCAGTGAGCTCCAGTTGACTTCACTGGAGTTGCTGAGTCTGCACATTTATGTCTTTAGGAAGCCATCCGTGTGTCCCTGTAGCAGATAGTTCTAGATGGCAGGTTGAGTCTTTGCACCCAGTTATGAAGAATATAGTTAAGGAAAATTCTTAGCAAGCTGTGGAAGTCTATCTAGTTAATGTGGGGAGACCTCATCTATAGTGGTGGGACCAGTCCTTAGGTGGGTAGATAAGTTGGGGAGAGCTGGTTCAGGACTTTGGCATGTAGAAAACTGGCAAATGAGATAGTATACCCTTCTCTTGGCTCTTTGTATGGATATGATATGGCCATTTCTCTTGACTCCTGATATTGCACTTATATTGTTCATGCTGTTGAGGTGTATCCAAGAATCGTGAGCAAAGCTAACACCACCTTTCTCTCTAGGTTCATTCAGCAATGGGAAGATAAACTTAACTTGATACCAGAAGAATGGATGTTACTGAGAAATTAACACAGACAAGTTGGGAAAACTTCTGGAACCCAAGGTTCTGGGTGCGAGGACTCTACCATGAACTGTGTGTTCCTGTGAATCCCGGTCTATGCATGGGGATTGGGCGTTTCTCACAGCTTTTTTTCTGAATCTTCTTCCTAGGAATTCTGCCTTCTGCAACTCATGGATATCTCTTGGTCTCACTTGCCAAAGCAGAGATGATAACAAGATCTGCCTAATAGGCAAAGGCACCACGACTGGTCCAGATCCTCAGCATTGACTTCTCTCTCTCACTCTTTCTGTCTGTAGCACTTCCAGACCATGCTGAAGTCTAAACTGAATGTCTTCACGCTGAAGAAGGAACCTCTCCCTGCGGTCATCTTCCATGAGCCTGAGGCCATTGAGCTGTGCACCACCACGCCTCTGATGAAGACCAGGACCCACAGTGGCTGCAAGGTACGGAGCATGCGTGGGTGGCCAGCGGGGCTTCTCTGGCTAGGGCAGACTCAAGAAGGCATGGTGCAAGACTTCGTTTCCACTATAGTATCCATTTGTTGGGAAATATCAAGCAAATCACAAATTAAGCTTATTGAGTAATAATAGCAAGAATTCCCACCCTGGTTTTCTTAATGACAGATGCTCTTCATCATTTTTGGGATGCACATTAAAAATAAAGATTTTAGTATGCATGAATAAAATTATATATTTTACATGTATGGGAGAGTATGTATACATGGGGGGGTTACAGTGTACAAATGGGCACTTAAGTGTGTGTATGCCTATGGAGAGCCAAAGGTGACATTGCTCTGTCTCCTGGATTGCCCTGTCTCCTTATTGCTTTACTCTAGGGTTCCCAGGTTCCATCTTCCAGGACTAGAAGTACAGGCCACTGCCATATCCATCTAGCATTTTCCTGTAGGATCTGGGCTTCTGAACCCAGGTCCTTTTGCTTGCAAAGCAAAGGCTTTAGCCCTGAGTCACCTCCCCAGTCCCCAGACATATTCTCACTGTATTTTCTATAGCTGTTTGGAACTTTGGGCTTCATGAGGGAACAACAAAGCCACCCTTAACCAAAATGAAATAAGGAAAATTCCAAGGGCTCTGCTCTTTTGGGGAGGGGTCATTTTGCATGTTTACTTTGCTGCAGATCTCAAAATTCAAACTGGTATCCATGTCTCTGCATATGTAGAAATAATAGCATTTTTCATTTGTGCAAACTAGAGTGCCAACATGGAGCTAATACTAGAAAGAAAAATGTGTGACTTTGGTAAGCATTCGAGTTTGCTCTTTTTGTCTTGAGCTCATGAACAGAAAATAGAGATAACAGAGGAAATACATTTCATTCACGTTGTGCCATTGGGAATTTGTTCTGAGTGGGGCAAACAGAATAAAGGGAGAGGAAAAGGCACATTGGTGTAAGGTTTCTTTCAGAGCCTCACAGTGCCCCTCCCCTCTCGTGCCTCCCATCTCCTTACTTCTTCCTGTTGGGGAAACAGTTCTTGCATAGCTGTGGTCACGTAGGAGCCCCAGCAATTTGGGGTGATCATGTTCAGAATGAAACCTCACACGCGTCCATCCATTCCACGCATACTTAGCACATGTTTCTTGTCTGGCAGGCTCTGGGGCAGAGTGGGGGGAGGCCAGAGCGTTTTTCTGAATGTTAAGTGCAATGGGAGTTTTAGAGGGAGGAGAAAAATACACACATGCACGCATGCGTGTGTGCTACACACACGTGTGCACACACGCACGCAGTCATTGGTGAGAAAGAGGCTCTATGAACTGACTCTGGAAGCATCTTTCAGATGGAGAGAGCAGAGGATGCTATTCTCTGAGGAGGATGTTGGTGTGTTTGTGTGCTTTGTAAAGGAATGTAATGGGCCAGTGTACCTGGAACTTAATAAAGCTGTCAGTATTGTGTTGGGCCTGACAGAGCCTTATGGCCATGCCGTTAAGTTCAGACTATATTGCCGTTACAATGAGGGTTTAGACAAGTAAGTCATGATACCATTTTGTAACTAGTCATTTACTTATCTATTTTGTGAGCTAGGATGCACACGTGCAAGTATGTGGTCAGAAGACGACTTTCAGGAGTCTCTTTTCTCCTTCCACCGTGTGGGATCTACAAATTGAACTCGGGTCATCAGCTTGGTGGCAATCACCTTTCCTCACTGATCCATTTTACTGACCCACGACGCCATGTTTCCAAAGCAGGTTGAAAGGGTAACTCTGAGAAGGTGAACCTTGAGCAGCTGGTAGTGGCTCAGCTCTGGCTGGAGGGAAAGAATGAGCGCCGCAGATGAAGTGAGAAAGCGTTACAGAAGCACTCATGGGATTTGAAAGTGATGGATGAGCAGCCCGGTGAACATCCTTCAGAAATCTTATGTGTATCCTTTAGCATTCTGTTCCTATCAGAGACAATAGCGTCTCACTGAAGAGGTTTTCGCTAGAGAGAAGTACAAGGAGAGAGGTCTGTTTGGTGGTGTCTGTGAAGTATGTTTACTGTGCAAAGGAAGTGAGGAAAGCAGTTACAGGAGAGAAAGGCATAGCAGTCTCAACCACAGACAAAGAGAGAGAGAGAAGAGGAGGAGGGAGGGAAGAACGAGGGAGACAGAGAAGATATTTGTAATTTTCCATGGGCAATAAAATATCATTTTCCAAGAAGGAATGTATATTTCAAGATTCATCTTTTCTCTGTGTTCTGCCTCAGGTTGTATTCATTTATTTTGCTCCTAAAAGCATGTTGAGCAAAGCAGTTGGGATTTCAGATAGGAATCTAGCTGAGGGCTGGGGATGCAGGTGTTGGGAAGTATGGCCTGCTACACAAAGGGAAGTCCACTGGGACTTGTGTTGAGCACAGGGAAGTCCTTCTGTGTGGAAGGTGACAAAGCCATTTCACTAGGCTGTAAAAGACCCGATAAACTCTTCATCCTGACAAGTAGCAGAGAGAAGATTCAAAGCATGGGTCAGCTTGTTCCTGCAGTGGGTGTTCAGAACCAGCTCCCCCTGAGGTCCTCTTGGAACCTCCCGTTCTCTCTGAAGGAAGAAAGCTTGCAACATGCGATCCTGCTCATTGTGTGATGTTCACTTGATGCCTCTCTTTTTAACTGTATACATACTGGAATTGCAATCTCTAATGTTCAAGGACGGTATCACACTGGTCTTCAAAGTTATCTTTCTTCACTGGTGATAATTTTTTAAAGATCTGATCTTGGAATTTTGACATTTCTATTTAACCCCCACTCCATTCCCCTCCCCCATTTCCCCATCATCCAGGGCCTCCTCTGTGCTTCTTGCCAGTGAGCAGCTCAGCTCACAAGATACCAGCTGCAGAGGGCCAGTATTGGGTCCCTGCATCCCAGGCATAATGAGGACAATGTGGCACTTGCCCAGCTGCCGGGTCAGCATTTGGGACCCTCCATCTTTACACAGAATTTATTTTCTTTTTTTTTTCCTTAATAGTTCCCAAGTTGTGGCTGAATAATGTTTGCTTTGGGGAGGGAAAGAGGTAGAAAGACCCCCAAGGAGTGGAATGGTGAAAAGAGATTGAGGGTCGGTACCAATGAGACCCTCGCCCCTGTCAGATTTCCTGTTTCCTTCTGATCTGTATGCTCAGCGGGTCTCCTCGAGGTCGCCTCACCAGGCTATTCATGTTTTGGGCAGCTGGGCCTTTTTGTGTTTTCTTCTCTGGTTCTGCCACATTTTTTTCCCCCAAGAGTAGAGTTAACCAGCCAATCCGCTGCATTCTGTTGGAGGATGCCTGTTGGTGCAGCTTAGAGGTGCAGATTGCTCGGAGTAGGACAGTGCTTCTTGCTGCTCTCTGCTGGGTGATGTGATCCTAAGCTACTGTGTGTGTAAGATGCATTAGACAAAAGATCCCAGGAACTGGTCTGTCACTGACAAGTAGAAGGATTAACATGAGGGGCCAAGGAAATAAATCACAAATATTTCTGAAATTAATGTGTGGATCAAAACCTGCTGGCAGTTTGGTTCCTGGTCCTTCTTGCCAGGGACTTTAGGTTAAGCACTCAACTTCGGTGGCGTAAAGCTGGAGTGTGGACTTTAACATTCTCCACCGGCTGTTTGAAAATCTAATCACAGAGTGGTATGTCCTATGCGCAATGACAGAGGACAGATGTGTCTTGGGAGGTGGAGGAGGGGCAGAGCACAGTGCGCTGGTGTGGTCAGAATGGGTGTGCCCCAGCAGATCAGGAGACTGTCCTACAAAGGGAATGAATGGATCAGGTTCTGTATCTACGTCGACCTCCAGGGGGCGCTGTCCTGTTTCCGCACTAACCCCAAAGTTCTCAAACCCATTATTCATATCACAAAGGTTGGGCCTTGAGGTTTGGTGGCAGGGTCCTGCTTCCTCTGGCTGCTGCAGCTCTCTCTAGAAGGTTCTGTGACCTGAACCAGCCTCCTGCTTCTGCCTACAGCCATGCCCTCTGCCATGTGATTCCCACCATTAGTGACCATATTATACTCTCTGGAATCATAAACTAAATAAATCTCCCTTTCTCTCTCAGGCTCTGTATGAGTATTGTCTTGCAGCAATACAATAAAAGTATTGCTTTTTTTTTGTAGCACATAGGATTGGGTCTGGGATCTGGACTCTTAACACTCTTGTTTGTATGCCGAGTTATGACAACCACTGGTCCCAGAAATGAGAAATCTGAACTAAAGCACTTTCAGATACCCCTGAAGCCAGGCATACAGCACTTACGTATCAGACCTGAACAACTTACAAAGGGGGAAAAATGAATCTTATCCACAGTGCTAAGGGTGTGTGGATGCTTGTCTCCATGCACTTGAGCAGAACGTCACGACAATAAGAGCCTGTGTGGGAATAGCTCACATCATGGTAGACAGAAGCAGAGAAAGAACAGGATGCTAGCCCCCAGGGGCTTGCCCCAGTGGCCTACTTGCTCCAGTTAGCCCCTCCTACTTGTCACTACTTCCAATAATGTCATCAAGCGGGAGTCAGTGAAGGGATTGAACCATCCAGTGTCAGAGACATTGAAAATCCCTTCACACAGACACCTAAGGGGATCCCTTAGTTAATATGCTAAACATCACTCAATCCAATCAAATCCACGATGAACAGTAACTGCCACAAATAGTGACATGAAGTAGACCTGAGCCCACGCTCCTTGCTGGTTATTTTGCTTTCTAAATCCAGTGTGTATCACAGCTAGTTTATTTTCTCTTTATTCTTTCTTGGAGTTCCTTGGAAGCAAAACATATCTAACCCTATGTCCTGAAGCACAGGAAACTAAAAGCTAACAGTAACCAACCTCCATTGGTTGAAGGATAAGCTTTTATTTTTTTTTCTTTTTATTTCATTTTTTGCAGTTGGTATTCTTTGCAGACTTATGAAATGTCTAAGGTTTTCCTTCCTCGCTTCTCTGCTCTCTTCCTCTCATCTTTTCCTTCCTTTCTCCTTCTTTTCTAACTTTCTTGCTTCATGTGTTCATTCACAAGAATATGTCTCCTGCTCTTATGAATGCATGTCCTGGACATTAATGAAAATCATAAACGGTAGTTTTGGAAGTCCTTGTTTGGAATGATAGAAAATCTAACTCACTGAAAGAGAGAGCACTTAAACATTGTGCTGTGGAAACTCAAGGGTGACACCAAGAATAATTCTGGATTGTTCTAACTTCTTATTGCTTTGCTTTGGAATTTCCCAGCTCCACTTTCTAGATCCATAAGTGCATCCCACCACCATATCCACCCAGCATTTTTATCTCGGATCTGGATATTTGAACTTAGGTCCTTTTGCTTCTGATCCATCTCTCCAGCCTAGAAGATTGACTTTCTATGTTCTCTAAGATAGAGCATTAAATAGAGGCAATTAATATGGAGGTCTCTCTCCTTATTAATGTTCTTGCTGTGCCCAGCTTTGTTCTTCAAGTCATTTCTCTTACTGTAACACAAGTTGGCAGTACAGTTCCAGGCCACAAATCTGTCTAACACAGCAGGATGTCTCCCATCCTTCCAAGCTGCTGTCTTGAGATGTATTCCGATTGGATGCGATTTGTCAGATGTCTACCCTAAGAGCAGCATTTGTGTTTGGAGAGCTGAATATTCTGGATGCTTTGGCTCGGGTGAAGCGTTCTCCTGCTGCTGGAGCTGGGCGACGGGCCAGTTTTCTCAGAGGGACGGGAGTCAGGTATGCCTTGGAAGGAGGCCGATATATGCTCTCGAGGCAGCAAAACAGTGTACCTCCAATTAAACTGGGCGCTGTGACACTGTGTGGGAGCCATAAGCCCTGTTGCGAAGTGAATGGCCTCCGAGTCAAATGTAGAATCTTTGGGCATAGGGCTAGGGCTGCCTGTCCTTTCATGCTACAACTCCAGCCCAGGACTTGGAATACTGTGAACAGACATTTCATTTCACCCGTGACAGTAGCCAGCATGTGGTAAGCTCCACTCCACATCTTGGGACCCTTGCTGTGAGCAACTTCGAGTCATCATCAGTAGCTTAGTGGCTGGTTCATCTCTATTGAGGCCTTGGGTTACCCTGGTGGCAAAGATACTTCTCTCATTCACTGGAGAAACCACGGGTCCACCTCCCCACCCACACACACCTTTTCTAAACTCATCGCTCCAGGTTGTAATGTTTTGGCAACCCATTCAGGAGAGGGAAACTGAGATAGGGTTTCAGGAAGAATGATGGCTGAGAATAAATCTGTCTAGAAACACCAGTGCACTGTGCTGAAAGTGCTTGTTACCTCTGAGCTTGAGTTTCTCAGTATCTTGTCACCCAGGATAATAAGTCCTTGGGAAGAGAAAAGATGGAGATTGCATAGCACAATCTCCACACTCGGATGGTTTCAGGGAAATGCTTTGTCTTTGCTGAGGTCTATTTCATATGTTGCCTAACATGTCCGTTACAAATTGTTTTCACTTCAGCTGATTATGGGCGGAGTGGCAATGTCTCTTCTGACTCATTTCTGTAGTTTGCCATGTGGCGGTGTTTGTGGAACTGGGGGTCGTGGTCATAGTTAACTCTGCATGTTGCCAATAAATCCACAAGGAGGAACAAGCAGGGGCAATCTTAAGATTCTTTGTTATGGTTCTTAGTCCAGCTGGCAGGAAAGTTCAAACCAACATCATTTGTTGAGGGAACTAGTCACAACATATCCACAGGGACTGATGAGAGAGAGGGGTAGTCCCCAGACTGAAAATCTGTCCCAGTGTGCTGAAAAATGACAAACTATTGAGCTAGTTCCCTGCATTTTATCTACCTGCCCAAGTGTGTACATGCACTGTCCACCTTGGTTTTTAAAAATAGTGTTTCTCACTGTTCTAAGCTAGGTTGACCAGCCAGCCAGGGATCCACCTGCCTCTACTGCTTCTACCTGTTCAGTGCTGGAATGACAAGCATGGACCACCATACTCCGCGTTGTTGCTTTGTTTGGTGTGGCTCCGGGAATCAAACTCTCATCCTTGTGCTTTACTTCCTGACTGTTGTCTGAACTCGAGGATCCTTTTTTTTTTTTTTTTTTTTTTTTGGTAAAATTATATAAAAAGAAAATAACCACACATAGACATATGTACTAGAAAATTGGAAAAGGAATAAAATATGAATAAAAGTAATCTCTGGGTCACAAACATGGATAAAACTTTTGAGTTTTAATTTCTGCCTCCTTTCATTTTTATAACTTTTAAAAATAGATTTTAAAACACATTTAACTCTGTATAATGTGAGGAGATAGTCTGGAAAATCGCCTGCAAGGAGCTACCCCAAGCAGCGCTTAGCGCTCCGATCCCTGCGAACCAGTGACATAACACCCTGCTCTGTGCTCGTCAGAGTTTCCGTGGTTTCAGGAAAAGTGACCTTTTCCATCTCTTTTGTGGCTCCTCTGGTGTCCGCCTTCCAGTACACTCAGCATAATAATTGCAGACTCACCCGAATACGCTGCAAAGGAAACTCCTCTGGTTTTCTGAGAGTGGCTTAGTGATCTCAGACATCAGAATTGTGTTCTCTTGAAGGTCTGCAGATCTGAAGCTCACAGTCAGCATCAGAGTGTTGCCAGAGCCACGCGCTCCCGCCACAGGCTCCAGGGGAGAAACCATTCTTTCTTGCAGTTTCCGGAGGGTCCAGATGCTCCTGGTGTGGGGGACACATCGCTACAGCTTGGATTCTGGCCATATCACCTTCTTTTTTTTTTTTTTTTTTTTTTTTTTTTTATTAAAAATTTAATTATACATTTTAAAATTTTTTACCAGTTCCCTCCCTCCCCCCCTCCCCTTCCCCCAGTGTCTCCCCCCCAATTCCCAGAGAGTCCTTTATTGTGTGCGCCTAACTCTCCACTGGGTCCTCCTCTCCGATGACATATAAGGACCCAGTGGCATTTCCATAAGCCCTTTCTCTTGTTCCCCTTAATCATAAGATTACTACTATGGCTGTCAATCCCTTGCCTCCAGGGGTCTCGGTGCCCTTAACAGATGCTAGACTTTATGAGGGCAACAGTGCGCTGGACATTGCGCAGGGCATGCAAAGTTCCATTATGATTGCTTTGGCCCCAACTATTGTTGAGAATCTTGCAAATCGTTGCTCCTCCCATCCTTTTGCTCTTACAATCTTACCGCCCCCTCTTCCGCAAATGTCCCTGAGCTCCAGGATGGGGAGAGATTAGGCTGTCCTAGTTCTATGTGATTGATATAGAGTCTCTGAAGTTCTGGATTGTGGTTTGTTGATTTTCTTTTGCAGTTTTTCTGCTCCTGCAATTCCCTTCACTCCATTCTGCTGGGCACTGTATGTCACCCCCCTGGCCAGAGACAAAAAGCTGTTAAACTGGAGTCTTGTTGTAATAGCACATTCAAGGGTAGATGTAATAAGAGTAGGAAACCTCACTGAGGGCGGGGTCCATTACCCATTTGCACAATGATTACTTTTTATCTGCTAGACTATATGCCCTCCCCTTCTGGTGAGATCAGGAAAGAACGTCTGTGAACTTAACCAGGTTTCTCATTACTTACTTGCAGACCTTGATGGAGGCTTATTTTCTCTGCTGTAACATGGTCTCCTCTCTCCTTGTTTCTGGTGTGGCCCTCCTAACCCATCTCTCTTGTTCATAATCCTTGCAATTACTGTGTTACATAGGTTTACTTTTGAGTGTCCCAATGTGGGCTGGGCGAGTTTGGTACTAGGAGCCACCTATTAGGGAGTACATACGGCGCTTAATTTTCTGGGTTTGGGATACTTCACTTAATATAATTCTTTCTAATGACATCCATTTCCCAGCAAATTCCAGTAATTCATCATTTTTGATGGCTGAGTAGTACTCCATTGTATAGATGTACCACAGTTTCCTTATCCACTCGTCAACTGTTGGACATTTAGGTTGATTCCATGACTTTGCTATTGTAAACAGTGCTGCTATGAACATGGTCGAGCTTGTGCTATCGAGGCGAACCTCTGCTGCTTGGGGGGTTATTCCCAAAAGTGGGATAGCAGGGTCATATGGCATTTCAATCTTTAATTTCTTTAAGAATCTCCAGACGGCTCGCCAGAGTGGCTGTATGAGCCTGCATTCCCACCAACAATGTAGGAGAGTTCCCCTCTCCCCACATCCTCTCCAGCATTTGTCGTTGTTTGTACTGTGGATTTTTGCCATCCTGACCGGGGTGAGATGATATCTCAGGGAAGTTTTGATTTGCATTTCCCTGATGGCGAAGGAAGTGGAGCATTTTTTAAGATAATTGTTAGACATTTTAATTTCATCCCTGGTAAAGTTTCTTTGAAGTTCCAGGGCCCATTTTTTAATTGGGCCAGTGTTTTCCTTGGAGTTTAATTTTCTAAGTTCTTTGTGCACTCTGGACAGTAGAGCTCTGTCAGATATGTGGTTAGTGAAGATTTTCTCCCATTCTGTGGGTTGCCTTTGAGCTCGTGCGACAATCTCTTTATCTGAACAGAAGCTCTTTAATTTCACAAGATCCCAACTGTTGAGAGTTGGTAGCAGTGACTGTGCCATTGGATGTCTGTTTAGGAAGTGTTGGCCTAGCCCAATCAGCTCGAGGGAGTTCCCTATCCTTTCAACTATGGCTTTTAAAGTCTCTGGCCTGATATCAAGGTCCTTGATCCATTTGGAATTAAGTCTTGTACATGGTGACAAGTACGGGTCCAGCTTTAATCTTCTGCATGTGGAGATCCAGTTTTGCCAACACCATTTGTTGAAGATGCTGTTCTTTTTCCATTGGATTCTTTGGGCCCCTTTGTCAAAGACCAAATGGCTGTAACTTTGTGGGCTTATATCTGGGTCTTCAATCCTTATCCATTGATCTGTGTGTCTATTTTGGAGCCAGTACCAGGCTGTCTTTATAACTATGGATTTGTAGTATAGACTTAGGTTTGGTATGGTAATACCTCCAGCTGTGTTTTTGTTACTCAGGATTGTTTTTGCTATCCTGGGTCTTTTGTGCCTCCATATGAACTTTGAGATTGTTTGGTCAACTTCTTTGAAGAATTGCTTTGGGATTTTGATTGGTATAGCATTGAATCTGTATATTGCCTTTGGTAGGATGGTCATTTTTACAATGTTGATTCTGCCAATCCAGGAACAAGGGAGGTCTTTCCACCTTCTGGTGTCTTCTGCAATTTCTTTCTTTAGGGTTTTAAAGTTTTCATTGTAAAGGTCTTTTACCTCCTTAGTTAGGTTTATACCAAGGTATTTCATTTTTTTAGGGGTTATAGTAAATGGCATGGTTTCTCTCAAGGCTTTTTCACTTCTTTCATTCTGGGCATATAGGAAGGCCTCTGATTTTTGCACATTTATTTTGTATCCTGCCACCCTGCTGAACTTCTCAATTAGTTCCAGGAGCTTCCTGGTGGAGTTTTTGGGATCACTCAGGTATAAGATCATGTCATCTGCAAATAGAGATAGCTTGACTTCTTCCTTGCCAATTTGAATCCCTCTTATGTCCCTTTCTTGTCTTATGGCTTCGGCTAAGACTTCAAGTACAATATTGAATAGAAGTGGTGAGAGTGGACAGCCTTGTCTTGTTCCTGATCGAAGTGGGAATGCTTCCAATTGTTCCCCATTGAGCATAATCCTTGCTGTGGGCTTGTTGTATACAGCTTTTATTATATTGATAAAAGTTCCTTCCATTCCTACTGTCTCTAGCGTTTTGATCATAAAAGGCTGTTGGATCTTGTCAAAAGCTTTTTCTGCATCTATCGAGAGTATCATGTGGTCTTGGACTTTGGACTGGTTTACATGATGAATTACATTTATTGATTTGCGTATGTTGAACCAACCTTGTGTGCCGGGGATGAAGCCTACTTGGTCCCCATGAATGATCTTTTTAATATGTTTTTGAATCCGATTTGCTAAGACTTTGTTGAGAATCTTTGCGTCTGTGTTCATCAGGGAGATCTGCCTATAGTTTTCTTTTTTAAGTGAATCTTTATTAGGTTTTGGGATTAAAACGATATTAGCTTCATAGAAGGAATTTGGTAGTGTTCCTTCCTTTGCTATTTGATGGAACAGTTTAAGGAGTATTGGTGTTATTAACTCCTTAAATGTCTTGTAGAACTCTGTGCTGAATCCATCTGGTCCAGGACATTTTTTGGTGGGAAGATTCGAGATTACTTCCTCAATTTCCTTATATGTTATAGGACTATTTAAGTAATTCACAACTTCCTGATTCAATTTAGGTAAGTTGTGTTTACTTAGAAATTCATCCATCTCTTTTGTGTTGTCAAACTTCACAGAGTATAAGTTTTTGAAATATGATGTTATAATTCTCTGGATTTCTTGGGTATCCGTAGTGATAACTCCATGTTCATTTCTAATTTTGTTAATTTGGGTTTTCTCTCTCTTGCTTTTGGTTAGTTTAGCTAGGGGTGTATCAATCTTGTTGATTTTTTCAAAGAACCAGCTTTTCGATTTGTTGATTTTTTCTATCGTTTTCTTAGTCTCGATTTCAGATATTTCTCCCCTTATTTTGCTAATCTCTTCTCTTCTACTGCTTTTGGGATCAGATTGCTCTAGTTTCTCTAAAGCTTTAAGCTGCATTGTTAAGTTGTTTATTTCTGATGTTTCCATTTTTTTGATGTGGGCATTAAGAGCTATGAACTTACCTCTTAGAACAGCTTTCATTGTGTCCCAGAGATTTTGGTAAGTTGTATTTTCGTTATCATTCACTTTCAGGAAATCTTGAATTTCCTTTTTAATTTCTTCCTGAATCCAGTTCTCATTCAGCATCATAGTGTTAAGTTTCCAGGAGTTAGTGTATTTTCTCTTGTTTGATGTGTTGTGGATGTCCAGCTTTAGGCCGTGGTGGTCTGATAGGGCACAGGTTAGAATTTCAACTTTCTTGTACATGTGTAGATTCATTTTGTGGCCCAATATGTGATCTATTTTGGAGAAAGTTCCGTGTGCTGCTGAGAAAAATGTGTATTCTTTGGTGCGTGGGTGAAAAGTTCGATAGAGATCTGTGAGGTCCATTTCTTTCAGGGTTTGATTAAGTTCCAAAGTGTCTCTGTTAAGCTTTTGACCTGTTGATCTATCCCATGTAGAGAGGGCGGTGTTGAAGTCCCCAAGAATTATCGTTTGGGGGTTGATTTCTTGCTTTAGACGCTGTAGGGTTTTCTTAATGAATGTGGAGGGGCCCGTATTGGGTGCATATATGTTCAGTATTGTGAAGTCTTCCTGGTGAATTGTACCTCTGACTAAAATGTAGTATCCATCCGTGTCTCTTATAATTTTTTTTGGTTTGAAATCCACTTTGTCTGATAGCATAATGGCTACCCCTGCCTGTTTTCTGCTTCCATTTGCTTGTAGAATTGTTGACCAGCCTTTTATTTTTAGAGCGTGCCTATCTTTTGTGGTGAGATGGGTTTCCTGCAGGCAGCAGATTGATGGATTGTGATTTTTAATCCAAGTTTGTAATCTGTGTCTCTTGATCGGTGAATTAAGTCCATTAACATTTAGTGTTATAATGGAGAAACTATTGTTAATTCCAGACATTTATTATGTTTAGTAGCTTTTATAAGTATATTGCTTCGCTTTTAATGGTGTTATATTTGCCTTCTGTTCTCCTGGATATGCCTGTTTTTTTCTTCACGCTTGAGTATCATTTCTAGCAGTTTTTGAAGGCCTGGTTTGGTGGCCATGTATCCCTTAAAGTTGTCTTTGTGCTGGAAAATTTTTCTTTCTCCCTCGATCATGACTGATAGTTTTGCAGGGTAAATCAGCCTGGGTTGACATTTTTGCTCATTCAATACTTGAAGTATGTCTCTCCAAGCTCTTCTTGCTTTTACTGTTTCGACTGAGAAGTCATTTGTTATTTTAATAGGTTTGCCTTTAAAAGTGACTTGTTTTTTCTCCCTTGAAGCTCTCAGCACCAGTTCTTTATCTTGAATGTGGAGTGTTTTAACTATTATTTGCCGCGGTGTGCTTCTAGTTTGGTCGTATCTGTTTGGGGTGCGGAATGCCTCTTGTATATGAATGGGCCTCTCTTTCTTTAGATGAGGAAAGTTTTCCTTGATGATCGTTTGAAAAATTTCCTCAGGGGTGGTATTTTGAGATTCTTGCTCCGGTATTCCATGAATACGCATGTTAGGCTTCTTCAGGGTGTCCCATATCTCTTGGATATTTCTCTCAAGTATCTTTTTGGCTTTAACAACCTCTTCCATTGAGCTGGTTAGTACTCCCACTTTATCTTCAAGGTCTGAAATTCTGTTTTCTGCTTCATTAGTTCTGTTGATAAGACTCTCTGTGGCGTTCTGGGTTGAAGATAACTTGTCTTTTAGCTCAGTTTTAAACTCTGCTTGAGTTTGTTTTAACTGTTCTATGCCACTTTTTGTTTCTTGCACTGTTTTTCTCAACTCCTCCAGATGTCTGTTGTGTTCCTCTTCAAAGCGATTGATTCGATTATGTAATTCCTCCCGGATTTCCTCTTTCATAGTATTGAACATGGTAATGATCATATTTTGAAAGTCGTTATCCTGGGTCAGGCTTTCTTGGCCTTTTTCCACGGGTTTGTTCTTTTTGGAGTCTAACATTATGGGATTAATTTCTTCAGTGGGAGATTTGTTTACTTGAGTGTTGCTTCTCATGGATTTGCACTTTGACTTTGGCATTGTCATTTTAACTCTTAAGATCTCTCAATTTCACTAAACTGAATTATTTGGCCTGGGGTACTGGTGGGCGGGGCCTGAACGGGGACTTACCTAGGGAGCGGGGTGAGGCCCGGGTGGACCGCGTGCGTGTCCTGACTGGCGGAGCGGGGTGGGGCGAAAAGGGAGGATGGGCGCAGGGGGAGGTGCTCCTCGTTCCCTGGGCCCCCGCGCGGCTCCGGCTGGATGGCGGGAGTCGGAGCCGGGTCCCCGTGGGCTGACCTGGGGTCCTAGAGCGCGCGTTGAGGCCCGGCTGGATCTCGCCTACGCGTCCCGACCGGCGGAGCGGGGGTGGGGCGAAAGAGGGAGGCTGCGCGCGTCGGCGTGGAGCTATTTAACCCGAGGGCAGCTGGGGCGGGGCCCGGGCGCAGGGGGAGGTGCTCCTCGTTCCCTGGGCCCCCGCGCGGCTCCGGCTGGATGGCGGGAGTCGGAGCCGGGTCCCCGTGGGCTGACCTGGGGTCCTAGAGCGCGCGTTGAGGCCCGGCTGGATCTCGCCTACGCGTCCCGACCGGCGGAGGGGGGGTGGGGCGAAAGAGGGAGGCTGCGCGCGTCGGCGAGGGCAGCTGGGGCGGGCCCGGGCGCAGGGGGAGGTGCTCCTCGTTCCCTGGGCCCCCGCGCGGCTCCGGCTGGATGGCGGGAGTCGGAGCCGGGTCCCCGTGGGCTGACCTGGGGTCCTAGAGCGCGCGTTGAGGCCCGGCTGGATCTCGCCTACGCGTCCCGACCGGCGGAGGGGGGGTGGGGCGAAAGAGGGAGGCTGCGCGCGTCGGCGTGGAGCTATTTAACCCGAGGGCAGCTGGGGCGGGGCCCGGGCGCAGGGGGAGGTGCTCCTCGTTCCCCTGGGCCCCCGCGCGGCTCCGGCTGGATGGCGGGAGTCGGAGCCGGGTCCCCGTGGGCTGACCTGGGGTCCTAGAGCGCGCGTTGAGGCCCGGCTGGATCTCGCCTACGCGTCCCGACCGGCGGAGGGGGGGTGGGGCGAAAGAGGGAGGCTGCGCGCGTCGGCGTGGAGCTATTTAACCCGAGGGCAGCTGGGGCGGGGCCCGGGCGCAGGGGGAGGTGCTCCTCGTTCCCCTGGGCCCCCGCGCGGCTCCGGCTGGATGGCGGGAGTCGGAGCCGGGTCCCCGTGGGCTGACCTGGGGTCCTAGAGCGCGCGTTGAGGCCCGGCTGGATCTCGCCTACGCGTCCCGACCGGCGGAGGGGGGGTGGGGCGAAAGAGGGAGGCTGCGCGCGTCGGCGTGGAGCTATTTAACCCGAGGGCAGCTGGGGCGGGGCCCGGGCGCAGGGGGAGGTGCTCCTCGTTCCCCTGGGCCCCCGCGCGGCTCCGGCTGGATGGCGGGAGTCGGAGCCGGGTCCCCGTGGGCTGACCTGGGGTCCTAGAGCGCGCGTTGAGGCCCGGCTGGATCTCGCCTACGCGTCCCGACCGGCGGAGGGGGGGTGGGGCGAAAGAGGGAGGCTGCGCGCGTCGGCGTGGAGCTATTTAACCCGAGGGCAGCTGGGGCGGGGCCCGGGCGCAGGGGGAGGTGCTCCTCGTTCCCCTGGGCCCCCGCGCGGCTCCGGCTGGATGGCGGGAGTCGGAGCCGGGTCCCCGTGGGCTGACCTGGGGTCCTAGAGCGCGCGTTGAGGCCCGGCTGGATCTCGCCTACGCGTCCCGACCGGCGGAGGGGGGGTGGGGCGAAAGAGGGAGGCTGCGCGAGTCGGCGTGGAGCTATTTAACCCGAGGGCAGCTGGGGCGGGGCCCGGGCGCAGGGGGAGGTGCTCCTCGTTCCCCTGGGCCCCCGCGCGGCTCCGGCTGGATGGCGGGAGTCGGAGCCGGGTCCCCGTGGGCTGACCTGGGGTCCTAGAGCGCGCGTTGAGGCCCGGCTGGATCTCGCCTACGCGTCCCGACCGGCGGAGCGGGGGTGGGGCGAAAGCCATATCACCTTCTTTCCCTTCAGAGTCCACTGCCTTTCCCTTCTCCTGCAAAAACTCTTGTCATTGGATTTCAGTGCTCACTGAATAACGCGGGATAATGTCTTCTCAAGAGCCTTACTTCATTGCAGGTGTCGTGCAGGGGAGAGGGGTGTAGAGTTGGTAAGTGCATTGTTCAAAGAGGAGGGCACATACATAGTGCGTGAAGGTAAAGCACCTAAGCTTCCAAATGCATTGCCACAAGAGTGTGTGTGTGTGTGTGTGTGTGTGTGTGTGTGTGTGTGTGTGTGGTGGGAGTGTGGAGAGTCTTAGCTCAAGCCAAATAAGGGTCCCAAAGTTTCCAAGCTGTTCCCTATGCTTGCCTCACACTGTGTGTGTGTGTGTGTGTGTGTGTGTGTGTGTATGTGCACTCATATTTACATGTGTATGTGTACATTCACTGTCTACCTTGAATATTTAATGGTTCTTCTTCCTTATAAAATAGCATATATCACAGAGATGGAGGCCTAATGTCTTTGAGTAGCATTATTCAGTCAACTACAGATGGTTACTTTGTAACTGTGATTGGTAAATTCTTCTGCAATACAAGCATGCCCAGTATCCACATAGTATTTCTTCTATAGTCCCTCAAGGATAGCAGCCACAATCCAGGGATGCTCAAGTTCTTTGTGTAAAATGACCAAGTTTTGTGGTTAATGTACACACACTGTCCCATATACTTGTTAACTGTAGATCCCTTACGATACCCAATACAAAGCCAATTCCATCTGAATAGCTGTTATTTTGTGTTGTTTAGGGAGCAATATCAACAACAGAAAATTCCACATGTATTCAAAACAGATGTTTTCTAAGTATTTCCATCTGCATTTGAATGAACTTGTGTATATGGAAACTATGTATGTGTAGGGAGGGTAATGTAAAGTGCTCATTAAAAATATAGAGACAAATATATATGACTATGTAACATTTTGGGTCAATTAGTTGTTCAGGTTACATATATAATTTCTTGAGCCTAATAGAATACTTCCACTAGAATTCAGACAGCTGTTAAAATATTAAAAGGTGAGGATGATTGGTCTGTAGGAAGAGCATCTTGCTCTCATATTTGAAATTTTTTTACATATGTATTTATTAAGTTTTTCTGAAACAGAGATTCCTCAGAATTTCATGTAGATTTCTCACACAAAGTTGTAAGCACTTGTAGTTCACCAAGTATACTAAAAAGTGTCTGTAGAATCAAGCCATAGTGAACCCCGAGGTTCATAGAAACAGATAGGAGGATAGGAAGGAGTGGGAGGAATTAATGAAGGGAAGGGAGGAGATGGGAGGGAGGGCAGATGGAGGGAAGCAGGGATGAGTATTCAATATGCTTGTAAAAGTAGGAAAATAAAAAATTAATAAAAAAAGAATGAAAGAACTCACAGCCCCACTACAGAGGAGGAGAATGAATGGAGTTTTGTCTGTTCCTAGAAGACCTTTAAGTGTAATTTTCAAAGCATTATGGAAAATATGATCATAATAGCAAGTCTGAGAGAAGCAGCGACTAGTTTTCCTTCATGATTTCCTGTTTGGACAGTTTGTCTTTTCACATAATGTCTTACTTTAATTCTGAAAGTACAGTTTAATCTGACTTTAGGGCTTACTATGCTTAGAATATTTCTTCATGTTTTCCTGGATTAATTCTGTGGATAAAATGTAGTTCCTATAAGGTAGACTTCAATTATTAGGCAGTCCACAACCACACTGCACAGAAAAGCAATTAAGGTGGAATAAACTCATTAATAATGTGTTTTTTGATTTCCAGCAGGGATTGTACAACTTTTTTTTTTATTTCAGCTCATACAAACTTATTAGGTACACCAGTTCCCTCCCTTCCTCCTCCTCCCCCCGTACTCCCTGCTCCCCCTCCCTACCCCTCTCCTTCCCCATCCCCCAGTGCCTCCCGCCCCAATTCCCAGAGAGTCCCTTCTTGTGCATGTCTGATTTTCCTCTGGGCCCTCCTCTCCAATGACGTACAAGGACCCAGTGGCCTTTCCCTGAACCCTTTCCCGTGTTCCTCTTAGGTATAGGAACACTGCTGTGGCGACCAATCCTTTACCTCCAAGGCTCTTGGTGCCTTTAGCAGATGCTAGACTTTGTGAGGTCCACAGTGGGTTGGACAATGCGCAGGGCATGCAAAGTCCAATTATGATTGCTTCAGCCCTAACTAGTACAGAGTATCTTATATATCATTGCTCCTCCCATCCTTTTGCTCTTACACTCTTACCGCCCCCTCTTCCGCAAATTTCCCTGAGCTTCAAGATGAGGAGAGACTAAGCTGGCCTAGTTCTAGATGGTTGATATAGAGTCTCTGAAGTTCTGGATTGTGGTTTGTTGATTTTCTTTTGCAGTTTTGCTGCTCCTGCAATGCCCTTCACTCCATCCTGGTGGGCATTGTATGTTACCCCCTGGCCAGAGACAAAAAGCTGTTAGAGTCTTGTGATAAAAGCACATTCAAAGGTAGATGTAATAAAAGTGGGAAACCACAGTGAGGGAGGGGTCTATCACCCATTTGCAAAATGGTTACATTTTATCTGCCAGACTATATGCCCTCCTCTTCTGGTGAGATCACACCCCCTCAGTAGTAAATGATCAGGAACAAAAGTCTGTGAACTTAATCAGATGTCTCATTACTTATTTGGGTCCTTGGTGGAGGCCTATTTTCCCTGCTGTAACATGGTCCCTTCTCTCCTTGTTTCTGGTGTGGCCCTCTTACCCCATCCCTCCTGTTCATAATCCTTGGAATTACTGTCTCTAGGTGGGTTGGGTGGGTTTGGTACTAGGAGCCACCTATTAGGGAGTACATACGGCGCTTAAATTTCTGGGTCTGGGATACTTCACTTAATGTAATTGTTTCTAATGACATCCATTTCCTGGCAAATTCCAGTAATTCATCATTTTTGATGGCTGAGTAGTACTCCATTGTATAGATGTACCAAAGTGTCCTTATCCACTCGTCAACTGTTGGACATTTGGGCCGATTCCATGACTTTACTATTGTAAACAGTGCTGCTATGAACATGGTCGTGCTTGTGCTATCGAGGCGAACCTCTGCTGTATGGGGGGTTATTCCCAAAAGTGGAATAGCAGGGTCATATGGCATTTCAATCTTTAATTTCTTTAAGAATCTCCAGACGGCTCGCCAGAGTGGCTGTATGAGCCTGCATTCCCACCAGCAATGTAGGAGAGTTCCCCTCTCTCCACATCCTCTACAATATTTGTTGTTGTTTGTATTGTGGATTTTTGCCATCCTGACCAGGGTGAGATGATATCTCAGGGAAGTTTTGATTTGCATTTCCCTGATGGCTAATGAAGTGGAGCATTTTTTAAGATATTTGTTAGACATTTTAATTTCATCCCTGGTAAAGTTTCTTTTAAGTTCCAGGGCCCATTTTTTAATTGGGCCATTGGTTTCCTTGGTGTTTAGTTTTCTAAGTTCTTTGTGCACTCTGGACAGCAGAGTTCTATCAGATGTGTGGTTAGTGAAGATTTTCTCCCATTCTGTGGGTTGCCTTTGAGCTCACGTTACAATCTCTTTATCTGAACAGAAGCTCTTTAATTTCACAAGATCCCAACTGTTGAGAGTTGGTAGCAGTAACTGTGCCATTGGATGTCTGTTTAGGAACTGTTGGCCTAGCCCAATCAGCTCGAGGGAGTTCCCTATCCTTTCAACTATGGTTTTTATAGTCTCTGGCCTGATATCAAGGTCCTTGATCCATTTGGAATTAAGTCTTGTACATGGTGACAAGTACGGGTCCAGCTTTAATCTTCTGCATGTGGAGATCCAGTTTTGCCAGCACCATTTGTTGAAGATGCTGTTCTTTTTCCATTGGATTCTTTGGGCCCCTTTGTCAAAGACCAAATGGCTGTAACTTTGTGGGCTTATATCTGGGTCTTCAATCCTTATCCATTGATCTGTGTGTCTATTTTGGAGCCAGTACCAGGCTGTCTTTATAACTATGGATTTGTAGTATAGAGGTTTGGTATGGCAATACCTCCAGCTGTGTTTTTGTTACTCAGAATTGTTTTTGCTATCCTGGGTCTTTTGTGCCTCCATATGAACTTTGAGATTGTTTGGTCAACTTCTTTGAAGAATTGCTTTGGGATTTTGATTGGTATAGCATTGAATCTGTATATTGCCTTTGGTAGGATGGTCATTTTTACGATGTTGATTCTGCCAATCCAGGAACAAGGGAGGTCTTTCCACCTTCTGGTGTCTTCTGCTATTTCTTTCTTTAGGGTTTTAAAGTTTTCATTGTAAAGGTCTTTTACCTCCTTAGTTAGGTTTATACCAAGGTATTTCATTTTTTTAGGGGCTATAGTAAATGGGATGGTTTCTCTCAAGGCTTTTTCACTTCTTTCATTCTGGGCATATAGGAAGGCCTCTGATTTTTGCACATTTATTTTGTATCCTGCCACCCTGCTGAACTTCTCAATTAGTTCCAGGAGCTTCCTGGTGGAGTTTTTGGGATCCCTCAGGTATAAGATCATGTTATCTGCAAATAGGGATAGCTTGACTTCTTCCTTGCCGATTTGAATCCCTCTTATGTCCCTTTCTTGTCTTATGGCTTCAGCTAAGACTTCAAGGACAATATTGAATAGAAGTGGTGAGAGTGGACAGCCTTGTCTAGTTCCTGATTGAAGTGGGAATGCTTCCAATTGTTCCCCATTGAGCATAATCCTTGCTGTGGGCTTGTTGTATATAGCTTTTATTATATTGATAAAGGTTCCTTCCATTCCCACTGTCTCTAGCATTTTGATCATAAAAGGCTGTTGGATCTTGTCAAAAGCTTTTTCTGCATCTATCGAGAGTATCATGTGGTCTTGGACTTTGGACTGGTTTACATGATGAATTACATTTATTGATTTGCATATGTTGAACCAACCTTGTGTGCCGGGGATGAAGCCTACTTGGTCCCCATGAATGATCTTTTTAATATGTTTTTGAATCCGATTTGCTAAGACTTTGTTGAGAACCTTTGCGTCTGTGTTCATCAGGGAGATCGGCCTATAGTTTTCTTTTTTTTTTTTTTTTTTTATTAAAAATTTTTTTTTTTATTTATTCAACTGTGCACATGTTCGTGTGTATGTGCGCGCGTGTGTGTGTCTGTGTGTGTGTGTGTCTGTGTATGTGTAGAACCACGGACGAATTCGCGAACCACCATGGATGCCTCCATCTCCTTCTGCCCCGGGATTCACAGGCTCCGCCCTACCAGGACCTGAAATGCAGGCCGCCCCCTGCTTCAGCCTGGCGTCTATACGTGGGATCTGGGATCCGAACTCAGGACCTTCCGCTTGCAAGGCGGAGGCTTAACCCCTGAGCCACCTCTCCAGCCCCAGTTTTCTTTTTTAAGTGAATCTTTATTAGGTTTTGGGATTAAAACGATATTAGCTTCATAGAAGGAATTTGGTAGTGTTCCTTCCTTTGCTATTTGATGGAACAGTTTAAGGAGTATTGGTGTTATTAACTCCTTAAATGTCTGGTAGAACTCTGTGCTGAATCCATCTGGTCCAGGACATTTTTTGGTGGGAAGATTTGTGATTACTTCCTCAATTTCCTTATATGTTATAGGACTATTTAAATAATTCACAACTTCCTGATTCAATTTAGGTAAGTTGTGTTTACTTAGAAATTCATCCATCTCTTTTGTGTTGTCAACCTTCACAGAGTATAAGTTTTTGAAATATGATGTTATAATTCTCTGGATTTCTTGGGTATCAGTAGTGATAACTCCATGTTCATTTCTAATTTTGTTAATTTGGGTTCTCTCTCTCTTGCTTTTGGTTAGTTTAGCTAGGGGTGTATCAATCTTGTTGATTTTTTCAAAGAACTAGCTTTTTGACTGGTTGATTTTTTCTATCGTTTTCTTAATCTTGATTTCAGATATTTCTCCCCTTATTTTGCTAATCTCCTCTCTTCTACTACTTTTGGGATCAGATTGCTCTAGTTTCTCTAAAGCTTTAAGCTGCATTGTTAAGTTGTTTATTTCTGATGTTTGCATTTTTTTGACGTAGGCATTAAGAGCTATGAACTTACCTCTTAGAACAGCTTTCATTGTGTCCCAGAGATTTTGGTAAGTTGTATTTTCGTTATCATTCACTTTCAGGAAATCTTGAATTTCCTTTTTAATTTCTTCCTGAATCCAGTTCTCATTCAGCATCATAGTGTTAAGTTTCCAGGAGTTAGTGAATTTTCTCTTGTTTGATGTGTTGTGGATGTCCAGCTTTAGGCCGTGGTGGTCTGATAGGGCACAGTTTAGAATTTCAACTTTCTTGTATATGTGTAGATTCATTTTGTGGCCCAATATGTGATCTATTTTGGAGAAAGTTCCGTGTGCTGTTGAGAAAAATGTGTATTCTTTGGTGCGTGGGTGAAAAGTTCGATAGAGATCTGTGACGTCCATTTCTTTCAGGGTTTGATTAAGTTCCAAAGTGTCTCTGTTAAGCTTTTGACCTGTTGATCTATCCCATGTTGAGAGGGCGGTGTTGAAGTCCCCAAGAATTATCGTTTGGGGGTTGATTTCTTGCTTTAGACACTGTAGGGTTTTCTTAATGAATGTGGAGGGGCCCGTATTGGGTGCATATATGTTCAGTATTGTGAAGTCTTCCTGGTGAATTGTACCTGTGACTAAAATGTAGTATCCATCCGTGTCTCTTATAATTTTCTTTGGTTTGAAATCCACTTGTCTGATAGCATAATGGCTACCCCTGCCTGTTTTCTGCTTCCATTAGCTTGTAGAATTGTTGACCAGCCTTTTATTTTTAGAGCGTGCCTATCCTTTGTGGTGAGATGGGTTTCCTGCAGGCAGCAGATTGATGGATTGTGATTTTTAATCCAAGTTTGTAATCTGTGTCTCTTGATCGGTGAATTAAGTCCATTAACATTTAGTGTTATAATGGAGAAACTATTAATTCCAGACATTTATTATGTTTAGTAGCTTTTATAAGTATATTGCTTCGCTTTTAATGGTGTTATATTTGCCTTCTGTTCTCCTGGATATGCCTGTTTTTTCTTCACACTTGAGTATCATTTCTAGCATTTTTTGAAGGCCTGGTTTGGTGGACATGTATCCCTTAAAGTTGTCTTTGTGCTGGAAAGTTTTTCTTACTCCCTCGATCATGACAGATAGTTTTGCAGGGTAAATCAGCCTGGGTTGACATTTTTGCTCATTCAATACTTGAAGTATGTCTCTCCAAGCTCTTCTTGCTTTTACTGTTTTGACTGAGAAGTCATTTGTTATTTTAATAGGTTTACCTTTAAAAGTGACTTGTTTTTTCTCCCTTGAAGCTCTCAGCACCAGTTCTTTATTTTGAATGTGGAGTGTTTTAACTATTATTTGCCGCGGCGTGCTTCTATTTTGCTCGTATCTGTTTGGGGTGCGGAATGCCTCTTGTATATGGATGGGCCTCTCTTTTTTTAGATGAGCAAAGTTTTCCTTGATGATCGTTTGAAAAATTTCCTCAGGGGTGGTATTTTGAGATTCTTGCTCTGGTATTCCATAAATACGCATGTTAAGCTTCTTCATGGTGTCCCATATCTCTTGGATATTTCTCTCAAGTATCCTTTTGGCTTTAACAACCTCTTCCATTGAGCTGGTTAGTACTCCCACTTTATCTTCAAGGTCTGAAATTCTGTTTTCTGCTTCGTTAGTTCTGTTGATAAGACTTTCTGTGGCGTTCTCGGTTGAAGATAACTTGTCTTTTAGCTCAGTTTTAAACTCTGCTTGAGTTTGTTTTAACTGCTCTATGCCACTTTTTGTTTCTTGCACTGTTTTTCTCAACTCCTCCAGATGTCTGTTGTGTTCCTCTTCAAAGCGATTGATTCGATTATGTAATTCCTCTTTCATAGTATTGAACATGATAATGATCATATTTTGAAAGACTTTATCCTGGGTGAGGGTTTCTTGGCCTTTTTCCGCGGGTTTGTTCTTGTTGGAGTCTAACATTATGGGATTAATTTCTTCAGTAGGAAATTTGTTTACTTGAGTGTTTCTTCTCATGGATTTGCACTTTGACTTTGGCATTGTCATTTTAACTCTTAAAATCTCTCAATTTCACTAAACTGAATTATTTGGCCTGGGGTCCTGGTGGGCAGACACGGGCGGAGACTTACCTAGGGCGCGGGGTCAGGCCCGGCTGGACCACGCGCGCCCGTCCCGACCGGTGGAGCGGGTCGGGGTGTAAAGGGAGGATGGGGGCGTCGGTGTGGAGCTATTTAACCCGAGGGCAGCTGGGGCGGGGCCCGGGCGCAGGGGGAGGTCCTCCTCGTCCCTCGGCTCCTGCGCGCGACTCCGGCTGGATGGTGGGAGTCGGAGCCGGGTCCCTGTGGGCTGACCTGGGGTCCTGGTGGGCGGGGCCCGAACGGGGGACTTACCTAGGGCGCGGGGCGAGGCCCGGCTGGACCGCAGCGCGCTCGTCCGGACCGGCGGAGCAGGGTGGGGTGTAAAGGGCGGATTGTACAACTTCTTAGAGGCTCTTAGAAGGTTAAAATAACTTTAAAACTAAAATCCAGTTTATTTACCTTTAAGGCTTGAACATAACAAGTGAACTCTTAAAAGATACTTTGTTTACTTATTTTGTACATCAGCATTCTCTATACAATTTTTTCTATGTTCCATTCACTTTTTGAGTTAAAGGTATTTGTGCAGAGGAAATTAAGCATGTTAGCAACGGTATACCAGATACACTAAGGCAACTTTAAATGACTATTTGTTTCATGGAAAAATAAGTACCAAATACAAAGGCATTAAATGCTATAAACTGGCAGTAGCCTTATGTAAATCTGGATTTGTTTCCAATTCTCTCTCTCTCTTTCTTAGATTTAAATAATACCCAAGCAATAGTTGCAGAGATCAAAACATCAGATAATATGAAAAACTAATCATAAGCTATTTATAGCTTCACCCCTCCCACATACCAGAGTCCTGCTAGAAGAAGTAAGCATAGTTATTTTAGTCACTTCTCCTTGTGTTTAACTTCTAATTTCCAAGTGCCCTTAAGTTAGATAATACCTTTTTGGCTTTCTGTTTTGGTTGGTGGAGTTTGGGGTCTATAACAACCTTATCTACTTTCTCCCATCTTCTTATGTAATTACTTCTGAAAGTTTACTTGGGTGGGTGATTATCTGTGTGATAATTTAAAGGGCCCATCAGTACACTGTGCTTTTACTTGTCTCGTGAAGTTAAAAAAGGAAAAAAATGTTATCATTTTTAGGACTGACAGTTTTATGTACACTTATACTGATTTTTCTCCAGTGCCTTGGCATATACCCATCAATATGCTATGGAATTACTCTGTAACTTGAAAGTGCATTCTCTCTGAACTCTTCCTGGAATATTCCTCCTGTCATCCTTCATTCAATTACTGACTTTTTGACCCTAGGTGAGTCTTACTGCTGTAACTCGAGCACCTTTGTCTCTCTCTTAAGCTCTTAAGGTCTTCGTTGGCTCTCCACTGTTTTCTTTCTGTTTCTGATGGACTCCTTTGTTATGTTGGAACAAATTTCCAGGAAGTATAATTTGTATGTTTTGTGGGTCTAAACTTTTCTTTGTTCTAACCCCACCATTTTGACAGCTTAGCTAGGTATAAAATTATCATTCCTTGCCATGATTTGAGTGCACTTGTCTGCCACGGGCTCATGTGTTTGCATTTTTAGCTGATGTTGGTATTTTAGAAGGTCATGGCACTTTTAGGAGGTAGAGCCTTATTGGAGGAAGGGATGACACAGAGGTGGGCCATGAGGTTGGTTAGCCCTGCCCTGCTTCCTCTAGCAATCTGTTCCTGCAATTAGCCATTTGCTCTGTCTGCCTCCTTAATAATGTATGTGATCTGAACTGCCACCCACTTCTGCCACCCACCATGCCTTTTCTGACATAAAGAACTGGAGCTCCCCTCTGGAACTGTAAACCAAATAAATATCCCTTTCTCCCCTTAAGTTTCTTGAGTCTGAGTGTTGTCTCATAATAGTAGAAAGAGTAACTGTGATACTTTGTCCTGTGACCCACCCCCAAAGGATCCATGTGGTGACATCTTGGTCCACATCTTGGTGTTGTTTGACACAGTAGGAACTTCAAAAAAAGGGGACATAGGAAGATTCTACATGCCTTTGGGACATGTGCTGGAAGGAGTTTTTGAGATTCAGGCTTCTTTTTGTCTTCTGCTCCCTGTAATGAGATTTGTTTTTTGCTCTCCACATTCTTCTACCAGGATATGTCACATCACCGTAGGCCCAAATGCAGCAGAGTCAACAGAACACAGAAGCAATATCTAAAATGAAGTCAAAAATCAATCTTTAATATCACATTGTTGCAGTTCACCTGCATTGTTCCTGATAAAATCATTTCAAATCTGCTTAAGGGAACAAGGGGTTTATTTTCTCTTATGGTTCCTGGTTACAGTTGTCTGTCCAGCTCAGCAAGACAGCACCACCACCAGGGCCAAAGGAACTGTCCACATCATCTCCACATAATAACAGAGGACAATCCTGACTTCTCAGACCTGTGTGTCTGACCAAGTATACATCAGACAATTCCCTCTATTTTATTCACCTGCTCAGAGACTAGTGCCACCCACCATGGGATGAGCCTTCCCCTTCAACTATACAATCTTCCTGCAGGTTTGCTCTGGGTTTAACTCAACTTCTGATTCTCTACAAATGTGCCCAGAGCTCAAATCCTCAGCTGTTAAGATGACACCTGTATCTAACTATGACACACACTTATTTATTATGGACAACAATGGAAAGTTATCTGAGATTGGCAATGTTTTCTGAGTAAAATCATGAAGATGCTAGCCATTGGTGTCTGCTATCCTGTTATTTTTAAGGAAATTGGTCGCTTTTGTTGTAGATACAATCATTCTTTGTATTGGATAACTTCCTCCCACATTTTGCAGGCTTTCTTAGTTTCTTTTTCTGTTGCATCAATGAACTATCCTGAAAAAGCAATAGTTCAAGATGCAGTTCACTGTAGTGGGAAGTCAAAGCTGCAGAAGATAAAGCAGCTGGTCACGTTGTAGAGGGAGTGGGCAGCTGCTAATGCTTGCCTTGCTTTTGCATTTTATATAGTCTAGGTAGCATTCCAGCCAGGGGATGATGCTATCCACAGTGGCAATTCTTCTACTCATTAGTCAACTTAAACAAGATAACTCCACAAACATGCAGAGAGGCCCCATGACCAGGTAATTCCAGATTCTGTCAGTTTGACAATGCCAACCATACTGGAGCCTTTGCTGTCTTCCCTTTATCCTTGCTGCTTTGACTTTCCATGGTGACACACTTTGGCACAGTTTTCCCCTCAGTTCATGCAGTTGGATGGCTGTAAATCTTTTCTATGCTGCAAAGATGCTTGTTTTAGATAGTTTAAAAAGCATTAAGTTACTGATCTGCCTTCTTAACTGGGAAACTGTTTGAGAAATATAGACACAAGATACATTTTGAGAGATGAAACTTACTGTGAAGTATGAGACTCCTATGCATATATTCAGTGAGCTTTTTAATCAGCTTTAAGTCTTTGTTGTAACCACTGACTCATGACTGTGATCTCTCCCTTTCATTTCATCCTTCTGTATGCAAATGAAAAAATTCACTACAAGCAATCCAGTAGGTTTTGAGAGGAAGAGGTAATAAATATTTAAAGTCAACACTACCCAGAAAACCTTTTGGAACTGTTAAAACCTCCTTAAATCATTGATATATTAGCCATTTGAATCTTCTCATACTTGAATAGTGCACTTACGGAGTGGGAGGAGGAGGTATACTCATACATGCCATGGTGTATGGGTGGAGGCTGGAAGACAACTTTTAAGAAGTCAGTTCTCTATTTGTAGCATGTGGACTTCCAGGGATTGAACTCAAGCATTTCACCACTGAGCTGGATTGATCTATTCCCTTGAGTCTTCCCTTTAAAAATATCTTTATTGATGATGGAAACCGTGAGATTTAATTTAAAGCTTAAACACGTACTTAAACAGCTCAAGTACCTTGAGCTCTTGGCAAGAGTGGGGCTACATCACCAAAATACTGTTGCTGTGGAAACCCAGACCCACTTGGTTTGAATGTAAAAGACCAATGAACTTTTTAAGCCAACATATGACAATCAGACTGTAGCTGTCAAAGAACCAATAAATAACCTGCAGTCCTAGAAAAAGGGTCACAGAATGATTTTTAATACAAATAACAATTTCTCCTGGATGCTCAGGCTGTTTCAGCTCCTTACTACCCAGAGAGCAGAAGATAGAAGTCGCTGTCAGAGCACATGCAGACGTTCTTGTCCTTAGTGGGCTGGATGTTCATTTCTTTGTTTTTGCTGATCATATTATACATTCACTCTTTTTTTTTGGCAAGAGCAGTGTTGTTAGGCTCCTGTGCACACTGAGTTCTCTAAATGAGACATTAGTCACATTGGCGTTTATGAGTCACCAGGCATCTTCATAAGCCAAATCCAGGGATTATAAAATCATTTACTCAGGAAGTAATGAGGATGGATGAAATTTATCATCGTGGGAGCCAGGAAAGTTAGCTTCTGAGTGAAAGACTTCACTAAAGTCCGAGTTTTGTTCTTTTTTCTCCATATTGATCCATTAACACATTCTTGTTAAATGTTATTTTTGTGACATTTGTAACAGTGCTAGAATTCTTTAATATCACTGCCCAGCATGTCGGTAATGTGTCTTAGCCAGGTATCATTCATTATCTCGATGGCGTGTGAGCGAGTGTGTGTGTGTGTGTGTGTGTGTGTGTGTGTGTTTAGGAGGGTACTTAAGCATGTATGCCTGTGAAGGCCCAAAGGTGATGTCAGGAATCATCTTGGATTGTTTTACCTCCTTATTACTTTGCCCCAGGGTTTCCCAGGCTCTGCTTTCCAGGATGGAACTGCATGTTGCCCCATAGCATTTTTTATGTGGGATCTGGGGATCTGAACTCAGGCCCTTTTGCTTGTAAAGGCTTTAGCCACGAGCTGTTTCCCCAGCCTGAAACCATTTTCTTATTAGCCTATTGAGATGTTGCAAAAACTGTGTGTGCTTCTCTCATGAGAGCTCTCAGGCCATTGCCAGCCGATCTGTGTCTCCTGTGTTAGCCTCTTCATTCACTTTCTAATGTGTTGTGAAGTCTTCGCCTTTTAGGTTATGATTCTTGGTTCTTTCCTTCTTTTTTTCCCCTCTCTCCCTCCCTCTCCTCCCTCTCCCTCCCTCTTGCCTCACTCCTGCCTCCTGAGATTTCCCAGGTTCTGCCTACCAGATCCAGAAGTGCAGGCCACTGCCGTTTCTGCCTGGCCTTTATACGTGAGACCTGGGATTGGAACTCAGGATCTTCTGCTTGCAGAGCAGAGTCTTAACCCCTGAGTCATCTCTCCAGCCTGCTTTTTGGGTCTTGAAGTCACATTTCCCACAGGTCATGTGTGATTAGGATATTGTGAGAAGAGAACTTTGGGACTCTACACATATATTTTCTATTAAGTAAACTTTTATCTTGATAGTTTAAGAAAAATTCCCAATAGCAAAAATGTAGTGCATTCACAGCTATTTTACAGACTCTTTCTCTGCTTAACAAGGGTGACCTCCCAAAAAAGGAAGCTCAGTCAGATCATCCTGTCATCCATCTACTGAAGTCATTCACTGAAGTTACAATAAGGAAATGAAAAAACTTTTTAAAATGTGGAAAATAAGTTCATTCATAAATAGTCACTAAAATCTCCTTTTATGGACTCAACATTTGCTTTCCTTTTTTTATAAGTGCATGCATCTTTTAAATAAAATGAGTAAGTTTTATGAATATGTTAGAACGTAGACTAAATCTGGTCACAAATTATTACATGCATTTTAAGACAATGTAAAATAGAAGGACTAGCTAAATTAGGAATAGAGAGTAGTGTGCATCTGTCTTATTGACTGCACTGGGTGCTTATCATAGCTGGTGGAGGCAAATTCTGAGTGAATATAGAATCACATTTCAAGTGGCTCTGTCGGTGTGCTACTGACTTCTTGGCAGATACTATTGGATCATCGTTTTTCAGCCCAGAATGAGATAGAAAATATACGCCGACTGCCAATGAAGAAGTCATATTTTGTGGTCACCATTTTGTGGTTGTTGATTGCTTCTGTGTACATTTCTTTAAATATGTAAGATCTAACATTTCTTTGGTGGCATTTCTGCTGGGCTCTATTAAGCCCAGATGTGTCATTTAGAAATCCTGATTTCCAGAATTCAGGAATTTTGCTGTAGGTAGATAGCAGTTGTGCAGCTCTTGAGAAGTCATGTGACTAGGGTACATGTGAGCTCCTTCTCCTCTTGAATTCCTCGTGGCTCCTTGGGACATTTGAGATTGTGTTCGTGGTGTTGATCATCTGACAGGTGGATTGGCCAAGGGTGAGGGGTCAAGCCTGTACAATAAGCAAAAGGCATGCAGGACACATTTCCTATTGTTGAAGATAAAGGCAATTGTTTGCAGAGATATGCGTTCTCCTACGAGCCATGGATTCTGTTATGTGCATGTTGGAAATGCACAGCACAGTTTGAAATGATGACTGGGGAGATGGAGGCTGCCTCTTGGTCTCATTGAGGAGCAGGCCAAGTACATTTCCTAGACACCTGCTGTTGTTTCTGAGGCTGCCATGTACCATGTCAGATATTCTCATCGATAGAAAAGTCCTTTCCTGGCTTTGGTTATTTGTTTGGGATACTTGCTGCTTGGAAATCAAAGGTTTTTTGTTGGAGGGGTAGGGGTAGGTTCTCACTGTGAGGGGCATTTAGATATAGAAAATTACTTTGTTTGCGCCACAGGTAGCATCATATATTTCTGGAATAGAAAGAAATATGCTAAGATCAGCATCATCTCAAGTGTGGAAAATAGTAGTTTTTGCAGAAATAACAAGATTTCAGTGTATTTGCAGGGAGTATTGTTCATGCAGCTCATTAATCCATAGTGATGCTTTTAAGTTTCAGCATTTGACTATTGATGATTGTGTCCTCATTTCCCTTCTGGGCCTTTCTTCTCTCACTTTTCTTTTCCATCCTATCATCTACCTCTGTACCTTCCCTTCTCTTTCAGGTTCCTTCCCTTTCCTACACTCCATGTCTTTAATATCCAACAAAGGCTCCCAAGGCCCTCCAGTGATTACAGTCCACACCCAGCTTAGGGAAAATCATTGTGGCCTGGAAGGTAGACTCGTCCCATGTGGGCCACTCTGTGGTGAGGTTGTGCATGGAATCAGATTGTCCAATGCGATACACCAGGGATCGGGGCAGAGAGAAGAGCATGGGGGGAAAGGAGAATGATGTCACGAGTAGTAGAGGAGGAGGAGGTCTCTGTGTACATGGCAGTGTGATGGCAACAGCAAGCCTCAAGTCCTGGGCAACAGGGTGTCTGGTTCCTTAAACCAGTCTCCAGGTAACTACAGAGTGACAAGAGGACGCAGGGAATTGTTCAAGTGGCTCTTGGGATCCACATGGAGAGCGGTGAGTTCAACCAGACCCTGGTGATGGACATTTGGAGGAGAAAAAAAAACTACATGGGCTGCTCTTTGGTGCCCTTGGACAAGCGCTGAGGGTGTTAGACACAGGATATGTGGCCTATGCACCCTTGCAGCTTCTCCCCTCCTCCTGAGGATCAAGACAGGGTAAGGACTGCTTTTTGATTGGACAGCAGGGGCAGTGGGTCCTTTGCTGCCAGTTATCCTCTGGGAACCCCGAACCTTGTTTTCCTTTCTCTGGGAATGTGGTTTCTTAGTTCAAGGAGAATCTGTGCCGGCTGTTTCCACAAAGCCCTCTTAGACATCTGTAGGAAGAGATGCTTTTGCTTAGCTCTATGGTGAGAACGGCAGAGGTATTCCTTCCTCCAAAGATTCTCTCTTGCTTTATTCCAGTTTCTTGAGCTACACAACAAGTTTAGTCACCCACTGTGTCTATATTTACAAATTAGACAGAGTGTTTCATATAGAGAACATGACTCATGGCATTGGCTCACAATGTTTAAATTACCTGGGTAATTAAAGGAGATGTGTGTGCGGTAAGGTAAAGTCACTTATTCTACCTGCTACTACACAGTGGGACCTGCTTGCCTTTATCATTACTTTGTATCATTTCAGCCCCAACCATAGAATTGTTTTCACAAGTGTGTTGTATATGTTCAAGTCTTTGTTCATTTCTCTGCCTTGGTTCAGGGAAGACTTTGCTTAAACCATTAATATTTAATCAGAAACATCAAAATGGACTGACATGTCCTTGATTTGAATTCTAGCTGCTTTTCAATGCTAGTCCTCCAGTAAGAAGTAAGTCATCTTTACTGTGAAAAAAGTATGTTTTTGGGCAAAGACAGATGAAGGAGTAAGTGAAGCCCTTTCTGTTCTTCACACAAAAAATTCTTTACATTTAAAACACATGTCACAAGCAAGCTACTTACCCACACCGCTCTGAGGAAATCATTCAATTCCCTCTGCTCCTATGTTCCTGGGATTCTCTTAAGTGCATTAAATGGAGCAGCTATTTATGATGAATCAGGAGAGGGTGTCACCTTGTGCCTCTCATTCTCTTTGAAATTGATGACATAGGCAAAGGTTTTGCGTATGAAGAAAAAGGATCATGAACTAATTTGTTAAAACTCCTAAGTGGATAAAAAGAAAAAATATAAGTGTCTCATCTTTTCTCTGCATTTCATTCTCCACGGTGTGCAGAGTAAAGCTTAGTTGCAGAAAATGTCTATTTGCCTTGAGGTACATGAATTTTTCTGCTGCCTAGACTTTGGTTTATGGCACATTTCTTCGAATAACATGTTTACTATGCTGATGAGTGTTGGGGTAGGGTACATCATCCTGCTGTTTAATGTTTCCCTTCATCTTCTTGCTCTTAACTTTTGTTCCCCTTCACTCTTATTCCCCCTACCTCTGTTCCCACCACTGCTGTTCCCCATGACAGCTGCATACGGTTTTATGCTAAAGGAGAGCTGCGTATTTAGACAGAATGCTTTTCTGAGTTTCCTTGAAGGGGGGAGATCAAATAGCTCTAATAGTTTCATTCGTCAATTTGTATCCCAGAGGCTCCTGATAACCAGCCAGTAGATTTAAATCAAAGGGAGAAAGTGCCAATCCTTAATTGATTTTTTAATGGGGGGTAAACAGTCCATTATCCTTAATTCACACAAAGAGACAGAAGAAGCTATTTTGATATATTGGTAATTTGCTTCAAGGAAGTAATGCATGGCTAAGTCCAAGAGAGAAGGAAATTGCATTTCTGAAATGATTCTTTTTTGTCTAGTAACCGGGAGTTTTGTTCTATAGTTAATTGGTGATGAGTAAAAACAAACAAACAAACAAAAAAACCTCTAGAATTAGTGACATAAAGCAACAAACAAGCATCATACTAAAGCTGTTGAGATTCAGAAACCTGGTGTCTCTTGCCTGTCTGCTGCTGTCTTGGGGGTCTACTCTGAGGTCGCCATAGCTTTTGGCTGGGACGTAGTCTCCACAGAAAGCTCATCCGAAGGACGGGACTGTTAGGAACACTCAAGGAGATTACTGATTTCTTGCCATTTGCTGGACTTGTGGCTCCGGTTCCTTGTGGGCCACGGGCCAGAGCTTTTCTAAGTTCTTGTCATAGGAGCCTCTGTCTCCCTAAGGGTTGCACGTGACACTGCCATTGACCGCTAATCAAGGGAAGCAGAGGAGACAGAGCGCAGCAGGGAACAGATGCTTTTTGTCACCTGAATTCAGAAGTGACATCGTGAAAACCAGTCACAGAGTTAGCTTGCAATCAAAGGGAGAGAAAAGATAGGGATTCAGGGAGAGTAAGGGTAGGGACTCAGGGAGTTGAGCTGTTGGGAGCTGTCTCAGACAGCGTGCTACAATGGTGACCACTCATGGAGACCCCATGAAGCCCAAAGCATGCACGTGTCGCAGATAAAGACTTCTGCATTTCACACCATCAGCCCCTTCCTTTCCTTAAAATGTGGCTTATTGTGCTTCCAGCGCTGCCTGTGCTCCGAGCTTCCTTCCTGACTCAGGGAGATGCATCTGTGCCTGATCTCTCTCTCCGCACCCTGATCCTTCCCTGCCAGCTCAGGTTGATCAGGATTGCTGGACCTTCAGGAGACTGATCTCTCCGCAGCCTTAAGACAGTCTGTATTTATTTCCCAAACAATTTGGTATCATGCCTTGCTTCAGGTGCTGTGGAGAAGGGATGCCATCTTTGTTTCAATATGGCCTCTTTGGCATTGCCTATGGATTCACAGGCAATAGGGCTCCTATACCCTGGCAGTGATATTCAATTGTCTTGTTGTAAGTGAAGTTATCTCATCTTCATCAGGGCTGGAAGATGTATTTTATGTCTAAGTCAAAAGAAGTAGATACTGGCACTTACAACCAACTAGTTCCTACTGGAGGCACTGGCTAAGATTCCTGTTACTGGATAACAAAGGGAATAAACAGATACCTGAGGGCTGATCCCTTGTGAGACAGTGACAGGTCTATGCCTGAGATGAGCTGTACGTCCTTTCCAGTCTGTTTGCCCTTTTACCTTGAGCATCAAGAGTGTCATGGTATGAATGTGTGTTGCCTCCCACTGGCTCATGTGTTTGCATTTTAGCTACTGTTAATATTTAGCATCTTTAGGAGGTGGATTCCTGCTGGAGGAAGGGATACCACAAGGGGCGGGTCTTGAAGTTTGGGGGCCGTGTCCTGCTTCCTCTGGCAGTTTTGCTCTTGTTCTCCTTGCCTCTTGAACTGACATCCTCCAGCTTCTGCCACCCCCATGCCTTGTCTGCCATGCCCTCTGGAACAGGGAGCCAAGTAAATCTCCCTTTCTCCCTCAACTTGATTGTGTCAGAATGTTGTCTCACAGCAGCATAAGAAGAGTAACTGCAACAAAGAGAAAAGGCGATTGCTTGAGCTCTCAAATTCTTAGCACTTCTTGACCTAAAACAACACTCATGCATGCAAGGGAATGTCTGTCTTATTTTTCATGATATTCTCTCTCAGCCCTGGAGACTTTGCTATCTAATTTCATGTCCATTTGCCAGACATAGATGATGTACGCTTCATGGTGCATCACACTGTGGATGAAAGACTTGGGATCCCAAGTTTTATGTTTTCATCCTGTTTCTCTCTCTGTTTTGAGATGGGAAAGGTATCCTTTCCTAACTCTGTGGACTCCTTCTGTCTAGTTAACACAAGAGGCTAATGCATTGTGAGACTGTAGTCGAAGGGTTGATCCACCTAGTTAACCTGGAATTGATCCCTGGCTACAGGTTTGTGGTGCCAGAAGCGAATTCTATTTCCACCTTTCAATAGCTGCTTATCCTTGAGCCTAACCCTGCGGGTCTCTCTTCCATCAACTGGAGGGTGAGAACAATTGACAGGGGCAAGGCAGGTGAACTAATAGCCACTGCTAGTGAGCATTCAATTAAATAGCAACGATTGCTTTTCTGACTCTTATTTTGTTTTAGTTGTAAATTCCTTCAACTCAAATGCTTCTAAAAGTGTTTCTTTTATTGTGTGTTTCACTCATGACCTTTGAAAAACATACTCTAAAAGGTACCGCATTCACTAGTGTGGAATGGACCATTCTGCAGCATTTAAGACATTCATCATCATCTTCAACCTCTCATTCCCAATCAGACCCATCTCCTTATAAGGAAATCTCATTCCAATTAAGCGGTCTCCCGTCCTACAGCCCCCAGCAACTGCTAATCTATTTTCAGTCTCCATGAATTTGCCCTATTCTGGGTACTCCTGGTAAGTGGGATGGTACAAATCTGCAGCCTTTTGTGTCTGCTTGCATTCATTCAGCATGCTTTCAAGGTGTCTTGCTTTTGTTTTACATATTCACCTCACCAGCATGTGCTCCTCACAGGAAGAATGGAATAAGGAGAAATAATTGGAAGTACACATCCCCAAATGGTGGGCAAAATCCTTTGTGGAGAGACAACATGAGTCAAGCAAATTCTGAGAGGAAAGCAAAGTGGGGGTGCTACCGATGAAGTTCATTCCTGATTCTGATCCCACTGATGTGGAGTCCCCCCTCCCATGGTTCCCTCCTTTCTCTCATCTCTTGTTCTCTGATTTCTTTTCCTTCTTTCTTTCTGTTAATACTTCCTTCCTTCTTGGTTTTTCTCCTTCCTTATTTCCTTTGTTTCCTCTGTGTAAGGACAGATCTTAAATTGTTCAGTACTTAAAACTTCTTCTTTTGGGGGAGACTTATCTTAACACCAAGGAAAAATAATTTAAATTACCCTTTGAGATCAGATCTATGGTCTCAAAGTAAGAGATGGGTGAAAAAAATGCATGCTATATTTCTTGGAAAATTGCTATGTAATTGTTTAATTAAGCCTGATAAAATAATGACATGGTATATATTTAGAGATGAAGAAGGCTTTTCACAAGCTAATACTACTATGTCACTGTAATAATCAAATGTTATCACAACACTCTAGCTGCATCTTTATGTAGAAGAAAGTTGAAGTGTTAGATTTGAAAGTATAACAGTTTTTACCCTGGTGTGGGACACTGGTGACTTTTTCCATTGTGGTGTTTTTAGCTTCGATAATTTCTATAACACATATTCATTAACGTCTAGATTCAGCTAATAATGGGCAATGCACAATTGTTACGCGCATACTAGTAGAATAACTCAATCCGTGATCACAAATGAAGAAATCTGTGTTTAGTATAAAGCAAGATCATTCATTGATTGTGGTTCTGAAATGGAAGATTTCTGTCCACTCCTTCTCTCTCCGAAGGCATCTCATGGGTTTAGATCATGGATATTGCTTAACATGCTAATATTCATAGAGCATGTACTCCATCCTGAATTCATCCATCCTGAATATGAAGAGTCCCAAGGTTGATGAACCCAGCAATTGGCTACTTGAAATACTTTAAATTAGCTCATTGACTAATAATATCAATGATAGAGATTGAATCATTTGGCTCATCTTTTACCAGTAGGGAGGATGAATTTACTCCAAATTGCTTGTGACATTACACTCACTCAATTGTCTGTGTTCTTGAGCTGAAGTTAAACTGTGGCTACATCTCCTTCTGAGAACTGTTTTTTTACCTGGGCTGTGCGTCTCTCCAAGCCAGATGATTTATTTGAGGTTAGTATGTTGATCCTAATTCAGGTCACAGAACTGTGTGGAAGATATTAATAATGGTAATTGCCAATGGAGAATAGTCAAGCCTCGGAGGACTAAGGGAGTCTTGGCTGAGGGAAGGGTGCCACCTACTGAATTGTGTCTATGTTTCCTACAGGATCTAAATTCTGTAGGGTTATGCCTGAAGCTATTGATTTTGTACATTACTAATTACCTCAAGTAGTTACTGCCAGAACTTTCAATGATATTTAGTCATTATTGGCTGGGTGAGTGATTAGAAACAACTGTAGATGATTCTATGCCCACATAGCCCCTGAGATTGGCTCAAGTGTACTTGGAGATGTTGGCTTGATTCTTAGGGATCATGACTGGCATTTGTATCAAATCCATGCCGAGTGTTATGAGCCAGACCCATCTTGCAAATATTACTAGCAAAAATTAGGAAGGCATTGCATACATCATTTCTAAATGTACCAATTTCAAAATACATTAAAGCTTATAATCTTGGCTGCCATATCCTTTTTTTTTTTTTGAGATTTGGGCTTTGATCTTTCTTCTCTGTGCACTTTTTAAAAACACATTTCAAATTCTCTATTTTCTCTCTTCTTTTCTGGCCCAAGTATTTTCCAAGACTTTTTTTCAACAGCACAGCACATAAATTATGATATATCTGCTTAATAACGGCTGCATTTTTTGGTAATTGGAAAAAATTCATTTTGAATTACACATTTAATGGGACAGGTCAGATAATTTGTTGCCATGGTGAGTTTCATAATTGAGATTAAAGTTTGCCTCATGAAATTATCAGCCTCTGTATAATATGTTAATTCATGCTCCTAATCAAACATTTAATTACATAATGAGGCTCAATTAATTTGTAACCTGAATCTAAAAGCCTGTTCATATAAATTCAAAATGTGACATATTAGAGACAAATCCAGATTTTCTAACATTAAAAAGTTTTTTTTCCAAGGTTTAATACTTTTGCCATAATAAAATGATGGACTAGAGTTATAGCTCTGAATTAAAGCACTTGCCTAGCTTTCATGAAGCCCTGGCTTCAGACCTCAGTACTGAAGGAAAAAAGAAAAAGGAAAATATGATAAATCTGAGGATTTGGGAGTTTTCAAGAAAGGTCCTAAAAGCACATGGTGACAAATGATCATAAGTTTTTGTAATATTAATTCATTTAACATTAATCGGGCTAGGAAATGAAGTTGATTATACTGAATCTTTACCTGATTTCTCTGCACTTGGTCCAGTGAACACAGTGGAGGTGGAGCTGTAAGGGGATTGGCTCTGCCTACTGTCACTCTCAGAGGGAAGAGGCTTGTAGTCCTCAGAAGGTTATCTCAGCTCTGCCGCTTACAAGATGAAAATCCTCCTTGGAGAAGGGTCTCTCAGATCCTCATTAATATTGCCAAGCTGCAAGGCTCTCAAATACCTCTGGATATGCCTGCGAAGGATGTTCTAAATTTGGTAGGAAGACCCACCTTAACAGTAGACAGTGACATTCCCGGTTTGCAGTGACAGAGCAAAGAGAAGGAAGAGAAGAGCCCAGTGCCAGGATCCATCTCTCCTTCCTGACTGAGGCCTGCAGTGGCCAGCTGCCTCGCCCCCCTGCTGCCATGCCTTCTCTATTATGATGGATTCTTTCTCCCAATCCTAAATCCAAGCAGACCTTTCCCTCTTCAAAGTTGCTCGTGTTGGGTGTTTATGTCACAACAACAGAAAAGTAGCAACACCGGGTCTTTTCATGATCTTAGTCACCAATTTGAAACCATTGCATTAAAATTACCTGCCAGCCCACTTGCCTCTTATCTTACTTGACCATATTTCACAATGACTGTGTGTGTGTGTGTGTGTGTTGTGTGTGTGTGTGTGCGCATGTTACACATGCGCACACACACACTTCATGTACCTGGGTTCATACGTGCACATGCGTGTGGAGGCCAGAGGTCAGCCTCAGGTGTCATTTCTCAGGGTCCATCCAGCCTGGTTTTGGAGACCAGGTCTCTCTCATAGATCTATCTGGTGCTCAGTGATTAGGCTAAGCTGCTAGTCATCCAGCCCCAGACTTCAACCTGCCTCTGCCTTCCAGCACTGAGGTACAAGTACATTTTACCACATCTTGCTTTTCCATGAGTGTGCCCTTAGGGATCAAACTCGCCTTAATGCTTACGTGACTTTATCAACTAATTGATCTCACAACTCCCACTCTCCTTATTAACCCCCAGCAAATGACTTTCTCTCTGTCTTTGTGTGTGTGTCTCTCTGTGTACATCAGAGGGCACTGTGTGTACCTTTGGAGGCTCAAGGGTAACTTTGAATATCACCCTAGATTGCTTCCACCTCCCATTTGCTTTCCTCTAGAGTTTCCCAGGCTCTGCCAGAAGTATAGACCTCTACTATTTCCTCTTGGCATTTTTATGTGGGATCTGGGATCTGAACTCAAGACCTTCTGCTTGCGAAGCAGAGGCTTAACCCCTTAGCCATCTCTCCAGCCCAATAGCAAATGACTTTCTGTTACCTATCCTGTGGTGGTTGCTTTCAAAGATAACTTTTAGAAAGCCTTCTGTAGTCTTTCTTTATAAGACAAGCAGTCCTTTCCAATGGGTGGAGTGTTCATTATTTTTTCTTCTTGCTCTAATGAAGTACCTTACAAGAAGCAATTTAAAGAGGAAGGGTTTATTTTAGCTCAGGGTTTGCAGATCCTATCCTTTATGATGGGGAGCACAGAGATGGGAGCCTGGTGCAGCTGGCCCCATTCCATTTACAGCCAGGAAGACTCGAGTGAGGAATTTAGGAGCTCTTTTGGCTTTCTCCTTTTTAATTCTCCCAGGACTTCAGCCCAGGGAAAAGTATCTATACGTTTAGGGTGAATATTCCCACCTCAATGGACCTAATCTAGTAACTCCCTTATAGACATGTGCAGAGATTTGTCTCTTTGGTGATTGTGGATTCTGCCAAGTTGACCATATTAACCATCCCAGGCAGATTTCTTCACTGGTTGCCACCAGGCCAGAGATGTGGCTTTGGTCCCACTGCAACACGTATACTCTGAGTGGAAGTTCTCTGCCCACTGTGGGAAAAGGGTTCAGCTTGTCTGCAGCATCCAGGTGGGTGGAGGACTGGATAGCTTTGCAAATGACTCCTCATGGAACCTTTTATGACCTCTAAAGTTCCCAGAGCCGTGAGTCTCCAATTTAGCTATCACCAAGGTTCAAACGTATTGCTTCTAACCTGCTTTACATAGCCACCAGGAAAAGTGAACTGACATTGTGTCTGCCTGACATTGCGTCTGACTGTGACCCTGAATAGCCACAGCGCTGGCTGTGTGGCTTCTTCTTCGGTGTGAAGCAACGTGTCCTTGAGAAAGGTTTCTCCTTTGGTTTCCAGATGGAACCGGTCGGAACCTCTTTGCTCTAATTTGTGCCAGCGATGTTGCTGGTAGGTTGCCATGGTTACACAAGCCCACCGGGCAGCAGGGCAGATTTTTATGGTAATGAACATGAACAGCTCAGAGCACTATGGTGGCTGCCTTCCTCGTTAGCTCAGGCAGTCATCTGCTGCCTAAGAGAAACACCCTTCCCACCCTTGGTTAGCTTTGCTCATCTTAGAAAAGATGCTGTGACTAATTGGAGTGGGAGGGAACAGACCACGGAGGTGGTTGTAGGAATAAGTTTGTAATAAACTGTTGCAAGGATAAGAGTGGATACATGCTCACGAAGGAGCTGGAATTCCATTCAATTTTGTTTCCTAGACCCCAATACGTGATCAAGTTGGGGAGAACTGACAGACAGTGAATTAAAATTAAACCTCTTGCCCCAAGTGGCATTTTGGCTTGGGTATGTACAAGTACCTGTGATTGCCAATAAGAAATAAAGAGTAAATGAATTTTTTTCCCTCTAGTGCTTTTGTAACTGGAGGATAAACAGCAGGAACTAGTGGGCTTCGGAGGTGGGATGGGGTGGGGCATAGGCTCAATTCTAGCTCTGTATTCACCAGACTGTGCATTTCAGGGCAAATAATTCACTTTCCAGAGGTACTATTTGCCTATCGTGATTATTATACGAATGCCTATTTAAGGGGATATTTGTAAGAATGGGACATGACCAATACAATTGGCCCGAGAAATAATAGAACCGGGGGGGGGGTATTCTTCTTTGTGTATTTTTAGGTTTTTGCAAGATTTTAGCTTAAGCATCAAGTGAAAAGGGGCCTTGGTTGTCACTGTGTCCCTGTTGTTATAGTCCTGCAAAGACTCAGCTGCCCCCCTCTAGTCATCCCGGGGGGAGTCCACAGTGCTCAGGTAAAAAGGGGCTTCTAGCACCTTTCTTACAAAAGTTCCCCTCGAGGCATGATGGTAGCAAACAAATCCCTTTGCACATTTCAGCTTGGATACTTGGAATGTGATGCTATCCCACCAGCAACAGGCATATTGCTTCCTTAATTACTGAATGCAGCAGCTAAAGACAGGACAGACAGTGTGTTGGACTAAGATTTAGAAATGGCTTTCTATCAGAGGACTCTTAAGGAGAATGCATGTTCCCACACTATGCTTGGAGTAAGTACCACAGGGTGTGGCTGCTGATGTCTATCATTATTACTGCTCCAGATGTTGAGAGGATTTGAAATTGGGGAGCCTTCGATACAGAGTACCCCAATTCATTTGCCTCTTGTTCCAAGATTGTTTAGTAACTTTTGCCACAAAACATCCATATTGTTGATGCTCTGGAATGACACAGTTGGGGTCCTCACACTTTACTGTGTGTAATGGACATGATATGTCCTCAACTGACCAGCACATCTGAGGGAAGTTTATGTGCTCAAAGCGTGAAGAGCTGTGTCAGGCTGGACAGGGAACCAAAGAGCACATGTTCAGTGGATTGTCCCTAGCACTGTCTGATAAATAGTGATAGAGGTAAAGATGGAGGGAGAAGGAGAGATTGAAAGAGAAAGAGACACAGAGAGAACAAGAGACAGAGAAAGATAAAAAAGAGATTAGAGTTGGACAGAGGCTGATCCGTAGACAAACAATATTTAACAGTATCATTTTATGTAGATGTTTCCTACCCACATGGTGAGCCATGATCTGTTTGTTATACTATTTCATGATCTATAACAATAGTTCTCAAGGGATGGGATGGGGGATACTGGATTATTTCCTAGGGAACATCTGCAAAGATCTACAGACATTCTTGGTTTTCACAGCTGGGAGAGTACATTAGTACTGATGACATCTGGTGTTCCGGCAAGGTGTGCTGCAAGGTTCTACCTACCCCAACGTCCACAGCACCAAGCCGGAAACACGCCTTCAGGCTGAGCCGTAACTTTGCTTTCTGACTCCTTTACTCAGAATGCTTAATTTACATTTTAAACATCTAGGCTCAAAAAGGAATGTTCTAGTTAGTGAAGGATACATTATATCTTCGTATGGAAAATAAACTAGCAATCGCCGATTTTTAAGCAACCATGGATCTGCTCAATTTTGGATCTCTGAAATAATGTAGTAGAAATTATAACATGTAGCTTCAACATTCATGTCCATCTGATAGAACAGAAAGTGAGATGTGGTATAACCTAGGAATCGAGGTGAGGAAGACTCACAGAGTCCTTTCCTGTTCTGTCTGATCTCGGGGGTGCATCACTTTTCCTAGTCTCAGGTAGGTGGGTTTCCTGTGAGACCATATTCTACCAATGTTGAATTCAACCAGGTAGAGGTGGTACATTGCACTCCTGGGTCACCTGGAACATTCCATATGGGGGTCATGGTTCTTTCTCTTCCCTGGCATCTGCAGAGAAGGCTCTAGGGACCCCACAGAAGATGTAGCTAGAAACTGAGCGGAGCCCTGATTTTGATTTTGTTGCTCGAAGGAATGCCACCTGGCCAGGAAGCAGTGCTGAGTGCTACATGAGTCAAAAAAACAAAAAAAAAGTACATGGTGTTAAGCTACTAAAATGTTGAGGTAATAGCTAAAGAAGCTAACTTTCTCTGCCCAATAAAACAATGAAATAGACAAGTGTAGACACAAGGGGTATGGTTATGGTAGTTTTGGAAATCCACTCAGCAATGTACAAATACTTTTACAAAATTGATGTTCCTGCCCTAGGCCAGCCCCTTTCTCTTGTTCCCCTTAAGCATAAGATCACTACTATGGCTGTCAATCCCTTGCCTCCAGGGGTCTCGGTGCCCTTAACAGATGCTAGACTTTATGAGGGCAACAGTGCGCTGGACATTGCGCAGGGCATGCTAAGTCCCATTATGATTGCTTTGGCCCCAACTATTGTTGAGAATCTTGCAAATCGTTGCTCCTCCCATCCTTTTGCTCTTACAATCTTACCGCCCCCTCTTCCGCAAATGTCCCTGAGCTCCAGGATGGGGAGAGATTAGGCTGGCCTAGTTCTATGTGATTGTTATAGAGTCTCTGAAGTTCTGGATTGTGGTTTGTTGATTTTCTTTTGCAGTTTTGCTGCTCCTGCAATTCCCTTCACTCCATTCTGCTGGGCACTGTATGTCACCCCCTGGCCAGAGACAAAAAGCTGTTAAACTGGAGTCTTGTTGTAATAGCACATTCAAGGGTAGATGTAACAATTGTGCGTGTGTGTGTGTATGTATACTGTTTTTTATACACATGCCATTTTCTAAATCTTTGGACAATTGAAGTGTACATTGTACCTTATGTCAGTGTCATATGGAATAGAGAGAAGTCTGGACACACTAGCTTGTCATTTTAACTTTCTCATGTTCCTGCCCCCATGTGACTAGTCCACAGATTTATCTCCTAAATGCTAAACTGTGCACGAGAGTCCGGAGTCGGGATCTATCTGAAACAATGTGGAGTGCACAGTCTTTTTTTTTTTCTCCCTCCCACACTATCCCCAATTGGTTATATATCTCAGGAGCCAAATCCTATTACTTTCCAGGTTTTAATTTAAATTTGTTAAATTACCTCCAGATCCATCTTTCTCATAGGGTGTTATGGGAAAAATCAATGCATCAGCTCTAAATGCCTTCCTCTTTGAAGCCTCTCTTTGAAACCTGCTGCCTCTACCACAGGGCCATCATGAGTTCACGGAATCTTTGGGCAGAAGCATCTCTGTGTGGACACTTAGAATTTTTTGAGACATGTGCTATCACATCTGGCAGGTGCTATGAGATTTTTTGAGCCTTTCAAACTCGTGCTGTAGACATATTTCAAGGTCTTTGTGGGATGACTGTGAGGAGAAATTAGGCTTTGTAACTAGGCAGAACTGACCTGCTGCACGCATTGGGAGGAGAGTCTCATCTATTCCTTCCAAAGTAGCATGGGTTGTTGCGCAGTCCAAGTAGCTCCAAAAGCACAAGGTCCACATTTGACTGTCTACTTATTGTTCTTCCATGGAGAAAGTTTTCAGGGTTACTCTTCCTGCCTACATGGAGGCCACACACCCCCAACCCCGACATGCTATGCACATGGGGCATGTGTGTGCTGTGTACACACCAAGTATGGTGAGCAGTGCTCCGTAGTAAAACCTTTGACAAAACCACTTCCATGTTGCTTTCACATGTCTTTTTGTTCACCACATTCATGTCATTGCATCTGGTGGAGGCGTCCTCTCTCCTCCGGCCTCAGCTCTTAGCTGTCACGTTATCTCTGATTTGAACGTAAGTGGTCTTGTTGCCTCATTCTAAACAAGAAACTGAAATAGCTCAAGCTAAGTTGTCCCTTTTCTTTCTGTTTCCCTCTTTATGAAAACAGCAGATCAAGTCTGGGGAGGTGAGGCAGTGGTAAAGCCCTTGGGCTGCAAGTGTAAGGACTGAGCTCAGATTCCAAGAAGATACCGCAAAGCCACATGTGCTAGCACATGTCTAAAATCGCAGTGTTCCTGTGGCAGCCTGAGACAGGAGCATTCTTGGAAGCTCTCCGGCCAGTGACCTGGTGTGTACAGCAGCAGAGAGCAAAAGGCCCTGTCTCAAGCAAGAGGAAGTGACGATCAACATCTGAGGTGCCCTCTTACCTTCATTCAGTCCATACTCAAAGACACACACACATACACACACACACCATATGCATGCATCCCATAAACGTTCACAGACATGAACATACACAGAAAATATACATATATACCCCATACTCACTCACAGACATGAATACACACACATATACCCATACATGAATGCACACACAAAGCATATATACATATATATGTATACATATATATAGCCCATCCTCACAGACATGAACACACACACAAATCATATACACGCACCCTGTACACACTCACAGACATGAACCCACACAAATCATACATATATACTCCATACTCACTTACAAATGTGAAGATGCACAGATCATATGCATGCACCCCATACATACTCACATACATGAATACACACACATTTATATTCCCTGTACTCACAGACATGAATGCAAGCATGCACATAAATCATACACATACATCATGCACAATACCCCATACACACACACATGAATACCCCAGACACATATGCACATAATCCTCCTGCACACAGGCACACATTCATATTCGCGTACACCTACACCATATGCACACCATTTGCACTCACACGCATGGATGCATACATATGCCCTATGCACAGTCATACACATGAATATGCAAATATCAGCAAGTAATGAGTTGAAGATGAGACACAAATACTGTTCTCATTACTAAGGTCTCCAAAACAGGGTCAGGGCAAATATAAAGCACGAGCAGAGACCTTGAAGCTGTAATTTGTGGAGCTGAAACCGATATTGTCAGAATTAGTGCGATGCACACAGTCACAGCTCCTTCCTGCTCACGACGCCTCATGGCATTCAGACATCCTTACTGGTAGTCTTCTTTGTCATTGCCTTCTTGCTGCTATTTCTCTCTTTCTCTTTTTCTTGATCCAAAGTAAATACTTGTCAGTTGCCCAGGGACATTAAAAGGAACAACACAGTGATGAGGTATCCTAAGTTGTGGTCCCTCAAGACAGATGGCTGGATTATGATAAGGAAACTAGTCTGGCTGATATGCATCAGATGCAGCCACAACAGAAGCCCAGCCTTCTCTTGGAACTCCTCCTTAGGCCAGAAAGAAAATATTAAAATTAACTAAAAGTGCTTCCTAAAGAGCAAATGTTCTTTCCGTGTTGGTTTTGCCTCAGGTTTTAATTCATCGAGTGTTCACAAAGGCCATTTCTCATGCTACCTTGAAGTCATGCTGTTTTATTTAGCATATAGCCAAGCGGAGCTGATGGAAACTTGACCTGTTAGCATAGCACACCCAGGGGTAGCACATTCCCTGGCATGGGCCCTGCTTTGTATACTAACATCTTGAAGAAAAATACAAGTCATATTGCTAACAAGAGATTTATAATCAAAAGTATGAAAAGACATATTTACAGCTTATGACGGAAGGGACACATAATCCCATTGAAACTTAAGCAAATGATTTCAAAAGCCATGTCGCCCAAGAAAGTAGAAAAAATGGTCAGTCTGAAAGGGTTATGTGCAAATCAAAGTCACCGTGAGGTGCTGTTTCACACCAACTAGGATGGAAAGGAGCACATGAAAGAATAGGTAGTAGAAGGTGCTCCTGAGGACGATCCTGAGGACTCAGAGAAGCTGCAACTAGATCTATTCAGAAACATTTATCCTTGAGAAAGGCATTTCCAGATGTGAAGGTCATTGTGGATCCATATTCAGCAAAACCATCTCTATTTTTGTGTTAACAGAGCAGCAGCTAAGAGAGTCCACACTCATTTGTTCAACTTTCCCGCTGATCCATAGGGGGGCTTTGATAAGTTTTGTTTATGCAGAGAAGATGATGATGCTCATCGCCAGAAAATGATGATTATGAGAATGATAAGTCCATGTGAACCAGTGAGAAGTAAGAACTTGGTGTGGATGGCCTGGCTGTAGTGTGGGAATAAGATGGGAAGTCGCGGCCTGGGATGCCCCAGCTCCATGTGGTATCCTTGAGCTGGACCAATGCTCCTGTCCCGTCACTCCACTGGGGCTGTGTGATACCAGATATCTTTATCTCAATCTCAGGGGCTCAGATTCCATACTCCCCCACGATGCTTTAGAGTGCTTTGGCTGTGTTGTGACTTGGCCCATTAGAATTTTATCTCTGACATTTTGAGATCTGTTTTCAAGAGGTCATTCCCAAATTAGTTGAAATTGCTTCCCTTCACTTTCCCCGGCACTTACAATGGGTGAGTAGGCTCTCTACTACCTTGGATAGGGCGTTTCAAATCTACTTTCTTTTGCATTAATGTGTTCTGTTTTCAGAAAGCTTAAGAAGGATTTATAATAACGCCATTCAGATTCAGAGACCTCGTTTTGAAATTCAGTTTTCCTTGTTACTGTGACATGAACCTGATTTGTGCAGACAAAGACTATCATATCAGAAAAGAAATTCAGGTTCCTGTTTTTCTTTCTCCTTCTTGCTTTTCCTTTATGTGCTGGGAACTGAACTTAGGTCCTCATACTTTCCGGGCAAGTACTCTGCCCACGGAACTCAATGCTCAGCCACTTGGAGTTCATTTTCTATGAAGATCTGAAGCATAGGAAAGTCAAAGAGGTCTCTTGAAATTTCTTTGATTCCTAGGTTTCTGCCTTTCTTCCTCTCTTAGACATATTTTACAAAGTGGATTTCAAGTATGTGTGAACTTATGAATTATAGATTTTTGGATCAGTCACCACAGGCTGAATGTTCCTCATGGGAAAAATCCCAAATTTGAAAGCTTCAGAGTCTGAAATCTTTTGTGTGTCAGCCTGACTTCACGAGTGGCAAAATTCTCACCTGACTCCTCATAATAGGTCATGGTAAAAACATAAATGTACTAAAAATGTTGTGATACATTACCTTCCATTGTGTATATAAAATAAATATGAAACATAAATCAATTTCATGTTTAGATTGTGTCTTCATTCCCAAGAGATTTCACCTTGCATATGGAAATATTTCAAAATCCATCTGGCTGAGTCCTGATTCACGTTAGTGGTCAGAAAGGTGCATGAATATCTGAGGCACATGTCTTAGGAGAGGCAAGGTGTCTACAGTGCTGCAGAGTCTTCTTGGCACAGTCTTTGAGTCTTTCAATCCATCTATCTACAAGTGCTGCTGTGTTCCAGAGGCATCCAAGGTTGTCTTGTGGAGTGAAAGGCTAGTTCATTTTCCAACAGATGCTGTGAACATTCTCGAAGCTCCTGCTGGCAGGGCAACTGGATGATACCTTTCGTTACTAAGCAACTGATCAGAGTCATCCTTCACACAGTTGGTACGATGTGGTGGGAGATCTTGAACAGGGTGGGTATTTCAAAGAAGATGCCTGATTGGTAAGACACATGTATACAGCCACTGAGTCTGCTGCGCAGTGGGGCTACGGCCCTGGCCATTCGCTGCAGCTGCTGTTTGTTCAGCCCATACACATCTGCTAGGTTTGCTTTTCCTGCCCTGCATTCATGCTGGCTAAGGAGGAGTTCATGCCAAGAGCTGCATCTGTTGTCTCTGGAAAGTGTGTTTTAACTGAAGATACAAAGCATGGTTATGGCAAAAGAAGAGATCATTCAAAGAAAGATACCACATATGTCAGTTTTCAGTTTGTAAGGATGACTTTGCTAACCTCTTATCCCCACCCATTCCAGTATTTGGATTATTTAAAGGTGATATTGATGGAAGTTCTAAACCGCCAGACTCTTTTTGCCTGATGCTTTCCCCAACAGTGAACACCTCTGAGTGGGCACGGGGGTGTGAGGTAATGATTTAGTTTGAGTCCTCCATCTGACCCATAAGGACTATGGCATTGTCATGTTCCACAAACCAGGTAGTGTGTGGCTGACTCCTTCTCTAATTGCCAGGAAAATTTCATGTTGCTTTTGTCATTTGTTGGCATTAACACACTGTATTAGAAAGGGGTTTCTGTAGCTTAAAGACATGTATTCACAAATACCTCAGCAAACCCTCAATATTTTCTCTTGCAAGTTCAAGCAAACTGACCAAACAGATGATTTTTGTCTGCCAAACTACCATCATGCTTTCATGCCAATTTTTTCTTCTTCTTTACTTTTTTTCCTGTATGCTTGTCTTCATTTATCTATTTTGAGACAAGAGTCAAATCCTGTATTCCAGGCTGACTCGGGACTCCCTCTGACAACCAGGCTCTGCGTTGGCATCATCTGTCACTCACTGCAGTGTGCCATGAGATTAGAAGGTGTGGTGATCACCAGCTGCGTTACGTGAGGGCCCTGAACTTCCGCGATAGAGGGAACAGGTGATACAACAAAGCCACAGTTGTAAAGGATGCCTTTAGAAAGTGCCACTTCTGGTCTCTAATATTTCTGGAACTTAAGTTACATAGAGTGTAACCTACTTAGAAAAAAAATTTACAGGGCTGGAGAGGTGGTTCAGGGGCTAAGCCTCTGCCTTGCAGGCAGAAGGTCCTGAGTTCGGATCCTAGACCCCACGTATAGACGCCAGGCGGAAGTGGGGGCGGCCTGCGTTTCTGGTCTTGGTAGGGCGGAGCCTGTGAATCCTGGGGCAGAGTAAATAAGGAGGAGCTGGAGGCGTCCATGGTGGTTCCTGAATTCATCTGTGGTTCTACACACACAGACACACACATACATACATACATACACACACACACTCACAATTGAATAAATAATAAAAAAAATTTAAAAAAGAAAAATTTACATTCAGTGTCTCTAATGAAACACATTAGTCTCTTTTTTACCCTTTCTTTTTTAACTTCAAGAGAATGTGCATACAGTTCTTATCAAGGTCAATAAAGTTAAGAAGGGAAAACATTTGTGGTATGTGTGTGTGTATTTCACAGGTTTCTGATCATATTCTTAATACTACATACTTTTGTGACCGTTGAAATGCCCGACTAGTCAATGTTCTAGCGGAACTTTTCAACTTTAATGTGCCCACCATGCTCCCGGGACTCCTTTTAACTACAGATTCTAACTGAGTTGCTCTGGCAAGGGTTCTGCCATTCTGCCTTTCCTCACCAGCTTCTGGGGGAGTCAGTTCCCTGGGCCACAGGGCACATTGAAAGTATGAGGCATTAGCATTCACAAGGTGTTACCTTTTTTTCAATAGAGGAAACTTTCAAGAGAAATTGTTTCCTTCTGTTTCAAAATGCTAAAATAATGACAGTAGGGGGAAGAAAACACCTTACTGTCGACCATGAGAAGCTGGCAGAAAATTGATTGCTCTCTGACTTGGCTTATGCAGGGTGTTTTAATAACCTCTACAGGGTTTTGTTTTATAAACGGGATGTGCTGCATCCGGAATCATTTCAGCTCCTTCCGTGGTGGTCATAGTTAGAGTGAACAGAGGTGCATCTCACTGTTCAATCAAGTACAGCTTCACTGAGAAGAGCTAGCTTGTTTTGTGGTATTCCCCAAACCACTATGCTTCTCATTCTGCAAAGCAAACCAAGCAAAGCAAAGCAAAACAAAACAAATATTCTCGTAGAGGAAAAATATCCTTCTATGCAGTGGTTAGAAAACTTTGTCTATGGGTATTAGAAATCTCCGGTGTACTAACTTCTCAGGTTAATCTTTGTTGTCTGTCTAAATAGATTGAGAAGAGTCTCAGAGAAGTAACCAAGTGTACAGGAAAGAGGCGTGTGGAGGGCGGGTAAGAAGCATGTCCACAAATGTAGGAGCGTCATCCCAGCGTCCAGGGCCCTGGTGGAAGAAGGAGAAGGGGAGGAGCCTGTCACACAAACATTCACCTTCTCTGTCTCCTGGCCATGGGAACAGTTTCTGCCATGTGCTCCTGTTACCAGGATGTCTTACCTCGCCTCAGCCCCACAGTGACAGATCTAGCCCACCCTGAACTGAAGTTTCTGAGACTGCGAGCCTCCTTTATGTTCTTCTTCTCTGGCCTTTATCATAGTGACAGAAAATCTGACCATTGCATAGGTCTATTGCAATGAAGTACAAGTTACCTGGTGCTTTAATACAATAGAAATTCATTCTTTGATGATTCTGGATGGCCCAAACCAGAAAGCAAGGCAATCATGAGATCATGTGACATATTCTCAATGAGGGCTTTGGGGAAATTGTTTTCCTCTTCCAGGTCATAGTGGTTCCTGGTTGTTTCTTGGCTGTAACTGCAAGCTCCATTCTGGCTATCATCCCATATGTCCTTCTGTCTGTATATTTCTGAGTCTCAGATCACCTCTTGATTCTTGTCAGGTGCCAGTCAGTAGACTTAGATGCCATCTTCAGTCCAGGATATTCTTATTCCTATAACTCCTGCTCAATCATTTCCACAGAGTCCTGTTTCTAAGTAAGCTCACATAGGTAGGCACTAGATGTTTGGACTTGCATTTACCATTTTGAATATTTGATTCATGACTAGATTCCTAAATCTATAATGGGTGAAGAATATCAAGATGAGCATCCTAGTCAGGAGGAGCTGATATAATAAAAATACCATATCCTGCAGAAATCATTTCTTACAGTTCCCGAGGCTGGGAAGTTCAGGATCCAGGTAGCAGCAGATTCAGTGTCTGTGAAGACTTGTTCTTTGCTTCATGGAAGACATCTTCCATTTCACATACAAAAGATGAGCCAACTTCTTTCATTAGACACATTGTCATGAATGGCATGAGCAATGGCTCCCCCAGGCTCATGTGTTTGCAATTAAATCTCCAGAGGGAGATACTGTTTGGAGAGGTTGTGCAACCATTAAGAGCCAGGGCTTAGCTGGAGGCAGTAGGTCCACTGGGGTGTGGGCCCTAAGATTTACAGTATGGCACTGCTTGCAATCCCTTCTCTGCTTCCTGTCCTTGGGGACAACCCCACTGTTGCCATAACAGCTGTGAGCTGTGGATTCCCTACCGTGATGGTCTGTGTTCTCAGCCATGGTCCCAAATGCATGTGTCTTCCCATATGCTACTTCTGTCAGGTATTTATTACAGTGACAAGCAAAGTAACCAATATATTCATGAAGAGAGATGGCCCTTATGAATTACTCATCTCCTGGGTGTCCCATTTTTCTCAGTATGATGACATTGGTGAATGGGAGATACAACACTCAGATCATAGCAATTGGTGCAAGAGAGTAATTTGTGGAAGCAACCCATTCTGCACAAAGTTCAGGGACTCTGTACCCATGTGTTTAGGGAGGGGAACCAGAAAGGTATCTATGCCATAGTCTTTGTTCTGAAGTGGTAAACATAGTTGGAGAAACAGCAATGAACCAGTGTTTCTTGTTGTGATGTCAAGCATCTAACACAAAACCTGACTCGTGCCCACATGCTGAGGAAGCATTTTGTGACTGAGCTGTAATCCCTCTCAGATACTGGATTTTCACAGGCGACAGAGTCAACACAAAAACCTTCTTGACATTCTTTCATCTTTACACCAGGAGGTACCTGATGCTGAATGATGCTGCAGGCTCACTTTCATGTGTGAAGAGTTTCCTGTGGATTTCTGGCCTTTGTTTATTTATTCATTTCTTTCCCCTCTTTTTATCTCTCTCTCTCTCTCTCTCTTTCTCTCTCTCTAAATTTACACCAGTCTGTGCATTTTCTTTTCCACTTCCCGTTCCAGCTGCCAGGTGATGGAGGTCCTAATTGGTCTACGACTTGAATGACACCTCATTCCAGAAAGTTCCAAGGGTTTTTCAAGTTTTTAGTGGCTACAAATCTTGTTTTATCATTCATTCTTTGCTTAGATGAAGAATATAGATGGCACCATTAGCTCATGTAAAGGTCAGCTGATAAAGGTCATTGTGCTGATCAGAAGCTCAACACATATGCTCCTTGTCAGTGGTCAGTTCTGAGCAGAGAGCAAGATGGTGTTTCCTCTCATTTAGTGAGTTTCACATTCTACCACTGTCTTTTTAGGGAGGGCATTTTCCAGGGAGCAGAAGGGTAGAAAGAAAGTAAACTTTTCATTGTATCACTTCTCTAGAGGCTTCCAGGCTTCTTGACACAACTAGAGAAATCATTCTTATTGTCCAAAGCCCAGGCTAGTTAACAAGCAGCTACTGGACAAAGTGTAGACTTCAGTGCTCACTGCTTCCTAAGACAATGCACCATGCCCTCATCCAACAGCCTGCTCTGTTTCCTCCCACAGCATTTAGCACTTTTATTTTGGGCCTTGTTCTGGGGATCTGGAAGAGGTTGAAGCAAATTTTCTGAAATCAATATCATCCCTCATAGAGAGGATTCCCACTCTGTAATTGTAGCCATAGAAAGGCACATCGAATCTACTCCTTGGTGGACAATGAAAAAGAAAGCAGAATCCACTGGTTTTAAATTGCTCCTTTTAAAGATGGGGCAATGTGTCTTCTGCCAGGCTTACAACTAATGAAATAGTCCATCATCAGGAAAAGCATGCTGCTGTGCTTTTCCAATTATTTGGCCCTGAAGTATGAACTTGAATTTATGTATAGCTAGTAAGTCCTTGAACAAAGCAATAGGAAGCCTTTTCTTTCTTCAGATATTTCCCTGCATATTTCACTTGCACAAAAAAAATGAAAATGGTGTAACCATTGTGTGTTTCAGAGTAAAATGAGATGACTGATTGAGCAAACCTGGGTTCTCTTTTGAACGAGTATGTAGATTTCAGAGAAAGACCTTCTACCCTATGTGCCTCTGTTTCCTCATCAGTGAAATTGGATTAATTAGAGTTTCCACTAGATGGTGGATCTGTGATTAAATAAGGAATGTTTGTCAAGTAATAAGCCCAGACTTGGCCTAGTGTAATATAATTTGAACCATATAGGTGATTTTAGTAATGTATTTATTTAAACAACTATATTAAATCACATTAATTTCAGCATGTAATCAATATAGAAACTATTAGAACTTCTCCTCTCTCTGTCCACCACCCCTAATGATTCTGATTCCCTTGATCTGGATACACTAGTTGGGGGCTTCTGAGCTGATGGTCTAAGTCACAGATGAAAAACAAGACAGTCCCAAGTAGGTCTCTTTACCACACCTCACAGTCGATGATGTTATTAGCTAAAGCTCCTGAAATCACATGGTGTGCTAGGAATGAAAAGTATTGAAAAAGGAAAACTGCCTGAGAAAGGAGCAAGATGTTATACAATCAGAAAGAATATCAGGGTAAGACTGGTAAAGTGGCAGGTGTACCTTCAGTTAGCTGTACTAAGGACCCAAGTAAGTATTTGACCTAGACACCCCTGCCTTGTGTGTTGGCTGACCAGGATGATCAGTCTGTACTCACCCCGTGCTTCACTGGGTGTTCAGTGGATGACATGTACGTGTGTTTAGAGAGCATGTAGAATCCGGGAATATGCTAGCTCCATCTGGCACTGCCATTACCTGGGACTTGGACATGTCACCCACAACTAGGTTAGCAGTAGGTATGAAGCCCTGATTCTATAAGGGCCCATCTAAAATGATAGACTTGCCTTGTTGAGCTTGGTCTCTGCCGTCTCCCCAGCACTTCTGTGGGCCCTGCACGTGTGTGGGTTCAGGTGATTGGAGCCTGACAACATTCACAATGGGTGAATCACTCTGAGTGCTTGCAAGAGCTGTTGAGCTCACTAGCTTGGCCCCCAGCCCTATTTGATTGGCATAATTTTTCTCCCTTTCTCATAGCTCAGATCCTTGGAGATTTGGCCTAATCCATGTTCAAATGGACTGTTTCCTTTTGTCCTGAGGCGGGAGGGATTGGGTTTAGCATTGCTGAATTGGGTATTCAGGGGTTTAGCTGTCTACAGCTGGAAGGAATCCCTCAGTGGCTGATTGGATCTCCCCTCCGGAGCCGGATGCTTCCTCTGCATGTGGTGCTGGTCTGAGTGATGTGGGCCCAGATCAGATTGGGGGTCTGGCTAAAGGAAGTGCCCCTGATCCTCCTGACTTACGGAATTCCTTCCTGTTATGCTAAAAGGAAGATAAATGGAACCAGAACATGTTACAACTTGGTAGTGGTAGTAAGCTTTTCTCTGGAAAGATACTTCAAAAGTCTGTCAGTCCCTGGGTCTTCTTTTTTAGCTTATTAAAGTCGAGTTTCCAAAAACAGTCCCCAATATGTAACCATTTGCATTTCCTTATGGCCTCTCCAGATCTCTAACATATATGAAGGTGTAGTTGTTGTTGCCATAGCAACTGATCTTTTGTCTTGGGATCTTTACTGAGAAGCAACAGCACCTGGAATCTCCTGAGACGCTCAACTCTCTGCTTAGAATGGCTTTCCGCAGTGCCAGGGCAGCATGGTGAAGGGATGCAGGGAAATCCATACATGCCTGAAGTTGATTTTTGCAGGAAGCAAAATTTTTGTCTAGTGTTTCATAGGAGATTATATTTTGACCGTTTGGGAAGCATTAATCATCACATCTATATGTCCTATAAAGACTGTAAAGAATGTAAATAATCCATATTAAGCTTGCTTGCAGGACCCTCTTATCTTTATGCTCATTTCTCAGGTTCTCTGTGCATGTGCATTCACATTCCATGCATACATGTGCAGGTAGGTGACACTACAGCATAATGAACAGAAATTACTTAAAACAATAAAAGAAAATGAAAAAAGTCTATTGGTCAGTTTAAAAAAGTATAAAAGATAAAATGAAAATTTCAAATGGATCCTTCAGAGTGAACATTACCAATGTTGAGTTCATATATGTAGGAAGCCTACTGTGTTCGTTGGAAATTCCCTATGAGTTTAGGAGATTTACACATAAGTTTGGATCATGTGTGAATAAGTCCTAATAAGTGATATGATCTGAAATTGCTCTATGATCTCAGTCTAACTTGTGTACCACAAATTTGCATTAAAAAAACTAGAGCACATATAACTGACATTTTATGTAAAATTACCCTAATAGTGTAATATTCTACTATTCAGTTTTAGTATTTTTAGCTGTATTGTGCTTGCTGTCAGCAGCAAATATATCTTGGAAACATTTGCATTGCATGGTGTTACTTTGTCAGGCTAATTAATGGCTTGCCTACAGGGGTATGTGCCACAATTCATAGACAATGTAGCAGAAATGTTGTCTTAACAGGGGCTGCACCAAGGGTAAGTGGTTTAAATCTCCTTCGTTCATCTTCCCTGGACAAAGGAGAATGCATTTAATAACATTGCTTGAGAGGAAGGGATAGAAAGGTGAATTAGACAGTTACTTGCATAAATGGGGTCTTATAGAAAAGATGAGCAAACCAGTGAAGGTAGATTAACCAGAAGCAAATTACCTAACAAGGAGTAGGTGAGTGTAGAAGATCACCTTGCTATCTTTGGTGATGTAAATATGGATATTGGAGAGATGGCTTACTATAAACGGTGGTCCTAAAACAATGGCTTCCGCTGAAGACTGGTCCTGGAGAGATGGTTTCCTTAATCACTATGAGTCTTCGAAATTTCCATGCAAACTCAGCATATTAGTCTAGGCTTATTTCTATAACCAGTGACTTAAATACCCTCAAGGTTTAGCAAGTGAGCTTCAGCTTCCCGCACACAGCCAAATCTTGCATGTCAATCGGTGGTGGGAAGCTTGCGTGTAGGATCTCAGCTCTCATCATACACGTAGTCTGCCAGGATACCTGGAGACCTTGGCTTCTTGCGTTGGAGCATTCATTGCTTAGTTGTCATGTCAGACTCCCTTGAGTTTGAGTTTGCAGAGAACAAGTAAACACATGTAATTTCTGTTCATTATGATATAGTGTCATATATCTCTACATGTGACTTGGATTCTTTTGCTATACTGATCACTGGCTATCCTCACGTTCCACAGTTGTGCCTTGTCAAAGGAGACCTATGGTGAATTTCACCTGAGCATTGATTGGAATGCATATGTGTGTGTGTATATCTTTTTCTTTCAGTTTAATGCTTCTAAGCCAGGGGGTGTTTTCTTGACCAAGAGGCAGGTCTTCTTGGGAGGAATCAAAAATTTCAGGTTGTTTCTCCATGTTGCTTCTTCTCTGGCTGAATTTCAACTCAGTGCTGTTCCACCAAGGAACTTAAGTTTTACATTAAGGTGGCTGTTCCAACAGATAAGTATTATGACTTTTATTATAAGTATTTATTATAAGTATTACCAGATAAGTATTATGACTTTTCTGAGATTCTTGTACATCTTTTATTTAGACATGTTCAGTCTAAGATTCATAGAAACCCTCTATAATAAGGCAAGCCATTGATGACCTATCCTTCCTCAAAATAGACTGTCAAAGCTAATGGGTGAAAATTTGCCCATGCAAAGTATTTAATAAAACTGCCTCTACTGCCTGATGTGTGGGGGAGAGGAATATAAAATAGGAGTAAGTTCCACTATTTTTGACCTCTCCCTTGGACTCCATTTCTTTTTTCCCTTTGATTTGAAATTAAAATTTGCTTGTGTTATAAACACATACTCTATCAAAGAAAAAAAAACTTTCCTTGTTAATAACTAACTGATCTACAGTGTATGATGGAAGTTGGGGAAAGCGAGGCTGATCTTTCAAAACCTGGTAGGCCAAGAAGGGAGCTCATTGGTAGGGTGTTTGCCTAGCATGCACAAAACTCTGGATTTGATATACTATGTAAAAGGAGCATGATGGTGAATGTCTGTAATCCTAGTACTGGGGAGGTGCAGATATAAGGATTATAAGTTCAAGGTCCTTCTTGGCTACATAGTGAGTTTGAGATTAGCACATGGTGGATACCTACTTTACAAGTGGAAAACTACTACGTTTTATATATATTTTTTGCAATCCTGTAATTTTCCTATTTCTTCCTACCTTCAACTGCTTATCCACTTAATCCAAAAATTAGTTGATTACTTTTATCAAGCCCCTCATTACTATGTTTTATTTTGTCAAAAATCAAGGAAGCTGGGGCCTCAGATGAGCCCTCTCCCCCCAGCTTCATGCCGGTAGGGAAGACCATCCCCTCCCCCAGAGCCTCCCTGACCTGGAAATTAATCTCAGTGATGCTTTGACTTTTTAGCCTGCTTTCTATCTTCAAAAGAATTCTATTAGACAATGTCAAGTAAGCGAGTTATTTTATACAGGGAAATTATAAGTTTCATGTACTCTCCATTTGTCATGATTTCAGACAGGTCACTGGGAAAGGAACAGAGGGACATGTAACATAAGGCAAGAGTTTTCTCCATTATTGCAAATGCCAGCCAAGACTGTACCGTGAGCTCTAGCAACCCACAGGTCCATGCCTGGGCGTTGAGTCCAAACGGTCTGGACTTTGAGTTAGAGGTACTCAGATAGATCCCGGGCACATGCAAAGTGCAGCATTCCATTTGTGCCAGAGACATGGATGGTAAGGATGGTGGGGTGCGTCTCTTCCTTCTGAAGCAATCTTCCACTAACTCAGACTTCACCATTTGCATGTTCCACAGACCAGCTTAGCACAGGGCTCTCATAGTAGGTCCAAGGAATTGTTTTCTTTACGAATGCATGCATTTCTGTCTTACATGTCCCTTAAAGTCTTCATGTTTGTCTTGCAGTGGTGGTGAACTTCAAACACAGCGGCTTTCATGGCAATGTTTTGTTTTTTAATCAGACACAGAGTTTCCTGTGGCTATTTTCACAGCTGAGTTCCCAGTGCGGGGCTACTTGCTGATGTGTCTCATCTGTTCCTACTTTGTGCTCCACTTGTGACTTGTTTATTTTTCATGACACATCTGAATGCCTTCTTGTAAACAGGACCCTTGTTTTGAGGTTCAACTGTGGCGTTATTAGTAGAAGGGCACATGATAGGGATTCTTAGTGAGGGGTTAGGAGACATGGCTCAGAAATTGTTTTCTTTTCTAATCAAACACAGGCGTGTTTTTTTTTTTTTCTGCTCTCCTATGGAGATATAAACCAGACCTGAATTTCTAAAAGCCTTGGGCCCTGATCTTTTGATATGACCCATCTGATTGTCTTCACAGCCTCAACCACGAGTTGGTAAGTCAAAGAATGGTCATGTGTAAGTCAAGGGCTATAATACAGCCACCAGTCAGTGTTGCAGTCATAAAATGGCCCTTTGGTGTCTTGTGGCCCATCATGAGTGAGGTTCTTCATGGTGAACATCTCCAGTAAGAGAGATTAAGGCATCTTTACTGATGACATGTTAAGAAAAATATTGCTGAGGTAAAGAGTCTATGCTGTGAGTGGAGAGTGGAAATGATCTCCACTCCATTTAGCAGGGATATTGCCTCGCCAAACAAATTATGTAGACTAATGCTAACATTGTCCAAAAGTGTCATGGCCCTTTACTAAATTAAATGAGAATGTCAGCAAATGCTGACAACACTATGATTCCTAGCCTTAATTCAATTTTTCCAAAGAAAAGGAAGTAAATGCATGCTACTTTCTTAGCTCTAACCCCGAAGCAAATATCTGCTTAAGTTCGTAAGTGTGATTGCATTATACATATGACAACTTTGCTTATAGGCAACTGGAAAATTTTGCTCATCAACAAAATTGTAGACTTCGCTTGCAGTCATTTCTCGATGTGACACTTCTATGATTCTTCCCTAACCTTGGCTAACAAGCTATGCCAGATGCTCAGCGCATACGCAACATGAAGTTCTTACAATTTACTTTCTTCTATATTGGCTTGTTGCAAAAAGGTCTTATTCCTCGCAACCTCAAAACTAGTAAATCAAATTGGAGAGAGGCCAGTGTAGTAATTATCAAAAAAGTAGTAATTATCCCATGTTTAAGAGTGAGCAGTAATTTTGTGGCTACATAGAGCTGTATGGTGATGCTGTCTTTTCTAAAAGTCTTTCAGTTGGTACCCTTAGTAGAAGACTGAGCAGTGTATTTGAAATTGGCAAAATGTTGGGTGCAGCATGCTTGAGGCATACTGTGTGTGATGTGCTGACAGATCCCAATGTCTGTAATGAATATCTTTGTATGAATGGCTTCTGATATGAAAAGAAATTTGCTTATCAATGCGAAGAAATCCATTGCTATGTTAATTTTATGTGAGTGTCTCTTTACTTCCTAATTCTCTCCTCCCAATAATGGAATCATAATTGGATTTTTGAAGGAACATGCATAGAAAGCCATTTGCAAGAACTTGCTATTCAGAAATGACTCTGAAATTGTGCAATAGAAAATGATGCCTTGCTACCTTGGTCCCCAGATGCAAAATGAGTAATTTTTCCCTAAATATCATAATTTGAAGGATGCTTACTAATCACAACATGTGAATCTCAGGGATGTTTTAGATTCTACTATTGGAGAATGGAAAAATCCCATACCATTGTTTCAAGCAATTTTTCTCTCCCTTACATTTTGAGATATGCAAGTCCAAGTTGAAGACAATAAGCCAAGTCTTTATTAGGTTAATCATTCCAAGTATTTCCAATTCTGTGTCTCTAAGCAGATAAATGGGATCTTCTTTTTTTAACCTTATTCTTTTCTTGCTCTTTTAGTGTTTCATACATGAATAGAGTGAATTTATGATATTTACATCTTGCTGCCTAATCCTACTCCCCTCTTTTTCCCTTTACAATCCTCCTTCCCTGTCAATCTCCCTCCTAGTTTCATGTCTTTTTGCAATGTGTGGCCCACTGAGCTTCATCTGGCTGGCCTTGGATGGCCTTTGCCTGAGCACTTGTTGAAGCATAAGTCATACATCGGGGGGGGGGTAGACCACTGAAAGCATTTTCCCCCCACCCAAACCTCATTAATCTCCCAGGGGAGCATGGGCCCTCTTGATGTTTTCCTTTCTGTGATGAAATGCTGATAGGACGAATTCCATGCAGGTCTTGTGAAAATACACATAACTACAGTGCTGGAAGCAACAGCCCTGCTGTGTCCAGAAGATAATGTCTGGTCACACTTCTACTCACTTCGGGCTTTTGCAATCTCTCTTCTTCGGCAATGTTTCCTGAGACTTTGGGGTAACTTAAAGGGAAAAAGGGAGACTTACTCAGCTTATGGTTTCAGAGGGCAGAAAAGGCCTGGCTGGCTGGCAGAAGCTGGAGGAGACTTAAGTCACATCCATCATGGAGGCTGAGAGAACAAACTGCATTAATTGCTATCAGGGCGGGGCTAGCCAACTTCAAGGCCTGCCTTCTGTGATATGCCTTTCTCTACACATTCCATTAAGATTCCACTTCCCAAAGGGGCCAGGAGCTTCCTAAATATTAACATCATATGAGACTGCAACCATATGAGCTTGCAGGGGAACAGCTCACATCTCAAACCATGACAAGACCCCGAGTCTCTTGTCTGTCATTGTGTTTACCTGGATAAGAAACAGTAGGCAATGAGTTAGAATTCTGGGATTGTAGTCAATAAGACAAATCATGGACCAGCAGGATGGCTCGGCAGGTAAGGTGCCTGCTTGCAAACCTGGTAACTTGAGTTCGGTCCCAATAGCCCATAGGGTGGAAGGAGAGAACTGACTTTCAAAAGTTGAAGTTTGACCTCCACTAAAATATAAATTGTAATATGTTCTTCTCTCTCTCTCTCTCTCTCTCTCTCTCTCTCTCTCTCTCAAATAAACTAAATATTTTTAAAAGTCAAGTTATATGATAATGAACATATTGGTAAGCTTAAACTGCATTAGTCGATTAGTCTTCCCTAACATTTGGTAGAACAAGGGAAAGAGAGAAAGAGAGAGAGATGATACAAAAGTCTTCTATTGAAAATGAAATAGTTTCATGAGATGTGCTCAGTTTCACTGGGAAAGAGGACATATTTCAGTCCAAACCTAAATGGTTTGATTTTCTCCACATATTCCAGAACACTCTGGAGACATGCGAAAGCTCCAGGTCTGTGAGTGAAGGTACGTTTGGGAGCTCCCAGTGAGCACTGGCATTAGAAATGAATGATGGAACGTGACTTTATTAATGGCTCTCTTAGGTTCTGATCACACACATATCTATGCAGAACAGAACATTATACACTCAAAGTTTAGTTGAACAAGAAATTGAACACACTGCTTTTCAGGCTGGATGTTGTGGTCACCGTCCTTTGGAAATCAAAGAGAACCCACTTGCTCGATTCCCCAAGAGGACCCTCTTGACAGGTAGGGGTTCTTTATAGTAGTTTCACCACATTTCAGCTGTTTTCGCCTGTGTAGGATAAAAATACAAGGGTTGGATTGTTAGTAGAACTACCAGAGGTTCCCTGCGACTAATTTCTACTGTATAGACAAAGTTCATCAGGCTGGACTATCTGTCATGCTGAGGAGACTGCAGTTTTTAGCCAGTGTTCTAGCAGCTTCTGTCCTTACCACAGAGACTTTAGATATTGTGGTACTGAGTACATGCTTAAATATTGAGTTCAACCAGAACAAGTCAGCACCACATTGCAGGGAAACTCATTCACTTTTGTAATGCAGTCGGCATTCCACAGGACCGACCACACGCACTGGCCAGGAGAGTTGGCACTGACTTCAGGAGGAGCTAATGGGCTTTCAAGACAGACACAGTTCAGCTCACTGTGCACTGCTGCTTTCTATAGCCTCGTGTTTGTATCAGGAATGGTATGTTCATCTGAGGGCATGGATCTCTTCTGTGCACCCGACCACTGATCCTCACAGATGCTGAGTGGCTCGGATGCTTCACCTTGGGGACAAAAATACTTAAGCAAGACACTGTGAAGGGGGATAAGATTTATTGTGTTTCCTGGTTTGCCAGAGTTCAGTCTACTGTGGTAGAGAGGGTGTGGTAGAGTTAGAGAGAGAGAGAGAACAGGGGTGGAACCAGAGACTATGTTTCTAGTCGTTCCTGGTTTTTCTTTTTCTAATTCCTTGTAAACCTTTAGCATGTAGACAGTACCACTTAAACTCAGGGCTGGCTTTCCTTTCTTGCTCATTTCCAGAAGCTTCCTCCAAGATACACCCAGGGATGTTCTTTGCTGATCTTCTAGACACTTCTCAGTCCAATCAAATCGACAGTCAAGATGGATAATCACAGATAGATTCCAGCCAAAGGGCTGCTATTCTTGATGAATGAAGGCAAATGGTCACGTGGTCTTATTAAGATGACTGACGTAATCTGAGCTATTTAGCACCAATGCCTTAGACTTGGTCTTTTATAAACTGCAGGTTTATTTCTCACAGTTCTGGAAGGTGGGAAGCTGAAGGGCAGCATGGGCTGAGGAACTTTTTTCTAGAAAGTCATGTTTGTTCTGTGACCTCACACAGCAGAAGGTGTGAGCCACGTCTCTAGGGTACCTTCCTAAGCGCATTAGTCGTGTTGGTGAGAACCCCACTCCACTTCCCAACACCACCATTTCTGAGGAGTAGATTCTCAAAATATGAATTTTGAAAAGCACACACATTCAGACAGCAGCAGAGTGTTTAATGGTATTTCTTCAGAATATAATGGTTCATTATTTTTTCCCAAAGGGAAATTTAGGGTTTCTTTCTTTGTGAGTCCTTTTACTTATTCATGTTTTCTTTTAAAACTTTGAATAGAATCCATGGGCTCCTTTTCAAGGGTAATCATTTATATGGATTTTAGAGTTGTAGCGTGCATGCTTTTAGGAAATAATTTGATGCTTATTTTTTCTTTGAAAATCTTTTATTTATTTTTTAGAGAGAAAGCAGAGAGAGAAAAAAAGTGAATATGAAATAGCAGGTGGATATATCTCATATGTGTGTGATGCGTGAAGGTCAAAGGGAACTTTTAAGAATTAGGTTCTCTTTCCTTCACTATGTGCGCCTCTAGGGATCTAGCTCATGTCACCAAATTTGTGAGTATCTTGATCCACTGAATCATCTCACCATCTCTGATTCTTACTTTCTAGAATGACATACCATGTTCTAACTCTAATGAGTCATAGTATGATACTTTTTACATCTAAATAGTATTCTATTTATTTTTATATATAGCACATCTTGTAAGTAATCATTTACAGATAGCTCAGAGAATTGTTTCTTTGGATTTAGAACCATATGGAAAAATTGTAGTAGGTCACAGAAAGCATCAACTAAAGGTGTGTTATGTTTACTAGTTAGAGATTTTGAATGGAGATTTCAGAGGAGAGGAGCTGAGTCAAAGGGATTAATATTGGTGAGTTTCCCAGTCTTCTCTTTACCATCATTATCCTGCTCTCTGGAAAAGTTGAAGCTGTTTGTCAGTTGCATATTGTCTGTTATGTAGTACATGGTCAATGGATATTTCTGTTGGGTGAACCATGTAAGGAATGAATGAATGAATGAATGGTGCCCGCTTATCAACTAGCTTTCTCTTGTTCCTTACATTTTAACTGTATTTACGAAGTCAGAGAACCTATGAAGATTAATTGTAGCAAACAAAGAGCACTGGTATTTTAAGCAGAGAGGTATTTAATGCAGGGTATTGTTACTTTAAAATGGACCTGAAGAAGAGGTGCTCAATGCTATTTGTACTGTTTTTAAGTTCAAGAACATTCTGATCGAAGGATCATGAAGCTGGAAGAGTGAAGTCCTCTGACTCTGTAGGCAGGCACGGTCCACATGGTAAGAAGTGGTGGCTACCTCCCTCCTCCTTGTCCTGAGAGGGCAGCAAGCTGCAGGACTCAAATCTGTCCAGTGCTTCAGTCACTGCCTTGTGTGTGCCAGGGTTCAATACAAGGTTAAAATGGCTGTAATTGAATCAGCCTATTGTTCTGCACATTCCAGGTTTGTCTTACTTGTCCTGTGTAGTGTAGATCTTGCTCTGTTGTTTTATTTTATCTTTTCATCTTATTGTGTGACTGTGTGTATGTGTGGCATATGGAATTATTGTGTGGTATGTTTTTGTGTGTGTGTGGATGTGTGTGTGGTATAGGTACTTGTTCATGTGGTATGTATGTGTGGAGGTCAGCAAGTGACATCATATATACTTGTTTGTGTGTGTGTGTGTGTGTGTGTGTGCGCGCGCGCGTGTGCGTATGTGTGTATGCATGCATTTAAGTCAGAGGTTGATAGCGCACGCACTTGTTAGTGTGGGTGTGTGTATGTGCCTGAATGCCAGAGTTTGACAGTATATGTACTGTGAGTGTAGGTGAGTTCATGTTTGTGTGTGCATGTGCATGGGTGACAAAGGCTGACAATGTATGTACTTATGAGTATGGATGAGGTGAGTTCATGGATGTGTGTGCATGTACCTGGATGCCAGAATACATGTGGGTAGTTCACATGTGCACATGTATGTCTTTTGGTTGCTCTTCATGTTTTTTCTTTGTGTGTTTTGTTTTGATGCAAAGTCTTTCACTGAACCTGAAGTTTGTTAATTTGGGCTAGACTAGCTGATCAATATGCTTTGGGGTCTTCCTGTCTCTGCAGTCCCTCCCCCAGCAACGGGGGAACTTGGTTCCCTAGACCTGTATAACAGGCCTCTTCCCAGTGGTGCCATCTCCCCAGTGAACCTCATGTTCTACATCTGAAGTGATTAACTTTCTTGATTACTGATGGACTAACGAGCAGAAGACATACATTCCTTCTAGAATAACATCCAGGTGTCCTGGCTGGAGACACATGAGCAACTTGTTTGGGATCCTTGTCTTCATTTTATGGAGATTGGAATGAAGGGTCTGGATTGATCATGTTCATCCACATTACGTATTTGGGGGTGTCAAATTCTTTTACCAAGGACATGTCTTTCACTGACTGAGAGAGCCACAGGCTGCAATCAATGTCGGCTTCCCTCTTCTCTCTTCCCCCTTCCTCCCTTCTGCCCTCAGTGTTCTGCCATGGAACACTTACTGCAATCCACCTGGAAATATACAATTTAACTGCTGGTAACTGACTTTATCCAGATGGTGGAACAAAAATTGCCATTGCAGTCTTGAATCTGTGTGGAATTTCTTCAGAAGCAGAAGCGCTGTTCCTAGACAAATGGCTGCATATCGTCTCTCTTGGAGTCCAGAAATAAGCGTATCCTATTTGGTAATTAATTGGGTATTCCATAAAAGTTTAGCTGCATTGCTGCTGTTAATTAAACACCTCCGAGCATTTTACAGATTCAGGAAATAAGATCTGGGAGAAGAGTCCCCTGGTGAAAAGCACTCAGAAAGCCTTTATGTTTTTGCTTAATTAGGATGATAGTAAGAATCTCTCACTGGGGGAAATGCCAGAGCCCAGGGATCAAGGTTACCCCAATGATTTGGTTATTATGTTGTCCTTTAAAGGGAGTTCTGAGCATGTGGGACTGTTACAACTAATATCTCAGTAGAGGTTAAATTCAAAGGACGTACGTGTAACTCTGAGAATAGATGTTGCAATGAGCTTCCATGTTACTGATAAAAATCACCATCAAGCAGCTTAAGGAACAAGGGTTTTTTATTTTTGGTTTATGTTGCTTGTCCAGCTTAGCATTTTATTCACCTGTCCAATACTAGTCCCACCCACGAGGGGCTGGACCTTTCCCATCAGCTAGACCATTCCCTGCAGGTTTGCTTTGGGCTTAACTAAACTACTAATCTACAAATGTACCAGAATTCAAACCCCGTCCTCTACTTATAGGGATGTTTCTTTCTCTGAGGTGTTATTCCCTTCTCAGCATTGTCAATATCACATTGTTGGGGTCTGGCATATAATAGTTTCCTAAGAAAGTCTTTAAATAAAAATATTCATATACATACATATTTTATCATATAATATGTATACATATGTTATATATATGTACATATCATCCTTGACCATCCTCGGTTGTTTCCTAATGACCCCCCATTTCATTAAGAATCTTTATATCTTTCAGAACACAATGAACCTAGAAACTCCTAGAAATATTTACCAGAAGATACTAGTGAGAGGAACTGAGGGGAATTCTCTTGGGGAATATTGATACAGAAAGCCAAGAGTCCTTGGAAGTTTCTGTTCTGAGATTTCTTTCTGGATGAGACCAGTCTGATAGCTTCAGGTCCAGCAGCTAGATCTCTGCCCCTTTCTCTCCTGGAGGAGGGCTTCTATGCTTGGCGGACTGCACAGTGGGCTGGTCTGAGACAAGACCAGTGATAGGTGAGCTCAAAGTCGGCCTTGTGGGGCCCCAGTACTTTTCTGCTCCTCAGTGGCAGCACAATTACGGTTCTAAAAGTCTAAAGAAGTAAAATCTTTGAATAAATGACCATTTCTATCTTTAACATCATTCCATCCTAAGAAACAAGCTCCACATGAGAGAGAGAGAGAAAATAAAAAACCTTCTGGGCTAACTTTGGTCAGTATGCTCACCAGAACAAACATGTGGATGAGCTGTGCATCTTGTGGGTCTGTGCTGTAGGAGTGTTTTGTGGGTTAAGGGTGCTGTATGTGTGTGTGCACTGCATGCTCCCTGGCTGGGTATTGGTGGGAGTGGCATTATGGGACCCCAGGTGTATGTGTGCCTTGAGTCTGGGGGTCTAGCTGGGAGTGTTGTATCATGTGCATCTTTAAAGAGGAGAGACTTGGCAGTTGTCTTGCTCTGGCTGTTCTGTGGTGGCTGGTTTGAGTTACTTGAATATGAGGGACACATGGAAATCATACAGCCTGCTGGCTTGTCACAAGGAACACACCCATGCACCCTGCACCAGGGGTCAGGAAACAGAACATCACATGGTGGGAGCCTTAGCATGCCGCCAGCAGTCATCGCCAGCATCTCTCGCCCACAGGAAGCCGTGGTTCTGGGTTTTGACGGGATATATTCATGTGGCCTAATTTTCATCTACATCGAGATGGAATTTCACAGCAGCCCTGTTCTGTCTGGCATCTTTTATTTAACACAATGTAACTCTTAAAATATGCTTATTTGAAAAATGTATGCCCCGCTGCAGACCCCAAAAGAATTTTGAATGTGGTAATTATCTGCTGTGATAACCATTAGCATGATCCTTGGATTCTTCCCACAGGGAGCAAAGAAAAACTGATATAATTCAATAAGCATTTGTGTAGTGAATTTGATCACCATTGAGTGCAATGTGTATAGCTTGTATCGTAAAACCCTCCATGCGAAAGGCCTCTTCTTAATACAGGGTTACTTCTAGGCACTTGAACAACTAAAGCATGGTAATTCATCCTAACAACAGCTCGTGGGTGGAAACTGTAAGGTAGCCACTGAGCACATTCTCCAACTGCCTTTGAGTGTCTGTGCTCACAGGCCCGAGTGACAATGCTAAGGTGTGAAATACATCATGTACACACACATAATATGCACATACAAAACATGCTGACCTATGAGATGCCATTTCCAACATGGGTTAGCTTTGCAAAATGATGCGTAAGTCATTCTCTCCATCTCACCACTCCCATGAGAAGACTTTGTGATCTTGGGCTTGCATGTTCTTTCTAGTTGCTAGTCTTCCATCTCCTGACAAGTTAGACTTTTCATCTAGTGAGATGGAACAGCTATCTAGCTTTCCAATGCATCTGCAGTAATATCATTAACCCTCCCCCCCAGTCACATTTACAAAACCTCTAAGACAACAGCGATTCATTGGGTGTGCAGCTTACCTCTGTAATCCTAGCACCTTGTGATTGACAGGCAGGTTGTGCGTTATATTTACATCTGAAGCCAGTCTGAGCTACAGCCACTTCCCCACCCCCTTCACCTCTACTCCCCCATCCTACCTCACCCCCAGCAAAAAAAGAAGAAAGGCGAGAAGGTAAAATTCAAACAATCCATCCAAACCTAATTCATCATTTAAGGAAATATATAATGTTATATATAAATATATGAAGTTGTGCTTGCCACACATCCACTAGAATTTTGAGGAGAAATATTGCAAAGCAGAGTAGTCTCACTGCATCTCCAAAATATTGGCATGCAAGGAAGTCTGTTTACCTTGTTTTTAATGCTATGAATTTGAAAACAAATAAATGCTTTTGACATGAAGGATGGATTCCTCTAAGTTGATTTTCCAGAAACCAAAATCAATCCTTATTGAATGCCTCCCTCACACTTTTAGTAATTCCAAGTTTGTTCCTTTACCAGTTTCATATGGAGATGGATGGGAATTGAGTTGAGTTTTGTGGTCCCATAAGCCATGTATTTAATTAATCGGGAAAAGGGCCACACATCATTGGTGAGATCTGCCTTCTGGTTTCTGTTGCTGTTGTTATCATTTATGACAATGGACGTTGAAGTGATACTCCCACATAGGTGTCTCCTGGCTACCACTTGACTGATGGTTCTGTAATAATCAAGTAATGCCAATCTTCTGAAATATCTCAGCACCGGAATACTGCTAGATTATCATTCATTGTCTAATTCAGATGGTTGGTAAGACTGCAAAGACAGATGAGGAACCCTTAAAGATTCATTTAATGGGGGATATAGCTTGGTTTGTAGGGTGCTGGTCTTGCTACCAGAGGCCCTGGGCTCAATTCCAAATACCTCCTTATACTGGGGTGATGATCTGCAGGCCTGTCCCACTTTGAGACTTCATCCTTAGGAATTCTCACCTTCACTTTCTTGTATTCAAGTTCCAGAAATGATGAGGAGATCAGAAAGGAAAAGAAAGGAGAAAGCATTTTTTTTTAAATTGGTGACTTGGCTTCCTGCTGATGTTAACCATCTCCTTTGAACTACTAAGGAAAATAAAGTCATATTTGTCTTGGTTTATATCCAGCCAGAGGCACACACTGCTCACCCGTGTGGATTATGTGGTTTTAATGCACTAGACAAAGCATATTTCACTCAAGCGACCCAAAAGTGGGGACTTGGGATTTCCTCTCTCCCTTGATGCCTAGCCAGCAGCCAGTGTGTGCTGAAAAGACCCCGGTTGCCCTCCTTTCTTGAAAGTCTTGCTATCTTGGCTCCGGGTTGGGCGAACCCTTCTTTTGTAATGATTATGAAACACATGTCCCAGTGGTTGAAAATTGGTTGCCCTTGGCCTTGCCTTGGGGTCTGAGTGTCCCACATTTGTTCTTCATCAGGAGTGTAATTGTATTTGGAGCAAGGAAAAGAGATCGTTTCTCAGGGCAGGGCCAGGATGGGATGGAACCAATCCATATGCCTGTGAACCTTGCAGCTGAAGTGAATCGAGTCTGCAGGCGCCATGGTTTTAGGGTAACCTGGAGACAATCCCGAGAACTGGCGACACTATTACCAGCTACAAGACGAGTTTTTTTTCTTCTTTTCCCCTTATTGGCACTAGAAACAGGGAATACCTCCTTAGGTACACCAAGAGTCTCCACTTTGCGAGCAGTGGTAGCCATCACGACACCAAATAATTAACAATGAGAAGAGCAAACAATGAGGGCAGGCATGACTGATGACAGAAACGCGTGTTCTTGGGGTCTGACCATGTTTCATTTCTTTCTTTTTCTTTCTGGTTTTTTTTTTTTTTTTTTGGTGTAGATATGAGTGTATTCATGTGTGTGTATGTGTGTGGGGGCATAGAACTGTGTATGCTTGTGGAGGCCCAAGGGTAACACTGGATTGCTCTACCTCCTTATTGCTTTGCTCTGGGGTTTCCCAGGCTCCGCCTTCCAGGGCCTGAAGTTCAGGCCCCTGTCATTTCTGCCCTGTGTTTTACATAGGATCTCAGATCTGAACTCAGATCCTTCTGTTTGCAAGGCAGAGACTTTAATTCCTGAGCCATCTCTCCAGCCCCCCTGTCCTGTTTCTATGTCTGAGAGAGCTAGTGGTCTGGACAGGGATGCTTGGGAAGCCTCTTGCGTGGAGTTGTGCTTTGAGCCTGTTTGCCGCGTGGATAGCGACAAATAACGGCAGTGTCTTGTTGGAGGAGACCTAATGAACAGAAATTTAGTAGTCAATGAGTAAATATTTTCAATAAGGAAGTTAATTCATGCAAATAATGTCCCAAAGAAGACTTTCAAGAGCTAAAATATAATTCCAAGACTAGCCTTGGATCATTCTCAATCATGATTTATAAGTTTGCATTGATGTCATATAATTACTTGGGAAAAAGGTAGAACAAGGTTTATTTCAAATAAACTATGTGTAAGAAATTATTTTCAGTTTATTTTCTCCCTTTATACTTTAAACTGATGTTTCCAGAGGCCCTTGACATGGTAAATAGTTTGTCTAGTTTAAACAAATGCCCTGAACTTTTTTATGTAAATTATACTCACTTTAGATTTTTTGCCAGTTTTTTCAATTTATCTCTGAAAATCAATTTCCTTTTTTTCCCTGCAACAATGTTGAAGAAAAAGGAAAACTTACTTTAATCTGATGGCACTGCATGTTTAATTTAATAACCAACAGACAGGATGAGCTTTTACATTTTTAACTCCCTGAGAAAAGCATTTTCAAGTTTCTTTGTCACCATGTCCCTACTGTGTGTCACCTAATAGGGGCATTTAGATTAGATCTGTCTGTTCTGCTTCTGGTCATAGGCCTTTGAGTTTCTTTTTTAACAATGGCAGTTTATATTTTATGTACCCACAAATTTCTGTCCTTGCCCCCTTTCCCTCCCACTCTCTCTTCTCTAACCCTCTCTCCCTCACCCATCTGTCCCAATCCCTCCTGCCCTGGTGTGTCTCTTCATGTGTGGACTATTCAGTTCCCTTCGGAGCACCTCTAGTTGTAAGGCACCAAGTCTAAGTGGTCCTTCACTGGGTAAACCCACAGGTGGGGAAGCTCTTCTTCACTTGTCTGGCACCTGCCGATAGGATTCAGACCGAGGGCAGTTGTTTCCCCTGAGATAACCTTGCTGGAATCCCATTAAGTGTAGCTGTTTCTCCTGCGATAGCCCCGCTGGTGGATGGGGGAATGTTGAAGCGTCGGCCACTGTGTAGATCGTGTGGTTGTAGAGCTTACTACCATGTGCTCTTGAGTTTCTGAGGCTCCCGAGTTTCTGAGGCTCTCAGAGACACCACAGGCTATTCTGTTTCGATCTGCAATCTGCAGTGTGTCTGCCACTCTAGCCTGCCCTCTTTAAGATCAAGGCTCTGGGGGCAGCTGTTTCCCCAGCAATGGTACCCTGTCTGTGGGCACACAGGAATACCATTTCCAGGACTGGACAGTGTTGTCTCAGCTCAATCAGAAAGCAGTTGCCTGCTGGCTGCAGTCTTTTGTTCCATCTAGGCCTCCATCCAGACAGATCACATTGCTTGACATTGGGGAAACTGATCTACTTTACTGACCCCACAGATTCGCCTGCTGATCCTCCACACCCCAACATTTTACCCAGATGACGTGCCACACAGAACTAACCATCACAACATCAGAATGTCTTTTGGAAATAGTCAGAGGCAACAGCACATAAACCTGAGAAAGTAAATATCAGCTTTACCCTTTGGGATCCTTTTTATTTATTTTTTAAGTTTTCCCAATTAGTAAGCTTAAAGAACTTAGAAGAGAATATGTTGAGCTAACTTCTTATAGAATTTGGTTGCATAAAGGAAAAGAAGGGCTGTTATTTATTTTTTTCTTCCATTCTTCCCTAACCTCTTAGAAATAGGTAAATGTCTTCTAATGTGTAGGATTTGCCCAAGTACACTTAGCTGAAGATTTGTGATATTTAGCGAAGAAACACTTTGCCATCTCCTTGGGACATTATTTCTTTGTATAGATATATGTTAGATTTGACTAAGTGAACATGCTGTAGTTTATGCTGTCACAGCAAGCTCCCGTGAAGTCTGACTTTGCTGAATGAATTCTCGTTCTCCCTCCTCTCTTCTCTTAGGTCCGGTTTCTACCTGTCTCCATTGTCAGCCCTTCTTCTTGCCGCTGTTCCTTTCTTCTCTTTCTGTTTCTCTTTTGCAGATTGCTCATCCCTGGAGGCATATTTTGCCCTGGATTTTCAGAAATGGGTCTGTGACTGAGGGAATCTGATGAGAAATCAAGTATCTTAGACACCATTAACTGAGCATGGGCGGGAGCCTCTAGCGTCATCCTTCCCAACAGCTCTCACGCTCCGACTCTGCTTTTCCAACCCTGCAAAACCTCCATGCGAATCTGACAGTTCGTCAGTTTGTAAGTGGTTGATTTGTGCCGTCAATGCTTCTGCTTTGGAGGACACGTCACAGATATATATTGAATTTGGATGAGGAAGCCAATACCCTCCCCTCAAGGACAGGGGAATTTAAATGAAAAAAAAATGAAGATACTAAAACAGTACAGAAAAGATGATATGGCGGTGAAAAGTCCTGAGGCTTTTAAGAGTCTTTTTTGTCCTCTACCTAAGAAACTTGCAACTCATGAATAATACAATCTGGAATATCTAAGTATTTAATATCTTTCTAATGGATATATATATCCATTTATATATGTTTATTATATCTTATATACACAGATACATAGTTCCTTTATATACAAATATGATTTTTCAATTCTTAAATTTTGAATGTGTGCTGTGTATTTTTCCAATAAATACATATGAATCTGCTTTATGATATTTTCTACTTTAAGGATACATGGTAGAATATATATCAAAGTTATTTAACTTTTATTATATGAGTGGAAACATAAGATAATAATAAAAATTGGAGGGCTAGCGAGATGGTTTAAGGGTTAATCTTTGCCTCATAAGCAGAAGGACTTGAGTTCTGATCCCAGATCCCACGTAAAAACGAAGGACAGAAATGGCCTCAGCCTGACTTCTGACCCTGGAAGACAGAGCCTGGGAAACTCCAAAGCGAAGCCAAAAGGAGGTAGAGCAATCCAGGATGATTTCTGAAGCTACCCTTGGGTCTACACACACACACACACACACACACACACACACACACACCCCAAAAATATTGGGGGAAAAAAGAATTTGCATGATACAGGGAGCTAAATGTGGTCCCAGGATTGGAGCGTGGGACTTTTTTAGGAGTGCGTGGAAGTGATGCTGCTTACATGTATTTGTAGATTTCCTTGATCATTTTCTAGCCCCATGACACTATGGTTTATTTTATTAAACATTTATTTTCTTTCTGTCCTATTCCTTAGAGTTAAATCTGTAAGAACTGACATATCTTCACTTCTTTCACACACTTCCTTCCTGCCTCGTGGGAGAAAAATGTACTTATCATCTTGGACAAGTTATGCTGATTTTAATCTGATTCAATCCAAAGGTTGCTTGACTCTTAATCATTGGACTGATTTCGTGAATAAGAGAGTTCAGTTGTGCTGTACTCCATGATGTATGGTCTTTCTAGAGAATCTTTTAGTTAGCGCAACACATGCCCCCAAGGAAGAACATTAACTTCATAATGGACTAGAGAGAGAGAAAGAGAGAGAGAGAGAGAGAGAGAGAGAGAGAGAGAGAGAGAGAGAGAGAGAGAGAGAGAGAGACATCGATCTGCGAGGAACTTGTCTTTCCAAACTCCTCCAGCCACGTGGAGCAGCCAATGTGGGTGGCCTCAACCTAATTCTCTGCTTTTTAATAAAGCTTTGCTTTGGTAATAGGCAGTCTTTTAAGCCACAGCCTGTAGGTCTTGGGTGAAACTCTAACTTGCAGATTGTAGCCATTACCCGGTTTGTAAAGACAATCCTATTTTAGACCCTGCCATTTATTTTATGTACCTTGCTGAGTTGATTTGTCCGTATGATAGCACTGAAATAATGGGAGCGATCTTCTAACACTCAGTTCCTGTTTCTTCACTCTCAACACCTGCAAGAAGTGCTTTGATTTTTCCCACATCTTTTGCTTTCCTGTTATGCTCTTCCTCACTTGATTAAACCCCTGTCTAGATGTTCTCTGGTGTTTGTGGAACATATTATCAAGTTTGATGAATACTTGGGCTTCGAAAACAGTAAATGCATAGTTGCCAAAACTGGAAGAATACTGAGCGTTGATGTGTCACCCTTAAATAAAGCCTCAGCTATGCCTATCAATGAAGCTCACTTCTGTCATTATGCTAAAAAAACTATCCAAGGCTTTATAAATTAGCATACAACTGCATATTAAAATGATAATGTTAACACTTTAATTTTTTTTTACAAAACTCCCATTTAAATATGTATAGTATTATAATTCTCTTAGCTTATTATTGTTTTTGAACCTTTAGAAATATATAGAAAGACGGGGTTGGAGGGGTGGCTCAGGGGTTAAGTCTCTGCCTTGCAGCCAGAAGGTCCTGAGTTCGGATCCTAGACCCCAGGTATAGACGCTGGGCAGAAGCTGGGGTGGCCTGCGTTTCTGGTCTTGGTAGGGTGGAGCCTGTGAATCCCAGGGCAGAGTAAACAAGAAGGTGGTGGAGGTGTCTATGGTGGTCCCCGAATTCGTCTGTGGTTCTACACACACACACACACACACACACACACATATACATATACACATGTACCCACACGCATAATTGAATAAATAATAAAAAAATTTTAAAAAGAAATATATAGAAAGACATCATGCTCATAATGAAGCAATGATTTCTTCTCTTTTGTGGACTGATGCATCTGCTCCTATTATTCCTTTGAAAATACAAGTTCTGTTAGCAAAAGAAGAATGAGTGCATCATTCAGAGTTGTATATGATCTTGTGGCTGAGCAAAATCAGGACAAGTGACAGTGGATCAGTCAAGGGTATCAGCTAAGAAACTTTTAGTGTTATGGCAGTGGCAGAAGTTAAATTGCTTTTTAAAGGATGGTGTGAGAAATGTTTGCTTTGAATGTGAAAAGATCCTTACAATTTTATCAGAGTCCTGTGTGATGTAGGAGGCAGGGTGTGAAGAGATACTTCGAAACTTTTCAGGGCTCAGTGTGTTGCAGGAGGCCAAGCAGATACAACAAGCTCTGGTTTATTTACTTATTTTTTTGACGTCTCATATTTCATAGTTTCACTAAATTGGTTATGATTATAAACAAAAAATGCTTTTTTCGCATTTCCTAGTTCCTTCTCTTACTATGGCTTTTTTTTCACAGACTCTTATTTTCTAGCCGTATTCATTGTGATCTTGGAATTACCATTTCCTACTAGGTATTTCATCCCTTCAAACAGAAATGAAAAGACACCTGTGTATATGAAAAGCAGGAGAGGAAAACAGAAGTGCCCATTCCATCTGTTCTCCATCAATCAGATGGAATCACATGATTACCGATGTGACACGGAATCCTTAGCAGAGGGTCTGAGGCTCAGCAGGGTCTCAGGGAATGTTCAGTATGCTACACAGCACTGGCAGCATCTAGAACTGCTTGTATAGCAAGGGGAAATGCCCAGGCCTGAAGTTGCTGTGGTCTGTAGTTACTTAAATGCTACACACTGAGCCGAGGACCAGGAGGGGGGACTAGCTCTGTGGCAGAGGGAACGATCACAGATCATTCCTTTGGTACCTCACAGTGACCCATCGTAGCTCACGGCTCACTTTCTCTGGGTTCCTTGTTTTTTAAGCCACAATGAAGAGAAATGGAAAAGCATTATGCCTTTCTCTGCCAGTAGCTTTTACTTGTTTTTAGCAAACAATGAACTTGAGGAAATGAAGGATCGATGTGTACGTGCCTTTGCCTTGATGGAATTTATGTGGCTTAAAAGTAGATGTAGGCTTCTGAAAATTAAAGTACATGAAAGAATTCTAGAGGAACAGATTTTGTGCGTGCATGCGTGCGTGCATGCGTGCGTGCGGCGTGCGTGCGTGCGTGCGGCGTGCGTGCGTAGGCCCAAGGATAACATCTGAAGTAATCCTGGATTGGTTTATTTTTTTGCTTTGCTCTGGGATTTCCCAGGCTCTGCCTTCCACAGCTGCCTCGATTTCCACCTGATAGTTCTACATGGACTCAAAGATCCAAACTCAGGTTCTTCTGCTTGTCCCATGCACCCTGAGAACGTCAGCTCCCATGTGCAAGCTGTTGCCACAAAAAGCAAGCTGTCACTGAGAGGCCAGTGCCTGGCACCCGTCTCTCTCCCAAGCCCAGCTCACTCATGACGCTCTTCAGGCTGGTTCAGTTTTGTAGTTTTCATAGCCGCCATCTGTTTGCTACAACTGACATACAACTCCACACCGCACATACTTTTCCTTGGGTCCTTTGCGAAGCCTATGGAATACAGGCTCTCTTTGGAGTCTACATGTGAGGAGGTAGCTTTTACTGGTCTTTAATTATCTTTTTACTCCAAGGCTTTCATTTAGAAGATTCCAGTATGATCATAGCCCATGGTTTCCCAGAATTCTTGTTCACAAAAGAGAGGATGGCCATGCTCTGAAGTATTTTAAACCGTTCCCAACAGCTGGCTTGTGCAATGTGGCTCTTCAAAAATAGTGATGCTGGGCCAAGCAAGGTAGATCAGTGGGTAAGAGACGTGCTTGCAAATCTGGCAGCCTGAGTTCGATCCCTGGTGGGTTCGAGCCCACCTGGTGGTTGTCCTCTGATTTTCACTTGTGTACCATGCATGCATGTGTATACACTTCCTTCTTTCCTTCCCTCCTTTTCCTTCCTTCCTATCCTCCTTCTCTCCTCTCTTCTCCTTTCCTTCCTTCTCCTTCCTTCCTTCCTTCCTTCCTTCCTTCCTTCCTTCCTTCCTTCCTTCCTTCCTTCCTTCCTTCCTTCCTTCCTTCTTTCCTTCCTTCCTTTTTCCCTTCTTCCCTTTTTTCTCTCCTTTTCCCTTTCCTTCCCTTCCCTTCCTTTTCCTTCCTTTCCTTCTCTCTTTCTCAGTTAAATAAGTAAATAAAACATTATTAAAAAACAATGCTAAGTAGCGCTAGAGAGGTGGCTCAGGGGTTAAGGCTCTGCCTTGCAGGCAGAAGGTCCTGAGTTCAGATCCTAGACCCCACGTATAGACGCCAGGCGGAAGCAGGGGCAGCCCTACTTTTCTGGTCCTGGTAGGATGAAGCCTGTGAATCCCGGGGCAGAGTAAACAAGGAGGTGGAGGCGGTCCATGGTGGTTCCCGAATTCGCCCGTGGTTCTACACACACACACACACGCACACACGCACACACGCACACACACACACACACACACGCACAGTTGAATAAAAAAAAAGACAAACAATGCTAAGCTTCCATGCCCCTGTAACATGGCAACTTTGTCAAAAAATTTATATATTAGGGCTGGGGAGATGGCTCAGGTGTTAAAGACTTTGCCTCACAAACAAAGGGACCTGAATTTGGATCTCCAGATCCTGTATAAAAAATTTCAAATAGATATAGTGGCAGCCTATAAATCAGACCCTGGCATGCAGATCACGAAAATCCCCAGAACAACACAATGAGGTGGAAGAATAATCCACAACGATTCTCAATGTCACTTTTGTCCTTCCACAGACACACACATTCAAGTGCGCTCTTGTACATGCTCCTATAGGTACATGTACATATGCCTACATGTAAAATACACAAACATGCATGCAACAAAATTACACATGTAAAGACTGAATCCTTGGATAATCACATTTCAAGGAAGCTGAAAGAAAGTTCAGTTTTCACTATTAGTCACAAAAGTTTCTTGGAAGCCCATGATAATTTACACACAGTCCAGGCCAGTGTCTTGTTTTAGACTGCCTGGTAGATACATGAACTCCAAAACTGAGCTCATAATTCCTGAATTGTTGCTTCCTGGAGAAGTCTGCTTTGGGGGAAATGTAATAAAGTGGCATACAAGCTCATTCAACAGACTTCCCAGTTCTTTTCTCAAATTCCACTTGCTGGAATCCCCATGCAAAGTGAAGGTAAGGTGGCTCTCATGAACAAGCTTGTTCCTTGGGACCATTTGATCTAAAATTCACTTCATAAGTCCTTTACCTGAATGGAGAGGAAGCAGACCGACATTGGATTTGGAAAACAATGGAGTACAAACCTGAGTGACAGCATGTGGCTGTGGACCTAGACAAGGTGATGTCTCTCTCAGAGACTCGGTTCCTATTCTAGTAACAGGTGATACGGACACTGAAATACACATGAAGCCTCTCCTTGCAAACACCTAATCTTATGTGTTGGACACAACCGGAATTGATTCATTTCAGTTGTGTACATGGCTGCAAGAATAAGAGGCACTGACTGAGGTTTTATGCTGATCAGAGTTTTTGTTTTGTTTTGTTTCTTTTTAGAGTTCCACATATGAATACAGTAAATTTATGTTATTTTCACACCATACGTGCCAATTCCATCCTCCATGTTCTTCCCATTATGATCTTTTTTCTTTCCTGCCTGTTTCCCTCTTATGTTCACGTTTTCTTTTTTCTTTTTTAAATGTGAGTCCACTGGGTTTCATCTGGTTTGCATCCGATGTCATGTGCCTGGGCGCTTACTGGAGTATGAATCATATATGAGTGGTTGTGCCCTTGAGGAAAGCACCTTCCCCACCCATCAACATTGACCTCGTCAGTCTCTCAGGGAGAAGTGTAGCCTCTTTAGGCCTTTCCCCTTCCATGGTGAGATGCTTGTGGAAGGTCTTGTGGAAGCACACACAGCTACAGTGAGTTCATGGGTGAACAGCCCGGTCCTGCGCAGAAGATAATGCCTAGCCAAGCCCCTACCCCCTTTTAGGCTCTGACAATCTTTCTGCCCCCTCTTCTGTGATGTTCCCTGTGCTTTGGGGCAGCGGAATGCCCCTCCTCCTCAATATCTTTTTCAAGAATTCGCATTATTGCATGATGTGGAATAAATAACCATTTACTCTATGTGATACAATTTCCAAGACTGCCCAAAAAGTCATGATTTATTTAAGAACTTTTATGACTTGAACCAATTGTAGTCAATCACTCTCTCTCTTTTTCTCTCTTTTCTCTTGCTTTCTTTCCCCAATTCTTTCCTGTTTCTCTTCCATTATCTATTTCCAATTCACTCCTCAGCAACACCCCACTTCTCTGGTACAAAATATTTTAGTTTCATAACCGTGGCTGTAATAAACACTAACCCAAACGGCTTAGGAGAACAAAGGGTTTTATTTAGCTCACTCTTCCAGGTTACAGTTCATCATCCCGGGACCCCAGGAAACTGGCCATACCATATCCAAAGTCAAGGGCACAGGGGCAGAACCAATGTCGTACATCTTTGTATAGGACACCTCTTTATGCATACCACTGGCCCAAGAAGGTTTTCCATTTCATTTTCAGCAACTGAGACAATATCCTACAAGTCTGCTTAAAGGCCTGATTAGCTAAATAATTCCTTACAAGTATGCCCAGAGCCTCATCTTCCTCATGTCAAGTTGGGGGCTGAAATTAACCATCACCTCCCTTTGTGAGTATTTTGAAAATATTCAAGGGGATGGAAAAACTCGAGGACTCAAGTCGATCTTTGTTTTTGTGGTTTCTTCTTCTTGTTTTTCTTTGGTGTATTGTTTCTGGTTAAAGAATCTTTAAGAAATCACTTCAAATTTCTATCTATAAAATGTCTTCTGAGACTAAAGAGAAAAGGACATCTGCGTCGCTGCCTTAACTAGCGTGATCCCATGGCTGTTTTCCTCAGAGACTCGGTCACATGTTCCCCTTTGACCGCATCACGTTCATGCATTTCTTAGGCTTTGAGTGTGTACACCACAGTGAAGAATTTCTGTCTTGTTCTGCTCTCTGTGGACATACTTTGTGGTCCACACATGGATCATTGGAACACAGTGTAATCAATGGAAAACCAGACTCTGCCCTGGAATAGCTCCCTTTGTTTCCTTCTGAACTGCACCTCTCTGTCTAAGTCACTGGCTCAAAGCAGCCAAAGGCATCCACCAAGGTCTCCGATTCTTGTTCTTGGAAGCACTAGGACTCCACAGGCCAACGCAAGAGAAGGGCTGGCAAAAAGCTTCAGTGTCGAAATCTCCACTCAGGAGACCCACTGGGAGCGTGACCAGGAGAAGCGTCTGTCAGGTGGTCGGTCATCTTGGTGGTGCATCCTTTTGAACGTCCCATTTCACTGGAGACAGTTGTGTTTTCCACACTAGCACTTACCCGAATTGTAACCAGCAATGAGTCCGCAGTGATTGCCAGAACCCTGAACAATCAAAGAGAGGCCACTGTAGAGTTGCTATTGTGAGCTCATTTTCCCCTTTCAGAATGGGATATTGTCCATGACAGGCATAGAACACACACGAAAAGGTTAGCAAATAGACTTAGTGTGTTTGCTGCGATTTTCCGAGAAGACAGTAAACCTTATCTTATTGTATATTCGCCCTGGGGTGCTGCCATGGACAGGGAGATTGGGGACTGTCCAGAATTCGGATCTTCCTGCAGAGCAGTCCTGCAGGCCACGGGGATTGTGTTTATGGCGGCTCTTCTTCCGCGGAAGATCCAAAGCTCTTCCCATCAGCGCAGCGCTAATTGTACCTCCCCTTTGTGTTTCACAAACGTCTAGGTCGGCAAGATGTTGTCCCACTTTCAGTGCTCGTGGGTTTTAGTCTCCTCGCCAACATTTCCAGAGTGTGGTTGGAAGGCATCCAGTGTGTTGTTGGCAGTCAGAACTGAGAGAGGAGCATCTTCTTGTGTGTGATCTCAAATGCCTTCTCAACTTCTCACTGGAAAACTGAAGTTGGAAAACCCAGAAGGATTCTCTCCTCATGAATAGAACCCAGAGCATCACTTTAGCTAGACTCTTGTTCACTAGTGACATTTCTAATATAATCTGTAGATATTTTACTTGGGAGATTATGGCCTTTTTTTTCCTAGATAATTTTAGCTCTCAAAGTGCAGAACAGTTATCCCTCTGGAATTTGTGCCTGCACCTGTATGTCATTTAACAGAAAGGCAAAAACTTATTTTGCAAGGAGGAGGAGCCCTGGATAGAAACAACAACAACAACAAAATGAGTCTTTTCATTAACTTTTGGATTGTGGGATTTCATGTTTGTTTCTGGAGTCACCACAGTGGCATTTCGATGTGGCCTAAGTTCAGCAAAAACTATAATTTCTGTCTTTGATGATAAAGTTGCACATTTGCTTTCTATTTGGGGATAAACTCTTAGAAAAATGTTGTCAAATTAAACTGGCAATTCTCTTTCAAAAAAGATAACTTTGTTTTCCCTAGCTATCTAAGCACAATTAATTCCACCTCTCTTTCCTTTACCTTAAGGAACAAAAAAAATCAGGAAGGTGGATCTCTGATATCATAGTACATTAGGGTATGAACCACTAGGGATGTTGTTTTAATCATACCAGTAGTACAATTTGTCACTCTGGAAATTGATTCTAGCAAGAAATGTGTGAACACCTCAATTTTCAGATTGCATGGTGGTTGTATTGGGCAGGGAAAAGAAGCTGAGTCAGGTGAAAGGATTAATTTGGCTCTGGGGTGCAGTCACAGTGGAATAGATTTTCATTTTTTTGAAAGAAATTTATTTATACTACATTATATTGAGGCTATATTGATGTGCTTGCTTGATTTCATATTTCCTAAAGACAGACCACTTAGTCATCCAAATCACTCTTCCTTAGAGAGAAAGAGACAAAGACAGAGAGAAGAGAGAGAAAGAGAGAGACAGGGAGACTATGCCATGTGCATCTGTCATTATCACCGTGATACTGCTTCATAACAAATGGCTTGTCATGCAGCAATGTCATGTGCATAAAAGGGAAGGTGTGTGGGCATCAGTGGAGTCATGGGGTCAGTTTCCAGGAAGGCAGCTGTTGTCTTTTCCATCGCACTGTGTGGTTGGTATTCAGAAGCTCTGAGGAAGTTTCCTGCCAGCAGCCACCGAGCAACAGTATCCATGGTCTCTGCTTGGCCACTCAGCCAGATTGCATGGAACACACAGATCACTTGTTTGACCAGTTAATAAAGTATTAGCTGGAATTGCAGGTTTTTCTGGGTTTGACTTCTAGATTTTTAACAACCAGAAGTAGTTCAGACTCAGCTTCAGCTTGCCGCTATGAGAAGCAAGAACATCCTAATGTAGAATGCCCAGTGCAGACCCGGTCAGGAAACTTGGAAAGCACCTTGGGTGAATTAGCATATTGCAGCTGGACTGTGTGGCAAAGAAAGCTCAAATTCAGCTTGTGTGACTATTTCTAAACTTTCAAAAAGATTAAAACCAGGAAATATGTTTCTAAGTTCCCTCTCAATATAAGCACAACTACATCTTCATTTTGTCACATACCAAATTTTGGATGGAAAATTAACATAAATGCATGGATAATTTATAAGATATCGCAGCCTGATTTCTTCTTATTTGCATAAATGAGGTTTGAACCCAGGACGTTATACTTGCTAAACAATCGCTTTACTCTGAAGCTATAGGCTTCTGCCTATGCTTTTCCTTTAATTTGGCTTTCATATTTAGGGAAACTCAACATTATGATCACAAACAATTTCCAATTTATTCACACACAAATTAATCAATGGGTCACATGGCTCGGATTCCATCCTTCTTTTTCCTGATGATATTTTCCTCCTTTGCATATTTCTCAATTGACTCTGAAAGATGGTTTAGTAAGATAAAGGATGACTTCCAAGCATGTTAAACACATTCTGTTTCAACACCCCCCCCCCATTTTCCATGCAGAAGGTAGAAGTAGAGAGACAAGGCTCAGGTAAAAAGGCTGGGTGTGGAATGAACTTTACAGGCGTGCTGCGCCTGAAGGTCGGGGAAGCCTGCCAAAGATGAGCATGATTGTTCAGAGACACAAGAGAGATTGCTTTGTCTGTCTGCTAGTATCCGGCATGTGGGCGCGGTTCCCTTGTCAATCACAGGCTCTCAGCTTGAGAACATCAGTCATGAAGGGGAAGCATTCCTAGGCCTCAAGGGATCGAGTGGAGATTTTTTCCTGGGCTCAATCAGTTGCCCTGACCTGCCTGTCATTTTCGTACAAGAAACTTTTCTCTTCCCATCTCTCCATGGGGCACTGAGGGTGACTCTGTAGTTGTTCATGCCGGTCTCATGTGCGTGCTGCAGTGTTCGAAGGAAGGCAAAATCCTGCTTTGTATATGGATGCAAAGTGAACCGTGGCTTAGAACTTTATTTCTAGCTGTCCATAACTGTTGATTAGAATTTGCATATCCATATGTAAGAATTATCATTGCTCACCTGACATTGGCAGTATTGCAAGGGTTGTGAATTAGTCACAAGTCAGCAGAGTCAGGTTATATAGACAGGGTCTATAGAGTGTAGATAGGGTATAGTTTTATGTGTGCGTATTTTGTGTTTGTGTGTGTGTATGTATGTGGATAAATGTGTGTGTATGTGTTTGTGTGAGTAGGATGTTTACATGGCAGTATGTCTGCGTGGAAGTCAGAGGACAACTTCGGGTGTTAGTCCTCACCTTTATCCTCCTGGAGACAGAGTCTCATGCTTCCAGCTGAGCTCACTAAGGTAGTTGCAAGTTTTTGAAGATTTTCCCATCTGTCTCTCACCTTACCACAAGAGCATTATGATTCCAGACACGCATGACCATGTCTGATTTCATATGGGTTCAGGGGATCTGAACTCAGGGTTTCCTGCTAATATGTGAAGAGCTTTTACCTACTGAGCCGTTTCCAAGGAGAACCTGAGACCTTGGTCACGGGTGTGCCGTGATTGGCCGTGACTGTCTGCTCAGTTGTCACTGATGTTTGGCCTCAAACACAATGTGTTCTTGGTTGTGGGTTCTTGATATCCTATCCTCAAACTCCTTGCTTGCATCTCTTTAAGGTAAATAGAATGTACATGTTGTATTTTGTTCTGTATTTAGGAATAGTAGCCCCCTTTGGAAAGTAAGAAGTTAGCAGCTGTGGGGCAGGAGCGTGTCCCTGAGGCAGCTCATCCCAGCTGGCTATGGAAGACCCGTCAAGGGTGATATGATTTCTGAGGCTGTTCCAGACTCTCCCCAGAGGTCTGTAACTGAGGTATTCAGCTTTCAAGACAGTTCCTGCCGGGGCTCAGAATCAAAAGGGCTGATTTTCCTGACGGACCGAACATGAGGTTCAGCTTTGCAAAATTGAGTCTGGGCAATTTCCACATCAGCTTTCAGTTCTCACTTGGACCACAGTCAAGGAGATAGGGTCTGTTTTGCTGATGAGGCCAAGAGCTGCGCCCATCTGATTCACTGTCTCTCCACATTAGGTGCCCAGAGAATGTTGGCCTTCAAATGGGAGAAACATTTGTTCTGTCTTCGCTGACCAAGGCGGCCTATGGTTTCTGAAGTGACGGGTTTTGAGAATGTTATTTTGTAGAATTCAGAGTAAACAATTTTCCCTAATGGATACGAAACTCAGATAAGATACTCAGATATCTTAAAGATATCCATTCAAGAGAAATATAGATTGAGAAAAAAAATGTGTGTACATTATTGTCATTTACTATGTGTGTTTCACAGATGTTTTAAATGATAAAAGTCTGCCTTGTACTCATACGTGGTTATATTATGTTTATGGCTGCGAATGTTCTATTAGATTTTGGGGCATAGATTTTCACTGCTTTAAATCATTGTTAACTAAAGTGTCACTTTAAATTAGTTACTGAAATACAGTTTTCAGAATAACTATGTTTAGCACATAGGAGAGAATAAAAGCCATTTGAAACAAAGCTATGTTTTAATATTGGAACCTTTTATTAGATGCAATTTTCACATTCAAGGAAAACTATGAGATAATTGAAGCTAAGTTTTGACTGCTTTAATTATTTTAGACCCACCAAACTTTCCCACGGAACCAGCTCTTGAAATTCTAATTGAGCATCTCTCCTTCATGTCAACTTAAGGCCAGGTCGCCTGTGGGGAACATTCAGGCCAACTCTTTTCCCTGCTTAAAATGGCACTTCCCCTAGGTCAAATAAGACCCTGGATTACCAAGTCAATTTATTTCACCTGTGAGGGTTTCTACGGGAGAAAATGGACCAACACATAAATCAAAGCTGCAAGTGCTTTATCGATCTCCATTTGTTGGGAAAGAGTCTCGCAAGCCCAGGCCCATCTGACAGAAATTAGATGGGAAGGTCCTTGATGGCCAAAGAGATGGTCAATCAGCTCCCTGGAGGACAAAGAGCCATTAGGAATTTCAATGCTAGGCAAATTGGTTAAAGTGAGACTCTTTAAAACAGAATATTCAATTTGGAGAGTTTTCTTTTATATCCAATGCTATAAAGAATGAAAATTTTGACATAAATACTCGGCATATTTCTGTGTGATTTTTTTCCCAGTAGCCACTAAAAGATGGTTTTGTGAATTGTTTTGAGAAGTTGTGACCTTTAATGGACATGTATGAGGAATTACCTGTATTCGCGAATTAAGTTGATCTTTTTGCTGACTGTTAATCTCTAGTATGATGTTGTTAAATCCTAGTTACAAAATTTAAGTAGGACAGAGAGGTGGGACTTCCCAGCATCCTTCAGGTGGGTGGCAAAGGAGAGCTGGGCTGCAAGGATGGGGCATCTGTGGGATTCTTAGCTCATGTTTGCCTGTCCATAGTCTAAGTGAAGAGGAATGTTCCAGACCTGGATGTTGCACTGTAGGATTCTCCTGAAGGAAGAGCTGTGATTGAGGTCTGGCTTTAGGTAGCATGTGAAAACACTTGGATCGTGTGATGAGAGGAGTGTGAGGTGGGCAGGAAGAGGGCTGAGGATTCACAAGGACTCTTAGTTGGCTTGGCAAGCTGGACTGCATTGATTCATAACTGTCAGAAAGCATTCATGTGCCCACCTACAGGAAGAATTAAAAAAGATGACATATATATATATATATATATATATATATATATATATACACATAGAGAGATAGCATATATACATAAATATTGCATATATGTATATACATAATATATAATTATTTTAATGTAAATATATATAATTGTTTTTCAGTCATAAAGACTAATTCCTATTTGTAGGAAAACAGATATAATTGGAGACAAGCAGATTGTGATTTAGGCCAATCTCAGAGAGCCAAATCCCATATTTTCTTTCATTAGTGGATCCTAGCTTATATGGAGATGCATGAAATCGTGGATGCACGATGACATGACAGCAGGCGTGATGCCATCCACACAACAAAGGGGATCTAATGGAGGTGTCAAGAAAGCAGAGGGTTGGGGCAAGGAGGGGCTTTGCCCAGCATGCAATACACATGAAAAATTTAAGACATCTGTGAGGAATGACACACACATTGTGCTGAGTATTTATGCACAGTGCATTGTTGAATTTTCCCTCTGCAATAGTTTTACAATAAAAACATCCCTTCCATGCCCATGCCTTCCTTCCCCCAGGCCTCCAGCCAAGTACTCTAAAGTACTAAGCAACTGTGAATGTCTGTCTGTATCACAGGTGACCACTAAGTCACTAAGTATATACCGTGTGGATACTTAGGACAAAGGGGCCATTCATGTTCTAGTAGAACAAAGGGAGGAGCGCAAGGTGTTATTACTTTATGCAGAAGGATCAGAATTCTAAAAATTTGCCAATGTTATTTCTAGAATATTCCATCTGTATATTGAAGCATAATAGTCCGTAATTCACTGAAACCTTGAGTAGCAAAGCCTCAGATAAAGGGCAGAAAGTAGTTATTTCTGGTTCCTATTTTTTTTTCCATAATGAACTACCCATCCTTGCTACTATCTCAGACTCTTACAGAGAAAACAATACCTGAACATTTTTTTGAGTGAATCCTCATTTTGTAGATGAGGATACCAAGATTGGGTGATCTGCCCAAGACCATGCCTACCCATTTGCTGTTTGAAAATAGTCCATGATTCAGGAATTGATGAAGTTCATAAGTGTGTGTTTCATGCTAACTGCTCTGTATCATTATTCTGTATCATTCTAACTCTAGTATATATATATGCTGGCAAGTGACACAAGTAGAGATATGTAGTCAGGAATCTTATGGTCCAATAGCTGTTATCCTTAATTCTCTCTATTCTGCACATTTATCTTTGATTAATTTCCTATTTTTCCTTTCTTTCCTTTCATAAAATTTTATGGACAACTGATTTCCCTGTGCAGTAGACAAAAGACAAATCACCAGAATTCACATCTGAACTGGTTGCTGAGACTAGAGTTCCCGTGGGGCCTGGGATTGGATCAATAGGTCCAAGAATGTATAGAGAAGCAAATGGAAGTTAAGAACTCTGGCATTCAATCAAATCACTTTTCAGCTAGTCCTTCTGCCTATTGCATGTTCAAGCCCTTCTCTTAAAATGTATGCATCCTGGTCTGACAAATTTTTAATCTATTATAGATAATAATTATCATTTTCTCATGGAAAGCATTGAAGAACAACATGTTATTAGAAGAGGCAAAGATTAGCTTTGAAGCTTGGGATTATTTTTGTCTTAAATTATGACCCTCAGTCAACTGCCAAGATAATAAGTTGGTTCTGTGGCTTGCCCACCAGACAGACTGAGTGGCATATCTGGGCTTCATCAGCATCTTGAGATGGGGTATGCTGTGTCAAGACAGTAAGTCATTGCAGGAGACCTGCACAGACCTGTCGCATGCCGGTGTACACACTGGGTGGGTTGCCCCGCACTTACGTTGAGTGGTCATGACTTTGTAGGAGACTTTTCCAAATCTCCCATCATTTAGCAGCTTGTGGTAAGGACCCATGACTCAGGTCACAGGGTGCCAGAACCTCTCCCCATGTGTCATAGTCTGTCCCGAGTCTCAGAGTGACGAACTTGTAGCAGCAGCAGGCCTGAGCCCTCCACGTCAGGTCTGAGCTCGAGACCAGTCCAGAGCGAGAACTCTGCTGGAGAGACTGTCCATTTCTGCAACCAGAGAAAGGTTCTAGATTTTCCTTCCATCTTGGCCTCGTTGGGCCCTGTGATATGGGAGGGAACATGCCTCTGTTCTGGTGGCCTCCACAGAGAGAGCTACGAGGCTCGTTGCCTGCCTGGCCAGCATTCAACACCTTCTTCTTTTGCTTGTAATCACACTTCTGTTGATGCCATGATAGAACATGAGATGAAGAGCTGAGGCTATTATGTGGGGGATTGGGGGTTTGAACCTGTCTTCACGTTTTTTCTTCTGTGATCAATTTTAAAGGATTTTTGACTGTGTGAGCTTAGTTACAATTACATGTGTGCCTGTAGGTATGAAAATATACCTAAATACCTCCATGTAATTGGGTATACATGAATACATAAACTTCTCCCAAGGCAATAATAAAGGAAAGTGGTTATTAGAGCTTGTGGTGTTTCTGGGGAAAGGTGGTTCAATACTATGTGACTGTAACACAGCAAATTGTTTTCCAGCATTTGGAGCATTCTCTGTACATGACTTTTATGATTTCTGTCCTATGAATTAAAAAAAATACCCTGAAGACAGTGAGAAAATTTTTATGGTCTGCTGAGTGCAGGGAAATTAACCTCAAGATTCCTGAGTTCATTAAACTTGGGGAAAAAATTGGAACGTGTCTCTTATGCAAAAGTAAGCTCTTAGTTATCAGCTGTCTGATGTCCTAATCCTGGGTGACTAGGTAATGAGAGTTGCTGTTATCTGTTTGGTGGATGATGTTTCTTGCTGTGTCTTTGATGCTATAAAGTTGCCTTGCTCTTCTAATAAAACCAGGCTACTGAACAGGCCTTTCGTTACCATTGATGCTATTTATCATCATTTCTGAACATTCTGGCCAGTCAGAAACAGTAAAACAGGAAAACAAAATGCAGTAGAAATGGTGGGATGAAGATAAACTATCTCTGTGGAAGTAGAAGGATCAGAAAAGTTGAATGAATTATTTATGGGAAGCAATACACCTATGCAAAGACCTAATTTTATTAGCAACCAAAAAAAAAAAAAGATAACTTTTTTGTATTATTTACCTGTTACATTGGTGGTAGTGGAAAATGATGGTTGCCCTTGTTTCAAAGCATCTGGTACCTGGTAAAGCATCTTAAACATAGTTCCTACAAATAAAATGGGCAAAGTGTCTCTGAAGGACAATTCAATATATATGTCAGAATATTAAATGTGCTCATGTTCATTGCTATGGCAACTCTGCTTCTAGAAATGTCCTATAGGCAGCAGTTCCTTCTGCCCTGGCATTCGCTGTTTGAATCTGATGAAAGCCATGAATCCTCTCTGGAGAAATGCAAATGGACGGCCAGCTTGCATTTAATTTCCGGGATTCTGTGGTGATTGCCAAACCTCGGTAAAATGGAATTTTCTGATATTGCAGACGATACTCTTCATTAAACAGGCACTCCAGATACTTCTTACTTAAAAAAGTCGGAAGAATTCCATGGTACAAAGTCTTTGCAACTCATAGTTTTCATAAATGAAATTTTCAAAATGAAGGAATATTCGGAACCCCTTGTGAACTTAACACACATGGGCAGTCACTTTTGTCTGCCCTTCCATCTGTCTGACTTCTTTTCAACAGAAGTGTGCCTCTATGGAGTTTGGAGCTGGTGAAATTTTATCCCTTTCTTGTTGGGATATACATCCCCAAAGAGAGAAGATTAAAGAAACATCACATGTCATCTCTAAAAGCAATCCAACTCCTCTTAGTAGTAAGAGGCATTCCTATTCAGAGGTCACCTTCTACCACGTCTAAATGAAGCTTGTGTGAATGTTTTTCTTTTATTTTTGAGTGTTGGGGAGCTAATCCAAGTCCTATGCAGACTAAGCCCATGCTCTGCCTGCACTACACAGTCCCAGGCCCTGTTAATTACTTGAGGGCGCGGGTGCTGCAGTTAGACAAGCAAGATCACATGAATGAGGCTTTGACTTGAGAAACGTGGGGATAAACATGAGACATGCTAATAGTGCTGCTCCAGGCAGGGTACCCCAGGCTGGATTCTTTAGGTGGGGTGTCCCAGGCAGAGATCTCTGGGCACTGAGTCAATTTTGAAAGGATTTCTTGAGTAAAAGAAGTTATCAGATACCGTGCTGGTTTCAACAGATGTCTAAGAACTAGTAGATTTTGATTCCACTGTGCTTGGGTATTAATCTTCAGACATGTGGCTTAACTTTTCTATGACTCTAAATTGAAAATGATGGCAGTACTTATCTCATGAGACTATTGTGAAGAATTAATGGGTTGAAACTTTAAAATCATAAATCAGCCTCTGAAAGATAGCATCTAGTGATTTTATGTTGGACATTGTTATTATTTTTATATTTTGGATGAGATTCATAAAATCGAAGTTTCAAGTTTATTGTAAGTTCCTGTTGCTATGAAACTTTATTTCTTTAAATTTCATTTTTTTCCTAATTAGATCTTATTTGTATGATATTAAACTCCAAGAATAAGAATCACATTTTGTTCAGTCCTATTGGGGGTCAATTGGTTACCCAGAACTAGTGAAATTGAGATTCCTGTCTAGACGGTTCAACTTGGTTTGAATGTCCTTTGCTTCTAGAGACCCCTTCTAGAGACCAGATGGAAGGGGGGATCAGAGAGAAACTGCTCCAAGCACTCAATGTGACTTGTAGGTTCAAAGAGCCAGAAGATCATGATTGATCCTGAGCTTACTGTTGCAGTTCACCTGCATGGTTGCTGATAAGTGACCATCAAACGGCTTAGGGGAACAAGGGGTTTATTTCCTTACAATACAGTTCTCAGTCCAGCTTGACGGGAGAGCACGCACCAACACCAGGGCCGAGGGAACTGGCCACACCATCACCACATAACAGCTGAGAGATGGACAGTCCTTACTTGCCAGACCAGCATGTCTGGCCAAGTGAACAAAAGGATGCCAACTCTCTCAACCAGCTCTCTGTGATTTATCAAGGGCCTAATTCCATCCAACGCAGGCCGGGCCTTCCCCATCAGCTAGACAATCTCCTTCAGGTTCGCTCTGGGCTCAACTCAACTAATTCTCTACAAATGTGCCCAGAGCTCAACCTTCAACAGTCAAGTTGACACCTGTGCCTAACCATGACACTTACGTAGTTCTGAAAACCTGGGTGTTGAAAGCAGGTCTTGTGACTTTGGAGTGGCCATGCATTGAACTTCAGGGACCTGATAATCATTTTAAATATGCATATGAACAGGTGCAATTCTCAAGGATCAACCAGACTGGGAAGGAAGAGCTCATCAGTAACCATGAAGCCCGTGCAGTATTTTCTTGAGGATACTCCATTGAAATATTTGGTATTTCTTATTGGAAGTATTTTTTCAGTAGTCATATGTACATAAACTGAGAGTGATAATATTTTCATAACCAGAAACAAGGGTGAGGGCGGGAAATTTAAGTTCATGAACATTTAAGAGTGTGTAAGCATTGGGTATAGATCCAAAGGGTTTAAATTTGTGGGATTTCCTATGCATTTTGAAAGCATGATTGTGTCATCGAAATATAATTTTTTGTCTAAATTGAAGTTGATTGGAGGGACAACGTGTTTTTATAATGAGGGTAGTTGGATCTCTTTACACACAGACATTGAGTTTTAAGAATAGCAATATCACCCTGTTTGGTTTTGTATGGTATTGAAAATAAGAGTAAGGTTAATTAGTTTAGGGATAGTTTTTCAGTATTGAGGGATTAAATCATTTTTTATTTATTCTTTTCAAGAGACAACTAAAATTCATTCGAGAAATGAAGATGTGTTCCTCATAAGACTTAATCATATCTATTCATTTCTTTATTCTAGACCTCTATAGATCAAAACCTGAGGTATGTTTTCTCATGCCACAGAAACATTGCTCACCCTTTACCTCAGATATGGTACTGCTGCAATTTCAGCATTCATTGGAACAAAATAACTTGGTCAGGAAAGAATTTTAGATAGCGGGTGTATGTTCCAGCTAAGATTTGGTTGTTGAGAAAATGTAGCATTCTTTCAGTTCATTTCGCTTTTAACTGAGTTTATTTCTTAAAGTTGAAGAACAACTGCTGTGTGGTTCCTGGTATGGTTAGTGGATTCTTTGATGGAATGTCTAAGATGTTCCAAGAACCGTTTCTTTCTCCTTGGATTGAATTACCAGCAGCCTGGGTCCAAATGATTGTGGTCAGAGACGGGAAGCATCAGGTCGAACTGGAGATCTTGGCGGTGAGGGACTTCTTGTCTCATGTCCCAGCCAGTTCTATGGCTACATGCTCAAGACATGCTAAGAGACATGTAGGATCTTGTTGCTCTTGCCACGAGACCATGACTATGATTGACAGGTGAAGACTATGAGCAATGACTGGGAAGCGCTGATCCCTGAGGTTGGTCTCAGGGAGGCAGGAAGCATCTTGGCTTGAGATCTGTGCTGTTAAGTGTAGTTTCCTCCAGGTTCCTGAAGCTCACAATCACCATGTTTGAGGAAGCCTGCCTTGCACATCTATAGCTCTGCTTGATTGTCGGGAAGCCCTTCCAAGGGGCCACTCACTTGTTGGTTTCTGAGAGTGCTCACAAGCATTCTCGCAAGGCACTACCCAAGCAGCCTATGGCATCGCTGTTTCCTAGGTAACAGAAACCTGGCCTTAGAGAGACCTGGACTAAACCAATGGAACCCCCAGGACAACTGGAACCACCCGCAACCACCAACCTTTCTTGTCTTTTTTCTTGGTTTGTTTTGTTTTGCTTTTCAACTCATCAACAAGACAAATCAATTTTGAAAAGATCCTTTACATATCTGGTCAGCTGCATTTTAGGTGTCTGTAACATTTTTATATCTATAATCGATTTCGTGAATTGAAATCAGCATTAGTAGTCAATTACTAATCATTCATCATTACAAACAAATTAGCATCACCGAGGACAATAAACTCTTCACATGAAGTTAGACTGAACTTTAAGAGATTCAAAAATTACAATGCATGCCTTTATGCCATCATAATGTTGGGGGCTAAGAAAAATTCTTACTTGTTGGACTCACGTGGTCTGTAACAGGCTGCCAATATGATCTACAGCTCAACATTCTGGCTTATATTCCAATATAGTGATTATTATGAATTATTCAATGGTTATCCAACATAAAGAATAGAATAGCCTTGCAGAAGCTCAGAGGAAAGAATCCTGGGGACCATGGCTCCCGCCCATGCCAGGCTCCAGAGATCCAATCCCTTGGGAGGGACTACCACCCATACCAGGCAGTGAGGTCCACAGAAGTATGAGATCATAACCTTCACCAGGCAGTGAGGGCCCAAGCTCTTGGGCACTATCAAGCCATGATCTTTCAGCCTCTGTCTAAGCCATTATCAAGTCACTATTACAAGGTTTGGGAGCTGCCAAAAGTAAAGAATATTCCAAACTCTAAAAAGTAAGGAGGATTGGTGATAATGATGAGGGAGGTTGAGGGGGGCAGGTGCTGGTGCTGTGGCAGAGCTCACCCTGCTCATCGTTGGAGCAGGACCATGTGTTGACCCTCAAGTCCTGGTAGATCTCACCACACTTGATTCCCAGCATCTTTGTGGTCCAAGTAATAGAGAGAAATGAGGAGATCATAGAGGCACACACAGAAGGATTCTGGGAAGTCAGAAAAGTCAGTATGTGGACTGCAATATAGGATCTGAATTTGGATGTCTGTGGCCATTTAAAAGTTGGGTATGGACCTGCATTTCTAAAAACCCAATGCTGGGGGTATGGAGATAGGCAGCTAACTGGAACTTGTTGGCCATAATGGCCAAAATGGTAAGTTCTAGGTTTAGTGAGCAATTCTGTCTGAAAGTATCAGATGAGGAACAATAGTGGAACGTACCAGACCTTGACTTATGGGCTCCTCATATGCGTATGACTGTTTACATGCATGCCCCATGTGCAAACACACACAAGCACAACAAAAAATGACATGCAAGGAGCCATATGTGAAATCCAGTGAATTTACACACATTATTCGCTTCACGAAGGAGACTTCCTAAAACAATGAAAATGAAGTTCTTTTGAAGAAAAAAAAAAGATTTCTTTTCTGGCATTACTCTGTGTGTCGTGGATTCTGTGTCTTACAAGGCTTTATGTGTCTGGAGTCCTGCACAGGGAAGAGACCCTGAGACCCACATAGATATGTTTTAAATCTCTTCAGAGATGTGGCCTCATTTCTTTTCTGTTGGCTGGGGAGGTGGTACTCTGCTATTGGCCACATAGGGCTACACTTTATGTCCTTGGACTGCCATTCTCTCTCCTCCCATCCCCCAAGGCTTGCCAATCACAGCGCTCTGCCCATATGATGTGTGAGACAGAGAGAAGCAATGCTAATGCGTACAACAAGGACGCACGCACTGGGCCCTGCTGGTCACACTCTGTTGTGGGAAATAAGACAACACGGTCTTCTCTGGATCCCTGTGGAGGTGCTTCTTGAAAAGCCCAGAGCTGCTGGCCCTTAATCCATCAAGATCTGATGCCTTTGCTGCCATCTAAAGTATTCTCTCCACATCCTGCCAACCTCTTTCCTTTCTTACCCTTGCTTTCTTTTTTTTAATTGCATTTTTCTTATATTTTTGCCTAATCATACAAGCTCAATAGGTACCCCATTCTTCTCCCTCCCCCTTCCTTTCCCCCTATTGTCTCCCATTCCACTCTCTCCTGATTCCAACTCTCCTTCCCTCCCTCTCTACCCCTTTTCCTTCCCTCCTCCTTGCTTAATGCTTCTTACTTTCTCCCTCCCATCCTCCAGAGCATCTGTTTATGTGGATGCTGAATTTTCCTCTGATTCCTCTACACTAGTGAGGGTTCAGGATTCAGTGGCATAACTTGGGGACCCTTGGGCTGCCCGCTAGTATGGGAACTCCATTATGCCTGTTTAACCCCTTGCCTCTAAGGATCCTAGTGCCTGAAGCCTTCTCCCCTGTGATCCGTGCTAGACTTTGAGAGGCTGTTGACCATCAGCCATTGTGCAGGACCATACTGTGACTTTCTAAGCATAAAAAAGGAGGAGATAAAGCTTCTTTTGTGTCTTCTCTCACGAATCTATTCTTCAGCGATGGTTTTAGCAGCATGCCCTTCAAAGTAGCAACACACAGTCATGCATCTTGTGAGTCTTCATCTTTGGTTTCACGCTGCTTTCTAAGAAACATGGTAAAATGTCTTGCAGGCAATTTTTTTTCAATGTGGTAATTGCACTGTGGAGACAAATAGCCGATGATATTTCCTTAGGCTAGATCAGTAAGTAATAGCAGAAAAGCTGTGATTCCAAGATGCTATAAAAATGTAAAAACAATGATTCTGGTCATTTAAAATGACTTTCACAGTGCACCTAGGACTCTGCGTTGTAAGCTCAGAGGAGGATGACATTGAAGGCTTGTGAGTGCAGATTTTGTGACTGAAGACACTATTCTATATGTTCATATTTTCATATATTTATATTTCTGCTAATTTGGCATATAGAACATAATTTAACCTGTCATTTTTCCACTGAAATCCCTGGACACACACACACACACACACACACGCACGCACACGCACACATACCTACACACACAGAGCAGAATTTATCATGTATCACTAAAACAGATTGACCCAATCAACATGAAGAGCTGAATTTTCATCACAAGCAGATAAGAAGATCTCTGGTTGAATGTATCTTAATAAAAAATTACTTTCTGGGATGTGAACATTGCTTAGTTGACAGTATGTAGAAACATTTTCATTTTGCGTTTTAATTAACATTGAACAGGGGCAAACGTCTTCATTAGTCTTATTTTCTACTTTTTTTGTTTGAAATGACAGACACCCACATGGTAGAATATTATTAGAAATTATCTCTGCACCTTTCCTCTGTATTTATTTATCATCTCTGTGCTGTACGTATGTGTTTTTGTGTCTTTAATTCTTACTGTCTTATAGACATACACAAATATTATGTTTTTCAATGTTTTGCCATAAAAATGCAGGCACAATATAATACTCTTACATGAATCTTGTAAGGTAGGGTATTTTCTTAGTGATAGTGCAATTTTTGAAATCACAAATTAGCATCTATAAATTGCGATGTGTTGCAGAACTTACGCATATGTGACAATTGTGTATTCATTTATTTAAGCTTTTTGTGGCTAAGGATTGCCTCAGACTCTGTGTAGCAGAAGGCAGTATTGAGCTCCTGACCCTCCTGCCTTTGTGTCCTAAGCAGGGCTGGGACTGCACACGTACGCAGCTGTACTTGCTGTTCCTGCATTCATATCAGGTGACAGAGAGATGATGCGCAGGCTCCCGTTTAGGATCATGGATTGGCAGGTTAATGCCTTCAGTCTGAAGAAGATTCTCATTCTTCTCTTTGTTCATATTTTTTAAGAGCAAGTAATGCCCTGGTAATTGTTAGTCATGTCATGATGGAAGAGCATCTGACAAGGCAGTTTAAGGGAGGAAAGATTTATTTTGGCTCCTAGTTCTAGTCCTTCATGGCAAGGAAGGCACTGAGTCCAGGAAACTTAGTCCAGAGTAGCAGGATCTGCAAGACAGCTCTTCATAAATCAGAAGGAAGGAGGAAAACATAGCTAGACTAAGCCAGGGGTCAGCGTCTAGTGAAGAGCTCCTGGCTTCCAGGCTCAGCCTCCAGAAGGCTCTGCATCTACAAGGCTGTCTGTAGAAGGCCCTGACATCTTCCACATGACACTACGATGCAGATGATCAAAACGTAAGCCTGTGGAGGACAGTCACTCTGATTCGTACTGTGATGCCCCTCCCCCACTTGAGCTTATTCAGCTTTTTCCTATGATACATTTCAGCTGACTGGCAGGCAGCAGCTGACTGACAAGCAGGTAATGGGCAATATGACGTCCTTTACAGTGAGTCCTTCTATACCAGTTGGCTATCATGTAGCTAGAGGTTCTGCTCTACTGTCTTAGTCCCCACTAGCAATTACTATGTGACTGTTAGAGAAGTACTTTGTTGGAAGCTATGCAAACATTTGGTTTCTCATCAAGCACCCTATCCCTGGGAAACTATTGATGTTTCGAAATATTTACCAGTGGGATGGCTTCCAAATTGCGTCTTTCCCCCCAGATATTCTGGCTTCACCTTTTAGTTTATCTTTAGTGAGATGGGTTTGCACTCACAAAGCTTGTCTTTTCCCTTCAATTATTAATCATGCATATGTATCAAAATTGACTCAAACATTTTCAGTTTGTGGATTGCAATTTTGTTGTTAATTTTTGTGGTCAAATTGCTCTTCCTGTAGCCTCTTCAAGCTGGAGCTATCATTTACATGGTTTTGTTCTTCTGAGCATTTTCTTACTTGGTGTGCGTGCGTGTGTGTGTGCGTGTGTGTGTGTGTGCATGCGCGCGCCTTCATAGCAGGGGTCACTTGAGCATGTGGAGGCCCAAGGCTGACACTGAGAATCATCCTTGTTTGCTCTGCTTCCTTATTGCCTTGCTCTGGGTTTCCCAACCAAACTTGCCTTCTTGGCAAATCCTTTGCTAGGATTACAGGCCACTGCCATATCTGCCTGGCATTGTTAATGTGGGATCCGGGGATCTGAACTCAGGTCGTTTTGCTTGCGAGGCAAAGGTGCCTCTGAGCCATCTCCTAGCTCCTGCCTTTCTTACTTTCTCACTGACCAAGGTCTCAGGATCATCTTAGGCTTTTTTATGGCCGCCCTAGGATCAGCTCCCTCTCCAGGCTGAGCTTATTCCTTTCCATGGAGGACCATATGTCGAAGCCAAAATCTCAGTGCTTGGGACTACAGTCATGTCATGTCATTGTTCACAGGGAGCTGAACATGGCTAGGATGAAAGATGGATGTGTCACATACACAAACCTGCCTGTGCTGATGACTGTCTCCCTGCAGCAACATCCATGGAGTCCTTAAGTTACTCTCATTCCAGGTTAATGATACATAGTTCTTTCTAGCAGCTGCCTTTCTAGACCCTACCAGTAGTAAGGAGCTTAGTTCTCAACATTTACTGTTATAACTTTCTTCTTTAGCATGCACAGAGTAAGTTGAGGATTGCAAACTAGCATCACTTTGAAAAGCAAACGAAGCAAATAAATTTCAGCATGGCCTTTGCTTTTCCTTTCATGAGCCCGAGGACATAGTTTTGAAATACTGGGTTGGCGTTTCATTCAAGTGTTTTTCCCTCCTTTCTTCAGTCCAGTTACATTTATCACTTTCAGTCCTGTGAGATCTATTCACTTGTGTTTATTCCATGCTGAACCCTTTCTTCCCCTTCCTTCATACTATACTAACATTGATTCTAGAGATCACAGCGGTATGAAAAAATGTTAAAACCTTAATTTCCCCCATATTGTGAACCCCATTCACCTATTGCCATCATTACACTGCTCTTGCCCACCACCCCTTATTAGAGACCTTTCCAAATGAACACATTCATAAAAATAGATGTGTTCACTTCCTCCTCTTGCTTATACTAAATGGCAATTTGCAGTGCATTTTTTGTGTACCAATATGCCTGGTAAATCATTCCATATAAATAAATAAGCTCCTTTTTTTTCATACTCAGTAACAGTATTACATGAATGTGCTACAATTTATTCACCTGCTCATTTTCATGTGAGCATTTAGGTTTTTATGTATTTTATAATCATAAATCCTGGTATGATGGGTTAAATTGTGATTGCACATTTACATATCGATAGAGACTGTCTTTGGGACTGTTTTTGGGCATGGCATTGCTCAGTCAAAAGGCATGTCTGGTTTTGTTACACATTGAATATTCCCTTCCTAAAGGCGTTGTACCAATTTGCAAACCAACCAGCAATAAATCAGAATGCCAGTTTTTGTTTCTCCATAATTCTGCAGAGCATGTATTGTGTTTTTTAAATTTTCTTTTATTATTATTATTATTATCATTTATTCAACTGTGTGCATATGCGTGTGTATGTGCGCACACGCGTGTGTCTGTGTGTGTGTGTGTCTGTGTATGTGTAGAACCACGGACGAATTCGCGAACCACCATGGCCGCTTCCACCTCCTTCTGCCCCGGGATTCACAGGCTCCACCCTACCAGGACCAGAAGCGCAGGCCGCCCCCGCTTCCGCCTGGCGTCTATACGTGGGATCTGGAATCCGAACTCAGGACCTTCTGCCTGCAAGGCGGAGGCTTAACCCCTGAGCCACCTCTCCAGCCCCTGTTTTTTTAAATTTTCATCAGTCTGATATGTCAGAAAAGGTTTTGTCAAAGTGGTTCTAATTTATATTTCCCTGATTATCTTTTAAATATTTTACTTGTGAAAGATAGTGAGAGAGAGTTGGGGGGGGCATGCCTAGGCAGACATATATTTGCTATGGCCTGCATGTGAGGAAGTTCTGGAAGTTGTTTCTGTCCTCCTAGCAATCAATGGGCTCTGGGGATTGAACTCAGTTCACCTGGTTTTGGATGCAAGCACCTTTGCACGCTGAGCCATCTCATTCGCCCTGCACACTTCTGCAAGTTCCATATTTTAAGTAAGAATCGTAAAAAATAGTGCAGGGGGTTCACTTAGTTTTCTGTAAAATAAAATAAAATAAAATATAAAATAAACAACATAAATTGGCCACATATTTTAAAATATATGCCAAATATTTTTATCATAAGTATAAAGTTATTAAAGATATACTCTAGTATATTGTAAATTCTGTAGTTTTATATAAATTTTCTTCATGATCCATTTAAATATGTCGCTGCCAAACTGACTTTTGCCTAAAATTTACAAATTTTCCTCTTTTAGTGATAACCTTGGTAATGCTGCTTTCCCTTAATTCAACTGTTCTTCCCTTTCTATTAATTACTCCTCTAGAATGGCATCCCAATATAACTTGAGTCTTGAAAGTTTTTCTTTATATGTATTACCCTAACAGTACAGAAATACAGATATTCAAACCAGGATTTTCATCTTGTGTCCAACTTTGCACAGTTTCAAGCACAAGTAAGCAGAACATATTCCAGAGCTGTCAGCACAACTCCCTCACTCTTTTCTTGCTGTAGATGCATTGCCTGCCCACATGAAGACCAGAGTTACATAAATCAGTATACAATGGTAGACTTTTGCAGGAGAACTCTTTACCTAGCGACACCTCATTTTATACTTACAGATGTTGTGAGGTTTTGCCTAGAAACCTTGTTTTCAAAGAACCATGTGGTTCAATTGCATCTATTATGAGTAATTCCACACACTCATGTATCCTGCATAAAGAATTCTTTAGGTATTTGTCAATTAAAAAATACCAGAAGAACACATAAGCAAGGCACAAGAAGCTTGATTTGACTAGTTCATTCTTTCCTTTTCTGGATTCACCTTCCCTCCCCATAGAGTGTAAATAGAATTTAGACATAATGCTTAATCATTTCTCTTTCCAGTTTCCTCTATCAAGAAGCAGAAATAATTGAATATTTCAAAAACTATTTTCTAGGATCATATATGTCTTTAAGTATTTTTCTGATTTAAGTCAGCCTTATGCTTAATGCAAATATCCAGTGATCAAAACATCATGATATATGTAATTTTGATAACTAATTATAAATAATAGGCAGTTTTCTAGAAAAATAACTCAGTGGTATTTTTAGATGCCAATTTCCATGGAAATATAAGATAAAATGAAGAAAAACACCCCAACATATTTACTTTTCTCCAATGATTCATTTTATAAAACCATGGTATCATATCTCATGCTTCCACTTTATCAGCCTTATTCAGCTGATTTTTATGCTGGCCCTTATTTATTTGTGAATGGGTTTAGTTCTATATCATTTAACACATGTACAGATTGAATATGCAACATGCAGTCAGAACACTCAAGATCTCTTGAGTTTCCCTCATGTAACCATGATCTGTCTCTCTTCTATCCATAACCCATGACAACCATACACTCTTCAGCCTTTTGAGGCTGACCTTTTTGTTCATTCATCACAAGTTCCTAGACATCCATAGAGGTCATTCTGTATGGGTCAGTAGTTATTCCATGCTAAGCATGTGCCTCGTGCAATGTAGCTTTCCACTCAGAAAGACATGTGGACTGTTCTCCAGCTTTAGCTATGAACATAAATTTCAAAGTTATCATTTCACCTTGTGTTCACTGGTCATTCATGTTTGTGTAGCCTCTGTATCCATCTCCTTTCTGGCGTCCGCATTTATGGGCAACCTAATGGTTACAATGAACATGTTCATTTTATTGAAGTGTTCCTATTTACTTATTACATGAACTTAGTGAATTTATAACACTTTCACTCCCCGATCCCCATCCTATTCCCTCCACCCTTTTCCCTTTACAAGCCCCCACCCCCTTGTCAAACCCCTATTTTCATCTCTTCACTGTGAAGCCCACTGTGTTTCATATATCTTGCCTTTTATAACATATACCTAACATGATCCGTGTTCCAGAAAATATTGTAGGTCAGAGAGTAAACCACCGAGGAAAGCATTTTCCTTTTCTTCTCTATCATCATTTGCCCTCATCAGTCTCTTTGGGAGGCGCAGAGCTTCTTGACATAATTTCCATTTCCTGGTGAGATGTTGATAGGAAAGTTCACATGTAGTTCTTGTTCAAGTATATGTATCTGCCATGAACTCATGGAAATCTTAGCCTTGTCTTGTAAACAAGATAATGTCTCGCCACCACTATCTTACTTCAGGCTTTTACAGTCTTACTGCCTCTTCTTCTGCGATGTTCCCTGAGCCGTAGGGTGGATGTGCCTTAGATGCCCTGTTTAGACATTACTCCTTCTAAACACTTAGTGTTTTCAGTAGTCTATTTTTAATGAATCATGTGCCCAGGAAAGTGAACTGGTAAAGTGCTACAAGGAATGAAACTGAGGACATTCTTTACCTGCTGCAATACATGTTGCTTGAATGCCTACCCCAAGATGCTTCACAAGCATATGCTTGTTATTGATGTACCAAAAAGAGAATTTTCTCATTGAGCATCTTAGGCCTAGAGCACACTGATTTTCCATATGTGTCACCTACTGCAAAGCAGAATGGGAAAATGAACTTGTCATGAAATAAATTGCTCTTGTGCCTCTGGGTGGATTAGCTCTGGGTGTGAACATACTAAGGTCAGCTCTCCAGACAGGAGGGTCTGATGAGGAAGGGTGGGTTTCAATGTCATTCTTACTAAGTGGCTTTGTCTTCAGGGGCACACTTGCGTGGCTTCTAGTAAATTGCTTTCATTTTTGATAGTGACAACATTTCCATGTTCCAATTTTGAAGATCATATCAATAGGACAAATTACATATTGGGATTGCCAGAAAAATGCAAAGATGGGGCAGAAATTCTCAAGTCACTCGGCTTCATGGAAGCAGAGTTGTATAATATGGATAGCAGGAGCTGTCTGTCCCTCAGATATCCAATCACGAGACACTGCTGTGATTAACAGCAGAAGTGATGTGTGTATGTGTGTTCTATTTATTGGATTAAAATAGTACTTTATTATTCATCATAATGTACATTGTGCTACTTAGATATTTAAGTGTCAACTTGACAATTGAAGGCTCAGTTCTGGGTACAGTGGTAAAGAATTAGTAGTTAAGCTAAGCTCTGAATAAGCCTTAAGGAGATTGTCTGAATAATGAGAGAGGACCCAACTCCTAGTGAGTGAGACAATTCCCTATAAAAGTAGATAAATAAGACGATCCTTTTGGTAGTTAGGCATTCTTCTGTCTACTTTGGCAGACTCACAGGCTGGCAAGTGATGTTTGTCCCTTTCTCAGATTCCTGCAGATAGTATGGCCAGTTCCCTCATCTCATGGTGTTGGTAAAAACTCTTCTGCCAAGTTGGTCTAAGAACTGTTGATCTAAGAATCACAGGAAAGAATCAAACCCCTTGTTCCCCTAAACACTTTGGTCGTGAATTTATTATGCCTGTAAGCAAACTGTAGCATACATCTTAATCATAAAAAATATATCTTGGTAAAGTTTCAATAATTGTGTCTTTAGATTTTACCAACATAATCCATACAAATACTTAGAGAAGGGTGGAACTACTAAACCATTAAGAAAGTATTCTTGACTTTGGTGACATCAGAAAAAGCTACTAGCATGTCACTCAGCAAAGTTATGTGTGTGAATGAGCTGTGGAGAGTAAGCACTTTGCAAATATTGTATTCTGCTATTAGCATTGCTGGTACTATTAAAGCAGCATCTGGGCCAAAAGACTAGTAGGAAGAAATTCTAGAGGAGTAGTGCAACAGAGAATGATATCAATTTGCTTTCATCTGGGTCTAGCCACAGGACAGCCGGATTTACTCTGGCCCTAGTGAGACTGAAGTGTATATACCCCCAAGAGGTTCCAGAATGGCACCCAAAATGCACTCTGGCTTTAAAAAAAAAGGGAAAAGTAATTGTAATCCTAAATTATATGGGAATCCTTCAGATGAAACCCAGAATCCTTCAGGGTTTGCAAAGCGGCATCTGGAGATACACTCAGGAGAGAGATCAGGATCTTCATCTGAGCTTAGATGGTGCGGCTGAAGCTCTCCTGCCTTCATTGATTCAAAGTCCAACCCACTTTAGAACTTTCTTCAAGAGCAATTCCTTAGCTCATTGTAATATGTCCTGTAACCCATATTAAGCATGTAGGGGTCAACCTAGCATATACAATATTTGCTTTTTGAAGTCATTCCTTGAAGTAGCAACTGTTTCCTGTGTAAAACACCATCTTAGAGTTCTTTAGGATATAGAAATATTAACTATGCATACTGCCTCTACCTTCAAGCATTGATACTAGCATTATGATTGAAAGCCCTAGGCTATGCAAGCACATCTCAGGTTAGGGACAGCTTAGCTATCTCTGACTTTAGAACCCATTCTAGAGTGTTTAACAAGACTCAGTAAAGTGCCTATTAGTTTTTCTGGTCTGATGGCCAACCATTGATCTCAGGGTTGACCCTTGTGAAATGCTCAGAGAAAATACAGAGTTGAAAGAACGAGTGCTAATACTTCTAGATCCTGTTTGGTTCAGGGGCTTAGAGTAGGAGTCTTAGACACGGGATATAGGACTTAGCCTCGGCATCTTGCTCTTTCCGAGGTCACCTGCATGATTTGTGACGATCACCCGTAAATTTTTAGGCATCTAAAGCACAGTCTCTACTACAAAGACCTGGCACTGAGTTGGTATGGATGGCCTTACTTGAGTCTAAAAAGTCCATGATGCTGATCATACACATGACTCATCTGGAATTTGGTGCACAATAATTATTAGCACTTTTCACTCAAACTCTGGGACACTTTCACTGCTCAGATCTTCCAGGCAAGACAGGAGACACAAAAGGAAGCTAGAATAGACATTAGGCAGCCTGAAGTAGCTCAGACTTTGACTATCAGCAAAGATTAATTGATTCATTGCATCTGGAATGGAGTCATGTGAGCATTGGGTGAGTCTTTGCACACCAATGCCTGGTCCTTCCAGTGGATGCAAAACCCCTGTAGCTTTCTAACTGCCAGTCTGTCCCCCCAGTATGGGGGCAAGCTGACCTTCTCTCTTCCAGGTTCTCCTTTCTCAAGGTATGCCTCCAAAACTTCTGGCCACCTAATCTGGCATAGTTGCATCTCAGGAACATAAACTTCAATAAGGGTAGAGATTTGGAAGTTTAACCCAAGGACAAACTCCAGATGGAGAGTTTGACTATTCCAGTTATTCTGTGAAAAGAACAATCTTTAAGAAACCAAGGGACATCTCCTAAGGTTCTTAACATGCTCACAGAGACAGTGCCACCCTTATCTGGATCACACTGAGTTCTGGAACTGGGAAGTAATCCATGAGTGTGTGCTTGTGAATGCAAGCTCCAAGAGGACACAAGTTGTTTTTCTATTATTTTTTTGTTTGTTCCCTATATAGCAACTGTTAGAAGCAGTGCCCAGTGCTTATTCATCAAAAGACTGATTGCACACTAAAGATAATTGATTTTTAAGCCCAAAACTTATCACGTCTGCTTGCTTCTTTCCACATCTGTTTCTTTGAGGTTCAGAAAACTCGATTTGACATGTAACCATCATTACTCTCCCTTCGTGAATCAATTTCAAGGCTTGCTGCAGATTTTATTTTCTTTTATGAAGGCTTGGCTTGAGTGTGTTTCTGTCTGGTGACCAGATGGTAAGACTTGTGGTGAGAAGGTCTTTCACAGCCCATGTGATGAGCATAGTCAACTCTTCCACTGAGGTGCTGGGGACCAATACACAGTTTTCAGCTTGTGAAGTGTGAAACCAACAAGGGAAGCCATTCTTTACTCTGCAGAAATTACTTGAATGTATATTATTTATACTTCCCTAGAGAAACCATGCCATTGGGATATAAATATGTATATTTGTATATTATATGCACGTGTATGGAGACAAAGAGAAAAACATTCACAGAGATATATATAGATGATAGAATGGCAGATGATAGATATATAGATGATAGAATGGCAGATGATAGATAGGTAATAGATGATGGACAAATGGATGGATGGATAGATAGGTAGGTAGGTAGATAGATAGATGATAGATAGATAGATAGATAGATAGATAGATAGATAGATAGATGGTAGCTAGGTAGATAATGCATAGATTAATAGATGATAGATCTATTTTAAGGAATTGGTCCATGCAGTTTCAGGAACTATCGGAGCCATTCATCATAAAAAGAGACCTAGGGAGGAGTTGAGTTTATAGTCTTGCATCTAAGCAGTATGCAGGCAGAATTCCTTCCTTCTTGAGAGAGCTATCTTTTTATATTAAGACCTTCAACTGGGTGGATAATGTCTACCTCCCTTGCCAAGATTCTTTTGTGCTTCACCGAAACACTACTTGGCTTCCAAGAAAGATCTTCACGGCAACCTGACGTTTGGCTAAGCAACAGGTCTCATAGATTAGCCAATGTCATGCATATGCTCACCAGTATACATTTGCTGTTCTGTTGGGCTGTCTTAGTATCCAGGAAAATATGGGTACTCTTGAAGTCCTTGGTGGATGATGCTTAAACTAGGCAGTGCATGTCCCAAGAGCCATCCGGGAGCCTGTGGCAGGATGACCTCAGTCTCAAGAGTCATCTTCAAAGCTACAGTAGCTGGACTAAGTCAATGCCATCTAGCCAGGAATCTGGGTCCTGCTGTCCAGGTTTAAGCTTTGGTCTCTCTCTGGCTTAATACATCTCTTAATCATTCATTAGTTTCCATGTATATAAAAACAAAGTAATGATAGGTAATAAATTCCATCTGTGGAATTATTATGAGTGATCATTGTGAAAAAAAAGATCTGTATAAAGTATTTCTCCCAGAACCTGGCATGAAGTCACCCTAGGTAAGTGTGACCACCAGGTCCTGCTGCCATTATTGCTGTTGATTTTGGAATCCAGGATTTGGTTCAAGTCACTACATGCCTGTCTTCTTACTTCTAGAACCTCCCACACTTACTTTTTTGGAACCATATTCATAGTTTTCACTATAAACAGTGGTTTCAGGCACATGAGGCATGTCTTGAGTAAGTAATCTATGCATATTTTGGATCATCACATGATTGGCATGAGAACCCCACTCCTTACAGTGTCTAGGGAAGTTTTGTTCCTTTGTGTCCAGCAAGACTGGAGTGGACAGGAGCCAGGGTCATGAATAATCCCTGTGATCCCTTTTTCTCTTCTCTGAAGCCTGTGGGTGGAAATCGATGTGCAGACTGCAGTATTTCACTCTGGTATTTGGCCCTCGGGTGAAATAGCTCTTGTTTTTCTCAGCTTCTGCCTTGTAACCCAAAGGCTATATGAGGATTTCCTCTTAAGGTTTTTCCGTCTTCTGTTCCTATGATGTTATTTTCTATCACCTGGGGAAAGTCAGTTTTCTACAGACCATGAAAGAACGGCAAGATCTTTATACCCCCAGGAGAAGCTTCTGGAGATTCCTCGTCCTTTGTGTGCCAGTTTTGGAGAGTTCCAGAAATCAACAAGTCTGAAGCTAGGCTCCTAAATCTGGGCTTATCCAACTCAGGAGGCTGAAACGTCCTTGTGCTATTAGGCACTTAGATGCTGCTTGCTCGGTCATCCAAACAGCCAGCATCCTCCTTGGGAGCCCTGCCTCTAACCTCTTTCAGCATCCCATCCTGTCTGGAGAGATGAAGCAGCTTGTATAGAGGGTTTTCTAGGATGAGTGAAACATGACCTGGGAGGATCAGCACTGTCTGGAGCTGAGGATGAAGCTGGCCAAGCAGGGCTGGAGCAGGCACTGCTGGGTAGGAGTGGTGACTTATGAATAGAGGGTTGGTAGGAGGCCTGGGACGCTCATTCTCAGTTCATGCTGGCAGCCCTGCAGACACTCTGCGGCTTCCCCTCTCCTCCAACAGTCTGTGTATTATCTCAAGCTGCACATGGCTTTATATAAATAGACTTGTCAGTCTGGGATAAGGCAAGTCCGCTGATGCTCTTGCAGAGACCTGTGGTGGACAGGTCCGCTGATGCTCTTGCAGATGTCTGGGGTGGTGGCTTCACCGATGCTCTTGCAGATGCCTGTTTGGACCATGCTGTTTTATTGCTCTTAGAATGGAAGCTTCTTGCCTTATGCCTGCCTCTGTGGCCAGAGAAGAGAGGCTGATATTTTCCAACCACGAGTCCAGACTCCTCTCAAAGGCTCATCTCATCATCTGACATGTCTCTTTGTTTCTACCCCTGGGTGATGATGGAAAACAAACAAACAAACATTACCATTTTGGAGAGATTTAGTGACCAGTTTTGAAACTTGGTGTTTCTTGCCAGTTGTGGCTCTGAGGTGGTTCTTCCAGTGGGCGGAGGCTTAGAAAAAGTACAGTCTAGGAAACATTCATGTCTTTCATAAGCCCGCAGGATGGCAAGAGTCTCTTTACCCACACCTGACATTAGGGAACAGCTAGGTTGGTGGTGGACTCACCACAGTGGGGCACACCGAGAACTGTGTTTCCTCCCATGGAGAACATGCCACAGAGAAAAGCAAGCCTCAGAAAGAGGAGACTGCCCTGTGTAGACCTAGCACCCCTTCCTATGATGGCTCTTATGCCCAGGCGTAATGTTCCAGAGTCCAAGGTTTCTGTTTATTAAGACCTGAATAACTCTTGAACTAATAAGCACAAAGTGTATACACAGTGTCACAGTGAAATTTTGGCCTTTTGAGAAAATGATTTCATTATTTTTTTAATTCATGATATTGACACATTATAACTACAATCTTTATGGAGTACAAGACATTTTAGCACATTTGTACATTGTGTAACTATCCGCTTGAGACCATTAACAGTTATCATATTTTATAATGAGAATATCTAAAATCCCCTCTTGAAGCATTTTAAAGTTATATGATATAATATGATCAACTGTAATCACCCTGTTGTGCAATAGTGTATCAGAATACCCAGAATGCTTCTACGTGGCTCTGACTTGGCATGCATTGGCTCAATCCTTCCATGTCCACACTCTGCTGAATGTTAAGCTCTGTCGTTTTAGGTCTAGGAGTCATGTCATTTGTGATGTTAGAAAGCAAGAATAAAATTTCTATTAAAAAATAGCTGGATATGTATTGGTCAGGAACAAAGTTCACTTGCCAAAGTGCCAGGCAATAGCATCCTGCTGATCCCTTGGGAAGATTTCATGCATCTTGGATGTCAGTTATATTGGCGCTATAGAGATGAGGGACACCTGGCCAGAGGAAGGATTGCATGATGCCATCAAACAGCTCTATGCCAACAGGCATCTACACTCTCTCTGCCAGTTTTCCTCATAGGTCACTGAGACGCTGCCAACACCCAGCACAGGACAGAATAAAGCATGTGCCCAAGTGTCAATATCTGGCTGACTCTGGGTACATCTCCTGTCTGGATCTGAGGTCTGAGTTTTGAGCTCAATGAGTGATGATAATTTCCCATTATGGCCCATTGAGTTGTCAGTCAATCTCATATATGAAATCTACTTCTTTCCTTTACCATCAAGTGTGATTTTAAAAAGTCAGCTGTCCGATGTCTCTGGTATTTATCTCCTAGGGGCATATATAAATAATGACATAAGACATTAACCACTTGCCTTTAGTGTGGTTTTGTTCAGGAAGACCAGCAGTGAATGTCAGTTGAGTAGTTTAATATTAAAGATTACATTACATTGCAGAGTATGTTTGCCTCAACGTTTTAAAATTCTTTTTTTATAAATACCCATGCATAATTAACTAGCTTTAATTATTGTTTCATTGAAATCTATCAGTTTCTAATCTGCTACATTCTTCTGAAATAAATCTATTTTCCTTAAACTCTTTAGTTTATGGGCAATAAATATTTATAAGGAAAGTTATATTTTTTCTTAGTTGTTAAAATTTACTGTTACAAAATTCCTTTCAGTTGGAACAAATCAGCAATACCTTCTAACAAAGATTTTTTTAATATTTTATTTATTTTGCTGTGTGTGTGTGTGTGTGTGTGTGTGTGTGTGTGTGTGTGTATCAAAGGGCACATGTATCCCTATGGAGGACCAAGGGTGACTTTGGGAATCATCCTAGATTGCTTCTGCCTCCTCTTTGCTTTGCTCTGGGATTTCTTAGGCTCTGCACACCAGAGTCAGAAATGTAGGCTGCTGCTTCTGCTTGGCATTCTTATGTGGGAACTCAGGACCTTCCACTTGCAGGGAAGAGTCTTAACCTCTGACCATCTCTCCAGCCCCTAACAAAGATTTTTGAGAGCATCTTTTAATTATAAGTTTAATTCTCTGTCTTTCAGAAATGTCACTTCCAATTTGATTTCAGAATTGTGTTAAATTTACTTCTGTGACTTGATAACCTATCTCTTCACACTCAATATTCTGATTCTCGATGACATTAACATTACTTACTTTATGAGTGTGTCTGTGTGTGTGTGTGTGTGTGTGTACATACATGTGTGTATAACTGAGAGCATGCTGAAAGTCAGTTGGAAGAGTTCTCTTCCAGACTATTTTTCTATCAAATAAAAGCACAGTTATGTCCAGTTTCAGTAAACAGTAAGAAAGAATACACATTTTCTTCAGGCACCAAAACTAGTTGTTCCCCTAAGTGTGCTTTTCCTCTGTGACAGAATGCATGCAGCATAACAATTGCCATTGCTACCATTTTCGAGTATCCATGCCAGTGGTGTCACTAGACTGTAATGTTGTACAACCATCACTTCCACCAATCACATTGCTCTTTTCTTCTTGTAAACAAAAGCTCTCTAACCCTTAAACTTAAAGCCTTCATCTTTTTGTCTCTATGATTTTTACTGTCTTAAATACTTCATATAAGAGAATTACAGAATTTGTCTTTTTCCATGATTAGTGTATTTTGTACAGCACAATGTCCCCCCCCCACACACACACCCAAGTGGCAAAATAGATCAGAATTCCCTCTCCTGCCAGTATATTCAACTGAATGGACTTGGTCACATAAGTTGCTTCCATACATTAATTATTGTGAATAATGTTTCTATGATCTTGTGTATGCAAATGATCTCTTCAAGGCCCTTCTTTCTATTCAGTTGAGCATATTCCCCAAAGCAGATCTGATGAATCGCATGAGATTCTGTGAGAGAAATGTCCATGAAAAGTCCACACCTCAGTTTCCCAAGTTCTGAACTCTAGGTGTGTAGCACCAGGCCTGGAAAAATTAGCTTTTGTAAAAATTTACAAAAAAAAAAAAAAGCTACGTCTCATCTATTAGAGATAGCCAAAGCACAAAAGCATGAAAAAGAATCTCACTTGGTATTCTAAACTTTTGCTTTGGGGCTGGGCAGATGGCTCAGGGCTTAAAGCCTTTGCCTCAAGCAAAAGGACCTGAATTTGGATTCCCCAGGAAAAAAAATATGGACAGATATGGCACCAGCCTGCAGTCCTAGCCCTGGCAGATAGAGCCTGGGAAACACTAGAGCAAAGAAATAAGGAGGTAGATCAATCAAGGGTAATTCCTGATGTCATTCTTTAACCTCCACAACCATGCACACTCAAGTGCCGTCTTGTACACACACACACACACACACACACACACACACACACACAGATAAGTGAGCAAAAAGTTTGTTCTAAGCACAATGATTGGCTTGAAATCATTGTGTCTGCATTTCTGTTCTTGGTTCTCTCTGATTTCCATGGACCTTGTTTTATGACTCCCTTTCTCATAGTCATAGCATTCATATCTGTGTCTAATCTATACCTAATGCTGTACAGTGTTATGTATTTCTTAACCAATCCAATAGGTTTCATGGATTTCCTTAATGCCCTCCCCAGCAGTAATAGTCTGAAACATATGGATGAAATAAGTAAAAAAAGACATATACCTTCTCCATGTATTATGAACAAGTTGTTTCTTTTAAATAGCTTTTACTTTCAGAACCACCCATCTAGGTATCTGATGGACTTGTATTTTTTGAAGTCTTATCTTTCAATTGCAATCACATAACCAGATGTCTATCACTTCAAAAGCGATCCTGGAAAATAACTAGGCATTGTTGCATTTAAAAAAATATCTTCAGAGGGAAAAAGCATGCTTTAGGCTGTAATTTTCAAGACTTTGGTGTTTGGTAGAAGCAAGCATCCATAACTGAAAATCAAACACTGTGCAATTTTGGAAAAGTCTCTGTCTGCAAGATAAATTTAAAAATGGTTTGGTTTCCTAGATGCAAAAATAAAATATAATATCCAGAAAATTCCTCTCTCTTCCCTTCCACCCCTCACATTAAAACTGACTGATAATGATCTTTTATTTAATTTGGCATTTCTGTAAAAACATAAGGTCATGCAAAGTCTACTGGGAAGCCAGCACATGGGGTATTTGATGTGAGCAAGGGATCAGAAGGGTGTTGCCTCTAGAAACCATTTTTATTTTTTAATTTAATTTGAGAGAGAGAGAGAGAGAGAGAGCACATGCATGCCATGTCACATGGGTGGAGAACAGAAGATAACTGAAGTCAGTTTTCTCTACCACCAAGCAGACTTCTCAGGTCCCTAGGTTTGTGAGCAGGCACCTTTACCCACTGGGCTATCCTGCCAGCCTCCCGGATACTATATTTTACAATCCAACCTTATTTAAAGGCAGGTAAGACATCTGTGAGGGAGAAAAGGTAGAAACTCTGCTCCCCGGGTGCAGGGGAGCTTGTGCTCTCTACGGAGGGCAGGACCTCCTCTCTCAGCCTATCAGAGGGAGGTGTTTCCTGCTGACCTCTACCTTTGCTTCCTGTCCCCTGCCTGCAGGTCACCTACCTGGGGAAGGTCTCCACCACGGGCATGCAGTTTCTGTCGGGTTGCACTGAGAAGCCGGTCATTGAGCTCTGGAAGAAGCACACGCTGGCCCGGGAGGATGTCTTTCCAGCCAACGCCCTCCTGGAGATCCGCCCATTCCAGGTGTGGCTTCACCACCTGGACCACAAAGGCGAGGCCACGGTGCACATGGATACCTTCCAGGTGGCGCGCATCGCCTACTGCACCGCCGACCATCACGTGAACCCCAACATCTTCGCCTGGGTGTACAGAGAGATCAACGACGACTTGTCCTACCAGATGGACTGTCACGCCGTGCAGTGCGAGAGCAAGCTGGAAGCCAAGAAGCTGGCGCACGCCATGATGGAGGCCTTCAAGAAGACTTTCCACAGTATGAAGAGCGACGGCCGGATCCACAGGGACAGCTCGTCGGAAGAGGCGTCCCAGGAATTGGAATCTGATGATGGCTGAAGGGTCGAGCAAAGGCAGCGTTGGGCAAGGCGTTCCGGATGATAGATGCGCACGCGAAGATTCACATTTGGCATGAAGGGACCGCCGGACTATTGGCTGACCATGCTTTTTCAATTCCGAAGAGCAATTCTAAATCTAAAGAAATGTATCATTAAAGTAATTACGTGACATTGAAACCTGCTGCTGCTGCTGCTGCTGCTGCTGCTGCTGCTGCTGCTGCTGCTGCTGCTGCTGCTGCACCATGAAGAGGGTTGGGGATGAGGATGGGGAGGAAGGTTCTAGATCTCTCTCTCTCTCTCTCTCTCTCTCTCTCTCTCTCTCTCTCTCTCTCTCTCTTCTCATTGCAACCCTCCAGTGCTGATTTTCACTGTTCTCAGGCTAATACTCTGCGACCATAGTTTGAGGGACCACTCCAATCTGCCTTATGAAACACAGGAAAGGTACCAGCACTTCTGGGATCCTTAGAGGGGGCGTGAAGCTGGTGGGGTGGGGGCTGGGTGGAAGGGACACCCAGACTAACTGAGTGCCCCTCTCCCCATGGCATGCTGCACACCCTCTCCTCAGAATGCAAATCAGCACAGTCTTTATTGAGCTTTACGACTAACAGCATGAGAGTTGGCAGTTAAGTCGCAGAGATAGCTTTCCTTTGCCTATGTCCATCCGCAGCTCCCTCCTCATCTATTTTCTTAGAATATGTGCAACTAATGGTCTGTTCCCTGTACCTATCCCGTCCTTCCAGCAGCCCTTAGAAAGGGTGGATGCGTGACATAAGACACTCACAGGGAAGAAAAACACCCAGCAGACAAAATCAACCACAAGCAAAACAGCTAGGAGTTTCATACAATAGCAGCACTAGGCAATGGGGCTAAATGAGCAAACTCGGGAGGCTGCCAGTCATCAAGCCTGCGGTGTGGCTACTCAGTGGTTGCCAGATAAGGTCCTCATCACTTAGCACTATACTTAAGTAGGAAAAAGTGAGATCCACTCATCACATCTAGGAAACCCATGTCTATCCTGAACTCTAAAGGGAAAGCTTGTCTTAAAATCAGTGATGTCTTAGAGTCAGAATTGCCCTGTTTTTTCACGATTTCTGATAAGACATTCTCACTAGGACAGTATGATATCTATAAATTTCACAGATCTTTAGACATCATGAAGAACATCAACACAGAATGGAATGGAAAGCATTTGTTAATATATACACACTTAGGGCAAAGAGCAGATGGGTGATTTTTTTTCTAGAAATACTGCTCTATTATCTAGTCTGTTTTCATTCTTGGTGATGTTAGGGGAAAATGGGGTACCTTAGAAGCCTTAAATGAGAGCTAATATAATCCAGACAACAATGGTGTTGGCATTTTGGTCTGTGTACCTGTGAGTCTGTGTATGCGTTTGTGTGTGTGTGTGGGTGTGTGTGTGTGGGTGTGTACATATGTCCCCATGTGTGGGCTCAGTTTCAGGCATGTACAATAAGCATGGAGTTGTAATGATGAAGACTCGCCACCTGAACATTTGCTTGTTGCTTTGCGACATATGTAAACTATTCTTTAGCGTAAATGCATTCACTCTTTAATAAAATATGTTTGTGTTAATAAAGCTCAATGCATTTCCTACTTTCTGTGTGCTTCTTTACAAACAATGGAATCAGGGTTTTGCTATCTACATTAAAAAAATAATTCATTCTTTGATTGTGTTTAAAGGGTTTATTTTTTCTAGTTTGTTTTTCATGGCCGGCCTGCCCCTGATTTGAGAGAGTAAGGATCTTGATGCTGTTGACGGTGCCGTTTAGTGGGATGGATTTACTTCAGAGAAGAATGTTTCTGAATGTTTTGCAATTTTTTTTTGGCTTGTGTGTGTATAAAGGAGCCTGCCCATCTTTGAAGAACCTCTGCTGAATTCTTAGAAGGTAAGCTCAAAGGCTTCTAAGAAGAGTAGATGAAAATGTTTTCTCCAGGCTGTGCTATCTCAGACCAGCCCAGGAGTTCCCCAAGATGCAAAGGCTTTGAAAGTGAAGACAGAGGTGACCATTAAAGTAATGAACCCAAAGCAAAATTCTACCAAACTCTGATTAAAATGGCACTGCCTTTAGATGCTCTCCTAATTTTAGTTTTCCACCACTGTCCTTGAATAGACATTGAAAAAAAAAAAAAAAAAAAAAAAACAAAGAGAGAAGAGGAGAGGCCGGGCAGAGCCGGCCAAAGCGAGAGGAAACTAGGTGGCGCATGTCTCAAAACAATGTCATTTTCCTTTCAGCAATAGTTAGCCTGAATCCCATGGACCTGTTTATTGGTTGCAAAAAAGCTGTAGCATTATTGGTATGAGGATCTGCATGGAAATATTGGTAAGTAGTTAAAAGATAAATACCTAGTAGTGATGTCTCTCTTTTAAAATTTATTTTATAAAGTTGTTCTTTGACAATTTCACACACACACACACACACACACACACACACACACACACTACTTAAATTCTCTCTTCCATCTCTATTAACTCCTCCTCCTCTGTACCAGTCCCTGTGCTAGATAGCTTTCATACCTTTTGGGTTTTCATGACTTTCACCTTTTCGTGACTTTTTATGGCTCTTGGTTGGCTTTGTGACCCATTAAGTGTAGCCAGGGACATCTCATCGACAATCAGCTGTAGTTCCTGTAAAGGGGATGACCCAGCTTTGCATTCCTCAGTGCTTTGGGCCCCTGATTTGCTCCACATTCATCCCCATCCACTCCTGGGCACCTCAAAGGATCCCTGGAGAGGTGTGTGGCCAGGACTTTGGACTTGAGGAAACCCAACCTTTGAGCCCGTTACATCTCTGGTCCAGGGTGACTCAGCCAGGTCGTATTTGATGTGACAATCGGTCCCTGGTCATTGCTGTACTGAGAGAGGATCCACTTCCCTTGGATTTTGCATGTCCATTCCTCTTAAAAGGTACCTGATTTTAAATTAGACTATTAAGTTATTTTAAGTAAACATTTTGCTATTCATTTTAACACTATTTCTGATGGGAGCAGAATTTTAAAAGCCAAGGTCGAGAAAGCTTTATTTGAGCATATATCACATGAAGTTGTGCTTGAGTTATTTTCCTGGCTGTGAGAAATGGGCAGAATTTTCTGCCCGTCCTAAATCAAAATTCCTCTTTCGTTCTCTTTTCCACAGGACCCACTAAATCTCTAAATTAAGTTCTCCTATTACAGGAGCACATAAGCTATCTTCACACTATTCATTGTTATTCCCAGCCACGTGTTTATTTGTATAGTTATACAAGTATCTTGTTGAAATCTTGGGTAGCAAATGTCCTTCAGATGGGGGAAGCTGTCTTTTTTGTTCATGTTTTATCTCCAGATTCTGTTGAATGCACTGCTTAAGTTTCTCATCCATCCTTTTATTTTCCTTCTTTCTCTTTCTCTCCTTCCTGCCTTAAGTATCTATTTTTTTACATAAAATATTCTAAGCTTCTTCAGCATTTAGGAAAGAGGGGCATGTGTGCTCTAGCTCATGATCATTGATACAAAATTGGACATTATTTTGGGATGCCAGATGATGCTAAATTCCCCTTGTTATTTCACTCAGAATCCAAACTCTATAGTTTTTTTTTATTTCTTAAAGATCTGAGTGACTCCCTTTCCCCACTCCGCCACCCGGGACGTGCGCAGTCCAGCCGGGACTCACCGCGACATAGGTAAGCTCCACTCCTGCCCACCCCCAGAACCCCAGGCCAAATAATTCAGTTCAGTGAAAAACGCACAGAAATTGAAAGAAAATCTTAAGACTTAAAACGACAATGCCGAAGTCAAAGTGCAAATCCATGAGAAAAAACACTCAAGTAAACAAATCTCCCACTGAAAGAATTAATCCCATAATGTTAGACTCCAACCAGAACAAACCCATGGAAAATGGCCAAGAAAGCCTGACCCAGGATAATGACTTTCAAAATATGATCATTACCATGTTCAATACTATGAAAGAGGAAATCTGGGAGGAATTAAATAACCGAATCAATTGCTTTGAAAAGAAACACAACAGACACTTGGAGGAGGTGAAAAAAACAGTTCAAGAAACAAAAACAGGCATAGAGCAGTTAAAACAGACTCAAGCAGAGTTTAAAACTGAGCTAAAAGACAAGTTATCTTCAACCCAGAACTCCAGAGAGTCTTATCAGCAGAACTAACGAAGCAGAAAACAGAATTTCAGACCTTGAAGATTAAAGTGGGAGTATTAACCAGCTCAATGTAAGAGGTTGTTAAAGCCAAAAAGTTACTTGAGAGAAATATCCAGGAGATATGGGACACACTGAAGAAGCCCAACATGCATATTCATGGAATACCAGAGCAAGATTCTCAAAATATCACCCCTGAGGAAATTTTTCAAATGATCATCAAGGAAAACTTTCCTCATCTACAAAAAGAGAGGCCCATCCATATACAAGAGGCATTCCACACCCCAAACAGATATGACCAAAACAGAAGCTTGCCATGGCAAATAATAGTTAAAACGCTCCACATACAAGATAAAGAACTGGTGCTGAGAGCTTCAAGGGAGAAAAAACAAGTCACTTTTAAAGGTACACCTATTAAAATAACAAAAGACTTCTCAGTCGAAACAGTAAAAGCAAGAAGAGCTTGGAGAGACATACTTCAAGTATTGAATGAGCACAAATGTCAACCCAGGCTGATTTACCCTGCAAAACTATCCGTCATGATCGAGGGAGAAAGAAAAATCTTCCAGCACAAAGAAAACTTGAAGGGATACATGTCCATCAAACCAGGCCTTCAAAAAATGCTAGAAATGATACTCAAGCTTGAAGAAAAAAAACAGGCATATCCAGGAGAACAGAAGGCAAATATAACACCATTAAAAGCATAGCAATATACTTAAAAACTACTAAACATAATAAATGTCTGGAATTCAAAATAGTTTCTCCATTATAACACTAAATGTTAATGGAATTAACTCACCAATCAAGATACACAGATTACAAATTTGATTAAAAATCACAATCCATCAATCTGCTGCCTGCAGGAAATCCATCTCACCACAAAAGATAGGCACGCCCTAAAAATAAAGGGGTGGTCAACAATTCTACAAGCTAATGAAAGCAGAAAACAGGCAAGGGTAGCCATTATGCTATTGGACAAAGTGGACTTCAAAGAAAATCATAAGAGGCACAGATGGATACTACATTTTAGTCACAGGTACAATTCACCAGGAAGACTTCGCAATACTGAACATATACGCACCCAACATGGCCCCTCCCACATTCTTTAAGCAAACCCTACAACGTGTCTAAAGCGAGAAATCAATCCCAAAATGATAATTCTTGGGGATTTCAATACCACCCTTTCAACATGGGATAGATCTACAGGTAAAAAACTTAACAAAGACACTTTGGAGCTTAACCAAAACCTTACTGAAATGGACCTTACAGATCGCTATCGTACTTTTCATCCACGCACCAAAGAATACACATTATTTTCAGCAGCACATGGAACTTTCTCCAAAATAGATCACATATTGGGCCACAAAACGAATCTCTACATACACAGGAATGTTGAAATTCTAGCCTGCACCTTATTAGACCACCACGGCTTAAAGCTTGACATCCACAACACAACAAGCAACAGAAAATACACTAAGTCCTGGAAACTTAACACTATGATGCTGAATGAGAAGTGGATTCAGGAAGAAATTAAAAAGGAAATTCAAGATTTCCTGAAAGTGAACGATAATGAAAATACAGCTTACCAAAATCTCTGGGACACAATGAAAACTGTCCTAAGAGGTAAGTTCATAGCTCTTAATGCCTACATCAAAAAAATGGAAACATCAGAAATAAATAAATTAACAATGCAGCTAAAAGCTTTACAGACACTAGAGCAATCTGATCCCAAAAGCAGTAGAAGGGAGGAGATTAGCAAAATAAGGGGAGAAATATCTGAAATCGAGATTAGGAAAATGATAGAGAAAATCAACCAGTCAAAAAGCTGGTTTTTTGAAAAAATCAATAAGATTGATACACCCCTAGCTAAATTAACTAAAAGCAAGAGAGAGAAAACTCAAATTAACAAAATTAGAAATGAACATGGAGTTATCACTACTGATACCCAAGAAATCCAAAGAATTATGATGTCATATTTCAAAAACTTATACTCTGTGAAATTTGACAACACAAAAGAGATGGGTGAATTCCTAAGTAAACACAGCTTACCTAAATGGAATCAGGAAATTGTGAATTATTTAAATAGTCCTATAACATATGAGGAAATTGAGAAAGTAATCTCGAATATTACCACCAAAAACTGTCCTGGACCAGATGGATTCACCACAGAGTTCTACCATACTCCTTAAACTGTTCCACCAAATAGCAAAGGAAGGAAAACTACCAAATTCCTTCTATGAAGCTAATATCATCTTAATCCCAAAACCTAATAAAGATACACTTAAAAAAGAAAAGTATAGGCCAATCTCTCTGATGAACACAGATGCAAAGATTCTCAATAAAGTCTTAGCAAATTGGATTCAAAAACATATCAAAAAGATCATTCACGGGGACCAAGTAGGCTTTATCCCTGGCATACAAGGTTAGTTCAACATACGCAAATGAATAAATGTAATTCATCATATAAATCAGTCCAACGTTCAAGACCACAAGATACTCTTGATAGATGCAGAAAAAGCTTTTGACAAGATACAACAGCTCTTTATGATCAAAACTCTAGAAAAGGTTGGAATGGAAGGAACCTTTATCAATATAATAAAAGCTGTATACAACAAGCCCACAGCAAGGATTATACTCAATGGGGAAAAACTTGAATCATTCCCACTTCAATCAGGAACTAGACAAAGCTGTCCACTCTCACCACTTCTATTCAATATTGTACTTTAAGTGTTAGCTGAAGCCATAAGACAAGAAAGGGACATAAAAGGGATTAGAATCAGCAAAGAAGTCAAGCTATCCATATTTGCAGATGACATGATCCTATACCTGAGTGATCCCAAAAACTCCACCAGGAAGCTCCTGGAACTAATACAGAAGTTCAGCTGGGTGGCAGGATACAAAATAAATGTACAAAAATCAGAGGCCTTCCTATATGCCCAGAATGAAAGAAGTGAAAAAGTCCTGAGAGACTCAATCCCATTTACCATAGCCCCTAAAAAAATGAAATACCTTGGTATAAACCTAACCAGGGAGGTAAAAGACCTTTACAATGAAAACTTTAAAACCCTAAAGAAAGAAATATCAGAAGATACCAGAAGGTGGAAAGACCTTCCATGTTCCTGGATTGGCAGAATCAACATCGTAAAATGACAAAGGCAATATACAAATTCAATGCTATACCAATTAAAATCCCAAAGCAATTCTTCAAAGAAGTTGACCACACAATCTCAAAGTTCATATGGAGGCACAAAAGACCCAGGATAGCAAAGACAATCCTGAGTAACGAAAATACTACTGGAGGTATCACCATACCTCCAGTCTATACTTAGTCTGTACTACAAATCCATAGTTATAAAAACAGCCTGGTACTGAGTCCAAAATAGACACACAGATCAATGAATAAGGGTTGAAGACCCAGATATAAGCCCACAAAATTACAGCCATTTGATCTTTGACAAAGGGGCCCAAAAAATCCAATGGAAAAAGAACAGTATCTTCAACAAATCGTGCTGGCAAAACTGGATCTCCACATGCAGAAGATTAAGACTGGACCCATACTTGTCACCATGTACAAGACTTAATTCCAAATGGATCAAGGACCTTGATATAAGGCCAGAGACTATAAAAACTATAGTTGAAAGGATAGGGAACTCCCTCGAGCTGATTGGGCTAGGCCAACATTTCCTAAACAGAAATCCAATGGCACAGTCACTGCTACCAACTCTCAACAGTTGGGATCTTGTGAAATTAAAGAGCTTCTGTTCAGATAAAGAGATTGTAACACGAGCTCAAAGGCAACCCACAGAATGGGAGAAAATCTTCACTAACCACATATCTGATAGAGCTCTATTATCCAGAGTGCACAAAGAACTTAAAAACCAAACACTAAGGAAACTAATGGCCCAATTAAAATATGGGCCCTGGAACTTAAAAGATATTTTACCAGGGATGAAATATCTCAAAATATGCTCCACTTCTTTAGCCATCAGGGAAATGCAAATCAAAACTTCCCTGAGATATCATCTCATCCCGGTCAGGATGGCAAAAATCCACAATACAAGCAACACCAAATGTTGGAGAGGATGTGGAGAGAGGGGAACTCTCCTACATTGCTGGTGGGAATGTAGGCTCATACAGCCACTCTGGCGAGCCATCTGGAGATTTTTAAAGAAATTAAAGATTGAAATGCCATATGACCCTGTTATTCCACTTTTGGGTATAACCCCCCATGCAGCAGAGGTTCACCTCGATAGCACAAGCACTGACCATGTTCATAGCAGCACTGTTTACAATAGCAAAGTCATGGAATCAACCCAAATGTCCATCAGTTGACGAGTGCATAAGAAAAAGTGGTAGCATCTATACAATGGAGTACTACTCAGCCATTAAAAATGATGAATTACTGGAATTTTCCGGGAAATGGATGTCATTAGAAACAATTATATTAAGTGAAGTATCCCAGACCCAGAAAATTAAGCGCTGTATGTACTCCCTAATAGGTGGCTCCTAGTACCAAACCCACCTAGTCCACCTTGAGACACTCAAAGATAAATGTATGTAATACCTACAGTAATTCCAAGGACTATGAACAGCAGGGATGGGATTGGAGCCACACCAGAAACAAGGAGAGAGGGGACAATGTTATAGCAGAGAATATAGGCCTCCATCAAAGACTGAAAGTAAGTAATGAGACACCTGATTAAGTTCACAGATGTTCATTTCTGATCATTTACAACTGAGGGGGCATGATCTCACCAGAAGGGGAGGGCATATAGTCTGGCAGATAAAAAGTAACCATTTTGCAAATGGGCGATTGAGCCCTCCCTCACTGTGGTTTCCTACTTTTATTACATCTATCCTTGAATGTGCTCTTATAACAAGACTCCAGTTTAACAGCTTTTTGTCTCTGGCCAGGGGGTGACATACAATGCCCATCAGGATGAAGTGAAGGGCATTGCAGGAGCAGCAAAACTGCAAAAGAAAATCAACAAACCACAATTCAAAACTTCAGAGGCTCTATATCAACCACTTAGAACTAGGGCAGACTAATCTCTCCCCATCCTGAAGGTCACGGACATTTGCGGAAGAGGGGGCGGTAAGAGTGTAAGAACAAAAGGATTGGAGGAGCAATGATTTGCAAGATACTCCACACAAGTTAGGGCCGAAGCAATCATAATTGGACTTTGCATGCCCTGGGCAATGTCCAACACACTATTGACCTCACAAAGTCTAGCATCTGCTAAAGGCACCAAGATCCTTGGAGACAAGGGATTGACAGCCACAGTAGTGTTCCTATGCTTAAGGGGAGCACAGGAAAGGGTTCAGGGAAATACAACTGGGTCCTTCTACATCATCGGAGAGGAGGGCCCAGAGGACAGTCAGGCATGCACATTAAAGGACTCTCTGGGGATTGGGGGGGAGGGACTGGGAGATGGGGAGGGAGGGGTGAGGGGAGGGGGATCAGGGGGTTGGGGGGGAAGAGAAGGGAGGGAGGAAAGTGGTGTACCTATTAAGTTTGTATGAGCAGAAATAGGGTTCAGGGAAATGCCACTGGGTCCTTGTATGTCATCGGAGAGGAGGACCAAGAGGAGAGTTAGGCATACACAATAAAGGACTCTCTGGGAATTGGGGGGGGAGGCACTGGGAGACGGGGAGGGAGGGAAGGGGAGCAAGGGGTTCAGGGGGAGGAGAAGGGGGGAGGGAATGGTCTACCTATTAAGTTTGTATGAGCGGAAATAATAATAAAAAATGTTAAAAAGTATTAAAAAAAGATCTGAACGATTCTCTTTCCTATTTACCAAATACACCCACACTAATTTTTCATGACTACAAAGCTCACAAAATTGTAGGAGGTAATGAAAAAACTCCTTCTGATCTTCCGCAAACACTTCTGCATGATGTCAACATTGGGGTCTTGGGATAATTTTCTGAAATTCTATGTTCTTTAAAAAGGATTATGCCTTCTCCTTCTTAATAGTTGGCAGCTGCCGCAGGAGTGGAACACCATGGCTGATTCAGAATCCCAACCTCAGAAGAGCAACTGGAAGGATAAAAGCAGATTGCTCAGAGGCAATTTAAGCCATCGGACAATGGACAGTTGTAAGTAATGTGTGTTTGCTGAACTTGAAACTAAGAAATAAGATACTTGGGTAAAGTTGCTTACAAAGCAATTTGGGGAAGGTATTTCTGTTGAAATATCCCAACAAGATCATCTAGGAATTTGGAAGTGCCTTTGAAGTTGGGTATTAAGCAAGAATCTGAGCTAATCTTGCTGTGAAAACTTGTCATTTTTTACTTGGTAACATTTTAACATTCCTCCTAAGCCTTCATTTAACTAGATTTGGAGTCTATTGTAATAAACAACTCATGTACTGTGAAAATGGAATTAAGGAAGTACTATTTATATGCTCTATTCTTTATAATAAAGTAATGCATAACCATCAATACTTCTATGTTTCTAGTCTTTGTTAATAAGTGCTTTTCTAGATACACATTTAGAGTGAGCTTGGATCCTTTGAAAACTTAGTGATATCTATGAAATGAAAGATCATAGTATCTGAGTCTTGCTTGGTAACAATCTTGTCATGTGTGACCTTAATTGCTATTCCTGGACTTTCTTTACCTTCTGAAGATGAAACTTAGCGGAAACATTTAGGAAATATCCATTTGCAAGGAATACTCATGAGTTAACTACATCTCATGGTCATTTTAAAGATTCATTGTTTATGACAAATAAAAAATTATATTTGTAACAAACAGAATAATGTCTGTATCTGGAACTAGTTAGCATATGCATTGTCTCACAGATCTGTCATTTTTATGGTGAGAATAGAATCTAGTTTCTTGACAATATTCAGCAAATTAAAATGACAGATGTCTCCTTGTACCTACTGGAATGATGTTTATTAAAAAGACAAAAGTAACAAATGTTGCTAAAGAGACAGGAAAAAAAGGTAAATCTGTCTACTGTAGTTAGAAATGTAAATTGATGCAGCTATTATGGAAAACGGTAAGGGTGTTCTTCAAGAAATTAAAAACAGAGCCAGTCTATGATCCAGTTATCCCACTACTGTGTGTATCTAAGGGAAAGAAAACATCACAAGAGGCATCCTCAGCCCCCGTTCAGTTCATTGCAGCATTGCTCACCTGCATCAAGATGTGAAACCTTCCTAAGTGTACATCTTCAGAAAAATGTGAGATAGATGTAGAATAATATTCTGCCTTTATCTACAGAAAGAGAAGGAAATCCTGTCACTCTGGACAAAATGAATGAACCTGCAAGGCTTTATGTTAAGGAGAAGGATGCCAGAGAGCTCCATACTAACCTGGCTTGCAAATGAAATAAGTAGAACCTAAAGAAATGAAAAGAAGAAGGCAGTTACCAGAGCGCAGAGTTCAGATTGGATGAATGGGGAAGTATAGATAATAGAAAACTGCCTACAAGTCTGTTGTACAACATACATAATCCAGTTAATAGCATATTATGTCCATGACTACTTCTAATGGAAAATTTGGGATCAATGATTCCTAAAGCTCCTAGTGGATCTGACTTCAGTTTTGCATAACAAAAGTCGAACAAGTTTCATTATGTTCATAATTGTGTTATATTCCCGTAGATGCTATTATAGGAATAGACAAATTTTAATTGGAGGACCTGAAATGGAATTGGGCCTTAGCATAGCCCCCTCCAAGTAATATTGTGGCTTTTCCTATTTTTAATTGCAACAGCTTTTCCTAGAATTTAGTGCAATACTTCTAGAGATCAGTAAAGCAAAGGCTCATTAATTTAGATAAACTAATTAGAAGTATATTGCTTTAGCTTTAAAATTGTTAAGTTTTATACTCATTTTAATAAGCAAATAAAAAGGATGGATAGTGTTGTTGTTGGAAGTGTAGTTTACTTGGGACAAACATCACTCCCACATATTAAAATAACTGTTTACTAGATACAGTATAATTCATCATAAGTAAAAGTTGGGGTGATGCAATTATGGCTTTGCAATGCTTCCTGCAAGTAAATCTTGATTTACTGAAATGGACTCTAAGTAAACAATAGCAAGTTATCACAATTCTGGTATTCAGAAGCTAAAAGCAATAAAATATCGTATATTCATTTTCCTTCAGTTAACCTAAGCTCACACACACATACAGGAAAACTTTAGAAATAGAAATAGCTTAGCTTTTTCCCTTTTTTACAGAAATAGAGCTGTTAAAATAATACTTTTCTGATGATCACATTTTGGCAGCTTTTTCTTTGTAGGCTATTTTCACCTTGAATTATCTAGAGCCTCCGTCTGTTTGTGTCTCCCTGCGGGTATCAGCAACCCTTTAAAGCCACATGTGCATCACTGATGTCATTCATCTGCAGGGGTCTGTGTGATATTTCAAGTTCAATGTTGTGGACCTGCAGGTTTGTATGTTTGTGATCATGCCAACCCAGTGCCTCTCTAAACCCATCAGCTCTACTTGAAAGCTGTATGACATTCTGAGAATGAACTCCCCAGGCTCATGCCCTAAACAGGTGTCTTTAGTGAACAGGGCTTAGTGAGCAAGATACAGCATCTTAGACCTCAAGAAATCTGATGCTGCCATGATCTGTTTTGCATCTGACCTTGTGGGAAACATGACCTGTGCCCGAGGGTATGCGTCTTTTGCATAATTCACCTTAAAAACAGCTGCTGCAAGTTTTACCTGTATCCTGGTTGTTAATGCATTAGGAAGGAGAGGTTTGGGATTACCATTGTTACTATTCTCCCCAAAGGTTCATTTTTCTCTCATTTCCCATCAGTCACCCCTAAGGTCAGCTCTTGAGGAGTCAGGCAAAGGTAGATGGTTCACAGCAACCATTCCAGACACTATCTCAAGAAACATCCATGTTTGCTCAGAGCGAGGCTGGAAGAAGTTGAGACACTTGAAGAAGGCCGCTGTTAAGGACGGGAATTCCCATGCTATTAGGCATGGGAATCCGAATTCAGAAGCACAGAATGTGCAACACTGGATGCTTCATTACCCCACAAGGGTTATGCAGCAAAGGAGGGTCCAGCAGTGACCTCTGCAGGCCTAGGGTGACCTGGCCCAGCCATCCTGTCTGGTTTCAGAGGGTGTCTCACTTGCAACCTTAGAATCCAGACGTGTGTGAGTTTCAATTTGTCACATCATAAATGCTGTAGGAGGGGGAAAAATTGCTTTTTAAGAATGGAATCACTACCTCCTAAGTGATATTTCTTCGCTGTTACTCTTGAGACAAATGTGTGACCCATTCCATATGTTAGACATGAGACAAACATTGAGGAGATAAGACAGAATTAATTCTGGGGGACTCTAGGGATATATGTTTGTGCTCCAAGGTGAAAACCTCAAAGTCCTGTTCCATTTCAATCCTGTCATTGATACTGGACCTTGTAGGCCACTGCTGGGAGGGGCTACTGAAGAAGTGTGTGGGAAACCCTGTGTTACCCACAATTCAGCTTCAGTCTGACTGGCTCTGACTGGAGAACATTGGCCTCTCATCTACAAAAGTGCCTCTTTAAAGATGAGACAGGAACTGTCCCCCTAATCCCCACTTCAGACAGGAACCTGAGTGTACAGGCTTTAGCCATGTCTTATCTCGCTCTCCAGTGCTATTTTCCAGCCCAAATTTGATCAACCCAGACTTGATGCCTCTGAATTCCTTCATGGCCTCCTAGTGAGACGTCTCTGCAGGAGACGTTGATTACTATCTTTCCTCCTCCCTGCCTCAGTTCTTGATTTTAGCATGACAGCTAAGCTTACTTGTTCCAAGCTTACCTTCAAGCTCTGGGTGAAGAGCTTCACATCTCAGACCATGGGTTCTCTTATCTGAAAGTAGAATTGCAGGTGCTTAACTCGCAAATGCAGTGAGACCCAGAGTAGCTGCACAGTGAGGGCGTGACCAGGGCTCAAGCCACACAGCTGATCATCTGTGTTGCCATTACCCTGCATGTCGCCGGTAAATTCACAACCAAATGACTTAAAGGAACAAGTGGTTTTATTTAGATTTGTGATTATTCAGTTATAGTTCCTGGATCAGCTTGACAGGAGAACTCATAACAACACCTTGTACTGAGGGAACTGCCATAGCATATCCCCAGACTGCTGAGCCAACTATACCAAAAGATGCGAAAATCCCTAACCAACTCCCTCCATCTTATTCCCCTGACCAAGAACTAATTCTCATCATGGGCTGGCCCTGCCCCATTAGCCGGACAATGTCTTGTAGGCTACACTGACTTAACTACTCATTCTCCTCAAATGCGCCCAGAGCTCAAACCCTAAACCCTCAAGTTGACACCTGTATCTAACTGCAACAATCTGCAAAGTCGTTTTTGGATTTCGTGTTTTTCTCTCCTCCACAGAGGTCTGTTGGATAGTGTGCACAGTTCTTTGAAATCGCTTAATAAAGCCAGCTTGACCTTGGCATACCCTGACTCAATGTCTCTTTATGCTCTCTTTGCTTATGACACATTCATTCAGCCCCGAGAAACACCTCTCTAGTTGTATTCACTCAAAATCCTTTCTTTAGAAAAAAATATTTTAGTGTTTCAAGTATGAATATAATGAATTTATATTATTTTCAACCTTAATCCCCAATGCCTTCTCCACTTCCCATGATACCCTTCTTCTTCTCTACCAGACACCCTCCTCTTTCTAATCTTTGTGCATGTGGTGTCCACTGTGTTTCACTTTCTTACTTTTAGGTCTGCCCCACCTCTGACCTGATCGACCCCGGGTAATGCTGTCTAAGAACTGTATGTTATCAGCCTCACATAATGTGAAGTTTTCTAGCAGCTAAATGAAACACTTCAAAAGGATAGAGCTGAAATTAATTTCAAAAGTATATTTTAATAATAACTTGATATATCAACAATATTATAACTCCAACAAAAACTACAAGATATGTTAGATAAATGTCTTATTCTTATATGAAGACTTTGAAATCTAGTACATAGGTGACATAATATAGCACATCAAGTATGTAATTAACAACTATTGTGTTGGATGACATATCCCACTAGGACAAGAACACAGCCCACACTCTCCATAGAGCTTAGGTGAGTGACTGATACACAGGAAAGTCTGGAAAATGTTTAGTGCATGAGTAACAACTGAAACAGGAACAGTCTACCTCAGGTATGTAAATGTCTCTGTTTGCTGGGACAGTGTGACAATAGACCATAAGCTAAGTAACATAACCTGGAGAGAGTTGTGTCATGTATTTGGAGACTAGCAGACTGACTTGCTTTCTGAGATTGTGGTTAGCAAATAGTGAGTTACTTGGCTTCAGTTGCATCATCTCAATGTGTCCCCACATATTCGTGTGTGTGTGTGTGTGTGTGTGTGTGTGTGTGTGTGTGTGTGTGTGTCTGTGTCTGTGTCTGTGTGAGTGTGTGTGTGTCCATTTTCCTCATATGAAAACAATCATTGGATTGGGCCCTTGTTGTGTAGTAATCTCCTCTTCATCAAAACATTCCCTCTTGTAGGGAGGACCGAGAATGTTGTAACTATCATAAAGATGAAGCAGGTTCATAAAACCGAAGCTGAGACAGTAACCCTCAGAAGGACTTAACTAGGAGAGTGACAGTCTCACTCCAACCAGGCATGATGAGGTTCTAAAGTGGAGGACCTTAAGACAGAGCATCGTGGACGCAGGCACCATGATCGGAAGCTTGCAGAAAGAAAGCCTTCAGTTCCAGAAGACCACAAGAGTTCCTGACTCCATCCTACCTGACCCAGTCTAGTGCTTCCTGGCCTGGAGGAAGGCTCTAGGTAAGAGAGCAAAATTCCAAGTTAAGGATTGTTTTGTTTTCATTCCCTGGCAGGAAGTGAGGGCTTCCTTGTGGCTGGCGGGGAGGGGAGTTGAGAGACAAGCAGATGAGGGCTGGAAGATCACAGAAACGTTATCAACTCTGTCCAGAGAGAAACCAGAGGGTAGCTCTGAGATAGAAACAAGAACTAGACCTGCGGTGCTCAAACAGAGCAATAGAGAAAGACACCTGGTGTTGATCTCAGGCTCTTGCATGCATGTGTACGCACATGCCTGTGCACCAGTGTGCATGTGTGAACATACCTACGTGACCACATATACAAACACATTAGGAAAAAAACGTCTTTGTAGGTTGGATATGGTGGCACAGCCCTGTGATCTACGTTCCTTATAAACTAAAGCTAGAGACTTGTGTGTCTAATGCTAGTCTGAGTGAGTCACGAGTCCTAGATAAGTCTGAGCTTCATAGCCAAACCCTAACTCCAATGTCAAACCAAACAAATCTTTGTGAAATAGAATTAACACGGGTCTGAAATGCACACGCATCCCAAGTAGACCCAATTCCCACCGAGTTGTCCTTTCTAGTCTTCCATTTCTTTTGGTTGCATGACTTGTCTGTTCATGGCTGGTTTCAATTGTCTGCTGACAGAAATGAGGTTCTGAGGAGAAAGAAGCTGGAGAATTTGAGAAATACAGCTCGAGGGCAGGCAGGATGGCCACGTTCTGTGTCTAACGATGTTAGCCAACCCTTCCAAGCCAAGTACTCAGACTCAGCCAAACTTCATCCAAGCCAATGCCCAGAACTCTCCTGTGGTACCCCCCTTGTTATTTTTTTTTTTGTGGGGAGAACTGGCATTTCCAAGTGTCTCAGTATGATACAACTAAAAATCCCCACATTTCAAAGAGAAGAACCCTTGGAAGGCGAAAATTTGGGATTTGCCAATAATGCGGGGCTTGGGTTAGGTTGCTGTGTCTGCAAATGGAGGTCATGTGGTTAGGGCCCTTCTGCAGCACACTGAATAATCATCTTCTCTTGCCTCACTGACAAAGAATGCTTTTCCTGGGATTTAAAAAGCAGCTTGAGGCTGCTGTGTTCAGATAAGCCTCAACCAGCACTGAATTGGCCAGTAACCTAAGCTGGGAGAATTTATTACTGGAGAATACTTTCCAGACCGATTATTCGATTCTCTTTTTTAAAGGTCAGACTTTGTTAGATTATGATTAAAGTTCCCTTTTTTATATATATGTATATAAATTACCTCTTTTTCCCTGCAAAATGGGCTCCTGTCAGAAGATCTGGAAAAGTTTTTACTTCTCCTTTTTTACTCTGAAAAAATTAATGAGCTTTGCCATTCCTTTCAGCTTAATAATTTTGGAAGTGCTACTGCTAGTCTGTTTTTAGATTAAATTCAAGTGACACTGAAAATACCTCTCATCTCCACTATTGGTTGCGTCAGAGCCATATTTAAGGGTATGGGATCTGGAGTAATATATCTTTCTTTGAAGTCTTCATTAACTTCCCCTTTCTTGCATGTATGTATATGTGTATACCTGTGTGTGTTTGTGTGTGTTTTGTATCTGTGGGGTGCACGTGTGTGTGGAATGTGTACATAAGTGGGCACTTGAGTGCACTTGTGGAGGTGCAAGGGTGACATCAGGAATCATCCTGGATTGCTCTTCTATCTTACTGCTTTGCTCTGGGGATTCCCAGGCCCTGTCTCCCAAGGTTGGAGTTACAGACCACTGCCATATCCACCTGGCACATTTTTTAATATGGGATCTGGTGATACAAACACAAGTGCTTTTGTTTTCAAGGCAAAGGCTTCAACCCTGAAGCCATCTCCATAGTCCCTAATACCCCTAATTTTCCCATTTTATTTTTTGCTTTTTGTGTATGTAAGTTGTTATTATTCTTTGATTGTCTCATGAATGTATGCTATGAAATTTTAACTTTCTCCTCTAAATTACCTTACTTTATCTCTTCTTTTTCTTTCACTATAAACCTTCTCTCCAAGTTTCCTTTCCACCCTGAGGGGTGTGTGTGTGTGTGTGTGTGTGTCCTTCTGAGTATAAAAGGTGGGCACTTGCTTCATCATGGGCAATATCAGTAGCTACTGAAAAAAGTGGTTTCTTTCTTTCAACCAGCATTAGCCATTCCTATCTCTCAGGGAGAGGTGGAGCCTATTTCTCTTCTCCTGCCCATCCTGGAATGTTGACAGGCCAAACTTGAACAGTCCCTGTGCAGGGAACATGGCTCGGAGCTCTTGGCTGTGGCAGCCCTACTACGTCCACACGTGCTATTTGATGGCCCCTCCCCGACTTCTAGTTCTTTCATTCTTTCCACACTCTGTTCCATGATGCCCCCTGAGCGTTGGGGATGGGGTGTTTAGGGCTGTAAAGGCTCAAGATTTTTCCAAAGGGAAGTCAGAATCTGGGCCCTTCATGGATATGTTCCTTGGGATGCAGTTAAAAGCAAGTTTGTGATTGGAAAGTTATTCCACTCACAGTCACTGTCATGCACTGACTGGATCATTGGATCATTTGGATTAGACCAGGGGCGATGGCTGGGAGAAGGGTGAGAAACACAAGGTAAATTCTTTGACATAGGAACTTTAATGGTGTGTATTTATTCTGCATAGTAATGACTTCCATAAAGCCATTTTCATGTGAGTGTGTCATGTTCTTGGATCATATTCATAGTCCCTCTTCCCTTTCTCTCCTCTTTCTCTCTCTCTTTTTTTCTCTCTCTCTTTTTTTCTCCTCTTTTTCTTTCTTCTCGCTCTTTTTCTTCTCTTTCTCGCTCTCCTCTCTCTCTTTTTTTTCTCTTTCTCTTCTTTCTCTTTCTTCTTTTTTCTTTCTCTTCTTTCTTTCCTTCTTTCTTTCTTTTTTCTTCTTTCTTTCTTTCTTTCTTCTTTCTTTCTTCTTTTTCTTTCTTTCTTTCTTTCTTTCTTCTTTCTTTCTTCTTCCTTCTTTTACTGGTCATAGTAAAAAGCAGAATCCCCTGGGCACTGAGAACTATATGGCCAAGGAACAGCTGCATACATGGTGTATTACTCATATATACACAGCATGCAGAAAGAAATGTGCTGAAACCACACAGACCACAGCTGGATATGATGACTGACACTTGGGTTGATTCTCAGACCCCCTTCATTATTATGAATGTGTTGTTTTAAGCCCTGCTTTTTAAGTAAGCATCACTTTGACTTCAACTAACCTGGAACAGTGTAATGACAATTTTCATGACATCACTAAAAGTGTAGGCCATCGTATCACAGAGATTTCTCAGGCTTTAAAACTTATCATTTCCAGAACCTATGAATATATCCATTCTGGAAGAATAAGAGTGTCTTCTTTTGTGCAGGTCACTCAACAAACACACTCCTGGTCTTAAATACCATCTTCTCAGCAAGTTTTTAAGTTTGGCTTCCCAACTTTAAAAATAGGTAGTAAACGTTTTGTATATGTATGTGGGGTACATGTATATATGTGTATGTATTCATGATCACGTGTGCATGGGAGTACATATGTGTGCTGGTACATATATGGAATGTATGAATGCATGTGGAAGCCTGAAGTTAATGTCAAGTGTCTTCTTCAATCACTCTTCACTTTCATGATTAAGGCAAGCAAAGACAGACTGATTCTCGCTGGTTTCTGGCCAGCCAGCCATCCTAACTGTCAAGTTCAAGATAGTAAGAGATCCTGTCTTATAAGAGGTAAGTGATGCTCTAGGCTGTCCTCTGACCTCTACATGCACATGCACACACATAGACTCACATATGCATAGACCTATGTGCATTCTCATTCTTTCAAACACACACTTTTGTTGCTCTTTAATTAAAAAACCAATAAAAGCACAGTGTTCATTTCTCTAGTGAAAATTCTTCCTCAAAGCCACAATATGCTGTGAGATATTGGCAGCAGGTAATGTTCAAAGTCATCTCTACTAGAAAATATGCCATCTGGAGGAAATGGTTTGTGGAAATGTGCATTAGTGTGGTCATGTTTTCCTAGGTTCATGATGATGGTAACCACGTTGTCCGAGTCGTTTTCTAGTAGGAAATGGATGTGCATCTGGAAGGAGACATTATGAAGAGCTTTGGGATAAGACCTCCTGGTAATGGCCTCGTGCATTTAAAGTAAGTGGCACTGAACCAACCATGAGGTTGTTTTCGAGCTTGATGAAATGCAGAAAAAGGATAGAGAGGCTCAAATCTGCACATAACAGAGAAACCTGCCCTTAGTGTTAGCTTTACACAGACCCCAGGTAGTTTTATCCCAAGTTTCTGCCATTTTTTTATGCTTTCCTATCCAGTCACCATCTGCTTCCTTAGATTCACATTGATGGCCTCTTCCTTCAAGAACATGAGACTGCTCAAAGCAGTAGTAGCACCCGACCTCAGTTCTCCAGTCTCATGTTCTGTCTCTGTGACAGAACATTTCTTTGTCCTTTAAAGGTATGCCTTTACCTTTCAAGGTAAGAAAAAGATCTCCCATTGTGCCCTGCCTGGATAGCACCATGCACAGGTTCTTCCATACACTTACAGGTACACTTGTGTTCTTACTGATATGACTTTGAGTGGCTGGTGTATGAGAAACAAATACCCTGTATGTCCTGCAAATGCTTAGCCCAAGCTGGCCACTTAGGAGAGGATAGGAAGGCACCCACAAATACCTTCTGAATGAGTAAGTGACTTAGAGTATTGATGATTGGTCGTGAACCCCTCTCCTCCCTCCATGGCAGGCTTGCTGAACGAGTTGATCTTCTGCCAGCTGTCACGGCTTGCTGGCCACATTCAGGCAAGGTCTGTGACTGTGGAATAGACATTGTATCCAAGCGAGGCTGTCCTAGGCTGTGTGTGTGGCAGGGAGTGTCAAAAGTCTAATTCCTTAAACAGAGTATTGTGACTTTAAAGAGATTTCTCTATAGAAAAGGTTGGGACTGAGCCCAGAGATGGGTCAAAGTCTGGATGTAGGAAGCATTCCATCTTTAGTTCTGACTCTATGGATTTATGTTTCTATGACATCAAAAATGGTTCCAGTTTAATCCCAGTTATGTGCCCGATGAGAATGGTAATGAGTAGAATTACAAATTACAAGAGCTACGGAAGGTCTCATAAAATGACTTAATCTCCCCCTCCCCCAAAATTGGAGACATAAAGAAGGGCACTGATTGCCTCGAAGTCTCTGAGCTTGGTCAGCTTGGGACAAAGCATGCTTTCCACTATACCTGTGCCTTGATTTTCAGTATAGTTAATCTGCTACACTGAATCCGGTCCGCCTTCCTAAGCACATGTGACCTGTGCAAATTTCCTAATTTTTCAGTGTCTCAGAGTATTTTTTCCCATGTGTAAAATAGCAGGGCTATGTGAGAAGTGGCTAGATTCCTTTGGGACTGCAGATAATTCATTTTTCTGAAGCATCCCTTTGTGTTTCCCAGCCAGTGTGGTCTCTTGGATATTATTTCTAAATCTAAGTCTTGTCCTACACAGTCTGAAGTGAAAATTCAATATTAATATGTGGTACTTATAACTAGACAGAGTTTGAAGTTACATGAAACAGCTAACTTTATTCTTGCTATAATCTTATGGGAGACATTACAATTTATTTTCATTTTACATTTGGGGAGACCAAAATAAGAAAATGTAAATATCATGCCCAGTAGCTCACAGATCCTAAATGTGGGGGCTAGAGATTCCTGATCTCAGAGTCCATGAGAACTTGGTTTGGAGACAGTATTTAATGCAGAGTGATTTTTGTTTATTTACAAATTATTCATTTTCTATGTATGCGCCACGTAGTATAGAAGATATATGTAATGTACAAATGAATTAAGGGGCAGAAGCATTAATGGATAAAATCAACACCAAATTTCTCAGCACTTTATCAAAGAAGGAGTTGGTACTTTGTTCTAGATGTCCTATTTAGTGATAAAGGGGGCATGAAAGAATGAGAAAAGAAGAAACAGGAAGGCGGAAAGAAAGAAAGAAAGAAAGAAAGAAAGAAAGAAAGGAAGAAAGAAAGAAAGAAAGAAAGAAAGAAAGAAAGAAAGAAAGAGAAAGAAAGAGAGAGAAGAAAGAAAGAGAAAGAAAGAAAGTGAAAGAAAGAGAAGAAAGAAAGAAAAAGAAAGAAAGTGAAAGAAAGAGAAGAAAGAAAGAGAAGAAAAAAGAAGAGAAGAAAGAAAAAAAGAAAGAAATAAAGCCATCTCAAAACCCTCATCTGTCTGACCCAAAATTTAGAGAACAAATATTTTTATAATATATAAAATTGTTCTGTAAGATAGAGGAGTATGACCAGCTGTACTAAGAAATTAAATGAAATAAGCATAGATGACTTGGCTGAGAGAGGTATTTCTCAAAGTTTTGAGAAAAGAACTCAAATTTGTTTTCATCCTAAAATGGTACTTCTAAAATTTCTATGTGGGCTTCTGTCACCTTTTGTTCTCCTTCATCTGTTTTTGCCCTTTTCCTTCCTTCATTGTTATCAGTTGAGTTCAGCCACATTGGAAGAACGTCATGAGCTCAGCTGTCTCTTGCCTTTGGCAGGACAGATGGCTTTCTGGAATCCCAGACTCTGGTCGTTGTCACTTTATGGACATGTCTGAAATTCACAATGTAGCAGTATCCTATCCATAAATTTCTGTTAGCCACACATTTCATTTCTGGGCATCACATCATTACTCCTGCCAGCCTGACCTAGTCCCCAAGAAGAAGAAACCACGAGGTCTTTGAACCTGCAGCCTCATGGCATCTTAGATTTTATTTAGTAACCAGTAGCGACAAAAATCCCCTGTATTTATGTGGTTGATACCTGCTGAGACTCTGGGGAATGAGATTTCCCACAGGAATGGGGCGAGACACAAGGCAACTCACAACACTCCATGGTCCAGGTGTCCCACCCGCAGTTAAGATGGGTTTGCTCACATCAATGAAGGTAATTGAGACAGGCTCGTCTCACAGGCGATTCTAGATGGTGTCCAGTTTACACTGGAGAGTCACTGTCCCACTTCCCAAAGGCCCTTAGTCAACCATCACTGACCTAAGATAGCATCTCAGTATGTGAGCATTGGTGGATACACAACCATTCTATATGCGATGCCTAATTTCTTTCTTTTGAAATAGATTTGTATATGCATTTAGGTCCCTTTGCTCCTGACTCAGGTTAAAATTTGTCAGTTTCAGTAAGAATGATCTTCATAAAGAAGAAAGCACTGGGAGTTGTGTTAAGTTTCATCCTTGAACCACATATCTGTGTTTTACAAAGAAATAAGAATTAGATGTGACAGTCCTTTAGAAGAATGTAAAAGCAGAGCGATTTTTTTCCTCAAAGGGAAAAAAATTCTGTATTAATAGGCAATAATCTATGCATGAAAGACTATGTGACAGAAAAAATAGGGCTATTTATATTTTAATGTTGGGGAAGTTTTTTCCTCAAAAACAAGTCAAGCAAGTCTGTCATGTCATCTAAGGTAATGTGCATGATTCACTGCCAAAGATAACATTTGAAACATTCAAGAAAAAAATTACAGTTTTAGGAAAACTTTATCCACCATTCCAAGAATATCTTCCTATCAACTGTTAGTATTCATGAGTTACATAGTGTGTTGATAGTCAAGTTTTCAATATCACACATGAAAATGTGTCAGCATTTATTAGGTCTACATAATTCAATGAGGCAGACAAACAATGCAGGATCTTGTAAAATTGGGCATGGATGAGGGATGCGGTCAGAGAATCAATTAAGGATAAGTTAAGTCCAGTGTCATTTAATATACCAGAATAATAACGCCCTTTGCTAAGGTTTATTATTTCACACTACAACTAACTGTAAAGAACAACTAACTGTAAGGAAATAACAGCTTTTCCAGTTTTGTAATATGAAAGAACATTCACTTTTTTTTTCATGAAAGCTTGCACAGTAATTCCTTGTGGTTTGGATGTGAAATGCTCATCACAAGCTCATGTGTCGCAATACCTTGCTGCTTTAGGAAGGTTACGGAACCTTTAGGAGGTGGAATCTTGCTGGAGGAAGTAACTTCCTACAGGAGGGGACAAGCCCATGCCCTAGTGAGGGGAGCCTCCACGTAACTCCAGTTTCTGTATGTGATCACCCATTTTAATTTTACCCTTTGCTCTTCCCAGAGGAGACGAACTGCTGTAGGGACCTGGACATCCCTAGGAGTTGATTTACCAGGCAGCTCTTCATTCATATCCACTTTCCCAAGCCTCCTGTCACTGCACACACCCTACCTGCTCTCACGCCTTCATCCTTCACTGAGGAGGAGGAGAGCGTTGTACAATGACGTAGGCCTCCTGAGATCTTCTGTGAGCCTTTGCTCAGAGACAGTTCCCTTTGTTGTGTGAAGGAGCCCAAGTATGGTGGTCCCTTTCCTTACCAAACATTTCAGAGTAACCCATTGTATCTAATTTCTTTGACAATAGAGTTTGAATTTCACATTAATGCCTATTATCTAATTTTTCCAACCACTTCTGGGATATTTTCCAAGGAAGGAAATTTATGGCAAATAAGTCTTTAATCTCTACATAAGCCCTGGCATCTGTTTTAATATTGGCAAAGTCTGAGTTGCCCATGCTAATAACGTCCATCTTTGTTTCTCTCTCTCTCTCTCTCTCTCTCTCTCTCCCCCCCCTCTCCATTCTGGGGATTGAACTTGGGGCCTTATGTTTGCTGAGCAGGCACTCTACCATTGAGCTTCACTCCAGTCACACATCATTTTTATCTTGTGACTATTTGTTTTGAGTTTCCAAAATGCAAAATACAGAGGAGCGCTGTAATTTTTTTTTCCTTATTAAATTGTGCTTGTGGCTTGGTCCTGTGCTCTCAGGATGCTGAGGATAATGGGTGACCTAAGCTGCCTTTGGTTTATACCAGCGTGCCCTCTGTAATCACACGTGCTCTATGGAGACAGAAAAACATAGCAAACTTTTCCCTCCAAAGAATTAGATTTGGGTAAGTTTCCCTGGATCTCATTTCAAGGTCACCAAGTGTGAGTTCCATATTAGTGTCTCCTTTTCTTTCCCAGAAATCAAACTCCTCATGTGACCCCAGCATGTCTCTATCCACAAGATACATATGACTGGCTGGAAAAGAAACATCTTGGAAACATTTGAAAGGGAAAAGAAAAACTGGGCGAGAGTTTGGAGTGTTATTTAACCAAATAACTTCATTTGCTTATACACCTTTGCTTTTTTCTGGTGTTTCAGTTTTAGCAAACATGGTTTTAATTTTGAATACTACCTGTTTCAAAATTACTTTCCACCAAACCCCCACCCCCAAATGGTAATGGATTCCAGATTCAGTACAACTTGAAAAAGCGTGAGGTATTTCAGAGCCCTGGAGGATAATGAAATATGAGGAAAACTTCAAAGCAACCCCCACCAAGAAATACTCAGTTTCACATCTTGGCTGTTTTTCTAAGTACAAGAGAAGTCAGCCTTGCCCAGCCATAGAAACAGGTGAAAAATGGATAGTTAATGTAGCAGAACACTTTCCACGCTTATACTTAGGATTGATCATTCTTCTCCCTTTCAGCAAATCTAGAGCTAGAACAGTGTTAATTCTGGTTCTTCTGTACTGAATACAGAATGGATGGTACACTGTATTTCAACTTGTTTTTAATTACTTCTTTCTTTTACTGAGTGTGTGTGTGTGTGTGTGTGTGTATGTGTGTGTGTGTGTGTGTGTGTGTTAGGGCACATGTGTATGCATGCCTGCATGTGTGTGCATGCACATGTGTTTGCAGGTATGGATACACGTGTATATATGGAGGTCAGAGATTGACATCTGTGTCTTCCTTGGTCCCTTACATATTGAGGAAGAGCCTCTCATTTGAACCCAGTTCTAATCTAGTTCACTAGCACTCTAGGGAGTCACCATCTCTTCCTCCCAACTGCTAGGATTATGGGTGGGCTGCCAGCTACCAGGTATTTCTTTATTTCTTCATTTATTTTTGTACTTCGAGTGTGTGTGTGTGTTTGTGTGTCAGAAGGCATTGTGTGTCCCTGTGGAGAACCAAGGATGACTTCAGGAATCATCCTGGATTGTATTAACTTCCTTGTTGCTTCACTTTGGGATTTCCCAGGCTCTGCCCACTAAGGCTAGAAGTATAGGCCACCACCGTTTCTGTCTGGCATTTTTACGTAGGACCTGGGTTCTGAACTTGGAATCTTTTGCTTGCAAGGCAGAGTCTTAACTCCTGAGCTGTCTCCACAGCCCCTACCAGGTATTTATGTGGGTGCTGGGGATCAGTGTTCATGTTGACATAGCAAATATTGTATCTGCTGAGCTACCTCTCCAAGCCTAATGCTTGCTTTCTTCATGAGGAAGCATGTGTGTGTGGGAAGGTAAGATTGTGCATGGGCCTCTATGGACAGCATCACTGAGGTGTCTTTCTTCTAATGAATGCTGAAACTAAAGGAGGGACCATCCACCCAGGTGAGTCTGGATTGAATTTAAAGGTGATCTAAGACCAACAGCTCCAACAGTGAGGATGGAGAAAGCAGCGAAACTTTCTACCAAAGAAAATCAACTCAGATGTTTTGAAGAATCAGTTGGATTTTTTCTCAGTAAGGAGTCACCTAGACTATTTTCTTCCCTTGTTTCAGAAGTGACCTGCCACCTGCCTTCCCTCCAGCAGCACCGGAGAACTTTGAGTTGGATTTAATGTCTCTTTTTTAAAATGACTGACAGTCTTATGATGCTGCCCCACTTGGCCTTGCACTGAAGATTCATTCTCCCACGTCCAGCCTCCTGTGTAACAGAAAAACCTGAATTACAACTGTTTGGCTACTGAGCCAACTAACACTCTGAATGTTTAAATGGTAAGATCAAGAGGTTACACCTCCACTTATTTTTTTATTACTTATCTATTATTTATTTTCAGGGTGCTAGGAACTGAGCCCAGGGTCTCCCGTGTGCCAGATGAGCGCCAAAGGATGGAGTTACACCGCCAGGCCAACCTTTTAAATCTCTGGCCAGCGAATTGCTTGCCAGGTATCAGACTTCTGTGGTGTATGAAGGGGGTCAGGGTTGGAGAGAGCACCTCCAAAGGCAGGAGTGGGGGGAGATAGGACTAGATGCTGGAGGAAGAGGTTGAGTGGTGACTGGGTGACCCACAGCAAGTGCTTCTGATACTGACCATGGAAACTGAATGGTGGCGTTTCTGCCAATATCTGTGACTGGGAGTCTGGGAATCCCTGAACTTGGGTTTACATGCCAATGCCACGACTCATTCTCTAGCTATTCGATATTTCATACCACCTTCACCATCCTACAAATATAAAATTGTTTAGAAATAAAAGCTCAAGGTCTGGAAAGACAGCTCAGGGGATAAGCATCTGTCTCACAAACAGAAGGACCTGAGTTTGTATTCCAGATTCCATGTAAAAACGCCAGGCAGAAATAGTAATGGCCTGTACTTCCAGCCCTGCAGGTTGGAGCCTGGGAAACCCTAAAGCAAAGCAAAAAGGGGGTAGAGCAATCCATGATGATTCCAATATCATCCGTGGGTCTCCACAGGCACATAATTCCTTCTGATACACAGACACAGGGACACACACACACACACACATGCAAAAAAATAAAAGTTTATTTTCAAAATTCAGTTTTCTTTGCTTAAAAAAGCAAGCAGGAAAGATGCTTTTCATTATAGGCGACAGTCTCTGTATTGGCCTGACAATCTATGAGGTTGTACTGAATGTTTGGCCTCCTGGGCAGGGGACCCTTATCAATCATAGGGCCCTTACTCTACCCATCAGCATGTATCCATATGTAGCGCAGCTCTTTTTACCAAAGCCCTCGCTAGATAGACACAGGGGTCTCTGAGATGGCCCTGCCCTGTGCCCCAGAGGCAGGTAGCTATGCGTAGCAGGAAAGAGGACCTCACATAAGCCAAGTCTCTGTGCCCTTGGAGTGTGCTCTGATCCTGGCCAGTGGGTTTCATTTATAGACTCAAATTCAAAGATAGGAGTACAAAGAATTTTAAACTGATAACTGGAGAACATTAGTCTCAAGTATAAGATTACCCACTCCCTGCTTTAAACATGGGCTCCTGCTAAGCAACCATAATGCTAACAACTCTACATCTGTCTCTGAGCTCACCAGCCCTTCAATCATCTTCACAAGGAAAAGTATAGGTCATGCCATTGCCCGTAACTGAGGGCAGCCATTCTTCATCGCTTTTTATTACACAGACTCCTTCGGCAAGCTGATGCATGCCATTGACCTCATCTCAGGTTAATTTCTAGTACATTGTATGCAACACATCTAAAATATGCCCTTGCTCACATTTCATTGAGATTGCTCTGCAGTACAACTGGACAGATCTGTCAGATGGTTCTCCACCCAGTTGGCTCAGACCTCATCATTGCACTCTGGTGTTTACTATCAATCTTTGGTTGATCGGTATTTGGGTGCAGGTTAATCAGAAATCATTCCATAGTATCAGCTCAGCAACAGGTACCTGTGTATCAGTGGTCCCCTAAGATGAGCATGACCCCTGTAAACTCTGGAGCTGTGGATACAAAAGAGAATAGATGTCATAGCCAGCTGGCTTCTTCTGATGATCGAAGCAATTAGAGAAAAAGAGACAAAGGACGAAACATATGAAGTGAAGTGAATAAAAGGGAGCAGAATCATCAACGTTTCATTTTTTGAAATCCCTGGAATAGTGTTATAGGGATGATAATAAAACTGAAGAAATTTCTAGATTTCAGATAGAAGCTTGCCATTAAAGGTAGAAATATTTTTCTCTTAGCAATATTTTAACAGAAGTAGAACCATGGACAACTACAAGTTAAGAATGTTCCTGCCACAAGTGTACAAGTCTTGGGCCCATGGTGGGCAGGTGAGGTGTTTTCACACAGACTTCCCTTGGTGCATGCTGATTGACTTCTCTAGTCATGGTGTAATGAACAGTTAGGAGAAATAGGGCTGGAACAAGTTAAGAACTGAAGTTCCTCTCTTGCCCTCTGGGTGGCGGTACTGAAGAAGCAGAACTAAAATGCATCTATAAGCTAAATAAACATCAAGCAACCCCGGAAACAGGCCATTGGTAAGGCACCAACCAGTTCACAACCTGATGAGTTTTGATCCCCAGAAGCACACATGGTGGAAGGAGAGACCTAACGTCCAAAAGTGGTTCTCTGATCTTTATCTATGTACCGGCATACATCATGCATGTGCATGCCCCCCTTTTCCCCATCTCAAATATTTTTAAAAATATATGTTTTAAATAAATATAAGGACTGTTGAAGTATCTGGTCAAGTGTGATTATTTAGCTGACTATATAGACTCAACCTCCAGCTCACTCATATATGGGTGGAGTCCAATCAGTGGGCTTTCAATAAAGACGATGAAACATTTTAGAAAGATGATAAGAACTCATTTTCAATTTTTCTTTTGCAAACTACTGGGGAGACACCACCATTTCCTGTATTTCTGTCTGAGGATCATGAGTGTGACATCAAATATTTCTCTGATACCAAATAAAATGTGTTGGAGAAAGATAACACTATTTTGTTTGAGCTGTGTTACTACTTATAGAATGAAACAAACAAATGGGAACTGAGAGAATCTTTTATGAGTGTATGTCATTTTATTTTTTAAGTATTATTTGTGGGGCTGAAGAGGGGGCTCAGGGGTTAAGCCTCTGCCTTGCAGGCGGAAGATCCTGAGTTCGGATCCCAGATCCCACGTATAGACGCCAGGCGGAAGGGGGGAAGGAGGGGGGCTGCGTTTCTGGTTCTGGTAGGGCGGAGCCTGTGAATCTCCAGGCAGAATAAACAAGGAGGAGGTGGAGGCAGTCCATGGTGGTTCCCGAATTCGCGAATTCGCCCGTGGTTCTACACACACACACGCACACGCACACGCACACACACACACACACACACACACACAATTGAATAAATAATAAAAAACAAACCAAAAAATTTTTAAAAAGTATTATTTGTGCGTGTGTGTGTGTGTGTGTGTGTGTGTGTGTGTGTGTGTGTGTATCAGAGGCACTGTGTTTCTCTGTGGAGGACCAAGGGTAACTTCGGAAATCTTCCTGGACTGCTTCTACCTCCTTTTTGCTTCGTTCTGGCATTTAAACCGCCTCCACCTCCTTCTGTCCCGGGATTCACAGGCTCCGCCCTACCAGGACCAGAAGCGCAGGCCGCCCCCCTTCCGCCTGGCGTCTATATGTGGGATCTGGGATCCTCCTGCAAGGTGGAGGCTTAACCCCTGAGCCACCTCTCCAGCCCCATGTAGACCATCTTTAAAGTCCTTCACCTCATCAGCTTACTTCTGATTCAGTGTAAATTCCTTTTGTCTCCACACTAGTCCTACCAAAAATACTTCAGTCCTACTTACTTTTTGCTTATGTGGTGCCTAACACATTTTGGTTCTTATGGCATTAATATGTGTATCCTAAGCACATCTACAGGCTGAAGGTAACAAGCAACCGCTCTGAGTTTAGCCAAGCCAGGATTATCTTCCAGGCTGTGACGTTCCTCCACAAATAGGAATGATCTCACTTCCTGCTTGTCCAGTAATGAGGAGTAATTCATCGGAAAATCAGTTTCCAGTTCTTCACACTGACATCAGTCATTCCTTGCCTCTTGGAAGGCTGGCAGTCAAGGTGTAACGTGACACCTCAAAGAGAAGAAATCCTCAACTTGCAAGAAGCTCACATTCTGTTTGTCCTGATGGTATCCAGCCATGAAAGACTCTGAGCCAGCAGGGCCTTTATTTACACAGCAGTCCCACTATCTGCCATGACAAGTTTCCAAACAGATCATTCATAGGGTTGCTAGACTCACACCGACTTCAAGTCCTGCAGATACCATGTTTTAGGTTCCAGATGCTGAAAAGTATCAGCACTGTTTTTCCCCTAAGCGTTCCTAGCCCAGGCACTGTCCACTCAAGTCTTTCCTCTCTGAGTCATGCATCAGTGTTTAGCTTACAAGGAATCCTTCAAAACAAAGCTCCCATTGAAAGGACAGAAAACACTAAAAAGTGTGGAGCAAGAGTGTTTTTTAATCCTACAGTTGGCTTTCAATAGATTCCAGATAGGCCACTATTAGTGGTAGACAACTCAACTTGGTAGTAGCCCAATCACTATATTATGAGCAACTTATATGATGTTCATGTTAACATCCCATTCTTTCATTTTTAAAAGATTTTTATTTATTCATTCATGTGTGTGTGTGTGAGAGAGAGAGAGAGAGAAAGAGAAAGGGGGGGAAGAATGTGTTTCCTTGAAGGTGACCTTGGAAATCATCCTGGATTGCTTCTACCTTCTTTTTGCTTCACTCTGGGATTTCCCAGGCTCTGCCCACTACGGCCAGAAGTGAAGGCCACTGCCATTTCCACCTGGCGTTTTTACATGGGACCTGGGATCTGAACTCAGGACCTTCTGCCTGTGAGGTAGAATCTTAATCCCTAAGCCATCGCTCCAGTCCCAAGAATGATTCCCTTGAACAGAGACTTCAAAGATTCAGTAATAAATAATGTTCTTCAGTGTCCAGGTTTGAATGGAAGCTGTCCCCCACAGGCTTGTGTGTTTGCATCATTAGCTGCTAATATCTGGGAAGGTCCTGGCACCCTTAGAAGTGGAATTTTGCTGGAGGAAGACATATCACAGGGGTGGGCCTTGAGGTTGGCAGTCAAGGTGTAAGGTAATATGCCCTGCTTTCCCTGGTAGTCTCATCTTGCACTTGCTGCTTGCTCTCTCTTCCTTCATGATGGATCTGTCCTGAATCATCTCTAGCTTCTGCCACCCACCATGCCTTTCCTACCTAATGGACTATGTCTCCTCTCCATAAGCTAAGTAAATCTCCCTTTAAGTTGCTTGTATATTGTTATAGTCTTACAAAGAAGAACAACAGTGACACACAGTATTAACTTTATTGTTAGAATAAGTTATCCATGTTATGGTGAGTAATATCATTTTTTAAGAAAAAAATTGTAAGCATGGGGCTGGAGAGATTCAGCAATTAAGATTCTATCTCACAAGCAGAAGGACCTGAGTTTGGATCCCAGGTCCCATGTAAAAAACATGTGAAATGAGGGATGCCTGACTTCTGACCCTGGTAGGAGGAGCCTGGGAAATCTCAGAGCAAAGCAAAAATGAGGTAGAAGCAATCCAGGATTATACCCAAAGTAACCCTTGATCCTCTGCAGGGACATATAGTGTCTTCTCTCTCTCTTTCTCTCTCTCTCTCTCTCTCTCTCTCTCTCTCTCTCTCTCTCTCACACACACACACACACACATACACACACACACATATACATGCACAACGACCCCAACGAGCAGGTCTGGAAGACCCATAGTCCCTCTCATCACCGGTATGACGTCATCAGCAACAGTAACGGTGACCACTGCTGTCATTGATTTTCTGCTGGCATCAGGCTCTGAGCTTTGTGTAGGATTCTTTCCACCCTTACATAAGCAGTGACATCCCAATGCCACAGCCTCTTCCTGGCCGTGTGAGGGTTTCAGTCATTGGGGTCTGGCCCAGACACAGTTTCCTTCATCCTTTTCTCCATCATCATTCTTACTTTTATAAATTGTCAAGGCATTGGGAAGGAGCATGATGCAATGAGATGTCGGCCCTTCAATCAACTCTGTCGATAACAGCAATAGGACTCATCTATCCTCACTTGGATGTGCATGCACACACAGACGCAGTGGTAATTACTAGGAACCTCAAAGGGTTATCAGTACTTGAGGAAAATCAAAATTTATTTCTCTTAGAAGAAAATCATTAGAGATTTAGTAATTAAAACATTAAAAGGAAGAATAGCACACTCCATTAAGAAATTAAGAAAAATGGAAAGAATTGGATTGAAAGAAGCAGTAAGAAAGTTAAAAAATAGATTTTCTGATATATCAGTAAAACCAGTAATGCCAAATTTCCTGCATGAGCAGCAAAAGAGATTGGCTTAAAACATTGCACAAAGGCAATTAAATGGGACAACGACCTAGGGTAGAATAAAGGCAATACTTATGATGTACCCAGTTTTCTTTATTTAAAACGTGGGGCTTGTGGTTTCCTAGTGCTTGGTGCTTAAAAGATTGCATGTTGCAGTGATTAATGTTCCCGCTGCAAATCAAACTTTCCTAGTTTGTCGCTTGGCTCTGCCCTGTTTATGAGCTGTGTGCGTATGAGCAGGTTGTTTAACCCTGCCGGGCTATACTTCAATCGTGCCTACCCAGGAAATATAGTCTCTAGACCGAAAGTATCTTGATGCTTTGTGGAGGGCCATCTTCATGGTTACCTTGACTGGACTTAAAATCAGAGAGGAAGTCCACCTTCGGGAGTGATTGTTAGAGTGTTTCCGGAGAGGCTTATCTGAGGAGGCAAAGTCACCTTGAAAGTGGACTGCACCATCCTGTCCAGGGGGTCCCAGACAGAATAAAAATGAGTTGAGCACTAGCAATCTTTTCTCTCTGCTTCTTGACTGTAGACGCAATACAATTACCTGCTTCAAGCACCTTCTCCCTCCACCCTTCCACCATGCCACCATGCTGCAATGGACCATCCTCTGTCCACCATGCCTTCCTGCTGGGATGGACCATGGTACCAAACTGCAAGCTAACAAAATCTCTTCCTTCCCTAAGTGGCTTTGCTCAGGTGTTTTGTCACCCCAATAAAAAAAGTAATTAGCATGGTATTTGGCACACAGTTACTACATAGATATATCATCACCATCCAGCTTGAGAAAAGGACTCTAAGTTTCATTGAATCACAATTACACGTGCAAAAGGACATTCAGTAGTCGTTATTTGTCATTTCCTGGTCTTCCAAAATTTAAATACCATTTATGTTTGTTTGGCAAAAAGGACAAAGATGTATGCCAGACACCAAAAGAGGCGTATTCTTTCTTTCAACTTTTTGGCAGTTGGAACAGAAAAATAGGACCAAGGGAGGTTGAAGAAATGAATTTTGGTTATGGGGATATGGTAAGGTCATCGGTCTTTAGAGCTCGTTTCCTGGAGTGGTTACTGCAATGAAGTCACAGTCTCTATGCTTGTTTGGGTGTGTGGGTTATGATAGGTTATGATAGGAGAATAGCTATCATCTTATCAAAGCAATGGAATATTTCTATGGTAAGTTCTTGGCCATTTCTAATTTTTAGTGTGTGTGTGTGTGTGTGTGTGTGTGTGTGTGTGTGTGTGTGTAATGTGGTTCTCTAGATATCTTACTCATTATTGTATTTATAAAAATTCTTCAGGACCACCCCTCTAACTAGAAATGAAAATCAGTGGCATTCCACATAAACGTGTTTCAAACTCCCACAACACAAGATGCTAGGAAACCAGCTCTTTTGGGCTGGACTGACAGTGCTTGGCATTGAGTTATGGCTGACTGCAGGTAACCTCCAGACTTTGCTCAACGTCCCTGAACAGCAGCTATGCAAAGTGTCCTTGAGATGGCAAAGCGGGAAAAGGCAAGGAGGGAAAACCCCGCAAGCGTATCTGGAGGCTTCTACCTATATACACTTTCCAGCATCTGCTTGGTCAGTGCAAACTAACCTATATACACTTTCCAGCATCTGATTGGTCAGTGCAAATGACGTGATTAAGCTCAGCATCACTGACTTGGGGAGGCACATGCTGCCTCCAAAGAGGTAATTGGGAAGTCAAGGTGAGTGGAAACTGCAAAGACCAACTTTGTGACTAAAAGGAAAACAGAAATATTGAGGATAATAAAGCAGCAGACACACATATTTCCAAATAGCTTTTCAATCAAAAGTCTGTTGAATTCAAGGTTTGTTTCTATTTATTGTAACAAAGAAACTTTATTCATAGCACTGAGATTTTAAGGAACTGATGGCTTTCTTTTAGAGTTTGGAAAATCTCAGTTTATTGCCTGAGTTGAACAGAAAGAAAAGCAAAGAAATTCTGTTTCCTAGTGTATTATAGGATGAAAATACAACAGTTTACAGTATATGGTTGCAACATGATTTGTCAAACTATTGCCTGTTAAGACTTGGAGTATCCACAGAAAGTCATAATACAGTATTTCTAGAAAGCAATATAAAGAACACAGATTATTAAGAATGAAGGGTGTGGTGATCATATCTAGCAGTACTGGATACCTTTAAAAAAGGAGCAGTAAGTTCAAATAATGATACTACTGCCTTAGCAGAAACTTAAAACTAAGGACTTTCTATGATTAGGAAAAAGGTGCCTTTTTTCTTGCTGTGTTCAGGTCATAAGCCAGAAGGAAGACAAAGAGGAGCCTATTCATTTGTCGAATCACAACATCAATTAAAAAACATGCAGTGTTTCCAAGTCTCCTGAGCTCACCAAGTATGAGATCTGAGGACCCTCGTGGTAGCATTGGGGAGATCAGAAGCTATCCAAACTCCCCAATGTTACTGAACCCTCCTGGGATCCTGAATCAGGCTTCTCAATTGCTTATTTTGTGTGTGTAAGTGTGTGTGTGTGTGTGTGTGTGTGTGTGTGTGTGTGTGTGTGTGTATGTATGAGCGTGTGTATGCATGAAAGTGTAATGTGTGAGAGTATGCGTATGGGTGTGTGTGTGTGTGTGTGTGTGTGTGTGTGTGTGTGTTTAGAAGGCTTCCATATGGGTTTCACATCTGGGATTGAAGACACCATATCTCCTTTGTTTATTTTGCAAAAGAATCTCAACCTTTCCCTTTTCCCCTCACTGCTCTACACCTTACATTCTCCAGACACACAAGTGGAAGGTGATTGGAAAGTGGCTAAGGGCACTGAAGAAGTCTCCTGCCCAAGGAACACAGCAATCCTTTGTTCATTTGTGGGTAGCAGAAGCAACATAGAGATCACAGCTGTATGTGTGGGAGTGGGTTCCAAGGATGCTCAAATAGAAAGGAACATAAATATTAATTGGAGTCATTTATTTCAAAATCTGAGAGGTAGGAAAGATTCTGAATTTCATGTTCTAGAAACATAGAAGTGGTCCTTTGTATAACAAGGTTGGAGGAAAGCTAGGGTGGATTTACTGTATGCAATTTGTTCATCATTGTACTATAGATTATAGGGAAGGCCAGAAGACATGTCCTTTAGATAATCTGAAAAAAAAGCTCTGTGGAGGAAGCATAAGCATCTCTGAACAGCATTTCCATTGTACTCTGTAGGCTGAGAGACGGTGCTGCATGGACACAGTGCAGTTAAAATAGGGCCTCTGGTTTCAACGATATTAAAGTCTCACTGATGAGGTGGTTTTGAAAATTTCTGATCACTCAGAGCACACTGGAAAAGTCACCATATTTTAGGATTGACATGGGGAAGAAATTGTCCTGACACAGACTGAGCTGTGGTGAGTTATTCTGATCATGGAGTCATTTGATTTGTACAACTTAAAATACAAATAAATAAAACATTCTTTGCTCCGCTGGCTGAAGATATGATTGCAGTTGCAGAAACAACCCGAAATTTTTTTTCTCTCTCTCTCCCTGCTTCCCTCCTTCTCCCTTCTTCCCTCTTTCTTTAAAAACCCAATCACTTCCCACTTCATGCAAGCACAGTTATTCTAATAAGTACAGTCAATTTAGAAGCAAAATAGAGAAAGACACAATGATATTCGAAGTAATAGTCAGCTTATAAATTACCTAAGAAAGAATAATCACAGTTGAAAAAATATACTCACATTGAAGAAAAACAAGAAAATTTAGAAGACAAAGAAAATCATATTAATCAAATCAGTAGCAGAAAGAAAGCAGCTGAAATGAAAGACGAGCAGCAAGAAAAGAATGCGCGTACAGCTGGAGAACTGAAGGAAAATAGCAAAATCCCAGGGGAAGAGAAATAGCGTCTAAAAGCATAATCTGTTTCTTTAGTAGCTCCAATCACACAAACTCTTATGCAAATAACAGCCACAAAGTCTTGAAAAAATACAGACAATACTTGGAGAGATAGCAGAAGTGGATTATAATGGAGTCCATGTTTGGAATCAGGAGTGGTACAGGATGAGTTGACTACATTTATTCTTTTAGTCTGAGACAGGTGGAGTTCCTGGAGACACTGCAGTAATTTTCCTTATAGTAGTTGTACAAGCCATCACTATTAGTGAGGGAGGAGTTTTTATGGATAAAAATAGCCAGAGAGGGACTATCTGCTCATCTTTCTGAATGACATATTAGTCATGTGTAGTTGTAACCCAATCCACACAGTTCAATGGAAAAAAAAATTATTTGAAATTTGACTTAACCCTAGAAATATATTTTACAGCTCAAATTCAGCTAAGTTAAGTGCCTGGTAAAACTAAAATATAAGAGTATTACTAAAATAATAATTCAATTAAAATAACTACATTGAAATTTGGGGGCATATATAAAAAAGTTCCCAGATGACAGATTGGAAAGGCTAGAGGAGAGACTCAGTGATCAATAAGGTAAATAAGCAGGATCCCTTTTTGAACACCAAAAAATCAAACACAGGATATAGAGTAAATGGGATATTATGCACATGTTAGGTAGCATCACATGTAAGACAGGCACATGTACACAGGTTAGGTAGCATTACATGTAAGGTAGGCAGATGTATTCAGAGTACTCTGACATGAGGACGGTGTGCAAAATAGAGAAGTGTGTTTGAAAAGAACAGAAGTGAAAGATTATGTATTGATAGGTTTAAAGAGAAAAACCAGAAATGGTTTGCTGTGGAAGGAGAAAGTTGATAAACGCTATGGAGGTGAAGGATTATTTGAGTAAGAAATGTTCTTCATTGGTGATTATGGTGAGATGAACAGTGTCTTTTCTGTACTGGAGGGAAACTGTCATCTAATAATACCTTATGGAAGAGAAGACATCAGTATACACTTCAGAAGAGACTACTATTATCAGGAAAATTGAAGAGTGATCTATTCTGAGTCATTTCTCAGAGTTGTGATAATAATGAAAACACCAAAGAACCCCTGTGAAAACCAAAATAACTTCGAAGTGAACAATTTAGATTATGATCAAACAACATCACACAGGCGGGTACAATGCAGGAACAGTATTCAAGACTTCAAGAAGTGGGCACTCTAGCCCCTTATGGCACTTGTGCCATGAATTCTTTCTAGCTTCATGCCTGCGTCTCATGAATTCCCCAGGGTGCCCTAGCCCCTCATGGTACTCAAGGTGCCATGAGCTCTTTTTCTAGCTATCAGCTTCTCACAAGTTCTCCAGGGCACCTGCTCTTCATGGCACTCAGGTGCCATGAGTCCATTTCTAGCTCCACGAGTTCTCTGGTGCCCCAGCCCCTGGTGGCACTACGAATTCTTGCTAGCTCTTTGCCTGCACCTTGTGGATTCCATGTCAAGGGTCCACGAGTTCTCTGGGGCCCTATCTCCTCATGGCTCTCCACGTCTGGAGTCCATGAGTTCCAACCTTTCTCTCTTCTAATAAACTCTACCTTAATCCTCTACAGATGCTCTGGTTTCAATCTTTGACTACAGAACATCAGAACCCTACAACATTGGGATGGTCGATTCCTGTCTCTGCATCAAGCCTGGGGTCTTACCATGTTTGTGAAGATGATCTTACTTGTGGAGGAGAAACATAAAGGGAAAATCTTAAAAAGGAATTCTTCAGCCTGATTAATTGCTGGCAGGCAATGAAAATGCCCATTCCCCTACCATTCTCTGGAATTCCGCTCTGGAATGCCTTTGGCCAGGGGCCTGCAAGAAGCCTGTATGCTGCTAAGAATGTAGTTGTATAAGCCATCACTACTAATAAGGAAGGAGTTTTTAATGGATAAAAATAGCCAGAGAGGGACTATCTGCTCATCTTTCTGAATGACATATTAGCCATGTGTAGTTGTAACCCAATCCACACAGTTCAGTGGAAAAAAAACATTTGAAATTTGACTTAACCTTAGAACTGCTTGGTGGGGTTTGCAACCTCCTTTGTGTATGAAACTGTGTGGAGATGTAATTCGGGGCTGCACGCGCATCACCCTGCCCATGTGTAGTAAGCTCTGGTATCAGTCTTTCTAAGCCTTTCAGTTACTAATTTAAAAAAAGTCTCTGAGAAGTGAGAACAGAAGCAAGCATTATGAACATAGCATGCCATCCCTCAAGCATTAACATTGCAGAAAAAGAGTTGTACACATTCAAGAGATATGACTTTTATTTATGATCCCAAACTTAAGAATCTGTGATACAGTGAACTTCAGTTAAGTGAGTGATGACATTGAACCCCAGGGAAGCAATAGATCTGCTGATATGGGACTAAGGTGAACGGGAGAAGAAGGAGGAGAGCAGCTCCACGTGTGGGCGCTGTCTGCTGCAGGTATATGCTTCCACACAGGACAAGCAGGGCCACCAAGATGGGGAGAAGTCTGAAGGGAAAAGGAAATGTTGACTAGTACTGTCAATTGTTCTAGAAGCAGGAGCTTTGGGTGCCACTGAAAACTGGCAAGAATTTAAGGTTCGATGAGGAATCAGGATAAAAGAAATAAAAGAGACAAATATCGAGTTTATTACTTGCACAAAAAAGAATGCTGGTGGTACATGCCTAAAGTCTCACCTGCTTCCCACAGCTGGTGAATTACTGGAAATCTGGAATTTGAGGTCAGCCTGAGCAGCAGAATGTCATGGTTTGAAGGTGAGTTGTTCCCAACAGGCTCCTGTGTTTGCATCCTTAGCTGATGTTAATGTCTGGGAAAGGAGGTGGCGCCTAGTTGAAGGAAGTGCATCACAGGGGGAGGGCCTTGAGGTTCAGCAGCCCAGCCCTGCTTCCTCTCAGCTTGCTCTTGCTCTTTCTGCCTTCATAATGGCTGCAGTGATGTGAGCCAGCTTCTGCCTGTAGCATGCCGTCTGCTTTGTGATTCCTGTTGTAATGGACTTTACCTCCTCTGAGACCATAAGCCAAATAAATCTCCCTTGGTCCCTCAAGTTGTGTCTGAGTATTGTTCCACTATAGCAGAAAGAGTAGCTGTAACACATATCAAGACCACATTTTGAAAACTGAAAAAGTCTTGAAACACAAATGGCGAAATGATGGAGAGAAGAAAGGTCTTTTTTATACTAGGAAAAATCTAGTCAAATGGTCAAGTTAACAGTGGCAGTAATTGGACTAAGCAACAGCTTGGACGTATGAATATTCAGCAGTGGACAATCAATCTCCTTCCATTGTATCGGTGCCAACTAGATATGACTGGAGTCTAACCACTAAAAAGCATCAAGCAAACACAGATGAAGAAACACACTATGAAACTGCTCAGCCAACATTTTCAGAAGTAATGTCATGAGAACCTCTTCAACCAACCCAAATTGAATATGATTAAAGAGATCAACCAGTCAAATCCAATGAATCATCTCAGACATTTGTGGCTGAGACTGTTACACAGCATACTGCTATAGAATGGGCAACATCTGAATTAGGTCTGTGGAGCTAGATTATAGATTATCCATGTCAATTTCCTGATTTTAACAAATTTACTATGACTAGCTGAAAGAATTCTGTCTTTGAAGAGAATGTGTATTACAATGAAGGGTAAAAATAATCAAAAGTTCAACATGCTCTTAAGTGTTGAGAAAGAGAGAGAAAGAGAAATGAGGGAGAAGGTAGAAGGATAATGATCAGTAAAAAAGAGAAGGATTAATGATTCTGAAAGACATCACAGAATTTTTATGTTATTCTAGCGACTTTTGTTTAAGTTTAAAACAATAATAAAGTGGAGAAATGCGCAATTTGAGATGGCTAGGGATTCCCCAGGATGAAGACTTTGATCATAACTACGTGCATATTCTTTCTCAAGTGTGGCTAGTGCAGAAAGTGAATTGGCCTTGCACAACCCAGGGATAATTACAACTTTAATCAGCAGATAGCACCAACTAAAGCTGTTGCTCCACACATGTTGTTCATGTGTTTTTAAAAAGAAAGTCAATAGAGCCCTTGTGACCTATTATATAGCTACTGACTTAGTCGTTTTTTTTTCCTCTCCTTAAGTAAAGGAAAGCTCCAAGTGAAAGCCGTGTGAATGGCTTCCTTGTCCTGAAATCCCTAAGCCATTCAGCTTTGCCCCATGTCAAATCTGGACTAGTAGGAATGCTGTTTCAAGCCCATGGGAATGTGGAATGGCTACTAAAGGGGACTTTTTTAAAGGGCCACTCTGCTCTGAATATAACTCCACATATAAGAACTGTGAAATGAACCTAGATTTTTTTACTTATAGTGTCAGGTATTTATTTATATATTTTCATTGATTTTCTGTTATTTGTTTCCGATTTCTGTGTATGATGTGTATGTTTGTATGTGAATGGGAATGTGTGAGTATAAGCATGTACGTGCCAGCCACAGCATGTATGTAGAAGGAGGATGACCTCGAATGTCAGTCCTTACCTTCCACCTTGTTTGTAGTAGGCTCCCTTGTCATTTGCTACTGTGTGAACCAGGCTAATTGGTCTGTGAACTTCTGAAGATTCTCCCATCTGTCTCCCTGTTTGCTGGAGAAGCACTGTGGTTACAGATATGCACTATCATGTCTGACTTTTACACTGGTTCTAGAGACTTGAACTCAGGTCTCTATGCTTTCAGGGCAAGTGCCTTAATCACTGAGCCATCCCAGGTCTGCTTTCCCTTTCATCTCATTCCTACTTCCTATGAATACTCTACACATAGACCATACCATTTTTATCACAGTGCTTGATGCTTACATGGGTGTGGCATGATTCAGAAGGAGAGGCTGGTCTTTGCCGGTTTTGTTGTGGCTCCCAGAAGCCTGATAATCCTCTTCTTGAGAGGGTGAGGTGCAGTTCTATGAGAGGTGTGGGGATTTTAGTGGGAGATTTTTCTGTTTTGAAAGTGTAAGAACATAAAGCTAAGGAGGGTGGGTCATGTCTAATCCCAGCAAGTGGAAGGCCAAGGAAGGGTAAACATTAATTCAAGGTCATCTTGGGCTATACAGCAAGACTATTTGTGAATGGTTTCAAATCCTCGACCTTTAAAAAGAGCTAATCATTAAGAAAAGATCACATAGGCTTATTCCACAACTAAACATACTGTGCGAGTATCTGTAAGTTCCACGCCAATGACCTAAACTTCAACTCGTAGTGTTGTTCTACGGTCTGGGGATACTGAGGGGTAGTTATAAGCATTGAGAAGCATAATCTGGGTAAATGTTGCTGGGATTTTGGTCTTTATATTCCAGGAATACTTTTGAATGCTTCTAATCATTCTGTGAGTCAATAATGTAATTTTAGCAAACCTCATTATGTGATTAAATTGCCAAATTATGAATAATGCAAATTAAGATGTTAGAGCAGACAAAAATGGCACAAATCCCTTGTCTTTCTGCCATTAAGGGTTGAGATACATGAACAGTTTGGAAATGTTAGGCAATTCTGCTCTCCAGCCCCATTCATGGAAACTGATTCCTTCTGTCTTGCTGATTTCTAGCTCCAAGTGCAATTCCCACCTTCACATTTGAAAGTGGATGGCCAGAACACAGGCACACTTCACTCTGTGGAAAGCAAAGAGAAGGATGGAGGGCAAGCCATTTATTTGTAAAGGAAGTTGCAATAACTTTTTCCTGCATCGGATTCTTTGAGAATTTAGTTGCATAACCACACTTATCTATGAGAAAGAATAGGAAGCAGAATCTTCAGTTGGGGAGTTTTATGCCTTAGTCCAAATCAGGTGAGGGTGAGCTCTATTGCTAAAGAAAGAAGGGGAGGAGGCCTCTGAAAGATAATTTTAATGTTTTAGCACATTTGGAGAAAATAAATCTCTGTCATTTGCAACATAAGCTCCTGAATAGAATGGTACCATTATGGCCGTGTTAACTTCATGCAGCCCTCTATGCAAATATCTGAAACCACAAAGCTGCTTTATAGGACATGATAATTAATATCTAACTCTTCCTGATCTCTGGCTTTGACTTTAGAGTATACCCAATGTAATGAAGGTTCCATTTAAAAAAATGATTTTGTCACATCACAAGCGTGTAAGAAAGAATCTGCACTGCATGGAGGGTTACTGATTGCTACAAAACATTACAGAAACAGAGTTCCAACTTCTTTCAATGAAAGATTGCTTCAAATTCACAATGTTCTTTGTTTTCTATTTGCAACTGTTTGTTTATTCACATTGGGTGTTAAGATGTCTTCTCCCAAAGGACTGGTATGGCTTAAAATAAAAAGTATACTTAGAGAAAAAAAATTACCATAGAAGATGAAAATTGAAGATAAAATTAATGTGAGAACTAAAGATGAGATAGAGAATCACGTAATCAGAAGTTAAAGCGAAGAAGGTGGATGTGATAAACAGAGATATACTCCAGGATTCCTAAGGGTTGATCAGATAGATGCTTAGATGTTCAAAGAACAAAAAAGAACAAAGCGTGTGTGTGTGTGTATGTGTGTGTGTGTGTGTGTGTGTGTGTGTGGTGCTTATACATTATGTATCTTGTGTATTCCATGTTTTGGGTTTGTTTGTTGTGTGCCTAGTATGTGTGTTTTTTGTATGTGTATTGTGTTTGTGTGCTTATGTGTAGTCTGTGTGGTATATATGTGCATAGTATGTGTACTGTATGTGTGCATTGTGTGTGTTGTATGTTATGTGCATGTATGTTGTATGTGTATGTTTCTGAAGGATGAAGTGAATCATCAGAGGTCAACTCCTTACCACAGATGTCTTCAACATTTGCTCAGATTATTTTCTCAAGTTGAGAGAATTAATAAAATACAATTACGAATTTCATGAATGCTTCCTTGTGCCATTTGTTGTAAAACTCTTTCAGTTAGATGACATTCCTACATATGTATTACAGCATTATAGCAATGAAGATATGGAACCAAGACAGTTGGTACCAGAGAAGTGGGGTGTTGCTGTTAAAATAACACAAGAGCTAAGGCTCCTTCAGCCATATGAGTAAGAGATGAAATTACTGTCCTTTTATACGATCTCACCAGAACTGTCACTGGTTAAACCTCTTCCCTGGCTGGTTTTCATCTTCAGGCTGATGTCATCCCCGTGAAGAGCTAGGATGAGGCAGCTGAGCAGATGCACTTGCTTGTTTGACTGTGGGAAGCACATTGAGATGATCATCAAGTTAGTGAAGGAATTTTTGAGAAGGAAAGAAAATACTGTGTTTTCATGCCACTGCTGTTATTTTTTGGTGTTAAAACATTTCAGATTATAGTTCTATATATGGTCTTGTCCTGTCTTGTTCCACAAATGGTATAAAGGCTGAGTGTGCCCAATGTCACTTCCTGTGCGAGCTAGTCTCAACAATTTGACCCTTGAGGTGTGACCTGGGCACACTGGTGAAGAACTGATTGCTTAAAGTGGGTTTCTGTGTAAGACTGTCCTTTTATACCTGCCTGCATGGTTATACTAAAAGTAATCAATGCTGTCTGCTTTCACTGGACCATGGGGAAGGGGCAAGGGGCACCACTCCATGGGCAGGTAGGTAAGGACAGAGAGCTAGTTGACAAGACAGGGAGCTGGCATGTTAGTGAGCAAACACGCCACATCAATCCTTGTTTTCTGTTCTTCAGCATGGACGTGGTGGTGTGTCCAGTTCCCTCGACTCTTACTGGTATGACTTTGCCCGTGATGAACTGGAACCTGAGGTCATAAGATGGAACACAAAATCCCATGTTCCCCTACATTGCCTGGGTCACATATGTATTACAGCATTATAGCAATGAAGATATGGAACCAAGACAGTTTGGTACCAGAGAAGTGGGGTGTTGCTGTTAAAATAACACAAGAGCTAAGGCTCCTTCAGCCATATGAGTAAGAGATGAAATTACTGTCTTAGGAATGAGTTAAGATATTTAATGAGGAATGGCCAAATTGGTCACATGTCTTTTCAACATTCATTAACAAACTTAGATTTGACCTCTCAACTCTGTAGTCAGCCTGGCAAGAAACAGGAATTACATTGCTTGTAGCTCGCAGTAGATGCTTGTCTATTTCACCTTTACAAGAATGCCTCTTTTGACATTTGCTAGGAAATAGAGTGAAAGAGATATCATTGAAGCTTATCTTCCATGGGATCCGGTAATAAAGCAGGAAGATATTATTAGTGTTAGGTTTAAAGTAACTCACGCAAATCTGTAAGCGTTCCCCAATAGTAGTGAACTATCATGCTGTGCAGTTGCCTTTAGCATAGACAGCGTCTACTGCTGTCATGGCAATTATGCAGCTAAGTATAAAATGACATTTTTATAATAAGCAAATGAAACTTTCTAAACAAGCACAGAAAACTCCACTAGGAAATTCTCCCAGTCACATTCAATTTAAACCTCTTACTGCTTCCTCCTGAGGTGGCTTTTGATGATTACCTGTTCTATTCCTTCTGGGAAAAAAAAATTCATTTGGAGATGCTGTAACTCAAATCGATGCCAGCACTATTCATACCCAGAGGTTTTGTTTCTGTTCAAGAAGTGTCCTGTGTCGTGACTATGCATACACCTGACAAATCACTGACACAAACTTCCACCAAAGTGGGCTGGATTACAGCTGTGCTTGAAATGGAATTGAGGATTGCTAAACACTGTCATAAAATGACTGTGCAGACCTCTATTTGGAAAGGAGCTTAGGAATGCATGTGAAGAATGAAGACCTTTAATGCTAATTATTAAAGTAAATTATTTTACTTGAATTAATGTTACATAGTGAGTAAGGATTTGGAAGTATGTGTGTGTGGGGGGAGATACCGAGGACAAATTTAGAGCCCACTTAGAGTCTGTACAAAGGTGTAGGCAGGACAAAGAGGCTGGCAGGCTCTCTATCTGGATATGAACACAGTTCTTGCTTTATGTTCTTTTTTGTTTATTTTTATTTATTTTAAAATTATCTTACAAGTATATATTGCATGTTGAGCATATTGTCCCTTACATCCATTACCCTCCCTTTCCTCACCTTTCTCTTTAAAAAGTTTACATTCATGTCACATGGAGATGCATTGTGTCATATATCTATATAAAAATCTATGAACTACAAGTAAGAAAAAACATATGGTTTTGTCTTTCTGACATGTGTGTGCCCACACTCACATAAACGCATCACCCAGAGATAATTACTTTTTAAAAAATATACACAATATAATTAACTTTTTGAAAAATACACAAAACAGGAAAATAGGACCTAATTGTCCTCTGTGTAAGATGGAGCTATATTTAACTCTGAAGCACTTCATGTAACTTTCAAAAACAAAGCAGATTGCATCAAACAACAGAGTGGACCGAGATTCCAAACTGGTATGGATGCTCATAATAAATTCCAAAGAAATGTTTAGTTGTTCAACTGCCTGATTCACGTGGACTTATGTATAAATGTTTTACATCACACCAGTGTCTATTCTTTTGTTTTTCCACTCATACAAACTTAACAGGTACACCGGTCCCCTCCCTCCCTCCAACCTCCCACCGCCCTGTGCCCCCCTCCCCTCCCCCCTCCCTCCCCATCCTCCAGTGCCTCCCCCTCCCATCCCTGGAGCAGCCTTTAATGTGCATGCCAAACTCTCCTCTGGGTCCTCCTCTCTGATGAGGTGCAAGAACCAAGTGGCATTTCCCAGAACCTTTTCCTGTGTTCCCCTTAAGCATAGGAACACTACTGTGGCTGTCAATCCCTTGTCTCCAAGGATCCTAGTGCCTTTAGCAAATGCTAGACTTTGTGGGGTCAATAGTGTGTTGGACATTGCGCAGGGCATGTAATGTCCAATTAGAAACAATTGCAGATGACTCCATGCTACTACTTTCATTCTCTTAAAAAAACTTAAAAATTACAACTACACTACAAAAAGACTTCTAAGTCCGATACGCATTTTCCCTTATGAAAATGATATTTCTGGTGTGTTCTGAAGAATTTTCTATTTATATCCCCTACTCTTAGCATATTAAGGTAGGATGGTACACACATCATCATTAATAAATTCATAGTGATGTATAAAGTCTAAAATAATTTCCATTTGCTTAGTTTTTAGCCTCTGGAAGATATGTGGTCCTTTTCTTTCCCAGGATTTCATCCAGGATCCCACATGCTTTACCCTTCGTTCTTCCTTAGGCTTCTATGGGTGTGAGAATTTTGTAGACTTTTTTTGGTTTTGCTGATTTTTATTAGTTTTGTTGAATACTGATTAGATTTTTTTTTCAAATTTCAGCTGAGGTTAGATGCTTTAGTCACGATTTGACTAGGGTTGAATGATGTGGGGAGGGCGATCACAAAAGGGAGGGGCCATTTCATCACATGGCAGTGGGGTTACTGTTGCCAGGGTCACCCATGCTACTGATGTTGACATGGATCACCTGGCCCATGAGGTGTTTGTTAGGTTTCTGCTCTGAAAAACTGCAAGTCTTGTTTCCCCTATTTCCACATCGTAAACTTACACTCTTGTTTCCCCTATTTCCACATTGTAAGGTTACTCTCTTGCTTCCCCTCCTCTCATTGCAGACTTTTTGCAAGGCAGTCAACATGCAGAGTAGTTGTGGCTTGAGTAGTGTGGCTTCTCCTTCTGCACGTTATTTGGAATTCTGCTTAACTTTGTCCTCTTGTCCTTATTGTTTACTTATACTACCATTCATATGCATATTTGTGTGGGTCTATGGATATTATTTTATGCTTTTGCATTATAACCCAATGCTAGACACATAATATTTAATTTTTTTCTCAATTATACTTTGTGACTTTCATTTGTGGTATTACAGTGATATCTCAAAGATGCATTTGAGGCTAAAAACTACAATTTTTAATCTAGTATATACACTTCATATCATAAAACTGATGGTGAAGAAACACACTGTTTCTGTAGCAAACAGACATTTATATATTTGCATAATGTGGCATAACATATTTTGTAGCCTTGATATGATACAACTGTTTCAAGCACAAAATTATGGATATTTATTAGTTATAGATATTTCTCAGAAAGCAAATGAGAGAATCCCAAGCAGATAAGAAACTGTAAAATAATGACCAAATAAAGAATATCAGGTTTTATTTTTTAATTTTAAAAATATTTTTCTATTCTTAGTGTTTTATGTTGGCTTTATTTAATTTTAACTTACGTTAACAATGAGTTTTTGTGTTTTTATCACTCACTTCCTATTTCCACCCCACCTCTCATCTCATCACACTTATTTTCTCCTCTAGCCCATTTCTGTCCCTCTCCTATGTTTCCCTATGTGTGTGTTAGCCACTGGGTCCATCCAGGAAGCCTGCACTAGTTAGTGTCTTGTCACTTGTCAGGGCCTGACTGGTCCACCAGTGGGTAAACTGAGGAGTATGGAGACTCCCCTTCTCTTTTGAGTCTCTCCCAGTGGAGTCGTGTCTGGTGGGCATCTCCCTGCTCCATGGTAATGTGTTGCAATTTTGAGCAACTGTAGAGGTGTAGTGGAAGTAGACAGTGTTGCATTGAGTTCTTAGGTGCAGCTGACCTTGAAATGAACAGAGGCTACTCTCTGAGGTTACCTCTCCCCCTCCTCCAGCTCTTACATTCTCACCCCCGCCCCTTTCACGAGGTTTACTGAGCTTTCGAATGGGAGGTGGTTTAGGGCCCCTGTAAGTGTACTTTGTACTTTGAATAGTTGTGGCTCTCTGTATTATGCAATTAAAAATATCTGGAAATGGGAAAACATAGTGGTTGGCACAAGTAGAAGAGCAGAAATGGAGAAGAAAGAAACTCTGAGCTACAGGAACATGGAATGCAGGATTCACAGTAAACTCACAAAACCTAATAACTGGCATGCTCAAAAATAACAAGAGCCCCACAAAGAGCTAGTTCACAGAGGTAAAAGTCTCACACATGTATTTCATGTTTATTTAGAAAAGACATTTGTGTCCTTTGTGATATTTGTAAACAAGTATGTTTCCGTTCAATTTGTAAAGAACTATTATTGTATTTCTACTGTTAAAATATCACTACAATGTTTTGGAAAATTCTAAGTCATATCTGAAGATAGAAAGTTTAATAAGTATTGAGTGGACATGTTGTATTATACTTGAAAAGAGAAAAAAATTCTATTGCCATCATCTTCTGAAACCATCACATTAACTCTCATCTGTCATAGCAAACCAAAGAACTTTCCTTGTTCAAGAGCAAAAGGTCTTTCATATTCTGTGGTCTCAATAAATCTAAAAGTTAATTGTAAATCTCAGAAGAAAATGAGCTAAGACAGACCTCACTATAAAACCTTGTCTTGTGAACTAATCCATCATTCTAAATGGATCTCCATGTATCCTGTTATATACAAAGTCTCAGAGAATTCCCCATGGAGTGAAGACAAGAGGAACTGAAATCTCGCCACTTGTGAATCCTCTTATCCACAGACTAGCAATGCAATGACTCCAACTCTTTCCATGTCACGAACTATGCTGACCTGTGAAGTTCTGTATGGACAGATGATCTCCTGGGAAGACAGTGCAAAGCATGACCTGCATACATGGACTCTTCCTAAAACATGTAAAATGTTCATAAGTCCACATTCAGAATAATTTGGTCTGAGCAACTTACACATTTGAGTATGGAATTGCAAAAGGGAGACCCTTGTCAGAGCAGAAAAGAACTCAAACATCTCTAAAGAGATTTATATGAAGTTAAATGTATATGTGAGACATATACCACAATGACTTCTCAAGTCAAATAATTACACCCTCATGTCTTCTCAAAAGAGCACCTAGTGTTGGACCTTCCTTGTAGGTAATGATGGAGGTTATGTGTGTGCTGAGTACATTTTCTAGATTATACTAAGCATTCAGAAACCTTAACATAATAAGTGAATGGACTGGTGAATGTTTCCATGTAGTAGAACTCACCAAGTGTTCTTACTGCATTCATATTGATCAAACTAATAACACACACACACAAACGCACACGCACACACACACACACACACACACACACACACACACACCATACAACTTTTGCAAGTTCTCTTTACATTCAAAAGTAATGTAAGATTCAGGGAAAAAAGTATACTTTCAACTCTAAGGTTTTATGGAAAGAGATGAAATATCGTCACGCTGCTTCTCATAAAACTGTGCACTTTGTATTGGTTGCATTAACTGGAGAATTCAGACATGCAGGGCTGTAAAACAAATGTCCTGGTAAAACCACAGGAGAAACTGTCAACTGCTAAGACACAGCCACAAAAGGAAGACAAGGTAGGATCAAGAAGCAATGGCTTCTCCTACTACTCCTGGTGACTATGAGTCACAAGATGTGATCTACAATTCCCAGTGTTCACTATTGCTAATACTATGCAAGGAAGTCGAATGCTCCTATAAATCTCTCCTATATTCAAAAACACCCAGACAAATAAAAGTGACTGTCATTTTCTCATAATTAACTTTTATAAATAGGTTTTTATATTCAGCCTTTCCAAAAACATTAGTAACTCCTGAAAAAGATTATTTCAGAATGTACCTAGCAAAAGAGGATATTTCATCAGGAAGAGACTGCTTATTAAATCAGTTTCATGTGTGTTTACATGATTTTCAAAAGTGAATAGCTTAAAATGTTAATAATGTGATAATTTCAAAAATCTAAATAAGGGAGCAGGAAAGCAACATAAATTTCTATAAACTCTTCCATTAGATTCCACAATTACAATCCCGTGATGAAGTATGCTTCCTCTGTATTTCAACCAATCACTCCTCTATAAAATAATTTAGAGACAGTCTAAGTGAATGTATTTTCAGTAATAAATATTTCAATGTGAATATCTAAAAACATAAAGATGTTTAGTCAAGCATAATCATCACAGAACAATCATTGTACAAAATGAAAATTATTCTGTGACTACCTGATGTTAAGGCACTGCTCATATTTGCTAGGAATTACTTATTTTAAAAGTTATAGAATTATATGTCAGAAGTATCAAAAGTACTCATCATTTTAGTTGAGGATGGATGTCAAAAGATATATTTTGTTATCTCTGGAATTAATCATGGAGCCATTACATTTCTCAAATCTCTTTGAGAATGGATATCAAATGGATATCTATGATATCATAGACATGATGTCAATTTCTTTGAGAATCACAAGTGAGAAATCACTTCTTCATGTCTGTTTTTCTTTTTTCTGTTTTTTTATAGATGATATATGTGAATAAAGTTTAACTTCACTTCTCAAGGTGAACACATAGGAATAAAAACATGAAAAGATCCCAGTGGTCACAGAAAAGTCTGGATATTTCTGTCTGTTTAGTCCTTCTTTGCCTTGATGTAGGAGGTGAATTTATCTGTTGAGGATGAGGGATGTGGAGATGGCGAAGGGGTTTGAGGAGGGTGTAGAAGGTATAAAATGTCTCACCTAGGTATCATATTTGAAATAGACATTCATCCCAGCAATACTCAACGCTGAGTTGTCTGGAACTCTGGATGGTCTGAAGGAAATACCAATAACCCAGCATCTAAGGTTGAGGTAGGTGAGTAAGATGTGGCTCTCATTTTAAGGAAGAAGAAAGGAGGTTAAGAAAACTCTTTTAAACTTTGTCCATGTCATGAGACAAATGTAATATTTTTGATCTCAAACTTCAAATAGATTAATAGATGAGGTGAGTGCATTAAACTATTCATCTGCTATAAAGAAAACCAAAAATGAGTATCTCATTTTGGCCTTTGATATTTAGAATAATGAAAGAAGAGAGGTCTGGAAAAAATTACAAAGAAATATTGAAATTATCACTAACAAGTAGACCTTCAAAAACACCAATTAATTTTAGCAGAACAACCAACAACAAAACAAGAAATTCATACATTAAAATGTCTAAGTGAAAATTAAAGGAAAAGAAGAAAGTTAGAGCTAAGTGATTTTAATTGTAAGAGCAAATTAATTAGCTTTCTCAATTACAGTGTCTCAATTACAAGTCAAAGCCTCTTAGAGCAAAGTATATCGGCAATTAAGTGTTGGTTACGAAAGATTAATTTGTAACAAAGAAACTTAAATCAGAAAGTCCCACTGAAATATGTACTTAAATATTTGCCTAAAATCTAGATGGAAAGTCCAAAATATAGGCAGGACTGATTTTTATCATGACATTCTAAGTTGCTGAGTACAGAATTACTTGATTATAATTGGCACTATGTAGGACTTGAAAAATGTACTTTACTTCAAAAACATGTTGATAAACACAGACACATCACATTTTTTTAGTATCCACACAACACTTACAAAGTGTGTCCATATATTAAGCTATAAGTCTGAGTAGGAGGTAATTAGTTGAAATTCTACAAATGCCACTAGTTGAAAGACTTTAGGGAAGGTTACAATGAAAACTGTGACAAAAAATAAGTCACGTGATGGTGATATCAGGTCAAAGGAAGGGAAATCTAGCATTGACAAAGACATCATAAAACTGGTCCAATTGTACAAGAAATAATGGCAGTGCCGGAAAGCCTCAATGCAGTTGGCAGAGAGCTTGCCGGGTATGCAAGAAGCTCAGGGTTCCATCTCCAGGATCTCATCAAACCGGACACAGTGACACATGATACAGTCCTGGCACTCAGGAGATAAAGGCAAGAGGATCAGAAGATGCAAAGTTCAATATCATCCTTGACACACCAGCAGAAACCAGCCAGTGTCAGGAGACCCTGCGTAAATAAATAAGAATAACTGATAAGTAAGCAAACACAGAAATGTATAATCTCATCAGTGTTCTGAGGTCAGAATTCAGGAGCAGCTGACACAAGGTATCTCGGCCAAGCTGTGGAAGATTCAGTTGCAAAATGGCTGTCATATGGCTGTGCGAAGAGGGCACAGTTCCCTGATAGAAGGACAGCTCCATTCTCCCAGAACCAGTGATGAGGGAAATCGACAATGAGAGAGGTGGAGGAAAGGAGGGGAAAGAAACAGAGAGACAGAGAAAGAAGCAGAGTAAGACGGAGAGATAGAGATACACCAGAGAGAGACACAGAGAGACAAAGAAGAAAGGAGGAAAGGAAGGGACTGAGAGAGGAAGAGGAGGGCAAAAGCTTCAAGAGATCATCCCGTCTAACCTGAGTCACTCGGGGCAACTTGTACTGGTTATGAGTGAATGAAAGGAGAGTCTAAAATTTGCAGATATATTTCAAATCACATTACAAATAAGGCACCTCCCTTTCACCACACCCCGCTCCGCCTGTCGGGACGCGCGCGCGCGGTCCAGCCAGGCCTCACCCGGCGACCTAGGTAAGCCCCGGCCGTGCCCGCCCACCAGGACCCCAGGTCAGCCCACAGAGACCCGGCTCCAACTCCCGCCATCCAGCCGGAGCCGCGCGCTCAGGGCCGAGGGACGAGGAGGACCTCCCCCTGCGCCCGGGCCCCGCCCCAGCTGCCCTCGGGTTAAATAGCTCCACGCCGCCGCGCCCATCCTCCCTTTACACCCCACCCCACTCCGCCAGTCCCGACGCGTGCGTGGTCCAGCTGGGCCTTACCCGTGACCTAGGTAAGCTCTGTCCCTGCCCACCCCCAGAACCCCAGGCCAAATAATTCAGTTCAGTGAAATTGAAAGATCTTAAGAGTTAAAACGACAATGCCAAAGTCAAAGTGCAAATCCATGAGAAGCAACACTCAAGTAAACAAATTTCCCACTGAAGAAATTAATCCCATAATGTTAGACTCCAACCAGAACAAACCCGCAGAAAAAGGCCAAGAAAGCCTCACCCAGGATAACGACTTTCAAAATATGATCATTACCATGCTCAATACTATGAAAGAGGAAATCCGGGAGGAATTACATAATCGAATGAATCGCTTTGAAGAGGAACACAACAGACATTTGGAGGAGTTGAGAAAAACAGTGCAAGAAACAAAAAGTGGCATAGAGCAGTTAAAACAAACTCAAGCAGAGTTTAAAACTGAGCTACAAGACAAGGTATCTTCAACCAAGAACGCCACAGAGAGTCTTATCAACAGAACTAACGAAGCAGAAAACAGAATTTCAGACCTTGAAGATAAAGTGGGAGTACTAACCAGCTCAATGGAAGAGGTTGTTAAAGCCAAAAAGATACTTGAGAGAAATATCCAAGAGATATGGGACACCCTGAAGAAGCCTAACATGCGTATTTATGGAATACCAGAGCAAGAATCTCAAAATACCACCCCTGAGGAAATTTTTCAAACGATCATCAAGGAAAACTTTCCTCATCTAAAAAAAGAGAGGCCCATCCATATACAAGAGGCATTCCGCACCCCAAACAGATATGACCAAAACAGAAGCTTGCCACTGGCAAATAATAGTTAAAACACTCCACATTAAAGATAAAGAAATGGTGCTGAGAGCTTCAAGGGAGAAAAAACAAGTCACTTTTAAAGGTAAACCTATTAAAATAACAAATGACTTCTCAGTCGAAACAGCTAAAAGCAAGAAGAGCTTGGAGAGACATACTTCAAGTATTGAATGAGCAAAAATGTCAACCCAGGCTGATTTACCCTGCAAAACTATCAGTCATGATCGAGGGAGAAAGAAAAAACTTTCCAGCACAAAGACAACTTTAAGGGATACATGTCCACCAAACCAGGCCTTCAAAAAATGCTAGAAATGATACTCAAGGGTGAAGAAAAAAACAGGCATATCCAGGAGAACAGAAGGCAAATATAACACCATTAAAAGCGAAGCAATATACTTATAAAAACTACTACACATAATAAATGTCTTAAACATAAAAATAATTAAAAATTATTAAAAATTTTAATTAAAATTACCTTCTCCATTATAACACTAAATGTTAATGGAATTAATTCACCGATCAAGAGACACAGATTACAAACTTGGATTAAAAATCACAATCCATCAATCTGCTGCCTGCAGGAAACCCATCTCATCACAAAAGATAGGCACGCTCTAAAAATAAAAGGCTGGTCAACAATTCTACAAGCAAATGGAAGCAGAAAACAGGCAGGGATAGCCATTATGTTATCAGACAAAGTGGACTTCAAACCAAAGAAAATTATAAGAGACACGGATGGATACTACATTTTAGTCACAGGTACAACTCACCAGGAAGACTTCACAATACTGAACATATATGCACCCAATATGGGCCCCTCCACATTCATTAAGAAAACCCTACAGCGTCTAAAGCAAGAAATCAACCCCCAAACGATAATTCTTGGGGACTTCAACATCACCCTCTGAACATGGGATAGATCAGCAGGTCAAAAGCTTAGCAGAGACACTTTGGAACTTAATCAAACCCTGAAAGAAATGGACCTTACAGATCTCTATCGAACTTTTCACCCATGCACCAAAGATTACACATTTTTCTCAGCAGCACATGGAACTTTCTCCAAAATAGATCACATATTGGGCCACAAAACGAAACTACACATATACAAAAAAGTTGAAATTCTAACCTGTGCTCTATCAGACCACCATGGCCTAAAGCTGGACATCCACAACACATCAAAAAAGAGAAAATACACTAACTCCTGGAAACTTAACAATATGAGGCTGAATGAGAACTGGATTCAGGAAGAAATTAAAAAGGAAATTCAAGATTTCCTGAAAGTGAATGATAACGAAAATACAACTTACCAAAATCTCTGGGACACAATGAAAGCTGTTCTAAGAGGTAAGTTCATAGCTCTTAATGCCTACATCAAAAAAATGGAAGCATCAGAATTAAACAACTTAACAATGCAGCTTAAAGCTTTAGAGAAACTAGAGCAATCTGATCCCAAAAGTAGTAGAAGAGAAGAGATTAGCAAAATAAGGGGAGAAATATCTGAAATCGAGATTAAAAAAACGATAGAAAAAATCAACCAGTCAAAAAGCTGGTTCTTTGAAAAAATCAATAAGTTTGATACACCTCTAGCTAAATTAACCAAAAGCAGGAGAGAGAAAACCCAAATTAACAAAATGAGAAATGAACATGGAGTTATCACTACTGATAACCAAGAAATCCAGAGAATTATAACGTCATATTTCAAAAACTTATACTCTGTGAAGGTTGACAACACAAAAGAGATGGATGAATTTCTAAGTAAGCACAACTTACCTAAATTGAATCAGGAAGTTGTGAATTATTTAAATAGTCCTATAACATATAAGGAAATTGAGGACGTAATCTTGAATCTTCCCACCAAAAAATGTCCTGGACCGGATGGATTCAGCACAGAGTTCTACCAGACATTTAAGGAGTTAATAATACCGATACTCCTTAAACTGTTCCATCAAATAGCAAAGGAAGGAACACTACCAAATTCCTTCTATGAAGCTAATATGGTCTTAATCCCAAAACCTGATAAAGACTCACTTAAAAAAGAAAACTATAGGCCGATCTCTCTGATGAACACAGACGCAAAGATTCTCAACAAAGTTTTAGGAAATCAGATTCAAAACATATTAAAAACATTATTCACAGGGACCAAGTAGGCTTCATCCCCGGCACACAAAGTTGGTTCAACATATGCAAATCAATAAATGTAATTCATCATGTAAACCAGTCCAAAGTCCAAGACCACATGATACTCTAGATAGATGCAGAAAAGCTTTTGACAAGATCCAACAGCCTTTTATGATCAAAACGCTAGAGACAGTAGGGATGGAAGGAACCTTTATCAATACTAATAAAAGCTGTATACAACAAGCCCACAGCAAGGATTATGCTCAATGGGGAACAATTGGAAGCATTCCCACTTCGATCAGGAACTAGACAAGGCTGTCCACTCTCACCACTTCTATTCAATATTGTACTTGAAGTCTTAGCTGAAGCCATAAGACAAGAAAGGGACATAAGAGGGATTCAAATTGGCAAGGAAGAAGTCAAACTATCCTTATTTGCAGATGACATGATCTTATACCTGAGTGATCCCAAAAACTCCACCAGGAAGCTCCTGGAACTAATTGAGAAGTTCAGCAGGGTGGCAGGATACAAAATAAATGTGCAAAAATCAGAGGTCTTTCTATATGCCCAGAATGAAAGAAGTGAAAAATCCTTGAGAGAAACCATCCCATTCACTTTAGCCCCTAAAAAAATAAAATACCTTGGTATAAACCTAACCAAGGAGGTAAAAGACCTTTACAACGAAAACTTTAAAACCCTAAAGAAAGAAACAGCAGAAGACACCAGAAGGTGGAAAGACCTGCCATGTTCCTGGATTGGCAGAATCAACATCGTAAAAATGACCTTCCTACCAAAGGCAATATACAAATTCAATGCTATACCAATTAAAATCCCAAAGCAATTCTTTAAAGAAGTTGACCAAACAATCTCAAAATTCATATGGAGGCACAAAAGACCCAGGATAGCAATGACAATCCTGAGTAATAAAAACACTGCTGGAGGTATTACTATACCGAACCTTAGTCTATATTACAAATCCATAGTTATAAAACCAGCCAGGTACTGGCTCCAAAATAGACACACAGATCAATGGAAAAAAATTGAAGACCCAGATATATGCCCACAAAATTACAGCCATTTGGTCTTTGACAAAGGGGCCCAAAGGATCCAATGGAAAAAGAACAGCATCTTCAACAAATGGTGCTGGCAAAACTGGATCTCCACATGCAGAAGATTAAAGCTGGACCCGTACTTGTCACCATGTACAAGAGTTAATTCCAAATGGATCAAGGACCTTGATATAAGGCCAGAGACTATAAAAACCATAGTTGAAAGGATAGGGAACTCCCTCAAGCTGATTGGGCTAGGCCAACATTTCCTAAACAGACATCCAATGGCACAGTCACTGCTACCAACTCTCAACAGTTGGGATTTTGTGAAATTAAAGAGCTTTTGTTCAGATAAAGAGATTGTAACACGAGCTCAAAGGCATCCCACAGAATGGGAGAAAATCTTCACTAACCACATATCTGATAGAGCTCTACTGTCCAGAGTGCACAAAGAACTTAGAAAACTAAACCCCAAGGAAACTAATGGTCCAATTAAAAAATGGGCCCTGGAACTTAAAAGAAACTTTACCAGGGATGAAATTAAAATGTCTAACAAATATCTGAAAAATGCTCCACTTCTTTAGTCCATCAAGGAGATGCAAATCAAAACTTCCCTTAGATATCAATCTCACGCCCGGTCAGGATGGCAAAAAAATCCACAATACAAACAACAACAATGCTGGAGAGGATGTGGAGAGAGGGGACCGCTCTACATTGGCTGTGGGGGGAATGCAGGTTTAATAACAGCCACTCTGGCGAGCGTTCAAAGAACCAGCTTTTTGACTGGTTGATTTTTCTATCGTTTTCTTAATCTCGATTTCAGATATTTCTCCCCTTATTTTGCTAATCTCCTCTCTTCTACTACTTTTGGGATCAGATTGCTCTAGTTTCTCTAAAGCTTTAAGCTGCATTGTTAAGTTGTTTACTTCTGATGTTTCCATTTTTTTGACGTAGGCATTAAGAGCTATGAACTTACCTCTTAGAACAGCTTTCATTGTGTCCCAGAGATTTTGGTAAGTTGTATTTTCGTTATCATTCACTATCAGGAAATCTTGAATTTCCTTTTTAATTTCTTCCTGAATCCAGTTCTCATTCAGCATCATAGTGTTAAGTTTCCAGAAGTTAGTGTATTTTCTTTTGTTTGATGTGTTGTGAATGTCCAGCTTTAGGCCGTGGTGGTCTGATAGAGCACAGGTTACAATTTCAACTTTTTTGTATATGTGTAATTTTGTTTTGTTGCCCGGCAGAGCTGGGTGGGGTGTAAACGTCTGGAGATTCTTAACGAAATTATAAAGATTGAAATGCCATATGACCCTGCAATTCCACTTTTGGGAATAACCCCCCCATACAGCAGAGGTTCACCTCGATAGCACAAGCTGACCATGTTCATAGCAGCACTGTTTACCATAGCAAAGTCATGGAATCAGCCCAAATGTCCAACAGTTGATGAGTGGATAAGGAAATAGTGGTACATCTATACAATGGAGTACTACTCAGCCATCAAAAATGATGAATTACTGGAATTTGCCGGGAAAATGGATGTCATTAGAAACAATTATATTAAGTGAAGTATCCCAGACCCAGAAAATTAGCGCCGTATGTACTCCCTAATAGGTGGCTCCTAATACCAAACCCACCCAGCCCATCTTGAGACACTCATAAGTAAATCTATGTATTACCTACAGTAATTGCAAGGATTATGAACAGGGATGGGGTTGGAGGGCCACACCAGAAACAAGGAGAGAAGTGACCATGTTACAGTAGAGAAAATAGGCCTCCATCAAGGACTGCAAGAAAGTAATGAGACACCTAGTTAAGTTCACAATTCGTTCTTGATCATTTACAACTAAGGGGGTGAACTCACCAGAAGGGTTGGGCATATAGTCCGGCAGATTAAAAAGTAACCATTTTGCAAATTGGTGATTGGCCCCTCCTATTGCCTAATGCCATATGACCCTGCGATTCCAATTTTGGGTATAAGTATTAATTACATCTACCCTTGAATGTGCTCTTATAATAAGACTCCAGTTTAACAGATTTCTGTCTCTGGCCAGGGGGTGACATACAGTGCCCATCGCGATGGAGTGAAGGGCATTACAGGAGCAACAAAACTGCAAAAGAAAATCAACGAACCACAATCCAGAACTTCAGAGACTCTATATCAACCACTTAGAACTAGGCCAGACTAATCTCTCCCCATCCTGAAGCTCACGGACATTTGCGGAAGAGGGGGCGGTAAGAGTGTAAGAGCAAAAGAATGGGAGGAGCTATGATTTGCAAGATACTCCACACAAGTTAGGGCCGAAGCAATCATAATTGGACATTGCATGCCCGGCACAATGTCCAACACACTATTGACCTCACAAAGTCTAGCATCTGCTAAAGGCACCAAGATCCTTGGAGGCAAGGGATTGACAGCCACAGTAGTGTTCCTATGCTTAAGGGGAACACAGGAAGGGGTTCAGGGAAATGCCACTGGGTCCTTTTACGTCATCAGAAAGGAGGACCAAGAGGAGAGTCAGGCATGCACAAGAAAGGACTCTGGGAATCGGGGTGGGAGGCATGGGGGGATGGGGCGGGAGGGGTGAGGGGAGGGGGACTAGGGGGTTTGGGGGGGAGGAGAGGGAGGGAGGGAACTGGTGTACCTATTAAGTTTGTATGAGCTGAAATAATAATAAAAAATGTATTATATAAAAAAAAACAACTAACAACACATCGCTAATAAAAGACCTGGGGATTTCTTAACTGCCAAAAAAAAAAAAAAAAAAACCAAACAAACAAACAACAAAAAAAATAACGCACCTAAAGCAATGATTATACATGTGTTGATTATCAGTTCCAGTGGCGCATGACTAAAGTTTTTGGTATTTGACCAGATATTGTGACAAAGCATCATGTTTAGAGAAGGGTTTGGATTCATAAGGCATACACAAGCAGTCACACTCCTGAGGGAGGCATTCATAAAGATCACAGCTGAATCAAATGAATTTTATTAATACATTAAGCTCCTAAGAAATGTTGAACTTTGTTGACGGCCTTAAGTTCAAGTACGGGAAAGTATCGGTTATATAGGGTACACTTGGAGGTAGTTAGTTACCATAAATACACTGTGTTAGAAAGTAAAATGAAAAGTTAGACATGAAAACGACTAGGAAGACAGCAAGGAAGAATGAAAAGTATTGCACAATCATAAGCTCATAATCATGAATGGCTGTATATGCATATCACATCCAGCCTATATGTAGGAGTGCAACCAGACATTATCTCTGGATAGGAAAGAGATGTCACATCCATGAACACACAGCAGCTATATTTATTTCCCCAAGATCTGCATGGAATTTGTCCTATCAACATGCCACCACGAAAGAACTCAAGTGGCCTGTCACCTCCCTGAGAGATTGATGAAGGTCTACATTGATGTGTGTAAGTGGGGGGTGCTTTCCTTACCAGTCTACCCTCTGATATATGCCCAGCAGGTGCTTGGGCACATGCCAACACATGATGACCAGTGGGCCACACATGCAAAAAGACATGAAAAGAGGAGGAAGACCAGTAGGGAAGAAGCATTGTGGGCTGTAGTGGGAAGGGCTGGGAATATGAGACTGGGGATCAAGGCATGAAACTGTCACAAATTCACTGTTTCCGTGTGTGAAACAGTAAAAGCATAATTCCAAAAATCGTCGTTCATACAAATAGTCATCATGCAATAGCTTTCGTCCATCCTTTTTATTTTCTGAATTTTTATGTTTTTTACCATATTTTGAGGATTCTGTTGTGTGTGTGTGTGTGTGTGTGTGTGTGTGTGTGTGTGTGTGTATCAGAAGCACTGTGTGTGCCTGTGGAGACCCAAGGGTGACTTTGGGAACCATTCAGGATTGCTTCTACCTTCTTTTTGCTTTATTTTAGGGTTTCCCAGGCTCTGCCTTCCAGAGCTGGAAGTGCAGGCTGCCACCATTTCCCCCTGGAGTTTTTATGTGGATTTGCACTGAGGTCCTTCAGCTTGAGAGGCAAAGACTTAACCGCTGAGCCATCTCTCTGGCCCTAAATTTATATTTTTGAACTAAAAATAGTAAGTGTTTCTTCCTTGAACAGGGTATTTTTCTGAGTGGCTGCTTCCCATCTTTTCCAGAGCTGGGATAAAACATTTAGTAAACCTTCTGTTATTTCATTAGCTTTCTTTCAGTGATAAAACTCTTAGTATCTCTGCATCTTCTTTTCATTCCAACAGCTGCAGAATCTGCCAGGTGTGACATCCAAAGTCACTAACACACCAAGAATAGGTATTTACTTGCCCTATTGTAGTTAGATGCAGGTGTCAAAGTGACAGTTGCAGGCTGAGCTTTCGGCAGGGCTGTGAAGAATTGATAGTTAAGGCAAGCCCCTAAGCAAGCCTGCAGGAGATTGTCTAATTGATGAGGAAGACCCAGCCCACAGTGGGTGGTGCTTTCCAGTGATGGACAGGATAAGGAAGTGCAAGGGGGAGGGATTTGCCCTCTCTTTTGTCCTGTGCGGATAGACTAGTTTAGTTTGCTGTTGGTCGGCCTCCACTACCTCTCTTGGCTGCTACTCTGTTCTTGCTGATGTCGGAGCCCAGCCTCTTCAGCCCTCCAGCATGATGGGAGGATAAGGATTCTGCAGGAACTGTTCGGTCTTCAGCAACCTACTAGGACTTCTGGGAGATGGTGCAGGGATCCTTTGGCCTTCAGAACCAAACTGGTACTGGTGAGATACTCAGCTCAAGAGTTGAGTGGCTATAGGGCAGCTGCTGCTGGACTACTCAGATTTTATCTTATAAGGCAACGTAACAAATCCCATATATATACACACCATCATTTATTTCTCTAAGAACCCTGACTATACGTCCATTTATTTTATATTTTATGAGTAAATTATTCAATCCTACAACTTCATGTTTTGTTTTGTTTTTGAAACAAACTTCTTATACAGGCCAAGTGGGTCTTGAGCTCACTATGTGGTTCAGGCTAGCCTTGAAACTTGGGACTATCCTGTTTTATCCTACTGAGTGTTGGAATTACACATTTGCATGACGTAGTCTTGTCTACATAATTAATTGATTAACTTCAAGACAGAGTCTTGTTATATAGTTCAAGAGGGCCTGGAGCTTGCTACCCCCCCCCACCTTAGACTCCTGAGGGCTGGGATTATGCCCGTGCACTACCTAGCCTTGCTTAATTAATTAACTTAAAGATAGAGTATCGTTATATAGTCGGGCTGGCCTAGTGCTTGCCATTATCCTGACTCAGCCCCCAGAGAGCTAGGATTTCAGATCTGTGTCCCTGTGCCTGGCTACTGACTCCGTTTTTAACTGTGTTGATTTTTCCTTCTTTTAGATTCAAATTCCTGTATGGGTTTCCTTCCTTCTTAGAGAAAGAATGTGGACTAGTCACACAGATTAGTCCTTTCTTTGCAGTCTTCCCCAATATTCATATTCCATTCCACTGTTGGGACACAGAGACTGTTTACATTTGGAATCACTGTTCCATTTTGGCCATTTTCACAGCAGATGAATGACTCCCTAGGAAGAGAGCTTTTCTTGGACATCTTGAATGGGTGGGTAGTTTGGCAGCTCAGCTGAGCAGGATTGGCCAAATCCAGATGCAGGGATGGTTGTGTGTCTTGTGTTCATTTCTTGCAGCTGGGGTGTTGCTTTCCTTTCTGTCAGCTGGTACAAACTGAGACTTCTATACCTTCAGTGGACAGAGTTCGGACAGACCCCAGTCTGGCTCCTGAAGACGGATACTTGAAAGCAGAAGAAAATGGGTTCAGCAGGTAGGTTGAAGACTCTGCTGTGTGAAATGAGGTCCCAAGCATTTCTCAAGAGGGGATTCAATTTGGACTGAGTGAATCCAAATTGTGGTGCTGCTCCCTGTTGTCCATCTGGGTAATTCTGGGTGTCTTATGGCTCTTCCTTAAGGACTGGCTGTGGATTTAAGCAGCTCCTCCTGAGGCAGGGTGACAGAGTCAATTTGGCTCTCTGTGAAGAGTGCTACCACTGTTTCCTGGAGAGGATTGGAGAAGCATGTCTAATCTAATTGTCTGCCAGTAATAGAGTCCCTTTAAAACAGTCTGGTGCAGCAGAATTTGTTCTTGGAGTTTTAAATGGTGCCCTTTGGATAATCTAGATGGCAGTTTATTTCTCATGCTGTGAGGTCTCAAGAGTCAGACTCCCCCATACTTTAGCTACTAGACACAAACCCCCATCCTTTGTTTACCTTGCTGGACTCTGAGGGTCCTGTGCACTTGTCATAGATTTTCAGGCAGGTCAACATGCTGCATTATTTTAATCAGATCACATCTCCTGGCCATTTCTTGTTCCTCCTTTTTCAGATCACGGTATTGCAGCTTGTCTGCATGTTGCTGATAAATTCATAACCACAGAGCTCCAGGGAACAGGGCTTTTTAAAAATTAATTTATTAAATTTACATTTTTATATACATGCTCCTTACTTCCCTTGTTCCCTCCTCCCTCTTCTCTCCTTCCTGCTTTCCATCCTATTCCACACTCCCTCCCATCCCTATATGGGCCCAGTCTACTCCTTCTATTTGCCTGTCCTTTGTTTCTGTGGGTCTGGGGTTTCTTCTGTATCCACTATTTCATGGGGGTTCATGCCTCTGTGGCAGACAGGCCCTTCCTTGGGCAGCCCACTGATATGGGTACTCCCCTTTCTTTGTCTGACCCTTTTCCCCTAAAGATGCTACTGCCTGAAGCTATTTCTCCTGAGATCCATGCCAGTCCCTGGGGGCATGCTGACATGTTTACCCCTGTGCAGATCTGATGAGTTCAAAGTCTCATTGCCATGAGTTCCTGGCTGCGGCTGCCCTATCTTGAGTGGAGTGACCTGTCCAGCAACGGAACTCTCCATCTTTAGGCATTTACAGTCTTACCACCCTCTCTTCCACAAAGTTCCCTGAGCCTCCTCATGGTGAGAGATTTGGCTGGCCTTGGTTCCAGGTGAACACAATAGGATTGCTATTGTTCTGTGTTTAGGTTGTTTATGTTGTCCGTTTTGCTCTTCTTGCATCCTGTCTGGGTGTTGAGAGCTTCTTCTGCACAAGAATATAGCAACTGCTAAAAGAGAGGCCTTTATATATGAAAGGGCTTGAAGGAAAGAGGGTCAGGAGTATGGCACAGTAGTAGATGGGGATCAACCTCGAGGACATCATCCGGTTGTCTACTAGTCACTAACCTTCCCTGACCCCATGACAGAGAACACACAACAGTGCTTGAAACCACTCCAAGTACCAGAGATCAGGAAGGAAACTGACCATGGATTAGATTAGATATCTCACTAATTGTGGGTCTTTCTTGACAGTGGCCTTATTTCTCAGTTAAACTTTGTTCCTTTGAAATCTCACTCTGATAGTTTAGGGAACTGAATTCTGTTTTACCTGGAAGGAGTGTCTCTTGTATTAGTCTCTCTCTCTCTCTCTCTCTCTCTCTCTCTCTCTCTCTCTCTTTCTCTCTTTCTCTCTCTCTCCTCTCTGTCTCTCCCTCTCCCTCTCTCTCTCCCTCTCTTCTTCTCTCTCCCCATGTTGGGTATCAGGAATGTTGATCCTCTGACTATCAGACTGACCATCTAAACACCCACCAGAAACTAGAAAAGTTTTTCCATACTCCAGCCTCTCTTTTCAATCAATTATAAGTCCCACACCTAGATTTGCAAACATATTCCAACCCCCCGATTATAGATAAGGTCTGGCCGGACTGGCCAGTGAAAGATTCTCACCATTCTCCCTCTGGGAAGCGCTGGGATCTCCCATCTGTTCCCACCCAACTGTTTTCTTTATTTCTGTCTCTGTGTTTTCTTTTTTCTGCCTTTCATCTTTCTCCGCCCCAAGGCTGCTTCCTGGTTCATCATGATTCCCCTTGAGAACCTTTAAAAAGAAATAATGGCTGGGAGACAGCCTGCCCAAGGGAGGAAACAAAAGACACATTTTAATAAAATGTCATTAGGTGCCCCAAATTTGAATATCAGTCCTTTCTTGTGTAAATCTTCAGTTACTTTGCAGGTAAAGTTACAAATAATAATAATACTATTGGTGATGGAAGTTAAAAGCAAGGAAAAGGATGAGAAAAATATTGGTTTTCAGCTTCCTCATGGTGGTTTGTAGTCTTATGACTAGACAGGACTCTTGATTTAAGAACATGAACTGAATCCAGAGAACTCTCCCAACAGCGTGAATCTGAGAACTCTGCTCTTGCCTTATCTAGGTAGAAATCCCCATATACAATGGTACCCTAAGGACAACAGTAGGCACCTTGCTACCTGCTCTCAGAAATCATTATTTTGCAATAGTAGGATTTCTAAGCAGAAGGTTTATTTGGAAATTTCTTATCTTTTAAACTTTTGTATCTCAAATTTGTTCTTTACCCTTGTTGCTCTGACAAGCTTCAAGGAATGGATAGAATGGATTCAGTCTAGAGCCTCCAGCCTGGGAATGGGGGGGGCATCCATTTCTCAGGCTACTGTAGTAAACTGTCAAGGGTTAGAGTTCGGACAATGGAAATGCACTTGTCACCTCCCTGGAGGCTAAAGGTGCTAAGTGAACTACAGGCCTAAGGCTTCTTGTGGTGTTGAGAGAAGAGTCTGTTCCAGGCCCCCTTCCTTGACTTGTGGATGCCCCTATTCACAAGCTAGTAGCTCTAGTAAGGCCTCCAAGCCACTTACTCTAGGCTTAATGTCTGCTGTGGAGTTACAGTGAGGTGTCAAACACATTCACATCATATGTCTGCTGCCTCCCCCTTTTCTAAGCACACTACTCACATTGGGGTAAGTCCTACCGCAAGAACTTCATTTTAACTTGCTTCTCTTCAGAAGCATCTTATCTTCAAATGAGGTCAAGTTCTCAGGTACTAGATTTAGAACTTGAACCAAGATATTTGGGGGAGAGAGTTACAGTTCAGCCTGACACTCTAGGCAGCTTCTATCCTAGACTCCCCTTGCTAAGATATATACGCCTTTCCCTACATGTGCCTCAAACTATGGAAGAGATGGGTAACATCCTCAGCCCTCTGTATACCAGGATGCTTTGGTGGGTTTGTCTGGAGATGGAATTGCCTGCAGGTAGCTTGCAAGATATAAGGTCTATTGAAACTTACTAACAGGAAGAAATAATGGGACAGAAACTTACAACGTTATATGTCCAGTAGTCCACTAAAAGGGAGCATCCATGAGGTGTAGGGGACAGATCCAGTGGCACAGTCTGGACACTCTAATAGTAATTGGACCAAGAGCGCTCGACCTTTCCTTGCTGCTCCAGTGGGCCATGCTCACCACATGGAAGAATTCTCGTCAGACTGCAGAGGCATGCACTATCCTTAGCTTAGCTTGCTTTGTTCTTACATGAGCAACTTTTCACGGAACAGCATGTTTAGCTTGGGGACAAGAAGTAGGATCCCTGTTAGTTGCCCTGATTCCCAGTGTTCATGAAAGCCCTAGCTACCTGGCCTTAGCTTACTTTCATAGTCTCCCTGATCTGACAATACTCTTGGGAATGGAGAGGAGTATATTAGGGACAAGGAGCTTGATGCTGCTGCTCTGTTATTTTTTTTTTTTCCGGGATCTCCAGGCTGCTTAAGCATCTTTTAAGTTTGCCTTTCCTACACTGCCTTCAAGCAGACTGACTGCAGCCACGATGTATGTGTTAGAGTAGATTGCTTTCTTTTCCAGCCCGGGAGCTCTTTGCTGGCATGCCCATTTCCCTCTTAAATACTTTCTTGGATTTGGTACATTTTTCAACTTCTGGGTCTGTGGAGAGTCCTCATGTAGAGTCCTCATATATCTGAGACCCATCCTGTAATAGGTCTTTCCTTGACTCTAACACGAGACTGGGATTTGGACAAAGTGATGTAGACCCAGAGCTATAAAGTTGAGGTTGAATCTCACTAAAACTTTACAGATAGACCATAAGGCTGGTGGTCTGCCCTTCAGAAGATGGAACTGACTTTTCTGTTCAGTAATGACTAAAAATCAAGAACATGGAAATGAAGTGTGCTTTTCTCAGAGGTGTGCCATCTTAAGAAAAGCTCACGAGAGGGCTGAGGTGATAGAGCTCAGCTGGTCAAGTGTTTGCTGAAGGACTTGTGTTCAGTTTCCAGAACCCACATAGTAATAGTAGAAAAAGCCAGGCATGCTGATGTGCTCTTACAGTCCCAGTCTGCGTGTTTCTGGGGCTTGTTGGAAAGCTATTTTAGTCTAGTTGATATGCTCCAGGTGTGAGAGACCTTGTCCAAAACAAACAAACAAACAAATAAGGTGGAGTGCACCTGAGAAATGACACCCAAGGTTGATCTTTAGCCCACAGATACATGTGCCTCCACCCTCACTCACTCACTATGCACACACACACACACACACACACACACACACACACACACACACACACTCACATGCACTGTGCCTGTGTGCTTGAGAAACTTAGTATATCTATGTCAGCCCATCTGCCCTGTTCTTTGCAAAGGCTTCCTAGGCTGGGGTGTATGAAGCCTGTGCCTCTGTGGAATTTGCTCAAGGTAACAAGGTCTACAAGCTTCTTACTTTTAAGCTTAATGCCTTTGCTTAGGCATAACCATCATTAGCTGCAGTGAACTGCTAAGTCAAGAACTCTAGGCAATGTATACATAATTTAAGCTTAAGTAGGAACAAGATCCAAGGCAAAGTCAGACTTTGTCTGACCTGGGACAATTTATGTTTCTGAGGGCCAGAAGATGGCTTCCCAATCTGAGGGCCTGAGACCAATCTCTAAAACCCATAAAAAGGAGACATGGTTTTGGGCATCTGTAATCGCCACCCTCCTATGGTGAAATGGAAGGTGGAGACACTTGAAAGCACATGAACTAGTAACTAACCTAAGCATATACAAAGTGACAAAGAGAGATCTGACTCCTGAGATCCATCTTCTGACCTCCACACGTGCATGGTGGCATGCGCAAGCCTACTTACACTCACACATACATTACACACAAACACAATAGTAAAGTACAATTTCATTTTTAATGTCTCAATAACAGCAGTTGTGACATCTGTTCAAATATGGTATTCAAGTTATCCCCAAACTGTGAGTCTCTAGCTACCCTATATCTCTCCAAACATTATCTGGCTTGCAGATTTTATTCTCTCTTCTCTAAAGCTTCTGGCTCAGGATAAATAAAAAAAGAGATGGTATTTAAGAGAAGTCCCTCTACCTGAGATCTGAATTGAGAAGTAAGGCAAATAGGAAAGCAAATAGTATACTAATTTTTTAATAATACTGCTTTGAAAGAATATGCAGTTTTCACATGAGGGAAGGAAATGACAAGTGAAATCTGTCAAACTGAATGCAAGAATTAGCAGTACTCATCCATCACAGGAAGGGCGGGAATCCCAGTAACTCACTGAAAGGCAATGCTACTGTGATATTTAGACCAATGTGGAATAGATCAGCACTCCCACTTCTGGGCAGATAACACTGAAGAACAAGGCAAGACAGGTAGAATTGCAAGAATCCAATTCTCTTAACTGCTTCTATAAGTTTTCCTCCCTGAAGAAAACTGTAAATGGCATGATGATGATCAGTATTAATTCTATCTATCTATCTATCTATCTATCTATCTATCTATCTATCTATCTATCTATCATCTATCTATCTATCTATCTATCTATCTATCTATCTATCTATCATCTATCATCTATCTATCATCTATCTATCTATCTATCTATCTATCTATCTATCTATCTATCTATCTATCTATCTATCTTATCTAAAGTTGTATGCTTATAAATACAAGCAGTTTAGTTCAAGTTCCTCACAGAAAATTCTTTAGACCCAGGAGACCCTGATGAGAACTGGATTATGTAGGAAGGACTTTTGTGGTGACATCTCTGTCTAGCCTTGAATGGAAGCAGAATGGTTCAAAACCAAAGAAAAAGCTGAAGCCCAGAGAAGAAGGCAATCAATCCCAGCAGCCCCCGGGGTGAGTAAGGTAAGTTCTGGACAACACAGTCTCAGCGGATTATGGCTATGAAAAGCCACAGATCCTACGTTCTCAGAAGCAGTTGCATTGAAGGGAGCAATTAAATGGCTAATAACTTTGAACTCTGAAAACCTCATGCAAGAGCAGAAGAAGAGGAATCTCAGACACTGGCAGGGAAGAAAAAGGTGCTGAAAGACGAATTCGTGTCTGATCTCTTTTCCTTGTAGGTCTGCTAGCTGGGAATGATTCAGCTGAAGCTGTATCATTTTATTTGGTAGCTTTATGCTCTCTTTCAAGCCCTTTACTTAAAAATATAGAGTCCTGTTCTCTGCTGCCTATGTATCTTTTGAAAAAAATTGCCAGGTCCACAATGCAAAATGTTTTCCACAAATGAAACAGAATGAAAAAATTGGATGATACTATGGTCTTAATGCCCCCCACATTGCAACTTATCTTTGCAAGATGTGAGGAGCTGGGACTTAGTAGGACTTTTATTAGATGATCTGGTCAGAAGGGCTCTGCTCTTAAGAGTGAGCTAATTCCTTAATGCGTTGGAGCATTCCTGGACTCTCTTGGGAGTGCCATGGGAAGGACATAGAGCTCCCATGCTCCATCTCACTTAGCCACAGCCCAGCAGGAAAGGTTACCAGAGGCCAAGCAGATGCTCTTGGATGTCCAGCACCATGAGCCCAATACATGTAATTTCTTTAGAAATTATTCCAATCTGTGGTGTTGAGTTTGAGAACTAGCAAACAGAATGATGGGACATTGGTCTGGAGAAGAGGAAACACATGGGTTTCCCAGAGATGAGTTTCTTGGTTCACAACTCTGGGGATTCACACATGGGCACTGATGAAGGTGGTGATCGGGCCACATGGAGCGACTGAAGAGTATAGTGCTGGCTGGCAGAGACGAGAAAGAAGGATCTAGAAGAAAGGTTCCATGAGATACGGCCTTGTGCTGGTCCAGAGTAGTTATTGATAATGTCTGAGATGCATGAGCAGGGCCAGTGGTCTCCACTGGAGAGAGGGTGGCTGCTGGTACAGAGATGATTCAGGACCTGCTGGTAGCCCTGGCTAAGTGTTTGCCGTGTGGACTCTGTCCTGTCTTCGTATGAGCTTACTTGGTGCTCAACAACTCTGTGAGGTACATAGTAGGCTTACAGCTGTGTTGCAACAAAGGAAGCCAGGATGTGCATTCAAGCAATGTAACTGGCAAAAGAAAAAGTCAAGTTTTCAATCCAAGTCTAAGAAATGCAATGGTGAGCCTGGTCTAGCCATTCTCTTACAATCCTATAGATGCCATAGAAATGTTTTAGGGTGGGGAGGGAAGAAACTATAAAATTCTTGCCGGTGAGCACTGGGCATGAGTTTCTTGAAAGCATTTCCAGGGTACTATGCAAGAGAAATTTGCATAATGATGGCAGGCAAGGAGGGATCACTGTTCTGAAAATAATCAATTGTGGAAATCATATTGTTCAGTAAATCTCACTGTGTGACAAAATTATGGAAACAATCATAGTTCAAGGATGAATAGATATGTTAAGTGCCCAGGTCATATCTGTTCTATGGCCAGCACTTTATCACAGCAGAGAATAAAGCATAGAAATGAATAAGTTTTAAAGTATAGGTGAGTCTCCCCAAATCACTGGATGGCACTATATCCATGTTGATTAGTTAGTATTTCCTTGTGATTGCAAGGGACGCAAGCTATATTCAGTCTGGTTTCATTGAAATAGAATAGAGCACAGACTTTAGGCCAGGCCAGATTCAGAGAGTCAATTAATGCCAGCAGTCTTTCTCTTCCACTCACCTTCTGGCAGCATTTCGATTGGCTTTATTTTCAGTAAAGCTTCCTGCACAGTAGCCATGATTTAAGGATGGCTGCTTCTCAGATGATCTAGCAAAAGTCCTGAGAAAGAAGCAAATGTTGTGATATGGATCATGGAATGACTATTCTAATGAGCAAGGCTGGCATTAGGGTTAGTTGCTAGACAGATGTATCATGAGACTATAGGGGAGAGAAAATCCCCAAATGCAGGGGATCCAGGCAGATGGAGAAAATTTATGCACGAGAACCCTAACGCTGGTATTTATGAATCATAAGCACCTCACACCACCTGGTCACACCACCTGCTTTTTATAACTAAATCTAGTATTGAATATTATAATAAGTGGTATACCTTCAGATATTTTAGATATATTACTAATCTGCAAGAGCCCATTTCATTTGTGTTATATCCATCGAAAACCAAGAAATTTTCACCAAGCAGTTTCTGTAAACCTAAGATCCTTGTTCATGCACAACACACAGTCAACACCATGATAAAAGAAATCTCTCCAGGTCAGCAGAGCCCAGACTTCAGCTATGAGCACATGCTTCTTGGCATGACATTTAATGCCTCCATTTCAGAGCAGCCAAAGAATCAAAGCATTTTTTCATTCTGCACATGGCAGATCCTTCAGATGTTAATGTCTTTGTTTTCTTTCGTGTCCTCCTTTCATGTGATTTCAACATCTATTAGTATTCTCTAGATCTCTAGTTAGCCGTGTGACTCCCACTAGCTTGTTTAAGAGAGAAGTATAAACAGCCATGGAATGGCTTGAAGAGATTCATAAGATCTACATAAGGGAGAATATAGTTCTCTAGATGAAGAAAAACCTCCTCTTCCTACAGAAATTGGTATTTATATATTCCAGACTGCAAGTGACTGACAGATTTCAAGCTCACCTCATCTCCAAATCTCATACATGGAGAAGTTAATCAGAGAGATAAGCAAAGCTTAAGCAAGTGATCTAAGGAGTCAGGATTTTATCTTGGCCATGGGAAACATCGGATAGGTAAGTGAGAAAATGACTTAGAAGATGGAAGCTTAAAGACAATATTGATGTTTTTCTTTATTTTTGTGTGTATATGTATGATATGTATATGTGTGTATGTGTGTGCATGCACGCACGTGTGTGTGGGTGTGTGTGTAGGTGTGCACATAGCATGGTGCATGGGTGGAGGTCAGAGGATTACCTCTGGTGTAGGTCCTTGCCTTCTACCTTGTTCGAGGATCTTTTGTTGTTCAGCACCGAGTATACCAGGAGAGCTGGACTTAGAGTTTCTGTGGCTTCTTCTGTCTCTGTCCCAATCTCACTGTAGACATGCTGGGATTGCAGACACCCACTACCATGTCTGACTGCATATGGGCTTTTGACATTCAATTTGGGTCCTCCTCAGTTTTGTGTGGCAAGTGGATTCCCCACGGAGCCACCTCCCCAGCCTGACAATGTTAGTGTTGCCATGGAATCATCAGCTGCCCTGTTGGCCTCAGCATGGAGATCATGAGAAGAGAAAATAAAGACGTGGAGAAAGCATCCTGGCAGCAGATGAAGCGCAGAGCAAACCACGTGCTTCTGGAATGCAGCTGCAGAGGGGAATACTAGGCAGTGTATGGATGGAAATCTAGTTGGAGGAAAAGGACATCATGATGTTACCCAGGATTTCAGTCAGTTGCTGGACTTGCCTGATTTCTCCTTCTCCTCTTTTTCTTGAAACCATGGTCTCTGATAGTGGCAGATCTGCTGTAGAGGGACTACAAAGTCTGGGACCAACATCCTGATTCACAGCTCCCTCAGCATGGCATTGTATAATTGTGTTTGGAAGGCACACCTGCATTGGATTTGACTCATGGGTGTGTCTGAGCTGATGATTTACAGCAGCTAAGATCAAGATGCTGCTCTGGGGTGACTGCAGAGAAGGGGGTGGAGACCACCTGCCACCTCTCAACTCAATTGCAGTCCCAAGTTCCCTAGTTTATTCTTTTTCTCTTTTGATTTTCATGTGTACATGTTTGTGTCTGTGAATTCACATGTGTGTGTGGCGGTATATGTTTGTGTGCAAGTTCATATGTATGGGAGCATGTGTGTGTGTGCCCAAGTGGATGCCTGAGGTTGACATATGAAATAGTCTTTGATCACTTTTTCACTTATTTTTGTGAGACAGGGTATTGAATCAAATACATGAATCACTGGTAAGGCTAGTTTTGCTAGTCATCTTACTCTGAGAATTCCAACTGTGCACCCTCTAGGGCTGGAAGTATAGACAGATAGCCACATCTACCCAGCATGTGTCTTAGGACCTAGGGATCAGAACTCCAGTATTCTTGCTGATATTGCAAGTATTTCACTACTATCTCCTTAGCCCAAGTTTTATATTGTAATACATACTTGGAAGTTTCCTTACTAAAATTAATCAAAATGTAAGATTTCATAGCCCATCTATGCAAAACTTCAACCATCAACACTACCCTCACTGTTTTGTGACCCAGTTGGAAATCAACTCACAGTAGTGTGTCTTTTGATATGGATTCATGAATACCTATAAATTATTAATCTTGAATAGAAAGAAAACCCAACTAACTAGACACCAAACAGCCAAAGGAGCGAACAGACACACTTAAGAGCTTCATGAACTGCTTCTTAGGAGCCTGGTACTGCTCCCCTTGACCAACAAAGTGCTAGTTCACAGCACTTATTTTCAAGGATATATCAAGTGTGCTGTGGTAGTGAGGACCCAGCAGGTGCAGAGTTTGAAATCAGGCCCACCAGCTCAGAGGCTGGACTACCATTGACCCTGTTTCCCTCTGAAGTGGACACCTGCCATGAAATGTGCATGCAAGCCTTGTCCATGCTGAAAAGCAAACAGAAAGTATCAGAGCAGCTCTCTCTGTCCAGGGGGCTGACAGCAAGATGGAACAGAAGAGAAAAGAAACCAGCGAGCTTGCAACCAGGTCTGCTTAATACCTTCCGGGTTCTTTTCAATAGCTTATGCATCCATCTATCTATCCATCCATCCATCAATCCATCCGTTCATCATTTTTACCCAGAATGTTCAGCTGTCCTGCTTTAGTTTCTCTTTATGCTGCTGATAAATAATCAACCACTCAACTTAAGGGAAAAATATGCTTTATTCTTGCTTATGATTCTTGGTGATGGTTCATAGTTCACTTTGAGAAGAGAGTTCATAACAATGTCAGTAACAAAGAGAATTGAACACAATATTCCCACAGCAATGGGAATATTGCTGATGGGGGGGCATGCTTTCTCATCAAGACATATTTGCATGTCAATAAGCCAAAGTACTGACCAAGTTCTCCACATCTTATCTACTTGCCCAAGGAATGGTCTTAACTCACTCTGCGCTGGGTCTTCCCTCATTAAACAATCTCCCACAAGCTCAGGACTTGCCTTAACTGATAATTATTTTTTTTACAAATATTATTAAAGTCTCAACCCTTACATAACTGTAAGATCCAATCGAATTAAGTTAAATATTTCAGCACAGATGAAACATTAAAAGGGAAGTATTATTAAAACAATAAGAAAATATCTAGCTAAGACTGAAGTCCAGCCAGTCAAATACCACAACACAGGTTGGCACCTGTGTATAACTGATCCATGCCTGCTTTTAGAGAGTTCCTAAAAATGACCCTTGGTGGCTCAAAGATTCTGGGCAATCCCAGTCCCTCTTCACAGCTTGAAGTTGCACAAACAGTGCTTCTCTGGGCCTGGTTGAATCTCTACTCACAGCCATCCTTAGTATGCATCTGATGTATACAGTTCTTGCAGATGTCCCACATTGGCTCTGGCATCTCCAACATCTTCACTTCTCAATGGCAAACCAGGCTTCAACTCCTCAGAGCAAAGAACCTTTCTTGGGTCTCTTTTGTAGGCCTGACATACACTGCCTGGGTTCCTGCCGTTCTCTGAAACCTTAAAGAAGGATCTATGACCTCCTTCCTTCTTGCATCTTTGATATCTCCAAAACTCCAAAAGTCATAGTTATGCACAGGTGTCAATTTAACAGTTGATGATTTGAGCTCTGGGCACATTTGTAGAGAATTGGTAGTTAAGTTAAACCCAGAGCAAACCTGTAGGAGATTGCTTAGTAGATAGGGAAGTCCCAGCCCATGGTGGGTGGGACTAGTTTCCAGGCAGGTGAATAAAATGGAGTGGAACTGTTTGAGAAATGGGGCATTCTTGTGTACATGTGGCCAGATATTGCTAGTCTGGTAAGTAAGGATCATCCCTCTTTCAGCTGTTATGTGGATTTGGTGTGTCCAGTTTCCTTGGCTTTTGGTGCTGGTGTATGTTTTCTGCCAAGTGGACTAAGAAATGTAACTGTACTATGGTAAGAGAATAAACCCCTTGTTCCCTTTAGTTGTTTATTGATGATTTTATGAGCAATATACAGATGAGCTGCAACAGAGTTTGGGAAGTGGGGTTTTGCTGATAAATCTGGTTATGTCAGCTTTGTGAATTTTAAGTGGTTGTTTGGATGAAATTTGAAATGTTTGAATATAACAAATACAGTGTTGCAGAGTTCGATGGCCCATTTGTAGAACAGAGTTGCTAAAAGAATTGTGAATTGTTTGAGCCCAGTTTGTGATTAAAGGAACAAGGACTTTGATGAAGTGGACTTTGAAGATGATAAACTGGTTTACTTGGTAGAGGAAAGCTGTGTTGGCAGCTTTGAAACTTTGGATGAGGAAAGGACAGATAGCAGAGCAGCTGTTGCTAGTGGAGATATTAGTATCATTGAAGAAAAACTTAGTGCTTTGCACTGGGATGGTAAAAAAAATGAATATCAATGTGTTGAGATTTTGTCCAGCAGAGAGATTCTTTTAAGACTCAGCACAGAGAAGGAATCAGTTGTGATTCTAGGAGCCCCAATCTCTACCTGGAAATTAGTAGAACTTGGCAATATCATCCATGTGGTACTGGTTTCAGAGGCATTCTTGTGTATACTTGGCCAGATGTTAAATAAAGATTGTCCTTTTCTCGGCTGCTATATAGATAGGGTGAGACCAGTTCCCTCAGTCCTGGTGTTGGTGTGAGGCCCTCCTGCTGTGCTGGATAAGTAACTATAACCAGCCTATCATAAGGGAATAAACCCCTTGTTCCCTTAAGCTGTTTGGTGGTAATTTATCAGCAGCAGTGCAGGTGAACTGCAACAATCTGGAAATGTTGCTCATAAGGCCAAAATTTATGTCCCCACGACTTTAGAGATATACCATCACGTGACCTGACTCTCGAAATATGCTGTGGGATTTAGTATATTCGTTTGTATCTTCTTCCTAGAACCTATTCTAGTGAACAATTTGTGTTCATGTAGAAAAGGCTCTTCATTGACAAGCACCAAATATCTTATGGCCATGATAATAATTTTTATACCAAAATTTTGCAATGATACTTTAAAAGAAAAAAACACTTTCTTCTTTCTTAATAGAGAACAGATTATTTAAATTAGTCCATTGGCAAGAATGCTTTTGACCTACCACATGCATTCATAAAGACATGAGCTTTGTATTTGTATTGTAATATATTCTTAAGCATTGCTAGCTGGTGTATTTGTGCTGAAATGCTCCTTGAACTTGTGAACTCAGCTAGTTTATTTGTCTAGAATCCTTTGTCAGGCTCTTTTGTAAGCATCTCAGTTTTGGCACAAGGATAAAACACAACCAAAAAAAATCAGCTGCAATCTCAGAGATGCAATGTGCAGCAAGGGGAGGGGGTGGGGGGAGGAAAAGGGGGGAGACAGAATATTGTGGCAAACAAAGCCTTTGGATTTCTAGTTCCAGAAATACATATCCAAGAGAAATGTGTGATTTCATATTTCAAAGAAGGGCCAGGCTGTCCTTGGCCTGCAGTTTCATTCCCAGTGGCATTATCAATCGTTCCAGCAGGAGGAAGGGAAGGAAGCTTCTGTGTAGGAGAGCTAGCAGGGAAACCTCTGGGATGGGTGTGATGATCAAGGAACTGAGGAAAAGGAGTTGGAAGCCAGACATTATTCACACAAGATTCAGCTGAGACAATGACTGGCTTATTCTTCTCCTCCAGACTGCGACAGTGGTGTAACTCAGGGTTGGTCCTTCACATTCACTAGGATCAATGAATTGGGGAACACTGAGTATACAATTGGATAATTTTTTAAATTTATTTATTTATTTATTTATTTATTTATTTATTTATTTGTGTGTGTGTGTGTGTGTGTGTGTGTGTGTGTGTGTGTATCAGAGAGCACCTATGGAGGAACAAGGGTGACTTCAGGAATTACCCTGAATTGCTTCTACCTCCTTTTTCCTTCACTCTGGGATTTCCCAGGTTTCACCCATCAAGGCTGGAAGTGGAGACTGCTGCCATTTTTAACATGGGACCTGGGATTTGAATTCAGGACCTTTTGCTTACAAGGTAAAATCTTAAACCCTAAGCCATCTCTCTAGCCCAGTAGTTGAATCATTAACCCCATACCACAGCTGCATATGTCACAACTGACAAACTTCTTCAGTGCTAGGGGTTCGCAGCCTCCTCACTGTCCTCCTTGCCAGAGAGGAAACTTAGGAAGCTTCAAGAGCGACCGAAGAAGGTGCTTCTGTCAACATTTAATCTGTTTCTACATGTTCGCATTCACTGTAATGGGGTGTTGCTGTGATTATTGTTTGCAACCCTTTCCACATCCGTGTTCCCCATGTGCTCTCCCAACTCACAGTCTTCCCCAAGAGTGAAAGTGGTTTCTTTTAAGCATGCCAGTAAAGTCAGATTTCACCACCTTTTGGCATGCCGGGGATCCTTCTGTGTTTTTAAAGTGCTTATAGGCATGAACACCTGGGTTTGGATTCTTAGAACACACATAATATAAAAGGCCAGACATGGCACTGTGCACTGTAACTCCGGTGCTGTGGAGAGGAGACAGGAGAATTGTAAGGAGCTGGCGGCAGGCTACAACAGGTTCAGTGAGAGACCCTGTCTCAAGTAAAAGGAAGGAAGGGAGAAAGGAAGGAAGTAGGAAGGAGAAAGGGGAGGGAACAAGAGGGTGAGAGAATGATAGGTAAGTGGGGAAGGAAGGGAAAGCAATAGAGGAAGACTCTTGATGGTGATGTCTGGCTTCCACATGCACACAGATGTTCAGGTGCACCACCATACACACTTGCAGACAACACACTGTGGTTACTATTTACATATGAACACATATCCACTTCATGAACTTCCAGGTAACCTTGAAAGTTTTCATTCTCCTCTGTCCGTACTCTCACACTGCACTGGGGCATGATCTAGTTATCCGTGACCACGGCGTCTACAAAGCAATCTGTACTTGTTACATGCAAGTCAGATACCCTTTCACGACTCACTGCGGTGATTCCTAGCAGTCTTGCCTTCTATATTTTTATGTGAGGCCTGGGCCTCCAGTTATTCATCATTCCCTTCTCAAAGTGGCATGCCTGACTTTTCGAAATCAATTGATTATCATAGGATTTCTTTGTCATATCTATAGGAAATTTTTATTTTTCCGAAGATTTTTGTTTGTGAGCGTTAGCCATCCTTTTTAACTGAAGCAGATCTTTAGAAAGGAGTTGCTGTTCACTTTTGGGGCTGAAGGCTTGACCCCCCAGGTTTCCAGTCTTGCACAGGCAAAGTGAGATGTTCTCTAAATTCTTTGATGTCATTCCACCAGTCTTATCCACTCCTACTGCAGATGACTTCATTCACAGATCCTGGGAAGATGATTTAAAAGAGTCTGAAGTCATGATATCATTTCTGTGGTCTGGCAGTCTAGAAGACAGACTTATCTCTCCCATATACATAATCAGATCTCTGTGACTTTGTTCCATTCGTGAGCTCTTTAGTTTGTACCAGGGGAAGGGGTTTGGCTTTGTGGGGGCCACTCTGATGTCATGGCAAACATAGCATAGGAACCACAGTGGGGAACATGAGTGGGGGGTGGGTGCATTCCCAAATGCCAGCTCAGGGTTTTTATTTTTTTCTCTTTTTTTCTCGTCTTTTTTAAATTTATTTTTTATTATTTTTTTCTCCCACATATTAATTTCCTTCCTAATCATACAAGCTCAGTAGATTCCCCCATCCCCTCCCGTTCTCCTTCCCTCCTCTCCCCTCCCCAGTCCAGTCCCCCTTTGCACTCTCCCTCCTTCCCCCTTCCTATCACTCCCAATCTTCCAGTGCCTCCCCCTTCCTCCCTCCCATCCCCTAAAGCATCCTTCTGTGTGAATGACAAGCCTCCGCCCTAGTGAGGGTTCAGGACTCAATGGCATAGCCCAGAGCCCCTTCTTGGGCTCCCCATTAGTATGGGAACTCTATTATGACTGTTAATCCCTTGCCTCTAAGGATCCTACTGCCTGGAGCCTTCTCCCCTGTGATCCATGCTAGACTTTGGGGGTCATTGACATGTTAGCCATTGTGCAGGTCAGGCAAAGTCCAATTCTGGCTGCTGCAGCCCTAAATTGTGTAGAGCTCAGGTTTTGACCAGATATGTGTCAGAGTCAGTCTAGGAAAGATAAAGATAACCAACATACATTCGTGGAATGAACCATGGCCTTCAATGACAGAAAATACAAAAAATTTCTTCTTTCTCTTCCTCCTCCTCTTCTTCTTCCTTCTATTCCTTCTCTTTCTCCCTCTTCTCTTCTTCCTCTCTCTCTTTTCACTTATGTTTGTATGAACATGTGTGTGTGTGTGTATGTGTGTGTGAAGTACTTGTGCCATGATACACAATCAAATGCTCCATTTCAGACGTTAGCAAATTAGAGCTCATAGACCAAATCTGTCCCACTTCCTGCTTTTGTAAACAAACTTACTTTGTAACATAGTCACAACCCTCCAGGTTAGCTATAGCTGCTTTCCTCTACAACATCATAATTGATTGCTGTTTGGAATGATTTGGCTTACAAAGATAGAAAGTTTTTATTCTCTGGACCTTTACAGAAAATGTTTACTGACTGACTTTCTGTTGGAGATTTTCTATTCAATTGGGTAATAGCTAGTAGAACCAGGAGAGGATAGACGATGACTCAGACTGCTCAAATCATAAGGAAAATCAACACGCAATATATTTCCACGTGGCAGTATATTTCATGCTTATAATTTTAAGTAACCAGATGAAAAACATTAAAATGACCCTACTTCTAAAAAGTGATGTTTTTCAGTTAATGAATACAAACTATATATATTTATGGCATGTGACATCATGTTTTGAAACATAATTTTTATATGACCCATATATACATGTTCCATATATACTCATGGTGACTAAATTGAGCTATTATTAGCATACATGTTTCCATTCATGTTTTTGTTGTGTGAATACTCTCCTGGTAGCTGTCAAACATGTAATACATTATTAAGTAGATTCTCATATTACATCACAGAGCCCTTCAAATTGTTTTCTACATCTAGCAGTTTTTAATACTTTGATCAAAATTTGTTTTGTGAACAGAACTGAGACTCCAGATGTGGAGTATCATGAAGGGATAGGGCACCCTGGAGAACTCATGGACTTCAGGCATGGAATCCATGGAGAAGAACTCATGGACTCCACACGTGGAGTGCCAAGAGGGGTAGGCACCTGATCAAAATCTTTAAATGTTTACAAAATACTGGAAAAAGATCCATGTTAGTTAATATATTCATGCTTAACGTTTATATAATGCTGTATAGAGTACTTTCTGTTACTCCCGCCTCAGATGGGATGGGAAATGGAAGTGTGTTGGGATTCACAGGTTTGTCCAAGGAGCCTATATCCTGAACCACAGGACATAAGTATTTGGGTTTTCCCATTCAGCCAAGCCTGCAGCCTTTTCCTGGGGTACCCAATATGCAGCCTAAGTATATGCCAGGGGTATTGGGCAGAGCAGGATTTTCCCATAGATGGAAAACCCATTTAGAAACTCAGTAGATCTATTGCAGTTGTGTGTTTTGGTAAACGTCCTGTCTATAACTATATAGTTTTCTGTTTGCATTTGAATTGATCAGTGTGGGTGGTGGCAGTGGGACATTTTCATTCCTTCTACTCTCTGTGGATGTAAAGCTGACCCTGCACGTGCTGGCACATTGTATGTGTGAAGGCACAGTTCTAGGACTTACACACGGGTAAAAACTGTAACGCCGATCTCCCGGGCCTGAAGTGAGGACCACACAGGGAGCACAACTGAAGTCTTCTTATTTTTGTAATCTTAACACAATTCTTGGCTTTGGAGCTGTTGAGAAACGTGGAAGGTGAGTGAAGGAGCCATAATGCTAATGACATTTGACTCACATGGCCCTGAACCACGACTCATTCTGGCAGGCAGCCATCAGATAGATAATAGCTGAATTTTTTTTTTTGTCATGGAAGCCAATACTGAGCTGGTGGTCTGCAGAGAAATTCTGGATCAAGTTTCCAGCTAGTTCCAATAGAATCAAATCCAACAGTTATTAAGGGTGATGGAATGCTCAGTCTTTATATACAGCACCTACAATCCAGAGTTTTCCAAAATGAAAAATTATAGCCAGACTTTTGCTGATATCCTTTTCATTTCAGAATGCAGGAGAATCTGTTTGCAAGGAAGCTTGGCATATTCTTATTAGCAAGAAGCTTCTCTTCCTCCCTTTCAGCTACTTCTTGCAGCATTTAAAGAGCAGCAGCAAAGCTCAGATACAGAGGTGGGCGTGTCAATAAAAGGCTCTCTAACTAAAGTTTATCTGAACGTAGTGTATGCAATATGACATCTTGTTTTTGTGGTTCTGTGGCTATTGCATGCATCAAAGTTTTAGAAATCTGAACCAAGCTCTTATTCCTAATTCTCTCAATGTCTAGATTAGAAAGGCAAGACTGTCTGTTAGACAGCAATCTTTGGCACTGTTTTTTTTTTTTTTTTAATCAAAAGAAGAGGCAGTGTTTTATTTTGAATGATGATGTAATGGAAGCTTTTTTGCAATGAGACCATTGTAATTGTGAGCATCTGACTGGGAAGCATTCAGAAGCCCTGGCTTAGTTTAGCAATCTTGGGGTACCAAGACCCTGGGCAGAAGCCTTGAAGGATGTACCAAAGGAGTGGGAGTGTGCCATCTTTCAAACTCTGAGCAGAACCCTTTCTGCTTAGGCTTGTATTTCTCTACTTTTTCTAATGCAAAGATTTCTAACAGTAGCGGCTAGATAGACCATCCACCAACAAGGACCAGATGCAGCCTGGTGAAGCAAGCTGAAACCACATGTATTAGTCTGAGAAGCTGATGCTAACATTCTGAGCCATTCTTGCTGGCTTGAATAGAGAGAACCACAATCATCGTGCTTGAGCCAATTCTCGCATTAAGAAACTTCTTGAGGAAACTGTATGCCTGCCACTTTCCCCTCTTTCAGAGATAAGTTCCAGTTAAACATCCTGCCCGGGATCGTTAAGTCAGAAATGCTATTATCATATATCTCATTTAAATAGGTGTTTCTGTGTTCTCAGTCCAGGAGTAAAGGAACAGATTTTATCACCCTGAATTAGTATTTTTTCCCTTCTCTCTTTTGGGCTCCATTAGGTCTGTTTAAGAAAGAAGTGCTGAGGGTTAATTGTCATTCTATGTCCAAGACAGAAAGAACCAGTTATGGTGTTTATAGGCTATGATTACTTGCAAATGAATGTGCACACATGATACTGTGCAAGTAGGAATGAGAGATTGACAGCTTGCCAGATCACTGGAGCCCAGACTATATCCCTAACCTTTCTATGCCCAGCTTCAGCAAGCTTTGTCTGCAGACAGAATCTGATGACTCTGGAGGGCAGTGTGCTGAAGTGCGTGGGACAGCCTGTGCATCCACATGATTAGGGACAGAAGGGAATCATTGTCAAGGGGACCCTGGGGAACTTTGACTCTGGTGTTTGATTCTTTTTTTTAACATTTTTTATTATTATTTCCGCTCATACAAATTTAATAGGTACACCGGTTCCCTCCCTCCCTCCTCCCCCCCAAACCCCCTGCTCCCCTTCCCCTCACCCCTCCTTCCCTATCCCCCAGTGCCTCCCGCCCCAATTCCCAGAGAGTCCTTTAATGTGCATCCCTGACTCTCCTTTGGGCCCTCCTCTCTGATGACGTACAAGGACCCAGTGGCATTTCCCTGAACCTTTTCCCGTGTTCCCCTTAAGCATAGGAACACTACTGTGGCTGCCAATCCCTTGCCTCCAAGGATCTTGGTGCCTTTGGCAGATGCTAGACTTTGTGGGGTCAATAGTGTGTTGGACATTGCGCAGGGCATGCAAAGTCCAATTATGATTGCTTCGGCCCTAACTAGTTTGGAGTATCTTGCAAATCATTGCTCCTCCCATCCTTTTGCTCTTACACTCTTACCGCCCCCTTTTCCGCAAATTTCCCTGAGCTTCAGGATGGGGAGAGATTAGTCTGGCCTAGTTCTAGGTGGTTGATATAGAGTCTCTGAGGTTCTGGATTGTGGTTTATTGATTTTCTTTTGCAGTTTTGCTGCTCCTGCAATGCCCTTCACTCCATCCTGCTGGGCACTGTATGTCACCCCTTGCAGTCCTCGATGGAGGCCTATTTTCTCTACTGTAACATGGTCACTTCTCTCCTGTTTCTGGTGTGGCCCTCCAACTCCATCCCTCCTGTTCATAATCCTTGCAATTACTGTAGGTAATACATAGATTTACCTATGAGTGTCTCAAAGTGAGCTGGGTGGGTTTGGTACTAGGAGCCACCTATTAGGGAGTACATACGGTGCTTAATTTTCTTGGTTTGGGATACTTCACTTAATATAATTGTTTCTAATGACATCCATTTCCTGGCAAATTCCAGTAATTCATCATTTTTGATGGTTGAGTAGTACTCCATTGTATAGATGTACCACTTTTTCTTATCCACTCGTCAACTGTTGGACATTTGGGTTGATTCCATGACTTTGCTATTGTAAACAGTGCTGCTATGAACATGGTCATGCTTGTGCTATCGAGGTGAACCTCTGCTGTATGGGGGTTATTCCCAAAAGTGGAATAGCAGGGTCATATGGCATTTCAATCTTTAATTTCTTTAAGAATCTCCAGACGGCTCGCCAGAGTGGCTGTATGAGCCTGCATTCCCACCAGCAATGTAGGAGAGTTCCCCTCTCTCCACATCCTCTCCAGCATTTGTCGTTGTTTGTATTGTGGATTTTTGCCATCCTGACCGGGGTGAGATGATATCTCAGGGAAGTTTTGATTTGCATTTCCTTGATGGCTAAAGAAGTGGAGCATTTTTCAGATATTTGTTAGACATTTTAATTTCATCCCTAGTAAAATTTCTTTTAAGTTCCAGGGCCCATTTTTTAATTGGGCCATTAGTTTCCTTAGTGTTTAGTTTTCTAAGTTCTTTATGCACTCTGGACAGTAGAGCTCTATCAGATATGTGGTTAATGAAGATTTTCTCCCATTCTGTGGGTTGCCTTTGAGCTCGTGTTACAATCTCTTTATCTGAACAGAAGCTCTTTAATTTCACCAGATCCCAACTGTTGAGAGTTGGTAGCAGTGACTGTGCCATTGGATGTCTGTTTAGGAAATGTTGTCCTAGCCCTGGAGTTTGATTCTTGAGCTTGCACCAAGCCTGGCATTATTGATGTTCTCTTTGCTGAGAAAAGTAAGCACTAAGAAGGGCAGACCAGATGGAGAACCCCACCTGCCTACTTCAGGCTTGGTCCTGTCACTTACTGGGACTAACTGTGGTACCATTGAAACATTATTCATTGACATTCTATGGGACAATGTAGATATTTATTACAAGGACTATGTTCCTAAATAAAGTACACAACATAGGCACATAAATGAGCTGTGTGTGTTAACATGGGCATAACCAGAGAAAGAAGGTTCCAACCTTTCTATCGCTGCAAACTTTTTTTAACTTTATTTATTTATTCATTTATTTTCTCTCTCTCTCTCTTTCTGTGTGTGTGTGTGTGTGTGTGTGTGTGTGTGTGTGTGTGTGCGCGTGTGTGTGTGTGCGCGCGCGCACGTGTATTAGAGAGCACATGTGTCCCTGTGGAGGACCAATGGTGGCTTTGGGAATCATCCTGGATCGCTTCTATCTTTTTTGCTTTGCTCTGGGATTTTCCAAGCTCTTCCCACCAGAACCAGAAGGCACAAGCCTCTGTTCTTTCTGCCTGGTGTTTTTACATAGGACCTGGAATCCGAACTCAGGACCTTCTGTTTGTGAGGCAGAGTCTTAACCTCTGAGCCATCTCTCCATCCCCAAGCCTTTTATTTTAACTGATAAGCACAGGTGAGGCTTTAGGCTCCCTGACAATCAGATTTCATAGAACTGTCATTCTCACTGTCTGTCCCAGGAGTCTGGGAACAGGGAACAATTTTGCAAGCAGCTGTCCCAAGCTGGTTTTTAAAATATTTTTTTTTTGCATGTGTATCTCTGTGTATGTGTGTTTGTGCGTATCAAAACGCACTGTGTGTGTCTGTGGAGGCCTAAGGATAGTTTGGAAATCACCAGTGGGTTGCTTCTACCTTCTATTTGCTTTGCTCTGCAGTTTCCCAGATTCTACCTTCTAGGACCAGAAGTGTAGGCCACCAGCATTTCTGCCTGGCATTTTTATTTGGGATCCAAGATTTGAACTTCAGACCTTCTGCTTGGGAGGCAGACTTAACTCTTGAGCCATCTCTCCAGCCCTATTGAGTTTGTTTGTTTAGTTTTTTAATTTATGGTGGTTCCTTTTCTTTCTTTCTGCCTTTAGACAACGCTGATAGAGAACTTAAGGGAGATTTAGTTGGCTTATGACTCCAGAAGGGATAAAGTCCGTTATGGCAAAGTCAGACAACAGAAGGCATGGCTGGAGGCCAGACACTGGCAGCTGCTGTCACAGAGACAGAGAGAGCAAGAGTAAGCTGTGGAAGTAGGGCCAGGCCACCATACCTCAAGGCCTGCTCCTTGTGACCTGCCTTCCTTCAGAGTGTCTCCTCTTCTCAAAAGTACATAACCTTCTCAAACATTAGCACCAGGTAAGAGTTCAAGCAATAAGAGGACCCGTTGGGGATAGACTCCCATTCAAGCCATGACAGTTGTCTTATTGAAACTTTAAAGTTCTAGAAGGAAACTGATATTAAACACTTGAATGGTGATTCTTTTGTGCAAATGGTGAATTGTATAACTTGTTATTAATAATGCCTTGGTAAGCAATATTTTTAAGCAAAGATGCTTTCCATTTTAGACTGAATTCTTTTCTCTCTGACACATTGATAATCCCTAGAGACTGAGTGTCCCTTCTGCTTGACAGGAGTCTAAGCACCTTAAACCATCCCATGCAGCTCCTCTGTGTAAAGTTTACTATCTACAGTATAGACATGTTCTTTTCACTTATGGTTTTGCTTTCACTCATTCCTTTCACAAATCTTTGCAAGCACATGGGGCCTGAAGGCCATTCTGTACAGGATACCGAAAATATAGTCCCCTAGGGGCTTATGTTCGAAGTGGAAGAAACAAAGTATGTCATAGTTAGGCACAGGTCAACTTGACAGTTGAGGGTCTGAGCTCTGGGCACATTTGTGGAGAATTAGTGGTTGGGTTAAGCCCAGAACGAACCTGCAAAAGATTGTCTGGCTGATGGGGAAAGCCCAGGTGAGTGGGACTAGGCCCTGGAATAAAATACAGAGAGCTGGTTAGAGAGTCAGCATCCTTGTGTACACTTGGCCAGATATTTTGGTCTGGCAAGTAAGGATTGTCCCTCTCTCAGCTATTATGTAGAGATGGTGCAGTCAGCTCCCTTGGCCCTGGTGTTGGTGCGTGCTCTCCTGTCAAGCTGGACTACAGACTGTAAGAAAGTAAACCCCTTGTGACCTTAAGCTGTTTGATGGTGATTTATCAGCAACCATGAAGGTGAACTGCTACAAAGTGTGTGTAAGGTCACATCAAATTGTAATTCAGAATAGGGGCAATTTTAGACAGAGCAGGTTACAGTCATGGGAAGCGATCAAGGAAATGTGTGAGTGTGAGGATCCAGGTCTGGGTGATAGGTATTCTGTTCTGATGGCAGAATGCTTACCATGCTTTTGGGGGGTGAGTGGTAGTGTTATGGGGTGACTGCCTGCCAGGAACAGAAACTCCAGACACAAATACCCATGACAAAGCCAATTTATTACTCTAGCTAGAGGACCTCAGCTCTCTGGTCAAAAGACGAGTTACATACATAATATACACATGTTATATAGACGGAAGGAAAAAATGGGGGAGACCTGTCTTGTCAGTGATCTACCTACGGAATGTGTCAGTCTCCTAGATGGCTGTCTACTCTATTTGCTAAAGAAGGGAAGCAGGAACAGAACTGAGGTAATGAGACCCCAGAAGAACTAATGTTGGTCAAGGGCTGAAGCCTTGGACATTTATCCTTAGTGAGCTTTCTCAGAGAAACCTCTATCTCAGTCCCAGTGGAAGGGAGGACGGCTAAAACAGGTTTTCTATAGTGCAGGCTTTTATTAATATTTTATCCTATTCCAGTGGTATAAGGTCCCTGTCTCTGGCGATGGGTTCACACCCACTTTACAGTTTGGGAAACAGAGAGACAGACGGAGCCAAGGTCTCAGCCAGAAAATGGCAGATTGCGCTGTGTGTCCCCCTGCACATGCACATGCACACTGCACATGTCCAGGGTCCGAGCACACTGTAATGTCTGCGGCCTGTTCACATGGTCACATGCTAGTGCTCCTTATCTACTCCACATAGCTGGAACCCATGCACACTATACATGTCTAGGGTCTGTGCACGTGGTACTGGTGGAAGGTGATGGCCATTTCTTTGACGTTCACTGCTCTTCTTGCAGACCCAAGCAGGGGGAATTTCTGTCCTCAACACAAAAATGCTTAATTACACTTGAATTATGGATCATCCTAAATCTCAGTATTCAATAGAAAGATCCCAACCCTGTAAAGACCTATATCTGGCCAAAAAGCAAGTGCTAACTGCAGAAAGAACTGAAGACCATAATCAACTGTAATTTGCCATCCCAAACAATAGGGCAAAGACTTGCCAATGCATTCCATTAAACCAGTTGGCTGTTCTCAATATGCCAACTCAAGTAATAAGGTATTTTTAAACAGGAAATACAGAAATCTTCCCAGGTTCTTCCATAAATCAAGCACCCCTCCCCCAACCCACCTGAACAGCATCAGCTCTCTCTTATACTTCCCTACCTACTTGGGCTACTTACCTTGTCTTGGTCTAGTTAGACTTCTTTCACCCAGGATCCAAGTCGATCAAGGACCCATGGAGATTTTGCTTGTACACACATTTTGTGGATTTCGTATCACTGTGCATCCAACACCTACAAAAAGAGAACCAGGCAAGGTGTGATGGTAGCATACGCCTGTAATCCCAGCACTTGGGAGGAGGATAGGAAATTCAAGGTCACCTTTGGCGACATAGTGAGTCAAGGCTAGCCTGGGCTACATGACACCCTGTTTCAGAAAGAGAGAGAGAGAGAGAATGAATATGAATGACAGAATGAATAGGAATCAAACTGGGGATGATTAAAGGATTCTGTTTTGGCACATCGCACAATATGCACTTATTTAGTTTACTGAATTTACAATGCTGTTGTCATCACAGTTCCGCCTTCATGGTGAACCACAGTATTCCTTGAAATGCAATTGTGGTTGCACTGTAACATGAGCCCATTCCAAACTCTTATCCAGGTTTAAGCATCCACTGGGTCTGGATGGACAGCACTGGAGGTGTATTGGAAACGCAGTCCTCCTCGCTGACAGCAAAGCTCCACAGTGAATCAATCTGTAAGGAAGAGGACCCATAGAGAAAGGAAGACGGCAAAACAGGAAAGCAGAGTGTAAAAGGGAAGGGAAACAAGGTTTCCTCACCCTCTGGACCCTGGGGTTACTACAAAGGGGTCTTTAAATCAGATGCTCAAGATCCTTATCTAGCAGGCTTTGTTAGCTAAACCTCCGTGCTAGTACTTCTGGATCTCACTAATCCCTTCTAGTAGAATTTTCTCTTCTGTTGTCAGTGTTGAGAGTCTAGAATTAACTACCTGGAATAAAGCAGCAAAACAGTATACTTTATGGTAACCTAAATTAAGTCCATGTTAGCAAAGCACAAGACAACATACAAGCAGAAGAAAGTCTGACTCTCCTCAAGGTCGTCAGAGCAACACTAGATCATTTTTAATGTCCTCAGTCACTATGTCCAGAAGCAGCAAAAATCTGACCACTTGAAATAAAAGAAGACATACCCATCTCACCTCTGATCACTCCACTTTACTTTCCATTACTTATCAATACCTGAAAATGCCAATAATATATCAATTATACATTTCCTATTAGAATGAGTGGTAGCTAAGAAGGGAGTAACTGTGTCTAGGTTTCCTAGGAATCCAGGGTCTGAATTATAACAGGGTACTAACGATCTGACGTCTGGACAAGTGAGTGGGTGACGTTCGACACTAGATGGCTTTCTCTCTCTCTCTCTCTCTCTCTCACTCGACCACGAAAAGAACTAGAGAAACTTCCCCCCAAGCAGCTGCACCGCCCTGAGGGCACAGCTCGGACGCTCATAGCTCCGATCGCCTTAAAATGTCTCCCAGATAGGATCAAAGGACTGGAATCTCCCCTCCCCACCGTCATTCCTACCAGTCGTGTCCGCGGCTGCGGGGAGCAAAGAGAGCATTCTCGAAATGAACTCAGGCCTGCGCGGGGAGCCGCAGCCGCGGAAACGCGGACCCAGGACCACAAACATCCGTATTTCCCATCAACCTTGGCGCTCTGAACACCGGAAAGGGAGGTTTTGAACGGCGACCACTTCCTGCTACGGCCATCAGGACTTCCGGGTCACCAGTGAAAGGGTTTGGCCAGTTGAAAATGGACTTCCGGGTCACCTCCCAAAAACGGTGGTGGGGGGGGTCCCTGATCGGTCAATTTTCTCTTTGCCCTTGCGTACGAGTTGCTGACGTCCTTCATTGATCTCCGGAACTCTAAACAGCAGGAATCGGGCGGGAAGACGACGATCCAGAAGCCTTTTATGCTTCGTCCAAAGAAACAGTGGCCGCTTGGTGGCAGTAAAGTATCACGGTAACATGATGCGCCGCTCTTCCCCCCGCCCTTCGCGTTTGGAAAAAAAAGGTCTCGATCAAAAATTCCTTTCCCGCTGAAATCTGACTCTGCTGGGCGAGCCTGCTGGGCTCATTTTTCTAACTCTCTGCCAATCTAATCCACAGCAGAAGAGCAGAAAACAGATGTTTTTTAATGTGTTCTCTGGTTACCAAACCGACGGTAAACTTTTACGCATATGCATTTCTTTTTTGAAGACTTAAAACTAAAAGAAAGAGAAGACAGACAGAACTATCTATATCCCATAGGGTATATTTTTTCTAGATTCGACTGATTACTAATAAATAAATAAAAATATAGTATGTTAGTGTATTTATGCTGCTATAAAAAAATCTGAGACTGGATAATTTATCAACAATAGAAATTTGATTCTCACAGTTCTGGAGGTTGGGAAGTACAAGACAAAGGCACTAGCACTTGAAGACCTCTCTTTTTCAAATATATATATTTTGGGGGGGGGGAGGCATGCCGAGGTAGACTGTTAGACATTGGAGGACAGTTTTCTGAAGTCAGTACTCTCCTTCACCCTGTGTATTCAGGGGATGGAACTCAGGACAGTGTGTTTGTGACCAGACACCTTATCTGCCCAGCTATGTCACTGGCCCTAGCTGTTGCATTCTCCATGCACAAAATGCAGTTGTGACCTGATAAAAGAGGCTTTGGAAAAGGGGCTACTTTATTTTAAAATACAGAAAATAAATCTGAATGGTACATATGCCATTTTCGGCTTATAAATATATAAACTTTATTTTTTTTCTCCTACATGTTATTTTCCTAATCATACAAGCTCAGTAAGTACCCCCCTCCTCTCCCTCCTCCCAACCCTCCTCAACCATCTCCCATTGTACTCTCATCATTCCCCCTTCCTTTCAACCCCCTCCATCCCTCCCCTTCTTCTAGTATCTCCCCCATCCTCTACCAAGTCCCTGGAGCATCCATTTATGTGACTCTCCCTCGGAATCCTCCACTCTAGTGAGGGTTCAGGATTCAGTGGTATACATAGCCCAGAGCCCCTTCTTAAGCTCTCCATTAGTATGGGAACTCTATTATGACTGTTTAACCCCTTGCCTATAAGGATCCTACTGCCTGGAGCCTTCTCCCCTGTGATCCGTGCTAGACTTTGGGGGGTCATTGACATGTCAGCCATTGTGCAGGTCAGGCAAAGTCCAATCCTGGCTGCTACAACCCTAACATCTGTAGAGTATCTTGCATATCATTGGTCCTCCCCATCTTTAGGCTCTTACAATCTTGCCGCCCCCCTCTTCCTCAAGGTTCCCTGAACTTTAGGATGGGGGGAGATTTGGCTGGTTTGGTTCCAGGTGAATAATGCAGGGTCTTTGGTGTTCTAAACTATGGTTTGTTGTTGTTTTCAGTTTTGCTTTTCCTGCACTGCCCTTGGCTGCATCCCATGATATCGAAGGTCATCTCCTAACCAAAGAACAAACACTGTTTAAATGAAGATCTTAATATAAGAGGAGACTCAAAGGTAGATGGAAGAAAAGGAGTAGGACACAGCAGTGTGGGGAGGTCAGTGTCCCATTTTCGGGATGGTTACCGTCTATCTGCCAGTCCCTATATCCTCCCTGATTTAGGTGAGAACAAACCTGTTCAGTCTCAAATGCCTGGAAAGGGAAGTGACAGTGAGCTGCACCAGATGTCTCCCTACTTACATGCAATACTTGACCTTGGCCTATTTTCTCTACTGGTTTAATCCCCAACTCCTTTTTTTTTTTTTGGTGAGGCTCTTCTTCCCCTTCCCTCCTATTTATAATCCTTTGCAATTACAGTAGGTATTACAGAAATTTTCCTTTGAATATGTCATTAATTGTGTTTGGAACTATTATCCACTTATTAGGGAGTACATATGGTGTCTAACTTTCTGTGCCTGGGATACTTCTCTCAATATAATTTTTTCTAGTTCCATCCATGTTGCAGTTTATCTGCATGGTTGCTGATAAATGAACATCAAACAGTTTAAGAGAACAAGGGGTTTATTTCCTTATGACAGTCTAGTTACAGTTCTCAGTCCAACTTGAAGGGAGAGCACGCACCAACACCAGGGCCTAGGGAACTGGCCACCATCTTCACATAACGGCTGAGAGATGGACAATCCTTACTTGCCAGACCAGCATGTCTGGCCAAGTGAACAGAAGGATGCCAACTGCCTCAACCAGCTTTCAGTATTTTATTCAGCTGTTCAGAGCCTAATCCCACCCATCATAGGCTGGGCCTTCCCCATCAGCTAGGCAATCTCCTGCAGGTTTGCTTCGGGTTTAACCCAAACATTAATTCTCTACAATGTGCCCAGAGCTCAAACCCTCAACTGTCAAGTTGACACCTGTGCCTAACTATGACAATCCTTTCCTGGTAAATTTCATTAATTCATCTTCTCTGATGGCTGAGGAATATTCCATTGTATAAATGTACTACATTTTCATTATTTATTCATCAACCCTTGGGCATTTGGGTTGATTCCATGAGTTTGCTATTATAAATAGTGCTGCAATGAACATGGTTGTGTTCATGTCACTGTAGTAAATTTCTGCATTATGGGTGATTATTCCCACTAGTGATATAGTAGGGTCATATGGCATTTCAATCTTTAACTTTTTAAAAAATCACCATACTGATCTCTAGAGTGCATTCCTGCCAGCAATGTATGAGAGTTCCCTTCTTTTCAATCCTCTCCAGCATTTGCTGTTGTTTCTATTGTGGATTTTTGCCATCCTGAAAGGGGTGAGATGATATCTCAGGGTACTTTTGATTTGCATTTCCCTGATAGCTAGGGATGTGCAGCATTTTTTAAGATCTTTTTAAACATTTTGATTTCCTCCATGGGAAATTTTCTTTTGAGCTTCAAAGCCCATTTTTAATTGGGCCATTTATCTTCTTGGTGTTCAGTTTTCTAAGTTCTCTGTGCACTCTGGGTAATAGAGCTCTATCAGATATGTGGTTAGTGAAGATTTTCTCCCATTTTGTGGGTTGCCTTTTCGCTCAGTTTACAATCTCGTTAGTTGAACAGAAGCTTGTCAATTTTCTAAGATCCCATTTGTTGGGTGTTGGTTCTAATGACTATGCTATTGGATTTCTGTATAGGAAATATTGCCACAGCCCAATCAGCTCCAAGGAGTTCCCTACCCTTTCAACTAGGGTTTTTATAGTGTTAGCTCTAATATTAAGGTTCTCGATCCATTTGGAATTAATTTTTGTGCATGGTGACAAGTACGGGTCCAGTTTTAATCTTCTGCATGTGGACATCCAGTTTTGTCAGCACCATTTGTTGAAGATGCTGTTCTTTTTCCATTGAATTTTTTGGGCCCCTTTGTCAAAGATCAAATGGCTTTAAGTATGTGGGCTTGTATCTGGGTCTTCCACTCTTATCCATTGATCTAAGTGTCTATCTGGAGCCAGTACCAGGCTGTTTTTATTATTATGGATTTGTAGTATAGATTAAGGTTTGGTGTGGTGATACCTCCAGTGTGGTTTTTGTTACTCAGGATTTTTTTCTGCTATCCTGGGCCTTTTGCACTTCCATATGAATTTTGAGATTGTTTGGTCAATTTCATTAAAGAATTGGGGATTTTCATTGGTATAGCATTGAATCTGTATATTGCTTTTGGTAGGCTGGTCATTTTTATGATGTTGATTCTGACAATCTAGGAGCATGGGTGGTCTTTCCACCTTCTGGTGTCTTTGTAAATTCTTTCTTTAGGGTTTTAAAATTTTCATTATAAAGGCTTCTTTGTTCTTTGGTTAGATTTATACCAAGGTATTTCACTTTTTTAGGGGCTATAGTAAATGGGATTGTGTCTCTTAGGACTTTTTCATTATTTACATCCTTGGTGCATAGGAAGGCCACTGATTATGCACGTTTATTTTGTAACCTGCCACTCTGCTGAACTTATGTATTAGTTCCAAGAGTTTCCTGGTGACATTTTTAGGATCACTCAGGTATAAGGTCATGTGATCTGCAAATAGAGATATCTTGACTTCTTCATTTCTGATTTGAATTCCTTTTATCTCCCTCTCTTGTCTTATGGCTATACCTAAGATTTTAAGTATAATATTGAATAGCAGTGGTGAGAGTGGACAGCCTTGTCTAGTTCCTGATCGAAGTGGGAATGCTTCAAGTTTTTCCCCATTTAGTATAATTCTTGCTGTTGGCTTATTATATTCAGCTTTTATTATGTTCATTTAAGTTCCTTCCATTCCAACTGTCTCTAGGATTTCGATCATACAAGTATGTTGAATCTTGTCAAAAGCTTTTTCTGCATCTATCAAGAGTATCATGTGGTCTTGGACTTTGGGTTGGTTTATATGATGGATTACATTTATTGATTTGTGTATGTTGAACCAACCTTGTGTGCCTGGGATAAAGCCTACTTGATCACCTTGAATGATATTTGTGATATGTTTTTTCAATCCTATCTGCTAAGATTTTGTTGAGAATCTTTGTATCTGTGTTCATCAATGAGATGGCCTATAGTTTTTTTTTTAACTGTTTCTTTATTAGGTTTTGGGGTTAATATGATATTAGCTTTGTAGAAAGAATTTGGAAGTGTTCCTTCCTTTGATGTTTTATGGAACAGTTTAAGGAATATTGGTGTTAGTTGTTCTTTAAATGTCTGGTAGAATTTTGTGCTGAATCCATCTGGTCCAGGACATTTTTTGGTACGAAGATTCAAGATTACTTCATCAATTTCACATTTGTTATAGGACTAGTCAAATAATTCAAAACTTCCTAATTCAATTTAGGTAAGTTGTGTTTACTCAGGAATTCATCCATTTCTTTTGTGTTATCAAATTTAAGGGGTGGAAGGGGGCACTGAGAGAAAGGGAGGTAGGGAGTGAAAATAAGGGGAAAATGGGGGAAGGGTGCAAGTGGGACTGGGGAGAGGTGAAGGGAAGGAGGGGATCAGGTACCTATTAAGCTTATATGATCAGGAAATAAATAAATAAATATAATGAAAAAAAAACCAAAGTGATAATTTAAAAAATTTCATGGAGTGGTCAGGATGGCAAAAATCCACAATACAAACAACACCAAATACTGGAGAGGATGTGGAGAGAGGGAACTCTCCTACATTGCTGGTGGGAGTGCAGGCTCATACAGCCACTCTGGTGAGCCGTCTGGAGATTCTTAAAGAAATTAAAGATGAAATGCCATATGACCCTGCATTCCACTTTTGGGAAACCCCCCATACAGCAGAGGTTCACCTCGATAGCACAAGCAGACCATGTTCATAGCAGCACTGTTTACAATAGCAAAGTCATGGAATCAACCAAATGTCCAACAGTTGACGAGTGGATAAGAAAAGGTGGTAATCTATACAATGGAGTCTACCAAGCCATCAAAAATGATGAATACTGGAATTTGCCGGGAAATGGATGTCATTAGAAACAATTATTAAGTGAAGTATCCCAAACCAGAAAATTAAGCCCGTATGTACTCCCAATAGGTGGCTCCTAGTACCAAACCCACCCAGCCCATCTTGAGACACTCATAGGTAAATCTATGTATTACCTACAGTAATTGCAAGGATTATGAACAGGAGGGATGGGTGGAGGGCCACACCAGAAACAGGAGAGAAGTGACCATGTTACAGTAGAGAAAATAGGCCTCCATCAGGACTGCAAAAAAGTAATGTGACACCTTGTTAAGTTCACAATTCATTCCTGATCACTACAACTAGGGGGTACGAACTCACCGAAGGGAGGGCAATAGTCCGGCAGATTAAAAAGTAACCATTTTGCAAAGGATGATTGACCCCTCCAATTGCCAAATGCCATATGACCCTGCGATTCCACTTTTGGGTATAAGTTACATCTACCTTGAATGTGCCTTATAATAAGACTCCAGTTTAACAGCTTTCTGTCTCTGGCCAGGGGGTGACATACAGTGCCCACAGATGGAGTGAAGGGCATGCAGGAGCAAAAAAACTGCAAAAGAAAATCAAAACCACATCCAGAACTTCAGAGACTCTAATCAACCACCTAGAACTAGGCCAGACTAACTCTCCCATCCTGAAGCTCAGGGAAATTGCGGAAGAGGGGGCGTAAGAGTGTAAGAGCAAAAGGATGGGAGGAGCAATGATTTGCAAGATACTCCACACGTTAGGGCCGAAGCAATCATAATTGGACTTGCATGCCCGGCGCAATGTCCAACACACTATTGACCCACAAGTCTAGCATCGGCAAAGGCACCAAGATCCTTGGAGGCAAGGGATTGGCAGCCACAGTAGTGTTCCTATGCTAAGGGGAACACAGGAAAGGGTTCAGGGAAAGCCACTGGGTCCTTGTACGTCATCAGAGAGGAGGCCCAGAGGAGAGTCAGGATGCACAAAAAGGACTCTGGGAATTGGGCGGGAGGCATGGGGGGGAAAAAAATAAAAAAGAAAAAAGGGAAAAAATGACAAGAAATAAAACAAAGAAAAGAGTAATAGAAAATTGGAAACCAGTGACTCCATCCAAACAACTGTTACCTCCACACCATAACACCCCATTCCCCGTACACCACCACACCCCAAACCCCCCCCCACAACCACTCCCCCCAACCTACCCTGCCCCTACCCCGCCCCCCCCACCTCCCCTCCCTCCCTTTCACCGCCCTCCCCCACATCCTCCGCTCACCCC